>CM070877.1:147297605-148790105 GCA_036365515.1 Torymus aiolomorphi
GCAGTCACGTTGTTGTAAGAGGGACGGCAACAACGACGATGACAACGACGACATCGGCGGTGGCCGGCGCTCCGCGTCGTCGTTGTTTGCCGTCGGCTAATTTGTATGTGAATTTAATGTAAACGCTCGCTGTCACGCGACAGCACACGCTGTATGTATATGTGTGTATACACCGCAGGCGTGCATGGTATGAGACGCGTGGTCGAATTTGCTTGCTCACTTTTTCTGCTTCTTTTTTCAGTGGAGTGCTGTCGATGCAATAGAAGGAGGAAGAGGAGAAACTTGGCTGATTGCAAACTAGAGGAGGAGGTGGATCTTAGCAGAATCATAATATGATTACTGGGCCGATCGAAAGGATGCTTGACGCCGCGAGTGACGGTGTTTTGAAAGTGACGCAGAATAAAAAGGCCCAGTTAATGCTCTACATCTACCCTGTAGATCCGAATTTGTTTGAAGTCAGGCGACAAATTCGGTTCTAGAGAGGTTTGTGTGGTGCATACAATGCTACATGGTCTGATATTATGTCTAATTCATTTAGGCAGTGTGTTCTTCAAGAGTTGTCTTTCAATTTCTGTATTATTTTACTAAACTTTGTAACGCGTATCCTGTAACGTTTTCAGTACATTGTAAAATAATTTTCTGTAAATTTGAAATACAAGAAATGTTCTGTTTATTGAAGGTTCTTTTATGAGAATGCTTATCCTACATTACGTACATTTAAAATTTTATTTTTGCTTGTTAATCATTTGAATTGAGAGCAGGTTTTAGTATGAAGACTTTTATTTATTGTTTTAATAATACATGAAATCAAAAATTAGTAACTAGTTCAAAAATGAAATATTTAATTTTGTTAATTATTGTTATTCAAGTACAAAATTGTCTTTTAGACTATTTTAATGATAAGTGTAATTTCTTGCATTAATTTTTTTGGTTTTACAATAGAAATAGTTTTTCTTTTAATAATTACAATAAATACTAGGCAAGATATGAATAAGGATAAGCGAAAGAAATTCAGTTTATTTGATCATGCGATAAATGATCTATATATTATTTGTATGTCAAAATAATTGTGAAAATTATTTCTAATATATATAAGAGAGTATGTTTTCTATGACATTAAATTGTCTTTTTTATTCAAATAATAATTATTTACACTTTTCGTCTTGTGTATCTGTTTGCTCTGTCGGTAAGGTAGGGTATAAAATGAGACATCTTGAAGTGATATTCCTGACTGAGGGTACATGAAAGTTATTAGAAATTTGATTTATTATTAGATTGAACTTCCTATTTTTTATAAATATAAATATGAAAATTGTTAAGGATAATGATTTTAACAACAAATACGACTGCTTGCATGAAGCCTGATAATTATTACAGGGACAAACTTTGTACGTCAAAAATACTTTTGTTCCGTCTGCCATTGAGCAAAAAATAATACTTTATCATGTTAATAGTCTTGTTATGTCAAATTACATTGTAAAAAAAAGAACTAATTACACCTTTTTAGCGGTTCAAAGTATTGTTTGTACGAAATATCATGACGTCGTTACGCATGGCAATCAAAATACTATTTTTAAAGAGTGTCTCGTGCTTATGACGCGTCTGATTTTGACGCATCTCAAAAAGGTAGCGCAAGAAAAATATCGGTGAAGATCATTAATTCCGAGAAGTCAGCTACATCCGTGACGAGATGCTGCCGATCATGAGCTGCGTTATATGGCCTGTGACCCGTGCGTATACCGACACGTATAACACGTGTCAGTCACGACTGCACACTTTTATTGTCCCCGCCGCTGGACATGTAACAAAAAACAAGGTAGGTTATAATAAAGCCCTGGAACAGATTCATTTCGAGATTGAAAAGATAATTAGACACAGCGCACGATTTTTCAAACAGCCTATCAAGAACCATCTTACATTCTTCATCTGAAGTTCTTTCGTTCAATTTTCCAATCTGTAAAGTACTAACAAACATTTTTTAGCAATTAATTCCCAGAGTAGTGAACCGTTAGTGTAATATATTGTTATATTATAGAGTTAGAGCTGTTCAACTAATTTTTCGTTTTTACAATAATTGTAATATAATATTTTTTATAATACAGGAAACGGAAGAGTTGTTTTTAGAACAAAATAGAATTGAATCAAATCCATATTGAAATACATAAAGTAATTGGTGATATCTGTGATTAATATAATATTAGCAAAACTCTATGAAAAAATTACGAACTGCATTAGCAACTTAATTAGAAAGCAGAAAAATGTTAATCTTATATTTCTCATATGTTGACTTTTCATTGGCTACTTTTTTGTACAAATAATTTCAAAAGCAGCTTTCATTTTGATGCGCGAACTCTTTAACCCTTCTGTAATACTCAAAGAAAGATCATTAATCTCTGATCGAGCTCGAATAATAAAACAACATGCCGTTGCTGTTATGTAATGCAGGTGAGCGCTAATGAAGTGCATACACTGGCGTAATTACAGCCCGAGCGGACTACCCACTTTTCACGCTTGCATCTAATGGACAGAAACAGTAATGATCTATGAAATGAAAAAAAGGAACAGGTACTCTTGTCAGATGGATTATAAAAATTGCACTCTCCGTATTAACAAATACTTCTTATTTTTCGTTCTAATTTTAGTCCTTACAGTTAAAAAGTGCTATGGTTTCATGTAATAGCGTGTTTCTTATATTTCTTATTTTCATTTTATATTCCTAAATCATAGGCTTGTGTTAAAGTGAAATACTACCTCAATAAAAAGTTAAAAAATGCTTGTTCAAGCACAGTGTAGAGGTGTACAATTAGTTTTACTCCTCACAGAAACTCAAGACATGACTTTTGAATATTTTAGAATCAAAAAAACTATCAAGTAATATATAACTATTCGGAATAAAATTAAATAAGTGTTATTTTTATATTTTAAGTATTTTTCTCTTTATCAAAGTTTTATAGGTTAATAATTTAAATGTAAAATGATACACAATATAATTAATTATGTAAAGAATAAGGGATGTTGGATCTAACACCCTACCCTAATACAATTTTTTATTTTTCTCAATGAAAAACAGTAAATGCCTGAAATAATTAATAAAAATATTAAAAACATTATAATTTTCATTGTAAGTACGTTGCTGAGTACTAACTCCGCCATTATCTTTTCGTTTCACATTTGTATTACTCCACATTTTTTATAATAAGTAACATTTTTCACAGTAAAAACTAACAAAATCCCACGGCCTTGCGCGAGAAACTTTTTTTTCAAAACCCTCAACAGCACCGCTCCCTGGGAAAGCTTATACGTGTATATGTAGATATATCTATATATATATATCGAGCGCGCACTTTTCTAGTTGCGCGATCCGATAGGTTTCTTGCGACTACCGCGTCCAAATCCACATCTGAGTGTGAGAGAGAAAATACAGCAAGATTAATGATTTACGTGACAGGGGAAAGAGAGCGAAATAAGAGGGAAGAAGCGGGTGGGGGAGGTTACGCTGCCGCCGCTGCTATTCTGCCTGGTCCTGTCGGCTATTCTGAGGGGAGCGAAGAGCCGCGGGTGAGGAGCGTATATAGCCGCCGCCACCGCTCGTGCAGAGGAATAGCTTGCTTTTCTCACAGAAATGCCCCCAAAAGCTTCCAGGGTGCTGGCAGGCGCTGCTCCTTTTTTCGCCGGGGCAGCAGCGCTCACGACAAAGGCGAAATAAAAAACGAATTACTCCGCTATAAATTCGGACAATGATTGAATGAAATGAAAAGTTCCCTGCCTGCGGAGGGTGAGCATATATGTATGTGTGCGTGCGAGTGACTATAGCGAGCGTGGGTTTTTAATGGTTAATGGAAGAATTAGTTAAACGCTGTCGCCGAGTGAATAAGAATAATAGTCAGCACTTTCTTTAATGGGAAATTAATATTGGAAAATAATGCGCGAGTGTTTGGAAACAATTTATGTTCGCCTGCAGGTTTGCTTTCTTGACGCAAAGTTACTGACTCATTTCTGAAATATGAATGTGTTGAAGGTTGGTCTTTTGAATAGAAACACTTGTTTCTTGAAATATTAATCTTCGCGTTCGGCAAAATTAAGTATAACAAAGCTATTCTACTGAACTTATATACACTCTTTAAAAACGATCAATATCAAATAGAAGAAGGCATGCTTTTGAAACTGTAAATTTAAAATACGCAGTTGAAAATGAGTGATTGCTCTTGTCAAGTGTCTTTTGATATACAAACCCCTTCAAACTACAATACGGTTTTTTATACGGGTCGCCACACCGCACCAGTCGTCCAACAAACCCGGAGCACACGGATAAGACACAAAGAAACCCCGGCCCTGCCGCACATTTTAATAACTAGCCAGATATAATGTGGGCTAAGTGTACCTTGAAAAATGAGCCAAAGTGCCGCGAAAAGAAGCGGCTATATAAATGAGAGTCGAATGAAGGCGAGAAAAAAGGCGAGTTTCCTTCTCTACGGCAAACAAAAAAATCAAATCATTTCAGAGTATTTAAATGAGACGGCATAAGCGTCTCGCTTACGCGTCGTCACGTCGAGGGCCCCGCGTCAACGGGTAAAGGGGTATATATACGTACTGTATACCGGAGAGGGGCTGAAAAGAGAGACGCGGCTAAACGAGCTTGTCGCGCGCAAACAGCAACCCCCGCGGATTCGCGTCTCCGTGACTGATGGCTTCTCCTCGATCACCGCTCAACCGACTCCTCTCTCTCTCTCTCTCTCTCTCTCTCTCTCTCTCTCTCTCTCTCTCTCTCTCTCTCTCTCTCTCTCTCTCTCTCTCTCTCTTGCTAGCTAGCTCTCCTCTCGCCCTTTCTGTCTATACAGAAACATCGCGCTCGCGCGATGAGATTACGGTATGCAAAGGCACGATTACGAGGGCGCCCATAGCGGCCGGAAATGAAATTATGCTAATCTCGCGAAATCGGTCAGCGTAATGCGTCGGCTGTGACGAGTGGTACGCGACGGTAGACTCGCCGTGGTATGCGCTTGTGGGGGAAAAGAAATGAAATAGTTCTGATGTCAGTGACAAATTGGTGAGATTCGTGAAATCTGTATTGCATCACGGAAGGAGAATTCTTCGTTATGATTACAAGTGAGGGAATATAATTTTGAGCTGCTCTTGCTTTTTGATTAAGAAAAACAACAATTTCTTATAGATTTTGCTTCCTCATAGAGGAAGCTTTGTAATGATAAAAAAAATCTTCGAGACAAAAAATGTTCAAAATGATGTTTTAAGGCGATATATGTTTGAAATTTCTCGATTTTGATAAAATTTTTTTTTTCGTGTCTGTATGATGTGTGTTTAGGTGTGTGTATGTAAACTCCCTATATCTCGAGAACCACTCGACCGATTTTCGTCGGATAAAGCTTATTCTATTCGTCGCGAAAAAACTCGGCACACTGACTGATTTAAGTTTTTATCTTTTTTTTTGTAACCAAAAAACGTTTTTGAATTTTTCGTTTTTTTTCATTTTTGCTTCCTCCTAGAGGAAGCTTTTTAATAGTAAAATTTAATGTGTCTGTGTGTGTGTGTGTGTGTGTGTGTGTGTGTGTGTGTACATATACCGTTTTATCTCAGGATCTCCTAGGTCGATTTTAACCGGACAGGTCTCATTTTTTTTGTTTTTTTTGCGAATTCGGGAAGGAAATTCACTTTTTGAATGGAAATTCACTTCACAATAACATGCGAAGTAAGCATCGTAAAAAATGTGTGTGTGTGTATATCGCACCGGAGCCACCTTAAGTAAATGCTATAGACCCACTTTGCGTCTCTCACTCGGTACTACGCTACAGAAGTGTAATTCTCAAACATTCATACCAAATTAATAAATGTGACTTTCCTAAGCAAATAGAATTATTGGTAATTTTGTAATAAACAATTGAGTATTATAATTTCATGACCAATAAGCTAATAACATATTTTTCTCATCCACCAGAGAATTCTGTCTATATTGAATTTTTTTTTACCGAAGCATTAAAAATAGTGAATATGCTTAATTAGTTTAATAGATATTTAATTTATTATGTTATATCAAATTTATTTCATGGAATACTGCAGTAAACGTTCGCACCACCGGTCAGCTCAGTGCCACTGCGCAGGCGCACCGGACCACTTCGCGTCTACCGCTCGTAACCGCTAAGCGGCGTAAACAATCCTGCACGTGAAAAAACGTTTTCCAGGGCACATAAGAGCCTTCAATCGTTGCAGCAGCATCGCTTTCCGGCCTTTTGGCTAAGAGATCGAAGTGTATGAAAAGTGCTATTGGAACGCCTGAATGCAGGAAATCCGTCGGCACTCATACAATCACAAATCATTAAAAAAAGTATTTATATAAAGTAATTTGTTGAACAGATTAGGATGACTGCCGTCACTGCAAGTAGCGTGAGTGTGTTGGTGAGTGAAAATTTATAGAATTCTATAATATAACCGTGGTCTAAATATAATATTAAATCTATCATATTATATTATCATACAATATTAAATATAATATCGCAGTATAACTATCTTGTAATGTATTGTTTTACATAAATAAGTTCCCGCTAGAAAAATAATACCGATTACTTTCATTACACGATCCATATTTGGCAATAATTACAATTAGAAATAAAAATTCTTCATTTATATTGACAAAAATATTTTGCGATTCTTGAAAACGATTCGACAAACCAACTTTAAGTTTACACCTACTTTGCGCACTCGTATCGTAATGTACTATTCCCGCACTAGTGTCGTAATGTACTATACCCACCAAAAATTGAAGAAAAAATAGGTGAACAATATGCTTTATAGTATATTACGATACATGTGCCTTAAGTGGCCTATTATTGCACGGCGTGATGTTAGCGCCCGAGCGTAGCGAGGGTGATAAATCACGCCGTGCTGTGGGCCACTGAAGTCACATGTATCGTACGATATTTTATAGCACGTTTACCTAAGTCCGCTGTCACGCCTATCCGTGTCATAAGCAGTTCATTATTGCACCGTGAGATTAGCGCACGAGCGTAGCGAGTTATGTTTAATCATTAATTAATTTATTTACTTTAATCGAAAAATTTATACCTGAAAACATATAATTGATTTCAAAATTATTTTTCACTATTGTAGGTTGTCAGATTTATATTTATTTTAAGTTCTTGTAGGCCAACATAGGTATCTGAGCTGTTATACTGGTTATACTGCATCAACTGTTAGGATTTGGAAAATCTCGGCACCTTTATTGAATTCAGCGACCTTCAAAATCCCTGTATATAAATTTTCATGCAAATCCGTTGTAATTTGTAGGAATTATAGATTTTTGGCTCTAAAATCACAATTTTATCCCACTGTGCGGCGCGCGAACTAGTCTCTGGGCGCCGACACATATATGGCGGGAAAAATCAAATTTCAAATTTGGCATTTATTTATACTTGTGCCGAAATTTTATTGTTTTAAGTTGTTATATAACAACTTAAAATTAATTGTTGAAACGCTAGTTAACTGTTTAAAAATCCAGCTCAATCAGAAATAAATAATAAGAGCAAATAACATTAAAGATATAAAATAACATAACAATAATATGTATAACATCATGTTTCAGATCGTTACTCACTAATTCATCCAATATTTGACAATGGCTGAGAAATATTATGTTTATAATTATACTTTTTACAGATTTTTTTTTCGATTTTGGAATACTGCAACAATATTCTCCTAAGACTTAATAGTGTAGGAGCCAGGAGGGTTCTCGTAGCCTTTTTAAAAGGCAAGCTGACACCAAGTGTTTTTTTATGTATTTTTTCATGCTGAATCCGAATTTCTATGGTGGATTGCTGAAAAAATCCGTCTTTATTTGTTATAAACAATTTATTGCAATAATATTAAATGTTCGGCTTTTTTATAATAAAAAAATACTATCGTATTCTTCAGGTCATTTTAAACAAAAAAGTCTTTTACAAGTTTTGCGTAAAAGTGCATTCCAAAGCCGTAAACAATTCTCAAAGTTTGAAAAAACGCACTGATGACGGGCGCCGCACAGTGGGTCAAAAGTGGACAAAAGTCTGTGGACGCTGCATTTCTTAACCGATTTCAATAAAATTTTTTTAAAATACTCAGTAGCATGTACGCTGAGGCTTGGACCTGCAGCGAAGTTCAAAAAATCGAAGTTCAGTTTGTGACACTTTGTAAAAGTTAGTGCCCTTACATACCTTAATATTCATAATTAACCCTTCAAGTCCAATATGGTTTTATGTAATATAACAGGTAATAAATTTGTAATGATAGTGGTTTAGGCATCACCGAATCTATTAGTATAGCAAAATTCATTTGTTCGAACAATTTGTTTAAATAATTTATTTAAACAAACAGCAAAACTACTTTTGTAACACAATTGAATTTGACATTGGATTATATCAACAAAATAATTCTATTATATTTGTATCTTTTTATAAAACCCCAAGCCCACAAACCTCGAGCTAAAAAATCTCAAGCCTTCATAACCCAAGCCAACAAATCCCAAGCCCTCGAAATCCGAGCCAAGAAATCTCCAGCATTTACAACCCAAACCAACAAAAAGTACACTAATTCTAAGCCCAATGATTGCACAATCATTTATTTTTGTAAAATAAATACCAACATCGGATTTGATCCATAAATCGACAAAACCATGAATATCAATTCCATAAACACCAAATACATTAACTTTAAACCCATGAACATGAACGCCAAACCCATGAACCTTAAACCCCAAACCCGGCTTGGGTTGTGAAGGCTTGAGATTTATGGGCTCGGGGTTTGTGGATATGTGGGATCGCGGTTTGTGGGTTTGGAGTTTATGGACTTGGGATTTGTTGGCTTGGGTTGTGAAGGTTTGAGATTTCTGGGCTTGGGAGTTAGGGTTTGTAGGCTTGACGTTTGTGCGTTTGGAATTTGACAATTGACAAAAAAATACGAATATATTACAATTATTTTGTTCATATAATCCAATGTCAAATTCAATTGTATTAGAAAAGTAATTTTGCAATTTGTTTAAACAAATTGTTCGAACAAATGAACTTTGCTATACTAATGGATTCGGTGATGTCTAAAACCACTATCATTACAAATGTATTACCTGTTATATATTACATAAAACCATATTGGACTTGAAGGGTTAATTATGAATATTAAGGTATGTAAGGGCACTAACTTCTACAAAGTATCACAAAATGAACTTCGATTTTTTAGACTTCGCTGCAGGTCTACGCCTCAGCGTACATGCTACTGAGTATTTAAAAAAAAATTTATTGAAATCGGTTAAGAAATGCGGCGTCCACAGACTTTTGTCCACTTTTGACCCACTGTGCGCCGTCGCCACCAAATTGTACGCACGCGCTCATTTTTTTAAACTTTGAGAATTTTTTGCGGCTTTGGAATGCACTTTCACGAAAAACTTGTAGGAGACTCTTTCGTTTCAAGTGACCTGAAGAATACGATAGTATTTTTTTGTTTACAAAAAAGTCGAAAATTTAATATTTTTGCAATACATTGTTTATAACAAATAAAGACGGATTTTTTCAACAACCCACCATCGAAATTCGGATTCAGCATGAAAAGATACATAAAAGAACACTTGGTGTCAGCTTGCCTTTTGTAAAGGCTACGGGAACCTCCCTGGCTCCTACACTATAATAACACCAGAGGAACATTAAATTTGAAATGTTTATGTTTTAAAATTAATCAAAATGAAATTAATTTACTTCACGCATAAGGTAAAGTAGGTAGTAGTAGGACAGTTTTGACCATACTTTTTTTATAATCTTTTCTATTGCTAAAATTAAGCACAATACATAAAAACTAATTACCTCAGCAGGTAGCTCGTGTCTCAAGGTTTATTTTAAGAAAAAAAGATGCTTTCTTCCGTTATTGGTGTATTAAAAGAATCTCATTAAAAGAAAATAACTATCGACTAGTGTAGTGGGACACGTTAACTTATTTATGACCGGTAGTAGGACGCCCATTTGACGCAGTAGTGGGACAATACTTTTTAAACGTGTCCCACTACTACGATATGGGAATTAAGAGGTACCTATAGTGGGATAAAGTTTTCGCTATGCGTACAGCTCAAACATAACCTCAAAAAGTTTGAATCTTGTTATACATTAGTTTAAGAAGTAAATCAACACAATAATGAAGTGACTACGTAGCTAACATCATAAAGAATACTAATGAAGTAATGCTTTTATCACCTTAACCGTTCATCGTAGTTTTTTACTGCTGTCCCACTTTTGATCCCAAAATAGGTTTTGTCCCAGTACTGCCTCCTTTACCTTATACGGCGTAAAATTTTGAGTGCTCGTTGTAAAAGGGATATCAAAAACAAGGTAAGCCTTGTAATTCGGACTCTTCGTAAAGAGTCATTTGAACGGTTGATTTATACTGCTTATATACTCTCGACCATCCACTGTATCCACAAAAAGCACTACCGACGCGCCGCATAGGGGTTAAATAGCCAAAGCTTGCTTATCGAGCGCCGCCCATAACAAGTTCCTCTTTGTCACCGCTCTGTTCCTCTGGTGTTATTAAGTCTTAGGAGAATATTGTAGCGGTAGGTATTCCACAATCGAAAAAATCTGCAAAAAGTATAATTATAAACTTATAAACATAATATTTCTCAGGCATTATCAAATATTGGACTAATATTGCTGCGATATTTCTGTCACGGATAACTCAATACATCATTTTACAAAAGCAATGGAAAAACGGTTATCAAGATTTGCAGGAATATTCCCTCAGGGTATCTTTCATATTCATTAACGTTGAGAGAATATTAGCAAAAATTGCGATAATGGTAAATGCATATTAAGAGAATATTCCTCAAATATTCGGTGCTATAGGGGTTATTCGTATTATCGCCGATGACCATGGGCGATTTATAATCATGTACAAATTTAGAAGGTGATTTATTAGAGGAATTATTATTTATAATTTATAAATAAGAATAATAATCCATAATTTAGATCTTAAAAAATTGGTTAATATTAGAGATTATTTATACAATTAAAATTTATATTTTAAGTAGAAATTACTATTTGATTCAGCAGAAGAGATGCAGAATAAATGGGCTGAATGAGGACAACCAACGATTACGGCAAAAAATAAATAATAAAGATAAATAAAATTTACCATAATTAAATGGATAAATAATTAATAAATTCCCAGAATATAAAAATCATATACCAAAAAAATATTTTATTTTAAACATTAATGAATAATTTTTAAAATTATAATAAAATATCCCAACATAAAAAATATATAACATAAAATAATAATAGATAATTTTTCATATACTAGTAACAATAATAATATCTGGTTTTTCAGCAAATTATGAATTTGATTTAAAGAAAATTATTGCTTATTCTATTTTATCTCAATTAGGGTTCATAATAATAATTTATAGAATAAAGAATTTTTCCGCCCTTTAACCTCAAAATGCCATCTTAAATGTCATTTTGCGGCCTCGGACGGAAAAATACGTTACTGAAACGTGGACGTAAGAGAATTTTTACCTCATGCGACGTTTTTCGGCCGAGCGAAGCGAGGTATAAAATAATCCTCTTCCGCCCGCGTTAGTAATATACTATTTCTTACTCGCCCACCCGAAAGTACGTACTTTCGGCCCGCATCTCCGGGCCGAAAGAGAAACTTTCGCATCCTATTTTAGACCAACCGCGCGCTCTGATTGGCTGCCGAAATTTCCTGACCCGCGGCGCTTGAGCGCCCGCGCGCATGTCTGACGAAAGATACGGTGTGAAGGTTAGACACGTACGAAATAAACAGAGGAAAGTGCACAGGTGACAACAAAAAAGAGTTAAATGAAATAAAAAGTGGTGTTGTTTGATCGTGGTCATTGTTTTTTCCTCTTGTTTCCTACACGTACTTTCGAGTCGTGTAGAAACAATTAAGTAAACGTACGGACGGAAGCGTTCGAAGAAATATGTTTGTGTGGTGTGAAGGTTAGACACGTACGAAATAGACAGAGGAAAGTACACTTGTGACGAGAAAAAAGAGTTAGTTGAAATAAAAAGTGGTGTTGTCTTTTTTTAATGAATGTGTTTCTGATGCCCGCTAGGGATGGGCGATATTTATCGATATTTATAAATATCGATATTTCCCTTGCGATATATCGATAATTGTAACCGATATTTTTGTCACCGATAATATCGGAATATCGATATTATACTTAAGATATCGGCTTCCGATATTCAATAGACTTATGCCAAATAAAAATTTTTAATTTACTAGCAAAATGCAAACGCGCTTCGCGCGTACTAATTTATTTTTGGGGTTATGTGCACTGTTTTTCCCTATGATTTAATTTTAATTAGTTTCAATGATAATTAGATACATTTTTCAATCAATAAATCAAATGTTTTTATTCTATTTTAATTATTTATTAGTTGTATAAATATTTGAGTGTTAAAATTCAAATCTAGCACATGTTCAATCTAAAAAATTCAAATACTCGCACTTTTTCAAATAACCAATCACATCGAGTCTTTAAATGAGCCACTACTTCCGGCCATCATTTTTTTAAGAGAGGATATTTTGCGCTATTTGAAATTGAAAATCGTAACTCGCAAAAGCAAATGTGCTTGTGCGACCTCTATCGTCTATCAGAGATTTTCGAATATATTAGATGCTTAGACGTTGGCAACACCGTAACCGCAACGGCGGCTCAGTTCGTGTTCGTCTTCGTTTTCGATTCGAATTTTTAGTGTCGTTTAGTGTTCAGAATAGGAATCGGTTAACCCCACAACACTTTCAAGAATTACTTTTTCTAAATTTATTACCATTAAAATATTGGGATCTATAGTTTGTAAAGTTTCAAATGTTTATTAAAATTATTTTGAAAATTAATAAAGTATTTTTTAAAATTATTTTTATATTTTTTTATCGATATTTGTGAATATCGATATTTTTAACCCGATGTATCGAAATTATCGATATTAGCTATACCGATATTATCGATACGCAAATATCGATATTTTTGTTTAATATCGCCATCCCTAATGCCCGCCCCGACCAGCAAAACCTCGGCTTCGCCTCGGTCTTGCAAATGTCGGGCGGGCATCAAACCATCTGTGTAACAGCGAAAGTAGCAGACGGCCAAAAAACCAGCTCTCCACGCCGGGTCGAAAGAAAAAACGGTCGGTAATATCGACTGAGCTACCCAAAGCGGCCGACAGAGGCAGTACTATCGAGCGGGTCGAAAGAAAAACTAACACTCAAACGTCTCAAACACAGCTAGCAGACGACAACGCAATTTTATCCATTATTTAACAATTACAGAACGTACTTTCGGCCGGGGAGTAAGAAAAATAGTATACAATACTTGGACCGGAAATTGGATGCCCTGGCCGTGCGTCATGACGCCCTCGGCTTCGCCTCGGGCGTCATACCACGCGCGGCCCGGAAATCCAATTTCCGGCCCACGTATCGTAATGTACTATTGAGCTTCCTTATTTTCATTTAATTATTCATGCTATATTTAAATCTATGATATTTATATGTTCGGGGGTTATTATTCATTATAGAATTAATGTTCAGGATATTCGGTTTATTGTTTTTTTTTTCGTATTATCACCGATGACCATCGGTGATAATACAAATAAAGTACAGTCATTTTCGTTGTTTTGATTAGTAGACTATGAGTACGACTACGCGACTACTGAAAAGATAAAATATCTTTATCTTGATCAATAATTAATAATTTATACAAGAGATATATTTGTTAGTTTTTTTATTAAATTTATTTATTCGTAATATTAGGTGTTCTTGACCAAGTCATTTGGGGAAACATGTATACCTTTTTTAAAGTATCAGAATGAATACTTACAAGAAGGGAATGAAGATGAAAATATACTTATGCCCAGTCGATTTTGGCGCTTTAATTCAGATTCTGGATTTTTTTATAAAATTGAATATCTAAAACCTAACCAAAGTGCGGTTTGCTCTGTGGATTTTGACAATAATCTTGAAGGAAAAGTTTTAAGAGTTGCTGTAGAAGAGGTATGTACATTGGATAGGCGTTAAAAACTTCAATAACAAAAACTAATATTTTATATAACTTACACAATTTTAAAAACCGTTAGCAAATTTCGATTTTTTTATTATTTAAGTGTCGTAGTAACTAATTTGGGTACATTACTTTTTACAAGTACTCGATGTTTTATTTCACTTTTATCTTTTATTTATTTTATTAGTATTTTATGTATTATAGTCATACTTTTATAAATATATATGTATGCAATCAAAAAAATAAACACAATCTCCATATTTACGATTTGCAAAAAAAAAATTTTTGAAGAATTTAAAAAAAATTACATTTATCTAATATCTAAGTGTATACTTATGGCATATTGCTCAAATATTCAATTAGCTAAGTCCATATATCAAATATTTATGGAAAATAAAACAAAAGTTACTGGATTTTTCGGCGATGTTTGGACCACTTTGCAAGGAGCACTAAAATTCAAGTAAGATTTTATGTATAACTTATACTTATTCATAACAATTTACATACACTTTTGATAGGTAGTAAATAAAACTGAATAGGTCCATTTATCAATCATCGCGTGATTATGAGATTTTAATAACTGGCAAGGTTGATGCTATGTTAATAGCGTCATTAATGATACCACCACCAACTATATATTATGATTACAGCGCAGTAATTGGAATAAATTCGTAAGTGAATAAAAAAATAATATCAACTTAGTAAGAAAATGGTGATCATTTCTTTTTAGGTACCCGTAAGAGAATGGTGATCATTTCTTTTTAGGTACTCGTTGTTTACATTATCAGACAGTACTTTCGTTTCAAGATGGTGGTGTACACGTATTTTTGACATATATGTTTGGCTTTTATCCACTCTTTTTGTCGCTGTTTTGACGTTATCAATGATGGGCATTCATAATTTAAAAAAAAATGGTGTAAGGAAGTTGAACAATGTAACGAATTCGGTTACCCAACTTTTAATTTACTCTGCATACTCGGAGCAATTAGTCTAGGAGCTGGGTACCGTCCCGTATGCAATAATATGTCCCCGGGTAAAAACAGGTGTTTCTTACAGATTTTGACCTGTAGAATCCGAATATCGAGGTTAAAATTCGAAAAAAGTGGTAGAAATTGTTTAAAACGCATTTGTTTAAACAAATAAGAAACTGTTATTATTTTTTATCAGAATAATTTTTTTATGAAAATTTAGGCTATTTTAAGACGAAATGCCCCTTAGCATTTTTTTCATAAAATCGATATTTCAAAAGTTATGAATTTTTGAAGTTTGATTTTTACGTTTTTTTTTGCATCTTTGATTAACAATAACTTTGGAAAAAATCAACTTTTTTTGAAAATGAAAGTTTCCTCTTATTCTTTGAGATGAAAACTATCATATTCATTTGTATTATTTCAAGTCTTACGTTGTTAACTATTTATTTCGTTATTTAACCAATACTGCTTTTTCGATATTTCCAAGCACTATTTCAATGCACGGTTGGAGTAACGCGCGCATCCAGGGCTTTTCAAAATCATTATATTTGAAAGTTAAACCAATACCTAACTATTGGTGCGATTACAAACCAATTTTAATGTCTAATAAATAAACAACTTATTGTTTAAACAAAGAAAAAAACAATTATCAACATTTGACTTTTTCATACATAATATATTATATTTCGATTACTCAAAAATATAAAATTAAGGTAATGTCAAGAAATAATGAAAACAAATTAGATAAGAACAAATATTTGATTTAAATATAAATACATGTATAAAAATGAATAACTAAGTAAAATATAATATTATTTGTATTTATTTTTACACGTTTCATTTTTTTGACAGAAACAGAAGTAACACAACAACATGAGGTTTTAATGCATGCTTTATAATGACAGTTCGGAAAAAAGTTTTAATTTTATTACCCTCTATGGATGATTTTGTGCCGAACTGCCAATGTAAAGCATGCATCAAAAACTCATGTTGTTGTGTTCGAGCAGCGATTGCATGTTGTTCATTCTGTTTCTGTCAGAAAAATGAAACGTGTAAGAATAAATATAAATAATATTATATTTTACTTAGTTATTCATTTTTATACATGTATTTATATTTAAATTAAATATTTGTTCTTGTATAATTTATTTTCATTATTTCTTGACATTACCTTAATTTTATATTTTTGAGTAAACGAAATGTAATATATTATGTATGAAAAAGTCAAATGTTGATAATTGTTTTTTTCTTTGCTTAAACAATAAGTTGTTTATTTATTAGACATTAAAATTGGTTTTCAATCGCACCAATAGTTAGGTATTGGTTTAACTTTCAAATATAATGATTTTAAAAAGCCCTGGATGCGCGCGTTACTCCAACCGTGCATTGAAATAGTGCTTGGAAATATTGAAAAAGCAGTATTTGTTAAATAACGAAATAAATAGTTAACAACGTAAGACTTGAAATAATACAAATGAATATGATAGTTTTCATCTCAAAGAATAAGAGGATACTTTCATTTTCAAAAAAAGTTGATTTTTTCCAAAGTTATTGTTAATCAAAGTTGCAAAAAAAACGTAAAAATCAAACTTCAAAAATTCATAATCTTTGGAAATATCGATTTTATGAAAAAAATGCTAAGGGGCATTTCATCTTAAAATAGCCTAAATTTTCATAAAAAAATTATCCCGACAAAAAATAATAACAGTTTCTTATTTGTTTAAACAAATGCGTTTTAAACAATTTCTACCACTTTTTTCGAATTTTAACCTCGATATTCGCATTCTACGGGTCAAAATCTATAAGAAACACCTGTTTTTACCCGGGGACATATTATTGCATACGGGACGGTACCCAGCTCCTAGACTAAATGAGTGGTCAAGGTAAGATCTTTGCTTATCTAAAACATATGCGAACAGCAGGATACTTTAAGGATCGTATCAGTAGACTTTCTATTATTAGTCATTATTCAAGTATAGAATCAAGTTCAACTCTTAAGATACTCTGCAACTGGTGCATTTATACGTTACCATAATTTTTCGAAAAAAAAAAATTATCTCCTACAAAAACCGCTGCCAATTCATTGGCTCGTGGCATCCTCAAACTTAATTTGCTGATTCCTTTAACCCTTGCGTACTATATGGGTCCTGTAGGACCCACTTTGTTCAACATGCTGTAGAAATCTGAAATTAAATAATTTTTGAAATCTACTTATTTAGTCATGTTCTCTTATTCAAGGAGAAGCCCCTCTAGCCATTAAAATTAAATTATTTGGTTTTTTTCCGTTTCGTTTAGTACATTAAAAAAGGGCTTGGCGATGAAAATTGGGATTTTACTAAAATTCGGATCTTGAATGGTTTATTTTAAAATAAAAAAATGGTTAATGGTTATTTTTTTTTATTCTGAGTGGTGGATCTTGTTAGTGAGACAACGTACTAAGAATTTATCACGATCCGAGTTCAATAAAATAATTCTATTGACGGGTATGGGTTGTATGGGTCCTCCAGGATCCACTTGGAAAATAGTACTTATCGACACTTTTAGAGAAAAAAAAACTGTCGATTGATCTTAGTTAAAGCCTCCACAATTATAGTATACAAAAAAGTCACTTTTTCCCCGGGAAAAGGGTCTCGGTAGGAAAGGGTTAATTAATTTTTAATAACAAAATTTATAATTTTTGTAACAATTTATGACATAATTATAATTAAATTCATTTATGAAGATTAAAAAGTATTAATTTTAAAATTGTTTATAAAATATGAATAAAATAATAGGTATGATTTATTTTTATGTGGAAAATACATAAAATAATTGACTGTAATATTATCGTCAAATCCTTTTAAAATTCCTAAATAACCTTTACTTCAAATTATATTTTCTTTGTGAAATTTCACACATAGGGTACTTGTCCCTAGTAGTGTGTCTGTCCGTATTTGTGTGCCCTTTTTGGAATTTCCGATGTAAGAAAAGTGTTCTAACCTTAAAAATAATAAATGGCTATTACAAGAAACAGTAAAAAGACGATTTATCCCATAAATTACTCGGTTGGATGTATTATTTGTTAATAATCGTTAGTTAAAAAGCGTCACTAATACGGACTGTCGTCTGCTTTAAGAGCACACTAATACGGTTACTTACTCTATATAGCCTATAACACCTACAACATTGTCTATAAATTTCATGTTTATACATAAAGCCGTTTCCGAAAAATTATGATTTCAAAAGAGAACTAAAATAGTTTTATCATCAAATATTTCTGAAATACATAAACGAATTCTTTTATCATAAGAACTTGTATAATAAATAATATACAAATTCTACATCTCTACAAAATTTCAAAGAAATTAAAACAATTTTACTCTAGTTATTGTGCGACAAAGAAAGTCATTTTCAGAAATACCATATAATTTTAACTATCAAATATCTCAAAAAGTAACCGTATGATCTTTATCAAATTTTACATAGATATTGCCTATATCGCAAACAAAATAGTCTATAAATATCGCATACAAAATAGTCTATAAATTTCAAGCTCATACATGAAGTGTGATTTTTCAAAATCACGATTTTGAAAAAAATCGTAAAAAAATGTTAACCTTAAATAGACGATTCTTTTACCTAAAGGACTTGTACGATAAAATATACAAACTCTACATCCCCACAAAATTTCAACATGATTAAACCAATTTTTGTTTTCTCCAGTTATCATGCGACAAAGAAAATGACTTTTTAAAATACGAAAATTTTCAAAATCAAATATCTCAAAAAGCAATCGTACGATCTTGAAGCCGTTCTCGAGAAATTACGATTTGAAAAAAAGGTTAAAAAAATTTTAACCTCAAATATCTCTGAAATTTATGGACCAATCATTTTGCCCATAGAACTCGACCGAGAGCTATCCAAAATCTACCTCTACAAGGAATTTTGAAGCGATTAAGGTAAAAGACCCAGTACTCGGACACTTACGCACATACAACCTTTATAATCTCTTATATCTTCAAAATTAATCGATATATACATAAACATATGATCTGAGTGGATAGTTCAAACCTTGTAGTAACATTTTCCTTTCTTAAATGTCTTATTTGTTAGCTTATTTATTAAAATAATAATGTTTAAAGAAAATAGCTACAGGCCGGTGTAGTTGGACAAGCTATATTAAACTGGGATCAGTACTCGGACATCTTTAGGACCCAGTAGTTGGACTATGTTTTTAAATGTGTCCCACTACTGCGTTATGGAAATTGAGAGGTACCTAAAGTTGGACAGATGCTAAGCCGTCCGCGCATCGAAAACATAACCTCGCAAAATTTCTATCTCGTTATATAAACATTTGAGAAATAAAATCAAAACAATGTCATAGTGACTACGTAGTTAACATCACAAAGAATGCTAACGAATTAATTTTTTTCGAATTGACCATTTATAGTAGTTGTTTTACTGCTGTCCAAGTACTACATCCAAAATTCGTGCTATCCGACTACTGGGTCTTTTACCTTAAGTCAATTTTACTCCCATAATCGTTGGACATACAAAACTCATTTTTTCACATTTCAATTTTTTTCTCAAAAACTAGTCGAAAAAATGAATTCAAATTTTTACAAATTACAGCTATTTATATTCTGCATTACGATGATTTTTCTCAAGAAAATTGACCGTTTAGTTTGGGAGTTATAAACTTAAAAAAAAAATACGTTTTTGTTAATAACAAAAGAACCGTAATAGCTAGAAATTTTTTTTTTAGAAAATATAGGTACTTTAATTCTCTTTCGAATGCTACCCATCTGATTAAAATATCTCCATCCTATCATTAAAAAAAAGTAAAAATAAATTTTAAGAAAATCGAAAATTCGAAATAAAACAAAAATGCATCAGCCCAATCAAAAAACGGATTCTTGACCCGCAATCACACAAATAAACAAAAAAATGAGACCTGGCCGGTTAAAATCTACCGAGTAAAAGCTGAGATCCAGGCGTATACATACTCACACCCACACCCATACCCACCCACCCACACCCACACCCACCCACACAATTATAACATGTTTTTACAACAACTCAAAAAATTACTATCACAAAGCTTCCTCTAGAAGGAAGTAAAATTACTATCACACAGCTTCAGCTAGAAGGAAGCAAAATTACTATCACAAGCTTCCTCTAGAAGGAAGCAAAATATTAATAAACTATTGCACAGGACTCCAGGAAATGCCTCGGTCATGGTCTTTGAGAGTGTGTGCTCTTACAGCATTAAACATGGGTATGTTACTCTCGTGCGGTTTCAATGGTATGTTAACGTCATATCTTGCATTTCGTGCACCTTACGTTGGAATGAGCAATCTTGATGATGTCCAAAATCAAGGAACTCACTCACTTTGCGTTAGAAATAAAAGTCTCGCTTACATGGAATTGTCAGGTGTTCGTTTAAAAAGTTTTAAGTTTGTTAATTAATACTTTCCCTGTTATAATAAAAATAAAGCTTATCTAGAAATTGTTTAATTTCGGTTACAATTTTAATTTATTAATGTTAAACAGCATTTTTTAACGTTAGAAGCAGCATAACTTTTCTCTTATTTACATTTGTAAATGTATTGATGTTTAGAAAATAGTATAAATCATGCATCATTTGTATAACAGCGAAGGTGTAAATATTAAAGTTTTTATTGCTGAGTACAAAAATTAAATAATTATTTTATCATTAGACCAGACCAGAAAGTAATAGGTCAACAGCAGCAACAGAGAAATGGGCAAAATTGTTGAATAAAAATTGTCCTGATATGGAAAATGAACTCGAATTTAGAAATAAGCTTTGCCGCTTAGGGTTTGTTTATGTTGAAACATCTGATGTATTTCTAAAGCAATATCAATATGTTCAAGATAAATTTCAGATCGTAAAGATTCCGGGTTCATATTGGAACTCTAAAGTGTGATTTTTATATTACCGAGGATCGAGATACCGAAAAACTATCAATAAATAGTACGATAAAACATAACTTATTCAGATAAAAACAAATAACTATACATATTCATGTTTATATTTTAATTATTTTTGTAGCTTACTACGACTTCGATCTGCAGGCATTTTGAAGTATTTAGAAGCTAAATGGTCATTACAACAAGATCTTCAAAGCGGAGTTTTTAATAGTTTTCAACCAATCGAACTCGGACACGTACAATTATTAATTGCTGGACTTCTTATTATGATCATTTTCAGCGTGATTATTTGTATTTTTGAAAATATATGGTTTAACTTCTATAATAAATAAGTAGGGACAGATAATGTTTTTCTGATGAACTTAAATTGATAACAATAACTGTTCGTATACATTTATTGTTTATATTTTAATTATTTTCACAGCTTACTACGACTTCAATCTGCAGACATTCTGAAGTATTTAGTAGCTAAATGGTTATTTCATCAAAATCTTTAAAGCGGAGTTTTAAATAATTTTCAATCACTAGAACTCGGCCACGTACAATTACTAATTGCTGGGCTTCTTATGATGATTTTCAGTGTGATTATTTGTTTTTTTGAAAATATATGGCTTAACTTCTATAATAAACAAGTAGAGACATAATGCTTTTTCAATAAACGATGGTAGATTATCGACGTCTACAGGTGATACACTGATGGTCAAACAATATTTTATGAAACCAGAACAAAATTACATAGAGTAAAGTCCTCAGAGATAGATATTAACTACCTGTACGAGGGAAATCTATAAAGCACTTGGAAAATGTAATTTCGAGATAAAATATTTGTACACTTATTTTGTATTTTGTTTATTGATGCTTGCTAACTATAAAAAGAAGATTGTAAAGGGTAAGATATTGTATCAAATAAATGATGAAACTTTAAATATATTAATTTTAATGTGATTCAAACAGTACATAATGTACAAGAATAATACCGAAAAATAATTATAAATTTTATTGACGCATTAATTTTGTATTTTTATATCAAACCATACACAAATTATTCACAACAATATGTTATATAATCCCTTATAACTTCAAAACCTTATTTATGGCACTCGACAAATGTTACTAATACGCCATCGTTTCATAACCATTATTCTTATACGATCAACACAGTTCCAGAAATCCACGTACTTTGTATATCACACTTTAAGCCTGCAGATTGCGGAAAACATGCAATCGATAAATCGATTTGCTTTTTCTTCTTGTGGGTTTCGTAAAGATATTATACATTCGACTAATAAAGTAAAAAATAATCTTTTGTATTTTTTACAGTTTTTCTATTGCATTGTTTTTAATATTATAATCATACTGATTCTTGTAGAAATAAAGGGCTTCGTATTGTTATCTCGTACTTTAGTATGCTTTTAACTAATTTTTAAGATCAGTTCTCATATTTGTTCTGTACCTGATTCACTCTAACTTACAAATATTTTACTTTTTTTACTTTTTGGCATTCCCATCACTGCCGTTTCCTAACCCGCTGTATATATGATTTCATATGACGCACGCGCGGGAAATACAAAAAGCGGGGAATGCGCGACTAGACCGCGAGCTACCATTCTCTCTCTCTCTCTCTCTCTCTCTCTCTCTCTCTCTCTCTCTCTCTCTCTCTGTCTCTAGCCTAGCAGTAAAAAATCGAATGCACGGCAAGAGGCGACGCATCGAGTCTGGCGTGCGTAATTGTAGCTTTTGAATTTCATGCTGGAACCTCGGATTAAAGAGAGTAGAGGTCGGCGTAGATCTGACGGCGCAATATTAATGATAGCCGCTGCTGGGCTCTCGTCCTGTCTCGAATTCCAACTCGGTTTCTTGCACTAGACCGGAGAAAGAGAGAAGGAGGAGAAAAAAGTTCTCGCGCGCACGCGCGCCTTGTGTGTGGACGCGTATACCACACATATATACACGCATAGCTATGGCGTCGTCGTTGTCGGTGACCCGCGCACGGCACACACTCGAGGTAATTTTTCCTGATGAAATAGGTTTGATGTATTGACTTGGTATATAGTGATGTATACGCCCCGACAAGCCGACAATCGTTTTCTCGAGTAATACGATTCTAGGAAGTCCTTTGCACGCCGGACTATTAATGTTTTCAGATTGTTTCTGAATATAATTAAAATGGAGTAACAGTAATCTTATAGAGGGAAGCGAAAAAAAACACATGTGGAATGTAAACCGATTATCGGGGTAGAGAAGCCTTTGTCGGCGTTTAGAGTTTCTAGGGGTGTGAAACTTGTGACACGTGAACACCAAAATAATTTATCAGGACTAGGAAATAGAAAGCTAATAGGTTTTCTTAATAGTTTTTACTTCCTCTTCTCTCGTTTCGGAAATAGTCAGGATAACTTGAGCTCCAAGTTCTAACTATTATGTTACCGTTTACTTCTGTGTAGAAACACATATTGTACGGTTAAAAATCATCAATTAGAATCGCGTAGGCCTGTGAGAGAACACAACTTATTTTTTGCATGATAGTTCGAGCTGAAGATCTTTGACCGATGATACATATGAATATGAAAGTTCACTTAAAGATTACTTTTATTAGTAATTTTTATGTTTATTTATTTTATATATAAACTAAATGTATATGCGGAGAAAAATTGTGTAAGAATAATTACTATTTTCGCTAGTAACCGAGGGACAGACTCAAATTTTCATGAAAATTACTACAATTTATAGTAAAAATTTCTATTATTTTTTCATTTTTACTATAATATATGTAACGAATTTTACTATTACAGTAATTTTAATGAGAAAATGAGTCTGTTCCTCATTTACTATAAAAAATAGTCATTTTTCCTATACACAATTTTTCTCCGTGTATTATTCTGTAACGAAATTTTCAATACGGATATAATATAAAGAAGAGTGCACAACAACTTTGCGAGGAACAGCACAAGTATATGTACATAGGTAGACGTCCAAAAATAAAGCTTGAAATATCTCGTTCGTTACGCTCATTACAAGTATGACTTGCACAATTTTTCAAAAAGCGCAGATAACTTGACCTTTACTACATTCTACTTAAATATGTTTCATTCTTTAGATTCTTGCAAAACACACGTTAAAAAATGTATTATTAACATCTAAATGTTTTTCTAAACGTTTGTTTAAAAAGTTTTTATGTATAATCAAAATTGTCCATCCAATGCCTTCGATAATAAAAACAGTAATACAAAATTCATCAACACATTACAAAATATCCTGATACGTGCTTTCAAATAAAACAAAAAGATAATGACAAGTTCGTCGGTCGAGCCATCAAACTCTAGCATCACAAATTTTGCTTCGAAGCATCCATAATATTATTCACTTCATAAACACCGCTAATGGCTCTTTAATACCCCCCGAAAAGACTCATCCGAAATTCATTGATATCGCATCGATCTTACATAAACAATCATCGACCATTACACATGCGTACACTCTAATAACATATAATTATTCAAATCACTCGTCCACGAAGTATTACGGAGGGAAGTGTCCCTCTCGAGCGGGTCAAAATGACCGAAAGAATCTAAAATGGCCGGGGCCGCGAGAAATTAGATGGAAAAAGCAATTAATAACCGCGCGCGCGGCCGCCATGTTTGTCCCGCGTGCGCGAGGAGTGGCCGCCGCACGCCGACTAGACAGCGCACCGGCGGAACGCGCATTACACGCCGAAGAGAAGAAATAAGGGACCTTTGCCCTCGGGCTATCATCTGCTTCGGGTTCCTTCTCCCTCTCTCTCTTCTTCCCTCGACCACCTGCTGCCCCTTTGATACCGCCGCGCGAGCATGGGATCGGCATACGTTCTCATTTGGCCTTGTAATCTCGATATTCTCGATTTCCATTGATGAGTGATCTGTATAGCTGCGCGCGCGCGCATTCGTCGCACTGACCGACTCCCATTTATTACCCGCCCGCCGACAGATTTTTGTTGATGTTTGTAAAAAATCATTTTTTGCCCGCAACCACAAAAATAGATATTCGTGGAAATTGAGGTTTTGATTTTGTTTCTTTCTCCGATAAATGTTTTGTCAATTATGCAACTATACTTTTTGTTGAGCAAAGTGGTCACAGTGGGGTACTATACCATTTCAAAGTGCTGAATCATCGTACTGGGACACTACTATACCTGAAAAGATTGAAATGGAATTATTTGCTATTTTGGGCACTGATGACAAAGACAAGTTAGATAGGATTTTTATTTTTATGAACAAAAGATTTTTAGCAGGTGAAAATAGAAGATGAATTTCAAGTGTTCTCTGACAACTGATACACAGAAAATGATATATTCGTTATTTATGATGATTATGTCATCGTATTATTGATCATCGGAGTAAGTTACTAAATGAATTATCTGAATGTTTCGAGATAAGCGTGATGTTTTAATGTGTTCTTTCACATTATCATTAATAAAATCGGAAAAGCTATAAATTGTGATGATAAAATCATGTAAATCTATGCGTCTAAGATACACATGTAAGAACAACAAACAGAAACTTTGTAAGTAGTCCATTATAAATTATAGTCTGTAAATGTCACCATAAAAATCACTTGCCTATATACGGAGCTGATAAATAGACCATAGATGAATCAATTACATTTTATTCTTCTGTCTCATTTGATTAATTTCAGCTTACCACGTCTATGTTACCAGTTATCGAAACTTTTTTTCATAAAATTCGTTTCCGTCATATAAACAATAAAGTACCCCCTTGAACAATATTTTGAAATTTATTTCGAAAATAATATCTTACACAACAAAAATTTAATGGCGCTTATCGACTGCAGGATATAATGAAAGCATAGTAGATTCCTCGTCACGATATTAAATTATGCATGCAAGTACATGACATTGTAATAAATTTGTTCTACTTTTAGTAACATACGAAAGTAGCAACGTGTAGAATAAACTTTTCCTCACTTCACTTAACCCTCGTATAAGATTACTGTAACCAACTCCACGCGATATCTTTAATAAATTAATATATAAATAAACATCAGCAGACCATACTTAATTAATCTATATCCCAAGATTAAAATCCAATGCGCTAATTCATTTGTACCCCAATATCATTAACAGCGCACAGAAGCCTTCTTATTAATGCTTACACGCAGCACCGCAAGCCAAAAGCTCGCACAATTTGTTCCGCGCGCTCCTCCTCTCTCATTTCGAATCTAACGATCCGCTCTTCTCTCTCCTCTCTCGTGGGTGAATTCCATGATTAGGACTACATTCTCGCCCCCCGGAATTCATCTTATAACGCGTCATCTGTTCCTCAATCCTCATTTTCCCCCTTTCGATCAACACGCACGCATCTCACGCGCGGGCCTCATGGTCTTTCACTTTCGCGCGACGGCGAGGGGGTAATTACGCGCCGGATATCACACGCGGCGCGAACGGTACTAATGAAAATCTAGATTGCACGCGAGCGATTCTTCGAGCGCGCGCTTCGTGCGTGGATTATATTGCGAGTTTCTCACGTGAGTTGGCGATGGTATGGAAGCTCGTGTAGCGCGCAGCGCGATCAAAGACTTTACAAATTGCAGGGAATTGCCGGATAATTACTAGGAGTCGGGTAAGAGTATGGTTCTTCATGCTAATTGCGCAGAGTAGATAAATTTTAGTCTCGTTATATTAACGATTTGCTCGCGTATTTGACTCTAAAGTGAGTGCATTATGCGCGAGAATTATAATTTTCGTCATTTTTCATTTTAGCGGCTCAAGTGTGATGGTTATTACACATACTTATTTGCATTTTTATGGAAGTAGTAATTATTTTTCTTTATTACTAAGTTTGTAATATACTTCGTTGAAATAACTTAACAGTTAGAAAGATTTGGAAGCTATTTCTGATTTCTAAGTGAAAATCGATATTATTTATCTAATCCTGTTTGCGTTTTTCATTAATGGTTTGTTCTGCTTTGAAAACAGATCATTTTTGTGTTAATGAGTAAGTTGCAATTTCTAGTTTAAAGGTATAAATTATAAGAAAAAATATAGATTTGGCAAAAGGCAAAATTTGGTATGTAAGTAAATATTCATGGATAACCTGATATTTCTTTTAAAGGAATTATTAAGATGATGTCGGAGATCGGAGCTAGTATTCAAGTATTTGTATTTCCATTTATTTGTTTATTAGATTTATTCCTCGGCTAGCCAGAAAACAGAAAGTACATACTTACCGACATTTTACTATTTACTTCTTATCTTTTTGATATTCAAATTTTTATCAATGTTGTACGGCGTTCTCAAGCTTACTCAGAGTGAAATTAAATTAAAATTGTCAAGAAAAACTATAAATATTGAAGTAACGGATTTATCCATACTTTTACATTGAATTGCAAGAAACT
Organism: Torymus aiolomorphi; assembly: GCA_036365515.1. NCBI lineage: Eukaryota > Metazoa > Arthropoda > Insecta > Hymenoptera > Torymidae > Torymus > Torymus aiolomorphi. Next base: position 147,324,942 of record CM070877.1, read on the forward strand.
GAAAGAAAAATACCGTAGAGAATTTGGCAGCAGTAACTTAAACATTTCTTTATTTTTTATGTTATTCTTAAGTTCGAATTTTTTATTATTTTTTTTTCTTCTATTGGAAATTTTTCCAAGTTATTATTGAAAGCAAAAATTTGGCAACTAGATCATAAGATTTTTAGGGGTAAGCATATACTCTATTCATACGAGTATTTCCTAAAAATGGTTTATATCGACTCCAAATGCCTTATAAGAAATATTTAAGAGTTAAGTTTTCGAAACTTTGTTTAACATTACAAAGCTTTTTTCAAGAGGTGGCAATTTCATAAGTTCGTATACAAATTATAAGTTATCACAAAAAGAAGTTTGAACGGTTTTTTGCGCAAAATCCTAATTTTCCCGTCACAAACATGATGGCAGCCTGAAAAATATAACGCGTATAGCAGCATACGTCAGTAGTAATATGGTGGAGGAGGGGTCCAGGCATTTTCGCTGAAGGCATGGCATCGAGCAGACAGGCAGAAAAAGGGGGTTATTCGGCGAAAGGTCGAAAAATCTATTATTACGTTCACAATCCGCGCGTGTAGAAGCGGAAGAACCCCGAACGAGCGCGCGCGTGTGTGTACGCTCGAGCACAATAGCTCGTGTGTGTGCTGCTGCTGCTGGCGCGCAGAATGCACGAAGAGAAAGAAAGAAATGGCCCCTGTTCCGGGGGAGGGTGAAAGCATAGCGCGCGTTAGAAAGAGAGCGACAGCCATGTGGAGCGAGAGAAAGAAGAGAGCTTTCCTTTTTCCAGGGGAGCTCTCCCCCCTCTCTCTCTCTCTCTCCGCGATAGCCATCCCCCAGCTCTCGTCCCCCCCTCGTTTCACTCGAGGGTGTGGGCTGCTGCCGCTGCAACCCCCCCAGCCCTGAGAAAAGAGGAACGGCGGAACGAGCGAGGAACGCCGCGTGGCTGGCAGAGCGAAAGAGAGAGAGAAGCGGCCGTAGCGGCTGCCTAGTCAAACCAAAACTCCGGGGATGATTAATGATCGCGCGAGAGACTGAGCGCGGGCTCGCGCAGCTCCGCCGCTGCTTCAAACAACAAACTTTTCCCAAGCAACGCGCGAGATCCCGCGCTTGCGAGAGCTGCGCGAGTAAGTGAGAGAGAGAGAGAGAGAGCACAGCGCCGAATACAAGAAAAAATATATAAGAAAAGAGGGAACTCTCTTTCTTCGCATCCACCCTTCAGCCGGGCTAATACCCCGGGCTCCTTCACTCTGACAGCCTTTCATTTCTTTTCCTCTCTCGCTCGCTCTCTCGTTCTTTCCCGCTCGGCTTTCTTCCTTTCTTCCCCCGATTCCGCTTGCTTCTCTCTCTCTCTTTCTCCCTGTATGTGCACACGCGCGTGTATATATATACGTGAGAGAGTTGCGTCAACGAGTGAGCGAGAGAGGAGGAGCTACGCGCGTGTGTATAGAGGAGGAGGAAAAAGAAGTGGAAAAAACAGTCCCATCGACTCGCCTTAGCGACGACTGTTACCCGGTGGAGCGGTACATAGCACTGCGCGCGAAACCAATTCGAGCTCTGAGCGCGTATGTGACTCGTTCCCTCCCTTCGCTAGGATTTTTTGCACTTTGCGTCACTTCGTGGAGTGGCGGAAGCAATTTTTATATGGGGTTCCTTGATTGTGTGTGTTTTTTCCACGGTTTTTGTGGGAGGGTGGTCTCTTTTTCCCGATAATCAATGGCTTTTTCGAGAATATTATTTATTTATATAGAGCTGTTTATTGCTACGCTATAAATGCTAAAAATGATGAATTATGTATAATTTATTAAAAAATAATCTGAGAATCTTAAAAGAATTCTTTTTTTCTTTTCATCTCATAACAACGAATTGCAGCCCTACATCGGCTTATATCTGCTTTACGCACCATTTTGCTTTCGGAGCAACTACAAACAGCTTCAAAATTTTTTACACCATAATAGCAGATGTGACGATCACGAATACCCTCGCCGCAAGAAACAGATTTCCAGTTGTAAGGCCGTCGGCGCGACAACGCCGCTGAAAGGGCTCGCCTCTCAAACACATCTCCGAGAAAAAAAAGCTCGCCGGGCGCATCCCGCAAAAAAGCGCCTCTCCTACTTTGGGTCTCTTCCAACATCGCCCTTGCGACGACCCTCCTCACACGTCGCCTCGTCCTCGCCGTCGAATCCATATGGCGTGTATACATATATTCCGCTCGGGCATCATATAATGGAATCGAGCGGGTTCACCACCACCGCCGTCGTCGTATAATAAATCGCCGCGGGCAACAAGATGATCGCGTCCCGTGCGACACGCGCGCGAGTTTCTAACGTCACGCGCTTTTAAGCTGCGCGGAAAACGAGAAAGGCGCGCGCAGAAAGCACTCTAATGGGCATGCGTCGCTCGGCTCGGCGTAGATCGTTTGTACCCGATTATAATATGTACGTCTGCGAGATGCGCGCACGCCATAAGACTGACACGTATATGAGGAACTTCAGAAGGCATTCATCATAGGTGGGATTTTTTTCTGTCGGGATACGCGCGCGATGTTTACACGTTGCGAATTCTCGATGCGTGAGATGTAGCGATGATGATGATGATGATGGTTGTTTTTGCATTTTTGGCTGGCTGATGCTGAAGGTGGCTGAGTGCGTGTTATGTGCGCGGTTTCGTAACGCGAGAGGAGTGCTTAGGTGCGTGGATGTTATTGAATTTGAGGAGGGCAAAAAGGTCGATAGTCGAAAGTGCTTGCTGTGTTTTTTCAAATATGTTGAACATGTCCAGAGAGAAAGTTGAAATTCATATAATGCCTATATCGGGATGTTTCCGACATGTAATGCTTCAAAATGATTTCTTTGGCGAATAAAAGTTAGAGATTTAAGTAATATCGTCAATTTGCAAAGTTTTGTCAATTTATTATAAGACAAAAAATATTCCATTTCCATATATAATATATAAAGCAATGTTTTGAAGCCGGACAACTAAACCAAATATTGGATAACAAATTACTATATTATACACTTCATTCACCCATTGTTACACGTTCTCAGATTTCCACCGCGATAAATCTCGAAGAATACCCCACCCTTTTCCCCCCAAAAACCTCGTTATCACGCTTTTTCGAAAACCAATTTCTGCCCCAAAAAACCTCTACCGCCCAAAAAAGAGCTAACGCATGCGCCGCGCACTCTCGTCTAGCTATTCACCTTCTCCCCCCTCTCTCTTTGTTGCCCGGTAAAAGCAGCAAACAACACTCGCACATACACACACACATATAACTCCCGTGATGTCGATAGTCCGACCATCCACCGCAGCAACGGCAGCTCACCTTCCGCGCGTACAACACGCACGTATACGGCGGGGAAAAGCGCCTAGTCATCGGCCCGACCGAAGCGGTCGGTGTGTCCTGAGGCTTCACGCCGGATGGATGGAAAGAAAGAGCAGCAGTGCGAACGCGCACAATGTGCCCAAGTATATAATGGCAACTTATTAGAGAGCCCAGAGCTACCATTCAGCCTGATGAGCGCGTATTCTGGAGCGTTGTATCGGCCGCGTAATGAGCCGATCAATCGGCGTTGCGAGAGATAGAGAGAGAGTAAGGATCCGCGCTTTTTTACGGCGCACGATAAAGGGGGGTTACACGGTTTTAAAGGTGGCGCGCGAGAGCGCAGCTGATGACTAATGGGCGTGCGGGCGAGTGGAGCCAAGTCCGGCAAATTGAATTAAGCGCGGATGTGAAGCCGTGACGCTGCGCAACCATGATAAGCCATTCAGTCGCGCGGAACCTTTGAGCGTACAGTGGGCGCGGAGAGAGAAAGAGAGAGTTATACTACTGATGCGCCGCCGCGGGGCTTTATTGTTTTGCGCGGGAGGCGGAAGGGTAGAGAGGTATTATGCGTGATGGCTGATTTAGAGGGAAGAACGGGTGCAGAAGTTTTTTGAGGCTGAACAGCGTAACTAGGAAATCGTTATAGTATATTGTATGAATTCTAATTTTTAGTTAAGTCGATTTCTTGTTACATTGTAACTTATTATAGATGATGCATTATAACATTAATAACAAAACTATAATAATTCTTAAAGATAAAAAATAACGAAGAATATATAATAAATTATCTTCCCACAAGTCTCATAAACTTTGTAAATATTTCTTTCGGGTCGTACTGCACTTTTTTTCATCCGACACGCGGCAGTAAATTAGTTCCTAATGAAGCCGATAATTACCGGAGACTGTCTGAACATAATCGAAAAAAATCACCTGCACGAAATTGTTGGCGCGATCCCATTAAGAAGAGCGGGTTGGCCCCGTCCGGAGGTGTTCGCCCGAGACATTAGGGAGCCGTCACTGTCGTTACGCGATTAGGATAGCCTCATGCATAGATATTGGAATTGGAGAAAAATAAATAGGCGAAAGGGAACAAAAACAACTTTTAGAGTAAGAAAAAAGTAAGTAATTTAAAAGAGAAATTTAAAGATCCTTGGTTCTCAGTGTGAATCCAATATATTATATCGGCTTTCAAATAATGCTTTTAATAAATTACACGGGTCCACAAAATAAGAAAAATTGGTTGCACGATGAACTAAATTATGATATTTTCATATTTGTTGGCCCGTTGAAGGCGAATACGTCTTCAGTTTTGGCTTGGCACTGGCCCTCAGGATTTTAAGATATCGCTCACTCGAAAAATTTTTAAATATACTCATAGTGAGGTAAAAAAATTTCTTTTTAATAATTTGATCAGTGGTATTATAGAGCAATAGTTATCTGCTAGAGAATCCATTTTGAATCATATGAATATGATATTTCTTCTTCAAGAAACAATTAATTATAAATATGAATTATATATCAATACGATTTTTCCTTCTGTTGATATAATGAGTGAAAATTTTAATTTGCTATTCATCGAAAAAGAAACATCGTATTTAGTTGATTCAAAATGAAATCTGTAGCAAATGACTAGTATTATATAATACCACTAATCAAATAATTAAAAAAAAATTTATTCCCATCTCAAGTAAAATGACCACTTTTTTCCCCTGAAAAGCGGGACCAAAGTTATACTTGTTTCCTGCTTTTCAACAAACACTTCGCATCTTTCCATCGGTCCTACTTCCCAAGTAAAGAAAATGGCCACAGTTGAGATGGAAATAAAATACCATGTATAACTCGGAAAAAAGTCGATGTTTCCCTCGAGGAACCCCCGTGAATCAAGAGCGACTTTTTCTTAAAATCCTGACGTGCACTGCCAAAACTGAGGTCATATTCGGTTTCAACGAGCCAAAATACATAGAAATATCATAGTCCATCTCGCAAACCACTTTTTTTATTTTGTGGGCCTGTGTTATTTTGAAACTTGTGAACACTTCGACCTTTATCAATTAATTTAATTTTTGGTTAAAGTGAAAATCGTTCGTAGTTTCATTAGAATGAATTTGATAAATTCGGAAACTGGCGAACAAAATTAATAAGCTTTTTCGTTTGTTTACTAACGTTTCGGAAGTTTTTTCTTTACTCCCCTCTTTAGGGTGATTTTCACTTTTAATGCCTTGAAGAGGGAAGTATAAACAAAAAAGCTCCCGAAACGTTGGTAAACGAACGAAAAAACCTATTAATTTTGTTTGTCAGTATTAGAATTTATCAAATTCATTCTAAATTTATTTTTTTTATTGATGTTACAATATTTTTCACTTTATATTACAACAAATTCCCACCTTTTTAGTTGCATTTCTGTACTGCAATGTACATAATTCTTCCATAAAAATGTTAAAGTACCGCACGGTAATCGCAAAACCACCACAATGCACTCTACAAACCGACAACCTTATCACCAATTTCTCGACATGTCAGCCTCCCCGTATACCACTCGCTCTCCCGAATCTCTCCCGGAACATCAACCAGACGAACCCGTTTTCTCCTCTCACTCTCCTTAAAAAAAAGAAAAAAAAAATCATGCGCAAACTAAAAATTCTCACTCCTAGATACAGCGGGCCGAGAAACGCGCACTCGCGCCGCGCGAAAGATGATGCATCGCGCTTCTCTTCTAGGATATATTCCATGCTCGCGCGCCCGCGCGTGTGTGAGCTAGCGACGTACCTGTGGCATCGCACATATACATATTCACGTATATATATATATATATATATATATATATATATATATATATATATATATATATATATATATATATCCATATACACGCGCCTTGAAAAGTTGAGGTCCCCGCGCAGCGCTTGATTAACGATGCGAGTCACCTCGGCGAGGTGGGTGGCGCATGCCTTTGTGACAGCGCGCGCCCGAGCTGTTTCTCGCGCGCGGGCTCGCACGGTTCTACGCCTCTCTCTATCTCTCTTTTCGACATCGCCACCATAGAGGCTATCGCTGGATTTTATTATAAGCTTCCCGCAGGTCTGCGTGTACGGTTTCAATCCGACGGCGGTTACGCATCGCGCGATGCATTTGTGGAATTTCTCGGTACGAGCGAGTGAGGTTTTGCAGAGTTGGGGGAATAGTCGCGCGGAGACGATGATCGGTGAAAATATGTGTCAAAGCACGGGCTACTCGCGTGCGGCGGACCGTTGCGCGACCGAGCCGAGTGAAGCCGTGTATTGTGCGTGAGGGCGCGCGATGGGCGACCCGCGGTGAGATTAGTAAGCATATTTTTTAATAAAATGGTAGTAGTGGGTTATGTAAGGCATTAATTGTGATAAATTACTCCGAGTTTTGACTCACCGGTTCTTTTTTGGTCGGAGGGGGGGTTGTTGTATACCCGTGATTCTCGAAAATCAATTCGTTATTTGTGTGATTGAAATGTTTACTTTTATTTTGAATGGTGAGCGATTGAAACTGTTCATTGTACTCGCTGCGGTTATAATGCATTGTTTGCGTTTCAAATTGAATGCGAATTTCGTGTTTTATCGCGTACCATAATTAGGTAGATTTTCTATCATCTGCAATATAAAAATACATTTTTAACTAAGAAACCGTACAATGCAATATTTATTTATAAAAAATTTGTTACAGGCAACAGACAAATAAAAGAACATTCAATTTGTAATCCAAATTATCATAAAAATGTTGAAATTATAAGTAATTTATTTATACGTGTGGTATACCTCTTTGAGCAACTTTTTTATTGATTTATACATGCCTATATTATCTTTCTTATAAGCTAAAATACCGAGTTATATAAATTCAGAAGCAATCAGCTAAACATTGGTTCATACCTAAAAATCAGGTGATGTTTACACCTTACGAAATTCTAATAATAATATTGTGTCTCTTTTAATGTAATTCACTAATAATGTGAGTAAGAAATCAACAGAAACGTGACTTTCAAATCGAAAATTTTCAACCGAATCCATATAGTGAACTCAAACGGTCCACTCGACAAGCAACCGATACCATCATCATTAACCATTCCAACAACAGCCGCGTCCAACCATTCAAACTCGACCATTTCGAGAGAAAGGAGCACAATACACCCCCAAAACCAATTACGCCGATTTCTGCGGGGCACGCGTATATCCATATATCCCCCCGACAGTTCCAAACCGACGGCCACGCCAGATGAAATTGTCCGAGCGCCTCTCTTCGCAAGGGCGCACAAGTCTCTCGAGAACTGAATCATCGGCGCTTCTCTTGCTCTGCTAAATTAATCTCGGGGGAGGAGAAGTCTCTCTCTCTCTATACACATGGACTCTCGAAAAGTTCGAAATCGAGAGCCAGAGAGCGCGGGCCCGGAGTCCATTTTGGGAAATGAGATCGGCGCGCTCGGAGAGCGGCTCCACAGAGGCGGGATAGTAAAAAGGGACACGCGCGCGAGGGTCGATTCTCTCTGACGAGGGTATAGATATACTATACGCGTGCCACGCGAGCGAGCGAGCGAGAGAAAGAAGGAGCGGGAGAGAGCCCTATATTGGCAGGCGTGGCCCGTCGGGGGGCAGAGGAGCGCCAAGCGCGATTGGCTCCGCGCCGGCGGCAACGCGAGGGCGAAGCCTCTCTTCTCTCTCTCTCTCCCGCTTTCTTCGTTCTTTCTCTCGGCTGCTGCTGCGGCTGCTGCTAGCTCCTGCTGCTGGAGCAGGAACGGTTCGGTGGCTCGCGAAATGGAAAACTGCAGCAGGACGGCCTGCGTGTGTGTGCGCGCCAGTTGGTAGATTTAATGAAATGCGGGTATTTACATGAGATTGGGAAAGGCGGCGCGTGGGATAGATATATTGCAATGCAGTCTGATAGAATTTGCTCGGAGATTAGGCTGGATTTTGTATGATTGGATGCGGGGTAAGTACGCCGGGTGTGCACGGTGAAAGATGGAGCGATGGCGGAACCGTGAAGGAATGATTTTATTGCAGGGGTTCTCGGAATGGAATATTAGATTGTTGTATGCTGATTTCATTTTCGAGATTATGAGTTCCATGGTAGAAATTTGAACCATAAATTACCTATTTTTTAGTTAATCTTATGGCTAAGGACAATATTCTGATTTTATTTCATAATTATGCACATATTTAAAGTAAATTTTGACATTTATATTTGACAACATTGATATTTTAAAGACTATAGTAATACTTTTAGGTACATTGTATTATTGTTAGATATTGATTTTTATTGGAAATACTTCCATTTGATTAATTCATTACCTATAAAATATCGTTAATTTTCTACCAGGGTCTTAGACAAGAGATAGAGTAAAAATTGAGAGGTACCCAAATTAGAAAACTGTTGTAATTTTGGTTTCAGGTCCGATGACGTTGGAGAAAATTGAAAATGACTATGTCGCGTAAAAAATATGCGAGAACCCGGGCTCGAATTCACGGATTCGGGATTCTATATAGTCCTGATGTGCTCTGACCACTGAGCTAATGTCGAGAGGCTGGCTCGAAAGCCTCGAGCGCATCTTTTTCTTATCATTGTACTGACAAATCAAGGCTCGAATGAACAGTCGAGCTGAGCTCGTCACAATGTAAACGAATGGTATGGATTTCGAAAATGTAAGGACGTATAATGCAGAGCTCTACCGGAAGATGGCGGACATTTTGAAAAATTCATTCACTCCGAAAAAATAAATGTTCACGAATTTTCCTTTAAGAATTAAATGACCAAAACTTTACGCCAAGTAATAAATTCGCATAAATGTCATAATTCGCTTTAATATATTTTAAATTGGTCTAATGATAATTTTTCAAACGAATCAACCGAAATACAAAAATATCCGATATATATTTGACAGAAAAGAATTACTCGAGCCTCATCACTAATGACAAAAACTCTTATAGCTCAATCAATAAAATTCCTCGACATCACAATCAAATAACGCGGTCTCACACAGCGATAAAGCGATCAGTTTTCCCAATCAGCCAATGCGACATTAAAGAGCGCGAGGGAGACGACGAAACTCTCAAATCGTCGCCCAATGCCTAATACCTCCTATAACGCCTCGTCGCGATAGTCGAAACGTCGGGGATACCGTAAGGAACAAGGGGTGGCGGCAAGGGCTTCCGGCCTGATAAGGTCGTTCGCGCGCATTTATAAGGCCGAAAGTTAGAGCGTGAGAGAGAGAGAGGAAGTTTTCTGGGGTAAAAGGGAGGCTGAAGGGTGACTGGCGCGATTGCAGAGGCCTCCTCCTCCTCGCGGCAGCAGCACTGCCGCGTCGGGTGATTGATTCGCTTTGAATGATTAAAGAATGCTGTGCCCGGCCGGGGGCCCCCGCGTAGTTGGCATATATATGAGGCGCGTCGTCGAGAGCGGAGGTATGGAATAATGGCGTTCGATAGACTCATCAAACTTTCACCCGGGGGAAACTTAAAAGTTCCTGCCACCTCTCGCGGAGGAAGGGGCGGGTGAATAGATCGAGCCCGATAGCGCGGCTCCGCTGGCTAAGTTTAAATTCCAATTTTTATGGAAGTTTAATGTTTTGGCGCGCGAGGCTAGTGGTACGTGGGTACGGCTGAGTTCATTTTTACATTACGAACTTTCTACAACTTGAAAATGTCTTTGTAATATTGCGCAAAGTAGTTTTTTTTACAGTGATTTTATTAAGAGATAAATATTGCAATGTTGCCGTTGCGTCACTAAAAGTTTCTGCTTATAATGTAGAAGAATTTGCCTAGAATGTTGACAGGTAAAGCAAATCGAAATATTGTTAACGTTAAAAATCCATAGAACTATGAAAATGATTGTAAATTTTTTACAGTTTACATAAAATAATCAATATTGTTGTGTATATATTTACAAAATTGAAGAAGAATGTTTCTAATATTTAGCCATATTCAATGGCGACGGTCCTAACAATTTTAATTTTGAAATTACGCATTATTTTGCAATTTTTGTAGAATTCGTGTCATAAAAGAAATAACACTATATAATTAAGTCACGATTCTCTTCTAAAAAAACTTTTTGATACTTCGTGCGCAAAAAACCGACTTTTCGGATTTGTCTGTCATTCATTAGAGCATGTTTCTCAAACCAGTGCGAGAAGAATTTACTTCGGTGATGTAAATTATAAGGCACTTTCTCGCACAACTTTTAAACAAATTATTCTTCGCCAAATGTACACGAATTTCGAAATATATTCACATATTTTGCGTATTTGTGCACTTAATACAGTATTACTATTGCAGTTAAATTCCCTATCTGTTTTAAAAATTAGTTCCCATAGTCTAGAAAAAATGATCAGATACTTAGTTAAAAATTTGAACATAATAAATCTCCTTTTCTTTACACTATACAAAAAATTCTTTTACATCAGAATATGTATTTGTTGTTTCGTTTCGGCAGCAGAACATTTCCGGCAACAAACGAATTTATCCTCCTGGTCCAAATTTCTCTTTTCTTATACTGCAATACGTTTCTTCTTTCTCATTTCAACGTACTAAATATTATATCGAATGTAATACGTGTCGGGCATTAGCATTTAATTTTAAGAAAAACTACGTGCACTTCACAGTCGCGAAAGCGACTTTCACTTCTTCTGCCCAAGCGCGCACGTTTCGCACAAGCGACCACCTCCCTGCGAAATTTCGCCCAAGAGAAAGATGTCACGTCGATAGCACCGTCGTGTGCCTCTGGCTACCGTTCGAAGGGGTTAAAGTCAAACGACAAGTCAAACCTTTCCTCTTTTAGCAAGAGCGAGAGAGAAAGAAAGAGGAAAATTTGAATAATTTACTGCTTACGAATACAACGAGCGAACCGAAGATCGTAATCGTCGTTGCCGGCGGAACCAGCGGGTCATTGCGGCGTGTTGGTCAGCGGCACAATGCTGCATAACAGCGGTAGCCGTATATACTCTATACTACTGCTGCTAGCGAACCTGACCGACTCGAGGCGCAAGGGTTGACGGCGACAGCGTCGGGCATTGATTTATGGGGGGTGAATCGAATTTTTTTCTCTTTCTCTCTCGCCGAACTGGAGGGAGAGAACGTGAGAGGGCCCAGGGAAACGGACAGAGACAGCGGGAGGTGGAAATTCGCAAAGGGTTGGCGCGCGCGCGCGTGTGGAGAGGGCAGCGGAAGTAGGTCAGCAAAAGATGTGACCGTCCGGTGCAGCAAGAGAAGCTGTTTCGCTCAGGATCGAGGTAGGGAGTTTTCGCAGTAGCGGGATTCTCGGTCCTGTTACTCTATATTTACAGTATTTTTCGTTTTATTTTTTTAAATGAGTAGTGTGATATTTAATTTGAGAAGATCGTGAAAAACTTTTTTCTTTTTTCTTTAAACTTTCTTTTTCTTTGTAATGTAAATTAATATTACATATAACATAGCATTACGTTAAAAGGATAAATCTCTAATTTCATTACTAATAACATATACTCTTACCCACAGTCTCTCTGTCCACAATGTCGGTCATATAAAAATGCCACCCTGAAACTGCAGCGTAACGCGCGCTAAAAACCGTAATTATTTTTTTTAACAAACTTTTTGCCCAATAAAGTAAGTGCAGGGCGTATCGGCATTCCGCATGACTGTCGCTCATTGCGTTTTTGCTTATTATTATATACTTTCCCGTCAACACTGACCTCGACACTGGGCAACATTTTGAATTTGCACTGTTCCTTTCACTATCGTTCCCTGTTCGCAATATCTGGGTCGGAATGACAGCAGCATTCACTTTCAAGTTTCACTTATAAATGTCTACGTCATGTACGGGAGATATACTTTAGTAATATCGGCGATCAATTGTAGTTATTCAGTCGATTGAATTTAACCTCCAGGCGCGCGAGGCAGGAAAAACTCATTGAAAAATGATTAAAAAGCGCATTAAAGGTCTTTCAATCGTAAATACTATACGTGAAAACAATCGATTGTTTGTAAACTAAAATGCATATAATTCAATATTAAGCTTACCAATTAGTTAATGTATAATTGTAAAAATTCACTTCAAAATACTCAAAGTAACATTTGCAATTACAAAAAAATGTACGTATGTTTGCAAAGTTGAGTGCTCACAAAGGGATTAGCGCGATTATTTATATACTTACCTTCACAATCGCATCGCCGATCGCAGAAATTACTAACAATCCATCAGACGAGTCAAGAGAAATTCCACTTAACGGAAGCTATTTTTACACCGCGGCGCGCAAAATCCCCCGGCAATCTCGATAGAGCAATAAAGCCGCACAAAGCCCATGACGGTACTCATTCCAATGCAAGAGATTACGCATGTACGCGGCCGCACGCACTGCGTGCAGCAGCGTGTGGCAAGCGAGCGAGAAGCAAAATAAAAGATCGCCTTCGCGCGCGAATACCATAACTATATACCTCTCTGCGTACACATACATCCATATAGTCTCACCCATACATTCGAAAGGAATGGCGCAGGATAGCGGTACTCGTTGCGGATAGTTATTGTACGGCCATCGGTTACGGATCATCAGCTGCTGCTGCTGCTGCTGCAACTTTTCTCTCTCTCTCTCTCTCTCTCTCATTCTCTATATCTCTCTATCTTCCATGAGCTCACCTTCTCTTCTCGCACCTTTCTCTCGTTCTCTCTCTCTCGCGAGTCCCAAGGCGCTGCTATAGTCTACTCGCGAGATTCTGCTCCTCCTCTCCTGAGAGAGAGAGAGAGATGCTGCGCGCACACGGCTATGCGGCAACCGTAAATCTTTAAATTGACAATAAACACCGCAAATTGGCCGGCGCGTGAGCCGTGTATTGAGACGTAAATGAGAGTCAGAGCTCGCGCTCTCTCTCTCTCTCTCTCTCTCTGTCTCGGAGGAGTTGTAAAAGCGCCGAATCAGAGGCAGCATCTCCGCCCCCATCGCGGCGGCGAGAATCCTTTGACTGTATACTCCGGCCAGATAGTCTCCCCGGGGACTTGTTTCCCGAGGATTTTACTAGGCGCAGATCGTCCTAATGGCCGAAAAGTCGCCGCTGCCGACTAGTCAATAAACACGTGTAGAGAGGTATAATGTAGGTACAAAACGTGCGTGGCCGATGTGGTTGGCCGCCTTGGGACTTAACTGGCTGCAGGAATGGCTGTATCGTCTTCCACTGTTGTGCGTATAAGTTTTCAAAACTTCTCTTCTTTAGCGCGAGTTAACGCCTACCTCGTCTCATTAATTGTGAAATATGACGGATGCGGTTGAGGTCTGTATATGTATATATACACGAGGTGGGACCGTACGTCAATGCGAACGCATGGTGTTGCCGTTGGGTGTGTTGTCTGGAATTACGAGCGCACAAAAGCAAATTATTTGACACGTTGACAAATAAGTCGAAGGGTTTCGGAATCGATGATTTGTTGGGCCAAACATTGCATTGAGATGTTTTGAATGGGAAATTTAGTTATATGTCTTTGAAAGGATATGCTGCCTAATTGCATCGAATGTTTTGCAATGATGGGCTTTCAACTATCTTGTTTCACATCAAACAAAGCTTTATCTTTTCGGAAAAAAATTCTTTAATTAATTTTTGTATGTACCAAAATACCTGCTCACCTATATGTACAAAACGCATTCACAAGAACACATGTGCTTGCATACATTATACACGATTACATACATCTTTTCACGATAAGAAACACCTACAATGAATCTCTCTCTCTCTCTCTCTCTCTCTCTCTCTCTCTCTCTCTCTCTCTCTCTCTCTCTCTCTCTCTCTCTCTCTCTCTCTCTCTCTCTCTCTCTCTCTCTCTCTCTCTCTCTCTCTCTCTCTCTCTCTCTCTCTCTCTCTCTCTCTCTCTCTCTCTCTACATTATATACCAATCCCAAAATACATTTGAGCAGCATTTTTTAAGGCAACACTTGCCTAGACACTCTTATCATTCATTCGTCCCATACAACTGTACAACCTGACCGCGCGGCGACAAAAAAAAGCCTGCACGCTCCCTCCTCCGACCCCTTATCATCCATCCATCGATTCCAATGACTGACACCGATCATTAGCGTCAGCCTTTCGTTTTATTTAATTTGTATGCCCGCGCGCTCCGAGGGAGAAAGAGAGAGATAGCCGGCGACTGCGTTCCTCGTATTCTCGGCCCATGTACTACAAGGAGCTCATCGATCGGCGCGACAAAAAGAGCCCGTTGTGCGCGCGATATATCGGCGGCGGCCACTGCTACATCGCATATAATACTCGCTTATATATACCACCGGTCAGCATTGTACTCATCGAGTGTAGATTGTACGCACCGAGAGAAGAGAAGAAGAAGAAGCTTTGCATGTTCTTCCCCTTCCTCCTCGCCCCGAGCGCGCGCGCTTCATCTCACGGATGAGTGTCACGAGAGTGCGCGCGACAAAAAGGACCTTGTCACTTCCCCGGGACAGTCTAATGACAGTGCATTGCGGAGGATGCACATTCGCCAGGCGGAATAACTCCGCGTCATGCTGTTGGTGCGACTGGCTGGCTCTCTCGCGAGCGCCTGGTTAACGGAACATCCACTTGTCGAAGAGAGAACGAGCGCCTCTCTCACTGTACATAGTATACATCCCCGCGCGACCCAGAGAGAGAGCAAGAAAGAGAGAGCCAATTACCATGCCGAAGGAGGTAACGAGGTTAAGGTCGGGGGCTTCCTGCGCGATCCGTGACCTCGGGCAATTATACCGGCTGGCGCCGCTGGCCGCATCCTCTTACGCGTTTTGCATGCTACCCGTTATATATACGTAAGGGCGTACGCTGCCGGGTTCTTTCCCTTTTCCGCCGAACTGCTGCTGTCGCTCACCGCCCGTGCCATACTGACCATTGACCCACATAACACGGTTCCCTGAGACTAATCGTTCGACGTGCAGTCAAGGCTGCTGCTGCTGCTGTTGCACTGCAATTCCTCCTCACGTGCGCGCTTCTGAAGAAAGAAGCCTGCGGGGCTCACGGCGACTGTTCTTTCAGTGTGTGTGAGTGCGACGTGCGTGCGTGTGTAAGTGCAAAGGGATGTCCGAGGGAGGGGGGAGAGAGAAAGGAAAGGAGTGAGACGAACGAGCGACAGGCCGAACGAACAGGAGAGACGAACGAAGGGAAGACGGGAGCAGCGGCAGCAGCAGCGCGCAGGAAACTACTAAGATTAATGGATTCGCATTGTCGGTATTTTTTCAGCCGTTTTAGGAGCACTTTTCAGAAGAGGCTGGCTCGCTCGCGTTCATTTTTCAAAAGCCGGCGTGGACCCGCCGTGCGCACGGGGCCGCCAGAAATCGCGGCCTGCCTCTCTACTCCACGTCTCTCTCTCTTTCTCTGCGTCATACGCACGACGACTACGACGAAGACTTCGCGCGCTAATGGTTTCGAATTAAACCGAAGCTGAGCGCGTTCGATATGTGCCTATATGGACGCGCAACGTGTGTGTATGTATATGTAGGCTTTAACGCGCGCGTGGAGAGTCATGTGAAAAAAGTTTCCTTCGAGGATTTGAATACGACAATGTTCGATTGTGCATTGTGACGTTGGATGATGGGAGCGCGATCCTGAGGTGAGAGACGTGCGTAGGACTGACGGGATGGATCTTTCTTTCGACGAGGCCATATAGATAGATGCAGCGGAGGTATGCGCGCGGCCGCCGGTCGTCGATGTCAATAATGAAGGAAAGTCGTGAAAGGGCGCGTTCTCCATTGTGCCGGCCCCGTGGAAATATTTGTGCTGTGTATTATTGCTGTTGACGCACTAGTTCGACTTTCACGTTGCAATCATAATGTATGGATAAAGTTCGTTTTGTGTTTGAACAACTGCAGAAGTGCTAAGTAGCCGTCGTTAGCCTAATTTAAATTTGTTGATATAGGTGTGTTTGACCATTGAATTAGATAAACTTTAGATAATTCGCTTCGGGCGTGCAAACGTAGAAATATAGGTTAACAGTTCAGTGAAATGTTGGATGACACTCGCAAATAAAATAATTATGCTTCCTCAAAAATGTCTTCTATTACATAATATACTGCTAATTATTACAATTATATTAGCTGAACAACGCCAAACACGAGCCAATTCATATTCTGTCCAAGCAAACAATCGCAAAAATCCCACCGTCATCCAAAAAGAAAAAAAAAAAGAGATCCCCAGACCCTCAAACCCGCGTACCCAGCAAAAACTTCCGAATCGCATTTCATTTCCACCTGCGCGCATGGCGCTATATCGTCTGCAACGGGGGCGAAGGCGCAAGAAAAGTACACACACATATCCCGTGGGAGAGAGACTCCGCATCCTCGTCGATTTTTCGGCGTGCGCGCGCGCGCGCGAGCCGGTGACTCAGCGAAAACTCCATCGAGAGACGCCTCCGGAGACTCATCGCTTTTGCCCTTCGTCGCAGCAACTCGCCGCTGACGCGGGCCGGAAAGCCGAGTATAAAGGAGACGACGACGACGCATATTGGTCTAATATATATACGAAAATATTTTGAACGCTGCGCGACACATTTTCCATATGCTGTGGCCGAAAATCCAAATGTGTCTCCTGGGAGGTATAATGGAGTTTATTCCTTTCGGATAGGATCGTAGCTGGCGGCTATAAATATTTTGGCGGTGGAATATACATAGCGCGTGGCGCCGACTGAATGAGAGAGAGAGAGATGAGATAAATCGGCGCCGATCGATCATCCGGCAGCGATCGAGCCGCGAAGCGAACCACGAAAGTGAATCACCCGATTTTGTCCGGTATAATGCCGAACGATGATCGGCTTGTCATAATAAGCGATACGAGTCACCGAGTGCCGGGGGATTTGAGCCGGGGCTTTTTGTCTGTGGTGGCGCATTTTTTTGCCAAGCGCCGGCCCGCGCGCGCACGCTAATTATTACCAGCGTTAATTGTTCGGATTATTGATTGGTCGTTAATTAATCATTAGACGTTTTCTGTGTTATCTAATAGCCCTTGTAACTGTTCTTGAAAATTATGACTAATAATAAATCATTTGTTCGAGTCCTGTTATAGGTTCGTATTTATGGTATTACAATTTTTTTTTTATATAGTAATATTAAAAGTCAATCTATAAGTCATAAAATTCTTAAAATAATTCATACCAAGATTTATTGCTGTGTCTTCTCGTTGTGATTAGGAATTCTGTTAAACAGCATTACATTCAATTTAAGATAGTACTAAAAAATTTTTTAATTACCAAATTATAAATTTTTGTAGTACTTACAAAATGATTACGAGGAAATCTAAGGTAATACTGACTTCTTATATTCTCCAAATTCTCCTTTTTTGTCAAATTTTTGTCAAACCATGATTAGTACTCTTTCGTAACGAATTGTCAATTATAAAATTATGGTGAATTTGTTCACTTCTATAGAATTTTACGTTAAACTCTTTAGTATTTTAAAATCGAAATTTTTATGTTTCTTAAGGAAACATTGACCAGAGAGGCTCTATGTTTACGTCACCATAAGCGAAGAGGCGGACTCGTAGACGTTTCGAACGCGCAGGGGAAGTTCGAAAATTATGAATAAATTGTTTTCTATTTACGCGATAACAATCAAACTTTTAGTAGTGTTGTTCTGATTCTTTAAGCGAACAAATGCGTTTTAATTATGGATTTCGTTTTGAAATAAAGATCTCAAAATTTAATTGATTTAATTTATTTTATTTGATTAAATTAATTTAGGTGCAGGAATATTTTTGTAGTCGCTCTTTAAGATCTTTAAATATCGAGATAGTTTGCACCTTCAATTCACTGATGTTATAAACCCTTCTTCATAAAAAATGTTATCCTCCAGCACATCGACTCCGCCATAGCGACGCCGGCGCTTAATTAAGCAAGTTTTCTTCGCCCAAGCTTGACAGTCGCAGTTATCAGAAGTTTTCCCGCCCGTCTCATTGCCATCTCTCGGCTCGCCGCGCGAGGCGAACGATCAACAAGTAATAATAATGACGTGGCTTAATAAACTGTGAAAGAGATGATAAATCGCGAACGATCTCCGGCACATATATATACACACTAACACACCTCGTCGGCACACCGGCCAGAGGCTTTTCCTCCCCGGGCGCGTTATTAAAACCTCGCGCGCTCGCGCTGATGGACTGTTACAAGCATTCAGGTCTGATTTTGACGTTATACGGCTCGAACCTGAAATTTCAAACGCATTCTCCGTCTCTATCGGACCTCGATCTATCTTTCTCGCTCTCGCTCGCTCGCACTTCGGGGCTCGATCATTATTTTCATGTCAATCATCCAACTGTCACGGTGTGGCGTCGGTGCTCGCGTGCACTTCTTCTCTCTCTCTCTCTTTTTACTCGAAACCTCGACTGAAACTTAATTGCCATTTCTACGATTAAATATTAATAACCGTCGGGGAGAAAAAGGGTGCGTGCGTGTAAGACTCTGCTGGATGCCGTCGGCTTTTGTTGTTGTGCACCGTTGGACGTGCAGAGAAACGTCAGTGTTATAAGAAAATAATTACTTTTTGAGGCGAAGATAGCTTTATATTTATATAATAAATAGGATATTACAAGTAATATTACAAAAGTGGTAGGAAAATTTTAATTTTGAAGTTGATAAAAATGTTTTCTATTTTGTCAATAAGAAAACAATGAAAGTTCTCTAACAAAAATTTTGGTAACCCAGATATAAAATTAAAAAATTGACTAACAACTGGCTATTTTTTCCAGTTGTCAGTTTTTAGCTAATATTTGGCTTGAAAATGGCTAGTTTTTTTAACTTCTACTAGGGCATGATACACGAATTAATTAAATTAAGTTAACAGATAATATGATGCATTACAAATAACCACACTATATTTGTTGTTCTTTGAATTAAATTGCTAGGTTATATCGCTAATTGTTATCGTATTATGTCTAAAATAATTTAAACGACAGTTGAAGAGCAATTATCGATAAAAATTTCAAACTGAAAAAAATAAGAGAAAAAAAATGCTATAATGACCCTGGTATAAGAAATTGAAAAAAAAACTAGGCAGTTCTTGGCTAATTTCTGGCTATAAACTGGCTATTTTTTTAATTGCCAGTCTTTAACTAATATATTGCTAAAAACTGGTTAGTTTTTTTTTCGATTATTACTAGGGGAAATAAGTATAATTTAATATTAAAAATAACTTAACATTCTCTTAGTGGGTTCAAAAATTCAATTTTATTCTAACAAACAATCCAAATATTAATACAGATCATAAAAGCTTATTTGATGAAATAATAACTGATTTTCCTCTGACAATAAAAAATATGCTTCTATATGAATATTTTTACGAATTTTCCGTAATATTCATCCATTTATTACTCCTGCTAATAAATGCCAAAGTATTTTTCATATCAGCATTTAATAACGCAAATTAATAATCCAACTTACTTGAACCCACCCCAACCGCGCGAAACTCTAATCTATCTTTTCAATTTCATCTCACAAATTTTAATGTACATTTTCCCCTCACAGCGCCGAACATATCTCTGCATCGTATAGCAGAGAGAGAGGAAGAGGGAGAGGAAAGAGACTGCGGTAACACGCGCTCGCAATAATCAGAATACCGCGTATTAGATCGCATTCCTGGCCGCGATATGTACCCCGCGAAGCATCTGCGCGCGACTTGAGTACTGTGCTGCTCTCCCTTCCTCTCTCTCTCTCTCTCTCTCTCTCTCTCTCTCTCTCTCTCTCTCTCTCTCTCTCTCTCTGTCTCTCTCCGGGAATCCTCGCGCGCCAGCAGCAGCAGCAACGCAGCGCGTGGAGAAAGAGAAGAAGAAGGTGGCGGGTGGGAGTACCGCGAGGGGGTGTCACGCCGGCCAGGGAGAAGTGATTGATCGTGTTTCGCCGGAAGACGCGAAGGGAGAAAGAGAGGGACGCGATATACGCGCGGGTGCTTGCGCGAGGAGGGAAAAAAGGAGCAAAAGAGACGTAATAAGGTGAAAGGGAGCGAGAAAGAGGCGAGATACAGCCGGCGCTGCCGCGAACGAGCGCAAGAGAGAGAAAGATAAGGAGAGCGAGATAACCGTAGAATGCGGAAAAAGAGAGGAGAAACGAAATGTGTGTGTATATATATATACGCACACATACACCCACGAGAGGGAGAAAGAGGACGATATACGGGATATGAGGCTGACTGCACGTGTGCCTGGAAGAGAGCAAAAAGAGCGGCGAGGGCGTTGATAGAAGGCGCGCGCGCGCGCGTGCAAAACACGGAAACGCTGAGCACTCGAAAAGCGACGGCGGCTCTCGACTGTGCCGCTCTCACTCCACACCTACGTCATCCGCCTAGAGAGAGAGTGAGAGATAGAGGAAGTACGTATACGAACCTTCCTACCTACCTACCTACCTTCCCTTCGCAGATTGCGTGATGCATGCTGCCGTTTTTGCGCGTTAACATATGATGTATATAATACACACGTGTGTGGCAAGTCTCGTTCGAGAAAAATCGAGCGCGCGCGTGTGTGCTGGGGATTGATGATTTTCCACGTGCACAGTAGCTGCGCAGTTCGCGTGCGGCGAGAGTGGGTTTGGTTTCTAGGGAGAGGAGGGCTCGTATGTTTTTTTTCTTCCCTCGCCGACAGAATGAAGTAAAAATTAATAAGAGGAAAAAATGGTTTCGTTGTTGCGATGAAGTATGCTATAGGATGTAACTAATAAGCATGGAAATAATTAATTATTGCGAGAAAAGAGAATGTTATTTTCTTTTGTCGCTCTGGTTATGTTTTATAGTAGTCCGATTTTCTTGGTATTTTTACGATTTTTCTTTTTCTATTGATAGGGAATCTTATATCTTTTATTTAGTATTATTAAAATCACCCATACAGGGAGAGCGCGTATTATTTGGGAAACGGATTTAGATTAGGGCTGAGAAGCAGTTTTGTGGTACTTGAAAATGAAGCTTAGTATCTTCAATTTGATCTCATAGGTCATTATTCCTATAATAAGAGCTGTAACATTCGAAATAAAAAATTTTTCAATGACAAATATCTATGTTTTACTACAGACTACAGGTCTATATGCTATAACAAAATATTATAGAAAAAGCAAAGTAGATAAAAAGAACTTTAATTTATTTCCAATTACCTATTCGCTTTTTTTAGGTTGGTGATTGATAAACCTGATTCAAATTAATCTTGTAATCTACCACAAAATAAATTAAAGTTGTTATTACTTAGGTTTTCGTTGATATTTACAGCATACATACAGAGTTGCGGTTTAACGTAAATACCGCAGTTTTTTTATTGCAATGACTTTGAATAATATAGCTTTTATTTTGAAAATAAGAGCCTGTAATTTAATACTGAAGGTACAGGAATCCAAATTTTAGGTACAATAGAAACCGGTTTCCAAAGCCTGGGGAACAAAAAGTTTTGTGGCCAATATGTGGCTCATATGTGGCCACGGTGCTGGACCCAAATATTGGCCACACTACTCTCTAAATATTTTTCTGTGTAAAGTCGGGCACTGTAACAAAATAGTACATAATATATACTATTTTTTTAATACATACACTGAGAGAAAAATATTGTTATAGTTAACATATTTATCTATTTGATTAGAATTGCAATATTGTAACTGTTACAATATCGTATATTTGAATAGAGAAGATTTTGACGGTCAAATCCAATATAGTAACTGTTACAATATCAATGTTTACCAGTAACATATGGTACATTAACTGTTACAATACCTATATTTGGTCATATTTAAACATACCCCGCGTAAAAAAAAATTTGTGGGCCATATATTGCCCACAGTGTTGGACAAGTATGGGCAATATATGGGCCATTGCAAGTCCTATTAGAGCAATATATGGGAGATACTCGGCCCCGGTGCCTGAGCCGAATTCGGGCTGGAATCGGGCCATAATATTCCCACCAGTATCCGATATAGTTCCCATATTAGTCCCATATTTTTAATTTCATGAGCACCATTAACAAAAAAAAAAAACAAAAAATAAATAAATAAGCATAAAAAACAATCCTATTGTGCATGTACTGTGACTGTAAAATTATTATAAAAAAAAAAAAATCTTTGAGTGGATTCGAACCTCGAACCTTTGAATTACTACCCGAACAGAAATTGACTTAGGGCTAATGCCAGGGCCTTATCCGATGCCTTAAAATAATCATAAGGTCCTGACATGGCACCTGGTGAGGCCCTTAACAAGTCGCGTAATGAGGCGCACCTCCAGCCCTGGCGGGCTTTCCCGGGCATAGCTCGTATTTTTCACTGTTTGGTAATTTACTGCTTTAAATAATGCACAGCTTTGTAAGCGTTGCAAGTTATCTAAAATAATTCAATAAACTTTTTCAAATAACACAGATGTGTTACTCTGTAGTAATGACATTAACGTAAGAAATGAAACAAAATTATTTTTAACCTACTAAATCCAGACATGTCATTACTATATCAAGGCTTGATCAGGGCTTCGTAAGGCGTACCGTCTGATGGATACATATCAGGGCCAGACGAGGGCCATTCGCGTAGCCCTAGTTTAATATCTAAATATTTTTGTAAGGCGATTTTCAGGCAAATTAAGGCCTTATCAGTACGGGCCGGGGCCATACCAGCACCGCGTTACGCGCCTTGCTGGGGGCCCTTACGGCAAACCTAGTTAGGCCCTTACGTTTACGCAGGGCTAGCCCTATTCATTTTCCGTTCGGGTAGACTTGCTCGCTACCGACTGAGCTATTTAGTTATGTTTATATCAAAGGATCAAATGGAGGTTAATACTTGAACGACATCATCATTCGTTTCAGATTACAGCCTAGATAATCTCCATTTGATCCTTTGATATAAACATAACTAAATAGCTCAGTCGGTAGCGAGCAAGTCTAGTAATTCAAAGGTTCGAGGTTCGAATGCACTCAAAAAATTTTTTTTTTTATGTATTTTACAGTCCCACTACGTGCACAATAGAATTGTTTTTTACGCTTATTTATTTATTTATGTTGTTTTTTCTGTTAATGGTTCTC
Organism: Torymus aiolomorphi; assembly: GCA_036365515.1. NCBI lineage: Eukaryota > Metazoa > Arthropoda > Insecta > Hymenoptera > Torymidae > Torymus > Torymus aiolomorphi. Next base: position 147,348,225 of record CM070877.1, read on the forward strand.
ATGAAAATAAATATGGGACTAATATTGCAACTATATGGGAACTACATGGGATACTGGTGGGAATACTATGGCCCGATTCCAGCCCGAATTCGGCTCAGGCGCCGGGGCCGAGTATCTTCCATATATTGCTCTAATGTGGCTTGCAATGGCCCATATATTGCCCATACTTGTCCAACACTGTGGGCAATGTATGGCCCACAAATTTTTTTTTGCGCGGGACGCATGTTAACAGTTACAATGCCATGTTAACAGTAAACAAATCCTTCTCTCAGTGTACAATACACAATATTTTAGTGAATATCTAATTTCACTATTTTGAAAGTGCATATACATTGAATAAATAGTGTATATTCACTATTTTGTACCAGTGCCCGACTTTGCATTGAAAAAAATTTAAAGAGTATATTCCATCTACCGCCCATATGTGTCCCATATTTTGTTTTTTTTCAGAGTATGGTATATATATAGGTATTATATGGGAAATAGCATGACCAATATTTAACTCTGACGCCATGACAACATATGACTAATATATACTGCCCATACATATAGACAATTACTTATGCAACACTTATTACTATTGCAATCGAATACTTTGATGCAACGTTGAAATTTCATGTAATTTGACGTAGTTTAAATGATAAAATATCTTTAAATATTTTAATAAATCCCATAATTACATTGTAATAGATCAGAGTCCAATACGATAGATAGAACAAAATAATATTTTCATAAAATTTAATTCATAAAATTGTGAACATTTTGAAAACCTTGCATCACATAAATTCACACTAGATAAAGAAGGTGAGGAACATGAAACACCATGGAGCCCCTCAAGTGCATATTATGGTAACAGTTGCGAATAGAATTAATATAAACTATATCACTATATTGTTATATGAGACTATTCTTCATCCCCGAAAATTACTTCAAACATCTGTCACCTTCTAAGGTAGATGTTTCCGCAGCGCGTCTTACTTCAAACAAACCACATGATTGAAAGGTGTAGTGTCTGAAGAAGATATTTTATGTTCATTTTGATCTATATTCTAGCTCAAAGACTGCTATGACAACTCAGGTACTACATGAAGTAGTTGTTCAAACTTTCATAGGAGCTGAATTAAGGAAGTAGATTCTTTTTAGCGAAAAACCTCAAGATTATTGTTTTGAAGTATGATTAGAAGACTAAAGGGCCTATAAAAGTAAACTTTGCCATCTTTCATTTAACTTAATGTGAATGTATAATAAACAGGTGTATGAAGATAATGAAACCCTTTTATTTATCATGGTTTTTCTTCGAATCAGTATAGGGGAACGGAACTACTGAAAATTTATGACAAAATGCCCTGGTAGAAATTGTCTCTATCGAAAATAGTCAGGAATTGAATGAAAAGTTATAGTAAAAATAGCTAATTTCTGAATAGTGATGGAACGATTTTTTCTAAATATTCTCATTGTACAGGTATTGCTTTACAAATGTTGGCGTCTTACAAAAAACTTATTGTAAAAAGATAAACTGTTTGACATGCGGAATCCACGCAATGGCTGCTTTATAAATTTGTAAATTGATATACCACCTCGAATGGTAAGGAAAAAAGGTTTTTTTTCCGTTTTTTCTGTAATGTGACAAAAATTTTATAATTTCCGTTATGTTTAATATTTTTTGTATGTTCATTGTGTTTAGCCTTGATAAGGGGAGTTAATTATACTCCCGAAACGTCGGTGTATCAATAAATTTATGATGCTCGAAAGGATCTATGGTGTACGAATCCATTTCTATTACACCCTCAATAAAAAATTATAATTAAGTTTAAAAATTATTTGTTTTACCATTTAGGAAGTTACAAAGGTCATATTTCTTTTCTAATTTCTTCTAAAATGTATATATATGTACATATAAATGCATAATATGTACACTTTTTAACAAAAATAGATGTCATACAAAATTTTTCAATTTTTTTGTATAAGATCTCACGTGAGTTCTCAAGTAAGTTTGTATTATTTACGAATACATTTTTATTTATTTTGTTTAATGAAAAAAATTACAGTCCCTTCTTTAAAAAGTGATGAGGGGCCATGTTGAAGCATCTAAAGGCTTGATTTTGATTGGTCGATAAGAAGAAGGCGCGAGAAGTTTATTATTTGGAATTTAATGTTTGAATTTTTTAATGGAATTTTTACATTTAAAGTAGTATAAAAATGATTAAGTTTTGACTTTGAAAAAATACTTAAATAAGTTAAAACTAAAACGTAATGAATATAGCATACGTAACCTCAAAAACAGAAAAGTACGCGCGAAGCGCGTTTGAATATCGCTTATAATGAAAAAAATTACAGTATATGCAACATCAACTACAACGCCAATGCAACGCACACATTTACACAAAATAATATTCAGAAAAAAGTTAAAATATTTCTCATTGTAGAATTAATACAGTTGTCAAAAGTTTCACTGCTGCTGTTTTTTGCTGGATCTTGAAATTAGTAGTCCTTGTTTGGAAAAGTTTTAAGAGTTTTCTTTTCTTTAAAAGGGTTATATTTCAACTGTTCAGTTCTGAACGAACTACGAGTGGATATCAAAATTGCGAAAGTTTGTCTTGTTGACGTGTTTCGTAAAGTTACCCTGTAACTTTTCTGAGAAAATTGAGTTAGTAAACTTTTCTGCAATTATCGAAGATACTTTTTCGTATTTTTTACTGATGTTGAATTCAATTTCACTTCAATATATTCATGCTATTTATATTATTAAAGTGGTTTATCGTTATTAAAATAATATCAATGAAATTGAAAAAAAAAAATTTATTTGTAAGAAATTAATGGTATACTGACGGTATAATTACGATATTTTGTAATATGATGTATCATAGAGTAATATTCCACATATCTGTATAATACGTCAAAATAATGCTTATCTATCTTATACATAATGAAGTAATTCTTATATAATAATCTTTCTTTATAAGTCTTTTTAAAGGAGGTTCAGAAATAATCGTTACTCCAGCAGTATTCAAATGACTTGTAATAACTAGGAAGAAGATCGTTAAGCCGTGTAATAGGATTTAAATGAATAGAATTTACTCGCACCTGAATAGTCGCAAGCAACGGCAAATCCTGCCTGTAATTAATAAAATATTTGCCTCGTAATCATTGTTTACACAGCCCAAATAAGAATGCATAATTCAAGCTCTCGCGCACCACCAAAAACCCACACGTACATATAAACGCCGTAAATGAATTATCAATTTCACGCTTTAATTTTCATTAAGCTCACCCGTGCGCGCGCGCGCGCCACAACGAAAGACATCATCACGCTTTAATTTCGACTGCTCTCTTATTAGGGGTGTCCTTCCTCGCGTTTTGATAAATGAACAACACCTCACGCGCATGAACCGCACAAAAGCGACTGCGGCGCCGAACCAACACGCGCTTTCCTATATAACGCAAAAGTACTCCAGAGAGAGAAAACGTGTAGCACACACACACACACACACACACACACCCGAGCCCTCTATATATATACATATATATAGGATTCTCCTTGCGGAAAATCGATCTACCATACACGCGCGCGATGACTTTTCACGAGTTACCAATTTTTCCCGGACCGATGCTGAGGAGGGCAATTTATAACCGTTATTCACGGCTGCCTTGCCCTGCACGAAATATAACAATCAACCCGCGTACGCCTATTGTGCCGAGCGACACACACATACATGGGGCGACCACCCCGCCTTGGCCCTTTCGCGACACGGCTGTTGTCGCTGATCTCTTGATTTGCAAATTTCCCCTTGGAGACACCATGTCTCGGAGAGAGCGTGTACGTATGTATATACACCTTGATGCCTGTGCGTCAGCGCATTACGCACGCGGGCCCGTCGGATGACAATAAAGCATGTGAAATAGTGTATAATTTGATAGTAATTGGCGGTTTTTACAGCGTGCGATGACAGGATCTATAATGAACAAATTTAATGATGAGCAGTGTTTGCACACTTAATGATACCGATGATTTTTTGTTACAAGTAAGCTTCTTTCATGTTGTTCTTGCGAAACAAGGAAAGAGTGTGCTGTGTTCTTGTTGTCCTCTTAAAAATGGGAAAAAATTATTTTCAGGTACTGTTGAGGACGAATTATATTTTTTTGGCATAATTATTTTGAATCACTATATAATTCACCAATTAACCATGGATGTTTAAGTATTGCAAACTCATAGCGTAGAAAATTATTAATTGATATTATTATCTTAGTCCTGTGGCTTTCAGGAATAACGACCTAATCCACTTGTACGTGTTTTCAAGAAATCGACGTTTTAAAATTTCTGTCATGACACTTCATATGTAAGATCGAAATGCGCGAGATGAGTCATAACAATGTAGACATTTACAAAGTTATCGAATATCTTTCGAACCCCACTATCAGCTGCTAGAATACATTTTTATTCTTTGTATAAACAAAAAAAAGCAATGCAGTTAAGTCGTTATTCCGGTAACTATGCAGTTAAGCGGTTTAGGGAAATTGTTCAAATAAGATAAATAACATAGTTATTTCTACAATTAAAACATAGAATACGAATTCTTTTTTAAATATTCATTCCCACTCATGCGTCTTCCAACGGAATATGCGTGAAGTCAACGGAATTCGGTAAACCGAATACCGAACGTTACTCGATTACTGTTTATGCACACTCGCCCCATCGCCCGGCAATCAAAGCTATTGTGTTACCTTCTATTATCTATTGCCTTTGATCTTTGTTGCTATAAAAATAGGTATGTCATAATCTATTTATTGTATAGTATTAACTTCAAAACGGTGCTTTTAATTAAATATAAATATTCAGTTAAGTGGGTTTTCCGGGCACAGGTGCAGTTAAGTGATTATGCACTTAGCTGATATTTGCTCTTTGAACGCGTTTCAGATTTCCAGACCAAGTCTACATGAAAAAGGGTAGTTAGAAGGTATACATTCCAATGCTAACTCAATTTTGACCCTCAAGTGGATTAGGTCGTTATTCCTGGAAGCCGCAGAGTTATCTTGCATCGATTTAATATCATTATTATTTTGCTATGCCTAATTAAAAGAATTAGAAAAGAATACGGATAAATAAGGATGTTCATACCGATCATTTAGCAGATTCATTCTTACAGTTGCGCTCCAGTTTAAAATGAAATGTCTTACAACAAAATTTTGTTTACGTGTTCTGTATTGTATTTCATTAATTCACCACCCACGAATTCACCGCAGCAACTTAATGCGAGCAGGGTAAAACATCGTGAGTGTGCTTTTCTTGTAATGACTCGTCGGTTCGCATTCGCCGCATGCTCACCGACGCTTGGGTGCGCACGTTTATTTTCCAATGTACAAAGTCTTCATAAAGTTGTACATTCAGTTTACTTAAAAAAACAATGGCTACGTAAAACTAGGGAAAATTTTCAAAAAATTAACTTAAATGTGCCGTAAAATTCAATCTATAAGTAACATAACTTTTATAGCAAAGATTTTTAATATTTTTTTAGATAAAGAAAATATTTATATAATAGCTTTTGATAAGCAATATATTTTAAGATAATAAGTTGGAGATTTCACAGTGAATTTATAAAAAAAAAAGGGTTTACATATTTTAGTTCCATTATCATCTCACACACATTCAGAATCGACGAAATCCTCACATTTTTAACTTTATACTTACTACATTATTGGCACTACAGAAAACTCTTTTACATCATTAAAAAATAATATTTCACACTTTCTAACTCGTTCCCACCGAAATAATGACACCGCTCATCGACTACCCTCCGCACACAGACATACACACACGCACACACATCCACATACCGTCGGGCCTCTCTAATCCTCGCGAAGCCGCAGTACATAATTCCCTCGGACAAGCCGCAACTTTTCGCACTCTCAACCCGTTCCCGATTTCTCTCGTCGCCCCCACGGGACCCGCCACACATAGCCACGTCCCCAGCGACTTTTCCCTCATTCGCACTCTCCCTCTCCTATGTGGATTTCCACGCGGCACCGCAACGTGCCATCTCCGCGGAAAAGAATGAGAGAGAGAAAGAGAGAGAGAGAGATACGCGCTATCACTCTGGAAACGAAGTAAGAGTGCGAGCGCTCGCAAGAGGCGGGTAATAAGTAGAGAAGTAGAGAGAGAGAGAGAGCGAGAGAGAGAGAGAGAGAACCGTAGGAGTGACTCTCGCTCCGCAGCGAGCGTGGGCCACAGGACCACAATGGTGTGGTATATACACGCATACGCACAGAGATAGAGGCGAGGGTTTGGGGCGCACACTCGCGCAGGGGTTGGCCTCGCGCCGATCGAAGAAGAGGTGGGGATGTGCACGCACCACGAGAGAGCTCTCTTGGCTCCGCCGCGGTGGTGGGGCCGCGCCTAGCCTCTCGCGCTCGCGGAGCCAAAGATAGAGAAAGACAGAGAGAGAGAGAAGCAGCAACAGCAGCTGAGCTGCGGAGGGAGCCGAGCAGAGACTCGCCAGACGAGTTTGTACGCCGAGGCAGCTCGACGAACCTTCGCGCGGCTCTTCTCTCGAGCTCTCTATGGCCCCGGTCTGACGGTGCACAACATTCCGCCACTAGCTGCCGCCCAGTGAAGTTCGATGGTCCGACAGAGAAGTGACTTGTACTCCAGTGCTTCAGTCTAGTTTTTTAACATCGATGTTGTCGTTATCATGTAAAAAGTGCGAATGGTGCAATAAACGTACAACACTCCATTGATTGAATAATTGCAGTACAAAGTAACGAACAATTGACAAAAAAGGAGCAAAAAAAAGTGGAAATAACAAATAAAAGAACTCGATTATCGAATTTGCATTCCGTGCTGATAAGTGGTGAACGGTGTGTGCGTGTGTTCGCGAGAAAGCGAGAGATAGCGCGCGCTCGCGCTCATAGAGTTTGGTGCACCTGCCGCAGGGGGCTCGCCGCGGCGCCACACTCACATGTTGCATGCGAGCGAGCTATCCATCATGGTTGCGGACGGGGCTGGGCTCTGATTGGCTGCGCGCGCGGTCACGTGGTATGGTAATTGGGCACGAGTGGGCGGGCACCACCAGCTGGCGCGGCCACCGCCGCAGTAGCCCTTGTACACATGTGTGCGCGTGTTCACGTGTGAGCGCCCTCTCTCTCTCACACACGTACGCCGCGACAGCAGCAGCAGCAGTAGTATAGTCGATCCGCGCAGCAGCAGCAGCGAGCGAGTGAGAGCTGCGCGCTGCAAAAGTGCACACGGCGCGCGCGCTCCCGCGAGAAGGAGGCCACCAGCGCCGATAAGCGCGTACCTCGCGATAGTCTAGCAGCAGCACCTGCGAGTGGAGACGATAACAAAATTTTAAATGGATAATAAGTTTTTCGCGCGATGGACGTTCGGTTAGTAACAGCAGCGACGACGCAGTGCCGTGTGTGAAACCAGCCGTATATACTCAGGCCGAGTCGAGTGAGAAAGTATGTGAGGAACGCGGGTTTGCCTTTGCCAGCCAGGAACATTGATCGCAGAGACTGTGCGAGAGTTGCTGCAGCGTTCGATTCCCAGCCGCGCGCGGGATTGCGTTTTTTGTTGGGATTTAGGAGAGAGATTGTGCGTAGCCTGGCGCTACGATGAGCTCGTTCCTCATGAATCCGTCCAGTGGTGGTTATCACCAGCAGCACCAGCAGCCAGTGGCACACCACATGGTCGATCCCAAGTTCCCACCCAGCGAGGAGTACAGCCAGAACAACTACATTCCGTCGAACGGCGCCGACTTCTTCAGCGGCGGCCATCACCTGAACCATCCGCAATCCCACCAGCTTCAGTACGGCTATCACCAGCACCATCACCAGGCTGCCTCGACGCCCTACGGCGCCACCTCGGCCGTCCAGCTCAACGGCGGCTACCCCGGTTATGGCGGATACTACGCGCCGCATCATCCACATCACCAGGTGCACGCGGTGCACCACGCGAGCCTACACCCGCACCACCATCCAGTGGGTGCCCTAGCGATGCCGCCGGAGGCCCAACAACCGCCGCTTACGTGCCCACCGAGTATGCAGAATCAGCAACCACAGCAGCAGCAGCAGCCTCAGCAGTCCGTGCCGTCGTCAACGGTGCTGGGCTCGACTGCCCTGTCACCGTCGCTGATGCAGAACCACGTGACGCAGGACAACGGGCTCCAGGCACACAACCAGCATCAGCAGGCGCCGCAGCAGCAGCAGCAACCGCAACCGCACGACGGCGGAGTTTGCAGCCCCGCGGGATCGGGCTCGCTGCACCGGGACAACTCGCCGGATCTACACCAGCAACAGGCGCAGCATCAGCAGCAGAGTCTTCAGCAGCAGGGTGCAGGTCAGCAGGGACAGACGCAGCAGCAGCTTCATCATCCGGATGACGCCTCGGATCAGGACGATCTCGATGACGACCCGATGATGGACTGCTCGTCGGGGATGGCAGAGGATGACGACGACGAGGAGGACACCGGGAAGGATCGTGTCATTTATCCGTGGATGAAGAAGATTCACGTTGCCGGAGTTGGTGAGTTTCGTTCTACATTTGTAATTTTTGTAGCGTTGCAATAGAAAATGCGAATGTAGCCAAATTTCATTAATAAAAGCTTATGGTCTCTTCAATTCAGCCAGTTTTCGTTACTAACTTTTCGGAATTAATAAGTTTATTTTTTTCAAGATTTTTGAATTCGTATAAAATAAAGATTCTATCGTGTTATCTAAGAATACTATTAATATATTGTAAATTAAATGTTGTTAATTAAAAAAATTATAATGTTAATCTGTTAGAGTTTTTGCCTCTCCTTCGCTATTACGGTTCAGTTCGAAACTCATGCCTTTTACTACACATAATTATAATTAATATTAAAAAGAATATTAATAGGATTCTTACATTTTGTCGCTATACACGTGTAGCTTTAAAAAATGTAAATTATTACATTTATTAATTAGTTATTATAATGCAATTTTTCATTAAACATGTTATAACAGAAAATATAAGAAAATATCTGCGCCAATAGCAAATTGTAGCTAAAAACAGATTTTAAATTTGAAAATTCTATTAAATATTGCAAAATATTGTTATTTTTTTCTACGATTTTTGTACATATACATGTATTATAGTTAGTATTTTTTTAATTTTTATTATCCTAAACCAAAAATCACGAGTAGTGAAAAATAAAATTCACTCCTGCTTTCTCCTAAATGTATTATTCAACAAAAAATATGAATTTGTGCTCATTTCATTAATAAACATACTTTAATATATGCAGTTTTGCCACATTCATTATGTTTGATTCCATAATTATGATGATTTTATTGAAAAGGCCTTTAGCAATTGTTTGAAACACAAGCCATCAGACGATTCTTCTGCAGTGCGTAGAAATGAAACCCTTCAACTGATTTGTATAAAGGGTCTGCACATTTTTCACCCAACAGCAATATAAGAGCTAAACCATTGCAAAAATATCAGAAAAAAACCTAATTTGCAACTGAATACGTCTGTGATTGCAACTGTTATTGTCGGCTATCTTGAGGCCAAGCGTCGTCTCGCTGCACGCGCTACCGTCGGATCGACAGTTCCCTCTCTATACACAAGCGCCGTCGTATTTTCCATCGCCTGTTCGCGCAATTCACCTCCTGCAATTGCGCAAGGTCACGATTTGCATAAAAATACGGCAAATCATAATCGCAGATCAACAAGATTTCCGAGTTGCACAAATCGGTCTAATCATCCTGGCATTTCTTCATTTTTCCCTGTATTTCCCACAAGACGGTACGCACGAAGGCCGTCAGCGCCGACAGCGAGCGCAGCTTCAATACGCGTTAAAGACGCGCCTCGCAAGGTTATATACGCGCGTGCTTTTTGTGCGCTCCATTGTAGATAAATAGAATGTGCTTAGAGCGGCAGGTTACAAAAGTGGCGTGTTGATTTAAGTGTCGCATTTATCTTCTCACCGCAGTGTTATATAGCAACGTTGCGGCGTAGCAGCAGCAGCAGCCGTGGCATCCCTGCGTGTGTTGTTCGTAATTCGAGAAGAATTATGGCGACGAATCTGAGCGAAGCACCTTGTTGTCACCTGCTAAGCCGAGTGTGCTCTTCCTCCTCTTCAGAAAAACCGACTGGTATTAATGTCCCGCCATTTTTCAAGCGTCTCGATGAATCCTGCGTGGATCGACCGTCGCGACGTGTGTGCCGACGCGCGCATCTTTGGGGATCGTTTTCGTGTTCAACGATTTTTGTTCCGGGCCTGGCATCCATCTGCTTTAATAAGAAGCCAAAATAAAAATAGACGAGCCAAGCCTTTCGAGAAGTGGTGAGACTGTATGCGCCGCGTGTTGTGCGTGGTTGGTTTCTGCGCGCGACAGTCGTGCTGAATTAGTCACGCCCACGAGTTATTTATTGCTCACTTCGCCGGTCAAGCCGACAAAGATTTTTTTCAACCACAGGAGAGTACGAAAAAGAGGAACAAGGAGTAGCTTGATAGATCGTAACACCCTAGTTATTTTTATGTTATTGATATTGATTCTGCATTAATAAAATTCATTAATCACTCGTTGCTATCTTGAAGCCTAAAAGGTGTTCAAATTCACCTTTAACATATCATTTTATTCATTACAATTAAGGATTATGTATTATCAAAATAACAATAAAATATGACACATACACAACGGTAAAATATTAGCAAATTTAACTACAATTAATGTGCATTTATAATAATATTCCTTCAATGAATTGAAATATATTCAATACTTCTAAACGTTTTTACTTACAAACAAATTGTATCTTAACTAAAATTTAGTGGAAAATTCGTACGCACGGAAAAAATAAGTAACTTATTCTACTGTTCATACAGTTGATTGAAGATTAGAATGCAAACTGCAATTTACTTATGACAATGTCGGTGAAAACGGTATGAAAGAGAAGTAGAATCTTCTTTTGTTAAGGCAGGACTGGCGTTAAATTCTAATACATTGAAATAGTTTTTAAACAAATGGAGTTTCTACTTTTTTCGAAAAGGAGTTTATTCGTTTTGGAAGGACTCTTTGAACGGATACTCCTTTTTGAAAAGAAGATTCTCCTTTTTTCTATGAACTTTTGATTTTTTAAATACAGTGAAAACTGCATTTTAAATATAATATATTATTTCCACTACAAACAAAAGTTATTTTAGTTGTTTTATGATGCCATTTCAGCTTTTTCCTAAATCAATTCATTTAGCTGATGCAAAACGATTAAATTAACTATTAATTTTTTTCTAATGCCAAACCATAACAGAATTTCTCTTCTGTACAATATATAATAAGAAGTGCAATACAAGACCCCGTTATTCATAATTTGATATGCTCCAAAGAGTTAGATAAAATATATAAAAATTTACTTAAAACATCCCTATAAAAAAATCAGGAATTAAGTATAAACTATCGAGTAATTTATTTTTTTTTTTAAATTATAGCTTTTTTACTTAATAATTTCAACTAGTTCTTACTAAAAAAATAATTATATGAAAAATGAACTAATAAACGTATGCAATAAAACAACAACCTTCAGTGCTGAAAAGGATAAAAACAATATGATTATGTAAAATAAAACAAAATAAAGCTTCTTTTTATTGTTACAATTCTCATAGTTAATCATCAATTGTTACTCTTTGTAAAATATACCTTGCAGGCTATTCTTTTGTTTCACAAAAAAGAATTTTCTAAATTATTTCATGTTTCTTATTTGGAGTTGCTTTATTTCGTACTCTAGAAAAAATGTACTATATTCAAGAATACTAGTCTGGTTTCAATCAAATTCACTTTAATGAAGAAAATTTTTCAACGTTTAAATAATTTTGTTGACTGTAGTATATTTTTATTTAATTTAAACTTTATGTAAGTTTTCAAGTGGTAAACGGTATTTGATTGATTCAAATGTAATATTGTTAGGGAAAATACTTTTTAGGCGAGATTAAATAATAAACATATTATTGTAAAATAATTCTAATGTCTAGTGACTTTATTGATACATAAAATAAAACTAAAAGAAAATGATTCTATTTTTTCGTAATTATACTGTAATACCGGAGATACATTCGCATTTACGTAAAGTAACGGTTATTCATATTAGTACACAGCTTGATAAGTAATAAAGTATAGGTGAAGTAAATTATTTAACCATTACAAAAACAGAACAGTAATACTATTTTAACTAATGACCAAATGATGTGCGTTGTTTTATCATTTATTTCAACCATTAATGGGTAGTATTTAACATCAACGGTATAATTTCGCTTATGAAGAAGCCACTCTCTAATTAAAACATTTTATTTTACAAATAACTTTACTTTTTAGGGAGCTGCCATTAGAATCATTACATCTTTATTTACTTTTTATTGTTAGAATAAATCTCTAAATTGCATTATATTTTGAAATAGCTTGAATAAATGAAAATAAAAGTTTATTTTTAATTAAATGGCTAGCTTTAAAATTCTAATCAAATAATATACATTTAAAAGCATCACTATACAAAAGCTAATATATATTTCTTAGTATAGAATAGACAATAAAAGCATGGATTAATGTAAAATTCATCGTGATTTGAAAAAAAGATTTCAATCTTATTTTGCTGGATCTTACGGTATACAAGGCCAAAAAAATTATCTAAAAACCATTTCATCAGAAACTTCTTCGCTTAAACGAAGCCCACCAGAAAATTTGCGACACGCTGTGCGCCCTTGGGACGGCACTTCCTCCGAAAACCGAACTTCGCCGTTCGAATTAACAATGGCAAAAATACCGGTCATGTACGCGAGAGGCCGACAAAAGTCGCGTCTGCGCAGGCTAGACCACGGGGCTATTTTCGAAAAATGTTTTCTGCATCGTAACACTCCCCAGAATCGCGTCGGTTGGCTTTGTAATTCCGAAGGGGGCTCCCTCCTCTCTTTCTCTCTCTCTCTCCTTTGACCGCGAAAACTGCAGCTCATTCCAACTTGCAACTATTCCCCGCGTACACGAAACGCGCTGCTGCCCCGGGACGAGGCCTAGATAGGACGGCTTGTCCTTAGTCGCTCTGGCGTTTCTTGTTTTTCAGGTATACACAAGCGATATGTATACAAAGTTATCAAGATGGCCCATCGATTGTACGTGGAAATCAGACGTCGCCGATTTCGATCTTCCGCGGCGACGACGGCGGCCGATATTAAATAACGTTTTATAGATCGATTATAATTAGACGTCTCAATAGCGTTATTTTGACATTGGTTATAAATGTACCATTGGTGTTTAAAGGTTCAATCATAATACTTGTGTATAGTGAAATAAAAGTATTAAACAGAATATTTCGTAAGAGGTGCCTTATTTTGGAAATTAAGCAGCCTTTCAAATCGGTACTATCGATCTGACGCAACAAAATACTAATCAATGCTGCGTAAAGCTATATAAAGCAGTAAAAATTATAAGATATACGAATAAAATATTTATTTTTTATTGCCTGCGTGCACAATGATTCGTACGGTGTTGATAAATAGTCAAATATTTTGAAGAAATATGTAAAGCTTTTAATAAATTGTTGAATTTTCTGAAAACAATATGTAAATTGCACTTGTGCGTATTTTACATATAAAGATCAATGTAAAGAGTCGTCTATTCTATTTATTCGTAACTCACAACGATATTTTTAGCTTAACTATGAATAAAATACTGAATATATAGTTTAACTGGCAGTTTGCGCTGATATTTAGAGCGAACCGCAGAGATTGGATCATGATACGTGGTAAATAGCCAGTTAGAGTAGCTTATATCCAGTTATAGTCAAGTAGCAGTACTTTGTAACACTTTTTAAGTGTTCTTCGGATAAAAGCGTACAGCAAAACAAATAAATGAATACAAATACTGCATAATATTTTTATTTTCTAGAAATTCTTTTTTTAACTTGGATATTAAAGAATGCTATATACAATAAAATTATATCACAATAAAATACTAGTTTACATTAAAATAATTACGGTATAAAACATCACATTTTATTAACTTTGATATTTTTTAACAATCCATATTTTTCGATTTTTAATTCATTTGTCATTCTTTATATTATCTCTCATGATCTTGATAGTAGCATTCTTTTTTATTTAGAAAAATTTAAAACCAAATATCCCCTTACAAGTTTCTCTGCCAAAAAAGTAATAAAAAGAATCCGAACATGAACATCCAAAACTATTTTTAAATCAAGACTCTACTTGAGTGCTGCGTCCTAACTCATCATCGCAAGATGCTCGATCGTCGCATACATCCAATCCGCTATACAAAGCAATGAGCAGAAGCCGGAGGCCGACCAACGGCAGCTCACCATTACAGAACTTTGATTACGGGATGCGGTCGGACCGCGGTTCTGTACTCACCAAAGCGTGTACACTCGTATACGTGTGCTCTCTTATGCGTCCGCATACGTCAGAGAGCGTACGAGAGAGAGAGAGAGAGAGAGAGAGAGAGAGAGAGAGACGAGAGTAGACAGCGCAATCTCTCCCCTCGTGACGGTCCGTCCGATGGCCGCCCGGAGCCGGACGGCGACGACGAGCAGAGAGAAAGAGAGGAAGGGTCAGCAGCTCTGGAATGGAATGTGCCCGCAGTGATTCGAATCCTCTACGCGCGCTCTTGTATTTCACGTGGAGAGAGAGCCTGTCGGGACCACCGGGCCTCGCTATTCCTCCTCGTTCTCCGTCGTCGTCGTCGTCGTCTCTTTTTCTCTCTCTCTTGTATGTAGCTGCTATGGGCGCTCGCCGGTTTTCTGACGGCCCGAGGAAAAACACGACCGCACGCGCGGGATATCCCCGTCGCGTCGATATATCGAACCCACACGCGCGCACGCATACGGGTCGTATAGCTATGATGTACGTTCTCTTTGTCTGTGTGCTGCTGCTGAGCGTTGACTTTTGGATTGTTACTCAATGAAAATCTCGTGATCTCCTCGTTGGCTGGCACGGCCCGAGTTTCATCTTGATTAACAGATTGAGTACCACTATGGAAGTATAAGTGTGTACGTTTTCTCGAGCTCTTTGTCTGTTATGAAATGGAATGGTCCTTGATGTGAAAAAAAATTGCACTGATATAATATTCATTTATCTACCATCACGATACGAAAGAGAAATATGGCCCGCTGATACTCATATTTATACGGAATTCTTCACAAATGTATACACTGTTTGATCTAAATTAATACTCCAAATTGAACTGATGGCTCTTAACATTCCTTAAAAACGTAGTGAAAAGTTGAGAAACGTCGTTTTAATTAAAAGTCTTAATATTGTAAATGTATTCATCAAAGTTTTAAAACCAAAATATTTAAAATTGAATATTTAACTGATAATTATTATATAAATATGGATTATATTAGTATTTTTATTTCACTTAAATATGACATCGACGTAGCCCTGGTGGAAATTTGTCTATCTGAAATGGCCAACAATTTCATTAAATAGCTGGAAAAAATGGCTAGTTAATAGGCCCCGGTGAAACTCTTTTTCTTCCATTATTCGCACATTTAATAGATTGGACATAACATCCAAATTTTCGTTTTAAGTTTACTTAAAGAATTGACGTTAAATTGGACGGTATTCAGCTGTAACTGATAGCTTACTAAAATATAAACAATATGAGCAGACAGAAAAACCATTTACAGTAGTCCTTTTGAAGATATTACGTAGAATGTATTTATTGCCATTAGATTCTGTCTCTCTCACTCCTTGTCATAACAACAGGCCTTCTACTAGCCATTTCCGGACTAAAAAAACTGATCAGTTTTAATACCTTCAAAATACTCAAGAACAAGCTTGTGTTTGTCTTCGCAAAACTCATTCTATTTTTCAATCTATTAAATGTTCGAATAATAGGGAAAAAAGCGTTTCACCGGGAGCTAGAAACTGGAAAAGAGAAATCCCCATTTTATAGCAAGTTTCTAATATAAATGGCCAGTTAATAGTTAGAAAATGTTTTGGATTTCCACAAGGGAGCTTTCATTCTTTTCTGGGTATTTTTTTTTTGGCACAAATCTAGATACTAGTAATGCCGAATTTGAATTTAGGCACTTTAGAATATGCACATTTTCTTCACCCAAATTACATTATTATGTTAGTACTAATCCAGAAAAAAGCTTCCTAATGTATATTATTATTAATCACTTCCTTTCGCATCCATCTGCCTAATAATAATTCAATCCAAAACGGAAATGAACACCCAGAGTGATCCATTACGGCGACAAAAAGTTTATCAGTAACAGCGAAAGATTCTTTACATCGATGCCAAAAAAAAAACTATGCGAAAGAAATGCTCGAAACTATTCCAATCGCGTGAGTAATAATTTCGCCTAGGCGCCGCCCGCACGAACGAACGAACGAACGTTATCATTGTCACAGCAAGCAGCGACGATAATTGGCTCGTAATCTGTTTCGCGTATAAGTAGCCCGGGCCGAGCTAATTGAATTTCCGAATTCCCATAAATCATATTTGACACCTGGCGAAGAAACGGAATGGAAGTAGTAGCCGCTAATAAGGACGGATTTGTGCCTGATACGTTCGTCCTCCACAACATATTCGCTCTCTCGTATCTCACGCGCGAACGCGCATAATGTATTCGTCCCCGCTCGCTTGCTCGCTCGCGTAACTGATCACCCGACTCTCGCGATGTCGTGTATAGCCAGCGTTGACCGATCCGGACCACCGGGTTTCTCTTTTTAGGAAGCCACCGAAACATCGCCACTTTGCCCCGAGGTGCAGTAGCTCGCGCGCCCGCGTGAAGGAAGATAGAGCGAAGCTGATATCGGGGCCAGTTCGGTAGCTTGTTTTCACGGTATTTCCTTTCCTTTTTCTTTTCGTCATCGCGCAGAGGACGCGAGAGTGAGAGAAAGAGAGAGAGAGAGAGAGAGAGAGAGAGAGAGAGAGAGAGAGAGAGAGAGAGAGAGAGATGACCCTTTCAGTAGCACGTCGAGATACGGAGTATCGCGGGGTAAAAAGTAGCCATTAACACGAACTCGAAATACATCTTCGCTGGCATTCCTCGGGATTCGAAATGTGGATCACGTGTGTGTGCGTATGCGGGTGTGAGTATAACAACAGACAGCAAGAATGTCTAGTATGATGGATTCTCCAGAATGTGCAGAGATAGTATTCTTCAGGTTCTAAGTTTATAGTTATGGCATGGCGCGTTTTCTCCTATCGCTCTAATTTAAAATTTTAATTGGCTTCCGAACATTTTTTTATATAGAAATATTGAGAATTAAATTTTTGTAGTATCTGCTATAAGAATAATGTTTATGTTAATTAACTTTAGTAATATGCTCTATTTTGTTCAATTTGAATTTTCAATTTGACAGTATACGTCAACGTAAGTGACCTCTCGTTAACAGTATATATTAGTTATTATGAATAATTTGTTGATAAAAAAACTTGTTATCTGACTCATACTTAAATAATCTAATCGCTCTACAAATAATTTGACTGTAGATAGCAAATATAGAAAATTTGATATTTTTGAAAATATTTTCCTTTACGTTACATTAACTTATATAAGCAATATTTTTTTATTATGAATCTTTTTAATTGTTCTCTATGAAATTATCAAATTTTCAAACAATGGAAAATAAAAAAACAAAATAAAAAATTCATTGTGCTTCAAGCGAGTTTAAACTATCGAAATATGTATATTAAAATTCGGTATGGCACGAAAAACAAACTAATTCTACTCTTTGCATAGTTGATTAAAGATTAAAATGCAAGGATTATTTTACTTACAACAATGTCTGTTAAAACGGCATCAAAGAAAAGTAGAATATTCCCTTTGTTAAAGTGGTATTGGCATTAAATTCTTCTCTAATACGTTGAAACAGCTTTAAAACAAATGGAGCTTCTACGCTTTCTGAAAAAGAGTTTCTCCGTTTTGAAAGGATTCTTTGAACGGATACTCCTTTTTTCAATGAACTTTTTACTTTCTCAACGCAGGGAAAACTACATTTTAAAAATAATGTTATTTTCACTACAAACAAAAGTTATTTTTACTTACTTTATAATCCCATTTCAGCTTTTCCCCAAATCAGTTGATTTGTCTGATGGAAAATGGTTAGATGAACTACAAATTTATTTGCGTGTATTATTAGTATATTTTATCTCAACCATCTTAATTATTGCATTTTCTTAAGATCTAAGACATGTACCTAATCAAGCTCTATTTCTGCCTGTTACAGCGAACGGTTCGTACCAACCGGGCATGGAGCCGAAGCGCCAGCGCACAGCCTACACGAGGCACCAAATTCTGGAGCTGGAGAAGGAGTTCCACTACAATCGTTACCTGTCGCGCCGTCGGCGCATCGAGATCGCCCACACACTGGTGCTAACCGAGCGCCAGATTAAGATCTGGTTTCAAAATCGTCGCATGAAGTGGAAGAAGGACAACAAGCTGCCCAACACGAAGAACGTCCGACGGAAAAACGCCAACGGCCAGCCCCAGCCGACCAAGTCCGGCAAATCCTCAGGCAGGTCGTCGGCGAAGAACAGCAACCCCAACAACAACAGCAACCAGCGAAAGAACAACAACAACTCGCCCCAGAGCTGCCTCGAGAGCAGCCTCGACGGCAGCGTCACCGGTTGCATGACGGGTCTCGGTGACGTGCACGACGTCAAGCCACCGACGGGCGACGGCTTCGGCGGTTTGGGTGGCCACGTGCCACCTGGTCATCCGAACAACTTTCAAGGCCACGTCGGCGGTGGTCAGCATCCGTTGGCTCATCTCCAGGCTCAGCTGAGCCACTGTCATCTCGGCAATATGATGGACCCCGGACCAGGTGGACCACCCGGTATGGTGCACATGGGCTCGGGTAGTATCAGTCCTCTGGCACCGGCGAGCACGAGTCCGCCAGGCGTCCCATCGACCATACCGCCGACGGCCATAAAGTCCGATTACGGACTCATGGCCCTGTAACAGGACGTGTCAGCAGTTGTGGAGCTGTTCGTGTAACGGGGAATGCTGTGAAGGTGTTTTTTCCTTTTCTTCTCGTATAATAAATATTACATATATATGTGTATATGGTGACGCTGACGTCGGAGATGGACAGTTCTAATTGCTACTGCGCGCGGACTGCGGATTTTTTGCGATGCTAACATCGCGCGTTCCAGAATGAGTACATTAATAATGTCGTAACGGCTTATCAGCGAAACGTTTCTTCGAAACTTGCAGCTCTTACATTAAACATTACCGGCGCTGAAACTATTAATCAAAAAATATCTTGCAACTTGGTCTAAATTCATTAGTGATTATTTTTAAAATACTCAACAAGTCATTAACCAAGTGGTTACGGCTATTCTACTTTTATTTTTTAATATAGGAGGAAATTGACGATTGCGTTTTAGAACATAGTTTCGTGGGCGTTGAGGCTGACGTAAAAAGGTACGCATTGTTAAAAAATTATTGGCATGATATTCCGAGTCTCGATTATCTTCGTTTATCAATACCATAATTTTGATTATTTCAGTATGTTTTTCGAAATAAAATACTTATATGTATAGGTCTGTAATGACGCGTATCTTGATATAGGATCGCGCTTGAACGTTCAATTTTAATACACGTGATCGCTAAAAATGACACTGAGGAACGATTTTTATCCTGACTCATACTGTTTTTCATGGATGGATAACCTCGTATTAACAACTACTAATATAGAAGAATTTAATCGCGTCACGTGTACGTTGAAATGGATTGAAAAGGTTTTTCATAAATTAAGCAGCTGTATAACTGTTTTTAGTGAAATAAGAATGGCTGTTAATGCTTTTATAAAGTGATTAATTTCGAAATATATGGTATTAATAAATGAACGAAACGTATTTATTTTCGAGCAACGAACTGTCCATATCTGACTTATAACGCTCTTTCTTTTCCTTGTTTCTTTTTTAATGATGACGGAGTAACCCAGTGACGCAACTGGTTATGCGGAATTTGCCAGTCAATAATCGTTAATATGTGCCATGTGTCTTGTGAGTAAAAGGAAAGAAGGAAAGGCGTTCATTTTGTTTTGCATTTTATTCGCGATGCAACGAAAGAGCGAATTATCATATTCTTTGTAAATTTTTAGATTTTTATTTGAGAAGATGCTCTCTAAAGACTTATCTCTCGAAAATCTTCTAAGTGATGTACATAATAATTATGTGAAATGGTGTGTGTATATAATTGTAAAGAGGTCGTTAACGCGGTTTAATAAAAGTGCTCGTTCATTACGTATAGGTTGTAAGCGTCTAAAATAATCGACAAAGTATAGGGGAAAAAAACAATTCTCTTTTCTATTTACATAAGCAGAGTTGTAAGTGAAAAATGCTGCTCGGAAAGAGTCGCCAGAAGTTGTAAAGAAATTTATAGCGACATTGCTTATGAACAATATTGAAATAATAGCAATAAGTGTAAATCGCGTATGTTAAATGGAATAATCTATCATTGAAAATCTACATAAGCTCTGTTACGTTGTTGTGTTCAGAAATATGTATCTTAAGTAGTGTAGAGGACATTCATAGCGTGTATTTGAATTCGATATTCGAGGTGAAGTTTTTATTTTCCTATATATATTATCTGTTCCGTAAGTATTTTAGTTTCCAATTATATTTAAATATCTCTATTAATATAAACTGTCTCTAACTTTTATAATTTCTTTTTGATGTTCATATAAGAATCTCAGTACATAGTGGTACTGTTTCCTATATTATATCAATCAAAATTAAAACATTTGTTGTGATCTCATCACCTCGAAATTTCGTTCAGCAATCAAAATTCATCTATCAATTAATGCATAAAACCCCATGTAAATACATTACAAGATGTAGTTGTGTCTATATTTTTAATGCAAATGCAAAAAAAAATAAAATAAAATAAAATACGAAAGACCAATGCCGCAATTATAGGGCTCGAGTTATGACAAAAATCCGTGAAGATAGCGAGCTACTATTTGTACGAGCAAGTAGAAATCAAACGATTTATGCACAGAGTCGCTGTGACGATATACCAAAACAATACTAATTATACTGTACGAGAATAGCATTTAAGCGGACAAAAAATATTAATTAAATAAAGGCACTTATTCTAAAGTTCTCTTAATATAATCGAACGGGAGTGAAATTAACGTGAACGTTGCATTTTAACGATTTTCACGAAGCCTCGCAAAACTGCATTGCCGAGCCGTCGTGATCGTTACTTTCATTCTCTGGTTCAACCATAATTTTAGACGATAAGAAAAAAGGTGTACGAGTAAGCAAGTCGTCGTTTAAGTGTGACACTGTGTACTCTTTATCTGTGTATATAATACCCTGTATAGTACCGACGATGATCTATAATTATACTGACGCGATAATGCTTATGTTTATATCGATGAAACCGATAAATACATGATGAAATAAATAAAGAGAAAGAGATAAATACATTGCCTTTCAATCTCATTTTTTCCAAACTCCACAACAATGCTTTGACCGTCAGTGCAAAAGTAATAAATTTTTCGCTTCTACTCTGGCCGTTGGCGCGACAACGTTAAATTCGATTTGCTTCCTCACTGCATTGCGCGAGTCCCGCCTCGAGATCAATATTCTTGCGTACAAAGGGGGATCGCTTATCGAGGTTCGCGTAGAGAGAGAAAAAAGCCAAAGAGAGCATAAAGGGAAAAGAGGGTGACGAGGCAGCAAAAAATGCGCTCGTATACGGCTTTTTAGTTTCCTTTTTATTCTTTTTTGCTGGGCTTACAGTTTCTACAATTTACTTTTCCTACGAAAATACCGTTACGTGTTTTTCACTACTTTTTTTTTTACTGAAAAGATTGTTTTCGATGCAATTCACAATCAATGTAGATATGTATGTGTAAGAAAAAACATTCTCAAATGAGATTAAAGTTTTCATTTGGAAAAAAATAACCCTAGTAGAATCGAAAAAAACTATCCAGTTTCTAGCCATATATTAGCTAAAAACTGGCAATTAAAAAAAAATCCAGAAATTAGTCAAGAACTGGCTAGTTCGTTTTCAATTCGTACCAGAAAAGATATAAATATTTAGTATACTTTTTCTCAATAATATTGTGAATTAATTTACATAAAAAAATATCTATCCCCTTCTGATAATTAATAAAAATCCTAAACAAATTTATAATTTAATTCTCGGAAAACGTAGCATTAAAAATCTCACTGCCAAATCTTAAGTTCTACGGAAAAAAAAAAATGAAGTTCCATCAATAACCCACTCTATCTGAAAAAAATTCGAAACCAAAAATCAACCCCATCGCAGGCGCAGCAAACTCGGCAAAATAAAAAACCATCTGCTCACGAGTTCCGTTAACGGCGGCAACACGCGAGCGCTTGGCCACCCGATCATCTACCGCCTGCGCATGTTCACACACACACCACTCATCCACCTATACACGTACGCACGTATAAGCAAGCGTTCATATGCAGTGCATTAACATGCATCGAATATCCAACCGAGCACGCTTGCAGCTGCAGGTTGCGCTATCTCGACCGCGCGTGTCCGTGCGCGCTATCATCTGCCCGGCGGCGGCGGCGGTAGCCGATCATCCGTAACGACGCCTGCGCTGCCGCACACGCGCATACACGTATATCCACATACACATACACACACATGAAAGCAGGAGCGCGAGGTGTGTTCGATCCCCCCTCGGTTGCGAGTAGTGCGCGCGCGCGAGCGCCTGCATGCGAGTATGCGCCGCGGGAGCTCCGAGGGGTGGCTCCCGAGAGGCGAATGGGAGACGCCCGTGCGGCTGGCTTTGCCACCGCCCATGAAACTAGAAAACCGAGGAGAGTGAGTGAGAAAGAAAGAAAGGAGAGAGAGAGAGAGAGAAAGGTTGCGATCGGGCTGAATCCCAATCCCAGGTCAGGCCGTGTCGGCCTTGGGGCTTCTCGCGCGCCGCAGAGTCGGATGAAAATGGAGAATAACGCGGGTTACGTATAGGTATAGAAGGGAGAGAAAGAAAGCGAGGTCTGGTTGAGGGAAAAAGAGGGAGAGCGAAAGGCTGATCCGCGAGAGTCTTTCAATTTTTCAAGTTCTTAAGCCCATAGACCGCGAGGGAAGTACGTGAAGCTTCGGTGTGCTGCAGTGCGCTTTTTGCCGAAATTTGATGTGATCGTGAAGCAGGAGTTATTGCAGAAATTATCTTCTGTTGAGGTCAGCTCGATTCTTCATCGCGTGGATGATGTGTTGATCTTGTACTTGATGAATTTATTTATTTATTTTATTTATTTGGATGTTGTATTATTTGGATTTCAAAGTATTAATTTAAAGGGAAATTGAAACCGATCAAGTAATGATGATATTGAACAAGATTTCTCAAAGTAATATATTTAGAGTATTTTATGATTTTTTTTTTGTTTTCTACTTATTTTATTTGCTCCGAAATAAGTAGATTGTAATGGAACTAGTATAGTATTATTTTTTTTACAAGCTTCTATAAAAAATGAAAAGTGTACAGCTATTTGACAAATAGACTAGATTGCAGTAATATATTCTTTTAATGAAGGCGAGAAAGGAAATATCTAGATTGAAAGACATGCTGGTATTCCATCAATAGGCTGTCATAAAGTCAGTATCATAAATTAACAGAAAGTGATGCTTGTATACATATAGTTGTGCTATAACTTTCTACGAAAGCTAACTTCTTAATTTTAACTATATCATTAGTGTCAACATTCTCATTTCTTATAACAATTTTTTTATTGGGCAACGATTTCAATTTGCGAATTTCTATATGTTCCCCATATCCTTCCTTTTTTATAATATACAATAACCAGATTTTATAATTTAAAAAATATCACTAATAAAGAAATAGTTACTAAAATAAATTTTCTTTCAAAGTCACAATTTAAGATGGTAAATATGTAAATATCTATCAACTATACATCCAATCTTCAAAGTTCCTGTCTCCTATACCCATAATCCAATCCCGCGCATCGATAGCACGCGCGATAACGCCTCCCACGATTTACGTAACTCGCATTTTCGACTTTTCGCTTCCACGAAATTTCTCTCTCTCTCTCTCTCTCTCTGTCTCTCTCTCTCTCTCTCTCTCTCTCTCTCTCTCTCTCTCTCTCTCTCTCTCCTCACGACCTTGTTTTCGCAACACATGCTGGCGCGAGTGCGTCATGCGTTCGTTATCCCCGACAACTTCTTTCAAGACAAATGACGTGAACCCTTCTGTCTCTTTCGCGAATCGCGAGTATCTGCGGACGACAATCGCTCCGGAGATCTACATACGAGAGAGAGAGAGAGAGAGAGAGAGAGAGAGAAGAGGCCCGGTAGCTACTTACAACGCACGGGCCGGGGAATCCGAGCCGAATGGGTGGTCGCGTCGCGTCGCCTAGCGGCAGCTCGTCCTCGTTATGTTGTAATACTCGTCCCCGTGTGCACACGCGCGCGCGATGGCGTCGACGTCCTCGTTATGTTATAATACCGGTGGAAAGATATCTCTGTGTATGTATGTGTGTGTGTGTGTGTGTGTGGATATGGGTGGAGACAGCTTCGCCTTTTTTGGATCGGTGACGAAAAAATGTCGCGCGAGCGCGTTTCGACCACACAATTTGCAGCGGGACTGATAGCATCGCTGCTACGTGCGCTTGCATTTATTCAAATTATTCTGCCACTGGTTTTGAAAGTCGCGAGTGTGCGATGCGGAAAAATGGCCATTTTTCAATTAATAATGTTATCATTAAATAAAATTAATTGTTGAGGTCAGGTTGGCTTGTACTTGAACTAGATAGTAATAAGAAGAGTTGTATAAGTGCGGTGTTCGTGTTTGCAGCGGGGTACAAGTTGTATACTTTCGCGTTTCCCTTTCGAGTTATTGACAGTCAATATAATTATTGAACTTAATTAGATCGTTTAATGATCATGTGGAATGCTTGATGGGTTGTAGCTGTTACTAATTACTATTCCTTCGTCACTAATCTTTTTGTATTTTATTACTGGTTACATCATTTTGGTTCATTTAATATATATTTCATCGACTATTCTTGCAAAATTTCTAGTTAGTATCTAATATATATAACGAAATTTTGAATGAATTTCATGAATGTAATTTCAAATTTATCAATATATACGACACATGTAAAGATAAACAGAGGAATATAAGTATAACAAAATATGACAATGAAAAACTACAGTTACGACTCGTGACCGCTAAACTATTTGACATCGCTATGATAGCCATCAAGCGTCACCTTATATCACCGCGACAATCTAACCCCGATAAAAGCCCGCAGTCATCCTCAAAAAGTCATTCATCCAAATCGACCGCTGTCGCTCCGACACCCACTACTCGCGCCACTGTACACCGTCGAATCAAAAATTGAAATCGGCTTCCACATTCAAGCTATACACACACACAGAGACTGCGCGCAGACGCGACGCTAACTCGAGTTCCGGGCGCTCGCGCGCATCCCCATTAGATGTAATTGGGTGGGGGATTAACGAGTCACGACTCCATTTATCAGATGCTGTAATTACGAAGCATCCCCCCATCGTTCGCGAAACTCTCTCTTTCCCTCGCTGTCGCCTCCTCCACCCTCATTCTCTCACCTCTGGCTTTTCGCGCGCCCGACGACGACGACAGCGACGACTGACTGACGTTCCCTTGGGGACGACTACACAGCGAGTTTCGCGCGCCAACCACGCGTATAGGTGCGAGAGAAAGAGGGCTTCGGTTCGCTCTCGTGACTAAAGATAACGGGATGTTTCCTGTCGTCGGCCGGGAGGAAATTGGACCTCTCTCGCACCCTCCGCCGAAAGATATAGCATATGTATATATACACGCGTAGCGCGGCTCGAAGCCCAAACAAATGGTTAATTCATGCGCGTCTCATACACGCGCGCGCGCGAGCCGACAGCTATAACTTTTTGGATGCCATACCGTATGTATATATGTCCGTACGGAAATAGTATATATGCGCGAGAAATCATTAAGATTTCTAGTGACACCACGCGCACAGCACTACTGGCGCTACTAATGATTACGAGGCAAGCGTCGACGCAGAGCGCGCGTGTATATATGACGTGGGCGGTCCGAAGAAGTCGCACACATCATTAAGCGAGCTTAACGCGCTTTATACTTGTTAAGGCTGCGTGCGGTATTTTCGGACTAGGCTGTTTCGGGAGGAACGCGCTCGTTGTTCTTTTATTCTTCTTTTGGACGCGGCCCCGCTGTATATGCGATGGCATTGTAACGCTTTCGACTGCTAATTGGGCTAATTAGACACGTGCGCCGCTGAAAATATATTAAGTATAGCTGATCGTGGTGTGAGTATATTCGATACGTGAGGAGTCTATGTGATCGCAGCGAAGAGATGGAGACGGAGAGATTGGAAGACAATCGAGTGTACGCTGCTTCTGTGTAAAAATGAGTCTAATCTAGCGCCATGACTGGGCAGTATATAGGATGGGGGGAAATTGGCCTTGATCATGACTTAGAAGACTTCTGTGGAAATGATTCGGGATTTAGATCCTTCGGTTTGATACTTCCAATTGCTCTATTATAGTTGTTGATGCTGTTGTTTCGATCGTGGTGTTGTTGTTGTGATATGGGGATTGTAAGCCGTGATAACAAAAAGTATGAAGATGGGTATCATCAGTTATTTGCAGAGAAATTTTGGTGCGATAATGAGAATCTTTGCAACTATGGAACTTTCTGTTTCTATAGATTTATATTATTCTTCTCAATGTGGGATTTATTTTCCGTTTGCGTAAAAGTGGTTTGTTTGGAAAAAGTTGTGTTCCGTTGAAATTCGGGAAAACTTTGGGGCTCATCGATATTCGGAAAAAGTTAGGTAAAAATTTGAGAAACAAGCTTTAGCCAAACTTTTCCCAAACGAATATTTTGTTATAAAGATTTATAACTCATGTTCAGTTCTTCAATCCTTGATCAATTAAAAAGTACTTAAATATTTAAACATGAAACATATGCAAATATATTTCCAATCACATAGATGCAATACCACAGTTACTTGTCATTCTAGTTATGCTGATCAATCCATACATCACGATTCAATTGACATTGCTCATCGCACCGGCTACAGAATTTTCCTTCAACGGAATCCATACTTGCAATGCAGACAGTAAAACCTGACGGTTTGTCTTAGGCTAAGTGCGACGCAAATCCAATGCGCATAGATTTCACTGGCAAGGGATCCCGCGTCGCTTTAATTCCACGGGGGATTGCCTGCCAATCTCACCTTCTTATAATTCATTAAAATTCTTTTTTGCCCCCTGGAAACGTGATGGATTCTGCTTTCAATTTGGCCGAGACCCTGCTGCGACCGTCTCGACGATCCGCTGCTCGTATATATATCCCCTCTTTCTCTCTTTTCCCCCCTCTTTGAATAGCAATGAGACTTGATTGCCGATGCGCAATTTCTATTGCGATCGATTATGCGAATATTGTTGTCTTTCATTGCTCTTGCCCGAAGTATTTCTGGATATATTTCATTAGAGCCGCGTGGGAATGACTTTCTGGAATTCGTTTGAGTCGGAGATGTAATTTTGTTGATTGTTAGACGAAGGGATGCTTCTTATGAATTTTATTTAGAAAGAGGATTTTATATTGATAAACACTTTCATTAAGTCAGAAAATAATTTGATCCTTTTTTGCAATGCAATACAATTTCGACATCACATTCTATCGTTAAACTTGCCGTGAAAATTGCAGGAATCATAAAGTTTAAGAATGCTTTCTCAAAAGATTGACAAAGCAAATCATTAATATAGATTTCATTATACCCAAACCATTTATAAATGCAATTCCGAATTCTCACAGCCGATTCCCACCCAAAAAGATTAAAAAAACCCAACACAAAGTCTCCACCTCCGCACCAAACTACCAGTCCATCCCAATCAGACCATTTGCCGGTCCTGTAGCCTGGGACGTACATATAGCATATATATCGAGCCGTCTCCTATGCGCGACGACGCGGCTGATACTGGAAAAAGGGCAACCGGCGGCGCACACCGGGAGACGGCTGCGGACAGCAGCAGCAGCAGCGGCGGGAAAAATAGAGGCGAGGCGAGGAGAAAGAGAGAGAGAGAGAGAGAAAAGAAGCGGTAGAGTTGATGAGAAGAGAGCGGGGCGAGCGCACACACATACACGCGGGAGGAGGGTTTCCGAAACAGCTCGCCGCTATCTCGACTGATCCGATCAAGATTAATGAACGCGCGCGAGAGCAGCGGCTATACGGCGAACCTTCGCCGCCCCGCAGCCGCCGTCGCTCTCTTTCTCCTTCGCGTATATATACCCACACACACGGACTACGTATATCGGGGGCAGAAGCCGAGGGGGCGACAGGTACTGCCTCGACTAATAATGCACTCCTCGAGTCGGAGCGGACACTTCGCAGCGCGGGCACGTATATATGATGGCTACACGTATTACGCGCTGGATTTCTAGACTATACTCGTGGAAGTCATAATACGGATTATACGTATTATACGTGGAGCATCGAGAGATGGGAGATTTTTCTTTTTAATTCCTCTGGTACGTACGCACTTACTCTCTTCATTTGGCGAGCTGCGGCGATGCCCGCGCGGCTCTTAACGACAAATAACTGGAGTATTAAGCTCTGGCGAAGGCTGTTTTCATTAGCTCTCTCTCTCTCTCTCTCGCTCACTCCGGTAGCCCATGCCGCTGCTGCCGGTCGATGTAAACATTTTCATGCCGGGGCAGAGCGAAAAAAGAAGTGTGTTGCGCTCGCTCGCGCGTTTTGATTTATTGCCCGCGGCCTGGATAGATTAATTTTTGCCATTTTTATTTCGGAAAAGTGTAACGATTAATAAGCGTTCGAGTAACCGTTACGTAAATCATAAAAAATGAGAGATGAGAGAGAGAGAGAGAGAGTATATGTTCTTTTTTGGCTTGCGAAAGTCTTTATGGGCGTGACGGCGGTTCGACAAAATCGTAAGAGCACATATTATACGTTATTTTGCAATAAATACAGTCATAACAATTTTTTGGAGGTATATGGCTTAATAAATAACAGCAATAAGGGTGACAAGAATTTCGACCATTGCTTTAATGAAAAAATTAATCTACAAAAATGGCGAAGGTTAATAAAATGAATTAAGCCAGGCGTTTCCACGTTAGCGCGGGAGCGCATGATCCCTCTTTCGAGCCTGTCGGAATTGGGCATCAACACCCTTCTCGTGATTAATCCCATAATCCGGCGTTGACCACTCCAGCTCGCGCCAACACGTACCGAGGACCTCACTTATGAGCTTCTTCGTCGCTTCCGTATTTCACACGGCCGGTACTCGCCCCGATGAAGAGCGTTAATCCCGAATGAAGCGTCGAATAATGTGCACTTAGCCGCAGGATATTGTTGTTAATAATGGTTGTGCTTTTTCTCAACAAAATTCGAAGAAATATTATATAATGCGATTTATGCGAAATTATTTTTAATAATATTATTTTAATCAAATTGTTATTCCAAGTTAATTGAGACAATTTTATTAAATCTATTATTATTTTCGAGATAAAATATTGAAAGATAATCGCGTGTCACTTTTTCCTAATATCAATTACAGGTTGGATAAAAGTGCCGCTGCTGCAACTTCAAGACGCTCCCACGGAATGATGTGACGGTGGCTTGAAGTGCAGGGAATCGCCATTTCAGGGTCTCTCTTTTTGTCGGGCAAGACGTTGGCTTTTTCACGACACTTTTTGCCCGGCTATATTTGCTCAATCTCTGCGAAGATCCTGCAGGCACGAGTCATAATTATTCACGGATTACGGAGACTCTATCACCAGTGAACTTTAATTGTTTCCTTTTGGTACAAGATTATGCGCGTTACAAGAAATAAGCTTCATTAAAATGAAGGCGAATGTTGAAAAATTCCATTACAAATCGCGAGACTGTTACTCGTATGACGAATTACTATGAAATATAATACCATAAAAATATTATATTTTCCACTTCTGTAAAATTGTGCAAAGCACTTACCGCCAAAACAAGGCATACCGCACCCATACTTCAAAAACCGAAATATATCGAATTTTTCACATTCATCCACTGGATAGCCTATACACTCGCGTTGCTCCATTGGAGCAGCGAGAGAAAGACCCTCTCTCTTTCTCCTCGGCATCGCTAGCGCGGAGGCAGAGCCGAATTCGTTCCCATCGGAGCCCTGCCTTTCCATTCCCGAGACTCTCGAACCTTCATGGCCGCTGCCTCAATAAACGCGCACGCCATAACCGCATTCCAATCTACGGATGATCCCCACACAAAATGCTCCTTTCCTACCAAAAACCGATGTATTTTTCTCCTTGTTATACGGTTAACAGGGAGTATCGAAACGAGGCTTGATAGACGGCCAAAGCCAAGTTCCTAATTGAATTCAGGCAGCTATAATACCTAATAGTCAGTCGCCGATCGCGTGGCTCGCCGAGGAAGCGTCGAGTCATTCGACGCTGATTTTCTCCGAGTTCTCCCGCATCCGCGATAGCATTCTCTAAACGACGCCTAATTAATTTATTCACTGGTGTAGTAGAGAAGATGGTAAGAGCTGCCAGTGAAAGCCATCCGCGCGATATCAGAGCTGCCGAGACGGTCGACGGTATCCGAGAGTTACGGCGTGATCGGTGGAAAATTCGATGTGACGAGTCTCGTTAGGTGTAGAAGGATTATAATGTCAATGTTTTGGTGAAAGAGAGGTGGGTGTTGGCGTTTTGGAACGCGTGAATTCAAAAATATTACATGCGAAATATTTTAGAAAAATGATCAAATTACAAGGAATTTTCAGTGATGTTCGATTGGGAGTAAACTTTATGAATATTTTTTTTAAAATGAATCAAACACTGGGAATCATGCAATATATAATATGGCGATCCAACTACAATAAAAAGTAAATGTTAATATGTACTCCGGATTTACTAAGCAATACGCATAGTAATGTAATAAAAGCACGATACCTTCGATTCATAAAATCAGTACCTATACAAACTTATTGTAACATTTATTAATGAAAGGTACACCCATTCCTTGATTTTCCTCCATTTACAAAGCCACCCTTCACAAAAAATGATCCTTTAAGAATCTGTTATACAAAAGTATACCGCCCAACTCATTATTCGTAGCCGTGGCCAAATGAAAACTGATTTTAATGCCTCTCGCCGGATTATTAAGAACCGATCACAGTCCCCATTGTAATCTAAAATTCATCCCACGCGCGCGCTCGTTCGCTCTCTCGCCGAATACAAGTTTTTCGTTTCTCCTCTCCTGCTCTCTCTCTTTCTCTCCTTCTTACCGCGACCGCGCCAGGGGTCGGATTTTCCATGAGCACGCGAAAATGCCGCCTTTGTTCGCCGCCGCAAGGACGCGTTTATATATATACGCAGCGAGTTCGCCCGCGTCCGCTACCGCTGCTGCACGCGCGCGCACGCGCTCGTGGGAGGGCAAAATCAATAACCCGAGCCCGCGAGTGAGCGAGCGAGCGAAAGAGCGACGAGGGTGAGAGAGTAAGAGAGAAAAAGTAGAGAGAGAGACTCGTACGCGGTGGTAGAGGAGGAAGAGAGAGAGCGAGAAGCCGGAGAGAGCTTTTAATCCGGGCTCGCAAGAAGACGCGAATGTAGGGCGGGTCCCTGATGCTTGTCAGCGTCCCGCCGTCGCCAGGGACATCCCCGCGCTATACTACTGTCCCCTCCGTATCACACTGCGCGACTGTCGTCCTATCGGGTTTCCTCCTTTTTTCCGACGGCTCTCTCTCTCGCTCTCTCTCTCTCTCTCTCTCTCTCTTGCTCTCGGTGCTGGTTTTTCTCAGTTGCTGGCTCGTCCCCTCTTCACCGCGAGAGTGTACGCACGTGCAGCAGTGTCCGCAGAGAAGACACCCCTCGACGATAATCTCCTAGGTATTTATCGAATTTGCTGTATATGCATAGAAGTGGTAGGAAAATCGAATATTTTGAGACGGTACTTTACATTAGAATGCTAACCATATCTCACTGTAGTAGACAAAACTTTTTTAATGTAAAAAAACTAAGTACTTTAGAATGTGTATTTTAAAATTAATACTTATCTATTATCAAATAAGAAAGATATGATGTTTCTTATATTGACATTCGATTTATATATATGAAACAAAGTGATTATCGGTTTATATTGACAATCAAGTATAATTTCAACGTTATAGTATAATGAATTATTCAAGAGAACCAATACCGTATAGCTTTTGTAATTCACGTAAATTGATTATAATAGGTCTTCAAAGTCATAGTTAACAAACGATTATGAAGTAAATACAGGGCTAACTAAAAAAGAATCGATTATCGCTCTAGATTTAGTAAGTCAAACATTGAACTCTTTCAGAGAAAAACAATAGTAATAATTTATTTGCTCCAACTTCTGATATACAAAGAGCGGTTAAATGCAGCTGCGAGGCCGTGATAAAAAAGGCGCTGACGCAGATGCACTTCTTGCCGCTGTGGCGACGACACTACGTATATATACGGGCTCATCGATTTTCTTCGACTCATTGTCGAACTATCCGTCTGCAGTTCCTGAAGATTGGATGGATAGACGGCGCTTCCGGTAGCTGTCGGCGGCCGATTTGTACACATTGACGGGCCAATGTCTCAAGAATCTGATAAAGAGCGCGCTCGCGTGCACTCTCCTTTTCGAACGTTTTAATTGACTTTTTGACGCACGGGAGCGCCGTCTTATAATACGCTCACTTGTGCCTTTTTACAAGTCACGTTTGCGCGTTTGTTTCTTGTTAATCGATTGTATTAATACAGCGCTTTGAGCTACTTGATATACTTGTAATGATTTTCAATTATATTAACGTCCGATTGTTTTTCTTTGGTAAGCAGTAATTTTAAACGTAATGGGTCTTGATAATAATGTTTATGTGGAGCTTAATTTGGAGCAACGTACAATTCATTCGTATACGCAAAGAAATGCATTCCTTTTACTTTCAAATAAAAGTATCGAGTGTTCAGCTTTCCAGGGCAACCGCAAAATATTGAACATGTGATCTTATTTAACATTGACATACATTCGAAATACATATAATAAACAGTCAGTACACATCAGTGTCATTCGCAGTAGATACAGATTGATTGAACAGACCTACTTTCAACAGTGCAGTCGACAACATTTTTCGTACCATTCCTTTTGTTTTATTTCTAGAATTTCTTTCAGCCATAGCCTCGGCACATCCCCACCTGCGGCACACTGCAAAAGCTTTAGAGGCTCGAGCCACCCATGCGCATTGTTAAATATACTGCCACTCCACGAAGGAAAAAAGCAACTAAAAATTCATTAGTTCACCTCCGTGGTGCGAAGCTTGAAACTTCACACATCGCACATCAAGGTATTTAACAATTCGGCGTTTAGCGCGCACAATGCACGCGCTCAGCCCATAGACTCGCGCGTGTGCGTGTGCGAAGAAAGAAAAGCAAGATGAAAGCTGCGCGAGTCGGATCGTCGACAGTTGTGCCGGCGGCCGGGCTCTACTTACATATAGCGCCCGGGGGTTGCCTGAAACGGAGAGAAAGATTGAACCGGAGAGGGTGAGAGAGAGAGAGAGCGCGAGAGCGAGAGATAAGCCTAGTGAAACGAGAGGCAAACACAAAAAGGAGAAAAGAGAACGCGCTAAAAGGAGATGGGAAAGGGTGTTATATAGAAAGAGAGCAAGAGAAGGAGAGAGACGGCGGTCGAGAGAGAGAGAATCGAAGCGAATAAGAGTATAGAGTGGAATCGTGAAGCGGAGAGAAAAAGAGAGAATGTATAAGCAAGATAGAGAGAGAGAGAGAGAGCGAGGGAGAGATGGAGAAAGAGCTATACGCTGCATGGCTCTCGGAGAAAATCATTAATCACCTTCATGTCACGGCTAGCACCGCACTGCCAGGGGTACCTTACTGAGGGAATACACTGTGCATCTTCTTCCCCTACTCTCTCTCTCTCTCTCTCTCTCTCTCTCTCTCTCTCTCTCTCTCTCTCTCTCTCTCTCTCTCTCAGTCGCTCTGGTTCTTTATACAACTCGGCTGCGAAAAGGAGAGAATGACAGAGAGGAGGAGAGATGGTTTTGCGAGCGCAGTAACGCTATAGGAGAGCGAGACAGAGATATGCTCCCGTTCGCGGAGCTCCGTCGCGAGCTGTCGGATATGAAGACGAGAACAAGAAGAAGACAAGCGCGCGGAGAAGTCCGAATGTTGCGTGCGCCCCCCAAGAAGGCGAACGCGGGCCGATATTAAACTTAGTAGTAGGCACAACAATGATATTCGATTTTTCATCGTCGCGCTGCGTGACTATAAAGTTTTCATTGATGATCAGCTCGCGCGTATATATACGTTGTCGCACGTGGGTCTCTCTTATTCGTGTGTGTGCGTATATATGCATGTGCGTGTGATTATGTTATCTGGGTCGGCGTTGGAAAAAATTAGTTTGGAAACTTCTTCGTGCACCGCAGAGAAGAGAGAGTGACTGTTGGATATCTGGGCAGGGAGTAATTGTTTGGGCGTAAGTGTGACTGATTTCTTTTTGCTTCCTACGTGAAGTAGCTTTTTCGTTTATTGAAATGGTGTAAGGTGCAGTATGAACGTATGAGATGTGGAATTCAAGTGCTACGATATACCGTTGTTATGTGAAATTCTATTTTAAAATAGTGTTTTATTCTCCGGGATGAATTGTACTTGTAATATTGTAATTGTAATAATAACGTAATGTTTTTAAAATCTGCAGTATGAATCAAGTTATTAATAAATTTTATTTTGTAATCGAAATAAAAATCTACGTCGTGAGAATTACTTTTCTATACTTCCTTTAACCCTTAACTACCCCGAAGATAGACTTTCTTGGCCACTGGAACCATAAATAAGTCAGTCATTTGGTTTTAGCATACAGGTAACTCATAAATTTTTATGATGGCGGTAGCAAGCCGCACGTAACAAGCGGAAAACACCTAGAACTAACATCATATCTGCGCAAAATTATCGCATAAGAAAGTGCTAATATGTTTTAATTTATTGTGCACATTAATTACGAATAATCGCTTTATTAAATAAAATATTCTGTTTTTTTTTAAAGAATCGCTACCGTACGAGTAACAAATTGCACGCTAATATAAACTTGATAAATAACATGTAAATTATACTTTATTCATAAAAATAATTTCTATTTTTTGAAAATTAACAAAGACTAGTTAAAATCGTAGATATTCAGTTACACCGTTGAGAATGAATTCTTTGTATATAAAACACCGGTCATAAATAATTTTCTCCGTTATTCCAAATTGAATCTCGCGCGTAATCACTCAAAGACACATCTTTCTTCGACTCAAAGCGTCCATTAATTAATTTTTCCTATTTCCCCGCACACACGCGGTCAGTGCGGGAAATGAAAAATCGAAACAGAAAAAGAGACAGAGAATGAACGAGAGACTGTGGAGCCGAAGGTCTCAGGTTATTATACTTATATATATATATACGGCGCTCCGCCATTTTTTCCGGTGCAATTGAGAAATGAGAAATGCCGAGCCTCTCAACAAATGATCGACGGATAAATTACGAGCGCGAGACTTCGACGCGCTCCGTTGTATATTATATTGATACGCGCGCACCCGCGCGAAATCGTAAAAAGAAGCGGGCCGGCCGC
Organism: Torymus aiolomorphi; assembly: GCA_036365515.1. NCBI lineage: Eukaryota > Metazoa > Arthropoda > Insecta > Hymenoptera > Torymidae > Torymus > Torymus aiolomorphi. The sequence continues at coordinate 147,383,844 of CM070877.1, forward strand.
GTGTGTGCGTGATCCTAATTACCAGTGGAGATGAATATCACTGGCCCGAGTACCGTACATACATGTGCTCCCGCAGAGCGCAGGTTGATAGGTCGTCAGTCAAATGTGAAAAGCTCGTCCTTTTGCTTGCATCTCTGAGGCCGCAGCGGATCCTATCATCGCGCCGATGCCGTTGGCCGCAAGGAGTCCCGCGTAATTAGCTTTTCGGAATAAATGCACTTTCTGCGTGAGGTGTGTTGCGCGGCGCGCGCTGAGACGGTAAAGTGATTTTCTTCGCGGGTATGTTTAGGTTTTATTGTTCGTTTGTTACATTTGTAATTACTTGTAGTATACCATGGAAATGAGAGACTTTCTAATGTGCATTTATCAATTTTCGTATTTATAAACAGTTAGAATATTGCGACGCATGAGTTGTTTTTTTTTCCAAACCCAGATTGAAATTTTTAATCCTACGTGTAAATATAGAATCCTAATAAGAATTTTTATTTTTTGACGATTTCTGCAATTTATACTGAAATAACTTGGTGGACACGGATTGAATATTGTAACTAAGAAATAGATTAATTCGTTAAAAATGAGCAAAAAGCAGGAAAATACACTTTTTGACTATTAATAAATAATACGATTTTTCTGACATCTCGTATTTCTTGGATTAAATCATAGAATGAGTTATTTCTTTGTAAGATGAATCTGTTAGAAAACTTAATATGAAGCCTCCGACGCTACACTATTCAAGTCCAAATTTATTATATCGGAGAATAATAATAGAAAAAACGTTTCATCACAGTAGCCGCTCATAAAGTAAACGATTCTCCTACATTTTCTACTTTTTTCGATCATCTCTTATAGCTGACTTTTTGTTAAGGCATCAATAATTTTTACGATACATTGAATTATGTTACTTGCGGAACCTGATTATTCTACAATTTATTTAAACATTCGCCTCGGCACTATTACTTTCTTCGGTTCATCAATAATTTCGAATGACAAACACAAGAAAGGGAACTGCATTCAATAAAAATGTCCGCTTATAACTTATTTATCAATTAATTTGAGGCATCGGGAAAAGATTCATTCACCCGGACGAAAATAATACTTCGCCAGTGACGTCTCAACGTCAAAACTGAACGCAGACGCGAGGAGCGAACGACAGGTGGATGTTTCCGGCGCGTATAAGATATTGTTCCCCCCGATAAAATTAATAGTAGAAGTGAGCCGAGCGATACAACATTAATCCTCGTGGCATTAGTGGTACGCCGAGAAGAGCTCAGAGCCTTGTGCGAATGCAGGAAAATGCGCGCCCGACGCCACCGTCGGAGCACCCGCTAGTCCAAGACGGAGAGGCGAGAGAAACGGATGAAACGCGCAGGAAACGGAACGGAATGGGAGAGGGAGCAGCGGTGAGAATAGAGGAGGAGACGAAGGTGACGCGCGCACACGCGAAAGCGAGAGAGATTTTGCGTTGAACGAGAGAGAAGTTTGCGCAACCCCGGAGAGTTCTCGAGGAACAGGATATTACCTAGAAAATGGTGGACAGATCGGAAGATGAAGGGGATGGAAGCTAGATGTACTCCGAAATTTAGGTATGTGTTTGCTGCAAAAATGTTACGTGGTTTTGGTTTATTTGATTTTACTTTTAAAAAATTGAATACATTTAGAACAATGACAGATTCGAAATTCGGACAAAACCAAGATCAATCAATACCGCGTACTTCAAAAAGTACAACTTAGGAAAGAGTTTTCGAAAAGAGTGTATTTTATTTCACAATGTTGTTGTATTTACGAAGATTTGTAAAACATTTATAAAGTAAGAAAAGATAAAAATAATTGAGTATACTAAGGAAACTAATAATAACCACGGAATTTCTTTGTTCATGAAAACTAAATTTGTTTGACTCAAGTCAATCATTACAAAAACTACAGCAAGGTTGAAAAGATCGGAAATCTTTTACAAATTCCAAGGTGAGGGGGAAAATTCCAATTTTTAAAAGTTTTTTTTAATTTAATAAATTTTTTTAAAAGGTATGGTCACAAAAAATTAAAAAAGCAGTAGTACACGATAAAAGCTTTCAACGGATTTGATGAGATATTTTTAAGATTATTCCTTTTTCAGGTCTTTTTTAATTAAGTTTTATTATCGTAGTATTTGAATACTGCTAGTAAAGTTTTCCTAACTAAGAGTGTGTACGACCATTGCAGAAAAAAACGGTTTTATAATTATTTTGATAGTTAATTTAACTGTATTTGATAGTATCGATATTATTTATCAAGTAATTTGCAATCCTAACGACAAGCAAGTAATTGCAGCTAATGTTTTTCAGTGTTAGTCACAGATTCAGCGAACAAGTAAGACTTCTATATGTGTTTTTGGATGTGAAACAATAAAAAACACGATTTATGGATATGTTTAGTTTTGTTCTAGGATGTGAAACAATAAAAAACACGATTTATGAATATGTTTAGTTTTGTTCTAAGAAAATATCGGAAAAATGTTTTTTTTTAATTGTATAATCATTCAGCCTGAAAAAGTTCTACATCAGAGTTAAAAAAAAGGAAGGGGAGAGAAAATGAACTTTTTCTTGTTTCTTAATAATTAAAATACTTCTGCCAAATAATTGTCACTTAGCTTTCCCAACTTGATGTTCTGCTTCATTGTGCTGCAATTGAATAATCTGTTGATTTTAAATTATTCTGTTCCATTTATCGAGCAATTGTTTAATTTTTATTACTATTTTAGAATGCTATTTCTATTGCTAATATGCTATTGCTAGTTTATAATCAATACAGTATAGGTTTCTGAGACATCTATCATAAATTTTACGTTCCAATGCATAGGTTTGATCATGATTTTAGCGACGTTTCAACGATGTTATGTTTTATATAAGCTGTATACTCAAATAAAAAGCATCACTTATTTAGATTCAAAGTAACTGCATACACGTTTAAACATGCGCGCTATTTAGAAGATGAGAAGTGTAAGCTCGATTCCACTTTTCATATTTGTGAACATAGACTGCGGCGATCCTTGAATTCGTAAGGTATAGATTTATCAAATTTTCAGAATTTATTAACATTTAAAATCAACATAAAGACGTCTTTATTAAAATTTTATTAATTATTAGCGTCATCTGTTTTATAATTTTACTTCCCCCTAGAGGAAGCTTTGTGAAAGAAAAAAAAGTTTTGAAAACACGTGCTAGGAATTTTGTTTACCAACTTTGGAATCGAAATACACCATTTTTAGAAAATGCCTATATGGATGTGGGATGCAAGGATCCAGTTGGCCGCTCTCTAAATGTAAAATAGTGGAAATCCACTATCTAAGAGTTAAAACTCGTGCACTGCTGAAATAATGAATATGCACTCCTAAATAGTGGAGATTCACTGCTCTAATAGTGTATAGTAACTTTTTTTAAATAGTTAAATTTCGCTATTTTAAAAAAGTTATATACACTATTAGAACAGGGAATGTCCACTATTTCGGAGTGCATACTCACTATTTCGGCCGTGCACGAGTTTTAACTCTTAGATAGTGGATTTTATACTATTTTATTTTAATTTTACAGAGTGTATTTGCCGGCGATCGACTGCAGCATTGCCTTCAATAGCTGCATGAGCTGTAGCCTGGTGAGGCCGCGTCGGTACTAAAGTTTCAGGAGACTGCAGAGTTTGGGAAACTCTGAGTCGATGGAGGACGAGGCCGACCAGCTGTGTGATACCGTAACGCGCCTGAACAATCACAGCCAGGACCTACAGACTGCACTAAGGAATATCGCGGCGACTCGCAACAAATTATCGCTCAAGAACGAGAATGTGAAGGAACTGGTAAATGGAAAGATCCATCACCCCAAGCTGAATTCGCTCCTCATGTACGCGTACGACGCATGCGATTACTACCACAACTAGTTATACCGCGGCGTATGCGACAATATAAGGGCTCTGGACTACAAGTACTTTTGCTAGACCTAAAAAGTTTAGATGTAAATATTGTCTAAAGAAGTTTATAAAACCTAGATCATATATAAATCATCTCATCATAAAAGATTAGATCCTAGTTTATTTACGTATAGTTCTTTCGATAACCTCGATAACTATTCATATGTTATTTTAAAAATAAATTAAAACATTATTCCACTTCAAAATGAACAGTAGTCTGCAAATAGAAACACTACTAGTAGTCTATTGTTACTAGTACTGCTATTCTGAAGCATACTTATGCAACTATAACATACTTGTTTAAAATGCGTCACAAGCAAATTATAGTGAAGGCGTATCAAAGGATAATCTGGATCATCTAGTTATTAAAAATACACTCAATAATAATTTATTTAAATGTATTAAACAAATTTATAATTAATTGAACTTTACGAACCAAATAAGATTTTAGGAAAACAAAAATGGTTAATTTAGAAGTGTTGAGAAAAAAAGATAACTGATTTAAGAAAATTATGCGTTTCGCCCCAAATTGTCTGCTGGGGTCATCAGTAACAATACAGACGATTCTATATCAGGCACGAAGTTTTATGGCAAAGTTATAAGCGTGAATGATAAATTTTACTATAAGAATGAAAACCTCCATCCAGTGATAAAATTCTAAAGTTAATTGAAATACTAATTGTCGCTATGCCTATATTTCTAAATTAACCATTTTTGTTTTCCTAAAATCTTATTTGGTTCGTAGTGTTTTACAAAGGATTTAACTGCAGATAATATTTGGTTCAAGAATGTTTTTATTTTATTTTATATAATAGTTTTTTAGCGGATATTCGTAAAAAAATTTTTATTGTCATAAATTAAGTTTTAGTATTAAAATTTAACAAAAAGAATCAATAAATTAGTTTGAGGAAGCTACGTACCAATGAATTGGCAGAGGTTTTTGCTTTCCCAAAGACAAAGCTTTGTAACGGTGAAAATTTTCTAATCAAAGATTTTGATGAATTTCGATGTTTTTATGCTGATCTATAAGTGCCAATTATTTATTTATGCTTATATACAATTCTTATGTACAGCGAGATAACTCCCATTGACTTTATTAAAATAAAAGAAAATAAAAAAAAAGTTTCCTAATGTAAAAGTTTACAATGTATAATCACATGAACCTATATTGATTATAGTCCGTGATTTTTCGTACAACTAATCGAGCTAATTTATTTATAATTATTCAATGTATCCCTTTACAATATAAACATTTAAATCAATTATTTCCATACATCATTTATATATTGTATAACAATTTTCATTGGCAAAATATTTCAGTAGAACATCGAACCAAGAATATAAAAAATAAGAATAAGAATATCCTGGTGGAAATTGATTCGATTATTTGCCTAATAAATAGCTAGTTTCACCAATAATCGCCAAAAACTAGATATTTTTTTTGGTTATTTCTATCCATTGATGAAATGATTTTTCCTATCATATTCACCATTTAATAGACAGAATAATGGAATAATTTTTTTCACAAATTTACATTAGCTTATTTATGAGTATTTAAAAGATATCAAAGTTGGACAGTTTTTTTTAGTTAGAAAATGGCTAGTAAGAGGTTTTCTATTATGATGAGTAGTGAGAGAAACAGAATCAAACGGAAAAATTATTGTTTTCGTTTGTATCCCCTGAAACAGTACTATAAATGAATTAAATAGCAATAATTCGTGTTTAATAATCTTCTTTTAATATTTGGTTTTAAATACATGATCAGATTAGAGAAAAAATTTAGTAAAAACATTTTAAGATTACCTTATCTTCATTAAATAGAGAATATGATTGAAAAAATCGTTTCATCACTACCTAGAAATTAACTTTTTTTAGTAGCTATTTATTAACATCCTGGCTATTTGCGATAGAGACAATTTCTACCAGGCTATCTCCAGGACAAAACGGACATGGTTTTTTTCTGTATAAAAGAGAAACGATAATATTTATCTATCTTTGATTGCTTATAATTTCTTGAAAAATCAATATTTTTCAAACAAATCAGAGTTTAAATTTTAGCTTTTGCCTATTTTTATAATCTTTTTTGCTCGTTTTCGTATCATAAATACTTGCAATGTAATAGTCAATAGAAGAAACATCATTTTTTAACGAAATAGAGGATATTTGAGATTAGATTGCCCATATCTCAAGAAAAAGGGCCTATAAGATGGAATTAGGAACACTGAGGTTCATTTCTAGATACCAGAAATCGACTCTCAAATGCCAGCTGAAATCTGTTTTCCGGAGGGTGTGCACTCTCCTTATAAGTACTTTAAAAGACAAACTGTCACGCATAAAAATCGTTCAAGCCAAAGGTGAGACATAAGAAATTAAAAAAAATTGAAGTATTCTATAAGTTTGAATGACTTTAAAATTTAGGAATCCCGGTTTTTACCGGACAACGATCGCGAACAAAAGATATAAAAAGATCTACTACAAAAAGCTAAGTTTCTTATATTGCGTCTTGGAAGACTACAGTATAGACTATGCAAGTATAAGTATTTCAGCACATTTCTTTTTTGTCGCCCCCGTTACGAATCACTTACTTTTCGCACTAATTCTGTAATGCACTTTTTTATATTATAAAATCCATAAGCATTCCCAAAATTTGAGATTGATTCACGAAAGTTACATTCTCTATTTGTAAATAGAATCTGAAAGAACTCGGAATAAGCTTTCGATATAGTAGGACCATAAAATATTTCTGAAATATTTTTTCCACTGTTAATCACTAAGTTTTTCTCCTTGCAAAATACTTTTATGATTTTTTGAGGATGTTCAGTTCTCGAATTTGTTCGCACGGTCAAATTCTTATACAATTTAAGGTGATGCTACGCCTAGCCGTTACCGACGATTGCAGGGACCCATTTTTTTCATTGAGTTTTGATCTTTTAGAAAATATATTTTTAACACGATTCAGTAAAGAACTACCTACAACGTGACACGTGACGAAGAGATTTTTTCTTGAAAATCGTCTCACATCGCCTTAAAAAAACTTATAAGTAGGTATATAAAAAATTTAAATCCATTCTTAATTATGGTAATAAATCTTAAAAAATTATTGATTGTATAGTTAGGATGAACCGAAACCAAGGATTTCTGCAAAGAAGCCATAATTCTTCTCCAAATTATTTTCACTTACCCTGGTAGAAATGTTAACCAACGCTTGACGAACTATTTGTCAAATTTTAAATTGAAAATGTCACCATGATTATTTTACTATTATCGACAAAGAATAATTATTTGTACAAGTAAAAATATTATATTACAGATGCTTTAAAAGGTAATTGTTATTTTAAATAGTTCTAATTAAATATCGATGTTAATTTTGAGTAAAAATGCCTCCATTTTATTAACATGTTAACCAACAAAGTTGGTTTATTTTCTATCAGGGAATTTCTTAATATTATCAAATACTAAAATAATAAATGTCATTTCCTTTATTTTCAAATGTTCTTTATGATCATCATTTAAACAAGTTTATCTGTAATATTGTAAATAATAAATTGTATTTCGTATTGTACCTGTCAATGAGCCCTTAATTGTCAACTGTAAAGAAAAATTGAAAAATTTAAACAAAGCGGAAGTGACTTTTTTATAAATGATATTATGAATTCTTTTAATTCTTTCGTACAAAGTTCGTACAAAGATTTTCTTATCGCAACAAATATTCTTGTATTATATTACAATACCCTTCGAACTATTAGAGACATGATAACTCTTTTACGAATTTTTAATCATAGTGCTAATTTAAAATCAGAGAATAATACTATAATAATAATATTGCATAAATGAAGTCTCACATTTTAATTTAGTTTTCTTACTATAGTATCGTAGCCCTTCACGAGCAATTGACGGTTGTAAAATATTTAAATTAACAAGGTAAATGCCTTATCTATTTTATTCGGATAATTACATAACAATCATCTTCTTTTACATCGATAAAGGATAAATTATTCGATGTTATATCATGACACATAATTTGCTGTGAAAAGTAAGGTAAGCTAATATAACGAAGCGTCAACGGCGATATTACGAGGAAGGCGGTAGTACCAGGAGAACGACGAAGACCATGACAGCTGATGGGGACAGCGCTGGGGACGATCAATAACATAATACCACGTCGTCTACTCCAGTTCGTTCTATCATGCTATCAAAAGTGATCAGGCGCCATCTTTCATAACGCGGCTTCAAATATTTTGCCTTGCTGGTATACACATTCATTTTCAAGCAAGTAAATAAATCGAAATATAATTTAGTACAGTCATTAAAAAGATAACTATATTTTACCCTAAAGAATGCCACTTGTTACTTTCGCTTTGAAATATTTATTTTTACAATTCAAAACTGTGCGGTTTAAACAGTAAATAATTAATATTTTAACAATTTATAAACAGCCGTATGAAATGGTAAGATTAATAGTAAGCTTTTTGTTTTTCAATAACTTAACATAAAAAACACTTAAAAAGTGTTATAATCTCATACTTTTTTGTAATATGCGCAATTCTAAGTATTCGTTCCTTTTGTAAAAATATTTAATTTTTTAAATAATTCGTAAATTTTATAATATTTAAACTATTTAATAATATGTACTTTGTTGAAATATTTTAATAAAGAAAACTCTAATATAAATTTATATCATCATTATGACTGCTGAGATATTCTATATTATTTTAATAATTGAAAAATAAAAATATTTTATTGATGATTATTGAATTTAGCGGTATTTTGAATATATCAAACCAAAATAGCTCAGTCGATAACTGGATTCTACATTCTGAGACTACTTTTATTCATACCAGTGCCATCTATTGGTTTGATATTAAATTAAACATTTTACATTGATTTTTAGAATTGTACCATACAAATTAAGTGAAAATAATGAAAAATATATGAAAAATTATTAAAACAATTTTTTTTAATTGCGTAAAAAGATTATTTACGCTATAAATAAAATCTTGATGAAGATAAAACAGATCCCTGTCACATGCGTTACTACATTACTGGTCGGGCTTTCTAGTTCGGGAAAATGCCGTTAGAGGCGCTAGCAACTGGGTAGGAAATATTTGCTATATTGATCCTCAAGTACCTCTGAAGTCCTTGTCTCAAAGTTCAGAATTTATCGCGAAAAGTTGTACGTGCAGGAGTTACATTTAAAACTTTCTTATCACAAGTAACGCTACTAAAAATGTTGGCTCTAATTTACTCAGAAAATACAAAATAGTGTGCAAGATAAAGTTCATACTTCTTTCAAAAAGTTTTTATCTATTATTATTATTTTAAATGCAAAGAAATATACCTTTAAAATTTAATAAAACAATGTTAAATCGAAAATTAACAAAATAGCATAATATATATATATTTCACTTACAAACAGTATTACAAAAATAAATAAAGAATGTAAAAATGAATAGAATACATAGCTGTAGGGATTGCATGTTCATAGGATGACATTATAGTAAAACAAACTGAAAGTACATGTTTGACACATAGCAATTTATTTCAAATACAATTTTCGAAACCGCATACACAGACAGATAATAATCGGACCACCTGTAATTCTCCGAAACGCCCACCTCTGGCTCTTATCAAGCCGCACACAGGCCTATTCAAATAAAAAGGCGTATCATCAATTACAGGCTCTGCTTCCGAGCGCGCGGAGACGTCGGGCGACGATAACGCAAACTCATTTGCGCGGGGCGACGATATGACGCTGCGATAAAGAGTCGCGTGGCATGTCATCCGTAAGATACCTGTAGAGACGAGCTTCTGATATCTACAATTCTACAAAAGCCCGGATCTACAGGGTAGATCACGAATGTGCCTATCTTTCGCAAACAACGTCGCGTCTCGCTCACCCCCGCGCTGCTGTCTCCGCTGCCGCTGCCGCCGCCGCCGCCGTCGTCGTCGTTATCTGCATCAGCTCCCCGATGAGAGACCTGGAATTTTCAACATTTCAGAACTTTCAGAGCCATGGGAATTTCGCAACGCTGGTGGATATTTTATGGGAGAAGGAGGTGGAGGTGGTTCGGAGTTTGCAGAGAGAAGCGCCTGATAAGACATTTATTGGTAAATTGTAAAAGTGTAATTTAGGATTTTCCTGGATATTTATCATGAAAAGTGTTTCGTCGAGTATAATGGAAGATTATTATCTGTGATTAAAAAGTAGACTTGTGAATCTACATGTACATGTGTCAATACATATATTCTGCGATGGACATCTTACAATGATTACAGTATTCGGTATATTACTTTTGAATGTTTGTTTAGAATTTACATTGTTTTTGACATTCGTGCTTGAAATTTATTTTACTAAAATTTTTGCACTTCGTAAAAGCAACAATACGGAATTGGACAATTATGTTTTTATATTATCGCACGTGGACAAAGTTTACTAAAATTAGAATATATATATCTACTTGTTGTTACAATTAATCGCATTCCTTTAAAATTGTTCCTTAGCTCTTTACATGAAATCGTCAACGAATTTGCGAAGTAATATAATTACCATTGTTTACATGTAACAATTTGTAAATGTATTAAAATAATTGTTCATCATTTTGACTCTACATATCTCCCGTCGGTTATTGATAACTGATGAAACACGACCAGGAATTAATTAAAACCGTCACATAATCATCCACGACTCATACATAAATCATCCTCCCCCACCGACAAACATATTCGTGTCCATTTTTGGCTTTTCGAACCGTTCGCCCTAACGGAAGCTCCCCGCTGGCTGAAGCACCTCGGTGCATATTTAAGCGCGGAAGATAATGGCTCCCCGGTAGTCGATACACATACAATAATAATGACGAGCGATGATGAGCCAGGGATAGAGAGAGAGCGCAAAAGCCCCTCACCACACACACACACACACTCACGTATGCCACGATGTCGTTGATGAAAGCGGCGACGCGCGTGATCCGACGAGTCGGAGGAAGTCACGAATTCCGACCTGACGTGACTGCGTATTCCGGATTTACCGGATTTAGCGCGGCGACGCGTATATAGCCGTCTGCCCCGATACAACGTAGATTGAGAGGAGAGGGAAGGAAGGAAGCTTTCGATCGCAGCTGCGTGCGCTCGTTGATTTTTCTTTTCGCTTTCTCCCCTTACATGTCGGAGGGGGGAGAAGGGGGATGGAGAGGGGAGGGGGGAGGATTGTTTTGTAGAGGGCCAATGTAACTCGTTCATCCTCTAGATCAATGCCGATCCTCGTTCCTCCGCTCTTGCGATCCATTATAATGGTTGCGAAAAACAAAGATAACAAAAGAACCATGAGATGTTAAGTTGTATTTCTATCGTGAATAAGTACGATTATAACAAATACTACGTTCTCAATTTTACGAGAGAAAACAACGATTTGCAAAATCTACGCTTAGAGTTATTTCGGATAATAAAAGTGCAATGATTATGGAAATGAAGACGTGAAAAAGAGCATTCTGGTGCGATACGCAAAAGGAATAAAGTGAGAAGCCGTGTGTGTAAGTGCACGACGAAGAAGTGAAAACAAGGTCGCATATATATACGTATATGTGTGTATGGACACTTTGCATGCAACAAGCGGAGGAGGACGGAAAGGAGAGCACGTTCACGCGTATGTGCGCGTATAAAGAGAAAGAGAAAATGCAGGAGACTTTATTATCGAAATGCATGCAGATTTTATATGTATATGAGTGCGCGTTTGCGTGCGCGCGACAAGTGTTGAAGATGGCGTCGTAGACCCGCGCGGTAAACGAAATAGTCAACCGTAATATATGCTATGCATTCATACACGACGTCTATCAATATCACTATATAAATCAAGAGTTCGGCGAACTTCGCGTATCAAAATTATACGCATCCACTGGAGAGTGCAAGAGAAAAACAAGATTACAGGAGAGTACGAAACAGAGTACAAAAAGACAGTTAAATAGAGAGAGAGACACAGAGAGAGAGAGAGAGAGAGAGAGAGAGAGAGAGAGAGAGAGAGAGAGAGAGAGAGAGAGAGAAGGCAGAAAACTGACAAGACAGCAACAGTATAACAGTAACAACAATAACAAGAATAAATGAGAGAAGCACACAATACGTCAAGAACCGCAGCGAGCCTTCTCCTTTCGGAAACCCTCCTCCGGCAGCAAGCAGTCCGTCTCTCCTCTCGTCATCCTGTCACTCTCAATCCATCGTGAAAAAAGCGGAGCGGCGGCAGCAGCAGCAGGAGCTCCGCGCTCGCGCGCCATGGCATCCCGCGCGCACTCGTGAGAGTCGAGTAGAGCAGTTGCCGCGGCCTCGGCGAGACGAGAAGGAATCCCGGCTGTGCGCGGCGAGTGGGGCGGCGGCGGTGGCGGCGGCGTCTCTGCGCGCCCGGGGGTCGGATTCTGCGACGATTGGACCACGCCGCGCACGTGGGGGATGACTCTCGCCCGACAGGGACGTAGCTAGATACGAGGCGCGAGGGGGAGAAAAAGACGCAGCGCGACGCGGCAACTGTTGAGCTTTGACGCGGCTGCCGCCGCTTTGATATCTTCGGAGGTCGTCCTTTTCTTTTGTATATGCGTATGTATGTGTGTATGTGTTTTTCTCCCGCCGTGCTTTTTGGGGCGCTTTTTTCGGGGCTTCGGCCGGTAAATGAAATTCGCGGAGGTTTTCGATCAATGATGGTTGTCACATGTGTGTGCGTTGATGTTATGAGGGAGACGGTGGTATTATAAGGCGGGTGTTAAAGCTTGTATTAGACAGTTAAGATAATATTATTAATACATCGCGTAATATTGATAAATTAGATAATTAAAAAAACCGCTGCCAATTCATTGGCAAGATGCTTACTCAAACTAATTTATCGTTTCCATTTTTTAAATTTAAAAAACAAAAGTAAATTTTTCACAACAAAACTTTATTAATAAATAAAACTGTTTTCTTTGTTGTTTGTTAAACAATTTGACTTAATACAAAAAATATCTTTTTTGTTTTTTCATTTAGGTATCCTATACAAACAATTAATTATTGTTATAAAAAATTTTAAATAAATACATTAGTTTGAGAAAGAAACGTATGTATTGGCAATAATCTAATAAATATTTGTTTTGAAACAGGTATTTAACTACTATCCTGCTCGACTTAGTGGTTTAAAGTTAATCCATCATTGTAAAAATCATATAAATCTAATAACTAAGTTATACTTCTTAACAAAAGTCAGTGAATCGTTTTGAAATTTAACAGAGAGGTAGTTTTTTTTATATTTAAGAATCGATTTCTTTGCCCAAAAAAATCTGACTTTTGCGATCAAAGATATTTTATATTTTTATGAAATATTTTTATGAAATTTTTACGAAATTCATATTTTGAAAGTCAATTTTTATCGTTGTCCTGGTATACGTTACCACGGGAGTCAATCAATATTTTAATCAATATTTTAACACAATGTTGTACTCGATAACTGTAATAAGTGGTAACAATTTTGAGTGGATAAATGAAAAAGCTTTTGAGATATTAATTAAAGAGTTATAAACCATATTTTCATTACTAACAAATGACAGGCTAAAGATAATTTAAATATTAAAAAAAGAAATTGTAGGTAATTTAACAACCTTTTAAGAAAAATGTATTATATTAAGTAATACTGGCTGTAACGAATTAAAAAATAAAAAAAAAAACGAAAAATTCAAAATCGTTTTTTGGTTATAAAACAAAAGAAACTTGATAAAATCAAAAAGTAGGTTATGCCATCTCTATTCTCCTCCGAAACGAAGAGAATAAGCTTTGTCCGATGTAAATCGGTCGATCGGTTCAAAAGTTATCGCCTGTACATACACCCATCCTCTTTGAGGAAGCAAAAAAAATTTAGATTTTTACTATTCCAGCGCTGACAAAAAAAATTCATTTTTCTTATTTTTGAATTCACATTCTAATATTAAAATGAAACTTTTACATGATTTTATGTCTATGCATATTTCAATTTATTCTTTGAATTCGTCAACTATAACGTTCATAATAAAAATATTAAAATATTACTCAATCAAATTACTTAAAAAAAAAATATTTAAAAACTTAAACAAAAATGCATAACACGTATAATACATAATTATTATAATCATATATTTAAAAATAATAACATTATCATAATACTAAGCAAAACCTTATAAATTTTGCCTATTTCTTAATCAAAACCTCATAATTATTCTTCCGCAAGATTGAATATCAAACAATTAGCGCACCCCCATCTTATTAAAACCCGAGAAACATGATTTTTATTACCTCCATTACTCACCCTGCAAAGGCCGCGCGCCGCGACCACTCTCACTTCCATCCTCCAAATCAAACACGTCTCTCTTTCACTCGCAAAGAGTGTCGGGCGCGGGGTATCCGGTCTCTCTAGCTCCGATCCTGCCGCGTCGCCTGTTCTCGGTCGTCCTCGTGCGCCTTCGCCCCTCTCTCCACTTCTCTTTCTCTCGCACACTCTTTTTCTCTCCCCTAAACCAACCGACGACCCCTTCGTGCGTCTCTCCCGAACCGCGGCGTTCACCTACCGAGCGTCGTCGTCGTCGTCGTCCTCGTCTCTCGCATCATCTTTTCGCCTTTATACACACACTCGCGCGCGGCGAGGCCACGCCAACGGCGAAGTTCGCGATAGTCGTAGTCTGCTCTCTGTCTCCCTCTCTCGCTCTCCGGGTTTTCGTTCGCTCGCTCGCTCGCGACGCAGGGAAATCGGCCAGAAATTCAGACAGCCACCCTCCGCCTACCCCCTCGCACCACCACACAGACGCGGCCGGCTTATTGATCGAAGCCCCCGCCTGCTCCTGTGCCCTATACGTATACACGCGGCGGAGGCTGTGAGCCGGTGTTGGGGGGGGGGGGGGGGAGAAGAGGGGGGATGAACACGCGAGACGACCGATCGACCCGCCGGGAAAGCGCTATACGCACACTCTCTCTCTTTCCCTCTCTTGTGCGAAGTAGGAAAAAATTGAAACGCGAGTCTGCGCGCGGGAGAATGACTCGCGAGTAATGACGATTGAATAATTTGAATGGGCGGCGCGCGCGTGTATATGAGTATGGCAGGCATATTTCGCGGTCGAGGCCGGATGTTAAATACGGGCTATAGAGAACGAGAGAGAGAGAGAGAGAGAGAGAGAGAGAGAGAGAGAGAGAGAGAGAGAGAGAGAGAGAGAGAGAGAGAGAGAGAGAGAGAGAGAGAGAGAGAGAGAGAGAGAGAGAGAGAGAGAGAGAGAGAGAGAGTAAATGTTCGGAGGAGGGTTTATGGCGTTTTGGGGCCGAGAGGCGAGTGTTTATTTATCGTTAACGAGATTTAGGGGCTGTCGATAAACGCTAACAATATCGCAGGCGGCCCTTGTGCGTATACGAGTGTGTGTGTATATGAAGTCGCGCGTTATTAGCGTGTTTGATGAATCTCTATGGCTGCGAAATGGGGCATTAAGCTGTCTCGAGTTCGCGCCGCGCAACTATATTAAATTTAATATAAATTTATTAGTTGGGAATTTGCGAATTCCGGGCGAATTGAAGTCGCTTGATGCGTGACTCTCGTCATCTAATGTTCAACAAGGCATTTGGCGTATATTATTTGAAAATAAATATGGAATTAAAATATTTTAATAATTTGCTACCGACACGTAATGAAATTTTCGTCCTACCAATATTCACGTAACATTTTCTCCCAATATCACTTTGATACTTGTTACAATTTATTAGATTATCTTCTACATGTTCCCATAACTCCAAAACTTCCATGTCATGAATTATTAAACACCGCGTGTGTGTATATGTATAATAACATTATTTTCCATATCATCGTAATAACGCGCAGCTAATAAAGGAAAAAAAATCCACGCAGCCGCTTCAGTCCAAACTTATCCGCTGTAATATCTTGATTTATCCCCGCGGCGGCGCAGATAGCAAGAAGAATTATAAAGGAATGAAGAAAAATACACGCCGCGCGCGCGACGGTAAATACGAGACGAACGGAAAAACGAGGAAGAGACGAGCCGCCGACGACGACGACGGGAAATAATACGAGGATAAGGGGCAAAAATGATGAACGAGAGAAGCAGAATCTGCGCCGTCTTCTCTTCCGCGATAAATCGCGCGCGCGCTCTGCAGTGTGGCACACACTCGACTCGTCATAACACCCCCCCCCTCCCCACGCGTCATAGCCACTCAACTTCTCCTCGCATTCTCCTCAAATACGTCTTCCTCCTTCCGAATGGCATCGACAGCACCGATCGCCTCCGTGTGTGTTTTATCGAAATCTTCGTTCATTCCGCGCTCATCTTCTATATTCTTTGCATTATATTTTCCTCTTTAAACGGGATAAGCGTATACACGTCGTGTATTTTGTTCGGTGGCGAACCGACGCGCTGCCGTGAATTTTTATTACCCGAGCGAGCACTCGCGTTATCTTCGCCGCGGTCGTGATTCATGCCGAGGCGTGAATAAATGTTCTCCGCTCGCGCGGCCCGCTCATGAGAGTGTTTGGTGCACTCGCAAGCGAGTGTATTATAAGGTATATGTAAGTAGAGGTCGCGCCAGTCGAAAGATATGGATGCCCCGTGCGCGAAGGGAGCGTAATTGTGTTTGCCAAGTGAAAATAACTGCGTGCGCGGAATTGCTTTAGAAGGGAAGTGTAGGGGGAGAAAGTTTCGAGAACGTTTTGGAAAGTGAGAAACGATAATTGATGATGCGTTTGTGGAAATAATTAAAAATTGTTTAACGAAATACATTTGATAAAAATTTATAAATACTTATATCTAAGCTTTGCACGAACTGGTAAATATCGCGCGAAGTAAAATTATGTGGGTTTCGAGCTGCCTTTTAATTAAAATTTAAAGGGACCAGGGACTATATAATTCGAACAACTTCATAATGTATACGCACTTTGCACGTAGCGTCAAACGCAAAGATTAAATTAATTTTGACAACCACTCCGTAATAATAATACTACACGCGCTCTATAAATCCCGATACGGCGTCGTAAGAGCAATTAAGGCGCCATCAATCCGCGCACGCGGCGCTTGCATTCATCGCTCGCGCGCTCGATATTAGCACTGAAATTTGAAACTGTCGGACGCTATACCTACAGCGCGGGCGCGCATTCGAAAAGGCCGTTTTTACGATTTAAAGCGGAGCTATTACGAACAAAAGTCGCACAAAGCGTCTGCGCTCCCAGACGCCCCCGTTTATGACCGTAGCGACGGCAAGCGGCGCGCGCGTTAACTACGCTTATACACGCCGCGTGGGCGGCCATTTATTGATTATTACGCTATGCGCGCGCGAATTTTCATTCGCGGGAAATGCGCGGTGCTTTATGATAATTAAATGAACTCCCCCAAACTGAATATTTCGCGCGGCGAGTCCGATAAATGCTGATTTACCGCGCGTGTGCATTTCGCTCTGGCTGCCGTTCGCTCTTCATTGGATTATAATTAAATTCGTCGGCGGGCGCGGGAAAGAGGGTCAGCGAGAGGAGCTAGGCGCGCGAAAGAGTTTTCTTGAAAAATTAAAAGTCGCTGGCCGGACCGTATAATGAAATTCTATGCGTTTTCGACAGTGACAAATCGAGGATTGGAGTCGTTGCCCTCGGGGTTTATCTGAAATCGTGAATGGAAGAGTTAGTAATGTAAAGTAATTGTTGGTGCGAAGTATGCAATTAATTTAATTTCATTTGAATTAAGTAATAAATACTGTGATGCCGAAGGCTACAGTAATGTGGTATGATTAAAAACGTATAATTTGTATATATATGCATGTACCATTAACACTTTTCTCACTGATTAAAGTGCTGTTGTAAATGTGTATTATGCTCTGGTTTTATTCGATGTTCATTAGTATGAAAATAAGCCATTAAAATGCTATTAAAGTATCTTAACATGGACGTTACATTATGTCGTTATGACGTTATGGGTGCAACGTAAAAAATCAAAAGTATGAATTTTATTACATTTAAATGAAAAAATTTTATATTTATAATATAATTGCGTTAATGCTTAATGATGAAAAAGAATTATCAAATACTGTCACACGAGTAAAATAATTTGATGAAATATTGTTAAATTATAGCGTAATTCATTTCCACATTAAATTCGAAAATTCTAAATCCACACTACCTTCGAAACTTTCTCGAACGAATCGTCGCACCACCAACGCTCCTCTCCTCGCAGCAGGAACACCGAGAGCAGCAGAGCTCGTCGTCCGCGGCGTGTCTGCTTTTTTACGCTGCACTTGCACGACTGACGAAGAAACTCTGCTCGGCTGCGGCGCGGGACTGGCACCGATCGCATGTGGAATGTTTCGGCCAGAGGAAGGAACGTCCGGGCCGCGTGATCGGCATGCCAATCGATCCGACAATTGATTTCCTTCTCCCTCCTCTCGTCGTCTTCCGCGCGCGCGCGCCTTTGCACACACACATACGCACACATGGGAAGAGAGAGAGAAGCGCCTGCTGGACACGAACGGAATATTACGATTGGAAAATTTAAAGCAGTTTCTCCGGCTCTAGGAGAGCACGGCACTGCTTAGGATTATTGATGGCTTATTGAATCGAGGAGGTGTATGAATTCAAAGTGAGGAGTGTATAAGCATTTTTTTATTATAGCGTATATAGTTTCGGTTCGGAATTCTTTTATTGAACGTAATTTATTTATTTCGCGATAATAAATAGAATTAGCGTTTGACTTCAATAATTGTTTTGTAGAATGTTTAGTTAATGCAGAAGTTTGCACTTGTCTAGGTTCTCACAGTAAGAAAT
The DNA here is from genome assembly GCA_036365515.1 of Torymus aiolomorphi. Classification (NCBI taxonomy): domain Eukaryota; kingdom Metazoa; phylum Arthropoda; class Insecta; order Hymenoptera; family Torymidae; genus Torymus; species Torymus aiolomorphi. Next base: position 147,402,556 of record CM070877.1, read on the forward strand.
GAAGAATAAACGTTTTCTCGGAAACTTATCTTGGAACAGCGTGTTATTAATATAATACATATTATGTAAAAATGTATCATGTGTTCTATCGAGTATATTTGCGTAAGAAAACTATTATACGCATGTCTGAGTATGGCTCAGACTATGTGCTGATAAGAAAAAGAAAGTACAGCTAAAGCTTAAGATAAGTGTAAGGAAGTAAGGATCTAACTTCGACTTAATCCTCAAATATTTTTCCACACTTTGTACTTCCGATTTACGCGATCACGCCGACAAATACCTTAATCCGCTGAGCTACGTCATATCTGATTTCCGGAACTTTTTCTCATTTCCGATTTCTTTAAGACTCTCGTACCCATTACGTCCGATATAATTACGTCTACTTTCCAATCCGGATAAACCTCCTCCGCAATTCCCTCTCTCGAGCGTCCCGGAAGAAAATTAAATCCAGCGTAATAATTAAATTAATCGAGTCCCCACTACAACACCATCGCGCGTACATATATATGTACAACAAAATACACAGGACCGCACCTACATATATATACCTACCTATATACAGTCGACTCCGCGGGGTAATAAAAGCTCCAACGAGCTGAGCTAATGTTATTGAGATGAGCATCGGGGAGTAAAGGGGGCGGAGTTGATTTTCCAACAAGGCGGATTGCCATTCCGCCCTCGCGGAATTTAGGTCCTCTCTCGCTTCTTCTTTCTCTTCCTTTCTCTCTTGCTGCAAGAGCAACGCCGCGCCGCAGGTTAAATTGAATCGCGCGGCTGTCGCGCCCGCGATTATGCTAACGGCGCGCTAATAAAATCCCAAACGGACTGTGTGTTCTCCTTTTTTTCCCCGTGAGAGCGGACTTTAAAGGAGTTTACGGAGAAACACGCGCGGTTCTGCAGATGCGAAGCTTCAATCGCAGGGAGAGAGAGAGAAGGGGAGGAAGTAAGAGAGAGGGAGCCGTGTGCGGAGAGCGCGCGATGGCGGTAATGAATATTAATCCGATGTTAATGAAAACAGCCGGCTGTTTTCTTTTAACCGCGGATGCACGAGGCCCACGGATATTAGAGCCGCGTGGGGCGTTACGTTCGATTTGATGAAAATAGAAATGGCGGGTGGTGAGGAGAATCGTAATTAAAATATACAGTTACGTGGGGGGTTCATCGTGGTACGATAGATGCCCAAATAAGGAGATCTGATGAGGTATCAGTGTATAAAGTACACAGAGAAAAATTGCCACGTGTGTTTGTAAAAGTGAGAGAGACTCAAATTAGCAAAAAAATGCAATAATTTATGATAAAAATTTGCCATAAATTTATAGTAATTTTGACGATGTAGGAAAAATTGCCATAAATTAATCGCAATTTTTATTATAAATTATGGCAATTGTTTTGGTATTTCCAGTCTGTCCCCCAATTACAATCAGGCATGGTAATTTTGACTGAATTATTTTTTTTCCGTGTAAAAATAGAAAGCAATAGAAAACTATGTGAAAATATAGAAGCATCACTTAAATAATTATTAACAGCTCACCCCGAAGTAGCCAATTTTTTCATTATTCAACTAGCGATACTCCAAACCCACATCGCTACTAAGTAGCGACTAACCTGTCTCTATGAAATAATAATAACAGCCTTTCCCACAATTAAATACGACTTAATTCGCTTCGCCTCCATTTAATTTTTCAAATCGAACTATTCCGCTAAACTACTCCCCGCGCTCGCAGCCATGTATATACACACAACGATTTTCCCCGGGAATGCCTCTAGTACACCCTCGCGGCGTGCGGCTACCGCCGCCAACAACTTCGACGGGAGACGTCGATGTTTGGCATAATATATTTAAAAGCCGAAACCGAGCTTACCACTCTCTCTCTCTCTCTCTCTCTCTCTCTCTCTCTCTCTCTCTCTCTCTCTCACTCTCTACTCGCGCGGCCTGTAGGTACCCACTTGCGTCGGCTTTTTCGTTTCGGAAAGCCCGAGATACACACGCACCTCGGCCCTCATTACTTATTCACCGCGAAAGCTTTCAGCCTCATTATTCGTTAAAAGCCCGCGCAGCGTATATATACGGCCGGCCCCCTACGTAGCGCACGTAAAAAAAAGAGGAATGCCAGGGTATATGGAGAGTGGAGAAAGGAGACGTTCGAAGCGAGATATAATTGTTAGCGGAATTCAGAGGAAGTATATAGCGATATACTCGCGCGTCACGCGAAAATATAATTCATTCGTCGCATGAGGCTGCCAGCGATATACCTGCGCTCGCGGGTGCGCGCGACCCTCCGGGGAATTAGCGCGTAAATTAATGTTTGTGCACTCGATTTGCATAATACACGCTGATTATTATCTACTTATAGCGGGGGTAGTGCATATTCATCGTTTGCAAATTGAACGCTGCTGCGCGGGATGAGCGCGTGGGACGTGTACGCAGACGAGAGCCCGATTAATATGTACGCGGGTGAGTTTTGTGTTTTGGAATTCCTCATTTTGATATAAGTTAAAGAAATCATGTGATTTTGTTATTATAATATTTGCGAACAGTGTATAGGGGTCATCGAAGTTCTTGCAATGTTATGAAAAGCCCACCTGAGACAACAATTTAGTGAAAATTACAAAAAGTTTATAGCAAAAACTACTAGCTGTTTTGTAAATCTACCAAAAACCGTATAAAAATCTAAAAGATTTCCATACTTCAAAAGAAAATTTTACAATACAGTACAGTATACACTTTCTTATATTATCTAGCAAAATATGTTTCGTTTACTCATCTAAAATTTAGCACTCTGCAACTGTACCTGAACACGCTGAAGAGTATTTGTCGCTTTATTTTTCAACGCTCAGCAGCGAAACCTAAAACCTCAACCCTATACGTAAACTCCACCGCAAATCGAATCTCCATCATGGCTCTAAAGCATTCCACAAAGCCCGCCAGCGGAACGAAGCGTGACAGTGACAATCGTCGCCACACTCGCACGCGCTCACCAGATTCATAAAATTCGCCCGATTACCCTTTCTCGCTGCAACGCCAGCCTTCTCTCTCTCTCTCTCTCTCTCTCTCTCTCTCTCTCTCTCGTGTATATATACATACATATACATGTATACCTATAGACGCAGGGAAAGACCGAAACCGCGCAATCCTCGCGATGGCTGTCGGAGCGCATTAATGCAGTCATAAATCACGCGACTCTGGAGAGTGAGAGAGAACGAAAGCTCTGAGGCTAGGAGAGAAGAGAAGACACCGAGTGACGTCTCGTAAACGCGGTTGCTTGTCGTCGAGTGCACGCCGCTGTCTCGATGCGAGAGCGCGGAGAGGATCGACGTGAGCGTCTCGGAGGGCGAAACTTCATCTCTCTTTCGCCTCTCCCGTCGCGCGGTTGTAGTCGTCGTCGTCGTCGCCGCCCGTCGGGTTTTTCGGCGGTCGCGAGAGTTGCAGAGGGAAAAGCAGCTAGAGAAAGAGAGAGAGAGGGAGAGATGGATTTTCGCAGTGGAGTGGTAAAGTTGCGAAGTGGAAAGCAGTAAAAATAAATGGGTTTGTTTAGGGAGAGAAATAGAGAGCTTAAGTTTATAAACAAACCTTTTTAGTAAGACTTTTTTAAGCTTGGTTTATAATTTTTATTTTCTGTTTATTTACGTTTAAGTATAAATACTCGTCTTTGAATTGTAAAAAGAATTTTTTTACATATAAATTTCTTTTAAATGATGAATTTAAATGTACAAAAGCTTATATATATACAAAATAGCCTATGAAATATTTAATACTATTATTTATGATGCGAATGCTCAACGGTCCAAATACTTCCAGAAAATATACAACAGAACAATGAAACTGATAACCACTATTGCAATTTCCCGTGGCGGCGCCAATGTAATTTTCGCGTGTTTCCTGAACATACATACCATGCAAAACAGCGCATCCCTATATTTTGCGTCAACCACACTTGGAAAGCATAGATAACTGTTCTATTCGTTTATGAAAAATCTACTCACTATAAACCGTTTAAACCGAGTTAGAAAATATAAATCTCTATATATAAAGAAATTCCATTCTTATTCACGCATTTAAAAATGAAAGAAAACTCGAAATCCGATAAATAACACGATTGTCTTCAATCTTCGGCATATCAATACTTCAAGCTCAAACAAGTGTCGCTTAGGGCATCAGTGGCAGTTCGCCAGTCCTTTCCTTCTCTCCGACGCCCGAAAGAGAAACAAAGGGAACGCGACGACGACGAGGACGACGACGACGACTATACACACGCAAGAGCGAGAGAAAAGGCGCAAAAAAAGGTATACGGGACGACGACGGTCTCGAGAGCGAGGAGAACATTTTCCGGACGTTGACGTAGCTCCCGCGGGGAATTTTCGCGAATGGGGTGGTCCACCCCCACGGCTCATCCCCCCCCTCTCTCTTTCTCCAGCCCCTCGGAGCTACTATAACGGCGCACGTCTTACGTTCCGGCCTCCTGCATATATACCTATATACACCTCGCTCTCTCTCTCTCTCTCTCTCTCTCTCTCTCTCTCTCTCTCTCTCTCTCTCTCTCTCTCTCTCTTCTCGACCCTCTACAGCGACGCGCTTTCAACTTTTTCTCCCCGAGCAGTTGTGCGTCCCCAACGCGCGAGCGCTTTTTATCCCTTCGTCAGAGAGATACGAAACGGTCAGCTCGCGCGCGTGTGCACGGACAAGAACCGAAGTTTCGTGCGCGTGTAGAAGGTACAGAGAGAGAGAGAGAGAGAGAGAGAGAGAGAGAGAGAGAGAGAGAGAATGAGAGAGAGACGCCGAGCAGAGGGATAGAGGGGTCGGGACGGGAATGAGAGGGCATTTTTCTCAGCTCTGGTGGAGAGAGAAGCTGCCGAAGAAAAACTCCGAGAGCCGTGCGGATGGAAAATGCTTGTTTCTATGATTCGCTCTTGGCGAGCGTGATTTGTCGCGCGGGCTATTGTGCGATTTTGCCCTGTCACGTTGTTTTTGTGCGATAAAAATATATGTTTATAACTATACTGTTCTTTAGTTTATTTTTATAATTTATATAGTACTGGTATATATTTTTGTTTATAAAATGGCGAGATTTTGTGCTACTATTATACTAAATCTAAATGTGCATAATATGATTTTGTATGAAGCAGCGTATTTCTAAGGTATATCCCAAGGTACACGTTTCCCTGCTAAAAAAAAAATCCTATTTCAAGATACATGAAATTCCAATCTCACCGATATCCCCGCTATACACGAAAACAATTTGACATATTTCATCATATTGAGCGGCTTATTATTCAAATACTCCTCGCAGACAGATTTCATCCGAAATTGTCGCCTGAAAAAAGGCCTGAAAAATTCATAATCCCTGCGGCATAAGCCCACCGACAATCATTCCCACACCCGCGAAATCAAATATCTTATAGAATTCCCTCGCCGGAGCCCGAAAAATCTCAGCTCCAATTTAAGAGCTAAAAAAAGGAGACTACGTGTAATCGAGCAATTCCCATCGCTATATTCGCTTCGCAGGATGCACCTCGCGCTAGAGACCTTATGTGTATAGATATCCGCTCGAATCTGTCGGTGAAGAATGCGGTCACGACGTTCTCCATACATATATACACTCGCACACACACACACACACATATATATATATATATATATATATATATATATATATATATATATATACGCGCGAAATATCCACGTCGACAATGCGAGCGCGCGTGAGCATTGTGCAACAGGAAGCAGCCGTCGTTGTCTCTCCCTCTCTCTTTCTCTGTCTCTTGCTTACTCGCTCGTGCCGATGTGTATCCGACTATATGGACAGCGAGACGTGCGCGTGGTGCTAATAGCCCGGGGCACGCGCTCCCGTATGTCTTCGGCGAGTCTATCCCTCCCTCTCTCTCTCCCTTTCTCTGGGACTTTCCCGGTCTCTCTCCCTCTCAGTCTCGGTTGCCAAGCAATACGCGTACCGCTGCGAAATTCGCGTCCGTCTGCATGTGTGTACAGTGCGAAAGGGGCGAGGAAACTAGAGCGTGCGGGCGCCAAGAGACCTATATTTAAGGGGAATTATTTGTTGACTGTTGAACATTTTTTGTCATTTTTGAAAGGTTATGCAAGATTCGTATTTGAGTTTTACTGTCGCTATTAATTTTCAATTGGACGCAATGGACTGTTCCAAGCATTAATGAAAAAAATATAGCATTTATTTTTCGCTTCTTATTTTTAAAAATATGCAAGGTTCTTATCATTTTTAGGATAAATTTAGTATAATTATGACGTAATACCATTTCAATATTTTCAAAGAATATATAATTTTGTTGCTTTCAACTTCTTATTACTTAATGAAAAATCAATAAAAAATCTTCACTATTTTTTACAATATAATATGCATTAAAAAAATCAAATCTACTGTAGTTTAGTATTATATTTTACAAAAAATTACCTGTATAAAATAAAGAATCAATTTCTAGAAAAAAACAACACTTTGGTAACACCCCTAAAAATCTTTTGCATGCCCTTCAAAATTTCAACATAAAAACTTTGCCTGATAAGCCTCAAACTCGCGCTGCAAAAGCGCGCATGAAAATTCAGCGAGGGTCGTGCGAGAACCTCTCTCTCTCTCTCTCTCTCTCTCTCTCTCTCTCTCTCTCTCTCTCTCTCTCTCTCTCTTTCGCTCTCTCTCCTTCTCTTTCCGTTCCATCGACCTTTCGAAGGGAAAACTGATACGGCGCGATGACGTCACGCTGGCGCGCGCTCACTCGCCCAAAGAGAGAGCGAAAGCTCGCATATATATATATACGGTCTGCGCGGGCTGATGGTTTTTAATTAAAAAGAACACATTGCGCTCAGCTCTCCGACCCGCCAGCCAGACAGACCGACCTCTATAACCGATAGAGAGCGAGAGAGGGAGCGAGAGGCGGCTCCGAAAGCAGCTCTCGCCGCCGCGGAATATGGATAAAAGGCACACGAGACGCGCGTCGAGCAAGCAAGAGAGAGAGATAGAGAGAGAAAGAGAGAGAGAGAGAGAGAGAGAGAGAGAGAGAGAAGGGGAAAGCCGCTCTCGGAGGGGAACGAGCTCCGCGAATTGAAGACGCGAGGGGCGCGCCGGGGCTCCGAGTGTGTGAGAGAGAGGGTGGTTTTGCGCGCGCCGAGTATACCCCCAGCGCGTCAAGTTGTACGCGATTCCATCTGCCCCGCGTTCTCTCTGTGTGCCGCCGCCTGTCATTCTGATACTACGAGCGTGGGCCACAATGTCGAGGGTGAAAGAGAGAGAGAGAAAGCGACGACGGCGGTGGCGGCGGTGGAGGCGACGATCAATACGTTGCAATCTATACAAAATGGCTGCAGCGGCACTGTGTGTACGCGCTAGTTTGACCGCCGCCGCGGCGGTGAGGAGCACTTCTGTCTGCGCCGCGAATGTCGATGTGTTTATTAAGCGGAGGAGATGAGATAGGGGTGGGAGGAGGAGGAAGCGCGGTTTATATGCCCCACAGGCTGAGATGGTCTTGGCGAAAGTTTTAATATTGCTGGGAGGTTGCTTAGAAATGTGAATTGTGGATTTTTAAGAATTTTTTTTTTATGAAGTTTTAATTGTGTAGGTGGAGAAAGAATTATTTTAATTACGAGAGAAATAGAGTGTTTATTAGAAAAATAAAAGTCATAAATTGGGAGTCGTATTCTCAACGTTGGTATAAATTTTATTCAGATCCCGTGCTTATTATTCAAGAGATTCGTGTAAATAATGAATGAAATTTTATGTAATTTATTCGTGTAAATAATTAATAAAATTTTATGTAATTTATTCGTGTAAATCTCGTTATTTACTTCATCCGGGCAAAAAGAGTTTTACAAGTCTGTAATTTTATCCGAATTAAACCTTTTTCAAAATAACTGAAAATATCGCCCTTTAAAGTGTTGGAAGGAATTGGTATTTCACGATGAGTTATACGATGTCGTATATTTTCAGCGACGGAGATACGCCGATATGCATGCGCGGATTTATAAGATAGCGGGGATTGAGAGCGAAAAGTTTTATTTGAGGGCCTTTCTCTTTCCTCTTTTTTCCCGATTTTTATTTGATCTGCAACAATATATTTATTTGTTATCAGTACCTGATAGTTATGGTTCATAAAAAAAACTGATCAACTTAAAAAACCATTGTGTGAACATTTTTAAAGATATTCTGATAAATTTTGTAAAGCGTCGAATAAAAAAAGATTATGAAATACATATATTTTATGCGTAAAGTAATTTATTTGCTTTTCCGAATGTATCAACTGCAAGAGCACTGTGCACAAGTAGGAGGTGGTTCCCATGGCGCCACCTTTAGTTTCCACGCTCTACCACGCGGGTTGGCACGAATTCTAGTAGATGGCAGCATGGCACGTTAAACAACATAAATAATTTACTTATCTGTATAATTTATACTTTTCTGATGAATAAACAATATTTTTGCAAGCGTTTAGTAAACCGATGACTAAGACGAATACATTACAATACACGTGTACATTTTAGGATTGATTATAAACATTCACTACTTACTCATAAAATATCCTTAATGGCAAATGAATAAATTTACTCGATCTCATCGCGAAATACAAATCTTTCAGACATCTAACTTCCTATACAATCCAGCAATTGAAAGACTTAAAGTCTCCCTACCATCGGCTCTACACCATCGATCAGTCCCATTCATCAACCGCCTTTTAGCCTTCAAATTTGCCCCCGCAGAAGCCGCGAAAATCTCTTTTATACTGCACGCGCTGGCAACCGAAGACCGACTATGCACAATCGCGCTCTGACTCGCGACCGCCCGGGACGACGGTCCGAGATACAACTAACGGCTGCGCGTTTCGCGGCAATAAAGGGGGATCATTTTGAATCTGTGCGAAGTGCGCGCCGGAATTTATCGTCGGGGCCGCGCGCTCGCCACCGCCGCCGCTCTTTTACCCCCTCCCACCATCGTTCCCTCGCTCGTGTGTGTGTGTGTGTATATATATATATATATATATATACATTACATTCGCCAACGAATAAACGGCCGGCCATTAATTTCGCGTTTTGCCGAAGAACTGCGTCGATTTTCCGGGCGCGAACTTTCCCGCGTGCGCGCGCACCCCTCGTGATAAACATCGCGCGCATTTCCCGCGCTCTTGGGGGCGTATAGGTGTAGCGATTTATCGCGGATTTATTTGCGAGGATGTGTATGTGGGTATCGGTGAATTACGCGCCGATGTCGGTTGAGTTGGGCGCACTACGTGCGGTGTTTCGGGGATCGAGGTAGATGCAGCGAGCGCATGCAGCATTGATTACTAAGAGGTGCTTTATTAGACCCCGTGAGTGCAGGATGGGTCGTTAGCGGTCGAAGGTTTTTCGGAAATTATTTTCAAGAATGAATGTTTTTGTTCAATGTTTTTTAAAATGTTTGGAAATTAATTGAATGATAAGAGATATATTAAGTAGACATTTGATAAAATATTAAATTTTTTTTTGTACTTTTACATTACAGCTGTTTATTAAATTCTTATGGTATATTAAAATTTCAATCTTAATTTTAACATCTTATATTATCAATTTCACAATTTTTAATTATATATATGAAACGAAATCTATCGACAAAATCCGATCTTCCATATATTCATGCTTGGCACACATAATATACTATTGCAACATTGAGACACTTTCTCCACAGAACAAAAAACAATTCCCAATAAACTCGACTCACGGCAAAAATAATCAACACTCAAATAACGAACACGTAAAAAACGATAAAACAACCTCAGCACTCACTTCTCCATTCTGGACTCCAAAGCATCGCAGCTCATACTGAAGCAAACCTCTACATCTCAGGACCGCGCGACCTCCACCACCGCCGCCGCCACGGCGTCGCTCCATCTGTCTCTCTTTCTGCCGGGGGACCGCTCCAGCTGCGGATGCTAGCCGCTCGACGGACTGCGCTACTATGGTGGCGGCGGCTGCTGGTTCCCAGCCCGCACGACATAAAGAAAGCGCGCGAGAGCGAGGGGATGCTGCTCTGCACGCGGGGAAGGAAATGATTTATGAGGGCCGCGCACGTGCCCGTCAGGTATGGGGTATATATCCCCGTGCAGGCCTGTCCCAGTTCCCTGCAGCGGGGTCCTTTTTAGTCGCTTCTCGCGATCGCTGGCGATAGTTGCTTTATTGCGCGGTCGTATATTAAGTGCGCGCGGTTCTGGGATGAACGAGGTCAAGGAGTTGGAGGTTCATATGTGTGGGTCAGTAGGGAAGAAGAAGAAGAAGGCGAAGGAAGGTGATGAGAAGGGGTGAAGGTGAGAAGAAGTGGGGCAGGTGATGGGGATAATTGTGAAGATATGGGAGTGGACGAATTTTTTTTATAAAGAATATGATAGCCAAGTAAGTTTGTTGGTTTGTAACTTGAAATAAAAATCATATTGGTATGCGATCCGTATTAAATAAAGATTTCATTTAATTAGATCGTACTCTCTAAACATGAATATGTGTGAAAAGTCGTTGATTGGTACAAATAAGTACAAAAATTGACGAATTATTTCGTAAATATTCACTAAAGAATTAGTCAATTTTTTTACCTATTCGTACCAGTAAACGACTTTTCACATACTCATTTTTAGAGAGTAGAATGGAAAAAATTGTTATCTCCTATTTTCTATATAGATTTTTAATTAATAATTAATAAGAATAAAAGCAATACAATCGTTATTAACAAATTAAAGTCGAGCCAAACAAAGAGGGTACAAATCTTATTTTCATTGTATTAACTAATAACAAACGCGATCGTATTTTTAATTAATGCAATATCGTGCGCTCGTGCCATAGGACCGCGTAAAATAAAAAAGAACGAGTCGCGCGCTCGCCGGCATTACGCATATAATACATCTTGCGCGTGAAAAAGACGACGATATTAAACAAACAGTAATAATGCTCAACATTTTTACGTCGCGTTAATACCCGCGCGCCGTATAACTCCCAGCAGCCGTCGCTATGAAAATTCCATTGCGAGCTGCAGTCGAGGGATGTTTTAATATATGAAATCTCGTTGCCCTAATGACGACGACGACGAAGACGACGACTCGCGTTTGAGAAAGTGCGCCGGGAGTAAAAAGATGCGCAGCCAAAAATATGGCGAAGAAGGAGAGAAAAGGAGGAAAAAAGTGGAGGGAGCGGGAGAGCCACAGAGTAAGAGCTTGAGATACGACATCCGAAGACATGTATGCGCTCGCGGTGAGAGGGGGTATATGCCATCGGAGCCACAATCTTATCGGGCGGGTGGAAAACGAGTGGAGATGCAAGCAGCAGACCGGAAAGTAACGCCACGGTGGTTGTATAGGTGCGCAGAGCTCGGGGTATAAAGGAGACGCTGGCACTTTATCTTTTGCGGTTTATTTCGGATTCATGATTGTTCAATTTAAAGGGGAGCGAAAGCTTTGTGTATGATAAATCTAGAGAAGTAAAGTATCAAAATAAGTTTAAAGTTTAATAAATTGATCGCATTATTTTCATGGTAGCAAATATTTATTCTATAAGAAAAATACGTTTACTAGTCGGTAAAACGATTAGGAATAATCGGTAAAACAGGAAACACAGTCGGTATTAATAGAGTCTAAAGACTTGGAATATTTAGTTTTCTCGGCCGGTAACTGCGTCGGTAATGTGAACGCCATCTTTTATATTTTGTAGAATAATTTTTTTTTCTATACAAAATATAGTAGATGATGTTTACAATTTATCAACCGTTACAAGCACATTTTAAAACTTACTTTATTAAAGTAAAATGTTCTTTATATTATTCTAAAGTTGTTTGGTTGAGCTTAAAGTAGTGATTCTGCATTTTAAGACGTCAGTCGCAATAAAAGAAACGATAATTCCGAATTATATAGCAAAAGTATCTTCACCAAATTGATGTGGAAAGCAATAGAAGAAATAACTTACACGATGAAATTCCTCGGAAGCTAAAAATTCGCCCCAAATCAGTCAACTGTTTCTAGAAGCAATTTCGTCGTCGTCCTCGGGAGAGCGCGGGCTCTTGCACACGTGAAAAATTTCAACTTTTCTTCAAAACTCGCGGTAAAAAAGCTCCTCCCGTTACTTTTCTATTTTCGCGACCTCTCTTGCCCGCCTCGTCCTTCCCTTTCTTTCTCGTACTCGCTGGAAAATCGACAAAATCGTCGGAAGCAGGAAGGACAGAGAGCGCGAGAAAAAGAGGGGACGCACGTTCAAGTCAAGCAGCAGCAGTGTGGCAGTAGCAGCTACCCCAAAATATCATCAATCATCAAGAGGCGAGACAATCGAATACTGCGCCCGAGCGGCGAACAGCTGTCGCTTCGCTGCGCTCTCGCGTCCAAGCTCGCGTGCAGTCGTGTGCGGCTGCAGTGCGTTAACAGCTCGAACGAAAACCCAGATGATTTTTAAGGATATATATGTTTATAAATCTATGCCAGTCTTGCCAAAGCGGGATGAGTCGGGGAATGATTCAGCCGGATTATGAGATTTCATTTGAAATGGGGATTTAGTGAGGTAACGGACTAGTACGTGCGGTCTACGATTGTATTTCTAATCGCATTATTGAAAAAGAATTTTAAAATATTTTTTGTAAGGAACTTTGAAAATGTTGGTTTATTAATATAGGAAGATTCATTTTATATTTATATTTATGAAAAGTTAATTTCAATATTGACGTAGATTATAAAAATTTGAAAAAGCCTTTAAAAATTCTCGGCACAACAGTAAATGGTTATTTCATAAAAAAAGAAAAAAAAAAGAAAAGCAAATCAGAATAATGCAAAACCCATTTTTCACATCGAAAAAATGCTAAATTCGTCATCTTCCCAGGGTCGTTTCGAACCCCATAACCCACAGCTCGGCTCGAGATATTGCAATGAGCTGCATAAACGATACGGATTTTGACGCGAGCGCGCGCGCGGGCTCGCCCGAGGTCGATCCTTCCGCCCATCTCCTCACCTCGTATCACATCGTATCACATCGTTTCTCTTGGCCATCAGAGCCGACTCTCTTGCTCTCCCCCCCTTCCCACCCCGCCCCCTGCTCGCGGCACCCCATATTGCCCCGCTATACGTTTCATAAATAACTTTCGTATTACGAAAGGCGAGGAGGTGGAGAGAGAGCGCGCGAGAGAGAGAGAGAGGGAAGAGGAGAGCGGAAAAAATAAAATTTCAATATTACATCCGAGGCGATATTACGCGGACGCGTGATAGATAGACGAACGTTATTGTCTTTATAAAAACATAACCATTTGTTTTAGAACCCCCATATTAAATGCGAGGCCGACGGCGGCCGGTACACTCACTCGCTCTCTCTCTCTCTCTCTCTCGGTCTCTCTCGATGCCGAAAAGAAGCGGAGAGCTCTTGACGGAAGGTGATTTTTCAATTTTGACACGTTCGTTCCTACGTATAGCCGTTCGACGTCCGCTTCGCCGAGTGAATCGGAGCGATATGTAGATCGAACTACCTGGATTGAGATGTGTTTTGATTTATTTAGTACTGTAAGAAGAAGCGGAGGATCTTTTTGTATTGAATATAATTCGAAAAGGGTTTTAAAGTTTAATAAACCTGAATATTATTCAAAGTTTATGAAATTTCACTTTATTTATTTTGTTGTTGTTAAAATGTTGAGTTAAAAATGTATTCGTTAATGTTATTGTCAATTTTAAAATATTCCTCGTCATGGTATTAAATATATGTAACCCCGTTTATGACATGTGAAAAAAATATTTGTAAAGCAATCATCGGATTAATTTCTTTATTAATCATAATTTATACATTGTAATATAATAGAAATAGAATTTAATAACATTTACATGGACATTCTTTAAAAAGCCCAACAACGAGATAAGGGTGAAACCGGAAGAAACCGCGCGCGAGTGAGAAATTCAGCGCAGGGACAGGAATGAAAATATGAAAGCTCGGCGGCTAGGATTATATTAATAATGCCACGCTTTTCTCCCTATCATTCTCTCCTAGAAAGCGCGCGTCTTCCTTCTTCGAGAGCCGTTTCTCTCTCTCTCGCTCTCTCTTCCGCGCGCGGTCCGCACCATTTAATTAAATTTCCGAGAATTTTATATCGCGCGTTCTCGTCTCGCTCTTGTCGTTCTCGCGTCAGATCCGCACAGTCAATTTCAGCCGCTCTCGATTATTAATCATCCCGCGATTATTTCAGCCTTAAACGGGTTCTCTGAAGATCTGTTCGTTTCTGTGAATTTGAGCCCTGGAAAATGTACATTTATTGTTTAATTTTTCTCATCAAGATTTGAGGAAATGAAAGTCATAGTAAGGGATGTATCGTAAAACTGACATAGGCTGATTTGTGCACGTGAGAATTATGCACCGATTTATTGTGCACAGAGAAAAGAAAAGAAAATTTTGTTCACAAAACGTTTTTACTTTTGCACAAAAAATTGTACACTTTACGGAAAAAGATGAAATTCAGTAATGTGCACAAGATTGTTGTGCACAATAACATAAAATAATATTTCAACCAAAAAAAGTCTTGCACATTGTGCTTATTTATCGTGCACGTAATATAGAGCTGGGCGATTGTGCACAATATCTAACTGATTGTGCACAAAGTCTAGTTCATACGAAGTCTTATAGCAGTGTTGCCAGATTGGGCAATAAGTAACGAATTGGGATAGTTTAAAAAAGATGAGCTCGCGGGAAAAAAATCGAGATGGCTATTTATAGCGAATTGGGCTTATACAAGACAGTGATGTTAATAGCCGATATGGCTATTATCTAGCAAACATTAAATTTTAAATCAAATAAAAATTCCAAAACGCAAGTAGCCGGGAGACGCGGGTTCTACGCGTATACGGGAGCGCGTCAGACGTTTATACATGGCAAAATAATTACTTACATCATTTATAACCCCAAGCAGGCGGGGGATGCGAGTTCCACGTGTATACGGAAACGCGTCATACGTTTATACATGGCAAAATAATTATGTAAATAATTAACCCCAAGTAGGCGAGGGGTGCGAGTTCCACAAATATATGGAAGCGCGTCAGACGTGCATACAACGCAAAATAAATATGTAAATAATTCTTAACACCAAGTAGGCGGGGGATGCGAGTTCCACGCGTATACTAGAATCAGGCAGACGTGTATACATGGCAAAATAATTATTTAAATAATTCTTAACCTCAAGTAGGCGGGAGATGCAAATTCGACGCGTATACGGGAGCGCGTCAGACGTGCATACAAGGCCAAAAAATTATGTAAATAATTCTCAACCCCAATTAGGCGGGGGGTGCGAGTTTTACGAATATACGGAAGCTCGTCAGACGTGCATACAAGGCCAAATAATTATGTAAATATTTATGACCCTAAGTATGCGGGGCATGAGAGTTCCACGCGTATACTGAAATAAGGCAGACGTGCATACAAGGCAAAATAATTATGTAAATAATTCTTAACCCTAAGTAGGCGGGGGATGCAAGTTCCATGCGTATACCTACTAGGAGTTGAGGATTATTTAAATAATTATTTTGCCTTGTATGCACGTCTGACGCGCTCCCGTATACGCGTGGAACTCGCATCTCCAGCCTACTTAGGGTTAACAATTATTTAAATAATTATTTTCCCATGTATGTATACACGTCTGCCTTATTCCAGTATACGCGTGGAACTCGCATCCCCCGCCTACGTGGAGTTAAGAATTATTTACATAATTATTTTTCCTTGTATGCACGTCTGACGCGCTTCCGTATATGCGTAGAACTCGCACCCCCGCCTATTTGGGGTTAAGAATTATTTACATAATTATTCTGCCTTGTATGCACGTCTGACGCGCTTCCGTTTATTCGTAGAACTCGCACCCCCCGCCTACTTGGGGTTAAGAATTATTTAAATAATTATTTTGCCATGTATAAACGTCTGACGCGCTCCCGTATACGCATAGAACCCGCGTCTCCCGGCTACTTGAGTTTTGGAATTTGTATTTGATTTAAAATTTAATGTTGTTGGCTAGGCAATAGCCATATCGGCTATTAACAGTACTGTCTTGTAGCTCAATTCCCTATAAATAGCCATTTAGATTTTTTTCCCGCGAGCTCAGCTTTTAAACTAGCCCAATTCGCTACTTATTGCCCAATCTGGTAACACTGCTATAAGACTTCGTATGAACCTTCGTATGAACTAGACTTAGTGCACAATCGGCGAGCAATAATTAAATAAATAGATTTGTGCACAATCGGTTAGATATATTTTTAATGAATTTATTTGTGCACAATCGCCGAGCCCTATATTACGTGCACGATAAATAAGCACAGTGTGCAATACTTTTTTTGGTTGAAATATTATTTTATGTTATTGTGCACAACAATCTTGTGCACATTACTGAATTTCATCTTTTTCCGTAAAGTGTACAATTTTTTGTGCAAAAGTAAAAACATTTTGTGAACAAAATTTTCTTTTCTTTTCTCTGTGCACAATAAATCGGTGCACAATTCTCACGTGCACAAATCAGCCTATGTCGTAAACCTGACATCGTAAATTTTATTGCCAATAACAAATTTCCGAGAAAATTTCTAGATGCTTTGCCAGTCGGCAAGTTAAACTTTCTCTTTACCTGAGTAGGGTCAGAGTAAGCTTAGTGCTACGGTTTATAACGTAGATGGCACTGATAGAGGTGATTTTCTCTGAAGGCTAATAAATGTGTTTCAAAGAAAATGAACTTAACGAAAAGTAGGTATAGATATATTTATAACAGTGTAAGATATTTCCCGTTCTATTCATTTTGTTTTCATATTTATAAATAATTCTTCAATTTTTTTATAAATGAAGAAATAATCTCAAATCATTGTTACAAATTCAATCAAATAATAAAAAGTCTAAATAATATCATGCCAAACTGATAAAAATATAATTTATATTCTTTGTAAGAAAAGTAAGTATGAGATGGAAAGTTTTATAAAAGATATTCACGACAATCGTGTTAAAATTATATGATACTGTTTTTTCATATTTTGCACATTTCTAAAAAAAGATGTATTTATGTTATAAAATATAAAAACTATTCTCTCGAATAATATAATCAGATATAACACAAAAGGATGCAAGAAAACTAGGACTCTTATAGAAAATAACTTCAACCAAAAAAAACACCTCGTTTCAATATATAGTTAAACCAGATGATTCTTCATTTATTTACTCGTAACGCATTAACAACTCGAGTTTCCCGCGTATATCAGCGCAAACTGCTTCTTCGCCGCTTCCGGCCACAAATGTGCAACTCAAACAGTCGACCCACAAAAAATATCCACACACATTGCGCACTCGTGCTCAACAAACGGAAACAAAGCATCGGCCTTCCCGATCATATACAATTTAGCGGCGCGCGGGCTCCCTGCAGCGTGTAACTACACACGGTCGATTTCCGGCTTCACGTAACTTTACTAATCCTAATTACTACACTCACTTACACACACAAATCCACGCTTCACATAACATTCACGTATACATATATGCGCCCTCTTACGCACACGGTAATTCTAATACCGCAGAGCCGCGGCGGTATTATCCCGCGCAGCGAGCGGAATTTTCCTCGAATTGTGTGGAAACCCGTGGAAAAGCCCGCTTACAGCACGAGGCATACACGAGGAAACTGCCAAAATCGATCGTATATATACATTGGAATTTAACTTTTTTTTCCGACTGCTGCGCGAGGGCTTAAAGGGCCGCGTGGGGCCACTTATTTATGCATCTCTCGCGGCCGAGGGATAACACGAGCGAGCGAACGCGAGCGCACCCCCGTTTTCCGATCGATCTGTGCGCCACGTGCTGAAGAGTGAGTGACGTGCAAAAAATATATTCCGCGCCGCTCGACGGAGGGCGAGCTTCAATGTGTATGTGTGTGCGCATATATATATATATATATATGTATTCGGTAGCGCGCTTTTATCCGCGCCGCTTATTTTATTCCCGCGGTTCGGTCGGCGGTGCGCGCGCCAGGGTTGTTTCCGTTGAAAGGCGCGCGGAAAGCTTTGTGTGCCCGCGGGAAAGCACTTCCTGACATAATAATTCTGCATTAATGCGCACCATAGTCGCCTGTGGCTGTTTATTATTTTATTTATATTGTAATTAATGTCTTTCGGGCTGAGAGCGAAGACGCGTGGTTAATGCGTCGTTCGGTTGGGTGTTGAAGGTTGTCTTTATAATGTATACTAATTATTAGGAATAATCCATATATAAAAATTAAACTAATGTATACGCGCAATGGTGAAAGTACTGTATTATAGTAAAGTGTTTTAACTATTGTAAAATATCTTATTTTACTTTCGATTCGATGCGATATTTAAAATATAAAAATATTACCGATTCAATTTTATTTTCCCTTGAAAATATCTGTATAAATAATTTTAATATCAAATGCAAACGTTCTATTTCGTTTTGCTATAGCAAGGATTATTTAGCAATTGCGGAATAATGAGCTTTCGATATCCTTATAAATATTTATATCCCCGACGGATCGATACTTCCACCTCATTCTCCCGCTCTTCAACGAGCAATGACACGAGCGCCCAAGCGACAAATCAATCGACTGTTGCCAGAATTTTGATCGGTGACTATGAAATGACGTGACAGTGACATTGAAAATTGTAACAGCTAACAAGATTCGTGAAAAATGATTAAAAATGGAAGAAATATCTATTATTTTCAATATTGCGTGACTATATACGTAATTTAATAGTTTCAAATAATGAACTAATACATATAAAATGAAATTTCTATATGCAAATCAAATAATATGAAATCTATACCTAAATAAGTATTTTCTAACGTCGTCTACAGGGGCGTCAAGTAGTGTATGGTAGCTCTGGTGAAACCAGACCTTGCTAGCCAGAGAGTATGGAAAACCAGAGCTAGAAACGCCAAGTGACCCACGCATAACAACTTGCGAATACAAAACTTAACTGCTGTACCGTAAGTTCCGATGATCTTTTTTTAAGGAAGTGATGCGAAAAAAAACAATTTTTAAACCCAAGTAGACGGCGGATATGAGGTCCATGCATGTTAGGGAATTACGTAGACGTGCACCCATAAGCAAGACAATCATTGAAACAATTTTTAAACCCAAGTAGGCGGGGGATATGAGGTCTACGCATATAAGGGAGTCATGTAGACATGAAAAAATAAGCAAAACAATTATTTAAATAATTTTTAAACCCAAGTAGCCGGGGGACGCGAGGTCCATGCATATTAGCGAATTACATAGATGTGCATCAGTAAGCAAGACGTGAAACAATAAGCAAAACGATAATTTGAATAATTTTTAAACCCAAGTAGCCGGTGGACGCGAGGTCTACGCATATAAGGGAGTCACGCAGACGTGCGACGTAAGCAAGACTTTTATTTAAAAAATTCTTAACCTCTATAACTTGACTCCCTTATATATGCGTGGACTTCGCGGCCCGGCTACATGGGTTTAAAAATTATTTAAATAATAGTCTTGCTTATTGTTGCATGTCTACGTGACTCCCTTATATGCGTGGACCTTATATCCCCCGCCTACTTAGGTTTAAAAATTGTTTAAAGAATTGTCTTGCTTATTGTTTCACGTCTACGTAATTCCCTAATATGCGTGGAACTGGTGTCCCCCGGCTACTTGGGTTTAAAAATTATTCAAATAATTGTTTGCTTATATTTTTCATGTCTACATGGCTCCCTTTTATGCGTAGACCTCGCGTCCCCCGGCTACTTGGGTTTAAAAATTATTTGAATAATCGTTTTACTTTTTTTTCATGTCTACATGACGCCCTTATATGCGTAGACCTCGCGTCCCCGGCTGCTTGGGTTTAAAAATTATTTAAATGATTGCTTATTAATGCATGTCTACGTGACTCCCTTATATTCGTGGACCTCGCGTCCCCCGGTTACTTTGGTTTAAAAACTATTCAAATTATCGTTTTGCTTATTTTTTCATGTCTACATGACGCCCTTATATGCGTAGACCTCGTGGTTCCGGTGGCTTGAGTTTAAAAATTATTTAAATAATTGCTTATTAATGCATGTCTATGTGACTCCCTTATATGCGTGGACCTCGCGTCCCCCGGTTATTTGGGCTATAAAGGATAAGCACTTTAGTTTTCAAAAAAAGAGGGGGGGGGAGAGGAGTTTACGAAAATACCAGACCTAGGAAAATGTTAAGATGACGCCCCTGGTCGTCTATAAATATATTAGAAAAAGTAAATTTATTATTTCCTAACACTTGCTTAACGCTGTATATTTACACGAACCTGCAAAATAAACTCCATCAATAAGCGATCCATCGATGCAAAAAAGGAGTCGCGATATCGAATTACAGTGACAAAAACGACCAAACCCATAATACCAGTCCACTTTTTCTGGCTGTTTTTCATTCGCACTGCTTATCAGATCCTCTTCCTTGGAACTCCCCTTCTATGCGAACAAATAGGATTTCGCGAGACGCGAAAGCGATGTTTTTCAGCCTCCTCCCCGACGCCGGCCGAAGCGCCATACAAGGTAGTGACACATTGCTCGAGATTGATACGTCGTCGATCACGAGCGCCTGCGACGCGAGGGTGCACGAACGAATCTAGTCGCCCGGTATAACGATAGTCGCAGCGGCGATAAGTATACACGGAGGGGAAGAGAATCGCGCTTGCTGACATATCGATGAGTTTGCTAGTTCTTCTGTGTTTGTTTATTGGTTTTTCTATTTTCCAAGTTTTCGTTGAATATGGAAAAATTGGAACACTATCGGAATAAATGTTTCATCTTTACGACAATTATCATTCAGATCTGCCATTGCTTAATGAGTTTGCTTGAAAAATTATTTCTTAAACTTGTTTAATAATAATAAAACTATTCAGATAAGTTGTGAGAAACTAAACTCACAAAACTATAATCTCGCTGTTAGAAGAATCCATTAAATAGCAGTGGAAAATATGCTTGGTATATAGTGAAGTATATTTATACTATAAATTGGCAGACGATCATCAAAGGTGAATTTGTTAAAAAATAAAAGATTTCTTCTTCGATTAAGGGGATTGCCGTTTTAATATAAGAACAATTAATTTATAATTATTATTAATTTATATTTATAATTAATTTTTTTTTATTTGTTTTTTATTATTTCTTTCCTTTACATAAATATAGCGTAGATATGTCAAAAATTTCAATCTAATTCAATAAAAAAATGTTTTTATTAACTTTCTTACCAACCTTTAATAACATGGTGAAAAAGTCCTGTTTGAAAAATTACTTAATTAACAGAAAAACTTTATTAACTATCGCATCTCAGATATCATTTAGCAGATTCCAGTAAAATTAAGCAGATTCTATTTTTGTACTAAACTGATTGGGATTTATATTGTAGCAGACGTATTTTATGATTTAAAAGACTGAATATAAATTTAATGGATTTAATTTAAAATTAAGCATAAAATACTTTAGTGGATTCTTCTGCTAAGATCAAAAAACCATTTTTGTGAGTGTATATAACTTAATGTTAAATCTCGGACGGTGTTACGATTTCGCATATTTTCTTTTAAGTTTTAGTTTTTCTTTATACTAACTACTCTCAAAAAATGAATAAGTGAAAAATCGCTCACTGGTGCAAACAAGTGAAAAAATTAACTAATTCTTTAGTGAATATTCACTTATACTAGTGAGCTACTTTTAACTTATTCATTTTTAGAGAGTACATTTTCGTCGACTTTCAAGAACATGTAAGCAAGTGTAACAAAATGTTTGGTAATGAACAAAAAATATTCGCTATCGAACACAATTCCATGTTTTTATACATTTTTCAAACAGTTTTTTTAACTTTATTGTAATCGTTACGTTTTTATAGATATCAAGGATCTCTGCTAGGATTTATTCAACAGTACATTGTGCAACAAGAAGAGAAAATAAGCTATTTCTAGCTATTTCTAGTTATTTCCACCTCACTCGAGTCTGAAGTAGATTTTCTTCCCGTGTTACACGCCGTAACTTTTTTAACGAAGTCATGACAGGGCCTTTTTTACGTGTGTGAGTCGGAGAGAGTGTTGGGCATTTCGAGTCGTACACAACGCAGTTGGAAATCAAAATAATTTGAAATATATATACAATTAACTATACATCTCTAAAGGGAGGTAGAAATATTCATTTCTCATCTGTTTTAGGGTAGAAATGGATATTTCTTACCACTTTCATAAAATATGCTCGAAATGCGAAATTTTCTCTCCTACTTTCACACGTGAAAAAGACCCTGTTTCATGCCTGAGTTAAGAAAATTATCTTTTGTATCCCAACAAGATTCAAATTTGTTTTCAATGAAGGCAGCTATTAATTTAAAAATTCATTCAAAAGATATTCAATGCACCTTATTTATGCGAGCCTATACCTGCCAATTGTCGATCATCAAATCTGTTAAAAACTGCCTTATTACACATCACGCCTATAGGTGTAAGTAACACGTTCGAAAATGTTGACCTGGATTTTCAGCCTCCGAAACAATAAACAAGCAACCTCAATAAATCCGTTTCAGAAAAGTCATATAATTCCAGTTCAGCCTCCTCTGTGAAAATACTCTTTGCTCATCATTGAGGAGGTCTGTCTCGTGTCATTGCCTGTAGACAGGTTAGCACGTTACCAGCTCGTAACCGATGCCAAACTCCGATAATGCACAATAGGCCGCCCTCAAGCTAAGTACCAGCTCTTGCGGTGCAGTCGCCGGGGATTCCCCGGTGTTTTCTATATACATAGTGCTTACGATGGGCATTACAGTCGCCAAGCATCATTTTCGAAACCCCCAGTCGTAAACTTTCTCCATTGTTTAATCTGCCTTTCCATCTCTCGCTTGGAATTCCCACGCCGTCTCAGCCCGTTCGCGTTCGACTGCGCACCAATAAGCCGCCACCACAGCCGATTGCGCAGTTGTAGCTCCGGAGACACGAAACGCCCCCCTCCTTCCAGTGATACATGGCGTACTGCCGCACGTTGGCGATGGCTGTGTCACTTAGGTATAAACACAATTATTATTGTATTTTTTGGCGAGAAATACAGGGAATACTCCGGCACCCGGGAGTAGGAGCACAGTTTCTCGCTGACTTGCTTCTTGTTTAACTCTTTCTGTTGCTAGCGTCTCTCTCTCTCTCTCTCTCTCCCTCTCTCGCAGCGCTTTTTCTCTTTGCAGAAGCTGTGAGCTATAGGTAGCAGTCTCTCTCGACGAGACACAGGATTCTAATTTCGTAATGTCAAAGTTTGAGAGGACGAGAGAGAGAGAAGGAGAAAGAGAGAGAACGGGGAGAAAGGGAGAGACAGAAGGGGGGGGGGGGCAGATAACGCGTCGGGAAATCTCGCTAGATTTTATTGCGCTCTCACTGTGCTGTGCGCCAAAGCATTGCATTATTCATACTTTGACATGTGTTTCGGAGTTGTTATAACAATTTTAATGTTATACGCAAAGTTTTTGCCGACTTTTATACATCTAATGCCGACAAATTGGATTATGCTAATTCTAACGCCCGTCACCTGCAGCAAGGCACTGTAGTGTAACTGTTTTAATCAAAATTTTAAATTGTTTCAGGGAAAAACAACTTCAATTTATTATTTATCAATTTAAGAATATGCTGAAAACATGATGGATTCCAATAAAAATATTTATGAAGATGCTAAATATATGTCCACTTTATGCTTATATATTTCAAAACAATTACATTAATATGTATATAATTAAGGTTTATTCACCTGCAGCCTATTTGGCCCAGCAAGTGACCTATACCAATTTTCCTTACTCGCTTTTGAAATTCACACCTTTATTTAATGATGAAACTTCAAAGCGGACCCATTATTCAGATCTCTGCGTTTCGGACACAGAAAAACTGTCGGTTGCTGCATTCGCTTCAATCATCAATCGGTGTCTGAATATGTTTTAAGGTATTCATTTCACATTCTGTACTAAAAACATATGCAAGTCACCGTGCCAACATTTTCTTAAGAGCGAAATGTCACCTAAATGATCGCGGAAGCGTTGCTTAACTTCGGTGATCGGCCGAGGTGTATATAGTTCCGCTATCCCATCAAAGTGCTGATTGACAATTATGTTTATCAGGTTATGTGCGGCATGGTACATATTGTACCATGAATTATTTAAAAAAATTTTCTTTCAATTATTAGAAAAAATAGTTAAAAGTAATAATTCTTTTAATTGATTAATTTCTCGTTTTTATAGACTTTCGTAAAACAAATTTATTTTGCTTAAACGGAAATATAATAAAAGTATATATAAATAAATATATATATATATATATATATATATATATATATATATATATATATATATATATATATATATATATATATATATATATATATATATATATATATATATATATATATATATATATATATATATATATATATATATATATATATATATATATATATATATATATATATATATATATATATATATATATATATATATATATATATATATATATATATATATATATATATATATATATATATATATATATATATATATATATATATATATATATATATATATATATATATATATATATTATTTTTATTATATATATATATATATATAGATAATAAAAATAATAATATTATAAAAGTATATATCCAATATATATAAATATTGCAAAAATAATGGAAAAGTATTGAATTATTCAAAATTTCGCTGCCGCACCGAACCTGTTATAACCTAATGAGCCGCTAGACCTTAAGGCCAAGTGTTAGTTCTAATATGAAAGAGTTAAACGTACAGTGGAAAATTTCCTTGACCTCGTTTAAAACCAATCAAGAGTAGAAAGAAAAACTCTTTTTAAAACGCAACCCTTTTCCAACAGAAATATATTTGCACATTAATAATCGTAGATAGATCTCATCAAGCTAATAGTATTATAAAATTTTCAAAGCCACGGTTTTCAACTCGTTAAGTGGCGAAAAAAAACACACTCAAACACATGTGGACGATGGATGTATACCCTTGCGCTCGCTCAAAGCACTTTTCAGCATCATGATGGGTAATGGATACCCTAGCTTAGTGACGAGGGCACCATAAAAAAAAAAGAATTAGATCTGGCTGGACGATGAAAACCGATATATCCAATATAGTCATCCAGCGTAAAAAAAACTGCACCCGACAGAGGGCAAATCTCTCTCACAAATAAAGATAGCGTCGTCGTCGTCGTAGTCCGAGGTCCGAGCGTGTGTATCATTTGCAGTATAATTAGCTTGGCAGACGCCAGTGGGCGCGCGCCCCTATCGTCAGTCGCCGCTAATTACGGTAGAGCTCATTTCGGGAGAGAGAAAAGTGTGTGTGTCTGTGAAGGTATATGTGCCTGTGCCTGTGCCTGTATCTGTGAAGGTATATGTGCATGTATATAAGGGAGATGTGTAAGTGACACCGCGAAATCGGGCTGGCATCAGTAAACGATACTCTCGAGCCCTTGCGCGAGCAAATGGAAGGCAATTGGCCGTGCGCGCACGTGCGCCGATACGGGGAACGTATGGCTCTCTCGTCCGACGCGGCGACGAGCACGACGATTTTTACCTTTCGAAGCTTGAGTTCATCACGTGATAGGGCTACATATATACACGTGCGCAATGTTTAATGACAACGTCGATCATTGGAGAGGGCCAATGATTTGGTATAAAAAAGACATGATCGTTGCTCTTGGAACAGAGTTTTTGCATGTGCATAAATAATGAAGTTGGATCGTATGATGTTAAGTTGCTCGCATTTTAAGTATGCTTTTTCTTGACTTTTGTCGCTCAAATATTTGAAAAGCACATTATTATTGATTAATTAAATTGTCGAAAGGAAAAAAAGTCTTTAAATAAGGTACCACTTGTCAACTCGGTCATCTTGAGCAAAAAGTTTTTTTGTATGTTTCTGCAAGAATGTTTAAAAAAAAAAACTAGTAAATAGACATTACACTATAGTGAGTGTTCTACCAAGAAAAACTAGGGGGGCCGCGCCCCCCTGCACTCTATCGCGCGCCAACCCCCCACTGTCTATGTAAAAACTTCGCTTTTACATTATAGGCACGGCCGCACTGCTCAGGAGAATCTTGTATTTTCATCAGAGCGAAAATTGAAACCCTTCAAATACTTATAAAAACTTAATAATAATAATTAAATTATACAGTTTCACCTAAATAAGTCGATTATGTTTCTTTCCTAGGTATGTAAGTCGAAATAACTTATATAATTTTTTTATAACTTGGTAAATAGTATATTACGCATGTAGGGAGGAAAAAACTTGGACAGTCCACAGCCCGCGTAAATTGACGCGCGAGCCGAAGGCGAGGGTGGTAAACACGAGATGTGGGCTAGCCAATTTTCCTCCCGTGGTGCGTATACTATTTTTCACCATACCCGGGCCGAAAATACCACATTCGTGTTTCTGGACCAGGAGCGAAAGTGGTACTTTTGGCCAGGGTATCAGGAAAAAGTACATAAATTGTAACCCGTAGTCGGGCTGCGAGAAATAGGAAAGTGGGCTAGGGTGGACGAAATGAAAACTCCAACACTCCCGATGGAATATTAATAAATAAATACAATCGTAAACTTTATTCAGTTTTAACGGTAGGTGGGCGTCAGCTGCTCACGCAACACTTTACATGAAACGTTAACTACAGGGGAAAACGATGTTTGCGCGTTCCTATAACTAAAGAAAGTACAGTCGCTCTCGTACCATGGCGAATTTATACCAACTACACGCACTACAATCTCAATTTCGAAAAATTACTCGCGGTGCACACCCATGCACCCACCCACACACACCCACGCACGCACGCACACACACTTGACTGTATAAGGTGTATTGAGACATTAAAAATCGTTTTTATAGGTCTAACTCGTCAGGAATTGATTTGACATGAAAATGTTAAATGGAAAAGTTTTGTTTAAATACTATCTACAACTTTTCTATTTCACATTTTTGTGTAAAATCAAATCCTATCAGGTTATAGCCGGAAATCATCCATTTTTTACCTTTTTTGCCGTTTTTCGCAGTTGTGTTGGCAAATATTGCTCGTAAAAAAAATGCACAACAGAAAAAATGTGTGTTTTAATTAGTTTTTTAATATGTGTTAAAGTTAATTTTTCTAGACATTACGCTTAAAAATCGATTTTTTTAAATGTTTCTTTGTGCTCCCATTTTTAAAGTTTTTCACGGATCTTTCTCATTAGAGGACCATCGGTTAGGTATAATTAGAGGAGTATTTTCGCGGAATTCCGATGGAATCGATCGAAAATTCATTGAGATAATAAGGTAACTTGATTACATACGGACGTATAGACATACATACATCTCAAAAAACACTCAAAACGCACTCACTCTGAGTGGAAAATATTTTTTAAACATTAAATTTTTAGTATTTGAATTTCGACAATTTTCGCTCTGGTGAAATTATAAAGCTCTCCCGAGTAGCGGTCGTGCCTAAAAATTAAGAACGCACTCGAAGTGATATTGACTTCTTGCAAGACAAAATACAAAAAGAGCGTTTGACTATGCTTCGTCACACCTAAATAAGCCGATTTAATCCATAAAAGTTTTCAACTCTATATCGCCACAAAATTTCAACATGATTAAACCAATTTTTTTTGTCTAATTATCATGTGACAAAGAAAATGACTTTGCAAAATACGAAAATTTTAAATATCAAATATATCAAAAAGTAATCGAACGATCTTGATGAAAATTCGGACATATATTATCCATATCACACACAAAATTGTCTATAAATTTGGAGCTGACTCATCGAACCGTTCTCGAGAAATTACGATTGGAAGAATAGGTTAAAAAAATTTTAACCTCAAATATCTCTGAAATTTATTTACCAATCATTTAGCCCAAAGAACTTAGCCGAGAGCTATGCAAAATCTACCTCTACAAGGAATTTCAAAGTGATTAAGTCAATTTTACTAAAGTAAACGTGCTTCATACAAAGCGTATTATTTTCATTTTTTAATTTTTTTCTCAAAAACTAGTCGACAGAATGAATTAAAATTTTTACAAATTATAGCTATTTATATTCTACATTATCATGATTTTTTTTCAAAAAAATTGACCGTTTATTTTTGGAGTTATAAGCTTTTAAATAAAAACACGATTTTGTTAATAACAAAAGAACCGCAATAGCTAATGTAATTTTTTTTTTTGGGAAATATGGTTTTTTATGCTCTTTCGAATGCTATTTGTCCGATTCAAATATCTCAATGTTACCATTAATAAAACGCAAAAATGAATTCTTCGAAAATCGAAAATTCGAAATAAAACAAAAACGCATCGGCGAATCAAAAAGGGGATATCCTTCCCCCATTCAAACGAAAAAAAAAAATAAAAAAAATGAGACCTGCTCGGTAAAATCGATCGAATAGATCCTGAGATAAAACGGTATACGTACACACACACACACACACACACACATCCATACAGACATTTTCTAAAATCATGTGATTCGAACTTCTATCACCTCTATT
The DNA here is from genome assembly GCA_036365515.1 of Torymus aiolomorphi. Classification (NCBI taxonomy): domain Eukaryota; kingdom Metazoa; phylum Arthropoda; class Insecta; order Hymenoptera; family Torymidae; genus Torymus; species Torymus aiolomorphi. Next base: position 147,431,036 of record CM070877.1, read on the forward strand.
CGCGTATCTAGAGCGATTTAACGAAACTTAAAATTTTACTATTACAAAGCTTCCTCTAGGAGGAAGCAAAATGTTACTGCATCTTTTCTATAATTTTTACTTACACTGAAAATATACTATCAGTTTACTTATTTCCTGATACTGTAGAGTCAATCTTTTTTCTTTTTTTATTTCATCCATACAAGACCTATTGGCTACTTTTACAACAGCTATTCCTATATGCTTCTCATACTTCTTAAATTATTATCACTCACAGTTGATATGTTTAAAGTTGATATAAGAGTGTTTAATTTCATTTCTCCTATTCCAGCACCAAGCACACCTGTAAGTAGAATATATATATTTAGGTGCGCATTAGTATTTTATAGATCCATTATTATTAACCTGTCAACTTACCCGGTACTAATTTTAAATTTGGATATTTTTTGAAGTTACAAAAGATGTTTTTCCTTAATCGTTCGATTTTTTCCGGATCTTGCCATCCCTATATATGTGTAAATAAACTTTCCCTTAAAGTAGGGCTGGAATAACGCATGTTATGCTGTTTTAGGTATATGACCGAGTCAGCTACAGTTATCTTAAACCAATTTTATAAAAATTTAGCCTACCCATACCTTTAATAATCGAAATAGGTGTTTCGTCAAAATAAGAGCTACTCTCCCTATTAAAAAAAAAAAAATTCACGCAGAGCACGCGATATTCTAAAATATAAAAATTTCCGGCGAAAATATACCGAGGGCCTCCATCCAAAGAAAATCCATTTATAATAACAAAAACCTGTCAGGCCTGGCAGCAGCCGCTCGCGCGTGCTTGCAGCCGAATAATAGAAAAATAAAAAGCCCGCTGCAGCTCACGAACGCACGTATATACGTATATATTAGTTCCAGTCGATTGACAAAGACAGAGCGCGGCCGCGCGTGCGCATCATCTACATACACGGACGGGCGGCTCGAAAAAGAGAGACTCGCGGGCGGGCGAGCGAACGTTTCCATATGACGGGCTGTCAATGACAGAGGCCCGCAATCAATAACCGCATCGCGCTTATACTCGTCCGTGCGGCCGCGTGTCTCTCTCTCTCTCCCTCTCTCACTCCCTCTTTTGCACTAAGGAATAGAGAGGAGAGCATTCGCGTTTAGACTTCTGCTTCTATATTTGCGATCATTCTTTTTTCTTATATGTTTTGCATTTAATATATTTAGAAGATGATGAAGTTTATGTCCTACTCGAACAGATTTCATTAAACACTGTAAATCTCTTCATAATTTATTTATATATATATATATATATATAACTGTCGAACTAATTTGCAAGTCAATTCTCAGAATCACGCGATCTTTGTTTGCAGAAAAAATCCTTTAGTTATAAGATGAAAATTTTTAAACGAACAGATGCTACAGACATATATCCACAATGTAAGCCGCGTATGCTTACAGATCGTATTTTTTCATTGGTTTTCCAAAATGAAGCTCCGCGACGGGCGCGGCGTCATACACGTCCTCGATCCTCTTTTGTGTGATATAATCGGAAAGTTTGACAGCGTCAAGAGGGAAAGCGGACAAGGAACGGGAAAGATAGACAGATCAGAGGGGTAAGAGAGAGAGAGAGAGAGAGAGAGAAAGAGAGAGAGAGAGAGGAGACGAGAGAGAGAGAGAGAGAGAGAGAGAGAACGTCGCCGAGAAGCTGAAGCTTGAAGGAGACGACGTCGACGAGGACGACGACAGCAGGATAGGAGGCAAAGCTTGGGCTGAAGGGGGAGAGGGACAAGAGGATTGGGCGGAATACGGGGAGATAGTAGGCACGATGCGGCACAGGGACGGGTGAGCCCGCGCGATTTGCGAGGGTGAACGAGAGAGAGAGAGAGAGAGAGAGAGAGAGAGAGAGAGAGAGAGGAATATTTAAGTAGGAAAAGAGAGAGAGACAGCCGATGGACGCGCGTCGCTTCCCTGTTACAGCAGACGTTTCCAAGTTTTCTCGTTCAATGGCATTTTCTGGCTTCGATTAAATAAACTTTCCTCGCTAACTTAATTACTATTAAAAGTTTTACTGTGTTTGAATTATTGCATGTCACACGAAGCAATAAATTTTTTAATGCATAATAAAACTAATAGATTGCGGAAATTCCATTAATTTGTTTATTGTTTTGCAAGTATGTTCATAATAATCATAATATCTTTGACGGAAGAGAATGATTGAACTATAAATCTATATAAGAAGTTGATGTATAAGAGTTTGGCTTTGAAATGTTAATACTATAATTGCTCGGTACAGAGTGTATGATTTAGAGGAGCTTGTTAATTTAAAAAATAATAAAGTTATTAGTAATAGAGGTGCTGCTTTTTCGTCAATGTATTTTCGAGAAACCGTTTACTACTTTCGGAAGTATTGAGCTAGTGAACTTATATAGAAAGAAGCAAATCTTTCCGTAAATATCTAAAATCGTTCAAAGTGTTACATGACTAGAAGAGTACATTGCCTGCATGAAGTGAATTCGGCCTAAACTGTATATAATAATGTTTGGAGGTGTGAAAATATCCCAAACTTGGAGCAGGATCCATGACCTATACAGATATAAGTACCCTACCCTAATGAGTATAACCACGCCTTTCGCTGGCTTTGACATTACTGTGTCATTACTACTTCATTAACACTTTTTAAATTTTCTTATTCTGAAACATTCGAAATACTCATATTTAACCCAAACGATTTGTTTTCTTTAAAAATTTTCCCATTGATTTCACATAATTTAAAAAAAAAAAAAAAGAAAAGGTTTGCTCTCATCTGTAGACACCGAAAGAGTTACCATCGCAGCAAAAAAAAGTAAGACGTACAGCTAAGCATAAGCGAAAGTAGCAAAATGAGCGCTAAATTCATGGAAATCCCGCCAAAAGGAGATCGGGCGCCTGGAGAAGGACGCCAAGAAGGCAAAGCCACCCCAGCACCGATGCCTCCAGAGCTCTCCCTCTCTCTCTCTTCTGCGCGCGCGCTATACCACCCCCCGGACGCGATAAGATCGGCGGCGACGCGGCCCGCAGAGTCAGGAAATGAAAATCGCACCGGCACTGTTTAATTTAGATAAAAGCATATGTTACACGCCGTCGAGTCGCGCGGGCGCGCGCGCGGAGTTAGCGGCGGAGGAAGAGCGAGGGTGAAGTTACACCGCTGCGGATACCTGACAAAGCCGCAGAACAGACGTACCGATAGCGGACGACGACGATGCCTTCTTCTTCTTCTTGCTTTTTTTGAGCGTGGAAAAACCATTTGTTTTCCTTGTAGCGCACCCCAGGCCCTTTCGGATTTGTACACGCTAGTGTGCGTCGTCCCGCGCGTGATCGATTTCGTAGGTTTGAGCCGGCAGGGCTTTTATTCCAACGCGAGTCGATCGATCGCATGATGGATAAAGAAGCAAGAAATGTAGGTGAATGAGTTTGGATTTTGATGGAATTAAGGTCTTTTTCGTGGGTGGATTTTATGTGGTCAATGATTAAAATACATATGCATATTTTTTAAATCAATCATTATGTGCGTCACAACTAATGTTCCTTAAAGTAAAGAATTTCAAAAATTTCAATTAAAAATATCACATCCCAACAATCATTAAAAATATAATTAACAAACAACGCCGCTGGGAGAGCCAAAGCTTTCGCACGGCAGTTTTATCGAAGCACGAAGAACTTCTCTCGCCTTCTATATGCTGAACTGTCTGAAAGATTTCCGCGGGCCGATAGAAAAGCGAGCGCAAGCGAGAAGCCACCACGCGACCTCACACTTTTATACTCGCGGGAGCTCAAAGTTTCGGAAGTTATTTTGACTTTCGCCGGGCGAAATGCCACGCGGCTCTCCGCAGCTTGACGTTTTCGCGTCATCCCTCACTCTCTTTTTCCCTGTCTCTATCTTCGATTTCTCTCTTTCTTTCCCTTCGTTCTTTCGCCGCACCCTCCTCCTCCTCCGCACAGCGGCGGACAAAAAAGTTCGCAATCTTATAATAGAAGTTCGCTGAATACAAAATCAGTGAACCCCGTCTGTGGGTGCGACCCCGCGCGGCGGTTCAACTTGTACCGTAGGGCTCATGGCGAGGAGAAAAGAATTCACTGCTTTTTGTCGAAAGCTGCGTGTGCGAGAATGCACTGTCGCACGCGCGCACTCGCTTTCACCTTTAATGCGTCAGCTAAGCGACACGTATGTAATCCTGGAGGGAGTTATCGCTACTGCGGCATCGCGCAACGATGCTATGACCGTTGCGAGCACGAGAGAGTACAAATATTTGTTTACAGTAACGCATTTTTTTTTTTAGTCGACTTGTGGTATGTCAAATATTTAATTTTTTGTTTAATGTCTATAGTCAAAATACTTTATAGTAAATTGTTTTTTAAGATATTGTTATATAATCGAAATGTAGATTATTCTACTATTTTTTATTCTGAAACCATTATTTTAAAATCAGTTCAACATGTATATCGTATAGTTTATGTTAACGTGAACGTAAATTAGTAAACGTTATATTTATTCTATTGCAGATTATTCTCTTTCACTATTAACGTTAACCTTATTATTTACATTACCTACAAACTTCGTATAATACTTAAATAGTTCTACGCTTTCAAATAAGCTAATAAAAGCACTTTTTTGACAAGTAGTTTTTAAAATATTCTATTAATTTCAAAATGATAAGATCAATTTATTAACCATTATGTTATGCTCTAATTTTTCATAATATTACTAGTACTATGAGTATAAGTAAATATGTAATTAACTCTGTTAATATAATGTCACACCTAATAAACGCATCCGGTAATGTACTGTTAAATGATATTTAAATAGCGAAGTGAATACTTGCAGTTAATTAAGTGTTAGTTGCTCGCTTAACACCTAGTAAAGTAATTTTCTATTATGAATGGTACAGTAATTAAAGTGTACGATGTAGCTGACAAACACATCGTTACGAAAATGAATCCACCTGTCACTAAAAATTAGCAAATCATTTACCGAAAAACGATTATTTTGACACCTGCAAAGTAAATGCTTTTAACAGCTAATTTTAATACAATAGCAAATCATTAATACCTGAGATTAAAAACGCTTCGCGCGTATCATTTATCTCTTTGTTTTTTTTTGTTTTTGAGGTTATGAACATGATCAAGTTTCATTTTAAAAGTTTGTTTTAAATAGTTTAAATTATACGATAATAACGTAAGTCTCATAAATAAAATCATGAAATTTTTCTTATACTATTCAGTTTTAAATATTCAAAGTCAAGAATTCAATCTTCAAAATTCAAACATATTCGATTTTGGCGCTTATTCTATGTAGACCAATCAAATGAGCCAGCAACAACCAATCAAAACAGTCTTATTGTGATGACAGATTTCCTCCATCACTTTTTTAAGAGAGGAACAATTTTTCAGTATTAATAAATCTAAAACTACACTTAAAAAGTAAACTCTAATTTTATGTACATAAATAAATAAATTCTATTTGAAAGTATCTACTGTTAAAATAAGGATATTTATAGATCTTTAGATCTGCGTCCAGAAACGGAAAGTTATACGATAAGGTATTAAAAAAAAGAAAAATGATACGGTATCTATGACGATTCTTGTCGACGGCCATTAGCGTCTACTCAAAACTATGTGTGCACTTGCTTGACTCAATGCACCGACGGCGAAGTTTGCGTAATGGCACACCAATCTCGCGTAAGAATCGAAGGGCTCATTATACATTTCTCTACTACTGCATAGAGCACATGTATACGTCACTGATGCCAGATAATTGTGCACGTGGCTACACGCGTGCAATAGATAGCGAGCGATGACGACGACGACTAATGCCTCCTATCAAAATGTCGATTTTGCGATTTTTATGAGGTTTCGCCGTGCGCCCGCAGACGGGCCACTTAACTCCGAAAATTAGCTTTCCCATTAGCTGCTGTTACGCGTAAAAACACACTCGTTAAACAAATGCCGTGGCCTACACGTCGTATGAGTCGGCGGCTCTCCCCGAAAGCCAGCGCTCGAACCGTGGACACACGCATACGCGCGTGTATGGATTTTTCTAATGACATCGTCCTCATTATCACGAGTAAAACGATGAAGTCCCTTAAGTGCGTTCGAGATAAGAATTTTTTTTTTGCCTTGTTTTTTTCCTCTCTCGCAAAACAGTCACTGCGGCTGTAAACATGACTACATCCAAACAAAAACTATAATATACGCGTTTGCTTAATCCAACAAACATGGCGGTCTCTATATCAAGAAATAAAGATTTCAAGGTCGATCATCTCTGTCTCACTCCTTCTCATCTCCCTGACTTGACATCCCTCTTGTCATCGTTATCTATATTCATCCCTCGGTCCTCTAGCGTCGCATCTTGTCGGGCGCTCGCGTGAGAGAGACATTTTCCCCCCGCTCACGCATACCACCCTCACCTCCGCGCGCGCGCACCGCTTGCGCAACGGATGATATATTATCGGACGCTGTTTGCACTTTGACAACATCGCGGGGCATAAAAACGCTGACTCATTTAAAGCGGCCCCCGGGATTGCGCGCTACTAGCAACCACGCGCGTCTGTCTCTCTCTTTATCTCGCTTCCGCGCGCTCCTCTCCCTTCCGCGGTGAGCTTGCGCGCCCGGCCGCTCGGGATGCTCTGTGTGTGTGCGTGTGTGTATGTATGTATGTCTGTATAGACGCGCGCGTATTCCAACGTTTTTTCTCCTCGTCTTCTCGCGGGCGCTCGCCTCTTTCTCCCTCTCGCGAGTCTCTTTTCTTCCGCGCGAACGGCGGCGAACTCGTTCCCCGCGCCTCTCCTCCTCCCACGCTTTTGCTCTGCTTTTTGTTGCTTTCTTTGTCTGCTTTTTCTTCTTCCTCTCTTTCTCTTTGCCGGCTTTTTCCGCATAGCGCGCGGCCTGCAACCCTCTTTCTTCCTCCCCGGGATTCTCGCAGCCCGCTCGCGCAGCCGCCCTTTGACTTTTGCTCCCCGTCCACCCACAACGCGCTAACGCTCCGGTTATAATTGCGATTCGTCGTATAATTTTTATTAAGACTAATTAATTGCAATGGCTTGTATAATTCAGTTCGGTAACTGCGCGTTATTTGCTCGGTCGGCGGGCGTAAAAGGCGCGTAAGATAAATTAGCGCTGCGGATGCTCCGCGTGCTGCCGCAAGACGCTGTTGGTGGTGGTTGCTTTTTTTTTTAAACGCCGCTGAAGCGCAATAAAAATCCGTGTCATTGAGTAATAGGAATGCCTTAAATGATAAAGAAAATTGCTGTACTAAATATCTTTATTTAAACACTTTTTTTATAATTTTTAAATATTTTATATCTTTTTTATTTTTAAAAATTTACAATTCTAAAACTATTTTAGATGTAATTCTGGTCGAAGTCTCGAGGAAAAAAATATATGAATGTAGATAATATAAAAATATAAATATACATATTCATATATTGCACGGCTCAGGCTACATCAGTGATGACTGTCAGGCTATATATACACGTGTATGAGAACTGCATTGTCTTCAAATTTCATTTTCAACAAAAATAGTATTTATGATTGATTAAAATTGTTAAGTAAATTTTTCGAATATACATTAATTTCTACTTATTTAAAAAACATTAAGTACAACATTTTCTTTGACGTTCGATAATATACATCAAGCTTAATCATACAGCATCACCCAGCGCTATTTTTCTCACATTCGCACTTGTACGGCGATGAACCCCAAGTTGGAAGCAGCACTGAGAAAGCGGAAACGCGATCGCTAGCAAAAAGTTGATTGCTGAAAAAGAATTAGCCGAAGAAATACGAAACTCACACATTCACGTGCGAGTCGTATCTATGTCCATCGCCTTGAAATTTTTTTCTAGATGCGATCTTTGTTTGTTCTCGAGCATGCCAAGAAAATCCAGTATTTCAGTATAAAATATATAGTAAAAAATAAACAAATGTACTATATTTATTGAATAGCAATCGTTGAGATTGGTAAATTCTGCCTATTTTTCCGTATCGTGAATTTGTTTTTCGGGTTATAAACATATTTTTTTTTTATAATTTTAATTCCTTTTCTTCAAATAATAAGATGACTAGATTGAATTCAAAAATTCAATCGGCAGAATTTTGTGTCTATTCTATGCACACCAATCAAATTGTAGAAGGTTTTCAAATTTCAGAGATCTCAGCTGTGCCGTTATTGAGATATTAAGTTTCAAAGATATTGAGATTTTTAAATTTGTATCCTGCCGTAATCTACAGGCTATAAACCATTTCATATTTTTTAATGGGATATGGGCCAAAATCTTTGATTTTTTTATTTCCTTTGACTGAAGCTGTTCGCATCCCTTAATTTTTCCAATTAATATTTTTAAAGTTAAAAATTATATATATATATAAAATACCATTACTGATCAAAATTGTTATTTTTTAGGTGAATCAAAAAAAAAAAATTGAACTGTAGCACCCCGTTAATACACAAACCCTATACCGACGCGGTTTAAGTATAACGTATTTAAAAATATTTTAAAAACAATAGGATGAATCATTTTAATAAATTAATATGTCACGTAAAACAATATAACACATGCTTTAACAAATAATGAAGACGCTCAGCGGTATAAATATTGAATTTAACTACAGTTTGGAAATTTCACAGATTTCGTTGATGGCAGGTAGACGCCATAACAGCTGATCGAAGTCTCGCAACGTCTGCTGCCATATGCTACCTGCTGGTATATATAAATATACAAAATATATAAACGAACAAAAATATGCGACGTTGCCAGACTGCCAGTGAACATACACGGACACAGCTTTACGGCGTGTTAGTGTATAAGGTAGTGGACCCGGTTCTCGATAGGTACCCAGTTGTCGATAAAAGCGGAATAAAATGCAATTTTACGCTATTTTTAACAATTTTGTGATGAATCAAAATTTCTGTTCGCTTTAGAAATATTCAGGAATTAATATATTCACTTGTACACGGTCAAACAGTAGCATCTATTGCGTAAATAAATAAGTTACAAATCAGTCTCCGATTCGACTCGTTTCTCTGCCATTGCGTTAGCAACGAGGCTAACAGAGAGCGGATCTTTGAGAAATACGTTTTCACAGAAAATGAGAGTTTTTTAACACTTTTTTGATGCAACCACATAAAAGATGAGTCAAAAAATTCAACTCAAACTGGTAAGACGTGATTTACTTTCTATCTTGTATTTTAATTAGGTTATCGGAAATACCTTCCACAAATGTACGTATAACCCAGCTTTCGATAGCGATTTACTGTTGATGAAAAAGACGTTTATTTTTCATTATAGTGTTTTTTCACAATAAATAAAGTAAAATAAAGCAATGAATCATAAAGAAGTAATTATGTTAATATATTTAGGTATGACTTTTTGTTTCTTTTTATGTTCTCAGAATCCAACCTCACTCTGATATAAACAACATTTGTAACATAACATAACCTCCCTTTCTCATTATCGAAATCTGGGTCTTCCCCTTATCGACAACTAGTCCGATGCGTTAAATCATTATCGAGAACTGCGTCCATCAGACTTTTTTTTCTTTACCGTATTTTTAATACATGTCAATGCGAAAATGCATTTTAATTATTTTATTTGGATAATAAATAACTATATTAAGCTAAAAATAACAAAAAAACAATACTTTTTCGTTAAAATTTCATTTTGAACAGTAATACAAATAGACTCCCTCGTTATATTATCGAGAACCCGGTCCACTACCTTACTCACAAACAAAGCATTCTTCTACCGGTGTCTAGTTTATTGCGCGTGCGCGGCTTCGGGTCGACAACTACCTTAAATAACACAACATCCAACCATCGTTTTTTAAGAGAGGATATTCTTTAGACATTTTATCAATTCATGGAAGTAAGAAAAAACTTCTCGCAGAGTGAGTAAGCTGCATAGGACTACAATAAAGGCGGGAAACAAATAGAAAAAAAGTGGTGATAAATGCGCAAAATGCAATAAAAGGCGCAGAAAAACACATCACAGCATAAAGGAACATATATACATATATAAAACTGCAGAGAAGACATAAAAATCCAACTTATACATATACGACATACAAACGTATATACGTTACACGGAGGCGTCGGCACGAGCTCGGCCGCGAAATGTCCTGGCAGGATGACGCCGATCAATCTCCCGGGCTGCGGGCGAGAACTCATCTAACCGTCGCTTTTTCCCTCTTATCCACCTCCTCCTCCTCCTTCTCCTGCTTCTTCTTCTCTTTCTTCACCCCCGCAAGCGTCGATCGGATTGCCAGTGGCTCGCGCTGCTGGCTTTTTACCGCTCTGTCGCAATCGACATGAGCGCAGCGACAACAGCGTGCTATGACAATCACGAAAATCCGTCGTCTAAAATAGCGCACATGCACACGGCCGGTGCGCGCTTATCGCGCACGGTTCTTTCCTCGAACGCGCGTTATGCCCGGAGCGGTAATGTGTCGTCCAGAGACCTCGAAAATCGAAATAGCCGAGCCGATGCGCACCGATAATGCCGAAGAAACTGAAAGACAGTAATGCATATACGCGTGTCAAGTGTGTATCATGGGGTCAGTGTGTGTGTGTGTGTATGTGTGTGTGTGTGTGTGTGTAGTATACACGCATGGTGAAAGCGCGGCTTGATGCGCACGAGCGACACAGGCGTGCTTCAGTTGTGGTTCGATTTTTGAGCTACATGCACTTGTTGTGATCGTAAATCGGGCGGATCGAATATTTGGAAGAAGAAAAAAGTTTATATGTGGGACTTTTGGAATAAGGAAGTTTAAGATGGGCTGCTGAAGAAGAAAAAAAACGAAAAAGTTACAACGTTGCAAGGAAATTGACGACAAGTGTGCGCTTAACTTTGAAAAAGTAAGTTAACTTATTGTGTTCTGGAACTAATGTAACTACTGAGTTTCAAGAGGACTGCTAAAATATTGTATTCACTGCAGGTTAAAATTTTGGAAATTTGCAGAGACACGTTTATCTGCATCTGTCATCAGAATTGACGAGACACTAGCCAGACGCAATAAAAGTTTACAATATCTTTTGAGTAGTGAAGTAATTTTGAGGAACCCTTGCCCGTCGCGTATTTATAGCTATAAATATATTGTATGTATTTATAAATTTATAAATAGCTAACACAATAGTTTTTTTTTTTGTTTATTCGAATTATTTTACAACAAAGTTAACAAGTGCAACTACAAAATAGATTTACCTAGTACGAAAATTGTTGTTTTATTGAAAGACAAATATTGATAATAAGAATATCCAATTGAATTTAACAACTCTAGTATAAAGTTAAACCCTTTAAATACACCATAGTCATAAATTATAATAGGCGTATGCGAGGGAAGCTGCGCCACTTGCATTTCCCTCTAGTACATCTGTTTATCAGGCATCAGCGGCCACCTTAATGACGCGCCACACGCGCATTGTGTGCAAGCAAAAAAAAATTTTAGTAGACAGCCATAAACCTCGACTACACTTAGCACTGCTTCACTTAGCAAGCCTCGCGACAGATGCAATTAAGAAACCTTCTAGGATCCAGGCAACCAGAGTTTAATCGGCTTTAAGGGAATTTTCGAGCCTATTATCCGAACGCTCCATCTGGTAAAACGATTTTCGTAGACATCGTCGTCGCCACTGTCGCCACTATCCTCATTTTCACAGACTAGGGGTTCACACTCCCATAAACGAGAGGCCCAAGGGTATAGGTGGGAAGCGCGCGTACATTGGGCCCCTATTGGTACTAGGTACAGAAGGCGTTTCCTTCTAAGCGAGAGTGCTCCGCCCGTAGAAAAGGAAAGTTGGCACTCAGCGCGCCCTGCAGAGGGCATCGCACGGACATAAATAGGCAGGTTGACCTCGTTCGACATGTCACTTGACAATAATACAGCCAAGCGCGCAGACGGTGCAAATCGCAAAGTATTCGCGAGACAAGCCTCCACGTCCGAGTTGAACGAGCATCAGTGCCGAGAGGAAGATCTACACAATTCGGGTTCCCGTGGTATAACATTGGCAGAAACCAGCGAAACAATGGTTATTGATTCAGCGCAGAGCGGCACCATCATCGCGAACGTAAACGCTAACATGGACGTGAATATCATTGCCAGCATAAACGCCAGGACTTACTCGTCGTCGTCCGACAGCCAAGGATCCGTAGACTTGATGAAAAATGCCAAACTCTGGTCATACGACGACCTAACGCGACCGCTGCAGAAGCTGGTAGTGGACCAGGAGGCCAAGAAGATGCACGAGGAGACGCAGAAAATCGTTCAGCGACCGGACTCCGTGCAACGCCAGAAATACATTCAGAAGTATCAAGAGCAGCGTAAGATGAACCTTATAAAAAATCAGCTAGCCCTGGAACAAGGACTACTGCCAGAACAGATACTGGACCTGAATTTTCTTGATGGCGTGCAGCCACCTACGGTCGTCCCGATCGCCAACAATACCAAGTCAAGGGGTGTAAAAAGAAGGCGAATCTCAGATGATTCGAATGGGTCTAACGGCTCGGCGAATTCGAGCGGATCGAGTCGATCGAAGAAAGGCAATGGAGGTAAATATCGTAATTTGCTTTTATTTTTCAAAATACAGTGATCGTTTTGCATTGTTCGTGTCGAAAAAGATATTGTTGATGTCGACACGAGTATCTTACGCGAGTAATTTCACGGCAAGACATACTAGTAGGAAAATAGTTTGATTTATGAGTTAAGTTTATAGCTCTTGTTATTATTAATATGAGGGTTTCATTTGAATAAAGATTGACTTGGATTTTATCACATATAATTAATTATATGCTTGATGAATTTAAAATAGTCTCAAACAAAATTCAAACTTTAATTTACAAATAGAGCCGTGTCAAAATATTTAGAATGTAATAATATAAACAAGAAAATTCTGAAAAATTAAAATACTTTGTTTTGAAATCTATTGTAATTGTGACAGATACTTGTGACATTCTTCTCACGTTATCTCCCCTAGCATTCGAAAAATGAAAATACACGTGTTTCCTTTCAACATTTACTATACACATGCCTCCGGGCTCTTTACGACATTTAGATATTTTTATCATGACATGTACGTTTGACATGAATACGAATTCTAAATAGTTGAAAAAAAATATTTTAAAATTAAATATAAGAATTCGTAATGTCTTCAAACTAAGTTTTCGTTTCTACGCAATTTTTTTCATAAATAGACAATTACTACAGCTATGCGAACGTCCTTTTAGAATAAAATGTCATTCTATAATTCTTAAATTAAGATAGTAATAGTAAAACATAAAATAACGTTCTTATTACTCATTTTACAGGAAAGCCTGCAAAGCGAACGAGAACCGCGTACCAATCGGAACAGATGCTGCTCCTCGAACGTGAGTTCAGCAACTCGCGTTACATAAGTCGTCAGAAGCGCATCACTCTTGCCGATATTCTTCACCTGACCGAGAGACAGATTAAAATTTGGTTTCAAAATCGTCGCATGAAGTACAAGAAGGAAATAAACAAAGAACGAGAAGGTCAACAGCAGAAGACTTCCGAGGAATCTTTGCCGATGCAGGTTCCCACAAACCTGAACTCTCCACCAATCGTTGCCAATATTCACAACGTAAATGCTTCGCCTCCACTCCAGCAGCAGCAGCAGCAACAACAGCAACAGTTTGCAAGGCAAGGCCAGTTTCAGCAGCAGAACATTCAGCAACCAGTGGTTCAGCAGCCGCAGAACCTGCACCAAGATCTGAATTCCTTCATGTGGGCTGCAGAGTCCCAGTCATCGCCCACTTACACAGCGAACGCTTGTTTAGTCAATGGAGCGAATTATTTTAACAACTACTATCAGAATCAACCACAGAGCTTGCAGTATAATATTGAACCAAGGTGAATAATTTAATCATTTTTAATCATTTTTAAAAATTTGTGAATTTAAATGTAAATAAAGTTTATTATATCAAAAATTTTGATACCTTAAGTCTAAGAATACTTTCGCATGACAATTAACACATAGACACGAAATCTAAATATTCAACAACCAAACAAAATACTAAATTGTCATTTTTCCATTTACAGCCACGTTCAATACTATCAAAACTCCCAACAATCGAGTTTCACGAGCCATGTGACGATACAAAACACTTCGGATTTGTCGTATCTCGACGAACAATTCTGGCCATCGATACATCAGCAGCAGCAACAACCGCTACATCATCAACAAGCGCAGCAGCAGCAACAACCGCTACATCATCAACAAGCGCAGCAGCAGCAACAACCGCTACATCATCAACAAGCGCAGCAGCAGCAACAACCGCTACATCATCAACAAGTGCAGCAGCAGCAACAGCCGCTACATCATCAACAAGCGCAGCAGCAACAACCGCTACATCATCAACAAGCGCAGCAACAGCAACCGCTGCAGCACGAATCACTGCCACAGCAACCGCAGCAGCAGCAACAGATCCAGCCATCGTCGTCGCCACTGTACACTCTGTACTCTGACCAAGGGTCGTCCTTGGCCAACGACAGCTACCTGACGATTGAGCAGCCCCAGGTTGGTCTCAACTACAATCTGACGGTCGACAGGTCCCCAACGTACTCGCCGCTACTTTCGCCACTGTCAACGTATCAACCTCTCTGAAAAAGGAATGGAGTAATAACGAAACGTTAGTCTTTCGCTGATATGGTCTGAGTATACCAATGGACTGAGTCACCCGTACTGTAAATATGTCTAACAGTATTTGACTGTATAGTATGTTGACAATATATTTCCAGAGGTATCAATTAAAGCCTTGTCAATGAGTTGATTCGAGTTTTCTTATACAAGGGATGTAATATATGAAGCTTTGTATAGATATACGAAAATTTATTGTTTTTATACCTGTATATATTGCTTTAATGTTCTGACTATAATTAAAGGACGTTATTTTATGTGAGGTTATTTATATTATTAATGCTATTAATGATCCGAAAATTTCTCTGATCATAAAAAATAAGCAAAAATTTTCCTATTTTTAATAGGATGATTTAATAGCTTGCTAAATCATAAGTAAAAATACTACATTCTTAAGAAAATCGATACTCGATGGGTGTCATTATAATTGTTTCTCAAATTATACTTTAACACACCTTCAACTATGACAAGCGCAAAGATAGTTTTATATAAACGGGTTTTTAATTCTAAATTCAATGACGTAGAGTAATAGTATAAAGCAACAACGCATGGCTAAGAAAACGGCAAAAACGTAGGCAGATAATCCTTGAATTCGCAACAGCCAAAAGAGATAGGGTGGACGTGTGCGAATGTGAGCGTGCGCATACGTGAGTGCGCGTAAAAGAGAGAGAGAGAGAAAACGCCGAGATTCGAAGAGTGGGACGAATTTCAGCCATAATTTCCATTCGCCAGCCATCCATCTTGTTTGAAACTGGAAACTGACAGATAGACGTGGATCCGAGTGCCGGTGACGTGGCAAGTCTTGACGCGTGTATGTATATATTGTTCGAATTCCTTCGCTTACTCTTCCGCGTTTGTTTCGTCTTCTTACTCTACTTATTACTCCACATCTTTGTACATAAATATAATGTATCATACTTTTACATGTTTTTATCATACTTTTTATAATGTGTAATCAAGAATTCTAAAAGATTGTTCAAATGCATTTATATTGTATAATATACTATCTGCATATACTTATATTTTTATTCGACAAAGTTATAAATATATAAGGTACATGAATTTCTGTAAAAGTAATATGAAGTTTAATAAATAAATGAATCTAATTTTACTGCAACATTTAAAATTATTATTTTAAATAAAAATCAAAATCCTGTTACGTAACCAATATCCCTTTTGCAACTCAAGTAAATATTTTCACTCAAATAACAAAATAGTCTGTCTACTCTCTAAATTTTGTACAAAATAGTACATATACAGTATTTTTTAGTATATATACACAATATTTTAGTGAAAATCCAATTTCACTATTTTGAAAGTGCATATATACTGAATAAATAGTATCTATTCACTACTTTGTAGCAGTGCCCGACTTTGCACTGAAAAAAATTTATAAAGTATTACAAATACAAGAAATTTTTACTAAAAGAAAAGTAGAAATAAAAAAAAACTCGAAACTATAAGTTTTTTTTTCTACAAACAGACACTACGCCCGCTTTGAGATTCTGAGCGCGACCTAGAGTGCGCGGTTATAGCGCGGAAAAATTGAAATGGGAAAGGCAAAGAATGAATAAAGATCAGCAGAAGAGAAAGAAAAAGAGAGGAGGCCGACACACCAGCCCGCGTGCGAGGGTCTTCGTCGTCGTCGTCGTCGTCACGCGAAGAGAAGAAAGTCAGCTGCTGCCGCGCACAAAAGGCGGGGGTGGGAGCGTGAGCGCGAGCTGCACGCGCCAGTGATATTAGGTAGAAACGCATGAACTTTGATATATTCGAGAGGGCCCCTTTCTCCCGCCCCCTCCCCCTCTGACAGACGCCATACTGCGGCAAGTATCCGAACTATACGTGACCTGCAACTTTTCACCAACACCGTTATGTATGTGCGGACGTGTGTGTGTGCGTGTACATACATTGTCCTTACAAGTACTGGAGTGCACGTTCGATTGTAAATGAGTCGATTCCTCCTATATGCGAGTGCTCTTTTGACTTTTCGCACATTGTGAGGTATGTATGCATGTTGCTCGCAAGAGAAACTATATTATGTAGCTGTGCATTGCCATCGTCGATGTTAAATTGAATGTTTGAATAAAAATCGCTTTGAATTTATTAAAATTTTTAATTTTAAATAATACAAGTTTCAACTTCGTTACCCATTATAAATACTTGCTTGAAAGCCATAGAAAAAATCATTCTTATATTTAGAAATCGTCTAAATAATTACTTTTCTTATCAAAACTTTAAAATCGGTCTCAAATCCTTCTAATGGACTCGCGGGGTGTAGAACCAATATTTGTTTTTCACTTGCGAGTTCCCCCATCAGAAAATCAAAAATAAGACGACGAGAAAGAAAAAGCATTTAGGCGAGAAGTTCACGCGCGGAGCGACGCCGAGGCCAAAGAAAAGCGCAGCCGCACACCCGCGGAAACTTTGCTCGCTCGCTCGCGAAAGGCGTGTGAATTCGCGACGCGGATATAGGCGTCTAATATATACCTACATCTCTCGCGCAGCCACCGAAGGCGTAGAGAGAGAGAACGAGAGGAAGAGAAAGAAGTATAGCAGCCGCGCGCGGCAGTGGAAGGCGGAAAACAACGGAAAATAAAGCAGCGAAAGAATAGTCGGGCTCAGTCGCGTCGGAAAAAGAATGAGGGCGCTGTCAGCTGGTGGAAATTATTCTGATTATGCTAATTCCGGTTCTGTTCCACTCCTTTAACCCTCCTGCTCCACCCACTCGCCCTCACCCTCTCTCCCCCTCGCGCGATGCTGCCTGTCTGCGCCATCTTTCACAGGACGCGATATTTATAATATATAGCAGCTGCCGCCGCCGCCGCCGCGAGCACTTTCAAACTCTTTTTGGCTCGACGGCGTCTATCGCGCGAACGCGTGCATTTCTCCGTCTTCTTCACCCCCTTTTATTTGCACCACCCACCCACGACTGAGATTGCGCGAGTGCTCCGATTTGCCACTTTGCTCGATTTGAAAAGGTGCTGAATTCCAGTCAGTTCACTTGTTTATCGGGGTCCTTGCTTGTAATTTAAAACAATATTTTCTTATGCTGATTAAATAAATATTTGACACTTTACCACGCGACGGTAGCTCGACCGACGTATGAAGAACCGGACTCCTCACTCCGAGGTGCAAAGATACTCGTTGAACAACACTTTTTGGCGAAAATTATCAGTCATCACATGTAATAGTATTTAATAAATTTATGTCATCTGTGTAAAATTTGTAGCAGTTTTTTAATTATACTGTACTTTTCATGATAATAAAATAACCAATTTTCAATAATTACGATTTCTAAACTTTTATTATTTATTAGAAAAATAAGATAAATAAGATAAGTGAATATTCTAAGAACAATCTCAGCTCGTAAAGTATACTATATATAGCCATAAAATCTATTTATAGAATGTTATTATTAAACTGTTGTAATATTTGAGAAAATCTTGATTTTTTAACTTTCTTTAATTTATTAAAAAGAAAAAAGCATATCTCGACTATCTTCCTTTTGCCAAATCATTTATTTGTGCCTTAGGTCTTGAATTCATATAGATTTATGAATGAATTAATTTATGATTAATTTATGAATTCTAAACGAAAATTACTGTAAACAATTTATACATAGATGTAAGTAATTCCATGATCAAATTGTATATTTAGAGTATAATATATTATCGGAATAACTCTGTTCTTTTGTTAACCTACTACTAGAACCCTGATAGGCACCAAGTACTATGCAAAAGAGCGCGTGGATCGTTGATAGATGAACGCGTGGCTTTCAGAGATTCCCTCACCTGTCTTGTTTATACGAAGGCTGTGTGTAATCAAGCAACGAGATAATAAGATCCCGGGCTCTCGCGACTCAACTTTTGACAATGAGTATAGTATTCGGACATAATGCAAAGAGCGAAAGAGACGCACGCGTTTAGCTGAGAATAATACAGTCGCAAAATGATTAATTGATATGTCCACGCCCGCACGATGACAGAACGACGAGCCCACCTACGTGGAAAGCACGAACGCGCGCGACGTTTAATTGCTCTGGCTCTTTTTGTTGTGCGCCTACCCGCGCTAAACGGAGCTGTCACAGCTAGTGGGCTTCTATGTTAAGTACGTATATTCCTTAGCATGTCATCATTGTCAAGGGATTGAAATAGTACTTTTCATATGTGCAAAAAATAGTCATAGTCTTGTATAGAATTACCGTTTAGAATTCGACAAAACTATCAGTGCAATTTTGGTCGATCTCATCTATGTCAACAAACTCGCTTGACTAGATACGTATTACTAGTACTACTATAATATAAAAAATAATTAAAATCTGTAAAAATATTCAAAATATTGTTAGGAACCCGCTGAAAATTCTTGCACTGCACATTCAAAATGCTATGCTGCCCTCTTTACTCAATTATATATTTTTTCTATCGAACTTTTTGATGTCAAATTCTGAAAACTAATTTTTACTTTAGAAATTCTCTATTTTCGATCTCAGAACCATACGTTATGAAATTGCTTCCTATAGTCGAATTTAAGTCTTTCGCAACTTGGAACCGAAATAGTTTGGAACAGTAATTATTTTGCATAAAAGAGTTTTTTAACTATATACTATTTGTTCAGACGAAAATTGAATTCGATTTCGCTATAAATAAGTAAAAAGCTACTTACAGGTTGAGAAAAATTTATTGAGTGGTCCAAAAAGAGGTGCCTTATTATTCATGACATTTAAAAAGTGGAGTTTTCTGAAGGTTGTAAAATTTTGTTGCTTTAGCCAATGATGACTGTAAAAAATTTCAAATACAAAGAAACACCTGAAACAGGCTCATCAAAATCTTTGAATCGAAGATGCGAATCGCTCTTCACAAGTGCAACAAAGAACTAGGTCAGACAATCGTCCGTGAATCAAGGGAGTTGGTGAGAAAAAGCTCAGTATCTCGCTCGGAAGAAGCGTCGCGTGTGCGCGTACGCGACATCTCGGGCTGTTTGGCAACTTGACGTATGGTTCGGCAGCGAATCACGACACAGAAGACAGTAACGTCGACGGGCGTAGCGCGCGGAGCATTGTTGCCAGGGAAATCAGACGAAAAGGCGCGATAACTAACCGCATAATAAATGAACTGTTCAGCGTCGCGAGGGGATGCGCCAGCGCACTCTTTTCCCGAGCGCGAGATAGCGGAAGCTGGGTGACAGAAACGTTACCGTAGCGCGCGCGCTATAAGCTCGTTGACTCGAGTAAGGCGACGTCCTGAGTCAGCTGAAAATACGCCTCTTCAGAAAATTAAGAGAATTTCGGACCTTTTTCGCAAATGCCATTTTTCCATAAAATAACTGAAATCACATAATAGATGTATAACAAAAATTAACGACAATTATATGAAAAATAACAATAATGATAAAATTATATAAAATATTGTTATGCTATTGTATTAATTAATTGTTGCCATTAGTTTCATGATATTCAAATTATTTTTTAATAATAAACAAGAAAAAAACATCTTACAAAACAAAACAGGTTAAAAAACTAAATACGATATAAATGTAAAAGAGCTATAAGCATTTCAATTGCTTCGAAACCGATTCTGGCGATCTTTACTCCGCCGCGGCTCTACGGCGTTCCTCATCATCATCAGGCGACAGTAAAGATGGCGAGTCGCGCCATCAGTATTCGCCTGGTGCCGCGGCAACTTCTATACTGCCTCCCTCGCGCTGCGGCTAATTCGCTGATAAGGAATATACTTGTATCCCGCCCGTTCGCTCTCTTTTGGCTATACAGCGCCGAATCCGGATACCACGTGAATACTGGTATCTTGCACGGCTACACGTAAAAAAATATCGCGCGAATGCAGCGACGAGATGACGTTTTTTCAGACGGCGCACAAACTCTGCGCACAATACGCATGCATGCGGGCTTGAGCCGAGATCACCCTGAATTCAGCTGGTCATCTGGTTTTTTATCGGCGCATAAAAGTGGTTCTTCGCATAGTAGCTGTCAAATATGTAAACTTTTCTTAGCTATAAGAGAAATGGCAATGTGAAAGTGTTTCAAGATTAAACTAGAAAAATAAGCGGATAATTGTTCTGAAGAATTCTTTTTAGTTATTACAAAATATTTATAAAATGTCTTTAAATAGAGAAATTGTGACCTACTTTAAGAAATTTTACATCCACTTGTGTAAATTAATTTTTCATAATTTTTACTATTTTAGATAAGATATTTTCATTTTTTAACTAGAAGATTTTTAATTATTAGAATTCGTATATAGTATTTTAAAAGAACTTTTATAAAACTTGTTTTAAAAACAATTAAAATTTATAAACTTTATTTTCTAAGCTTAATGGTAGTTTGCTCAGTATTTTATTTTTAAATATTATACTTTCTCATTGTTATAGATCTACATCGCAGTTCCTAGAATCCTTTATAACGTTGCGCTTGGTCGTCCCCGTGCAACCGTCACAACTTATTTATATTAGCAGGATCCGGAGGCTGACGCTCCGACGGCCGAGGAGTCGGTGGGATGCCGAGTCCTGTGCTGAGAGGAAGAGTAGGAAAAAGGGCGCTCGTAATAGAACACTCACAAATCACAATTGACTTTACTTTTATTTATAAACAAAGCGGCAATTCGCGTCACGCCACGCATGCTGGTGCGCGACCTCGTTATCGGAGTCCGCAGACTCCGCTCTCTAAAGCAGGGCGATCGCCGTGTGCTGCCGATTACTCGGCGCTCATCGGCGATGCGAGTCCTGTCTCGCTATATACAAGCGCGCGGGCCACAACGGGGCTAGGTATACACTCTACTCGCCTTGCCCGGAGAGAGCTGCACTGATCAGCGGCCACCTCTGACACCTCTCCTGGGCACCGCTCGTCCGGTCGCTCGCAGCTCGCCGCAGGTATCAGAGCGCCCTCGCCGGTCGGGTCGTATGACCGGCGGCCTGGCTGATGACGACGTTGAAGACGCTAAGGTGGTCGCGTGGAGAGGTAGCGAACTGGCTTGGCGATGGCGTAGCTGGCTGGTCGCCTCTCTCTCTCTCGCTCTCTCTCTCTTTTTTCTCTCTCTCTTCTCTCTCCTTCCCGCTACGTTGCCCAATCCTCGAAAAGGGAAAAGCCATATCAGTATGTAGCAGCAACGCTGCGTACATACACGGGCTTGACCCACGCAGGTGCCGAGGAATGCAGTGCGACGAGGACACTACTACAAAGGTTGCTCCTCGTGACACCTTCCTAATCACTTTATTGCCGGAAAACTATCGGGATTAAGTAATTTGAAGAAGCCAGGTAAACGAATAGATCTGAAATCCTTATTGGAACCCTTGGTAATATTAGAATCTTGAACCTTCGCCCTAAGCTCATAGCATACACCTGAGGTCAAAAAGCAGGGGCGTGAACTTCCAAGTGTTATTGCTCTACGCAAGTATCCAACGATCTTACACACTGACAGAAAAACCCGGGGAAAAATTCCTATGTTGCTCTTGGAAGTTGCCCACAACTGCTTAAAATCGAAATATTTACTATCTTTTATATGAAAAAGTCCAATGTCACAAGTAAAACTTCCTATGCCAGCATAGTAAAAATTAACACGTGACTAATGGAACTTTATCTTTTGTACATTTTCCCAGGCTAGCATGGTAAAAATTGAGAGAGTTTTAGAGTAAGAATTCACACGTTCAATCGTAAACACCCCGCGAGTGCACGAAAAGTTGACCTCTTCAATGTCAAAATAGGAAAGATTCAGACAGATACATGTCAACAAACTCAATCCACCTTGGCAACATCGAGACAAAACACAAACGCTAAACGCAACAACTGAATGTGCGTTCTAATCCAACATACTTGTTTTTATTTTTTTTTTTTTTTTTTTTATGATAAGACAATTTTTAAAATCATTGTTTATTTGTAATATTTTTAAGGAAGGTTGTGAAAAACCATTATATCGAAAATACAAATTCATTAATAAATAAATGAGCTTGTTTAATTTAAGGTATTGGTAATAGTTATAAAATGTTAAACAATATTCTTAATATATAACATTTGTAATAAATTACGTTAAAATAGAGAATAATATTATTCGAGTTAAAGCATAATTTGTTATAAAATTAGCGCGCATAACTTACGTTTGGGGATATACAAGTTCCAAAATTTTGTAGGACATATGTCTTTTAGGTAAGTGGTTAGCGCTCCCGACTACCGTGCCAAGGGTTCCAGGTTCGAGTCTCGATGCCGTCAAAAATTTTTAATTTATTTAATAAATTTTCTTTAATCATGTTTAATTCAAAAATAACTTCTGTATTGTCTAAATATAATAATTATGTGTCTGATACTCGCTCCCCCACTCCTTAAAAAAAAAGATGTAATAATTTTTTTCGTTCTTTAAAATCAGTTATAAAAAAATTCCCATGTTAGACTTGGAATTTTTCCTACGTGTATTGCAATTTCTGCTAAAAATCCGACATATGGTCGAGTTACGATTCCAACATGGTAATTTTTACATGACAACATAAGAATTTTTACCAGATTTTTTCTGTCAGTGCACGAACTTGTTTCGACCTGTCTGTGACAAATGCGGATACGCTTAGACCTCGGGATGGCGAAAGCGACTTTGTACGGTACGTTAAAGACAAATAATTATGATTTTTCAGCCTATTAACTGATTTACCCATTTACTTGGCCAGGACCATCACAATATACAGCTCGAACGAAATAATCTCCTTCGCCGATTCAAAAGATTTATTAATCGCCGCGATATAGCCCTTTTCCGGGCGCACTCGCGCAAAAAGCCTAAATCAAGCGCGTGATTCAGTGTGGTGAAGCACCGTATGTAAATACAAGCGAGCCTTCGTCCTCTCAAGAAAGCAGACAGTAAAAAGAGAGAGGGCTGCTGCCACGCGGCGCTAAGCTCGTTCGACGTCATTATTTCATTCGCCACCGCCACCAGCACCGTACGCGAGTACGAATAATTCGCTCCACCCCCTTCGCGAAAGAGAGAACGACTGCTGCGGGAAATAATGGTCAACGTTTCCTCCTCGTATTATTTTTCGGTACCCTGGCAGCAACGGCGCGCGCGCGCGCCAGCTCGCGATTTACGGCGAGCGAATGGAAGCAGAAAATTAACGATTCCACTGCGAGGAAAAGAGAGCCGCGCGAGGGTGGCCGAGTTTTTCTTAGCGTTTTAATATAAATGCACGCGGGCATTGCGACGGCGGCGGCGGCGGTTGTTCGCGGCAGTTCGTACCGAGCTAAATGAAGAATGAAGCTGAAATTATTTGTTGGGAAAACAGCGAAACAGGATGTGGAAACGACACCGAATGGATTTACAGGGTGCCCGAGCTCAAGCCAGGAGAGACGCGGCCTACGGCGCGTAGACATCTCTCTCTCTCTCCTCTCTCTCTCTCTCTCTCTCTCTCTCTCTCTCTCTCTCTCTCTCTCTCTCTATCTTTGTATTTGACTCTTTTTAAGCTTCTTTGCTCATACCAGAGCTCTAAGTGAATTACGACAGAAATATTTTCGTTTTCACGAGAAAATTGAACTTTAAAAAACAATTTATAAAAGTATTTGAATATGTTTTAAATATTGTTGATATATAATTTTAAAAACAGAATATGTAAGTATATTTTTGGAGTATTGATTTTTTTTCAGAACTCAGAGATACCTACTTATTATCTTTTGGCACAAGCCTGCCTGCGCTAAATGGGAATGTCATGGAGAATAGATCTATTTTTTCCTTTTGTGAGTTATTCTCTCATTGGTTATGCACTCAAAAGAATAGATCGGTTAAATATTTCCTCTTTAGCACGACGTGCCTAAATACGTCACGTCTACTATTGTATAATAGAATAGTACATTTACTTTAACTATAAATATTTTGACAGAAAACCCAGCTGCTAACTGCACACTGAGAAAACTGTCGTAGGAAAATTTACTGAAAAGCTAATAAAAATTACTATTTTTTATAGCAACGATGGGATATCATGGAAATTTAGGTACTTTTGCTAACTAATATAGTAATTTTTGTAGCCAAGCTTAAACTTAAAAAAAATTGATTTTCATGATTTTATATCTATAGGATACCTAATATTTATACAATATTTAATATATTATTAATTAAATTTAGCTATACAAGAAATAAATAAGGAAATAAAAATTTTTTTTTACGGTGGTTGTGTATTCGAACCCTGGACCCTCCGCACGCTAGGCAGACGCGCTAACCTCTTACCCACGTGAGCTTCTTGAGTACAAAATTTTGGAACTGATACATTGGCTACCTTCGATTACGAGAGAACTTTGATGATTATTTGATAGCAATAAATAACTATGATAATATAAAGAAATAACTCATAGCTCACCTGCACAACGTAAAAATAAAACAACTGAATCGATATTGTCGATGTTTTTGATAACTTAAAAGGAAGATAATCTCAAATTGCGGGAGAAACATAACCTCAATCAGACACGTGCTCCCGGCGTGCACGCAATAAGTACTACATGTAGAGGGCACTTTTTGCTATGTGTAGTAGTAAAAATTATTAAGATACCTTGTAAATATTCCTGAACTATAGCAAAATTTTTTATAATTTGCTTATATCCCCGCGTTGCTATCAAATATAGTAATTTTTGTTAGTTTTTCAGTAAATTTTCCTACGACAGTTTTCTCAGTGCATTAGCCAGACTGCTTTATTAGAAAAACAATGAATTCAAGTTTTAGACAGATGAGTGTAGTAATCTATTACACCGAGAAAAATAATGTATTAAAAATTACTATAATATATAGGAACGTGGGGACAAATCTTAAATACCAACATTTTTACTATATTTTATAGTAAAAATTGATATATATATATATATATATATATATATAAAATAAAAATTGCTATGTACGCAGTAATTTTTACTATAAAATATAGTAATAATTTTAGTATTTGAGATTTGTCCCCACGTTCCTATATACTATAGCAATTTTTAATACATCATTTTTCTCAGTGTAAGGCTTAATAACTCAAACAAACTGGTTATAACATTTTAAATCGTTATTGACAAACATATATTTAGAGATCTGACAAGTCTTTCTCAGATAATTTAAACAAATAAATTCAAAATAAAAGAAATTGTTGATACATTATAAAGTACACTTGGCCCGAACAAAAAATCAAACATGAAATATCACTTTTCGTGGCGATTTAAGATACCTTAAAGGGAACTTGAAATTTGTAGTTTTTCTTAAGAACTTTCTAATAGTTATAAGCATTTTTTCTCACACCGGGCCGAAAGTGCCTCATTCCCACCCGGCTCCGGAAATATGGCATTTTCGGCCTCGATGTGAGAAAAAATAGTATACGCACCACGGAAGTAAAATTGGCCAGCCCCCAGCTCGTTTACACGAGCTGTGGACTGTCCAAGTTTTTTCCTCCCATGGTTTAAATACCGAATTTAAAAATAAAAATTCGGTATTTTGACACATAAGAATATTTGTCTTTCGGTTTTTTGACCTATCCAAAGATTCAAAGATTTTCGGTATTTTGATCCATCTGTATTTTAGTTTTCCGAACTTTTATCTATCGGATAACTGGTATTCCGAATTTTAACCTTTCAGTATACTTGACCTTCAGAAAATTGGCTTTTCGGAATTATGGATCATCAGAAATATGCTTTTCCGAATTATGGACCATCCGAAAAACGAACGACCCTCAAATAATCGACTTACGCACTAGTTTCGAACGGTATTTTATACCACGAGCGCCGAAAAATCATATCAAAGTTGTGATTTTGAGGTTAGAGTGGTATACAATTACT
The DNA here is from genome assembly GCA_036365515.1 of Torymus aiolomorphi. NCBI lineage: Eukaryota > Metazoa > Arthropoda > Insecta > Hymenoptera > Torymidae > Torymus > Torymus aiolomorphi. The sequence continues at coordinate 147,457,470 of CM070877.1, forward strand.
AAAATACTTCTTTAGTTCTTCTCCTTTATTTCTTAACTCTTTCTCTGCCCTGAAATATAAAAAAGTATCGTTTTTATGTTAAAATCTTTTATATTTGGAACAAATATTCTGATACCTCAAAACCCGATCCTTCAGGTTTTTGAGCACACGTAGCAACAACAGCCATAGCCACATTAGTCAGTCAAGCATTGTTTAGAGGACAAACATAAAGTTCCCTTGGTGCTTTTGTATCTATATGTTTTTGATAAACTTTTTCACACATATTTAGTAATTATATACTGAGGTAAATGTAGAATGTGTTAAGAAATCCAAAATCCTTAATGCATGTTTCGAAGCTAGTATCGCCATAGCCAAATACTTCATTCGATGCTACATTCGTGTACCTAAATTACATATTAAAAAATGAAGTGAATTCCATTTATAGTATGTTACGTAGGTTCTTTATTAAAGAGTCAGAATTATTTCAGGGAGAGAGAGGGTCTTGCAGCAGCTCATTCCCGACTGACGAGTACGTCCGTTCCACCGACTTCCTCCATCGCAATTCGCAATCCATTTAAAACCAAAAAATTATGCAGTAAAGTTTTAAATAATGTTGATATGGATCGTATTATTAATATGCAATACGATTTTAGAAGTTTAATAAAAATCAAAACATCAAAGTACAATTAATAAATACAATAACAAAATTCTTAAATTTTTTTCCAAAGATATTAAACTTTTTTATGACGTTTTTATAATATATAAACTAGAAGTTTTTAGTCTTGAAAATAATTATATTTTTATGCACACTATAAACTTCTATTTCAATCTATTCTTAAAAACTTGGATTTACTTGCATTAAAAACTCTTTTCACTGAAAAATTGCAATTGGTGACTTTTTTATTTAGTTTCGTTTTTGGATAAAAAATTTTTTTTTGTGATTAAAAAATCACACGCATCAACACACATACCCATTCTTAAAACCCTTTTTTATGCACCCCCTTTTCCAGCACCCTTTCTCCCTTCTTCCATTATCTCAAATTCGCATTTTCACGAGGAACAATCTAGCAAGGGAAAGACATTTCGTTCATCGGATGCTTCGCCACTCATTCACGACTCGCTATCTCTCCATTACCAGATTTTGTTAAAGTGTCTCTTCTTTTTCAAGAGAATTGTCGGCTTCGTCGACATCGATAGATCAATTGACAACGTTACCACTCTCGGAGTAAAAAAAGAGAGAGAGAGAGTGAGAGAGAGCGAGAAAGAGAGAAGCTCGAGGCATTAAGGAGACCGGCGTTACCGCGTAAGCGCGAGCACGCCGAAGACCGTTACTTCCCTATCGCGGCGTATTACATTAAATTTACTGCGCCGTTGATAGGAAAGTGGAGCACGCCGCGCGCGAGCTCCCGCGGAGCACCGCTGGATTATCGGCTCCGCTCGTCTTGTCTTCCCTCGACAAATTCAATACCGAGTGAAGGAGAGAGCCCTTATACGAGAAAAGGTAGACGAGCGCAACTTTCTCTCGTACTTTACGTTTGTAAAAACGTATAGGTACCTACACGGTTCTTGTAAGCTCTCTCAAAAAAATCCTTTTTTCAACACGTGCATGAAAAATACCCTTTTCCTGCATAGAAAAATGAATGGAAAATCGAGCATTTCGAGGCTCTAGTGAGGCCTTCCGCAGTAGCGTGAGGAAGAAAACTTAGTCTCCCTTTATAACGACTCGATATACCCATCCACTTTTCATGCAAAAAAGGTCCTATTCCTGCACTTATTAAAAAAAGTACAATGTGTAACAAGGGAGCAATTGACTTGTTCAAACTCGAATGATGATTTTGAGCTCTCGTGTATCGCTCGGGCGCCTCGTGCTCAATCATCATCCTCGCTAGAAAAAGTCAACTTTCCTCCATAGTTGCACAATGCAATATTAATTTACTCGTGTCGTAGGTACTCGTGAAGATAGTACATTTCGATACTAGTGTGTGAAAGTGATTTTATCCTCGTGCGGACGTTTGCGCCCGAGCGAAGCGAGGTTAAAATCACCTTCTCGCTCGTGTATCAAACAGTATTTTTGACACGACGTGTACAAAGCTTGATTTAGCGCATGCTATTTTATTCAAGCGTGTGCGAAATCGAGCTTTCCGCACGGAGTGTTAAAAAAAAACATGTTTGTGGTCAGCGGAGTCGAACCCGTAAACTTGCATGCATGCTTACGCACGCTTTTTGTTATGCGCTTGCACTTCGATTTTTGCACGTTTGCATGCTTCTTTGCACACTTTCACATTTGTATGCTTCTTTGAACGTTTGCAAGTTTGCTTACAGATGTCCTCACGGGACTTCCGTAACTGCGCGCCGCCAGGACGCATCTGTGCACCGGGAAACGGCAGTTGTAGCTCACCAGTACCGAGCAGGAGATGTCGGTGATGGTTCTGAAGGCTGCAGTTGGTACTCCTCGGCCGAGTCGTTATGCGTAATAATGCAGAGCATTGAGTAGCCGCGCATTTTGTTTTTGATTGCCTCTGGATCGATCATAAATTCTTGTTGTCGACGGAGCGTCACTTCGCCTGTAATGTCTACTAGCAACTTTTCTTTGAAAACAAGCACGTGATACTTCACTTTCAGCTCTAACCTTCTGACGGGAAATATCAAATTCAATCATGTTGTCTTGGCGTTATTGTATCATTTGCACGTTTCACTTGAATGAAACGTCATTTGAATTTCATTTGAACTGAAGACAAACCTTTCGAAAACATATATATTTCCGAACTAGCCATCATGGATGGGTCATAAGCACGTGAAAGAACACATTTAATCTATGCGGTTAATATTTTTGTAATATAATTGTTCACAGTATCAGTATTTTAAAATGCAGATTTTAATAAATCGTATTATTGAAATTGATTTTATCTGGAAAATTGTTGCAATTTGTAATCACTTTTTTTTCGATACGAAAATACTAAATTTTCTGCCAGCTTCTTTCACCTATTTGAAATGTTACAAAATTCACCCAATTAAAACTCTATTATTCGTAATAAAATTTTATCAGAAATAAATAAAATCGTTTAAGTATTCTTGAATATTCAGAAGCCACTTACTCATCGGGTAATAACTGTTCCCTAAGTCCGTATCAAATCAGTTTACAAAATTTCTCGATTCACGTCGACCGACTCGTTAAAAACGAATGACTCCAGATACAGAGCCACGCTGTCTCTTTTTTCATCTCTCGTGCCCACTGTTGTACAACAAAAAGACACCTTGCACGAGTTCCGTTGCCCGCGGCAACGAAAAGAAGCTCCTGCGTAATCTCTCTTCGTGCGCACAACAAGAATACAATCGCGCTGGCTTACGTTTCATTATATTGCATTCAGCGAATTGTGCTGCGGAAGCATATACGCGCACGCGCACGATTCCCCGTCGATGCTTTTCTCTATACACACATATATCCGCCTATACCTGTCCGTTTCTTTTTTATAACCTTACCTACCGCGGCGCGCGCAAAGGAAGAAAAGCCCTCGCCGTGACTCTTAGGCGCACGTGGGTGCTGGATCTTTCGATGCTGTGGTTTAAAGGGGGCAGGAAACATGATAAATGATTCTGGAGTTCGGCGTAATCGTCGTGAACGCTTACGAGTCTCGTCTCCTTTTGCGTCTCATCTGTCGCTGCGTTCTACGTGGCCGCAGATACTTACAAATCTGTTGTGATAAGCGGTTAGGTAATTGCTACCAGAGATCGGCATTATTTGTCCGGAAATTTTGTTCGAATACTTCAGTAAATATTTGATGCAATGAAATAATTTTGATGAATAAACACGTTTGGCATAAAAACTGGACCTTTAGAAGTGTTTTGAAAAAATATTCGAAAAAATTATTTTTATTTATTATAAAAAAATAAATAAATAATTAATGTAAAAATAAAATTATTATACGTGAATGGAATAAAAAGACTTTATTTATTTTAAATATTTATATAGTAGTCCTAGTGTCATCTGTTATCAATAAAACTTGTCTTACACTGCAATTTAATGATATTTATAAAATAGATTTTTGGAGACCTAAGACCCAAAATATCATTCCTCCATTACCGACACATAATATTCTTGTAATAAAACGTAAAATTCTCCTCCTGCAGGAGAATTGGCCTCCTATAACAGGAGACCACGGTTCCTGTAATCGAATTACGATTCTACCGCGCGGGAGGAAGTCCTTTTTATTGCAAGAAGATTTTTTCAGGAGGAATTTTATTTTGGTACAGGAACATCGTTTTCTGAGTGTACAGAGTTTTTAACGAGCGCAAAGGATATTGCTCACATCATTTCATGCCTAAGCGCAATGCTTGTCGGTAAGTGTACTGAACGAGCTTGGACACAGAAATGCGTGCCGAATACTCGGAACTCGGCCTATATATATTCGCTGACAATCTATCCATCTCTCTTACATATTTCAACATTGTATTTACTTGTGACGTCAGAGAGGTACCTTAGAACCCACTCGTGACTGCGGGTCTGCTTCGCTTGCGCTGAGGGCGCGCGAAATCCTCGAGCCAGGCCTTTGTTTACTTTTCGTTGGTATGAGTGGTATGAGTGTGTACGTACCAAGATGGTCGTGTACTTAATACTCACTAATTTTTAGTGAATATTTACTATTTCATTAATGAATATCCACTAATTCTACGGTGAAACAATTTCCATTAATGTTTAGTGGTTTTTCACTAATTCAACTTTAGAGAGTAATAATAATGTAGCAATCAAATCTTTTAAAATTGTTACTTGGCTATTTTTCGCTTTTTTACAGAATTATGAAAGGACTTATAACTGCCAAATTTTTACTTTTGAAAAACTTAATTTTTTTAAGATACTTTGTTCTTATAAGTGTTACTGCAATCGACAATATTTAACTGGAGCAGATTTTACGGTCTACGTAATCTGTATGCGGGATTAAAAATGATCATGTAATACAAACAACTGTAAAAAAAAAAAACATTTTCCTTATACCTATGATGCCTACCTTTTAAAACTACGTACAGCAACTTATTTTAGAAACAAATTTTCATAAATATGATGTGTAAACTGAATAATGATTTCAAATAAGACCACGTTTGAAATTCATTATTACATATAGAAAGAGCCAAAAAATCGTAAAACATCTCTTCGCAAGCATAAATAACGATGTTACAAGAACATAATTGGCTTTTATGTCGGAAGATAGCAGAGCGGCACATCGGCAGTATAGACGCGGGCTGCGCGGGCTTCCTTCGGAGTATAAATTTCGATAAGGCCGAGGCGCGCGCGAGTAAAGTGACGATTGGAGAGAGCGAGCGAGCGAGAGCAAGCGAGACCTTAGAGGTTCATTTTTCTATTTACGTCACACAGTCTGTCGCTCATATCGATTGGCCGGGGGTTGAGCGCGGGAGGAGGATGAGGTAGGAAGAGAAGACCCCCCCCCCCTGCTCCCCGTTCTCTCTCGCGAAAAGCCGCGGCGACGGCTTGAGACTTGACGGTGAAGACCCTCCCGATTCAGAACCAATCCCGATCTTTTCAGGACCCCCGGCTTCGCTCGTCTCCGGTCTTATGCCAGAGAGAGAGAGAGAGAGAGAGGCAGAGGGAGAGAGAGCGGCGGTGGTGGCAACGCCGGCCCGATACGCCTTGTATCATATCGAAGGCATTTCTCCGTTCCACCGGCTTCTCCGTCCTTCTTCTTCCGCTACTCGCTCTCCTTTCATCCGTTATACGAGATTATGCTGATGCTTTACTATGATCCAGAAACGAAAGACTCCGAGCGCAAGCGAGAGCGATAGTTTACGATGTTTTAGTCATGACGGACTATGGGGCGCGGGGGGAAGGACTTTTCTAAAACAAGTTTTACGCACTTCGTCGCGGGATCTTTATGGATATATAATGCAGTTCATTGTTTAAAATACCATTTTTATATCGATTTTTTATTAGAAAATTTATCGAATCGTACATTTATTGCGAAAATGCGTACACTAGTTTACTTACTTTTTAACTATATAATGTACAATAATTAAATAAAATTAAAAAGGAATAAAATTGTTGAAATGAAATTTAAATAGTTACTAATCGCTGGAAAAAGAGGTATAAGGTATTTCGTCACTAAAGTCTTGGAAAACCGTTTAGTCTTCTACGTCACAATGTCAATGTCACATGCGATGCATCACGAGAGAGCCCATTGACCCACAAATATAGTTCGCGCCCCGCATTAGGCCAACACGCATCCGATCAATCACAATTTTTCAGCATTGCGCGCGAGACATCATCCATCAACACTTCCAAACCTGGCGCCCCGTACACTCCGAAGATATATACACACATATTATACGTTCCACGCCTTGGCTCTTTATTATAGACAATAGCCTCATTCGTTTCCGGCTGATCGCCTGACTATTCGATATATACACGCGTATGCAGTATACATAAGGTACACGCGCTGCACGCCACTTTGAATGCGATCGTTCTCTCTCGCGGAACGTGTACGTAGTCGAGGGAAACCAATCTCGCGCGCTCACTCTCGTCGAAACGAGAGCTCTCCGAATGACACGGCGCGTAGCACATGTGCAATATCGCGACTTCGTCTCTCTCGGCGCGTCTCAAAAAGAAATGTACCTTATATAAGTGTATATAAGGGACGTCTCGTCATTTTTTCGCTCCGAGCGGAATTTTATTAATAAAAGCCCTGCAGAGAGTGAGAGAAAGAGAGCTCAAGCAGGCATTTCATCTCAAGAGCGAAATTATTGTCGATGCGCGGGCGCGCGCGGAGGGCAAGCTGCACGCGTTCGTCGAATAAGAAGTCCCGTTTCCTTCTCTCCTATACATAGTTTGCTTTTAGTCGCGGCGCGCATCATTTTTCAACTCTAGCTTCTCTCGGTCCCTCGCAAGTCTCTCTTTCTCGCTCGCGCGCAAGAAGGACGAAAGCGTACGCAGGCCGTCGGCGACGTCGAACCGTCAGAGCTGAGTTCGCCCGTCTCTTCCTGTAATGCCTCTTTCTTCCTTCTCTCCTGCCGCTGGCTGCACGCGCTCGCCTGGCTTTCATGCATTTCTCATGCAAATATCGCGATATCGTGCGAGCTGGCTGACTCTCGCGCACACGCCCCCGCGCGCCGACGGGCGCTATTACTTCCCCCCTCCCCTCTCTCTCTGGCCTCTCACCCCACCCCCTTCGCTGTTGCAAGCCGAGCCTTAATCAGTCAGAAATCCACCGCTCCAAGTTCCCTGAGTTTTTGCACTTTCGAACGAACGCATTTGTCTTCAAGAGGAAAGAGAGAGAGCGAGATAATATGTGTGTATGTGTGTGTATATGTGTGTGTGTGTGTGTGTGAGTGAGCGATACGTACACTGGAAGTATCTGCTGCTGCTGGCTGTTGTTCAGCAGTCATAATAGATTGTACGACTTGGACTTGAAAGAATTGCTGATTGACAGTTCAAATATGAGTATATAAAGTTGGAGGGATGTAAGTTGAATGGTCATATTGAGTAGCAGATGACATAAGGCCTTCAACTTACATTGATTTTTACAGTAATTCGGTCATGAACTAAGAGGCGACTCCAAACTTAAAATATAAATAGCTAATGCTACAGTATTGTCAAATACGTAACTCCAATGTAAAAATCTAGTTTAGAAATTGATCAATATGTCCCTGTATCCCTGATCAGCCTCAACTAAACTCAGACACTTTCCCTTTTTTACAAATCCATATAACTGGTATACTATTTGAACGAAGCCTTACAGCTTGGAGAATAGCGTGCGAGCTGGACGATGACGTGCGCCGCATTCATTTTTCATTCTCTTTCGTGGGTCACTCGCTCGCCCTCCCCGAGCGCTTTTTATCCGGGTGAGCGATCTCTCGAACACGCGGATAAAGAGAATCGTCTCGAGAAGCAACGGCAGTGCGGCAAGCTCGAAGGGGAACTGATAAACACGCGATTCCGTCACGCGAAATTGGAGCCCCGTGCGCTGTGTGTGTATAGTTACTTACGTCCACCCGCACGCCTTGGAGCACGCGCCTCTTATGTACAGTCATACAGCTATATCCCCCTGGTTTTCAGACATACAGGCGTCCTTGCATACCTGAAGCATTCTAATCTACTGCACGTGTGTGTGAGTAGTTTTGCAGCATGACGAGCATTCGACATAAATGTATTAAGTAATGGATATACGAATAAATAGATTGCTGTTCATATTAATAATACGGGTGTATTTGGTAAAGTATTTAAGAGAATAAGAGAATGATTTTGACTATTGAAATGTTTGAGCAATGATGTACTACTTTTCATTTCATATGTAATTAGCGTCTTTAATTAAAGTAAGACATTAACATCTTACATCATGTATAGTATGTTTGTGTGTAAGTTTGTGACTGCCTGTGAGAGGTCGAAGGAAGAGCCATTAGATGGGGGGGAGTTCTCGGGTTCTCGGGCGTCGTGGGTAGTTGCCCGGCTGGCCGCTAGGTCGTCAGTGCCTAACGCACAGCGAGCATGTGGTACTCTCGCAAGCGGCCAGCCGAGGTTCCGGTTATAAAACCGCGTTATCAAGGGGGTCTACTCAATGCATCCACCGCAAACAGCGATCACATGAAATCCATCTATCTGCATACAAATCAACATTGCAATGTGAGTATATGCATTGAACCTTATTTTTACCCTTTTAAACACTATGACATAACTCTAATTATGCCTTTTCTTGCATAAATTTCTTCAAAACAGTAATGTACACTTCTGAATTATAAATTCAACATAGGATTTCATCCGAAATTTTAATCTTCAATACAAATTAAGTTGCTAAGTTACATCCTAAAGTTTTTTCATTGAAAAATTGATCGTGTACCATCCAATGAAAAATTATAGATGCTTTCTGAAAATTACTAAAATCATTAAATTCTATAAAATCAAAGATTTCACTTTTTTTCAAAAGTCCAATAGCATTGAGATCGGATCCCTTTGGATGCCCTCTAAAATAACATTATCAATGCTAATTAAGATAGATTTTCTACCTCATTAGATTTATCAATATTTGATTGTAAAACTTCATTCTGCAATTTTTCGACACTATTTATATTGGTGTAAGGTTACATTCGTTTTATGAATGTTTAATTGTAAATTTTTATTTTGCAATTTACCAACAGCATCCACTTGGTTCTGCAATACATTATTTGTGTCAATACTTAATTCAAAGTCAATATTGCGGAAATGTAATTGAGAACAAACTTTTTGGTTAGTAAAGCTTCGCTCGTTATTGTTTCACATTTCACATTAGTACGTGTGAGATCATTTTTGTTTCCTCCTAGAGGAAGCTTTGTGATAGTAATTTTTTGAGTTGTTGTAAAAACATGTTATAATTATTTTCCGAGGTGTTAGGAATCAAAATACATGGTTTTTGAAAAATGTCTGTATGGATGTATGTGTGTGTGTGTGTGTGTGTATGTGTGTGCGTGCGTGTGTGCGTACGTATATTTGTAGGGGAGGGCGGGGCACGTGTGACACCCTAACTTTGATTAAAAATAACAACTCAACCGTGTATTATTTCAAAATGTACAAAAACGGAATAATTAGATCAGAAAAAAATAAAATAAAATAAACTATTAACTTTTTTTTCATTTTCTTTTAATTATTGATAAAATACAGAAAAGAAATTCTGAAAAAAATGCTCTACGTGCCCCACCGGCGGGTGGATTGTGGCACCCGACGGGGCACGCATGGCACGGTCAAATTTAATATTTTACTATAGGTATTTTTCAATTCTTTTTTCCAGTAATTAATACTTTAATAATTATGCCATAATAAAATTTTCAAAAATCAAATAATTAATCAGTCTATTGAAAATTTAAAATTTTATTTTTATTAAGGAACATAACAATTTTTATTTTAAAATAAATTATTACATTTTAATAAATGATTTTATATTATAAATTCCTTCTTATAAAATATGATCACAACATAATACTTTTGTTTGATTAACAAATTATCATTATTATTACAATAAGTTTAAATTTAAAGATTTCGCATCATTTTCATCTATGTAGCATATTTGAACTACCTGACCATTGAAAAAGGCAGTTTGAGTATCTACAATTGATTCTTCAGGTATTACTTCTCTAAAGTAATTTTCATTATTTACGGAAGCTGAATTATTATTAACAATGGATAAATCAAGCTGATTTGTGTTTAAGTCTTCAAATGGCTTTTTTCTACTCTAAATATAACTTAATACGCAGTCGAAATAATCGTTATTTACTTATTAATGTAATAATTGAAACTAAAAACTACTTAAAACTAAATTATTGCACTGCGTAGTTGTTAACCCATCTTGCTCCGTTTTTGGTTTGTAGGTTACATTACTTCGCTCGGCGACCGCCGCGGCGCACTGATACGCTCGAGTGTGCCACGCGTGCCCCGCCAGGGTGCCACGTCATGCCCCATTTTAATACCATTTTCATTTTTTAATTATATTATTTATAAAGATTTTTTGAAAATAACAAAAACAGGGCTTGAAAGATAAAAGTTGAAACTATCAAATAGGTTTGGTCTCATTTAGAAAAAAAATCATTTTCTCGTTGCTCCAAGCGACTTAAAAATGAAGTCAACCTTGTTTCTAAGCACCGATTTTCAATCTTATTAAATTAAATGTTAAACATTATCTATAATCTCAAAAGTATAGAGGAAAATTCTAAAAGCATATCTAATTAGGTTTACGTAAAAATTACATTTTTTGCATTCATTAATATTAAAAATATGAGGGTGCCAAACTTACCTACCTGACACGTCATGCCCCGCCTTCCCCTATGTATGTATACGCCTGGATCTCAGCTTCTACTCGGTGGATTTTAACCGGACAGGTCTCTTTTTTTGTATGATTGCGGCAAAAATCCGTTTTTTGATTGAGCCGATGCGTTTTTATTTTATTTTGAATTTTTGATTTTCTCAAAATTTATTCTTGCTTTTTTTAATGATAGGATTGAGATATTTTAATGGGTTAGGTAGTGTTCGAAAGAGAATTAAAATACCTATATTTTCTAAAAAAAAAAATTTTTATAGCTATCACGGTTCTTTTGTTATTTTCTTTTAAACGGTCAATTTTTTTTTAAAAAATCATGATAATGCAGAATATAAATAGTTATAATCTGTAAAAATTTGAATTCATTCTGTTGGTTAGTTTTTGAGAAGAAATTGAAAAATGAAAAAAATGAGTTTTGTATGTCCAACGATTACGGGAGTCAAATTGACTTAATCGCTTCAAAATTCCTTGTAGAGGTAGATTTTTGGTAGCTCTCGGTCAAGTTCTTTGGACAAAATGATTGGTCGAAGTACTTGGTAAGAGGACGAAAAATTTTAAAAACCTATAGTTGTGATGTAATATATTTATTTAAAATGATATAGATGGTCAATGTATTATAAATAAAGTGTATTTAACATGACTAAGATAACTTTTTTTACAAAATGTCGATATTTTAAAAACAGATATCGCCACCACAAAGCATTATTGATCAAACACAGGAATCTTTTATCGTTCTCAACCGATTTTAGTTTTGAAGGTCTCATCTTGTTCCTTAATTAATTTCACGGCAACTTGCTGAAGGAAAAATTCAAAATTATTCAAAATTCAGAAAGTTATAGCTATAGTTGTTCATAGATTCGTGCATAAGGTTACAAAAATGTAATTTTTAAATTGGCTATAACTTTCTGAATTTTGAGTAATTTTGTTCGTCTGGCGTCAACATCAGACAAAAAAACGGTCATGCGTGCAGTAGAGGTCTGCGTGCGAGCTTGAACGCAAGTGGTCACAAACACGTGAGAACTATTACAAAAAATAGCAAACTTTATATTTTTAATTGAACATGAAGCAATGAGAACAATGCAAACCTAAACCTAATACTACGCGATTTTTGTGACAGTTCGCAGGCGTTCTCGACCGATCGCTGCTTAAGGTACGCAGGCCGAGCAGCCCACTAAGATAATTAGTATAAGTAGACCGTGCTTCGGGATTCGGACCCATTAAGATAATTAGTATAAGTAGACCGTGCTTCGGGATCCCCATCTTATAGGCCAGTAAACGAAGGTCTGAAATCGACTTTCTCTGGTGAATGGCTGCATTTTGGATATTTGGAAACACATCGTCTAAAAACGATGGTCAAAAATGCAGCTTCCAAAAACGCCGGCGTCACCCCTAATTTGGCGAAAAACCACCCCCGAAAACGGTTTTTCGCTTATAACTCGCGAACGATAAGAGATATCGAAAAAAGTCCCAAACAAAAGTTGTAGAGCGTGAAATTTTACATAAGGATCACCTATCACTTTTTTGCATTTGATAAAATTAAGCCTGAGAAAAGCACGCAGAAGTAACAAATAGCAAGCGGCTGGAGGGGAAGGGAGAGGGAGTCTCTCTCTCTCTCTCTCTCTCTCTCTCTCGACCTAGCATCTTTGGCCGTCTCCCACACACCTAATTAAATTACTAACTGAAATTAATAAACTGATCTTAACTTTTAATACTACCCCATTGTTCCATTCCCGTTGATCATTTAATTCGCTTCTCGAGGGGTACTCGAGGCTTTGAGATTTATCCGCCAGGCGTCTCACGACTCGCTTTACATAGCTTTAGCAAATAATCGATTGTGAGCATGGAAGCTGCATGTGAAAAAATATTTTAAACATTTTCATAAATATAACTATGCAATATTTTATGATTGAGTTCTCGACAAACCAGCAATCTTTTTTATCGGTATCTATATTTCTCTAATCGAACGTAAAGTTTACAAAACGATTTTAAGGTAGTACTGTCGCTATAGAATTATCATTAAGATTTCGACGAGACTTAACATACTTATATATTTTAGTCTAAAGGTGACTCAAAAAAAATTTGGTGAGGCCAGGTGAAGAGAAAAAAGATATTAGCACTTTCATTTTTCCTCGTTTAACACGGACTCTTATGGGAAATCGCTCTTTTTGTAGTATCAATTAATTATTTTGTAAAATTTTTACAAACGTGTGAATGCGGGCATTATCTACGTTTTAAAAACGTTTTTAAAAGGTTTCTTGAAAAACATTACAAAGTGTTTCAAAGCACGTTTTAAAAACTTTTTTTAAACGTTTAGGTGCTATTAGGATTAAAAATATAAAAAAAATAAAATATAATAAGTAAATATCTATCAGCACTGTTTCACAGTATTTTAGAAACCACATGTGTATACATACGCGTTTCCCTAAATATACTCTCTAAAAGTTGGGGCTTTTTCTCCGGAGAAAACTATAGAGCATCCAATGGCCGAAGCGCGCGGGTGCCTTTTTTCCTACGAACCCTTGGCCGGTAGAAGCTCTGGGAAAGAGGAAAAAGAACGAGAGAAAAGCGCGGCCGCGCTCGCCGACTGGGGAGGCTTGGTACGTGAGGCACGTTCGTGGGAGCGGCGCCAATGTATGCCACCCGCATAAACTAACAGGCGCATCGGATTTTACATAAAATTCCGAGGTCCCGGCGTGATTTCGACCCCTTCCCTGCCGGCTGGGTGCGAGAGAGGAACGAAGGAGAGACGTGACGGACCGTGGCGTGCGCACGCGGATCATCGGTGGCGAACGCGGCCAGAGAGAGTAAACGCGGCGAAGAATTTTTTCTTTTTACTTTTCAGGAAAATTTTCCGTGCCTTTTGGGCAGATTTTTAAGAATACGTAGATTTTAAATGTTAAATTTGAGCGCGATGGATCTTTCGTTAGATAATAGGACGAACTTATTTTGATTTTATTTATACAAACGTAAAGACAATTTTGCGGAAAATATTACGTGATTTTATAACATTTTTTCTGTGAAATATTTTTTACAAGTTAATTTTTCAAAGTTAGAAATATCATATACTAGAATTGCAAATTTACAAGCTATTCTCTGCATTATTAAAGTTAATAAGTAATAAGTCCTAGTTTTAACGCTAAAACAAAATGGCATTACAATGGTAAAATATGAAAAAATATATAGCTAAAAAATTGTAATACTTATAAATATAGATGTAAATGCTCTATAAATAAAGTAGTTCACTTTAAGAACGACAATAAATCATAAAATAAAATTATAAAACCTAACATTTTCGTATTAAAAAAAAAAAAAATATTAAAATTAAATAAATGATCAGTTGAACCTTTTTTTCTTGTTTATCGAAAAGTTCGCCTAATGGTCTATTATACAAACTTCTAAAACGTAATATGCGCAAAGGCAAATCAATCCAGGCTAGGCAAAATCTACCGATTAATAACCAGATCTCGTAAAACCAAACTCCGAAACATTTCGGTCGTCACGCGCACGCGATGCGCGGCTCTCCGTACGTCAACGCTCGCTCGCAAAAAAGAAGCAAACGAAAGAAAAACGTGGGGGAATGAGAGAGCCCGCGTTTTCGCGATACGAGAGACGAAAACAGGCCGCTCGCAGCGGAGTCGACACGCGCACATAGAGCAAAGAGAGTTTAAATGCATTTGGATTCAATTTCGCCGCGGCGGATCGCTATATACACATACGCGGACGCATGCGTTTTTTGTCGGCCCTTCGCCCGCGTGATATACATATTGCGAAATTTAATCCGTCGCTCTCGAGCGCGAGTTTTCTTTTCTTTTCCATTGCCCGGCGAATGGTTATGGATGCGAATGTGATTGTTTAATTGGGGGCGGAGAGAGCGGCGCCTACGGAATACGAGGAGGTCGCCGCGCAGCCATCGATCACGCGCGTGTGGTAAAGGAGGAGACGGGGGAGAGCGAGAGACAGAGAGAGTGTGAGTTGAGGAGGACTCTCGTGTGCGTATAACGCGTTGCCTGCACGCAGGTGATTCTGGGGAATCCGTCGCAGATGCTTCAAGAGACGCTGACACGCGGTAATTGCCTATTGTCGAGCGGTTAGCATGGGTGAGCTGCGTGCTACTTAAGGATGTTCAATGGTGTCATGCTGTGGGGCGAGGCGAGGGATGACAGCCAACGAACTCGGTGTTTTGTTTACGTTTTCACCTACTTCTTTTCCAAATGCCCTGTAAGCGGTCAAGATCCCTCTAAGTTTTTATTCTTTGATAATTTTTCTATGCAAATAAAGGTCTTTTAACCAAATCTCTTAACTTTTTATAAGATATTTTTATGTTCAAAGGTCACATAACCTAACTCTCCCATAAGAGCCTATGTTAAAAACTCGATTTTCAAGAATTTTTTTCTCGAAAAAATGCTCAGTATAAAATATTGAAAAAATTCAAGCTGCTCTTATTTTATCTAAGTAATGATATATTAAAATTTTAAAGACTTCTCTTAACTTTGCTGTAACCATTGAACATCCTTAACCCTCGCTTGTTTATAGTGCAGCACTGTTTCTTTAGCTTTTTCTAAATTGATTTTGGCAAAATAATTTTACTAATATAGATGAAAGAAAGTTTTCTGTACTTGTCTCAGAACTTTAGAGCTTCAAAATCAAACTCAATGAATTTAAGTGAAATACTATTGTCTAGTTTATAGACGCTCGCATATAGAGAGAATGCACAGGCTCACTTAAGGTAGTTCTCTAATATATCAAAAAGTGGGTTTCGAAAGTAACAAAATTCTAGCGTGTTCTTTAAAATCTAAATAATTTTTCTTTATTTTTTAAAATATAGGTTGCCGACCTATTTTTCAAGAAAAAAATTATTGAAAATGGTTACTTTTACATTGATAGTAAATGACGCCATATAACGCATAACAGGAAGTAATAGTATTAGTTGATAAAAAAGTGGGTTTTCAAAACGAAAAACATAGCTTAAGAAAGATGAAATTCAGCTCTTTCTTTTAAGTTTATCAAATATGTGTCAAGCCGACCTTTTTAAAAAGATATAAATGATTATAAATACGAATAGCAGACGACATGCATGAGAGCGAGAGAGACAGAACGACGCGTATGGCATGCGTATGGTATAGTTTATGCTCTCGCTGAGCGCACAAACTATAACGCGTTAGAGAACTACCTTAAAAACATAATTGGAAACATCCGTCGTATAATAGATAGTATAAGGTCCTTTAGCAGAGTATTTTGTCCTGCTACATGCAAATATCACGATTGCTCGTAGTTAATGGGAGATCACAGGAAGATATCTCTCTCTTACTCACCGGCATTCTTTTTAACAGTATGATATTCTAAAAATCTATGCAAGTATACTGACGCACTGCTGTTTCTTTAAGAAAGCCTACTTTGACGTACAGAAATACCTGTTTTTACCTGGATTTGGCTCTGATATTTTCTATACACATTGAACTCGACACGATCATCTAGTGACTTGCTCCACATACATACTAAGACAAAGTAAAAGACGTATATATACGAGAACCCAAAATGCGTAAGTCTTACAAAGAGAGGTCCCCAGGTGTACCCCGCCGATTTTCTTGAAATTGTAATATATTGTACTACATCAAAAAATAATTGACACGTGTTTTTGTATACGTAACCATACGCCTTTTTAAGGGGTGAAAACCATCCGTAAAATACTTTGTTTTGAAACAGCAAATATTGCACATTTCACTCTATTGAAAAATTCGAGTAGTTTTTAAGAAATCGGAAAAACAATGTTTGGGGTTGAATTTTAGGGGTGAATTACTCCTTTTTAAGGGCTGTTTTTGAAAAATTCCGAACTACTTTAATTTTATTTATCAATTTTAATTATAATGCAATAAGTAACAGCATGATATGTGAATGGAATAATGAAATACAACAGAATAAACGTTAGGAGTAGTATACCCCTTTTAAGGGATTTTTTCGAAAAATCCCGAGACACGTCAACTTTATTTTTTAATTTTATTTATAATGCAACAACTTTTTTTTAATTGAACAAATTTTAAAATTTTATAGCAAAAAAAGTATGAAAAAAAATGTTTTCCGTTAATAAAAAATAGGGGTTGTTACCCTTAGGAGTGAAAATACTGCACAAATATGTAATTTTGAATAACAGGTAACTTCTATTTTGTTTCATTGAAAAATTCTAAATAGTTTTTGAGAAATTAAAAAAAAGCGTTTTTAGGCATGAATTTTAGGGGTGGTTTTCGCCCCTTAACCTTTAGGCTGCGGGGAAATTTCAGTACAAATTGACCTCTCAGAATATGTAAAATGTATACATAATATCACTGGATATCTCAGATAGAGTCGCTGACCTGACTGCTGGTCCATATATCGACCAGCCCCGCAGGCAACGTAAAGTACAATGTAAAAAAATTTGTCTCTTCTGTTATGAAGATTTGAGAGGGTATTTCTATGTAATTTCACGCGTTGAATATGAAAAAAATAGTAACAAAATGCTCGCAGACACCCTTGACCTTGAAAATCACCATTTGAAGGTCAAATTTCATTCCTACTATAAGTCAAGTTTTTAGACGGTTTTCGTACGTAGTTTGATGTGCTGAATACGTAAAAAATAAGAAAAAAATTCCTGTTGATAATCCTGACCTTGAAAATCAGTATTTCAAGGTCAAGAATATTTTGAGAAATTTTAAAACTATTTGTTATGTATTCAGAACATCAAATTTGATCTAAAAACTTCAAATATTCTTTGTCTCTAGAGTGGTCCATATATCGACCACCCCCCCAGCTAAAAGGTTAAAAAGACGTATGGGCACGTATAAAAAACACGTGTCAATTATTTTTTAATGTAGTACAATATATCACAATTTCAAGAAAATCGTAGGGGTACACCTGGGGACCTCTCCTTGTTAGTGCAAATTATTGTATGTAAACAATATGGGTGCATAAAACATACTCGCAAAGTCAACATTTGTAGTACATGCGCCCTGGTGCAATTTTTCTTCGCTTTCTACTTTAAAATATTGTGAAAATTTTTTTTTAAGGTAATTTATTGCTGCTATTGGTTTGCCAAAGGAAGAACATGAACTAGACTGATTTAAAGATCTTCGATAGACACTAGAAAACAAACTCTGTAATTTTTATGAGTTTACATCGCACGACACAACGCGGGAATGCATAAGAGTATCCAAGAAAGATCTATATTACAAAATAGTATCTTTTAGGTACTTTTCTTCTACATGCTCGTGTTACGCCATGCGTTGCACTCTCGTACTTATAGTTACAGGATTCGTTTTGTAGTTTCCACTGGAGATTTTAAACTTAGTCCAGTTAATGTGCTTCGCACGGCAAACAAATGTCAGCAATAATTTACTTTAAAAATATCGTCACACAATGGTTACAAGTATTGTGGATTGTCCATATAGCTTTAATGTAGACTATAGCAGCTAAATTAATTTTTGTAAGTGCTCATTAAAGAAGGCAAATAATCGAGACCGAAGACAACAATTAAACAGGAAGGTGTTTCGCCTGTTGCAGTTAAAAATATATAGTATCTTTTAAATAACAAAGTCTTTTTCTGTTATTTATACGTGATCGGTACCCATTATCTATATTACAAAAAGTACACTCAGGTATGCCTCTCACATTGGTGAGTTTTATACCTTCATTACTTAATAAATTAACATTCGAAAGTTTATTTGGAAAAACAACAACGTCAGATGTTTCGTATATGTAAATACTATGCTCAGAAATTTTTTTGCGTGATTTTATCATCATTTCCATGAGATACGACCGTTTCAAGACTAGATCCAAATTCTAAAATAAAGATTCCTACTTACCGGCATTGAGGTTTTTATTTAATTAAAGAAGTTCTGAGTAGGTTTTTGGAAAAACAACAACGTCAGGCACTCCGCAAAAGATGTAGACATTTAAAAATTATGTCGGTATTTTACTTTACCTTAAAAGTACATTCAGTTATTATAAATTTATATGTATTGTGCGGAGTCCCACCTTCCTCGACGGGCAGCCTTGAACACAACATCAGTCCTAAGACTCTTCTCCACTTTTCTCTGACTCTCTTACTCTCTTTCCCTCTCTCTTCACTTCGTCCTTCTCCTTTTTTTCTTCCTCCGCCTGTCCACCTTGGTGCTTTCTTTCTCGAGCACTTGACTAATGAGGCGGCGCGTCTCCAGCGTTATTAGATCGGCGAAGCGGTTTTGCGAGAGGCAAGACTCGTCCATCTCGCTGCACCGAATCCGAGATACGTATATACGCGCGTGCACACGAAGGATGGGTAATGATACGGCTGGCGCTCGGCTTCTTATTTGTCAAACGTCACGCAGAGCGCGTTCAATAATAATCGCGCGCGGGGCGAGGTGTATATACGCGTGTATACGCCGTCGCGGTCATTATATAATTAGAGGCACACGAGACCGGGCGCTTTAGGGAATAGCGAAAAATGGTCGGGATTCGTATATACTCACTCTTGAGACGGGATGCGCCTCGAGGGCATTCTTTTCTCACGCGGAAAGAGAGTTTTTGGAGATGATGGTCGTGATTCGATGCGATCAAGTTGACGATTTAAGAGGACGTCAGAGCCTATTACAGACTCCTATGGTAAATTTTTTACCTGTCAACAATTATTTTCAAGATTTTGAGAATCCTTGTTATTCACTAATAGCAATTAGTCGAAAAAACAGAGAAAAAAATGTTGATAGAAATTAAAGTTAAACAAACCGGTAGAGAACACGAAATTTTCGCTAAAAAACTTTTTAGTTTTTGGTACTATGTAAAATATTTTCCTAGTTGATACATTTTTTGGATGCTAAAAATGGGAGCACACTTTTCCTAATTTGCTGAACCTAACTATTCTATAAAAATACATGAGTAAAAAGTCACTTACTGGACCAAATCACTAAAAAAATCGACTGTTTCTATAATAAATATTTACTTTCATTTCACAATTAAAATTTGAGGTGACTACCACAAAAAGTTAATACACTCACCAACAAATCAGTATATTATTGTACTAATTTGTATTAGCGAGCAACTTTCCGTTTCTACATTTTTAGAGAATATGCGCTTATACTAACGAAGAATCACGAAAATTTCCTCATGATTCTGAATAAAATCCTCATGTCGAATCGAACAACACGACCACTTGGAACTGAACAATTTGGAATTAAAATATATTGCTCTTCCATCAAAATGATTGGGCATACATTTTTTTATTTTTGATTGCACCAAAATTGCATTCGTTGCACGAGAGACTTTATCGAGCGTCTTACTGAAGTCAAGCTGTACCAGTATCGTAATGAGTTTTTTGTCTATGCCTGTGCGAATGTCATTTGTGAGTTTGAGGAGCACTGTATATTTCCGAATGGAAATATAATAATAAATAATAATAAAATATAATAATAATAATATAATTTGTTTTCTTTTCCCAATGGCCGCATCTTACTGTTCACAGTTTGAGACATTTTGACAGGTGAAGTTTTTAATTTTAAATAATTTAAAGTCTCATTAGTTCACTTGTGACGTTGAATCTAATGGCCCATCTACCAGCAATGTGCTTTTTTTTAAAGACGTGGGTAATCTCTCATTAAGTTCATTTACAAAAATCCCACTATCATTAAAAATGTCTGCACTACTGATAATTGGCGTAGAAACTGAATATTCTTGACTACTTGAATTTGGTGTAAATAAAGTTGAAAATTGCTATAAATTCTTATTTTGAAGTTTCTTCTTTATTCTTTCAATATATTATAGTAAATGGGATAATAAATAGGTAGAGAAATGGCATAATTTTTTAAAAACGGCACGAGTTGACAGCTTAGAAATAAAAAAAATCGATTAAAACTTTGAAAATTCATTAAAAAAAAAATCAAAAAATTGCATATTCTCACCTACTGGTAAAGTTAGTTTTTTTAATGTATAAAAAATTAAAATTTCAGAGAATAAAAATTGTAGTAATGTTTATTATTCCATATCATATGAAACATGTTCAGTGGCGAAACACTAATGTACTATTATCCGGAAGATAGGAAATGGTAATTTTAGAAGCATATAACCAAGTTTTAGTGTAGTTAACCAAGCTCTGCCCGATAAAGGTTTTAAAGAAGTCGCGTATTATGCGAGATCTGGATAAACGAGGGAATAGCATTTTGGCGAAGTAATCGAATAAAACACGCGCACACATCGTACAACAATTCCATGGCCAGGAAAATAAGACGATGGAGAGCGGAGGCAGCAGATGTGAAAATTCTAAACAAAAGAATTAGATCTCTGAAAAATTATATACATTTTATGAACGAATATAACAGCTTCATGAAATATACATTGCCATTCTACTGGTAGCCAAGTATTAAATATCTTACAATATAATTGATGTTAATGGCAACGAGCATCTAATATTTTATGATAGTGACTGCATAGAGCAGTTGAGAGATAGCAAAAAATTTTATATGGATACGACTTTCACCGTGGTGCCAAAAATAACGAACATAATTTTTAACGATTATGTTAGAAAAATACCAAACGGTAAGATAAATAAGCAATATTATAAACACAGTAGAATAATATGTATAAATAAATTATTATTGTAGACATTACCAGAATTTTTTGTGCATACTACTTTGTAGACACTAGTTCTGATTCCAAACTTCTGTTACGCAAAATGTGGACTGACAGAGTAACGTGTTTGGATAGATTCGATAATTGATAGGATATCATAATGTACGATGATGGTGGTTCTATTTGTAGTCTTAATACAGTGTTCTTGATAGTGAGTAAGAGATCGACACAAGACGGAGAACAGCAAACTAAGTGATGGAGGAATCCTAAACACTAATATTCGTCTTCAATGATAAAACAATACTCATAATTTGTCTGTATAGAAATTTCATTGTTTAATAATCTAATTTTAAAAATTTTATAATTTAAATTATGACATATATTGAATTTCATTTATTTAAATATCTATCGATATTATCAATAAATGTTAATACTTTGTTTTTCACTTTAAAATCCAAATAAAAATCGTTAACGTCGAATCAAATACTCTGATATCAAATTTTGCAGTCTCGTATCCATTTGAAATCCAACTTTACTTCATCAAATACAATAAATTAACCTATTCTTTACACCCAATTTTGACAATGCCAGAAGCTGGCTAAATAAACATTCGTACCTTTTGAATACGATTTATAAAGTGATGCCAACACTGATTATTGATACTTTCATCTCTTAATGTAAATGTTAGACACTCTTTTCCTTTTTATCGTTGGTTAGTAAGTTAGTTTATTATAATTAAATTTTTTTTTTTCAGTTTTGCAAGGCAAAAGTTGTATCTACTATGACGCAGATGCGCATTTCCTTAACTTTCGCCGATACATTGATAATTGTCTCTGCAATATGTTTCCATATATGAATATTCAATATGTATCCAATATATTACCCAATGTTACTTTTGATTTTTTTAAGTCGACAGTGGTACGGCACCTTTATTTATTGGGATTTTTCTTAATTTAACGATTCTGTTTATTAGAAAAAGTTACGGAAACTGTAATACAATAGTAATCCTATTTACGGCAATTGGAATGTGTAAATGAATCTTTGTAAAAAAATGTTATATCTTTAGATCTACTAGACCGCCGAAGCCTCCTTAAGAGTAACGTTCTTTCATGTAACCAGTTGCAACAGTCAACTAAGACCATCCCATCCAAGTTAAAATATACAAGATATTACCTATCGCAAATTATAATGCATCAACTGTTCTTTGTTAACACCCTGTTAATTAAAGCATTTCAAAACTAAAAGTCTTTCAATAATAAATACTTCCAAGTGCTAGAAAAAAAACCATTTCGCCGGTCTACACCATCCTTCACACGCAATATCCATCACACAAGCGAAAAAATTCATATGAAACCAAATTTACAAGCGCGATAAAATTAAACGGACCGTGCGCACGAAAGCTGATAGCCCGGACAGTCCGTTAAAGGACTGCTACTCTCTTCCTCGCAGGAACGGGAGGTTTCGGTAACCGAGTCGGCGAGCCCCTACAACCCCCGCAGCGCCTGGGAAGACAAATGAACCTGAGGTGAGAACTTGCCCGATAAATACCGAAGGCGACACAGCGTTTGACCAGGGCACAGTCGTGGCACGCGCCCGCGCGCAAGAAATACTGCGCGCGATCTCTTGCCCTTTCAACCCCCTCTCGAGTTCGCGCGCTCCAGCATCGTTTACCCGCGTCTCTGTCTTTCGTTGTGTGCTTGGGCGCGCATGTGTGCATGGGAGGGGGAGCGAAGGTTGTGAGTCCCTTTTCTTCTTAACCAAAGCGTATCCACTTAGCGCATTAATTTAGCGAATTTCCTCGGGAGTGAGCGCGTTATATGTATATATAGGTATATAAAGCTACGGGACGCGCTAGCGCTATTAAAGCACGCTTTTCGTCCGGTTCCTCGAAGTTCCGTAAAAGCGGCGGCCCACGCCTCCCAAGCCTGCGGGACGTGAATTAAAATCTTTATGAATTACCAGCGTTCTGTGTATTTATGTGAGGCATAATTTGAATTTCTCGGAAATAGTTTTAGAATGAACTGTGTGGTTTGGAATAAGATCATTAACCGCTTTTAATTGCTGTACGTCAAAATTAATTTTACAATTTATTAATTCAAATTATTAAAAGGGTAATAGTGTTTTAGAATAAAAAAAAATAATTTTTTTTTTAATTAATCAATTTAGTGTCACTTCAATTATTTATTTTTTCACAAAATTATCATCATAATAAATATACGTACAAAACGAAATGAGCTAATAAGAGATCATTTTAATTTAAGAGATATATAACTCAAAAAGCACACACACACCATATATTATTCCCTAATTAAACACTTCTCACTGCTCGTCACACGGAATCATTTTTCTAAAACAGACAAGAACAGCACAGAATGTACACACGCAAAAACCATTAATAATATCCTCGCTTCCCCGTACAACACGGTTTCTTCTAACTCTCGCTCCCGCTCCCCGATGAAAAAAAAAAAATCTCAAGACACGCTACTAATACCGCAACCGGCCTACCGTTTTTGCGCGCACTCGGACACCTCATTCTCCTCACTATACGGCCTTAGCGCCTCCGCTTGCACTGTACCTATATACTCTCTCCTCATCGTATTTCCTCTCGCTCCTTTTTCGCGCGGCTGATAAATGCGAGAGAGTGAGAGCCCCGTTCGCACAAAAAGCCGTGATACGAAGCCATCCGCTCGCGCGCCATTTGATTCCGGGCCGCTGTCGCGCGCTGCACTGACGTATTAAATATGTGGTAGCGCGCGCGCGTGCGGGATTGGATTGCCTTAATCAGTGGATTAATTCGTCATGGGGGCCGGGCCTTTGTCGGCGAGAGAAAGATAGAGAGCGAGCACTCGGTGCGCGTATATAATCAACTATTTGTGCTAATGAATATTATGCTAGGTGGCTGCCGCTGCTGCGAGGTGCCATTAATAACATCGGAACCGTAAGTGTATGTGTGTGAGGCATCCGCGACGGCGAGGAGGGTGCGTAACCCGCGAGTACGCGAGGTGCTTTGAGAACGGCGCGCACGCGCGCCGTCTAATCTCTCACGGGAGATACGTGAAAAAACAGTGGAGAATTGAATGGACGCAGCTAGTCGTAAAGTCGAGATTCCTATACTGGAGATTAATACTGGGCAATGTTTTAGAGAAACGGACTCGTATTAAGTTTAAGCATACTTTAAATTTAAGATTGTTAGGCGAGTCAATTCTCTTATAAAATAAGTCGTTTTTATTTTTACTAATCGATCGAGTATGTCTGCGAATAATGAAGAAATCCTTAAGAATAGTGAAGCGATACTTAAAAGAGAAAATTTTAGTTTATTTTTAAATCTCAAAGTGCACACGAAGAAAAATGGTGTAACAAAAATTACTATATTTATAGTAATCGTGGGACAGACTTAAATTATCATAAAATTTACTACAATTTATAATAAAAATTCCTATGTTTTGAGTAATTTTTGCTATGTACATAGCAATTTTTACTATAAATTGTAGTAAATTTTATGATAATTCGAGTCTGTCCCAAAGTTCCCATCGATCATAGTAATTTTTCTTACATTTATAGTAAATTTTCCTAAACATTTCTCTCAGTGCAGTAACCTTTATTTTACAAAAATACTATACATATATAATAAACAAAGAATCAGAAATATATATAAGATTTATGGCAAGACACCAACCCCGAACTACATCAACGTTCGCCGCATAGCATTTCCATACAAACTTGACCCGATCCGTCTCTCCTCAGTCCATTGGCCAGACCAATCAATTTTCAAGGTTGCGCGACGCAGCAGCCGCCCCACATCGCCGTCGACGGAACCGGAAAAATCGAATTCACCCTCCGCCACCCCCCACCCTCTTTTCTCCCGACGTCGACGAAGAGAGTAGCTGTGTCCGCGCGGCTTCGCGCACAAAGAAAAGTATAGCCGCAGCGAACTCGGCCGGATCGGCCCTGACACAAATTACCTCTTTAACGGAGGTTAGCCGGCCACTCGCTCGCGGGGTGGAAAGATGGAGTGGTCCCCGGGGAGGAAGCGCTCCAAGAAAAGAACGTCCGGTCTCGGGACGACCACGAAGAAAGAGAAAGAGGGAAAGATAGTTCGAGCGCCGCGTTGACAAATAGATGCACGCGCGCCCGAGCGGTCGTTCCTTATATACACATACGCGGTCGTGAAATAAAAGCTTCCGCTGCAAGCTCGCCGCTGTGTAGCGGGGCACGATGAATAGCGCTGCGCAAGCACATTGGCCCGCTCATAGTCGTCGTCGTACAGTACGTACAAGCGCATGTGGATATATACGCGCGGGGTTCTTTCTACGTTGCGCGCGCGCGAGCGCTTCCTTCTTCTAAACGCGAGAGCTGAAATATTACGGACGTTGGAGGAATGTACTTCCGCGATGGTTTTGTTCCACGTGTTACCGTTTTCTTGGTCTTGAATGGTCGGGGAATATCAGTTACCTCGTTCGTATACAATTTGTTTCTACATGTACTGAGTTGATATAAAAAGTATGCACAAAGTTTTCTCGTATATTATTTTTATATCATCTCTCAACTTCTTATTTTTTTTAAACTTGATTTTTAAATTTCAAATTAGCAACATTAATGCAAGTAATTATACGAATATTTTATACTTTAAGGTGATGTGAAATACCGACATAATTTTCAAACATGGATATCTCATGAAAATACCAATAGAATCGTCCAAAAAAAAATCTGAGTATAGTATTAACATATACGGAGCGCTTGACGTTCGTGTTTTTCCAAAAAAAATGATGAAAATTTATTAAATTAAATAAAAACCGTACTGTCGGTAAGTAGGAATCTGCAATTAAGCTACTTTTCAAACATGGATATCTCATGAAAATACCAGTAGAATCACCCAAAAAAAATCTGAATATAGTGTTTACGTGTACGGAGCGCTTGACGTTCGTCTTTTTCCAAATAAACGTTTAAATGTTGATTTAAAAAATATTGAAATTCACGGTTTCACATGGCCTTAATCTCTGAAAGTGCATGAATATTATTATTGATACATATGAGGATATTTTTTTTGTCCACACTTAGAGGGTTCAAAAATGAACAAAAAAAAATTGAAAGCACTCCTTCGCGACAAGTTTCTTCTCATTCTATAGGTCATAAAATATACGAAAAAACTCGTGAACATTAGAAAACGGTCTTGTGACACCGTTTTAGAAAAAAATCCATTTTTTTTTCTTATGGAAATTTAACATGGGATAAATGGACGAAAAATAGTCACTGATAATGAGCGAATAGTAAGCTTTTAAATGTGCCAACAAATATTCCACAAAAAACATTAAAGAAGAAGAAAAGAGCTTTAATTTAAGCTAAAGATCGTTAAAATCAGTCGGTTCTGCGCAAAGTTACGTGCATTTGAAAATCGCGAAAAATTACCAAAAATGATTTTTGGTCATTTTCGCGATTTTTTTGGAATATTTGTTGGCACATTTAAAAGTTTACTATTGGCTCATCATCAGTGACCACTTTTCGTCTATTTTTCCCATGTTAAATTTCCATAAAAAAAATGTTTTTTTTTTCTGAAACGGTGTCACAAACCGTATATTTTATGACCTATAGAATGAGAAGAAACTTGTCGCGAAGGTGTGCCTTCAAAGTTTTTTTTTTAATTCTTTGAACCCTCTAAGTGTGGAAAAAAAATATCCTCATATATTAAATTGTCTTGTACTATACTTCAAAGAATTTTAAACACAAGAATTACTAACCCAACAAAAACTGATTGTAGCAGCAGCAGCATCCTCTCAAACAAAACCCATCCTACACAATAACAAAAAAATCAATCTCCCAACTCGTAATTCACGTAATTCTCGAGCCTCGACCAAGCACGCCCGTACCGCGAGTAATTTTTTACTCCCGCGCGTTAATTCGCGCAACCATGCGGTACACGCGCTCCAGTTACATAAGCCGTAATGTACGCGCGCGCGATATGCACGGGACAACAAGAACAAAAAAAAATAATCTGAAAAAAACCGCACGGAGATAATAAGCGAGCAGCGCTATACACTCGTTAACTTGAAATGCACGCTCCCAGTCAATGTCACTGCAGTGGCGTAATAACACGCTGCCGCCGAGCCTCGTGTACGAGCATACATATACACGCCCCGCCTCCTTCGCGTACGCATAACGACGCTGAAGGAACCTCGTGATGCGACGTCACGTCGTCGAGAGAATCGCCCGGAGCTTTTTTTCTCTCTCAGAACTCGAGGCGCGTCCCTTCTTGCTTTTTTGCCATGTGGGTGGCCTCCTCGCGAGCGTTTCGCCGAGTAACCGCGCGGCCACCTGCGTTTCGGCCATAAAGGACAATGATATTTTTATAATTGAAATTAATTGTCGGACGGCGGGGGTGGTTGTGCCCGAGTGTGTGGCACTGGCGGTTTAAAATTCGGACCGAGGTCGACGGGTTAAGAGATGCGGCTGAGGGTTTTTGCACTGCATGTGCCTGCAATGCAGAAAATGTGCGGTTGAATTTGTCAAAATGACAAAATTTAGTTTAAATAGTTTTTTTTTTAATAAAAATGTTTTTAAAACGAATTGTACAAAAATTTAGTGCAAATACACTTGCTTCTTCAAATTTAAATTATTGCTTCTTAAATAATTAAGAATATCACTTTTAATGTAAAAAGAAAATTCATTATTCCAAATTATTCGAAAATTTACAATGAGTTCAATTGTAAAAATAGCATTTTTTAATGAAGATAAAATTACTAATAAAATTACTTTAACAAAGACTTTTTTCACGGCCTTGGTTAGAAAATCATTCACAAAATTTATGTTGTATTTGAATACACGAACATCTGTGTAGTAACTGATTTATTATTTTCTATGTTACAATACCAACGAGGTGTTGTTGAATTATCAAAAATTCTTGCACGAAATTTCTACTTTATCGACATAACCCTCCGCCTTAGTCGGTAACATGACCGATTAATATTAAAACTTATCGACATCTTCGACATAAATAAATATTTAAATAAAATACAAGAATAGCGTAGCAAAATATATAATCAACGAAACATGGTTTCCCTCTGATTCATTGCGCTCTTTCTCACAACTGATCCTCCATTCGTAAACTGCTGCTCTCGTACCTTATAATCCACTCAACGCGCAACCTCCGCCTTTACATAAGCGTTTCTTCCACGATTCTCGAAACGACGCCAGAGACAAAGAGCATCAAAACGTCCAATCTCAATTTCCGTGAGAAGTAAAACGGCGCTTTTTGCGCCCAAATTAGATTCCATCATCTCCCTCGTCTCCCATCCGGCTGTGTAGCCCGTAACAAGCTCTCGTCGTCGACGCGAGAAAAAATGCAGATGAGCCGCGCGAGATTGCCGGTTTCGAAATCACATACACACGCGGGGATACTTATGTCGGTAAGCGAGCGAGCTTGTCGATGATCGACCGAGGCGCCGGTTTTCTGCGCGTGGGTATATACGAGGCCCCGAAGTCTGTCGGGCCCGCAGAGGTATGTGTATACAGCGCCGCCAGTCGTGCGCAACCGATCATCAAAGTCGCATTTCCAGCCGGTAATGGGTGTGTTTAGCCGGATAGCCGGATGGCGGTGTATATACGCGCCAACAGCGGTGCTTGCGTATACTGTATGAACTCGCGTGTTCTTGAAATGCGAAGCGAAAAAAAGAGCAGATGGTAGTGCTAGGGGAAAAGCGAGAACTGTTTCAGAAATACAATCTGAAAAATATAAATTAATTTTGTTTGAAACATTATGTAGATTCATATTGAAAATTAAAGAGTGTAGTAATAAAATTAGTACAATGTACTCTTTAATTGTGAAATAGTGAAAACTCACTATTTCAGTAATTATGCCGTACATTGATAAGGTATAGAACACTTCAATAGTGCATATTGACTCTTTAAAATATCGAAATTTTCAATATTAAATAGTAAGTCCAGTATGCTCTGTTGAAACGGTGAATTTTCACTATTTTACATTCAACTCAGACCGAGATATAATAGCTAAGTAACATATAGTCTTTGCTTCTTTTTGAACTAATTCATTGAGTAAAAAGAGTAAAAAAAGATACATTACCTACTTTAAAGTAGTCCAATATGTATTCCTTATGTTTACTTTGTCTTTATAAATGGACTGAATAAATTATATTCTGTACCATATGTAAATATATTTTATGCATTAAAATCAGTGTAAAATAAATAGCACTTTATAGACTTTGCCATTTTGATGAATTACAGTGAGAAGATTAAAGTGGTATTTTGTATGATATTATTATTATCACACAACATTTTTTATAATATAATGGGTTCCTCGTGGATGATAAACGAAGTAATGAAGATTAATTCAGGACATAATTTTTGAACGACAATTACATAGATAAATTCATTACATTCTGCATACTTTTTGTAATTGCTTTTTTATATCTTTTATCTTATTTCAATACCTGCAAATCCGCAATTAAAAAACTAATTCTAATTACTTTTAAATATTAAAACACAGTAAATACAAAACTCAAAATTATCACACACCCAGTACGAAAATCCGACAAACTCCACCCTCTTCAAACCTCACCACCTCCCACCACAACCCAATCATCCACTAAAAACCCGAACCACGCAAAAACACGATCGACGTAGTCGTTGCCACTCCAACCACCACCACCACACGGCTCTCTGCGGTGCGGCGCGTCGCTCCTCTCGATCGTGATCGCCGGCCGCCAATAATCATCGCCCCGACCGCAATTTGCCGCGAGCCCGCGGGCGACCAATGGCGGCAACATCCTGCGTGCGCGCGACGTCCGCGCTACTCTGTTATTAGGCCGCATTATCGTATAATACCCGCGCGATCAGCCGAGAGCAGCGGTGCGATTCGTGGCCGCGCGAGAGGCGGAGTGGCGTAATAGGGCCCCGGGATCCAGCAAGATGTCCGTGCGGCGGGCGCGTTTGTGATGCTGTGTATGTATAAGGTTTGCATGAGATTTCTTTGAATGGCTGAATATTTGATCGATGATGCGTGTTTCGGTTAAGAATGATTTATGATTTTTTTTTTTCAATAAATATTGAGCTAATTTAGTTTGTTAATATGTAGGGTTTTCGCGCAATTTCGTTACCTTACTGTTGCTGCAAAGATAATTCGCATACAATTGTCGCAGTTTCACGCAAAAATAAATGGAATTTCTTTCTCGTCTAATTGATAAATTAACTTATACATAATTTCACTGGCATTACTATATACTACGCTCATCTCGATCTTTTTGCCAATTCTTTATCTTGATAATACTAGACGCTTTATCGAAAACAGAAACTTTTGCTGCTCATCGGAATAAAAAACGATGCGCCGAAATCCGCGCATACGAATTCGACTCATCGATAACAAAAACTTTTCAACCCCTCGCCACGCGAACACACATATAGGCACGCAACTTTCTCAAAAACAAGATTCACTCCCCGTACCCCGTCGCGAAAAATTCCTCTCCCTTTCTTTCTCTCACTCTCCTTCTCTCAAAGCATATATACCCCGATGCACATACGTTAGCGCTAACGGCCTCGAAAATCTGGTTTTCGTTTTCCGGGGAAAGAGAATCAGGACGCGCCCGCCCGCCCGCTCGCGCATATATACGGTTTACCAAAGTGGAGCTTATCGCGGCTCTCTCTCCTCTAATAGAATAGGTATACCGTGCTCTAGCTTCTTCTTCGTTCTCCTTCCTCTCCTCCTTGCCCGCCTCTCTTCTTTTCCCTCACCTTTTGCGAGACAGAGAGCGCGAGGGCGGCGACAAAAGGAGCGCGAGGATAAGAAGAGAGGTGCGCATATAGATATAGACACTCTCTCTTCTCTCTCCTTCTATTCCCCTCCGCGGGAGCACGTTTTGCGGCATTCGAATTGCAAATACCGGAATGTTTGCATGTTGTTGTCACCGCATCGTCCCGCAACTCCGCGCGAACGCGGGGGTAGAACCGAACTAGAGGGTGAGAGCTGCCGCCTCTCGCCCCTTAAGGGGAGAGAGAGAGAGAACTCCTCGAGAGGAAATGGAGAGGAACCGACTCGAGTCTCAGATAAAGACGAATAAAAATAGGCGAGCGAGCGAGCGCGCGGCCCGAAGAGATAGGGGGCGCAGGATGGAGACGGCGCTTCCTGCCCGGGGAACATTAGCGCCCTCGATACTCTCCCCTTTCCCTGCACCCTCTCTCTCTCTTTCTCTGGCTCTCTCTCTCTCTCGCTCTATACCGCACCCCGCGGCTTCCTCGTTTTCCTTCGCTTTGTCGCTCGCTCGCGCACCCGTCGCTCCTTATCCTCTCTTGCGCGCGGGCGGCTTCTTTCTTTCCTTCGCCAGCTCGCTACTTATTTTTTCCGTTTGAGAAAGGGGAGGCGGAGGAGGAGAGACGCTACTCGCGAGTGACAGACATCGCGAGCGAGAATCATGCGACTATACCGCCGCGTCCGCGGAATCGAACGTAGGCTGCGGCACAGTAGCGCGGCGATTCCGGTTGTATCTTTATTGCCGCGCGAGACAATGAATTTAATGATGGGTTTTTATGGACTGGAGAGCGAGGTGGGAAATCGGTCGTGAAAATGTTTGTTTTTTTTCTGCTGAAATTTATAGAGGTGGAGGCGATAGATATTCCGAGAATGTAATAAACGCGTTGGTAATGTAATAAAATGTAATAAATCGTGAAAGAAAACATTTTGAGATCGAATCCTTTTTAAAAAACCATAATCTCTATATTTAGTTTTTATTGAATTTACCGGTTAAATGATACATTCTCATGTAATCATCTCCAACGAAACACCTGAGATTTCCATTAAATACCTACAGTCCTCCACTTTTCACTGATCGCGGATAATTTATGAATCACACATAAACTATTCAACTTATCATCCTTTTGACATGCCCATATACCCACAAATTATCAGATCTCGGCATATACATATATACACACTATACCTCGCATCGGCTGGCAGAATAATCGCAAGCGCGCGCACAATCATAATTACACGCGGGCCGGCACTACTACTCCCACATCAGCAGCGGCGGCGCATCAGCCTCGCGCGATGTATAGCGTAATGCAAACTGGCAGCACGTGTCGTCGCGGCTCGCCTTAATCTCCGGCATCTACGCGAACCTCTCCCTATATATACGCGCATTTCTTCCCAACACACTCGAGCGATATCTTCAACGCGGCATCACACTCGCGCTTTACGGCTTTTTGCCGCGAGTGCGCGCGGTGATCCGAAAAAAGCGAGCTCTCGGTGATCGTGCCGCGATAAGCGCGAGATAATGACGGTGCTTGGATTTTCATAATTAGATATCGGATTGTGGGTGTATGTGTATAGGTTTGCACATAGGTATATATGTATGCCGCGGCAAGAGCCGCTCGGCTGTAATGCTTTGTAATTTGTTACATCGCGCGGCACGGAGGTATTATGCGAGCGGGCGATGCGAGAGAGAGATTGCATTTAGGATCGTTAAAACATAATGGAGCCTTCTGAGAAGTGCGCGAGACTCCGAGTCGAATTAACCGCCTATGTGTGCGCAGATTATAAGAGATCTGGCAGATATGCGAACGTTCTATATGTGAGGAATGCATTTTTATTATATATTTGTATAATCGGTCGCGTGTCGCCGCTCGTGTATTGATCATTTCGGTTGGATAATTTATGAAAAATTGTGGGGATATATGGATGGTAAAAAAGGGAGAGAGGACGCTGAATGCGCAATTATGAGTGGAATTTAATTATAGCGTATAGGTAATAAATGCTTGTCATGCGTTCTTACGTAAATTCGTACATATGAGATTTTTCTGCGCGAACGTTGCATTAGAAATGAATTTTTTTCATTTGCTGTGGAAGATGTGTACAATAAAAATGCCAGAGACTAAAAGTATTTATTGTCAATTAAAAATGGCGCATGTTTGTGACATTTTTCTGTAATGAGTAACCTCTCGAGAATAATAGCGTATTGATTTTCCTACAGATTTTTTTGACAAAAATATCAAAAACAAACATTTTTTTCGCCAAATCAATAAGGTATGTTCTTAAAAATCTAAAAAAAAGAAACAGAGAAAAACTAAAACTAATATACCAACCGTAAAACAACTTACTTCCTAGCCAATCATAAACTACAATCTCCAACCCCCTTGCAAGCCGCACTCCAAAAAAGCGACTTCTTGTGTAAAACATCAAGCACCTGGGCCACGACACACACACACACACACCGAGGCGCTCCCTATTCGTCCAGCCGTTCCGTTCGTAGGCCCAAGATCTCTCTCTCTCTCTCTCTCTCTCTCTCTCTCTCTCTCTCTCTCTCTCTCTCTCTCTCTCGCGGCCCTTTTCTCGCGTGACCCGCGGGGGCGTGTGTGCCAACCTATACCTGCGCGCACGCGGGCGACACGCTCCGGCGATCGGGCCAATCGCGCGCGCCTCGGCTATTTTGAATTCCCCCGCGCGCTAAGTGCGGCTTCGCGTGCGCGTGGCCCATCGGCCGTGCTTATATATATACATACACACGTATATACCTGCGGGGCAGAAGGGGGAGGGTATAAGGGAACACGAAGAATATTTTAAGGCTCGTGAAACGCGCCCCCGAGTTTTATTTTCGTTCGCGTGTGTGTGCGAGATGCAATTTGGTCAGTGTTTCCCTTTTAATAAGCGACCTGGACGACAAGATCTTCTATTACGCGCGCGCTTTGCGTAATTATAAGGGTGGAAGAGGTATATCGTCGGAGTACGTGGCGCTGTCGTAACTTTTAGGCTGGTTTCGTGAACTGTTGTCGGGAGATTTATATATCTTACGTGTATATGGTTAAATGTTAATGCATTTTTAGACGTATATAGTTCGTGCATCGTAATTCTGATGAAACTTATTTCAACTACTGGGCGAATAATTTTAAAGCGTTGTTGTATTAATGGTCTAAAACAGTTTATCGTCAATATATACATACTAGGAAAAAATACAGTTTGACAAAGAAATTACCGAGTGCAAATACGGGAAGTTCACTTGTTTCCTTTCTCTTCAATTCCCTCCCGCGAACGACTTTAAGGAAGCGACTTAGACTGAAAGTAAATCCCCATTTTCTCAGCCATATCCTAAAGGCGCGAGTGCGGAGGAAATCGGTCGTGTACTAAATTTAAAGGTAATACCTTAGCCTTTGTAGCCGAATCCCTTTCGCGGATCGGGGAACTGCCGCAAAAAATATCCGGCAGATTTAAGCGGAATTCTCGAATGTGCCGCCGACTCAATCGCATCCTCATCCTTATTTAGATCACCTGCAAAAAGAAAATTACAATTATTTTGAAACCTGAGCACTTTAGAGTACTGAAACCGAAAAGAAATTTAAATATAATTCATTAGCGATAAATTTTACTTAAATTTATACATTTAGTAAAATATAATTGGTCATATTTTAATTCTCGCGTCATTCAAAAATGCGACGAATCACACACGCGGTACACCCGCTAAATATAAAAAAATGAATCCGCATCACGAGTTCGCTACAATGAAGCCACTACACGCGGAAGAAAAGCCCCGACGTGGCGCGGTTTGCGTCTGAAAAGCCGCGCGCGCGCGAAGGATTATATAAAAGGCAGCCATTATCCGTAGCTTAATAGTCGGTTAATTCGCAGACAATGTACGATGTTTAGTGGCGCGCGGGCGACTACCGCTGCGCCGCGGTCCCGACTAAATCAATTCATAAAAGAATCGTAATTAGCGCTCTTTTGTTGGAGCGTCCCGGCTGTTGGCGGGAGGGAGACAGAGCGCGAGGGCGAGAGAAAGAGGATAGAGAGAGAGCGACGGTGAAAACTGGGACTTCCGCGGTGGCGATGGCGGCAGCGCGGGCATATCGAACGATAATCATAATAGTATTCCAATGGAGGAATTTCCGAGGCGTTTGATAAGGAAAAATGGTATCAGCGGAATTTTTCAAATTAAAAATTATGACTATTTCTGGTATTTTCGTCGCTGAGTTTATTTTCTGTTTTCTTCTTCTTCTTAATCTAAGGGTGCACTGATGGTTCTTGAAGTTATTGAATGAAAAAGCTATTTTGCAAATGTATGATATTGATATTTTAAATGAAATAAAATCTCACTGAATTTTTAAATTATTTTTTCATAGGTTTTATTTAAACATATTTTGAACAAGGAATATCCTGAACTACTCTTACAAATATGTGACCTTACCCATACATATAAATACATATTTTAAAATAGAACTCACAGCATCCCTCAACATACAAAACATCTCCGCCTCACATTTTTTGTTCTTCCCGTTAAACATAAAAAAATTTATTACCAAGAAACTTGTTGATTCTATTATACCAATTATTTCTGACCAGCGTATAATTAAATTTGCGTCTATATTTTCAGGTTGTTACATAATAATTTAGAAATAACCGATCCTTCTCTCCCTCCTATCTGTTGCAGTTTCCGCTCGCTCGCGCCGCTAGCAGCAAAAAAAAGCCCGGGCCAATTAGAGAAGTGTTTTTAATTCCCGAAACTCATCGTCGTCCAGCGTCCGCAGACATCTTGGAAGAGGCCAATCTGGGCGTCGACTTCCGGCACTCCTTACATCTTCGCCTTCAAGTTTGACGAAACCCACTCTCATTAACCCGAAGGAAATTAAACACGTCCGCGGGGGATTTCTACGTGCCGCACGCTGCGAGCTTCGCTATACCTGCCGGACGCTGCACATACACACACACACACACACACACACACACACATACACACTCACACATCTTAAATGTTACTTAATTTAGATCTGCAATAAAATTGTTCAAATTAAGAATAATTAGATATTTTTATAGTTTACTACAGACGATCGCACTATTAAAAATTTTCCGAAATTTAAGATAAATTCTGTGTATAAAGTTTTATTACAGAATTTATCTTAAATTTCAGAAAATGTTTAACAGTGATAATATAAAATTTTGTGCCATGGTATTATTGTAAATAAAATATATGTATAGGTCTTGAAGATAATGAATCGATTACACTCATTGGAATCACATAATTAAAACCAATTTGTAACCCATTATCCCTTAACAAAATAAAGTTGCAACGTACAATACATCTCATTCTCCAACCATTCGTTCACGCATTATTTCCCGCGCGTGTGTTTCCCTAAACACCATCATGCACGCAGAATCATTAACCAACCGCACGTCCCTTCTCGTTCTCCTTCTCTCCTACATTCTCTATACTCACAGCGCATCACGCAGCAGCAGGAGCAGCAGCAGGAGCAGAAGCGAATGACAATACCGTTTTTCATCGGCGCTCGCGAGCGCTCACGAAGACAAGCAATTCAGCAACTGTCTGTCGTGTAAACCGCTATGCGGAGAGGACGAACGATCGATAAATCTAGGCGATAATAGTGATGTTACGAGGAGTAATCCCTCGCTCGCTCGCCCGCTCTCGAGACAGATAAATGGATCTGCGCGCGCGCTTCCAACCGCACGATGAGGGGGCGACGAGAAAATTCCCGCGTATCACGGCCGCACTCGTTGTGTATACGCAAGCACGTGTGTCTGCATCACCTACACGCCTAATAAGTGCAGCGTCATCGGCGCGCCTGCCCCACAAGTCAGTTATCGTCGAAGCACGCGCTCGTCCGCGACTTCATATCGGCTGCGAGTCTGCGGGGCGAGGCGATGACTGGACTTCCGATTGATCGATATATTGAGAGAGGCACGTATGTATATATATCCACGCGTGGTGTGGCGTCTTAAAGACCTCTTTTCTCGACCACGTGAAAATTCACTTGGATATAGGGGCGGCGAGGAGACTTTTTTTTAAGGCTTGATAGGGGGGATATCGAACGGTGGATATACAGGGGTGGCGGAATGGACACGACCGTGGCACTTGCCTTAATGAAGGTGCGAGCGCGTGTTGGTTTTTCGTTGAGCTGTGTTAGCCTTTCGAGTAGGTCTTTTGTATCAAATACGGTATTGAAGGTGAGTAAATAATTATTATCGGTTGATAGTTTGCAAGACTTTGGATGAACAAGTGCATATTTTTGTAAATAAATACAATTTCTTGAGTAAACACATAAAAGAATGGTGTCGATGGAAGTGGAATGTATTTATTTGGTAAATATTCGTTGGTTACGTTTTATTTTCATTAATTTTTAATATCCAAACATTATAAAATAAGTTGATCAAACAAGGACAGGTCATCATAAATAAATGCAGTAATTGCTAGCCTTTGGAGTAGCGAAGTGGCCCCTTTCCGTGCCAGCCACAAACTTGGCAACTCTTCAAAAGATGTTTTCATTTATTATGCATGAATTTTGTGTAATAGATGTACCTCATTTTGAGGTAAAAATCACGGGACTCGGTTAATTATAAACAATAAATGTTTATTTTATTAATATAACCACAATCGAAGAAATATCACACAACACTCCCAAGAGTCCTTACATCTCGCAACATCTTCTGCACCCCCGTCCGCTCATTCCTCGATCGTAAACACTCCCTAACGATCCCTCCGAAATCTCTTCCGCCACCACCCGATTGCTCCGGCGTACACCTCAAAACTTATGCTAATAACACGTGCGAGGAAAACCGCGAGGTGACGACTCAGGCGCCTCCGTGGCTCCGCTTCTCGGACGTATACGACGTCGTTACTGCGTCCTCGAGGAGCCTAATGCCAGACCACACTTTGTGATCCTAGGCGCCGGGGCCCGGAAACGTGGCAGCTAGCCGCACGCGCGCGCTTACCTGAGTAAATGACAGAGCTTCGCCGATGAGAAATCGACGCGGCGCGCTTGTGTAACGCACAAAAAGCCGCGCTTGGGGTTTACATAAGTTTACAGGGAAGAGGATAGGATACAGCGAGGATGAGGAGTTGGGTTTTTTTTTCTGGTGGTAGGCAGTTTTATTGGATGATAAATAACTGATGAGTATAGTTTTTTCTTTGGAGGGGTTTTGATACATTAAATTTGTTAGGAGGAAGCGAAACATATTTCCGTTTCGTAAATGTGAATGTCGTATATTCTTAAAGTGTGATTGAGTAGATAACTGTATTACGTTAAAAAATATAGTGAATTATGTTTCTGTGAAATTTTTTTGTATAAATTTACAGTAGGCTAGGGCTTTATTGTATAAAACGAAGATTTATTTTATTGATTAATGATTAACTTTTTCTAGATACTTCATTCAATTTATATCAATAAAAACATAATATTTAATAATTCTTTCTGTTTCTCATATATATATGTCAACTCATCTCATCAAATAAAGTACTTTTATGAAAACAAAACCGACACAATTCCATATCTCCCTATCTATATCTCACCAAAATCCAACTGACTTCCTCAAGAAGATAAAAAGAAACTTTTCAAATAAACCTTCGCTCAGCATCTCCGATCCACTCCGCACGCCACACGCCGACACCTCGCTCTCGCGTAATAGCTCCCAATTTATTTAATCAGACAAAGAAGAAGAAGGCGGCGTCGTCGTCGTCGTGGGCTGCTGCTGCGACAGGGAAAGCGAGACGCTGAATTCCTGCGGTCGACACGGTATTCCCATTACCTTCTGCGCGCGCGATCCCCTACCCGGCCCCCGACTTTTCGGGGACAGGCCAAAAGGCTTGAACGCAGCTCGCCGCGCGCAAAGTGCGAAATTGGCGAGAAAAGGCATCCCAACAAACTGCGCCCCGCGCGGAACTGCAGAGCCGAAGAATGCGCGCGAGCGCGCAGCCACACCAAAACCAAAGATTAATGCAGCGCAGTTACTGGGGCAATTTGCAGGCGGCAAGTGCCGGCTGGCCTGCGACCTCTGCGCTATAATACGCGGGTGAGATTCGTTCCGGTGCGAGAGAGGTGGTCGAGTCTCTCGAGTGTGGATATCCCCCGAGGGACGGAAAAGTCGGGCGGAAAAAGTGCGGGAAGTGTGGTTCTCTGTGTTGTGTTGTGCTAGGAGCGGGTAAGTATAGAAGGATGTGGGAATAAGGGACGAGGAGACAAAGAGCAAGAGTAAATGACTGAAATTGCTCTAGTTTTTCGGGGAATTATATAGCGTGACGTGTGTAAGGAGGAGGAAATTAATAGCCGTGGCGTTAGGGCGGCGGCTTCGATGAGGTGAGCTATCGGTGTTGTCTTATTATTGTCATTGACATAATTAATGGAGTGTTTATAGGTCAATGCTTATTTTAGTAATTGTTAATTCAAATGAAGTAGTATAACAAAGCGTAAGGTGTATCTTCCACTGTTTTTATATAACGTTTTTAATTTGTGTAAGATAAATCTAACAGACGCTTTATGAAAGAATAAACTCAACCGCGCGCATGGAAAATAACCTCATAACCTCATTGTCTCACACAGCATTTTACCTTCTACAAGCATTTTCACTAAAAATAGCAAACCATTTGCACACATCTTTCCACCTAACCGACCATTACCGCATTTCTAACAAGCCCATCAACCGTACAGTATAATAGAATCATCGATCCGGCCTTCCCCCTCTACCAACCCAAACGAAATATCCTTCAGCGGCGTATATTCCAACTAGCTCGCTCGCTCGCAATACTCGAGCTAATTATACATACATAATTAACGTATAAAGGCTAAGGCGGAGACTCTTCTCAAGGAGAGAATGTATATAACGAACCCTTGCCCCCGCCGCGCGATTCGCCAAGTAGGGCACGCGGAGACAGCCGATGTATATAGGTATACGAGTAAGTATAATACACGAGCATCTGGCCGCTATGAAGTATAAAGAGGCGCGCGCGAGCTTGGTATCATCCGCAGCGAATGCTTAATTAAAACCTCAGACTATGTACGGCTGTACGAGCAGGGCCGCAAGAAACGCGAATTCTCTCTCTCTCAGCCCGGGGTTTCCCCCCTCGTGCCGGTTGCTTTTCTTCTAGAGCTGATGCGTAGGTGTGAGTGTATGTGTATACCTATATATATATGCCCGGAAACGCGAATCATTTTTGTCGGATGACGCGGCGGAATGGAGCGGGACGAGGAAACGAGCGTTTTCACGAATGTTACTGTGTTTCGTCTCTATTTCGGATATTTTTTCTGGTGTACGCAATCGGACACTGTGTAATTAATTTTGGTTTGCGTTTTGATTAATCATATGGCGGACCGCGTGTCATTTTTTTCGAGTCTGAAGAAGAATATCATTTCGATGTGTTGGTAATCGGTAAACAGGATTGTTAAGAATTGCGAAAGTAGAATAGTTTTTCAAGAGTCTATTATTTATTTTTAAAAATTTTAAGACTTCAGACTTCGTCATTAATTTAAATATCATCAAGCAAACAGTAACATATGTTCGTTTAATTGAAAACCAAAAAAAATCTTCAGAATCTCAGTTACGATTGATACCGAGAACCTCGCCGAGAACCGCCATAGCCAATCTGCCAAGTCTGCAACATCCCCCGAAAAAAAGTCCAAACAAGCTCATTAAACGATTTCAGAAATTTCAAAATCAATCTTCGTCTCGTCGTCGTCCTCCCGGACACCCGGACACCCGCGCCCAGACACACACACATACACGCGCACACACACAATACTCCACGGTCTCTGCATTCCATGTGTCGACAATGTCCTACGAGAGCCGTGACTCGGCGCTCTTTTTTCGGCGCACATGCGAGAAAGGATAGAGGCGGAAAGAGCGCGGCGGCGACGGCGGCAGCAGCAGCCCGAAAAAGAAAGGTCGCGCAAGATAGACGAAGACCGGGAGAGAGAGAAAGAGAGAAAAAGGGAAAAATTCGACTGTCGGACCTCTAACGAGTTCGCCCGAGACGTCGCGCGCGCGCTCGCTCGCAGGAAAAACTTGGGAGCTGCCATTGCGCGCGCAGACAGTCGGGCGCAGGGAGAAGAGAGAGGGAGAATCGTTTCGGGTGATGCGTTGATTGACAGCCGGGGAAAAGAGAGAGGGAGATATATAGGGAGACTGTGAAGAAGAGAGAGATAGAGAGAGTTGGGGAGACGCACGACCCCGCGTGCCATGCTAAAATGGCGATGAAAGATGGTTTATTTTTAATTGCTTCGTCGCCTGGTTAAGAAGAGACGGCTGCGTGTCGCGTATAATAAGACTGCCCCGAAAGAGAGAGAAAGAAGTTGCCGATTTGAGATGTATGACGAGTATTTAGCCGCTAGCGTCTGGAAGTATCTTAACTGATGTGTATTTAGTAAATATTTGACTATACGTGTCGTTGTCACCTACCTATATATACCGACGGCTCTCAAAATTTATCATCAAACGAAGAGACTATTACCCCAAAATGTCATCAAAATTTTTAATGTCCCGATTACAAAATCGTACCCATTATTTTTGTAAGACTTTAAAATTC
Organism: Torymus aiolomorphi; assembly: GCA_036365515.1. Classification (NCBI taxonomy): domain Eukaryota; kingdom Metazoa; phylum Arthropoda; class Insecta; order Hymenoptera; family Torymidae; genus Torymus; species Torymus aiolomorphi. The sequence goes on from CM070877.1 coordinate 147,499,093, forward strand.
AAATATTTGCCCCCATTAAAACGAAAACGCACCTAGCGCTCGTTTCGCCGAAAACTTTTATGCGCAGCCCCCAAGACCACTGCATTTATCTTCGCAGCGCCATATTCCGCGCTTTTATTAAAACCGCTGTCTCTAGCCACGAGAGAGGTACATGCAAAATCCCCCATGACCTCAATCCGTTCTGCGCGCGAGAGCTCTCCTATGGCCGTGCGCAGAGAGAGAGAGGGAGAGTATAACAAAACATAAATCCGAATCTCCGACGCGCGCAATAACTCAAAGCTCGCTCTTTTCCCGTATCCCAAGAGTTCCAAAAAAAGAAGAAGACTACACTGCTCTTTCGCGCGCGACAGATGCCACTCATATACAAATCTCGCGCGAAATATTAAGGAATGCCGCGGAGATAAGGCGCTTACGTATATATCCTCTACACACTCCCGACGATCATGCACACATGCGAGGGGGAGACGCCGGTGTGCGCGCGTCATACTCAAAAGGCAATTCGAAATCCATGAATGGCACCGCGTGTGTGGCGGGTGATGGTGTATATATACCTGCGCGCGCGCGCCTGCCCCGGATGTGCTGTATATTGCTGGTGGGTGTAGAGTCGGCGGCGATGTTAATATATATGCAAACGCAGACATAACGATCCATCGGTATATACGCGAATGTCGGGGCGCGGGAGTGAGTGAGAGAGAGAGAAAGAGAGAGGTATAAGAAGGGAATGACTGCGAGTGACACGCGAAGGGGGCGAGTGTAGGAGGAAGGAGGAGACGAAAAATACGCCGTGGGGTGGAGAGGTGGTTGTGTAGCGCGTAAAAATTTATTTCTTTTGATTATTTTGTGCGCCGGGGGTTAAAGTTGAGTTATAGTTAAGCTGCGCGCAGCAGAGGCAATTTTATGGTGGGATTATTGAATTAGGTGTGGCTGAAGCTGTGGCAAATTTGGAATGGGTATATGAAAATGATACTGGTATTTTAGGGTCATTGACTTACTCTGAAAGTCGGTCAAGCTTCAATATTTTGGGAAAGTAAATTAAGAATAAGTGAAATATAGAAATGGAGCAGACGCTAAAGTAGACATCCAGAAATTACTATAGTATAACACTGTAACATGTAACAGAGTTAACTTTATTTTCTATGTAAACCAAAGAAGTTCTAAAATAGAGTTCATTTAGTTAAATTTATTGAAGTATCTACCTGAACTACAAACAATTTCCTCTGCAATTAAAAATAAAAATTCGCCCTGAAAAACGACCAAAAAAAGAGACCAGAGAACATCCGGAACGGCTGCACGAGAGAGAGCGAGAAAAAGCAGCGACTCTCGGCGAAGGGTGCAGCGAGCGAGCGCGGATCGAGAAAACACAAGGAGGCTGCCGCTGGGTGGCAGCGGACCCGCTCAATGGGCGGGGATAAGAGAGATTCCCGAGGACGAGATGAAGGAGGAAAGAAGAGAAGAAGAAGCGGGAGCTCGAATCTTAATATAAAACTTCATTTCGCAATCGGCGGCGGCGGTGGCAGCGGATGCGGAGCGAGCAAGTTTCTGTACATATATATACAGAGGCGGGATAAAAACGACGCGCGCGGCCTCGTCACGAGGAAAAAAGAGAGAGAGAGAAAGGAGGCGGGGGAGTCGGAGAAATTTGCGCCCTCTTTACTGCCGCGCAGAAGTGCGTACAAAGTGTGTACACTTGGTTGGGCGATATGCTAAGTTTATTGGTTCTGCCGTGTTGGGCTGAGTTTTTCAGCTTGAGCCTTATTTATTCTTGTGCAAGGTTTCAGTAGATCTTAAAAGGAGCTTAGTTCATTTTCTGTTTCAGAAAATTTTTTAAATTGTTAGAGTTTGTGTAGAGTAAGATGGAAATAGAAAGTTCGATTTGCTCAAGCATACATATTAGCTATAGTACCGGTTTTGCGGATAAAATGAATAATTTTGAAGCTTGAGTTCGATCGATTTTGCACATGCATTGCGTATAAATATATAAATTAAACAAAACGACTCACAATTAGATTTTCTCAATTTCGAATAATATAACATTACTTGTTTATGGTATTTAACATAACAATAAATCATTATTTTATATTTCGTTAAAACAAACACTTTTTTAAATAGGTCACAAGAAACCCCAAATAACTTCCCTCTCCCCCATCCAATAAATACGAAAATTACTTTCAAACTTTGTTATATCAAAAGCTTCAGGACTCGATAAGAAAGAATCTCGAAAATTAAAACTCATACCTCGGCAAATATACTCTCGAAAAAGAAAAATCGCCGCAAAATATCCGCAGCGGAAGAAAAACTTGTTTGATGCAGCCACGAATTCCCCCTTCCTCTCTCTCTCTTCCACCTTCTTTTTCCGTTCCATTTTTGCGAATTCTCAGAAGTCCCGGCGGCGCTCCTCCGAGATTGGAGGCTACTCTCGCGAAGAAAAAGTACGCGCGCCGAGAGAGTAGAGCGAGTAAGCGAGCGAGAGCAAGTGCCAGTGCGCCCGCGCGATGAAACTTTTAATAAATGGCAAAGTCGATATGAAGTATAGGACTTTGACATATCGTGTGTCTGTAATGTATAGTTAAATCTCTGGCGGCAGATGTGGCACTTCGCCCGCGCCCTACGCTTTTTCCCTCCCGAGCGCTGCAGCAGCAGCATCCCCGAATTTCCGAGCTGACATTCTCCCCTTCTATATGTATATATACACGCGCTGGTGTATAAGGCGCAACGGCGGCGCGAGAGTGCGGGAATGAAAATGCATCTTTTTTAAATAATAGCGTGGCTGAGCGAGAGATTCGCTCGGGACGGAGATATGAGGGATTCAGGGCCGTAATTGGATTAAATGTAGGTTGGTTATATAGTCGAGTGCGCCGGCGAGTTCGATCGATGAAGCCTCGAGAGTTAGTTTTAATATTGACCTTTTTCAATGGAGTCGATTTGAGAGTACATTAATCTAGTGTGAGTGTGGGGTGTAAATAAAATCTGGAGGGCTGATATCATCGGTTGCGTTAACGTATAATGATTTCGTTTACTTTAAGTATGTAAATTAATACAAAACTTACTTACTTGGCTAAAACGTTCTACTTAAGATTATTTAAACCTTTAAACATTTTTCTCAACATCGATCGCCACGTATACACAAAAGAACCTTAAGCGTCTCGAAACACATGTTAATCCCCAAAAATGACCTACAACCCCCCTCTGTTTAAATCGCGCAACACATACCCCACAGCATAATGGATCACCTTACCCCGCAGTGCCCCAGAATATATATTTTGCGCAATTCCAGTCACGGGGAGAGTTGCCGCCGCGTCGCGAATGCGCTCTTTACCCGGTGGGCCCCGGGAGATGAACTTTTCAATCAAATCGCCTGTCCAAATGAGAGCCCGGCCACAAAGCGCGATCAGGGTAATCTGTCATCGAAACCGTTCTGCCGCTCGCCTGTCTCTCTCGCTGCAACATATACACCAGCCGGCGCGAGAGAGAGGCAGCTTCGCGCGACCGTTACGTTGACTTCGGAGCGACGTGTACACGGCGGCCACGGCAGCGGCGGCGGCTGTTTTAAATATTGGCTTCGATGGGCGGGCTGCGACAGGCACGGAGGAAAAAATGACGCGCCCGTGCAAGAGTGCTCTCTTATATATATGTGTATATGTATTTTTTTTTTTTTTTTTTTTTTTTTTTTTAGGAAAAAAAGAGAGACACGCGGGATATTGATGCGGTTGAAAAATTGCCGGTGTATCGGGGCACGGAGATGCGTGGTATTTTAATTTTTGAATTTTAAGAGCTGGAAGTTTTCGAGAGCTTAATAAATTTAAAATATTATGGATAGATCAAGCTTTAATTTTGCATACAGAGAAATATCTTTATTTTCATTGAATTAAATTATTTAAAAATTGTTATTTTTTATTAGAATTTGTTTGAACCTAGACTTAGAATAGTTAATTCAAAACGGCCTTATCACAGAACCGCAACCTGCCATTAAATATAGTAACACAAATAGATGGAACTGCAACACCATGCAAACTACATTAGAGAAACCAGTCACCTCTCTCAAAAAATTCCATCACCTATACTCACATACTCAGCTAAAAAAAGCTACACCCGTCAAAACGATTTCTCACACTAACCCTAAACACACTATTCTCCTCCTCAACCTCCTCTCTAATAACCAATCACCCCCTTCTAAAAACTACTACCTCTCCCATACATGCAATGCACTATACGAGGCCACAAACTCTCTCTCCATCTCTCTCCCGCATCAGTTGACCTTTCTCAAGCCCTCTCAGCTCGCTTACCCAATTATACATTACCCACAGCTCTCTACCTTCAGCAAAGCACCCACACACACACACACACACACATACTTCAGTAAATATACAACAATCCTCGTTGCGCGCTCGGAGAACCGCGTGGCCTCGCGTTCGCGCGCGCGCGCACGTGACAGCCCGCGGGCGCCCCACCATCAGCACCGCGGCGCCGCCGCTGCCTCGCGCTCTCTGCGCATCGGCCCGCCCACACCCGCTGCTCGCTCGCTCCTCCGTCTATTCTCTCTTTCTCTCTCTCGCACTCTCTTCGAGTCTACCGCATGCAGCGGTGCCGCGCGGACGTACGAACGCACACGCGAGCGCGCGTATATATCCTGGCGTGCGAGTGAGTGAGAGGCTTGCGAGTCCTCTGGCGCTGCGCGCCGCCTACGTCGGGAGGGCCGAGCCCGGTACCGGCCGCCCATTGGCTCGGAGCAACCGCTCACGTGACAACAGATAGACAGAGAGAGAGGCGAGTTCGCGGCCGCGCTTGCACAGGTTCTTCCTCGTGAGAAAGACGGAGAGCAGTTACAGCAGGGACACGCCATACGGAGGAGCTGGCGCGGCTATATTCTCTCTTTCTCTCTCTCTCTCTCTCCTTCTTCTTCTTCCATACTCACACATATACGTACAGCAGCAGCGCGCATACGCGTCGCGGCGCTGCTCCCGTGTGTGTTGCTGTCTGCGTGCTTCACTCTTCGCGGACGATCGGCGCGGACGTGCAGCGCGATTGTGCGATCGTGAGCCCCGAGATCGGTGTAGAGTGATATAGATACAGCTGACAAGGTACAAGGGGAGGAGAGCGAGAGATCGGCGTGGAATCGAAGACGCTGGTCCTGTAAGTGCTGAGATGACTTTTGCTTCGGAGTATACAGTTATGCTTGTTAAGTGACATTGGTGCAATCGATATGAGGATATGGTATGGTATTTGATACTTGTGTGAAGGAGGAAATTTGTGCACGCGAAATTCAAATCTTGTTCGGCAGATCAATGTACTAAGATGGTAAATCAAAGTGACAAAAGTGATAAGTGTCTGGTATGTCTTGTGGGACAAATTGCAAGCCGAAGTATTGTTCGAGAGTATTGAAGAGAATAAAAGTCTGAAACAATACAGTGATATGTGCCGTACCCGCGTTGAAATCGGTCCAGCGGTTGTAGCGGTTCCAAGTTAACGGCTGAAACTAGAAAAGTGTTCATTTTAAACTAGCAACTATAAACCTCGAACGAACTTAGTTTAACAAACTGACGTGCCAGCGGTGTCTCCAACAATCGCGTGAATCCCATGGCGTGAGTAAAAAATGTGTTATCGGTAAGCCCTGATCAGTCGATGTCCCGGCAACGCCCCGCAATCTCTTGCTAAACCCAAGAGACCGTGCACCTTCACCGGTGTCCAGCTCATCCCTGAAGATTCCCGACCAGCGCGTCTCGACATTGATGCGCGGCATCCACCGCGGCGGCTCGCACCAGGAGCCGCTGGCCGTCGGCATCAGCAGCAGCACCAACAGCAGCAACAGCGCGTACCACCTCGCCGTCACCAATCCCCATCACCTGCATCACCCACCCTACTCGCACTACGTACCCACCGATCTCCATCACTCAACGGGCTACCCTCAGCCAGCGGCTGACGAGGACGAGGAGGAGGCGGAGGCTGCGGGGCCGCGTCATCGGCCGGTGAAGACGACGAGGTCGCCGACGCCGCCAGCCGTCCTGGCTACCGACGGCGGCGGTGGCTTCTGGCTGGCCTCGGTGGCTGCGGGGCCCGGGGCCGGTGCGGTACTACCACCCCCGCACGGCTCGGCGGCCGGTGGCATGGACGTGGTGCAGCCCCCACCGCCACCGGGTGCCGAGACCGGCTTCATCAGCAGCCAGCCCTCCATGGCCGAGTTCATGACGGCGCTGCCGCAGATGGGCGCGGACGGTGGCGCGACGCAGCTCCAGCACTCGCCCGGCGGACCCATGAGTCCTGGTGCTGGACATCATCCCGGGTATCATCCCAGCATGATGGATCCGCACGGGGTGCAGGATGCCTCGGGGGTTAACGTGCCGGAGTACCCGTGGATGAAGGAGAAGAAGACGACGAGGAAGAACAGCCAGCAAGGTAATAAAGAAGCTTTTTCACGATTGGGGATGTGGTGGGTGCTGGTTGCGGTTGACGGATTATACGACTGTCGCGAATGGGGGATTATGGGTGGAGAGATCGTTGTTCTGCGGGACCTCGTCAACATAGCATTCGATTCTTTTTATACCTCCGTGATTGAAAGTTTTGGGATGTGTATAAGAGTTATCACTTTATCGTCTGTGATGGATGAAGATTTTGATGAAAGGTTCAGTTTTAGCACAGAAATACTGGTTTAAACCTCTAAAATCAATTTTATTATATGCTGGAGAGATAATTTTGAGGAACGATGGTTAAGCATAATGATACGTAAGAAATCTCGATAAATATGACATTTTAACGCTATCAATATGCAAAACTGATCTAAAAGAATAATTATTTATAATATCTAAAATAAATGGCGTTTGGCGACAGTACACGGTGTCCTTTTTTACAGTTGTTTTTAAATGGCCTGTGAGTTACCATCGTGTAATTAATCATCGACTACGACAATTTTAGTAACCTTATAAGCACTGCCGCAAATAGTTATTTGCATAGTTCTGCAGCTTTAATCCAACTAGGAAGTATAATTCAAAAAGTGTCAACGGAGATTCGCCCTGGCTCAGCACGTTCCGTTTTACATTTTTATTACTTTGATATTGATTTTGTAATTAATTCACTTCCAAACAAAGTCTGCGATACGATATGCATAATTTTGCGGATATATACATTCCAGTTCAAAATCTTTCCATGAAAAATCATTAAAAGTATAAAAATTTATGAATAAATAATTATTCGAGCGAGATTATAAAATAATTTTTACGTCAACGGATTATTTTACACGAAATAATAGCTTTTCTAGATCATTGTTTGCTTACACCTTGGTTTCAATACCTACAAACCGGTCACAATATTTGTGAACCGCCTCTTAAAACAGATCTTATTCATCTCGAGGGATACAGTAAGGGGATTAGTATCAATATCTAGACTTGTCGGCTTTTGGAGATTAGCGCTGGAATAATACGATTTCAGCCGTTTTGATGGAATTACAGAGCTGTTTAGGAAATGAAATTATTAGGATTCTATTTCTCCTGTCGAATACGCTATAGTAAGCAAAATTTTTGTTTCAAATAATGCATAAAATAAATTGAACTTTCATATTAACTATACAAATATGAAAAAGGTACAATTTTGTATAAAAATATAACATATTTATTTTAACTAATAACCAACTTAACTAAAACACACAAACCTGATCCACAAAACATCACTAAAATTAATCCAACATCACCTTATAGACAAAATTCCACATGTACCGAAGAAAAAGCTAAACACCAAATAGAGTCATCCCGATCCGCACGTATAGAAGATACCCCGCCGCGCGCGTTCGCAAAGGGTTCGCACACACGTGTGTCCAAGGCAGAGGTCGCACAATAGCAGTCCGGCACTCCATAAGCCGGTGGCAAATCGACATTATCGAGTCGATTGTAATCGAGGGCCCGGCCGCCGCACGACGGCTTCATTTGGGACATTAGGCGCTCTCTCATTGTGGCCCTCCGCAGGGTGGCCGGCTAATGACAATTCACTGCCACTCCTCGTTCTCTCGCCGCCTCTCTCTCTCTCACGCCCGCGTGCCCTTTAAACCTGACACATCTGCGATGCATCTCTTTCGAGTATGCGTGCGTGTGTGTGTGCGTACTGTACCGGAAAACCGCACGTTTCCCGCTACCGCCGTCACGTTTGCAAACACGGGCCCATAGTCACGCAAATCATCGGTGTATCGTCATGAGGCGAGCACATGGGCGGAAAATGTAGTAGTAGTATAGAGGCAACCCTTTGGGTACGGCAGAGGAAGACGAGAGCCGTCGGATGAATTATTGTCGCGATGCGACGGCGACGGTGTACAGCGCGGAGGAGCCGTGGCGCGCCGGCGGCGGCTTCCTCCGGCGATTTCCGGAATTTTCATTAATGTAGCTCGCGCGGTCCCGCGGACGGGATATTTCCGCAAACGTTAACGGCTGTGCCGGCGGCGCTAATGGAGTTTATTAAATTAGGGAGAGGGAGAGAGAGAGAGCAGCGAGAGTTCGACATCTGTTGAGGTTATGGACTATCGGATGGAGACAATGTTGTGCTTTAGTGTCGGCTGAAGTTTGGAGCTCGGGAATGTAATTTTGTTGTTATCGTTCGTGGAAGTGGATTTTTATATTAATTTTTCATTATAAAATTATTAATGCGTCAGTTAAATTGAATATTATGCGAGGCTGAAAGTTTGCCCTTGGAAATTCAATTAAAACTTGACACGCCATTTCAATTTGCCTTGATATAACAAAGGTATAAAAAGTTATCCTTCCATTGTATTCTTGAAATATTTATTCAACTTCAGCGACGATCCGTGACAGGAGTTCATTACTACATTTAAACTTTGACAAAAAAGTTCATTCTCATATATTTTCAAATAAAATAGCAGCTATGTAAGAAGAATAGCTATGAAATATTTGACATGCAAACATTTTAATCTTGTCTGATAAATACTGCGATAGGTTCGGTAGCATTAATGCAAAAAATATAATGATTGTCAGAGATAGTGATGTTTTGAAATGATTAATAAAATCGCAAACATGTACAGACGGGCAATATGAAAACAGACATGTTTGATTACGTAAATAAATTCTTACAAAAGGTATCAACTGTAGATCAAGATTTTACATTATCGATAAGCTTTTTAATGACAAATAATAAATAGTTCTGCTAGAGATAAACTCATGTAAAGTTGCTATTAACGCTATTACACAAGATACAAAGATCATAGCGATCGGTTCGAATAATTTTAACGACCGAAACAATGTATAAAATATACTATCAGTAAAATAATTTGGAAATCTTTTAGGTATAAACCGTATAAACCAAGGCTCAAACAATTAACCCACCAATTCGATTACAATAAAAAGCTTACAAAATGCAACTATACACGTAACCATTCATGGGTCTGAAGTTTGCAACGTTGGAGTCCAACGAAATAAAAAAAATAATTCATTTTGCTTCACGTTTATACTAAATAATATTAATTTTGCGCGTAGATTTAGTGTTTTATAGTATAAATTAACTTTAAAACAAAGGTATAGATAAAATTTCCGCATTGTTTAATAACTTTAATCAATCGTAAAAAATTATTACGTTGCATTCGAACGATGCAAACTTTAGACCTATAACCATTCACAATCGCCTTCAACACATGTTATTCATACGAGCGCAAACAAAATCAGCCCCGTAGCAAAACAAATATATCAAATCACCATGAAATCAGTGTCGAAATGATCGAGGAACGCTCAATCACCGGCTCTCTCTCTCTCTCGCCCTCGCGAATCTCTCACTCGCGCCCGGAAAATCCATCAAACGCGCGCGCGGCCAATTGAGGAAAAGTCGCACACGCGCTTCGCTTGTATGTCTCTCGTCCCCCTATTACGACAGCCATAAATCGCCTCACTCTCTAGCCTCTCTCACATCCTCCTCCTCCCCCGAAACGAGACGTTTTGTCTCAGCCACTCTCGCGCTACACACACACACGTTATTCCCTCCCACATCGGCACTTCATAGACGTATTGGCCGGGGCATTGGCGATCGTTTTCCGACAACTTGTTGGCTATTGTCGAGCCATCGAGCTCCCATAAATCTGGAGCGCGGGCGGGTGCGCAGCAACCTCGGACCTCTCTGGGGGGGGGGTTTATGGGGCACGAGGGTCGTCCGGCGCGCGCGCGCGCGCGCGAATGAGAGGCGCGCGTGGATCCGCGAGATTTAACGGCGATGCGCAGGAACGGCCGGAAGATTAAGTGTTTTGGCGCGAAGGTTAACCGAGGTATGGCCGGCGTGGTAACACGCGGAATCATCTGTAAATTGAGCGTCGACCCGCGCGGGCGAGCTCATAATTCACGCGGAATGTCCCTAGAACACCTTATCGTCGTCCTCTCGCACCAGCTGACCGCAAGCTGCGATATATACTATATATATATATATATCTACGCACGTTTCGCTCTTGCGTGGCCGAGGCCGGAAGATGATTTTTTTTTCCTTTTTTCAGAGTCGATGGCGGGGTGCGATACGCGCATTTTTGTTTAATTGTATGATTTGTTGGGCGAGGCGAGGGAAAAGAGTGAGAGAGAGAGCCGCTGGAAAAGTTGGGGAGAGATAAATGGGAAACGGATGTGATGAATTTTCGTAGGTATACGGCAAAAAGTAAATTTATCTGGGTCGAGAAAATTATAGTTCTGTCGAGAATGTGAAAAGATAATTTTAGAGAATGAAGCGTCTTACGAAGAGACGCGCTTGAGTTCGTCCAAGTGTTGGTCGCGGTGTAGAGTCGAAAGTAACATTTTTTTACTGCCTAAGAAAGTTGCGTTTTTCCACGTTATCCTTGTATACCCGTAACTGTATAATTTACATTGATTTATATTTATTGCAAATAATAAGTCACATACATTGATAAACTTACAACACGACCTACGTCACGCTTACAAAGGATATAATTTCTTCATCTTCCTGTATTGCAATCTAAATCCCAGGCGTTTCCTCGAAATTCGTAATCCAGCACAGTCTCGTTTTAGTACTGTCTACCGCCACAATCTCTTCGGCTTCCACTAAACCGTATGCAAATTCATGCCGATCATATAACTACACGCAATCGCTTCCAAAATCTTTCCCAAATTACCCAAAGTTCTCGCAATCATCCCCACATTCGAGCATTATAACCTTCGCAACTTGCAGCTCTCACTCTCTCGTCCCGAAAAAGCAATTAAAACGCGCTCTCCCCAAAAAAATCCTCCCAACACAATCTCTCGCCTTCGTAGACTCATAGCCCGCGCTAACGAAGGCGCCCTCCAAATAGAGTGTCACCCTGGTACGTATTAAATTCCAATCTGTTACGTCAACGGCGTTCACTCGCTCGCTCGCGCATCCCCAATATCCTACCGAAAAAGAGATCCCGATATATAACGTCACCAGGGTGTACGCGCTCGTCTAATCAAGCCGACGTTATTTGCGACGTCGGAGGGTTCGACGCCACCGTCGTCGTCGGGAGCAACAAAAACGCGATTCGGCGCTGTCGTTTTTCCGGCGGCGGGGCCGGCGGCGCCTCGTCTTTCCGGGGGCCGCGTCTCATCAGTCACACCGTGCACAGTAGTGCAAGGCGCCAGCTCTACTCCCGAACGCCGATGTGTCAATTAATCCCTGCATCTCCCGAGGGACGTACGGCCAAAGTCCGCGCGTGTGTCGTCTCCCTTGCGCTTGCACCGGCGCTTTCTTGGCAAGAGAGAGGGAGGGAGAGGATGTGTCTTGAAGCGAGACTTTGGTCGAGTCACCCCCTCCGCAAGCTCGATGGCTCGTGTGATATAAGAGGCAGTTCGCGCGCGCGGGCGCCGTCTTTGTCGGAGAAGGAGAGAGAGAGAGAGAGAGGATCCCTCGGCGCCGGCGCGCAGCTTGCTTGTAGCTTCCGACGAAATTAATCTTGCGACATAATGATGGTTACGTATTAAACAAGGGTAGTTTGCCGAAGGAGGAGAGCAGAGCTGTGATGGTGAGAGTGGGGGAGGCGAAATCTTCATTACCACTTATCGCGATTCTCACGCCAGGGACGGAGGAGTGTGTACATGGAGGAGGGCGATGAAAACGTGCGTTTTGTGAATTGCAACTATGCGACGGCTGCGCACCACCGCCGCCGGTGATTTATTAGAGCTGATGGAAGTTTTGAAGGATAATGGCGGCGCGTGCGCGAGAGGCTCGATGTGTTTGCCGGAGGAAATTTTCATTGTCATGGTAATGATATTGATATTTGTGAGGACTAATGGTGGAAATTGAAAATTCGTTTTGTATAATAAGAATGGAATTGTAATGATTTGAATTTCGTCAAGTGAATTGAATTCCTTTATTAGTAATGGTATAGAATGTACGGAGTGCCCGGCGAGTTACTTGATACGAGTTTCGTGATGCAAAGTTGCGAGCTCTACTTTAAGGTATATCGATGCCCGAGAAAAAGATGTCCTACGATCGATGTTAAATCCGAAACAACGTAAAAAGACGTAGCGGCGAAACTGCTGATTTTGATTTGACGACGGGTATAAGAGAGAACGAGAGAGGTAGAGATAGTTGAAATTGACTGATAAAAAAGGTCAGGGAGGTCCAGCGGAGCAAAGACCGAGTTATCGTGTTCTTGGTTGGCTGGACCCAAATCCACCGTCCGGTCGTCTAAATCATCGTGGACAGCTCGATGCTCCAGCGGATAACGCGCGTCCTCTCCCGGCTGAAAAATACACGTAAAAACTGCGCGCGTGTACTTTTTGCCCTGCGTATACAGTGTAAATTATAAATTAAAACGGAAGTGGATAATTTCACTTAAAAATTATAGTAAATTTGGTGCTGTACATGATTGCGCATAATTCTACACAGTGATGTTTTTTTGACTGGTGTAAAAAAAAAAATTCATATACGTAAGAAACTAGAAGTTTTTACGGCTAATGCAGGCGAATAAGATTTTTACTATTTCATTTCAAATTTTACACTTCCTCTCCGAATTTTCTCACGTATAAATCTTTTTTCTACATGCGTATTCAAAGGATACGCTTCGTGATGTTTCATCTCGTAGAGGCTCGATCCGCTCGAGACCGAGACTTTCACATCCTCCAAGTGTATATCATTAACGAATCATATTTACCACAAAAAACAATGACTTCCTTCTCCTTCAGCGTCGAATTTTCAAATTACTCATTACGCTCATTACAAATACACCGTCGCGATAATCATCGAAACAACTCACCTCTCTTCCCACCTAAAAAAACACACACACGCGCGTATAATGCAAGCACCCACGCGCATTAGTCTCAATCTCGTTCTCTCGTAACCCGGAAAACTTCCGCATCTGGCATCGCAAGCAGCGCGCATATATATCCGCGCAACGCATATGCATCGAAAATCCAAGCGAGAAATAATAAACACGGGGACACATCCGGCAAAAGTAGCGTGGAGTGGAGGGTGGGGGATAACAAATTGACAATCCGGAACCCCATAACCTCGCCTCGGCGAAATCTGTGATACACACTAAAAGAAGTTTCCACGCTCGTTGTCGCGCCAAATGGGCCGCTATAAAAGCCCCGCGGGGGTAGCTCTCGCTCGCCTCTCTCTCTCTTTCTCTCCCCCAGCGATTTCCGACCTCTGGGGTGCGCCGCCGCTGTGGCGGTGGTGCGAGAGCTTATGCCGGCAAGAAAAAAAACGAACGCCCGCGCGCATCCCTCGGTGCGTTTAAAATAATAGAAGCCCTTAAAAAATCACTTCCTCGCGCAGAAAAGTAAGAGAGAGAGAGAGAGAGAGCGTTTAGCTGCACGGGAGTTATGAGGGCCGGCTCGTGAGTTATGAGCGCGATGAATATTGAAGATTTTTTTGGACGGATGTTGGAGTATTTTGTGGTGAGAGAGAAGGGGGAGGTTTTATTAGTGTAGGAGTAGTAGTGATCAATGAGAAATCTATAAAAGCGATGTTGAACGTGTAATCGGCATGGTAAATCTTGGGAAACAATAAAGGCGTGCGTTAAAAAAGATTTTATTTTTTTCAGTGCTCGAGTAAAGTTTTTATGCATTATCTATAGGTCCTTGTAGGGGAAATTCCCCGGTAAAAATAAAAAGGTATATTTTAATAGGGTTTTTGACTATCGAAATCATCGGAAAAAATACTTTGAAGTTTGTATAAAAACCCTGGTAGAAAATTAAGCATATTTTATAGCTAACGTGTTAATTAAATGGAAGTATTTTTAGCAAAAATCATAATGCAAAAATAATATAATTCATCTAAAAGTTCTACTACTACTTAAAATACATATTTTATGAAGTGTAAATGCCATAATTTATTTCGGATTCGTACATAATTATGATATACAAGCAATGTTCGTTTTTAGCATAGTTAACTAAAAAATAGCTAGCTTCTAGTTAACATTTTTACTAGGGAATTTAGATTTCATAAAACAATCTCCCTGGTAGAAAATTAACCATAATTTGACCAGAATATGGTTAATTTACTGGTAATTGGTAAGCTTCTGGTGAAAATTCTGGCCAGAAACCCCGCGTACTGGCGACAGTTTCTGGTCAGAATCTGACGAATTTCTGGTCAAATAAAATCATTATATTTTAGGTTATTTCCTGTATATAATGATGCTCACTGCTAAACTCATCTGAATGCAACACGTATAATGAATTTACCTTCTTTAGTAAATAGATTTTTTCTGATTGTACTCCATTTTACATCAAAGCGGAGCAGCTAATCTATATATATAGTTTTGTAACATCTGTTAGCAACACACACACACACGTGCACAGTAAGGCATAGAAGCAGTAATGAAAAAAAATATAATTACAATGATTTTCAATATATCATAAAGTTTTCATTGTGAAAATGAAAATATAATTAGAATTATTTTCAAGTAATATATCATAAAGACATTACCTCTGACAATGTGAGCTAAGCTAAAAATTCCTAAACCCATTTTATGCATTGGTAAAGCATTTTCAATATTTTGGCTTTGGTAAATAACTAATCGGGTGATGGATTTTCATGAGATAAAGCTTATATCCTTCATATTTTGGTCATATTTATGATTTAAAAAGTTGCAAATATGAAAATTTCCTTATTTAAAGGTTTCTTACATTTTTTGTGATTTTTACCATTTAAAAATGATTTATTAAAGTAATTATCTTTTCCCAGCAATCGGGTAATGGATTTTTATGAGACAAAACTTACATTCCTTGTAATTTACTTGAATAGATTACTTCAATAAGTCATTTTTAAATGGGAAAATCACAACAGATATAAGAAAACTTAAAATTAGGAAATTTTCATATTTGAAACTTTTCAAATTATAAATATGACCAAAATACGAAGGATATAAGCTTTATCTCATGAAAATCCTTTACCCGGTTGGTTATATACCAAAGTCAAAATATTGAAAATGCTTTATCGATGTATAAAATGGGTTTTGCAACTTCTAGCTTAGCTTACATGATTTAGAGAGGTAATATCTTTATGATAAATTACTTGAAAATAATTCTAATTATATGTTCTTCATTCATGCAGGGGACATTTGATGTAAAATCCTAAATTGTTATATTCTTTTAACTTGTTTGTATTACTGAGTGAGGTGAATATATAATACACTATTTAAGAATCAAAACAAAGCCTTTATAATAGTATCAAGCTAAACTTTTTTAAACAATGTATATTATATTTACATCTGACTCGTAACACTGATGACCAAAAAATTTTAGATAATTTTAATTATTTTTGTCCAATACACCTCCCCTTTTACATTAAAGTAAAAATAAAAAACATTTCGTATAAGCATACGATTCGATTTGTGCTAGTATATCACACATTTTATATTTTATATTCGTAAAGTAAAATCTTTTAGTTAAATGTAATAGTTATTATTTTATTCATTATTTCATTTATTTTATTGTATGTTATATTTATGTAAATGATACGTTACATAAAATATATTAATAAACATATATAAAAAAAGGTTAAGTCAGTATATGGGAGATCAAACTTTTTTTAAATTAATACATTTAGAGGTTATGAACTGCAGCTGCCACTCGTTGCCCATCAGATTCTGACCATATTTCTGGTTAATTATTGACTAACTTATGGTTAAATGTCTGGCCAATAGTTAGTGAAGCGGTCAGAAAAGATGGATAATTTTCTAGCAGGGCTATTCAATAATAAATAAAGACACACTGATACTGTTTTATGTAACATTATTCAATTCTATAAAAAAGATTCTTCTATCTTTACAAATATTACACCATTAATATAACAGTAAAACGACGTACAATTTTTAAATTAAAAAGTAATAGTCAATATATTTGTAGTCGTTCAAACCGTACCTTCAAATTACATATTCCAAGCATAGTAAATTACAGGCGATATTTAAGCGCAAGAAAAATAACGCCACACAGTACTAGTGGCGCGGCACCGAAAAATATAGCGAGCGATTAATTATATCCCCAGCGCGCGCGCGCGCTTATAAGGCTCAAAGAAAAAAAAATTGACGAAACAAATTAAGAAAGTGGAATAGTTTCGAGAAAATAATTGTCTTGTTTCCTCCCTTTTGTTTCGTGCGATCGCCGCGCTCGCGCGCACTCCTTATACATACGGCTCCAAATAAAGCAGACGAAAATCATTAATCAAAATCTATCGGCAGGATATCTCGCGTCTCTCTCTTACTCACTCACTCACTCTCCTGCGCGTACTCTCTCTCTCTCTCTCTCTGCCTCAAAGAAAACGCTCTCACCTCGTCTATATGAAAAAAAGTAGATTGAGAGAAATAGACGGAGAAAAAGAGGGTGTGGGAGGAGAGACGGAGGAAGGGAGAGCAGGAGAGAAAAAGTATTGGGGGCGGCCTAGGATCGCGGGCGATGCCAGGAACGTAACTAACCGCGCGAGAGCGCGCGTTAATAATAATTTTATGCAAATGTCCGACGGAAAGGGAGAGAAAGAGAAGAAGCAGCCGGGCGAAACGACGGGGGTCCGGAAGCAAGCGAGAGCGCGGGCAGCAACCGCTGCCGCTGCCGAAAGACGAAGCGGCGGTCGCGCGGGCGCTTTAGTCACTCGTAAAAGAGAAGTAGGTGTAAAAATCCACAAGGAGGACAATATGCGACCGACACGGGGGTAGAGAGAGAGAGCGAGAGGATGAGTGAGGGAGAGGAAAAGCCAGATTCAGTGTTGAGCGAAGCAGGAGGAACGACTGGTTTATTATCGACACGCGCTCTCGAGCCTTTATTACGGGGAAAAATGAATGTTTTCTCACGCGATTTGGGAAATTATCAGTCGAAAGGAGAAACTTTTTTTTTTATAAGCGGGTTGTTTACTTTTTGTAATATTCTTTTAATAAGTATAATGGTAAAAAAATTAAATCGCGGCTATAGAAATTCGATAAAATCTCAGGTTGTAATAGGCGCGGTGTATTTTCATTTAGATTGCTTAACTGCAGCATGGCGGCGATGTTTTATGAAACAATTTTTTACGGCTAAAATAAACATATGCGCGGTGCGGCGCAGCTTAATCCAAACTGTTACATTTAATTGGTCGCTCAGTGCAATTTCTCGCTTTCACTAAAATTTCACTGGCTTTTCTAATCTACGAGATCGCGCGAGGATAGACTGCAAGTGGAAACAGCATGAAACCGCGCACACATATCTCTCGTGCTACTGTGCACAACAGTTAATTAACCCACTATTATTAAGATGCTAGATCTTTCCTTATCTCAGTCGTTCTTTAAATTGGAATGTCTTTCTTAATTAAAAAAAAAACAATCCGTACTTCTCACAAAGTTGATTAAAAATTGTCTCTATATTAAATAATACTAAACAAACTCTACACTTATTTCCATGTCCATCAGCGTACGCCAACCTCGCCGCAGCAACATCTCACTCCGGCGCCGATTAAACCAACATATTTTCGCACTCCATATCTCCGCCTTATTATCGGCCTGTCTCCCCCGACTCTCCGCTTTTTTTACGAGCTCTTGACATTTTCCACTCGGCGTGCAACTTCGCCCGCTCGCGGAGAATCTTTCAGCACTCGGCTAAGACCGAGCCGCGGCTAATTACCCCGCGCAGACATTCCTACGGTACCCTCTGCGCCGCGTCTCTGCGACGACGGCGACGACCCTACGGCCCCGACCTCTTCTCACGCGCAAACCGAGAAAGCCGCAGCGAGTTGTAAGTGCGCTCGGTTGAAAGCATGGCTGACGAGTTTGCGAGAGGAGGTGAGGGCTGCGAAAGTGTTGTTTGCGAGTGAATTTAGTATGGGCTTTTGATTGGCGGTTTAGAGTTTGGTTTATTGTTTGTTATAATTATTGATAATCAGAATTAGTTTGTAATAAAATAATAATAGCTTTTTACGTATGAGATTTTAACAGGCTCTTTATTGAATGAATAGTCCTACCGAGTTACACCGAGAAACTTAAAGTACCCGGACGATCATTCATTGATCACATTCACTTACACCCATAACCCAAGCCCCATTACGACGACTCTTTAAGCCGCATAAAACTGTCTCCCGTCCAAACAGAACTATAAAACTCCAACGCACAGTAAAAATCGTCCCCGCTAACATCTCTCCTCCACCGTAAACCCCTTACCTCCCACGTCAAATTAAACCTCCTCTCTCTCCCTTCCACTCTCCCCTCTCAAAAATCCCAACGCTCTAACGCCTGCCGGCAGTTCTCTCTCGTCTGCTAAGTCGATTTTAAATTATCGAAACTCCGCTCGCAACAGACGGCTGTCAAAATTTTTGCAACTTCTCGCTCGCGCATAATGTGTGCGCGCGCGCGCCTCTAAGAGAGAGAGAGAGAGGGGTGAACGAACGAAAATGATCAAGAGAGCTCGCGAGTAAGCGCGTGTGCGGTAGCCGACAGCGCTGAAAGAGCCGCGCGGGTGCTTTGATCGCCGCGTGACGAGGGACTTTGCATTGTGCGAGTGTGCGCGCGCGAGGGCTAAACACGCGCGTTGTATACAGTGCGTGGACGCTGTTGTCGAGTGTGTAAATTTTTATTTTGAGAAAGAGAGAAAGAGTGAGAGAAGACAGAGAGGGGAGTGAAGTGGAATAGAATGTTTATTATGTCATTAGATTATTTTGTTGAATCGAATAAATTGACGAAATTGAAGTGTGCATGCTAATGCAACGCTTTTGAAAAGTAAATAAAGCGATTGTACTTTGAGAACAGAATAATAATTTTATTAATATCTTATTTTAATTGATTCGTAATCAATCACACCATCATAAATTACTTTGGATTAAATAAATATCATAGCAATGTATATAAACATATATTCTAAACTAATAATAAATTCGTTTTAATTTTACCGTAACCACGTATTTCTAGTATATTTGAAACAAAATTATATTTATAGTAGATACGCGCAAAAAGAGAAAAACTTTAATAGGAAGAAATGTCGCGCCTTGCGAATTCAGTATACGCAAGTTGACGAGAGATAATTAACGCTAATTACCCTTGCGAGTGCCGTCACGATAGTTATATTTCTGACGCGAGTCGCGCTGAAAGATTCGCTGAAACGTCACGCAACTCATCGAAGAATTTTCGCTCTACCAAGCTCTAAAGTATAGCGTCGACTATGTTGAGAAGTCACAGCGCGAGAGATCAAAAGGCATCAGCTGTCCGCTATAAGTGTAATCAGTTAATCATAATTTCCAGATATAATTTCGTAGTTTGTAATACGCTTCTATTTTCAAGATCTAACTCAACACTTGTGACTATATTTCTCCATTCAAAACAATGAGCAAGTGTCAACTGTCGTGATAGGATTAAATTTATATTAATATTTATCTTAAAATATTATTTCAGTAAAGTGTAATAAACTGAGGCGTCTATAATTTTCTTAAAATAAAACTGTCTCTGAGGAAAAACAAAGATTCTATATAAAAAAACTCTAAATTCAAACATAATGTAATCATTTGCAAGAAAAACGAAATATTCAATCTTTCTTATTAAAATTCGGTCAAAAAAGCATATCAAACTGAACTTCTCCCGTATACAATCGAGAAAAAACAAACAACCATCCAGCATAAGTTTATACTACGGTCACGCTCTCACATCCTCTCCCTCTCTACCTCCTCTTCTCTCCAATTTTTCATTTTTTTTCTCCTCGCCTCTCTCCCCCTCTCTCTCTCTTTTCTTCATTTCAAGGGAGATTTCGTTAATAAATGCTCGAGTTCCACTTCTCTCTTGAACTTTCTCTTTCTCTCTTTCTCTTTAATTTCCTCTCTCTCTCGCCCTCGCTCTGTATCTCCCAGCAGTGGCTCCTTCGTCTCGTTCTCACAGAGAGCGACGCGCGCGCTCGCCGAGATTATACGGCCGCAGATGATTTATCAGCGGGCCTGACTTACAAGTTCGCCGCGGAAGTATATACACCGTGTGTTTGCGCGCGCACGCGGCCAAGAAACACGTTCACGGCGTGGCGAAGCGATTACACCTCGAGAGCAATCATAATGATATGGTCGCACGTAGCAGTCGAGCGAGCGCATGCGCTGCTTTCTACGATAAGAGCGAAAAATATCCGCAAGCGAGAGAGAGAGAGAGCGACCGTTATTTTTATACGAGCGCGAGGTTTTGCTTGAAGAGAGGAGAGCTATACCGCGCGCGGGTTTTGTCGCGGGCCGAGGTGAGATTTCTTTTTCGGATTTCTTCGCGTGCACGCGGAAGCAATTTGCAGTCACGTACGTGCGGGTTTTTAGATCAATGATACGAATACCCTCTCTACGGCAAGAAGTTCCGCGTGCCTCTTGTGTACCCTAGGCGTGGGTATTATTCGAACTTTTTAATTCGAACGTGAGTCTGTACAAAGTTTCGTTTGATTAGGATGCCGAGGGAGAAGTTTAAATCAACTTTTTAAATATCGGGAAATATCAGGACTGAAGTTGGGCTCTTCAAATAATGCAAAATCAGGCATTTAAATAATTACAAAATAAAATTTTAATTTAAAAGTGTTATTATATTCATATTTTATATGAATTACACGAAATAAAGAGAAATTACTATAAACCACTCAATCTGTTATCAATAATCGTACCCAGTAAACTGACAAAAGAAAACGGTATTTTATAACGAAAAACTCCAGCCTCACTCCTTTTTAAATCCTTTTTAAATTACCAGCGAGAACTAGTCAAAGCACGCATGAATGAAACACATCATTCACACAAACATCGCCCGTATAACTACTGCATTCTTTCGTCCCGCACTATAGGCTCCCACAAACGAATCCATCGACCTCTGTCCACATCACCGCAGCCGCGACAACCCCCCATCCCTCCTACTCACTCTTTCATCGCGCACGAAAAATCTCAACACACTGAATATCGACCAGCACCACCACTACACCACCACCACCAGCACGCAGCGAGCATCGAATGTTAGAGCTGCGCGCTAGCCGGCATCGATCTTTCGCGCGTATACGCACACACATACATACAGATTCACGCATGTGGCGAGCGTGACTCGCCGAATCTCCGAAACAGCCGCCGCAACGGCAGCGAGAGTGCGAAGTTCGCGCGCTCTGGCTGGACGTGCCAGAGAGAAGAGAGAGAGAGAGGGCTGACCGAACGCCGGACGGCCGAGCGCCTTTCTGATTGATGATCGCCACTACCGGACTCTCTGCCTCTCGCTCGTCTCTCGCTCACGGCTTTTTTCTGCCTCTCTCTCGCTCGCCCCAGCAGCAGCAGCCAGTTGGCGGTCCGAGCTGTATACGCGGTCGCTTTCGTTCCGAGGCGATTCGCTTGTTTTCGGAGCAGCGCGAGTATGTGTGGGTAAGCGTATTACTACAGGGGCTTTTCTTTCATACGCACGCGCGCTCGCGCGTCTGTCTCGCGTGTGAAGCGGTATCGCAGTTTTATGGGAGTCTTAGATGAGCTTTCTTTGGCGCTCTGGCGCGAGGAGCGTGTGTGCGCTGCTGTAGGGTGGAGGTGACGGTTATTGGCCAAGGATGAAATGTATCGCGGTGCGGTTTGTTTTGATTTATTTTCGTGTGATGGATTGTTTATAAGTATGTGTATAGTTGCAGGGTTGCTAAATTCATTGGGAGAAAGGGTGAGTGGAGGAGTATAACTTTATGTGAATATAGGATTTGAACTAAATTTGTATATATGTATCTTGTTTTGTGAATAATATGAAGATTTTGTAGCTGATGGTGTAATTAAGTTGTATGAAAAGCTTAAAATTATTTTAAAAAATTAAAAATAATTAACATTTAATTAAAAAATTTTATTTTAGATTAGTGTTCTATCATTGAGCTAGAATATTGTTGAAATAAGTTGATCAAAGCGTTATATCAGGATTTTAAAACTATAAAATTAAGAGCAAAGTTTACGCAATCGTAAAACATAATCTTAGTTAATTTCAAGTTAACAAATTATTATAAGATAAATTACATAGATAACATAGCAGGTGAATATTCAATCATATTCAATAAAGTAAAATAAAAATGTTTATTTACATTATAAATCATACACTCGCTGTATAATTATTTACGTATTTTCAATAGGCACGACGAACGAAATGAATGAGAAACGTAATTCCGCATGTGAATGCGTAAATTAAGCACGACGAAATATTTTTAAGCGTGAAAAAGGTTTACTACTTGTCATCATACAGAAAAGTGAAAATCCATCATCTTACATGATTAATAGATCCGCCGGGCGTGCGAAGAGAAGAATACTGTACTAATCGCACTTGTGTAAATACTTTTAAACAACACTGGAACATCCATTATTCAAACCGGTCTTTAATTTTCCATAATGAAAAAAGAAAAGTAATTGGCGTTATCTAAAATTTCTGTCATAACCCCGCAAATTCTTCATAATATACAAACGCATATCGAAGCACAAGCACTTTCATCCTTCGAGAGTTTAGGTTGAACCGAAAAGAAAAAAAATACCAATGTCCGGGTAAATTTAAAAGTTGTGAGAGGGTGCGATCCCATATTGATTGGCGGCGCGTTGAAGTTGAGAACGGTTCGATGCCCGAGAAACACGATTGGAATAAGCCTGCAGAAGGGCGCGAGCGCGTAGATATATATAGAGAGGCGATGAAAAGTGACGCTGCAAAAAAGTGGACCTCCCGAGAGCGCGCGCGCGCGCGTTTCGCTCGTCACTTCCATATCAATGTAAATCCCTACTTTCTCTCCCGCTTGAATCAACTTGAATTTCACCTGATTTTCCCGATAAAAGTCTAGTTACTCGCGGCTACTTTACAAAAGATATAAATAAAGTTATATTCGTTTGAACGCACGCCTTTCTAACAATTTTTCAATTTCTGCCACCACCTCGATTGTCACGTCGACAGCTGTAATTTCTTCTTTATGCGAGAAAAATCATAAATCACTTGGACCTCTTACAAAAAAACTCACAAAAGGTTATACATATACTTTATATAAGTATTTTTCATTAATTTTAGAACACGCAAACGCGAGCACCACAAAATCAAGTTATTCCCCATGCCGCACGAAATCAAAAAATAAAAGTCGATTCAATTCCTGCCATCCCTTTTCTCCCCGACGGCTCGTAAAATCAAAACGATAAGAAAAGTCAAGCTTCAAGCCAGTAGCTCCTCCTCCCTCTCCTGCTCTCCTCGCGAACAAGTTAAAAGGCGACGGCGATAGCCCTGTTCGTTCGGCGCTCGAAGTATAACTAACTGCTCGCGCGATTCCGGAACGCGTTATTTAACTCCTAATCGAGCAGCGCGGCCGCGAACGCTCGTGAAAAAGGATCGGGGCAACGACGGAGGAGAGAATTCTCGCGGTTATATGCAAAAGCTCTAGTCTCCCTCGCTCGAGCCCTCTCGCTTCCTTTCATTCGGGGCAATATTTCTTTTCCGCGAGTCCCGCGCTCTCACCCTCGCTCCCGCGGTCTTTATCTAACAAGGAGCAAATCATTTCCCTATTATTTGCTCGCTATCGCGCGCACTTTTTTCCACTCCCTTCCCACGCCGCCTTGTTCGTTTTACTTCCCCCCAGTGGGAGAGAGAGAGAGAGAGGCTGCACATCCAAGCCAGAACGAGGAGCCATACTTTCTGGAGGCCATCCAAAAACCTTATCCATTGTCGTATTCCACGCTTGAGAAACGCCGGCGCAGCCGAGCGCTACCTGATTTACAAGTATCATTTTCCTACTCTCCACGAGAGAGAGAGAGAGAGAGAGAGAGAGCGCAGCAAAAATAAAAAGGATCGCTTATATTGTTGCTGCGGGTGAATTTTTGAATTTTAAATTTTACGTGCGCTTTTTGGGGTTATAATTCCCGCGCGCTTCGCTTTTGAACAGTTAAAGTATTTGAGCATCTGCGAAGTTTATTACTGCCATCGTTCTTCACTCCCATTGAAAAATGATGCTTACTTGGCAACGTACGTAACATTAAAAATTATTGATAAAAAAAAGAATCTCGTACGCGTTCTAATTACGAAACTTAACTACCATATTACCACAACCTATAAACGAACCTATTAAACATCCCAAATGCTCTCTTGCCCCAACTCTCCGCCAACCCTGCGCAGCCATCCATAACACAGCCGCAAAAAAAATCCCTACACTCAATAACAACAGCCCTCTCACGCAGGAGACCGCCGGCAAAATGCCACCACCGTGGCAGGTTCAAGTGTGCGCTCGGCGAAAAGTTTTTCGCCACCTCGGGACCCTAATCAAGCGGCGCTTACTCAGTTAGGAGTCGAGCGTATTACGAGCAGCGCACAGTCGTCGTCCTCGTCGTCGTCGAGTGGAGCAAAAGGGCCGCGGCGGTCGCTTTAAACAATTATCACGAGGGTCGAAAGGGGGGAGAGTGGGGCTAAGTTATTGCCCTTTGGGCTCTCTCGCCTGCGAAGGATTCGGACGCTCTCTGTGCGGTGAGCGCAGGCGGAGCTTGCACGCTCGACCGGCCTTGGACCATCGACGCGTCGCCGCCCTGGGGGCGATTATTGCACTTTAATATTTTTACGGCCGTGGGCGCTGGTAAGTTGTCCAACTGTTGCGCAGTGCCCGCATTAAAGTTTCGTTAAGCAGGAGCTTTTTGGGTTGTATGTGTGTGTTGGTTGGGTCGAGGATGTGTAGGAGGAAGGGTTGCAATTCTGGTAGTTAGAGGAGATAGGACTGTATACATATAACGTATAATGAGAAGAATGATAATTTGTTTTGTTAAACTTATAAACATTTAACCATCATAAAGCTACTATTCTTTAAAGTCAATTTTCTGTAAGAATTTTAAATTAATATTTGTTATTCAAACATTTATCTAGGCGGATTCGAACAATCTTGTTCATTTAATCGTCTCATCATAGACACGCTTAACATTCCACTTTAAAAGACTCGACATTCCGGGCAGTTTCAATGACCGGTATAAATCGACGAAATCTCTCGCTGAACAAACACCGCTCGATTACGCGCGTTGAGGCAATCACTCGGATAAATCGCAAAACGCCATTAAAACCTAATCAATCAACATTACATTTAATTAACCTGCCCATAGCAATTGCGAGCACGGGCGCAAAATGCCGCGAATCTTCTTTTATTGTGTAATATACAACGTGGTTTCGCGCTGTACGCATCTCGAGCTCCCGTTGACACGATAATTTGATGTCGGTTGAAGACGAATAAAAGAAATCCGTTCCGAAAAGTAAGCGTGTCACCATTTAATTTTACAAGTACATAATAGGTACATTTTATTTTATCTAGCAACATATTATGTTTTTACGAAATTATATTCTTTATTCTTTATTCAAGCTCCAATTTTAATTCGATAATGATTTATTTCGATGGTATTTAAACTATTTAATAAACAATTTGTGAAACTAAGTAAATAAGTTAAACAATCAAAACTGAAAGTATGACTTCAAATTATATAAAAAAAAATGTTTTCATTTACGCAAAATTTGAATAAACGATAAGATTATATAAAACATCCTGTTTAAAAAAGTTGATCGACTGAGATAAAGTCAAAACGAAGTCAAGATTCAAATAAACTCCCATAAAATCCTGGCGCAACAAACCATAACTCACCACCTTTCGTCATAATCGTTTTCATAACACTTGTGTATTCACATCGGCGAGAAAAATCTCCCGAACGTGGCGGCCCTCTCGCGACCCAAAACCACTCGACGCGCACTACACACACGCGCGGTCCATACGGAAGGGAGAGAGCACGTAAGTATAAGAATCGGCTGAATATAAAAGGAGCCTCGTAAATCTCGCGCTCGCTCGCAAGGGGCCGAGTGTCCTTTATAGCATTGTTAACAAGTAATGTATGCCGCCGGCCTCCTCGCCTCGTCGGGTCCTTCTCTCCACCCTCGCATTTAACATTCTTTAACATTATTATACACATGGCGCCCGTCTGAGGGTAGTCCTCGTCCTCTCTCTCTCTCTCTACTCCTCCTCGACCCTTTTCCGGAGCAAGTGTGTGCGCCCTTTTTATTGCGCCACTGCGGTCTACCCTTTTCTTTCCTGAATCTAATTTCTTTCCTCCGCGCGCGCGCGCAAGTGTCTCTCGCGCAATTTCGTTCTATTCTTTCGTAATTATGAATACGAAGCTCGCGCGCGAGTTTTAGCGCCGCGGAGGAATGCTGCCACCGTGGCGAGCTCGGGGGTTGAATTATAACAGGCGCTGCAGGCGCGCGATGTAATGAATAAATATAATAAAGCGCACCTGCACGCGCGAGATTCGCTCGTTTTATTTCGGTCTGCCGCGGCGGCGCTGCGCGATTTATTTTCGGTTTAAGCGGCGATTGTTTATGTGTTTAGAATATTTTAGCGCGCGGGCGTTGGGGAAGAGCTCGCGAATATATATAAGCGCGAGAGGCCAAGGGAACACGATGATGGAGGATCCGAGAAGTGCGGAGTTTATATTATAATGGCGCGTGGATCGCCTTGGGTGCGGTTGGTAATTCTGAAATTACGTCTGGTAATGAAGGAATTTTAATTTTGACGAGTACTGCCGGAAGGTTTTTGGGATATGCGTGTGTATATGTATGTTGAGTGCTCGTTATACGGATGTGGTGACCTCCTTTATTCGAGGCTTGGCTTATGTTCGTTCTTTTTCGGTATATGTGTATATACGTATAACGAATGAACAATGGCTGGAGATTAGAATGGAAATGGTTCGAAATAGCAATTAGGCTAACAAAGCGAGTGTATATTTTGTTTTGCTCTCTATTATACTAATTTCGCGCTATATTAGCTGGGAATTGTGATGTAAGGGGTCGTCGAGGTTGAGAAACCGTATCAAAATTAAGTCGCCCAAAACCTAAAGAAGAACATTTGTTGACAGCTGATAAAAATGGCGAGTATTCAAATTCTTCTTCAAAGACCAACAAATTTCTACTTCAACATGTGTAGTTTTTATCTATATCTACCTGTATACACCTCAATTTTCCCTAAAAAAGGGCAAACACCGGATTCGCCAATCGGGACGATTAACAAAAGCAATTACTTTATCCTCGCGAAACCGGTCAGGCTCGAGCGACTTTAATCGCATCAGCGCGCGCTACACGGCAAAGCATCGTCCGCGACTCTTGACTCTCTCCCTCCTTCTCTGCTCGCGCATTCGCATCAGCTGCTCTCTCGCAAAATCAATCTCGCCCCGAGGCCCAGGAGAGTCTCGGCCCTCCTACTCTTCCTCCTCCACTCCTCCGACCAACGCAAAAAAAACTTCTTCCACTTCTTTGTGCGTATATAGGATTCCGAGACTCTCTGTCGCGCTTCGGGAAAGAAACGCGGGAAAGCGGAGAGGTGAAAACTAATTTCTTGATAATTTGCGTCGAGCCGCTCACCTCCGCCTCCCGAACTCCCGGGCGAAAGTTGCGCCGGCGTCTTTTCTTTACGCTAGAGAGAGAGAAAGAGGGAGAGAGGGAGCTGTGTGACGTTCTGTATCAGCGCGAGACTTACGAGTCATTCGCTTTGGTTTTGTTTCCAGTTTCTTTTTCGTGCGCAGAGAGGGCGAAGTTGCGCCCGTGGCCCGTGCCGCACGAAAAGTTTGCCTTTAATCTTTGCGAATTTAAAGTTTGCGGTTTGTTTTTAAAATTTTCCCCGAGGAGCTGGCAGTTTTAATAATTGTAAATGCAATACTGGCACGAACAAAGAATACGCATAGTTATAGTTCAAATTCTCTTCTCATTATAATTTGTACATAGCATGTGACATCTAAATTAATGTTTCAAAAAAAGATATTAATATCAGAATAATGAACTTATATAATCTTATGGCCAAATCCATCTCAGATCAGGTGGTCCGAGTATGCCTGTCACCACTAAGTATTTCTGTTTTGCTCCAAAAATTCTTTGACACGTATTTTTTCATTTTTTAGTTGCATCAAAATTGCATGCGTTCAGCGATAGTCAATCACACAACAGTCAATGTAAAGGTTTTTATCTTTGTGCGTACGTGAGTAATATACATGTACACTGATGGGAAAGGGATTCTGTCCGAACGTGTTCTAATTATTTAAACTCATTGGGTGATTCCTATAGTCCCGTCGATCTTATTGGAAAATTTTAAAAAGTTCGGACAGAATCACTTTCGGTTGGGTGTACACACTGAGAGAAGTTTGGGGCATCTCTCGTACTTGCTAGTAGCGATGATTTTCCAAATGTACACAAAAATGATTCCCTCGGTTTGAGAGCTGCTAACCTAACCTTGAACAACAGCCGACCCTTTTTGGCGCCACTGTCGCACGAGAACCGGGGTGCAACTGCTCTCTCAATTTCTCGCTGTACCGCTGCTTATGGTGAAAACACGAGTCAGCGGCTGTCCCGTATTTTAGGGCACCAGAGCTCCTGAATTCGGTAGAGCTGCAACCGGAACATAGCTGTACCTACGAAGTACACCAGCGACTAGTGCGAAGTAGTGCAGGCGACTACTTGTATGAATTAATGTACTTATACATTTGTGCGCTAGATGGCTACCATATTACAACTCTATTTTTTAAAACTATAAGCTTTTTGGAAATTATTACATATTTGCACCTTATCAACTCAACTACGATCTCTAAATATTTCTCAACGAAAAGAATCCAATGTGCAGATTTTTTACAAAAGCACAAAAATATCTGTTACAAATTTAGTTCAGTACGTTTCAAACAACTTGATGATCTTGCTCATCCATTGAAGCATCTCTATCCTGATTTACATTTGATATCCTCTACATATCCATGTAAAGATTGTTACAATCGTGCAGCTTTAGAATTGGTGAGTAGCACTGACAATGAATTTACAACGGATAATTAAGTGGCCGACAACGTAGTCGCTAAAGATGAAAATTTTTTACCAAGTACTCCAGAACGCATCGACGAATTTAATAATGAAATAAGCACATCTTTCTTAGGTTCTGTATCGTCTCTTAAGAGGAAAAATCTTATACGTGAAAAATCAATTGAAAATTGCGTAAAAAAAGAAGAAGAAAAATTGAATGTGCAAGATTTATGGATTAAAAAAACATGTATAAATGATAAAGTACACTGCTTTACAGCAAAGACCGCTGATTACCACTAACGGAAGTAAGAACAAAGAAACAGAAAAACAAAGATAGTTATAAAAATAAACAATCTAGAAGGCCAACATAAAAAAATAAAATTTATCGAGCGTAAAACGTACAAATGGATACAAGTAGGTACTTCTATATGTGCACGGGTTTTGTATACTGCGTGCTTATGCGTGTACATGTGTATTACTTACGTACGCACAAAGATAAAAACCTTTATATTGACTATTATGTCGTTGAGCGTGAAAAATTTGTTTGTATCTCATTAGTATTCGCTTTCCCAAGGCAAACCCCCCGAATCTCATATATATGTCTAGATAGGTATTTACGTCCTCTATCACCACAAAAATATTAAGCAATAAAAAAATGGGATTTTCGAGAAAAATTAATTTTTCTAAAAAGGGCATTTTTCAGTAAATAGTGCGTTGCTCGTGCATTTTTTTTTTTTTTTTTCAAAATAACATAAAGGACGTGAAAGAGGACTCAACATTGAGTGAAATTATGTGGTATACCCTTAAAAGCTTAAAAAACTGGTGAAACAGCAGCATTTGAAAATGACATTGAAAAAAATTATTTCTAAGTAAGGAAAAAATGAAAAAATACGTGTCAAATAATTTTTGGAGAAGAACAGAAATACTTTAATTCCAAAATCATCGGTGACATAGGCATACTCGAACCACCTGATTTGAGATGGATTCGGCCTTATACAATCATCACGTGACAAAAAAAAATAAATATTTCCATTATACTTACATGCACACAAAAGCATTATTAATCTTTACGCAAGAAAAGCATTTTTTAAGTCACCCGCCCCAACTAAACGCATATATATATGTACATTCAGAAATATTTCGTGACATAAATAATCCCCCGCGTTATTAATAAATCACTCCCGTGTCGTTCCATTTTATTCCAATCTTTTTAATGTGAAATAAAATTCCGTGTATTACCATAAAAGCACACCTCTAATGACCTCAAAAAATGAAGTCACACGACACCAAAATATAATAATGGTATTAGAATTTCACTTTTGTGCCGGCCGATTAAAATGGCGACCTCGTTCCGAAAACCCATTTTCCCTCGGTTCCCCATATTTCCATAACCACACGCCTTATATCCACCAACAAAAAAAAAGGCAACCATAGCTCCGCAATATTACCCATGCCACGAGCTTACAATTTTTTCCTAATTCCCCGCTATCTAAAAATACGGTCCGATCGCTCCGTATATGCATCGCGGCAACGATCTCCTATCGCAGCTAACAATCACTCGCCCGCGCGCTCGGTATTATTTCGCTGCCGCCTCCATTTTATCGCGCGCACAAAGAGCGAGAAAGAGAGAGAGCGAAAAGAGCCGCGTGCACGCGACCTTATGGAAAACAACCGAAATCGATCGCAATACAGTAATGGCCCTCGACCGTCCGTCGCTGTCGTCGTCGTCATTGTCCAGCTGTTTTCCATGTCCGCTGAAAAGCATGAGTATATACGCACGCATGTGCGTTATTCCGTGCGTGCGTGCGTGCGCCGGCGGATACTCACGTTGTACTACGCGCGCAGCGCACCTGAGAATTCTCTCTCTCTCTCTCTCCCTCTCGCCTCTTTCTTTCTTTTTCTCCCTCGCCCCACCCCGATGATTGCAGGTTGTACTCGGCACGCCTCCGAAAGTGTATATACGCGCTCGTGCGCTCGTTCTCCAGTGCATGCTGTGTGTGTGTTTGTGTATGTGCGTGCGCCGGGGAACCCCATATCCAATTTTCTAGACGGGGAAACCATAATCACAGGTTGCGAGCGAGCGGCGCTCGCGTGTCGGCAACATGGCCGTCGCGTCACGGACTCGTTTCTCCTCTCTCTCTCTCTCTCTGCACTCTCCTCTTACTTCGCCTTTTTCCTTTTTCTTATACCCCGAGGAGGAGCGAGGAGAGCGAGTTGCGGTATCGCGGCGTCAATATTTTTCTTCCTCCTTTTTCCTCTCTCGAGCGAGCGAGCCCGCGCGCTCTCGTCCTTTTTCTCCGGCTATCTCTCTCCGCGAGCGAGTGCGGCTATGAGAAAGGTGCTCAACGCTGTTATTACGGCGTTGCGAGCGCGTTTTTAAGCGCTATGCTAATGCCCGCGTTCGATCCTGTCGAGCTGCTGGTGCACGCGCGCGCACACACACACAAGTGAAAAATAGCGGCAGGTGGATAATAGCGACGATCTTCGTCGGTTTTCTCGTCTCTTTCTCTTGAGCTTCGCTGGTCGCGCGGTATAGTTTGTTCGTCTTTTTTGTTATGGGGTATATTATATATATAAGGGGAGGAGCCATTTTTCGAGAGTGGAATACTTTTTGATTTTGTATAATATAAGGTATGTTGGGTCCGGTGACTTATTACGTGCATATTAAAGTCATTTTTATGTATGAGTTTAATTACAGACTGCAAGCTGAATCCATATACACTTTTATAAATATTAATGGGGCAATTTATAAAGTGTAAGTACACGTTGAGGAGAAGGAATTTTTTAAGTGGATTGCATGCAATAAAAATCTGTATTAATTCTCAAATTAAAATTGTTATGATGCAAATTATTCTTGATCTATTTCTCTGATGTATCAAGACAAAGATTTAAAGATTCATATATTTGTTGTATAATATAACTATACTTAATATGAAACTTGCTATACCAGAATACATTTGAATACAAAGGAAAAACACAATACCGACCGTTCCAAACGAATGAGCACGTCAAAGCAAACAATAAATTTCCTTAAAACCTAGCACATTAACATAATAACCGAGCGCAGCAACCAACACAAATCAACTGCTACCAACCGCGGCCAAGCACTCATCGTAATGCGCAACACATCAATATTCAACCCCATCTTTTTTATCGGAAATAAACCAACTCTCGCAATATACCTCGCTATCTACTATATACTTACAGCTCCGCACTTACTCATAAACAAGCCAATCGGCGCCGGCTGTTTTGCTTGCGCCCTTTCTCCCTCCCCATATATATCTTTCATTGCTCGCTCGCCCAATTCCTCCGCTTGCTTTCTCTCTCGTATCTCTCCTCGTAAACTCGAGGCCCTTACACCGCCGCTTCCTCCCGTCTCATACCGCCGCTAATTGATTACGAGCTCCCACTGCTATGTATACATACACATATACACACACCGCAGGAACCTCCGAAACTCGAGCTTATAATGCAAGCTCGCGCGCGGTTTTGTTCGCATCCCCGCGCGTGTAAATCCGTAATAAGACGGGCGCGAGCGCGCGAGTACAGGCCCCTAATTATCCCTGCGAGCGCCGCCGCCGCACGCCATTGTTTTATGAGAGCGAGCCTTTTTAACTTTCCCACCTTAGCGAGCAAGCGCGAGGTACACGCCCGCGCGGGCTCGTTGAACGGGAATAAGAAGACGGAAAAGAATTGCTGATGGGCGTGTAGCAGTAATATGATGCCTATATGGGATGGTGGGTCCGGAGAGGTCGTTGCGATGGGTACGAGGAAGTTCGTGGCTGCGTTTGGGAAGGAGTGAGTAACGGGGGTTCAGTCGTGGTGAATATGTTGGAGTAATAAAGTTTTTCTGCCGGTTTTTAGAAATCCAATTGTATTTTAAGCTTATATTTTTGTATTGGAAATTAATTTTTTTGGGAAGATATACTTTTTGTAAAAGTATCAATCCAGGGTTCCAAGTACTTGAGTCCCTGAGACACTTAAGTCCTCAACAAGTCCAGAAACATTTCGGACTTCTGGACTTGATGGCCATCAAGTTCGAAAACACTTTTCACTTATGGACTTGATTACAATCAAGTCCGAAAATACTTTACGGACTTTTGAATACGGGAAGTGCAGAATCTGCAACCCTGTATCTATCTAACAGTACCGTGTGAACACAGTAATAATTAAGACTTTCAATATTAAAACAGGACGTTATTAATAATATATTAATATAAATACATAGGTCTGAAGTTTGCATCGGTGGAATGCAACGAAATACAATTAATTTAAGTTATTAAACAATGGAAATTTCATCTAAACCTTTGTTATGACGTTATTTTATCCTATAAAACACTAAAACTACACGCAAAATTAATATTAATTAGCATAACCATGAAGTTCATTGCACTCCAACGTTGTAAACTTCAGACCCATACAAATACTATATAGTTTGAACTTTTTTGAATGACAATTTTTAACAGCGGCGTTTGGGTCAGTTGATAGGGCGCTTGACTTCGGAAACAAACGTCGCTTAGGTGCGTGTGGGTTTGACTCCCCGTCGCACAGTGGGCTGAAAGACCAAAAAAGTGCTCAAAAGTCTTGATTTAATCGAATTCTGCATGGAAAAAAAATCTGACCCGGTAAAATTCTTCTTTTTGCACCACTCTTTAAGAAACTTTTCCCACCGAAGGTTTAAATGTATTTATAAAAATGTTAACGATACCATTTTACCATGCTGTCGTGAATTCGATATCTTTAGCGTTTGGTTTTGGACGGAAATAATCAAGAATAATTTATATTGCTAATTATATTATTATTTTTGTAATTTTTAGTATTTTCGGCCCTTAACCCTTTGAGGCCACGCTTATTTTTTCGATCGTGGAGCACATACTGGGTCAATTTGGCCCATACTCATTTTTAAACAACTATATTTCTGAAATTATCAATTATAGAATTACCAAAAAATTTATGGATAATCGTGAATGACTCAAGAATTCATTCACGTAATTTTTAAGCAAAAATATAATTTCTTTAGTACCTAAAATAATTAGCAATATAAATTATTCTTGATCATTTCCATCCAAAACCAAACGCTAAAGATATCGAATTCGCGACAGCATGGTAAAATGGTATCGGTAACATTTTTATAAATACATTTAAACCTTCGGGGGGAAAAATTTCTCAAAAAGTGGTGCAAAAAGAAGAATTTTACCGGGTCAGATTTTTTTTCCATGCAGAATTCGATTAAATCAAGACTTTTGAGCATTTTTTTGGTCTTTCAGCCCACTGTGCGTTACAGTTGGTCCGTATTTTTCAGAAGCACTTTCAAAAAGGTGTCTACCGGATTTTTTCGGCGGCGTAGATCAGAAACCATTCTTCCCACGGGTTATACTTGAAACCATCGATACGACCTGTGATAGGCTGATGATATAGTTGCGCTGAGTGCACTAATCAACAGTTTATCACTGAGGATCAGTACGAGAACTTCGCAAACCTGAAAAAAATAACAGAAAAAAAATACACAATATGTCACGCATGCATTGTGGCACATCGAAGTCAAAAAAGAACCTCCTGCCATGGGGCTGAAGAAAGAATGACGATTTTTATTTTTCATCGTAGTATTCCAATTTGATAGTTTTCACATTGCATTTAATATATGTTCTCATATAAAAACGCCCAAACAATATCGTATGTATAGCGTACACAATTAAAAAATAAAAATTCCCAGTTATAAAACATAGAAAATTAGATTCAATTTAAAACCCACTAGATAGTAATGACTATACACGCTCCTCTCCTTTGTACACCCCAAAAACGATTTCGTAAGGCCCACTTTAATATCCTTCGTCTCAATTAAAAACAAAAAAACAAATTTAAACCAAATGATCCGGCCCTGTGACCACGATAATCGTCTCAAATCATTCCCGACAATCCATCAGTACGAAAAGTCACTCGGTATCCCCTGAGACTCTCCCGCATTAGAAAAAATTAAAATCCACCGGATGCCCCATGCGCTATCCTCGCCAGCGTTCACGATCGGACAAAATAAATCAAGACCATATATATAATAGAACTTTAAACGTCCAATCCTCTCGATGTCGTCACATCGAAACAACCTCACCGCAGGACGAGGAGAGTTGTTCCTCCGACGCGCGAACGAACCGTGAAAATCGTCGTCCGGCGGCACCATCATCTCTCTCTCTCTCTCTCTCCTCGGTCATTTGTTTCCGAACCTGCTCCCGTCACTCATTTTTCACGTGCGAGGGAGTCCAAGTATCTTATAGTCAGCTCGTCGATGCTCTCGCTTTCCGCCTTTTGTCCGACGGAATTTTTCCGCGCCGCGGGGAAACAAAAGACAAATTACGCGGACGAGAGTCTAATAGCCGCCCGCGCCGAGGCTGTGTGTGACCGGTGCCGCTCTCTTCCCACCTGTCCGCGGGCGCCAGAAAGCGGTCACTTTGTGCCCCGAGTGCAAAGTTATACATCGAGGGCATTTCTCTTCGGCTCGTGGCGCCTCGAAGGTTTTCTCGCATTTTTCTTACCCGGTCGGGCTATCATAATTAGAGGGTGGAGAGAAGTACCGATGTTCGGCAGGTTCGCCGCTCTGCTCTCTTATTGCCGATCATTTGTTCAACGTCGAGGTTGTCGGTTTTTCGGGCTTTTCCAGCCCGCTTGATAGGCAGATGGTGTGGGTGTGCATGTGGACATGATTAATCAGGGAGGATGTTGATTTTACAATTATGTTAAATTTGTAACAGCCGTTTCATAGACGGATTATATAACGTTGCGGAGAGTGAAATTATCTAAATTAAAATCATATGAATTTTAAGTTTAATACGCCATTATACACTTATACGAGCGTTCCAAACGAAAACTCGACGTAAAGAAATTTCCCAAGGCCAGGAGGACGTTGGTGTCTGCAGTATGAAGATTTCCGTTCTTTGTGTGAAAGACAAAACCCTCTAATTTTAAAAATTCCAACAGACAAATTAATCTTCTTAAGGCGGTGTCAGAAATATAATAATTCAACTATTTGGTTACCAATATTTTAATATTTTTCTTATCCAAGTTCCAAATTTTTATCAAGTATTTCAGTAGTTTACTGTTCTTTAAGTTATGCTGAATGCAATGTAATCAAACCCTTTAAGAAAAACTAAAAAAAATTGCAACAACTCTGATATACCCTCAATTAAATTTTTTTTCTGAGATTTGACAAATTTTTTACATAAATTCATCAACTATTAAAAAAAAATTTAATTTTTAGTGACACTTACAGTACACATAAATTCTCAAATTATCCCTATTTTTATACGTAATTCATCCAGACATGCCAGTACCTTGATTGCGCGAAATTAAAATCAAACACGATCCGCTAATTCAAAGCTATTACACGAAAGATGCACGAAATTACCGGCACCGCGCGATGAATAATCCTTATCATGAATCTTCATTTAGCATTGCCAATATACTACATCGCTGTGGACGACGAGAAAAAAAACACACGCACATGCCGAGTATGTGCCTTGTAATTTTCATCACAAAGAGAAATGAAAACAATATTCGTTACATCTCCGCGGCTTATCGCGCCAGGCCGCGCACCGCGCATATAATGCCAGGAAGAAAAAAATTCAAATAAAGCCTGCAAATTGCAGCGAACTGATTACCTTGTAATTAAGTTACTCAGCCGCTCGTTTTGATCCGCAGCGGAAGTCCTGCGCGCGCTGCGGCATTATGAGCGGCCTAATGATTGGTAGGAGCAAAATAAAGCGGCCAGCTCGACAAAGCCGCGTCTCGCGCCGTTTCTTTTTCGCAACTGAGAAAATTCTCTTCTCCGCGCGATCGTTTTCCAGATTCTTAGGAAAAAAGAAACTACGATTTCTTTGTTATTATTCTAATTTTTTTTTCGAAACTACTGTGTAGCAGTGGAGAAAAAAAAATCGGTTTCTGAGAATGTGAACTTTCTCAGGCGATGTAGACATACCGTTTTTGTTGAACATGATTTTTCTCGACATATACGTAGGTATTAGTAAATCGAATATAAATCTTCATAATGATGGTAATAAGTACGCGCATAGGGTTTATTATTCATACAAAGCGTTGTACAAACGGTTATTAAGCACATTTACTTTGCATTGATGTAATGTAAGTCTACATTCGTTGGTAATATAAAATGCGCTCGTTACAAAGCGAGAAAATTCTCTTGTTTTAATAACTGGTATTCGTTCGTTGTACTCGTTTATACAAATACACCACTTAAATAATAAAATGACATGAGTACTTTTGCTTTGAATAAAATAGGAATGAAATGTTTATCACGCGGAAAACAGACTCTTAATTAATGTAATTTTCATGTTTCAATTCCACGACTGACATTATTTCTCAAGGCTATTCACTCTTTATATAAGCCTATACTCACTATTTGCATCCCCACAAATAAAATTGTCAAACATTCAATCACAAAGCATATTATCTAGAAATATACAAACATAGTACATAATTTTACCACCAACGTCGCCTTCTCTTTTCTCGCGTCCAACAAAAACGGATCGTTGCACACAGAGCCAACCTTGAGTCGCATCCTCTCTCTCTCTCTCTCTCTAAAAAAAAATTAAAAAAAAACTGTCATACCGGTTGTCATCGCTTCGCACGCATATACACAAGCACATACCACGGGCTGGCCAAACAACGCTGTGCAGCCGGCGCGCATATCACTCGCTCACCCCGGCAGCGCGCAAGAAAATACATATCCCGCACTGCTACATGCGTGCACCGAGCGACGGCCGACGGCAGGCTATATACCACCGCCGCTACAGCAGCAGCAGCAGCAGCAGCCTCCTGTCGATGATTGAAGGCTCGTCCCGAAATATAATCGTATTGTTACACCTATCTCTCCCCCTCTCGCTCTTTCCATGCGTGATGTGTGTTTCTTTCATTTTTGGAGGCGTCGCGGTCGCCGCGAGATCTTCTTCGGCTAAAAATACATAGGCCCGAGAGACGGCGAAATTTATTTTCAGTGAGCAGAGTGCGCACGCGAGAGAGAGAGAGAGAGAGAGAGAGAGAAAGAGAGAGTCGAGAATCTCTGAGTAGAGTTAGAACGAGGAAAAAAGTTTAATATGTCGGGGGATCCTCGCCCGCTCGTAAGGGTTGTGCGACGCGGCGCCAGTGTCTTCTTCTTCCTCCTCCTCCTCTCGTAATTATGGCGCGCTCTCGCTGCTGCCGCGCGCGGCTTTTGATAAAAAAGATGGATGTCTGCCGAGTGAGGGCCGAGTGACAGCTGCCTTGCTTTTTGCGTAATTTCATAAGAAAGTTTGAAATATCGCTTTTAAAATCGCTTCTCTCTTCCAAGCGACGGCTGAGAGTGTCTGTATATGTGTGACGCTGTAGTACTGTCGTGCCACTGCTGCTGTTGCCGGTGGTTGGAACGCTGCGAAATGTGCGCCGGGAGACACTACTGTAAATGGGGATACACGTGTTTGGAGATATTTGGGCTGCTGATGCTCCGAGCGGCGTGGTTCCGAGTGATTTATTGGCGCGACGCTATTAGTGAAATAAACGTAAAGGTTAGGATTGTTTGGATTTTGGCGTAATATTGAACATCTTTTTTTGGTGCGGTCTTGTGGAATTTTAAATTTGGGAGAAGAAAAATTTGAATTAATTGACTTCATTCTCTAAACTATATAGATATTTTAACATTATTATGTTGGCTATGATTTATTTACAAGAAGAATGCGTAACCTTTGGATCACGGATTTGTACCAAATTGAAATATCTTGTTTTAGAGTGAAAAATATTGAACCCCTGTTTCAGGATTATTATTCTCATAGGCCTTTTTTCTCGAGATATGTGCCATGTTATCTTAAAAATGCGTTACTTTGCTAAAAAATAATGTCTCTTCTATTGTATGTAACTGTGCAAGTATTCCCGTTACGAAAATAAGCGATAAAAATTAT
This sequence comes from Torymus aiolomorphi, assembly GCA_036365515.1. Taxonomy (NCBI): domain Eukaryota; kingdom Metazoa; phylum Arthropoda; class Insecta; order Hymenoptera; family Torymidae; genus Torymus; species Torymus aiolomorphi. Next base: position 147,538,183 of record CM070877.1, read on the forward strand.
AAAAGTAGGGAAAATAAGCTTTATTTTAAGCACTAGTTTCGACTAATATAATAGGGTTTTCAGAAAGTTATAAGAAATCAAAGATAGTGGAAAAAAATGATTCAAAATTTCCCCTTTTTAAATGGATTTTAAGGGTGCTATTTTCAATCATTTTTTTACACTATCTTTGATTTCTCATAACTTTCTGAAAAATCGATATTTTTAGTCAAAATAGTGTTTACAATAAAGCTTTTTCTATCTACTTTTATAATTTTTGTCTCTCATTTTTGTAACGGAAATACTTGCAGATTTACATACAATACACTGAGAAAAATTATGTATTAAAAATTACTATAATATATAGGAACGTGGGGACAAATCTCAAATACTAAAATTATTACTATATTTTATAGTAAAAATTACTATGTACATAGCAATTTTTATTGTGTACATATCATTTTTTACTATAAAATATAGTAAAAATTTTGGTATTTGAGATTTGTCCCCACGTTCCTACATATTAAGTAATTTTTAATACATCATTTTTCTCAGTGTAGAAGAGACATCATTTTTTAACAAAAAAACGCATTTTTAAGATAACATGGCACATATCTCGAGAAAAAAGGCCTATGAGAATAAATCCTGGAACAGGGGTTCAATATTTTTTTACTCTAAAACAAGATATTTTAATTTGGTAAAAATCCGTGACCCAAAGGTTACGCACTCTCCTTGTTAGTAATTTTCCTTTCATACAAAAAGAACATAAAAAGCAAAAACAAAAAAGCTAATACATTCGTTAAAGTAATACAGTAATATAAAATTATAAATTATGTAATTTAAGAATCCTCTGTTGCCGAAATAATGAAAATCACAACCCTTATTGTATTAAAAATTCCAAGCTCACGAAGTTTTGGCTTTTCCATTCGCACCGTGCCTCTACAAAGTAGCACTCTCGCTGTTCCCGCAGCCGCGGCGCGTGTAACAAGAAGTGACGGACAGAATCGAGCGCCGTCCGGGCTTACGCCTCCTCGACAATGATCGCCAAAATATACACACACGCGTCGGTGCTATCTTTACGCCCGCGCGCGCGCTTCTCTCACCTCTCTCTCACATGCAGACGTCCCCGTCAGTCTTCATTCCGCGTGAATGTGTCCAACGATCCGTCATCGCCAGCGCGCGAGACTCGATATTTTCGTCGGGCCGTTCCAGTATTATCCGTTGTTTTCGAGAGGAGGAGACTGTATGCATGCGTCGCGCAATTTCGCGCGAACGCCGTGGGATGTATATAGCGTTTGTGGTGGTGTAGCGCGACACTGCCACGCTGAGCTCTTAATTTATGAACGAGCATGTCGCCGCGGTGAATTGTAGAGCGGGAAAACGTTGTTGTGTGTTAGTAGAAGGAGGAGGAAGTAAGAGGTCACTGTGTTAGGGATTAATCGCGCGGTCACGTGGTTTTGCGATTCTACGCAGCGTGGGCGTTGAATGTTGTAATGGTTGGTTTACGATGTATGGAAAATGAAATGAATTTAATCATTTTTCCAGCAATTAAGTAAATAATATATTACAGGGTGGCTATATTATTCGACGTAAAAAAAATTATGGTTGGAAGAAGTTTGGGAAAACATATGCGATGAGGGAAAGCCAAACTTTGATATAGAACGTAATAAAAAGTTGGTGTAACCTTTCTCAAAATTTTCATGCATAAATTGTGTAAGTGCTCCCGACTACCGTAGGTGGTATGTGACAATACTTGAGTAAAAGTGTCCGGTCCGAGCTATAAATCAAATTGCGGGTCTAAGGAAGGGTGGGTGGCGGAATACTCAAAATTTCTTTTAATTTGAAAAGTCGTTTCGGAAAATTAAACTTCATCACTTAAATAATTAATTCGTGAAAAATTTGGGAAACGTTTACAAACTTTTCAAAAACGTTTTATCATAAATTTGGAAGTTTGGCATTGTCTCATTGCATACGTTTTCCCAAACACCAGCCAAACAAAACTTTTGCCAAACGTATCCCAATTCTCAAATGCATTTTTTGTACGTGGGGTGTTAAGAATAAACGAAAATTTATTTTACTTTTATATCGCATAGTTCTACTTATTGTGCTGCTCTCTACGGCTTATATTATACTGAAGTAATGAAGTTTTCAAGTATAGACTGGTTATGCCATATCGCAATCATTTTTACAAAATATTAATAATATATAATTACAAAAAGTAATCCTCGTGGCTCTAATAACTCACAAGGGGAGTGCGTAACTTTTGGGTCACGGATTTTTACCAAATTAAACATCTTGTTTTAGAGTAAAAAAATATTGAACCCTGTTCCAGGATTTATTCTCATAGGCCTTTTTTCTCGAGATATGTGCCATGTTATCTTAAAAATGCGGTATTTTGTTAAAAAATGATGTCTCTTCAATTGTATGTAAATCTGCAAGTATTCCTGTTACAAAAATGAGCGACAAAAATAATAAAAGTAGACAGAAAAAGCTTTTATTTTAAGCACTATTTCGACTAAAAATATCGGGTTTTTAGAAAGTTATGAGAAATCAAAGATAGTGGAAAAAATCATTGAAAATAGCACCCTTAAAATCCTTTAAAAAAGGGGAAATTTTCAATCATTTTTTACACTATCATTGATTTCTCATAACTTTCTGAAAACCCGATATTTTTAGTCGAAACAGTGCTTAAAATAAAGCTTGTTTTGCCTACTTTTATAATTTTTATCGCTCATTTTCGTAACGGGAATACTTCCAGAGTTACATACAATAAAAGAGACATCATTTTTTAGCAAAATAACGCATTTTTAAGATACCATGGCAGTTGGCACATATCTCGAGAAAAAAAGGCCGACGAGAATAAATCCTGGAACAGGGGTTCAATATTTTTTTACTCTAAAACAAGACATTTCAATCTGGTACAAATCCGTGACCCAAGGTTACGCATTCTCCTTGTCAGTATATTCCTACCGCATCTAGCTAAAATGAAAATATCAATTTCCGAAGCCTTTCAACCGCTTACAACTCAATAACACATGAACCACCGAAAACTAATCCGTCCACTCAAGACACCTCAAAACACATACTGAACAGCTAAGTATTTCCTTAAGAAACTTCTAGCTCTCCAATCCGGTATTCCGCGCTTTGAAAATTTCAACTCGCCCGAAAAAAAACTCCGCCCGCGCGTGCGTGTACACACACATGCTTACGCAGCGAGTGCGTATCCGGCGTACACATTGCACACTGTATATAGGCGTGGAAGCCGCAGGCGCGCTTGATTGACAGGTCCCCGGCGCGTCCGGCCAATCGGCGAGCGCCCGCCGAAATGCTGATGAGGCCCGTGTCAATCACGCGCTCGCTTCTCTCTCTCTCCTGCTCGTTCACCCCGCCGCGCGGCGCCCTTTTCGGACCCACCCTCTCCGCGTCGCACCCTCGCGCACCCTTACATCCGGGGTAGGTGGAGAAAAAGAAAGAGAGAGAAAGATAGAGAGGAAAAAGGAGAAACTTTGCATCGGGTATAGCTATATACAATGCCGCGTGAAAACTGAATTTAACCCTCGTACGGAGAGAGGGAGAAGAGCGACTTTGGGGATAACTGGGGCGGTTTAGAGAGGGAGAATGTATAAGTAATCGATAGATATTTTAACCGGGATAAGCCGAGCTTTTAAATTATGAAGAGCCCCGGCGTGCTGCGAGGCATTTGAAGAAAATACTCGCGCGTTCTTGAATTTTTTTTCCTCCTCCGCATCAAATAGCGCGTGCCTGAATCGTTAAAAAGTGCGATGATAATTGAAGTGTTGCGGGGCTACGATTTCGCGTCTTCGATTGCCTGAAATTAAATATTAATCGCGACTTGTCAGCCAAATTCGTTGATGAATTCTTACAATGACTAATATAGACACAGGCACACACGCGCCATTTGAAATTCAGAAACGTAGCTATATCGATTATTCAATTACCCAGCGCTCACGCGTTTCCGCGTATATACCAGCCGAACAAATACTTCGCGGCGCCGCCACAAGATATCCACCACGCAACATGCGGTTATTAAATTCATTATTATTCATCATTATACAATTCCCCCCACACACACACACACATTGGCATATCGCCAATGAAATCATCAATAATTCCCCTATGCCTACTGCCTTCGAAAAACGTTATACCTATCTCCCAACTTGTTGTCACTCGGTTATTTGTCGCTCGCTCGTAGCGTCTATTAGCTCGCGCGGTAAGAAGAAAAGCAAAAACACCTTGGCGGCGTTCCGCGGTGCGACTGCGGCGGTGGCGGCGCTCGATGATTGATCGTCATCCGTAAAATTAATTACTAATCGCTATCTCTCTCCCGATATTAGAAGTTAAAAGCGTATTCTTCAGCGGAGTATAGCGCGGCGCCGTAGCGGACTGTATATATAGCTGTATATAACCGCACGTAACTTGGCACGCTGCTGGCGCTAGTAGGGACCTCCCGCGGCGAGGGAATACACTGGAAGAGAGAGAGAGAGAGAGAGAGAGGAACTTGGAGAGGCGATGGCGGTAGCTCCTCCTCCTCTTGTTATCGCCGTCGTCGTCGCGAGTTTCTTACCGATAACAATTAGCCGTCGCTCGTCCTCGTCGTTGTCGTTCCATCGACACGGAGGAAGGGAGAGATACAGGTCGCGAAACTTGCCGAGCACACGCCCGAAAGTTTCTATAAGGAGTCGTGAGAGCATCCGCAGAATGCGTCCCTCTCAAACCGGGTGCGGGCGTGTACGAGCCGTAACTGCGTGCCTTGGATAGAGTGGTGTGGTGGCGTAGAGTGGGAGAAGAGAAGAAGTAAATGAAATATTTGCGAATTCGTTAATTAAATGAATTTAATTGTCACTAAAATATAATGATTATTTTTTTAAAATGGTTCTACATATTTTAGTTGAGGTCATATTCATTTTAATTGTCAAATCAATCAGCTTAATAATCAAAACGCTACAAATGTGTGAATTATCCATTACAGAAACATTTTTTGCGACCTTGGGTCGGCGATAAATTAATCGTTAAATGCTATACGCTTCAATTACAAACCTGTGATGGTAAACATTTGTGACTTTATCTTGAAAATATAATTTACGTTTAAAATATCGTACTTCTTATTTGAAATTTCTCACCTATGACCAGGAGCACAAACAAAATAATACACAAAAAAAAGGCAACACAATACTCACCGTTTCACCTCATTACGTTTGAAATCAATTAATAACCCGTCATCTTCAACTCTCCGCCACCCAATAAAAGTATCAATGACAACAAAAACATTCCTGCGATACCATCACCACGCCAACTAAGCTCACACCTCACGAAACAAACATCATCTCTCCCGTCGCATAGCCACCCACAGGCCACCCCGAAAAAACGCGAATAGAATTTGCCCTAATTGTCCTTTGATACAAAATCGCTACTTCGCTCTCCGCGTCGGTGGTCCCCCCGCGCTCTTATACTGCACGCGCGCGCAGTCGTTAATCACACGCGCCTTATATACGCAGCAGTCATTGTCAGCGGCGGACACAGTAGTATGGTGGCATCGGAAGAAGAAGAAGAATAAAAAAAAGAACGTAAACGCAGCGAGAGAGAGAGAGATAGAGCTAATCTCACGAAATTGTGCTTTACAGAGAACGGCCTGCCGAGGAGATTAAGGACGGCTTACACCAACACCCAGCTATTGGAGCTCGAGAAGGAGTTTCACTTCAATAAGTACCTATGCCGGCCCAGGAGAATAGAGATAGCGGCGTCCCTCGATCTCACCGAGAGGCAGGTGAGGATGTATGGTGGGCGGAAAAAAAGAGAGGTTTTTTTCTCGCGAGCGTGTGTGTGTTTGTTGGATGGTGCGTATAGGGAGCTATCTACTCTTCGCGCGCGATGCGTCAGAGAAGAATTTCCGTTCTACATTGGGTGAAATGTGAGACTCATTTTTAATGCTCCGTTCCTCGAAAGGATATCCTAAAATTAATGGCGGTTCGGACATGTTTTATAACATTTATAGACAGAGCTCGATAGTGCCGTGCAGTTCTAAGCATTATCACTTTATTTATAAACGACGTAGTCGGCTGTTTCGACTATAGACAATTAATAGTTTGAAATCGGTTATAATTTATTTAAATTCTTCTATATATCACAGTATACTAACAATTTGATTGCTTCCCAACATACTAACATCACACTCGAAATTTTGTTTACCCAGGTGAAAGTCTGGTTCCAAAACCGTCGGATGAAGCACAAGCGTCAGACGCTGACCAAGGAGGACGGCGACGACAAGGACGGCGGCGCCTCGTCGGACGGTCTCGAGAAGTCGTTGAAGTCGGAGACCGACGACGAGAAAAAGAGCTGCCACAACTGTGATATATCCGGGGTAGGGGACGTCGGCAGCACCCTAGCCGGCGACGTCACCGACCTCAACGCCAGCTCCGTCCGCGGCGCGAACAGCGGCAGCAACAACAACACACCCAGCGCCACGAACAACAACAACAGCGCGGGCTTCAACGCTAACAGCAACGGTGCTAGCAGCGTCGGAAGCACGAACAGCGTGTCGAGCACGTTCGACAAGATGATGGTGGACGAGGACTCGAGGTCGCACGACGGCAGCGACGTCACCTCGCCCAGTTTGTCCTCGAAGAAGCTGGACACGAGGGTGAAGCTCGAGACGGGCCACAAGAGCCCCAACCCGACGAAGCAGATCAGCATCAGCAAGAAGTCGCCGTCGACGAGCGCGAAGGACATGTGCGCGGTGAGCAGCAACGGCGTGCTCCTCGCCCTACCCGATTCCACAGTGGGCACACCGACGCTACCCACCCAGCAAGGATCGTCCACGAGAAGTCTCACACCGTCCTCGACGCCCAGCACCCCAGCCTCCGTACAGCTCCAGGGCAGCCCGCTCAACGTCCAGCAAGCGACGCATGGTGTCTACATGCAGCGACCGCGCAGCTCGCCGTCCTCGAGCAACCCCCCAGGCAACGTCCCGGCGAACCTACTTCACACGAGCAATCCTACAGGCGCGATCTCGCCGCACAACCGAAACATCAGCGCGGCTCAGAACCACTTCCAGCAGGGCGTCTATCACCAGACGTCGCCGAACATCGACTACAGGAACGGCGTGCAAGGCAGACAGCCTATGAGTGCCCAGCAGGGGGCTGGATACTGTTCTCGAGAGGCCGCCTATCATCAGCAGCAGCAGCAACAGCAGCAGATGATCTCGTACGGTAGTGGTGGTGAGATGCATCCGCAGTACGCGCGAGGTCAGGGCCAGTCGATGGGCCGCGTCAATCACCACGCGCGCGCCAGCGCCGCCCGGTCGATGTACAATCATCACTCGATGCAGCAGTTCCATCAGCAGCACAATCAGTACGCCAGCACCGGCGATTATAACGGGTACGCGCAGACCGGCTCCTATCACGCGTCTTATCATGCAAGGTGAGTGTGAGAGATGATATAGGTTTGATTTTTAAGGCAAACCTTATTCTAAAATTTTTTATAGTTGATGATGTATGATATTATTGAGTTATATACTTGTAGTTATTGATTCGCATTTTGATTTAAAAAATATTATTTACTTTGTTTTAAATTTATGAACGTAAGGCTATACTTTGTTGAGCGAATGACTGACTAACGCTTAGAGATTGTTTCAACGTTTAGATTCTTAAAATATCAATCTAAATTAATTGTTCTTTGTTTGAGTTTGTTAAACAGTACAATATACTATTATCGCCGTTTTATTTTTAAGTCCAAAATATATTCTAAAGTTTAAATCGAATCCTTCATTATTCTCTAAGTAAATGTGAGACAAGTTTCTTAATGAATTGCTGTAACCCATACATTTAAATAAATGAAATTTAGTCAAATAAGTTAATATGTACGTTAAATAAGGTCATATTCGTGCACTTTTTAAAATAAATACACGACTTTTTACGTATTTAACGTACTATGCATAAATACGAATAAGTGAAAATTAGTCATATGTATACGTAAAATAAGTACTTGGCTATTCATGCACTCATTCAAATAATTGCATTTATTTGAAGTAAATTTGACTTATTCGAATTTAGAGGGTACCAATCAAAGATTATCACTTATTCAAAATTATAGAGGGTATATTTTACATTAAAAAAAAATCGTGACAATTATATGTCTCCAAAACAATTAAAATAAGAGTATAATCAAACCGACGCACGATTCTTCCATAGGAGCATGCCGAACTCTACCAGCGCGGGCTACGGCACCGGATCGCAGGCGTACCCTGGCGGGCCGGAGCACAACGGGTCGGACTCCGGCTACATGTCCGGCGGCAATTACGGCTACCCGTCGGCCACCGCAGCCTCGTCGTACCACACATCGGCACCTGGCGGCGGTGGCACCGGCGACGGCACGTCAGCCATGTCTGCCCATCACGCTCACGCTGCCGTCTCCTCTCAAACCAACCCCCAACAGCAGCAGCAGCATTACTACAGCGACGTGCACCAGCAGCGGGACGCCTATCAAGCCAACTCGATGCACTCGGACTACCACCACCGGCCGAACAACAAGTGCCATCCGAGCGCGTACTACGACCAGCAGCAGCAGCAACCGCAGCCACAAACACAGCAGCAGGCGACGGCCGGTCAGTTGCACGTGCACCAGGGCGGCGAGGCCTCGAGCATCCCCTCGAGCTACGTCTCCTCGCCCGACCCGTTCCCCGCTGGCCCGGGCATCGCCACCACGGCCACGGCCATCGCCGCCGCCACCGCCGCCGTCATCACACCACCGACCGTCCACAACGATGCAGCAGTCGCGGCAGCGCATCACGATTCGTACGGGACCTTCGGCAATTATTACGGCGCCGATCCTGGCGTGCAAGGAGGCACCAACGCTGCTGTGCAGCCACAGCCGCAATCGCAGGCGGATAACAGTAACAGCTCCTCGGATTTCAACTTCCTGAGCAACCTGGCGAACGACTTCGCGCCCGAGTACTACCAGCTCAGCTGAGTGCCGGAGCAGGACGCGGCTCCGTCGTCCAACAACTGCCAACAGCAGCAACAGCAACTCGACTGGAACGACGAGCAGTACCTGCTCAACGAACTCTACTGACCCAGTGACGTGTGTGTGTGTGCGCGCGTTTGTGAGCTGTAGTGCCCGATGCTTCAAAAGTGACAAAGTGTCAGTGTGATTATGCATGTATGTATGCGAGTGTGTATGTGTGTGAGCGGGTGTCTCTGCGGAAGCCAAAAATTGCTCTGAGGACGACACCGGATGAGGATTATCACTCACCGCGAGTGTGGCGGCTGCTCTCTGGACTGTCGCCAAATGCAACAAAGAGTTCGCGATCTCTCTTTCTCTCTCTCTCTCTCTCTTTGGGTCGTTCTGTTTTCTCGCGCGGAATCTGTTCTTTTTTATTATTTTTCAGGTCACGCGCGCGTATATAGGTTCCCGTCGACGAGGCGTATACGCGATACGGGGCGTAGGAAGTGAACGTGCATTTGCATTTTAGTGCTGTGTGATGTGGCGAGTAGTTGAATACGACTGCGATGGGTATAATACGAATGTACGTTTTGTGCAAGTGCTCATCGGGTTTTTTATGCGGCGTGGGCAAAGGTCGTCGGCTCCGAAACAATTATAAACGTCCACGGTATAATCGACTGAGCAAATGGTTGATAGATAGAGAGTGAGAGAGAACGAGAGAGACAATATGGCGCGGTCGCGTGTCAGGAGTATTGAATTCCAGATGATTGCGCGGCCAGACGGACCGAAGCGCCCTGATAATCGACGTGATTTTTTTTTACGCGGCTCGCGAAAAACAGAGCCCGTTCATTAAGACTTTGAATATAGAAGATTTTCGATGTATATGTAATATAGAAGGTATATATATAGTTTGAGCAGAGAGAGAAAGAGTTATATATGATTTCGCGAGCGAGACGATCGTAAGTGTAGATATATTCGTGCTTGGATAAAAAAAAAAGAAAATTGCACATCCCGCGTTATGACGAAATCGTTAATTTCTAAGGGACACTCACCACGGCAATATTGTAATTCTAGTGTCTGTTTGTATAAAGTGAAGTGTATAGTCGTTGCAAATAGAGATTCCTTGAACTAGTTGCGTTAGTATACGTTACTTAGAATCATTGATTATTTTTTTTTTTTCTTATTAGTAGGTACGTTAAATGCACTCCTTATATATGTATTATTTAAACGTTCGCTACGTTCATCAATATCACTTATAAGGGTAGACGCAAGAGCTTTGAAAAGTCTTTTTCCTTCCATTCGCCACGATAGTAGTTATATATTATATATTATATCATTTCGAAGCATCGTAGAGGACAGTTAAATGCGATCGTCGAGAGCGTTGTGAGTGTAGCGAGGAAGAGTCCGTAGTTGTAAAAGCCCGTCTCGAACCGTCTCTTTTGTATATTATTATATCTACGTCGCCTAGCTGTTGTTGTTTATACATTCACGTATATATATATAAATATTATATATAAAAAAAAAAACGCGGAAATCGCTTCTTTGATCGAGAGGAAGCTTTTCAGATGGAAATCCCCTGTAAATACTTGCAAAATATTGACACATATTATATATATAAAAAAGTAATAAGCGGCAAAAAAAGCATTGTTTATCATGAATAATATACGTAAGCGTTGTAGGGCGAGTCTGCAACAGATCATCGTGTATAAGAGGTTGTCGCACGCGTATACGTTCACTCTCATTAACACAGAACGCGCACCTTGTCCAGTACAGGTGCGTGCGGTCATCATCCATAGCGCGACGACGAAGGCGTCTATATGTATAAGAGTAATTGCGAGAAGAAATCATACTTCACCGAGTTCGCACGCGTTATGTCCGCCGATATATATAAAGAAATGGGAAAAACCAAAATTCGACGATTATGAAATTTTTTGCACTAGTTCCAGATACTTGGAGCGCGGCTACCGATCTATAAAAAACTACATAGATAAATTTAGATAGTCTCCAATATGTTGTACTAAATTTTGACCTACCTTTTATGAAGGTGAAAGAATCAATTAAATGCAATCAAAACATTAAAGTTATAATTTCTCTGTTATTTCATTGCTTCACGTTTATAATAATCTCACATATATATTTTACTTTTATTTATGTATGTTGTTATGTTATGTATATTGAGGTCGAGTTTACGATAAAGTATTCAAACGCAATTTATTATTAAATATATTAAATTAATAACTTACGTTACACAGTTTTCTCTTTTTTTTGCACATCGCACATATAATAATTTTTACAATTACTTTATTTAACGATCTTTTATTATTTGATTGATCGATTCGAGCATTTATTATTTTTTTCCTTTTTTCAAGAATTCCAATTACAATATCAGCTTCATCCAGACTTATTTCAGAAAAACAACAGCGTGCAACCTCCTACAATTACGTTCACTTTCATCCCTCAATTTTCCGTCTCAGCGGGAATCAAAACTCCTCGCCGTCGAACGCCGCAACAAACAAAAAAACGAAGATAATCCTGCAGGCGAGACAAGTTCATTCGCCAAACTCGGCTCTTTCCACGCTTTAAAAAGCCAATTTTCATTATCAGTACCAATCATTCTTCGCGTCGCGCGCATTGGCAGCGCGCGGGCTAAAGAAAAAAAGGAACAAGAAAACGACCGCAACGGCACGCAATTCTCCGGCGCAGCCTCGACCATCAGTGGCGGCAGCGCGCAGCGATAAACGAGAGAGAAAGAGAACTTCAAACAAGGACGCCGGAGGCGAACTTCTCCTCGGCGTTTACATGCGAGTATGTGGGTACGTATACTCTCGCGCGAGCGCAGAGAGAAAGAGAGAGAGACAGAGGGAGCGAGCGACGACGAAATAGAAAAGAAAGAAGCCGCTATATACAAGAGAGAGAGAGAGAGAGAGAGAGAGAGCCAACGGCACTATACTTATACAGCGCGGCGCGTCCGTCGGCCGGTGAAGAGTTCGGTGACAATGATGGATGAACGCGTGCTGTGCGTGTGAGTCAGCCCACGTACATCTACGCGCGCGTGTGTGTCTGTGTATGTGCGTCGGTGCTACTGCAGCGAGTAGTATAGGCCTCTCTCTTCGCTTCATATGCGAACGCGCGCGCGGCCTATATATCGGGTGCGCATCTGTGCTTCACCGAGCGCACACACACCCTCGTTCCCCTTCCCGCTATATAGGCCCGAAACCGGCTAATTTCGACGCTATTAACTTTTTTTCTTCTTCTTCTTCTTCCCTACACCCCGGGCCTAATAACGAGGTTCCGTATACCTCTCTTTCTCTATCCTCGAATTTTCCATCGATTAGACAGCTCGCGCGGCGAGGACGCTCGGTATTGTCTTGAGGGAATCGCCCGCCGACCGCGATGATAAAGGGGGCGCCTATACGGAGAGAAAGAGAGGGAGAAACATGGAGAGAGAGAAAGCGAGAAAAGTGTATAAGTAAGGGTTATACGGTCCGACCCCCCCGGTCCAGAGAGAAAGAGAGGGAGAGAGATGTGCGAGTCAAGGGTTAGAGCGAGGCGAGGACGCAAAAGGCGACCATAAATCTTGCCATCGTCGGGGGACGACTCATTCACGCCACTTCACTTTCCGCCCGATATTCAGTGAAAGAGATCCGCGCGGGCGGCGGCCGCCGCGCCAAAGCTTTCCACACAATGATAACGCGCCGCGCGTCTGATATAGTTACCTCGCGGCCAATGTAACGCGTTTAAAAAGTAATCGGGCGAGAGGTATAACAGTGCGGAGGGATTGAATTAGGTGATTTCAATTGAGTGTGTGTCGAACAATTTTTGGAGCAAATTATATATCGGTGTCAGTATCTTACTATTTTATGTGAGTAAATCATGCGGGGATGGAATGTTTTTTTTTTTTTAATCACGAACCCTGAACAAAAAAAAAATTTTAATTTAAAATAAGTTTCTCCTCCGGTCTCTCCCCTCCGCTCCGAATCACCGCACTGTTACGTTATTTAAATAAACTCAATCAAATCCACCATCACGCGCACTCGCTCCCCCCTCGGCTGGAATAAATTTACACCTCCGTGCTTATATATATACACCACAAAAACTATACGCCTCGCGCTCCATCCTTCGCTCACTCTCCGCGCCAACCTTTCGAAATTTTAATACCATCAGAAGTCCAATATTTCATCTGCATATACGAGCGCGCACCACCACGGATGCTTACATCAGAAGAAAGCCTCTCCTCTCCCGGCGTCTCTAATTATAAAGAGAGCTAGGAAAATAATTTGACTCACGAATCGCATTATCCGGGGGCAGTGCCGAGAAATGTTGTTAACGCTTAAACGTTAACAAATGTAGATGGCGGACAGGTAGATCGAGAGCGAGTCAGTCAGTCTCTTCTCTCTCTCTCTCTCTCGGCGAAGAAACGAATATAAGCAACCGCTAGAAAGCAGCCGGCGGCGGCCGCTTTTGAGCGCTCTCTCGGTTTGTCATGGTTCGCATGATAGATGGGAGGAAGCGAGCGAGCGCGGCTTTTGCTGTGCAGAGAGTTAACCTCGGCCCCGCGCGCGTGTGTGTATATACCCCGCGTGCGTAATCCTCGTCTCGCTCGAGTGCGAGAGAGCGCCGCAAATAGAATTTATATACTCGTTTCGAGTTACCGCGAGCTGCGTACGTACGTGTGTGTATATGTTTATGAATATACCCCTCTGCGGATGCGAGCGAGTTTAGCTCTGAGAGAGAGTCTCTCGAGTGGTGTGTGTGTTATGGTCGCGAGGTCGGTATTGCGGGGTGTGTGAGAGGGTGCGAGCGCTGCCGCTGCTGCTGTTAGACGTGGAAATTAATCTTCGATTGTTGTGGCGCGAGGCGCGGTTAAGTGAGTTTTGTTGAGTGCCCTGTAGGCGAGCGAGCTTTTAAAAAGTGACTGATGTGGAATTGTCATGACAAGTGGAAACGATTATGCGGTGCGTGTTAGTTAATTAGTTTTATATGATATACGTATATAAATTGATTACGTGATTTCGTGTAAGTAGCTTTTTTAACTGAATAAGTAAATATTTTGAGTTTCTCGTTGTGTAAAGAACTGTACGCAGAAATAAATGTATAGGAAAAGTTTGCGCGTTTATTTTCTACAACCACACTATATACGTAAAACTTGTTAAACATTTCAAAAGCACGAGCCGATAAATCATCGAAATCGTGTTTTGCCCGCGCATACAGCTTGATAACCATTATCAGCTTAATTTTTTTTCCCATTTCGATAAACCACGACAAATTACACTTTCACTCGCACACCTTATATACATACATATATATACACTTGCGTCACACATAAGACATACGGCGTCGCGCGCGACTTATATATCAGACGCCCCCTGCGACGAATAATTTGCCGGGGTGTCAGGTCTACGCCGTTCAGAAAAAAAAAAGCAGCGCGCACCTATAATATATATTCCGCGTACTTACGAACCAAAACGAGAAACATTAGCAAAAAAACAATTCGAGACTCGCATTACACAGGGTGTACGTAAGTAGCTCGCCTGCCACGTACATGTATATATATGTGCTAGTAGATAGAATCGGGGAAAATAAAGTGCGGAACCTGCCGGGCGCGCAAATAGACTATACTCCTTCGAAGGGGGGCCGCAATCGTTAGAATGATAAGTGGCCGGTCGACACGTAAGAACGGATAGGCGCGCGAAGCGTAATATCGCTGACCGACCTCGCCGCACCGTGCGCGCGCAATCGACTTGTATACTATAACTACTAGCCCTCCCGTGGCTAGGTACCGCCCCGGCGGAACTTGCGTAACTTGACTTTTTACTTTATATCGCGGACTATACTTGCATCATTACGCACCGGTTCAGCATGTGCGTACGGTTTTTCATATGTATACGTGGAATAGCTAGGTAGCGCGGTTGGAGTTAGAAATTTTAGTTTAGGTTTGGAGTTGTGTTGAGTTGAGATCTTTTATTTTGAAGCACAGTGGTCGATGTTTGAATACACTGTGTGGAGCATGGTTCTGTTGTGTGTGTGTGTGTGTGTGTGTGTGTGTGTGTGTGTGTGTGTGTGTGTGTGTGTGTGTGTGTGTGTGTGTGTGTGTGTGTGTGTAGGCCATATCAAATTAGTAGAGAAGTCATAATTGGAGACAGTGGACTAAAATAATGTAGAATCATTATGGGTCGATAAAAATGTAATCTTTATCAACTGTAAGAGGCATAGACTGTTAGAGTTGTCATAACATAATATCCTCAATTAAAGTATAATAGTTTTCAGATTATAAATATTAGAGACCCGCCTATAATAGTTATATAATAGAAACGTCACATATCCTTTGCTTATATTAAACTCCATCAACATAGTATCGGAACTCCACTTCACCCACAATTATCAGAGTAAAAAAACACATTACAAAACGACAAATGCTCCTAATAGATACAGGGTTTCACGATTTACAGTAATCGACGTTATATAGGTACTCTCCATCAAACGGCAACTATCCTCCTCTACTTATACACTACGAAACTCCGAACAGCAGCATTTTCACCTTGTCCCCATGAAATTCATATTTCAAGCCATTCAAGCACCCCCGTCACGCCCCATCGAAGCCAATAAACAATTATCATCTGCCGCAAGAATCCTCTCTCCCCTCCACCTCATCCATAAATAACGAACGTCTAAATCAATATTCACATACATCCCACGAACTCGCGTATAAACCGCGCCGCTGAGACACATCACAATAGAAAGCGCGCGCGAACAGAAATAATTCAAGAACCTTGAAAACGCGCGGCCTCACGCACGCGACAATGGCCATCGTTATTAAAAGGCCTATAATACCTACCTTATACACCCGCGTGCTTTCGTTTTCCTTCTTTTTTCGCTACCGCGCGGCGACGAAACGCGACGCGACGACGCAATCGATGCTTTATTTCGCCTCTGTGTGCTCGCGCGTCTTTTTTGATACATCGATCGCCGATGACCTTGTAGCTCGACTCTGTTATACATTCTTACACGGCTCGTTCCGAGGGGGAGATGAGAGAGAGAGAGAGAGAGAGAGAAAGAGCGCGTATATGTACGTAAAATGACTAATGATGCCAAAGCTCGCGCGTATATATATATACATACACATCGCGCGCGTACAAGTGAAGCGCTGAGGCCCATTGATTCGCGGCTGCATAAGTGACACGTCTATCGGCTACCGAGAGAGCCACCAGTCATGCTGAGGTTTTAACTCTTCGCCACCACCGCCGACGCGACGACGCGCGCGTATATATATATATATAACCACGAGTGTAAGAGAGAGAGAGAGAGAGGATGATAAACGGCCCTGCGCGCCCCCCAGCCTTTAACAGAAGCTTATCCCCGCTGTTATCCGCGCCGAGTCGTCAGTCGCGCGGCCCCTCGTGTGATTTCGTCCGATGCTGCTGCTGCTCCTGCGTTTTTTTTGACTCGAGTTTCTTTCTTATATACAAGAGGAGGTCTCTCTCTCTCTCTCGCTGCTCTCTTTCTTGTGCTCGAAAACACCTCTTCGCGAGCGCGCGCGGGAGCATTAATTTTACTTTTAGTGCTGCGCGCGTCCGTGTAGAGAGGTGCGCGTACTTTCTTTTTCGAATTAATCACGCGCTCTCTAATAAATCATTGATTTTTCAATTAGGCCGCGCGCGCAGTTGGACGGCTGCGCCAGTGCATTCAGAGGTGGTGGGAATATTTTCATACGAGCGGTCTAAATATTTCGGGGGAGATGATCCGCGGTTGCGGAGACTGCTGACAGGAAGTCGAAACAGTTATGTATTATATATACATGTATAGGTTGATATGATTAAAAATTTTAGTCTCGATTATAATTGAAGAGGTGGCTTATTTGCCCGCATGTTATGGCGGGCTATAAAAGTATGTTATATATATTAGGGAACAAATTGAAATGGCAATAAATTTGAGCTAATGGACAAGAGGCTCGTAAGTCGGCACTCGTTTTGATAGCACTTTTGGGGGAAAGCAGGAAGATGGATGAGATTGACTTTCAACCGTTTGCCGCAATAAGTCAGAATTCCCCGTGAAATCCTTTATAATGGGGGCGAATATCTCAATGCTCTCTACGAAATTGTCTTATGTTCTCGTTCATGATTATCCAGTCTTCATTATTGTAAGTCAATGAACATCCAAATTATTTTCTTACGAACTCAGTAAGTCATATATATATTTATTGATTCTGTTATATTAAATGTATTTTAATAAAATTAAAAAATTATCCTCTTATACTCCACCCCTATACCCTGCAATAACAAAAAAGCAAGCAAATCAACAAGTTTTCTAACCCACATCCTCCACGGCCCTCTTCCATTTCCCCCCTCACCCAGCGCAGGGCAACCGCCTAAAAAACAAAGACAGCGAGGAAAGCTCTGCAAATTAGTCAGAGCGCGCTCCCTGCCATTCATTTCCTTTGTTCGATCCATCAGATCCTCCAATACTCGCACACACACACGTGTCTACCGCTGCACGCGCGCAGCAGACGGTCAATGAGGTTTCGCCTCTCCGCCTTCCATGCACCTATATACTTACTCCCCCGCGGCCGTTAAGGCGAGTCGTCGCGTCTATATATCGAGCGCCCGAAGGTTTCCTGGAGCATTAATCATTATCCGTAAAACAATATGGATAATTAATACGCGCTTTAACATAATTGGAAACGTGTGCAGTAATGGAATGGAGAGAGACGGCGGCTGCCCGCTCGTGTGTGTAAGGCCAAAGACCGCTCGCGTATATATGCATTCGTGCTTAGTCGATCTATCATTCCCGCGAGTGGTATAAATGTTATATGGAAGATTCATGTGTATCGCCGGGGCTAGCGCGCGGTTTATAAGATTAACCGCCGTCTGCGTGTGCTATGATTTTAGCGCGGACGCTCGGAATAGACAATTACTCGGTATTCCGCTCGGGAGTGTTTGTTGCGTGGGTTAGTTCGTTTTTTTTTTGCGCGAGATGTAAGGTGGGAATGCGCGTGAGGAAACTCGGTTATTCCGTGAGCTATAGGTTGATTTTATGTATAGATTTTTATCGGAGACGGAGAAACACGTGTTAATGGGGAGATTCGTAATTAATAATGCCGAAGACATATGACAAGATGTTAATTTTGTAAAACACGAGTTTTTTCGTGACGAAGTTATTGAGTGTTTGGACATTTATCAAAGGAATTTAAATGGTATTGACTTAATTATGAGCAAGGACTTTTGTATTGATGTTTTTGTATTAAAAATAGCAGAGGTATTTTTGCAACAAAGCGGTATTACGTGATTCTCTGTTGTATAGTGAAACAGGCGATGTATTTGTATATAAAAATTTTAAGGTGAACATGTTTTTTGTATAATTTATTATTTAAAAGATTCGCAATCGGTTTCATTTTAATCGAAGAATCAATAATTATCCTGAAGCATTTGTCGATTTCTTAGATAAAACTATAATATAAAGATACTATGTAAAGTTTAAATTATTAAAATAATTTATTTTACGAAATTTAAGACACAGTAAATACTATTCACAATTTATTCAAAAATTTTTCAGATGAAAAAAAAAGTAACACGTATACCGATGATATTAAAACGTTAGAGGATCCAATCAACGTCTCTATTTCTCTGTTCGAGATCCGAAAATTGGGTTGAGACACCACCATTGGAAAGATTAATGTTCGCACTAATTAGTCTTAGGGTCTCAGCAGACAAGAGTCTTTCACCATTAGCTGCCACGTGATTTTTGCGATGACAAATAGCATTTAGACTAAATGAAATGAAACAATTACTAATTAATTTTTTGACAGTCGGACCGTATAGCGCGCGTGATGAACACGATTTTATCTCGATTGAAAAAAAAAATTTCCGAATTCGCCCCTCTAATAAATTATCTATTTTTTAAACACATCCGCCTCCATTAGTAAACTAACGTTTCATCATTCCACGTTCAAACCTAAACTTTCGCTAATTTAAATACCAGCGATAAAAAAAAAGGAAATTTTTCACTTTTAATCGCGCGAAATTTGAATAATCAATTAACTCGGCTGGCAAAATTGCAAAAACCAATTCCACAAGCGACACGTAAGTAAAGAAGAAAAAAAAAGCAGCGAGCATAACGCGCTCCAGTCATTGCAGCGAAAAGTTGTCCGCGCGCGCGAGCCTATATAGGTTGACGGCGCGAACCGGTTATCAGTCGAGAATACGGGAGAAGGTTTGTTTACGTGTGTTAACATGGCGTCGGCCTGTCTTTTCCTTCCCCTACCCCCGCGCTGCGCGCGCGCGCGAGGAATGGTTGATTTATAGGCGGAGCATCTGACAGTAGACACCACCCCCGACTATAGCTCTCGCACTCTCTCACTCTTTCGCTCGCTCTCTCGACACACCAGCTGTTTCACGCTGTCGGTGGGGCTCGTAAATCATGCCTCCACCGGCTGCAGAGTCATCTACGGGAGTGTTTGGAAGTCCCATCCTTCATTAACCGGTAGAGGGGTTGAATTGGGGAATCAAGTGGTTGGTCGGTTCAGGATCGAATGATGGTAAAGAAGGCTTCTGTGTTGTCGAAGATAGATGACCAGGGATTCTGCTTGCACAGTAGATGACATGAGTGAGTGAGTGATTTATTTACCCTGACTTACCATTAATTAATAATGTAAGTAATTTTATGATTTACAACTGAAAAGTTATCGGAGATTATGGGGTCGGTACATGAGAGTACGGTACGACCATCTGTAAAACACAAGTGGTCCTTGATAATAGATTTCTCCATTAGTTTGCTACAGAAATATACTAACTTCAAAATAATTTATTAATAATTGTATTTATTTACATAATTTAGTATACAAAATTATCTGTCATCTAAATGCACGTCTAAAATTGTTTATTGAATTTATTTTATTTACCATATTTATAAACTCTTAAATATAGTTGTGCCTTATGTTTTTCGCGAAAATAAACAATTGTTATAATTGCATTATAATATACCCTTTGATATATCTTTTTTATAATATCTGGTAAAACCTTACGAAAAACTTTCAAAAGAAACTGCAAATTTCTTATATTCCGTTTAATACCGAAGACGAACAAATATAATTGAAATTATGATATTCCAGATTCATAAATTTATTGAAACAAAAAACACGCAAAACTAAGATCCAGATTTACGAAACGAAACTACGCGCAACCTTGCCACCCTCGCTGTAAAAACCAATTACGTTATCGGGGAGGAAAATCCAATTAACGAGAAAGAGAGCTCCAGCGCAGGGGCGCGTCTCGGATCATTTTCGAAATTATCCGTTGATCAATCAACGCGAGAGAGGGAGAGAGAGAGTCGCTCGAAGGTCATCGCGCACGCGCGGAATTGACCGGGGCCAATCTACGATCAGCCTCGGCTAATAGAAACTTCGGGGCCGATTGGCAGCATCTGCGAGAAAAGCCATATTCCGTGAACCCTCTCTCTCTCTCTCTCTCTCTCTCTCTCTTTCAGGGGCAGAGAAAGAGAGGGAAAAAAGACATATCCCCGAGCGTTGTTGACGCCCCGGCCTTATATATACCCGGCAACGCGCGCTCTTGCGATCGATCTTCGTCAGGCTTGATTTCTGCAGCGCTACACAATCGTCCAACAAATAGAATCGTACGCTGCCGCGCGCGCGCGCACGCTTTCCAAAAGATATCCTCGACGATCGCTTTTCCTTGTCAACGCGCGCACGAAAGAGAGGAGAGTGCGCGTTATTATATGGGAGAGAGGAAAAGCCGGGGACCGCTTCTGGAAAGAGAGGGATATATAAAGGAGTCGAGGGAGAATGGAGACGTGTCGACGTCGGAATTTCGGGAATCTACGGTTTTTTTAAAAGCTTTTCGCGATTTCGAAGCTCACATGCGGGTGCAGAGATGTATATAATATAGGTATGTGCATGCGCGTGGAGGAAGAACGGGTTTATCGCGGGCGCGCCATCGGCCGCATGATTGATACTCCGTTCCGGTATTGTTAGCACGTGTATTTGCCGAGGCTGTAGAGTGTGTGCACTATCCGCGGCCGCGAGGCGAGACGTTTTAATTAAAATGTATACGCCGAGCGAACGCGGGGGTGTAATGGAGATACGAGACGGGAGATCGCGGTTTGTCGCAGGGCTGTTACCTCGCGTGTATAAACGGCTCTATCGGTAGTGGTGATGTAGTAAGTGGATACGCAAATGTATGAATGTGTATTTATTATCCCGCGGGGGTTTTTTTAATGGAATTTCGTTTAGTCTGTATCCATTTCCGAATAAAAGTTAAAGAACAGTTTTATAGAAGCAAATAAATAGGTGCAGCAAAAATACTTTCATCAAATCCAAAGACGCATAATTCGATAGTATAATCGGTATCAGATAAATAATTAGTATATTGGAAAAAACTGTTGTTTATTATAGTTAGAATAAACTTTACAAATGTTTAGTAGAATGTGACTATAGTACTTATATAGGAGAGACCATCGTATAATTCTGAAATACGTTTTTGGGTGCAAAAAAAGAAGAAATCGATAGTCGCACAGTATAATATTTTGAAACAATCATGTTATGGATATTTACAATGCTATTTTTGAAAAAAAAAACTTATTAATAGTACTCTATTTGAAACATCAACGATTTAAATTCAAAATTTGGTCTAAAATTACTTACTCAAATAATTGTTACATTTGCAACGGTTTGGGCTATAACTGCCTATGAAATACAGAGAATTTAAGTGTTATCCCATAAAAATCTATCAATTCCAAAGAAAAGTTACAACAAAGTTAAAATATTCAAAATGTTGTATAAAATCTCTGCATAAAATGGGTTTAGGAACTTCCACCTTGACTTATTTTCTCAGAAATAATGTCTTTTTATGACATGTATTGCTTCAAAATATAGGTAATTAAATCTCCTTTTTTCAAAGGGAAAATTCGATATCAAAATCTAAAATATAAGATCCCCTTAATATGAGATTTTGAGTAACTTTTCCTATACCCAGCTTTGAATTGACATAACTTTAGAGATATATAAAATTTTTACATTCTAAAAAAAGCAAATGAAAGCTTCGATCTTTTCTCTGGGTTTTATTTTTTGAAACGTGGTCAGCGACTTTCGTATAGGCTAAATCGTCGACGTTTCTCTTAACGAGATTTTCAAAAATAGCACTAAAAATGGCCACAACTCGACTTTTTCAAAGCATTAGACCGTGCGACAGTAGTTTTTCTTCTTTAAGGAAAATCCGTGATCTGGAGCTTGAGAGCCCTCCTAGTTAGTCAAATACGAAACCACTTACTTAAACACTTGTAAAATAATTAAGCCATCTATAATAAAACCCTCTCATTCTCTCTCATGAATGTCAAATCGCGCAGTCCACATAAGAACTAAACCATTTATCTCTCTGTCCCGATGCACCGCAGGAGAAAAGTCTCTCGGAGCACGTTGCGCAGCCATCGTTGGCCTCTCCTGCAAATAAATAAGTCGTCCAGTTTTTGTACACCTCCTGCAGCAGCACGATACATCGCTCTGCACGCTCTCCTCAAACTACTCAACACACACA
Organism: Torymus aiolomorphi; assembly: GCA_036365515.1. Classification (NCBI taxonomy): domain Eukaryota; kingdom Metazoa; phylum Arthropoda; class Insecta; order Hymenoptera; family Torymidae; genus Torymus; species Torymus aiolomorphi. The sequence continues at coordinate 147,560,658 of CM070877.1, forward strand.
CACACACACACACACACACTTATCCTCTTTACGTATACATTCAATCGCAGACGGTCTCGGGGCAAAAGCAGCAGCAACAGCAACAGCGGCAGCAGCGGCGGGAGAAGAATGTCATAGCTAGTTGTTTCTGGGCGCGCAGGAGGGAGGAGAGGAGGGTCCTGACACCTCCATGATGGATAGCCGCCGGCGGCCGTCGAACGCGCGCCGCGCGAGCCACCGTTCGCTCCTGCGCGCGTGTCGTGTATTACTCGTATATACTACTCGCTGCACGAGGTTTTCTCGCGAACCGAAGGAAGGAGAGACAGAGAGAAAGACAGGATCCTGTTGTGCAGCACGCACGCATGTATATACACACGCGAGAGACATCGCGCGCACGTTCTGACGTCTTCATTTCCAGGCGTTCGTTTTGCCGGGAGATTGGTATAATTCGGAAGTTGGATGTGGGGTCTGTATATAGTATACAGCCAAGGACGAGGTTTTGGTGGGGGATATAGTTGCGCGAAGGACTTCGGTATAGCGGATGGGTATGTGTGTATAGTGATAAGATCGTTTGAATATTGTATAGGAGTAGTGCGTGTAAACAGGGAAGGAGGAGTCTATTTAGCTCGTTGTCGTCGCATTACTGAAATGCTAATCGGGTCCATTTCCTGTGTGTCTCTATATTGGAGCGAGGCGCGGATATAGTAGCCGGGCGTCGTTGAGGAGGTGTGAAAGTAGCGCGAATTACCGCGAGATTGCTATACGATTGATTAATTAAAAGTTAATTTATATTAATTGGTACGCGAGTGGGTCAATCATTCGAAATATCTCGTGCTTGTCATCATCTAATATAAATATATGTAGGTATATGCATTTCCGTTCGGAGATTTATCGCCTCCCGCATCCGGTATTATATTCTGTACTCGAATTCTAATTTAAGAGTGATGATTTAATGAACGCGAAGTTAAATTGAACGCAGTTCTTGTGTTTTTCTTTTTAATAGTGAGCACGTTGATTTAAATACGTATAATAGGCTTTTATACCAATGAGAGCAGCTATATGAATTATAGCATAATAGTTGTAGAATAAATCATCAGAACGTTTCGATAAAAATTCTAAAAACACACGGAAAAAACTGATTGCTTACGGTAACCAACTACTTGGTTAAAAATGTCCCAACCAATATCACACAGGTGTAATAACCAATTGAATAATTGTGACATTTTTAACACAAGTAGTTGGTTACCGTAACCAATTATAGTATTTTCCATATAGTTTGACAATCCTCCGAAAAAATTTTCGTTTGGCTAAATATAAGTTTGCCTTATGATTGGAAAACTAATGCAATTGAACAACCCCAAACTTATATAATATGCTCTCCAACTATTTCCCAAACTTATTCCAAGCATCAAAAAGTGTCGAAGTTTCAAACCTTACAAAAATAATACTTTTTTCAAATTTAAAAAAGTCATTTTACCCGGAAACTGATACCTATCTAAAACAACCAAACGCGTCAAATCAACTTTTTCCTTCACCATCCTTCATTCGTCCCATTCTTTATACCCTTTCCAAAAAAAAAAAACCTTCGAAACCTCTTATCTGCAAATCAAAAGCGCGATTTTCGACAGTCCCCGGAAAAAAATTAAACTTCTCTCCCCCCGCGTCTCCCCAAAAAAAACGAGAGTAAGCTTCCAGCGAGGCAGAAGCCGCGCACACGCAGTCGATGCAGAATTCAAGCGGCGGCGACGGGAGCGTGCTAATGGCTACTGACGTGCAGTTTTGATGGATCGGGTACCAGCTTTGCACGAATAAAGAGCACCATCCCCCCCGATCCGGCTCTCAAAACACGAAACGCAAGCGCGCACGTAAAAAAAAAAAATTCGTACGTATATATATGCTACATACAACAGGAGTAGGGAGAAAAACGCGTTCACGAAGGGCGTCGTCGTCGGATTTGGGGAAAATGGCGCATTACGCGCAGAGAGCAAGTTCTCTGGCGGTTATACGCCTCTCGCGCATACCCCGCGCGGCGTGCAGTTGTCTACGGCGTTGACGTATCTGTCCCCGAGGACGTGCTCGCCGAACCCATACACACGTGTATTATATATAACGCGCGGAATTTTCTCTGTATAGGCGACGCGGAGTGTGTGGTTTCGTTACGCGGGTGCGACTTTACACTTTATTCGATAATCTTTTACGCCTCGCCCGCGTGGCATTTTCGATTATTCCCGAACAAATTTTCCGCGCCCCTTTTCTTTTCAGAGGAGGAATATATATATATAGGGGCTGACTCATTTTCGTATATTGAACGCGGAGGACGGAATGCTGCGTATACGCGCGTGTAGATATATTTGGTTTTATAGAGACTCGGAGTGATTGATAGCGTGAGAGCCGCAGTCGATGTGTGTTGGCCGATCGCTCGGACGATGGGCGAACTGTATTATTTTAAGATTCGATTTGAAATCGCTACATTGTTCTCGCGTGAAGTATTAGTCGATGGATTATTCAGAATCGGTATGTAAGCTGATCTGTTATATGATGGTGGTGTAAAATTTTTTACATCGTTTATATTCATGATGGAATAACGAGCGATCTATGAGTCGTTTGCTTTCATATAGATGTTTCGTCACCTTTTAATGCACAATAAACGCTCTTTGAAAATAAAATTAATTTCTAAGAGTGTACAGAGAAATTGTATACTTTAGATATATTTTTATTCTTTGGTATCTTTACATTTTGGCATGTGCATTTCATTACTATGTGTTTAAACACCAATGTTTTCTACTTCGTTTATGTCAAACGCTTACAATTTGCGTGAATATCTACCCTGGTAAAGGAAATCATGAATTTTATTACGATTCGTGCAATAATTATTTGCCCATTTTTCTTCCATTTCTTAACCAGTGTTCCAAAATAGCTTGTATACAGAAAATCTGCAAAGGTATAGTCGAAAAGATTTGCAACGTTTAAAAATACCTATAATCATGTATGTATATGAAGTGACATGACTATAGAGTTCTTCGTACAAAGAATTAATTCACCCCACTCAGGCCTATAAAAAGTTATGTCATTTTTCCGAACCGATTTTCCACCTCCACGACTTCCAGCAACAAACCAAAACAATCTACCTCCAACCGCACAAACCCGCACACCGCGATCTTGTAAAAGCCAAGAGACCGTAAAACAAACCCCGAAAAAAAAACCCGGACTTCAGAGTCCGGTGTATATCAACCGCACGACGGTTCTATATAATGCGTACACGCGCGCGCGTGTATCCGTGTCCGTTGTTTCTCAGGGCGAGGAGGCGCGCTCTGCTCGTGACTCGGAATACGAATCCTCGGGGACCGAGCCCGGTGGCGTGTACACGGCCGCGCGAGTCCCCTGGGACCACGCCGTCCTCCTCCTCCTTACCTGCGCGCGCGGCCTTCCCAAGGAGAGGCTCCTTATATATAGGATGGGGCTCGCTGATGCTGTATGTTACGGGGATTTCGAGGGAGAGAGAAGCGAGCGGCATTCTTTCGTTATCGACGCCGTTTTCGACGCGTGTTTAGTTTTGACGAGCCTGATCCCTATGCACATAATAATTAATCATATTGAGTTTTGAGAGCTCCGTGTGTTCGGCTCGCAGATAAGAGCGGAGGAGTATTGTCAAAAAGTTGACGTTTCTGTAGCTTGTTATATATAAAGTTTTGGTACGTTTCCTTTCGTGTCTATATACTATATTTGTAAAAATTTACATATTATTTCACAAAGCGCTTATTAAAGATGGCATAAATTATACCGCAGTTGTGTAGGTTCCTTTTAAATTTCTTTTTTGGTTGTACCGAATAAGTCTGTTGTTGAAATTTTTAAGATTATATATTTTATAATTAATGTACGCAGAAAGAGCATCTTTCAAGTAGTTTCGGACCTTAAAAACTATAAGACCTACAAAAAACCTTCTGGAAGCTGCGCAATGTGTCAGTATACGCCCCGCCTTTCATATCTGCGAGCCATAATCACTCCGCGCGTGTGTATCGAGACATCAAGCGGGGCAATTATACGCAGCCGTAATATATTCGAAGGCTATCTATACATCGATACAGCCGTATCCCAAAGTGCAGGAGGACTGTTATTATATAGTGGCAAATTTTAATAGCGTCCGTAGCGGGCCGACGAATCGACCGATGCACGAAAATACAAAGAAAAAGACATCGTGCGCGCGCGCGACAGAAACCGGATCGTCTTGGGCTGCTCGTCGTCCGGTGCACGCGCGAGCTTTATTGTCGTGTGACTCCGCGCGACGAAGAATTAATTAGCATCGAAGATTGACAGACGCACGCGAAGGAAATCGAGATACTGAACCGACCGATTGGCACACACATGCGTGTGCGCGAAACGACACGGCGAGGACGACCTATCTACGATCTGACCCACTGAAGATTTTGAGTCACCGAGGTGATGGTGGTGGCTGGGAAAAGTGGATCCTGTGGGCTTTTATTAATAATGCGATGTGGTAACGGAAAAAAAATATATTCGAATAATTTTTGCGCAGTGGCTAATTATAATATAAAACAAAAATAACTGTTACATCAATCATATGAGTTTCTATTAACGATAAAATATTGCTAAAAATCAACGAAATAATATATAAGTATACCGTAATAAAATTATGAAAAATGACAATATTTAATTTTTTGGCAATTTTCAAGCTATATGCTCTCTAAAGTTGAATTAGTGAAAATTGCTCCACCATTTCAATTAGTAGAAAAAACTACTAATTTATTAGTGAATATTCACTATTTCATTAATGGTTTTTTAAAAACTACTAATTAAATTAGTAAAAACTACTAATCAAAGTAGTAGTTTTAATAAACTACTAAATGAAATAGTGAATATTCACTAATAAATTAGAAGTTTTTTCTACTAATTGAAATGGTGGAGAAATTTTCACTAATTCAACTTTAGAGAGTGGTGTATAAAAAAATCAATAAACATTTTCGAGCTTAATATTTAAAGTTTTAAAAAAATTTACGTTCAATAGTTTTTCAATTTAGAAGATGCAATTTCAAAGGTTTTCGGAGTTACAAATTTTTTTATAAAATTATTAATGTATTTATCAGTAATGTTAAAAATAAATGAATAACAACTTATATTTTCAATAACATAAAAATATCCATAATAATTCAAAAATCAGAATCAAAAATCAAAAATCTCCTCTCTTAAAAAAACGATGGCCGGATGTTGTGAAGCACTTAAAGAGTGATTTTGATTGGTCTGTAAGGAATAGGCGGGAAAATTCGCTACTTCCGCTATATTTGAATTTTTGAAATTGAATTTTTATTCTTAACTATTTAAAACTAAATAATTAAATCAAATTAGAATAAAAAGATTAATTTGGTCATGCTTTGAAAAATGATCTGATTATCCTATCATTTAAACCAATTAAAATGAAATCATAATGAAAAATTATATATTCATAACCTAAAAAACAAAATAGTACGCGCGCAGCGCGTTTGGATTTTGCTAGTAAATTAAATTTTACATGTAAGAATAGTAGCCAATTTCAAAATAGTATAGTCGGTAATGTAGGAATTACGGTTATAGAGATTGCCACTTGCCACTGCCAGTGGAGAATCGAGAATCGAGATTCTCGGTGAGATCGACGCAGACGCAAAAGTCTTTACCTTAGGGAGACTGTACATAAGCGCTGCGCTACGCTGTCGCATTGATTACTTGTAGACCACATCGCTGATTGGCTAACATTTAAATATTAGCCAATCAGCGACGAGGTCTACAAGTAATCAATACGACAGCGTAGTGCAGCGCAGCGTAGCTCAGCGTAGCGCAACGCTTATGTACATTCTCCCTTAGAGCATATACTACATGGAGGGAGCCAATCCAATGCTCGAAAGCGTGGCCGCGGAGTGAGAGAGAAAAAGAATAAGCGGTAGCATCTGTCTCTCTCTTACTGTCGCGCGATTGGCTGGGGGATAGGTATCAGCCAATCGCGCGACGGTATGAGAAAGATAGCTACTACAGCTCATTCTCTTTCTCTCTCACTCCGCGGTCACGCTTTCGAGCATTGGGTTGCTCCCTCCATCATCCATGTAGTATATGCTCTAAGGTGTTTACAAACTCACCGGAACCGGACATGTGTCTGTTCTGTGGTATTGAATTTCGTGAATTCCGTCATTGAAACCAGTTGAAACAATAAAGAGGTTTTTCAAAAGCACGCACGCCACGCAGCTTTACAACTTGAGGACTTAGCCTGGTGCTTACAGCCACAGGTATCGCTCCAATAAGAAAGAAAAAAAGCATTACAACTGTAGAAGCAAGAAAGTCACACAAATAGTCCGTTATCAAAACCACAGTTTCATAATGCATTGTTCCATTTTCACTATAGGTATGTATATATTTTACGAGGAATACAAAAACATTCAAAAACAGAAAATTAAACAAAATCCGAATAATATTGTAGTAAATAGTTAACCTATTCTTAGTAAATACCAGATATAAGTGAATGAGTGAATATTTTATTATCAAGAGTTGGTTCTTTGTATTTAAATTTTGATAACCAGTTCAGCTGTACTATCATCATAAGAATATCAATGAAAGAAAAGATTTGCATCCAAAAATAATTTAAACAGTTATATGAAATCCAAAGATATATATAATTTCATTATTTTTCAATATTAGAAGAGACAAAAGAAAATCATAAAATTTCAGTTACCAAGGGGGTGCCATAGTCGTACCGTTACCGACCGAGAAATTCACACAGTTTCAAGCTGATTAAAAATAAAATACGTAAAATCACAAAAAAACAAGAGAACACTTCGCTGCGGTTTTGAACGTTCAAAACCGCAGCGAAGTGTTCTCTTGATTTTTTGTGATTCGACGTATTTTATTTTTAATCAACTTGAAACTGTGTGAATTGCTCGGTCGGTAATGGTAGGACTATAGAACCCCGTTTAAATCTCATGTGTCAAAAAAGGCCGTTGTTATTTATATGCCAGATCGCTGTAGATAGGTATACCTATATATACGTAAAACCTAACCTTCAATTTTCTTTAGCCGAAGAATTGACGCTTGACTAAAGAAAAAAAATAGGCAAGGATTGACGTTTGACTAAAGAAATAATAGTCCCTTCCATGTCAGACTTTCAAAACAGTGATTTTTACACGTTTCTAAGTGGGTTATAGGTTATTTGTACGACAGATCTGTCGTACAAATAACAACGCCGTTTTTTTTTAATATTCTTAGTGCATTCACGTATCCTGCAGGTTTACAGAGTTGATAGATTAGGTGTTGAGCACACTTGAAATATTAAAATTAGATTTGATTTAGGTTGAAGCTATTTGAAACTGCATAAATTTTAATTACAACATACATAACACTTAAAAACTAAAAGTTTCTGATGAAATAATTTTTAACTTAGTTTTAACTTTAGCTTATCTGAAAACTCAGATAAATTAAAACTAAATATTTTATTATTTCCATAATTTTAACCCAAATGCATAATATTCGTAAGAAAGTATTTTAATCCAAAGAAGATCAATTAATTCTGTAAATTTATATAAAAGCAAAAAAAAAAAGTAAAACAGATTTTGTACTTATAAGTATTGTATATGTGGGATGTATGTTAGATGATTTTTTATTATTTTACAAATTTTTTCTTTTAATTTTATACAAAGATCCAAAATAGGTATTCTACTTTCTTAAATTAAAATAGAATTTCAAACTAACAGCATTATATACCTTTACTTATCTGATCTATCATGCATATTAGTCACTGTAACTGAAAACTATAAAACTATATGGCACAGAAAGTACATCAGCTATGTTTATCTGCCACATATGTTAGTAATATACAATACTTTTTTCTGGTCTTGTTACTATCTTTATTCATAAAAATACAATATTTTATTATTATTAACAGAAATAACTTCTTGACATATTGCAGAGAAACAACCCTTCAATAAGAAAATGCCACCTCGATCAATCCTTAGGACATCTAATGTACCTAAAATTAATTATGACAGTTTTGAAAGGGAATCTAACTATGTAGCTTCAATAGAAAATGGTTGCAATAAAAATGGAGAACCCACTAAAAATAATTATTTGGAAGATCAAGACAAAGATTCTTTTAATGGTAGATAATATGTTTAAAAAACAACATATTATATAATTTATATAAAAATATTCATTAAGGGGATGTGCAACCCTAATTTCAATATTTTTTTAAATCAACATTCAAACATTTATTTGGAAAAAGACGACTGTCAAGCGCTCCGTACACGCAAACACTATATACAGATTTTTTCCTGGATAATTCTATTGATATTTGCGTGAGTTATGCTCGTTTGAAAAGTAGGTCAATTGTAGATTCCTACTTACCGACAGCACGGTTTTTATTTAATTAAATAAATTCTCATCATTTTTTTGGAAAAAGACGTCTGTCAAGCGCTCCGTACACGCAGACACTATATGCAGATTTTTTTCTGGATTATTCTATTGATATTTGCGTGAGTTATGCTCGTTTGAAAAATAACGTCGGTACTCACATCCCCTTAATTATTATGGATTGATAATAAGTAATTCAAAACTATTGATTGATTTCAAATCAAAAGTTTAATCTGATTTATAAAACGTTTTAGAAAAAATGACTGGTAAGCCTATAAAAGAACTAAATGAACAATCAACTGTGGGACCTGAAAATAACAGTAGTACTGATCAAAGACAATCATCTGGAGAGAGTAAGCATTTTAATTATCAAGTTGCTAAATAATTTGAAATTAGTATTAAAAACGTATTTTTAATTTAAAATTCAATTGAATTTGGTTTATTAGGTGTGTTGGAGAAACCCAGTGATAAACATGCAGATGAACCGAGTGAACAAGTAAATGAAGAATTTCAGAATTATGGTAGAACTCACCAGACGGAAGATTATATAAATAGTATGTATTCCAATTAATAAGTGGCTCAAAATTGTAAACAATTAAAACAATAATTTATGTAATAAAACCAATAATATCTTCTATATTAACGCAGGCTTTAAAAAAAGAGTACTGAAAAGAAAGTGGCAACCTGAAGATAACAGTAGAACTGATCAAGGACAATCTCTCGGAGAAAGTAAGCATTTTAATTACCAAGTTGCTAAATATTTTAAAATAAGTATTAAAAACGTATTTCTAATTCAAAATTCAATTGCATTTGGTTTATTAATAATCAATAATTTATGTAATAAAACCAATAATATCTTCTATATTAACGCAGGCTTTAAAAAAAGAGTACTGAAAAGAAAGTGGCAACCTGAAGATAACAGTAGAACTGATCAAGGACAATCTCTTGGAGAGAGTAAGCATTTTAATTACCAAGTTGCTAAATATTTTAAAATAAGTATTAAAAACGTATATCTAATTCAAAATTCAATTGCATTTCGTTTATTAGATGTGTTAAAGAAACCCAGTTATGAACATGCATCTGAACAAAGTGAACAAGTAAATGAAGAATCTCAGAATGACAGTAGCATTGACCAGTCTGAAGTTTCTAAAAATAGTATGTATCCCGATTCAAAAATGGCTCAAAATTATAAACAATTAAAACAATAATTTATGTAATAAAATCAATATTATCTTCTATATTAATACAGGATTTCACAAAAGAGAACTAAAAAGAAAGTGGCAACCAGCATTAACAGGTGATAATATACTTTACTTATATATATAGTTCTTTGAATCCTTGTTCTAAAATATTGAATTAATATATTATAAGCCAAATATATTGATTATATCTTTATATTAAATTAGATGGAGAACTAGCATTGAAATACTTCAGATTTATGGACAAACAGTTACGATATCTTTATGGACCTAATGGACCTTATCAATTAAACGGATTTTAGTTCAAGAGCAAGGTACTGTTTTTAAAACCATCTCAAATTTTATAACTGTCATGATAGATTTCTACACCATATTGTTCCTTATTCTATTCTAATTTTTGTATCCCAGTTTCTAATGTGAAACATTAAAACGTCGGTAATTTCTTTCCTCCAAATAAGTAAATATAAATATTTTAGTAAACTTAAAAAAGGCCCATACAAATGCCAACCAAGCTACTTAAACATTCCCCGAAACACGTTCAGATTCTTTCACATGTACCTAGCACAACGCTGCTCACTCTAAAAAAAAATAACAAACTGAAATTCTGCCTTCTCACAGAGAGCCCGAGGAGACCGAGGACCGACGTCACCTTCTCACACACGAGGCATCACACACAGCGTATGGCACCCACAGTAGACTCAATACCATCGCAGTCCCGTCGCGGTCAGTTCGGTCCACGCATCCTCGCTAGGGCTCCCTTACACACGAGAGACAATATAACGCAAGCGAGATGGGAAGACGACGGGAGATGACACGGCCGGAGAAAATGACAGGTACACGAGCTGCGCTGCTGATATCGCGGCCTCGTATCTGACACACGCACATACAAAGACGACGCACATGTATATAGAAGGCTTGTGCGTATAGAAGTCGATCCCGAAGTGGCCCGTCCTGCCTCCCGTCCGCCTGCCAATATGCCCGCCTGTCAACACACGCTGCATTCAATTATACAGAGAGAGGAGGCTCTGCTCTCTTGCGTGCGCCCTGGAGAACCCGGGCGCGCCTTACCTGTTTAATGACGCGGAAATCCATGGCTCCACTGGCACTAGTAAGAGAGAGAGGAGCGGAGGAGGGAAATACGGAGATACCTGACCTCTTGCCTTATCGACTGTGCGGACGACTGTGTCTCCGAATGATGCGACTTTACTTTTTCTCTAGATGTCCCTCTCTCCAGGGTTATTTACTTTTTTTTTCACTTCTGTTCTGCATCCTTTAGTATTGATTGTATCGTTCTTTTTTATGATAAACTTGTTTGATTTAAGTAAGCATTTTCATATAAGTGAAAACTTGTAAAATGTTTTTACGAAATAAGTTTCGTTTCTTTTACATTCTTTTTTAATTTCTTAATAAAATGTTACAAATGTAACAAAAGAATTTATTTTAATTTTATTTGTTTTGCGCTTAGATTGTAAGTACCTCATTCGCATGTTAACGGGATTTCGGAGTCAGTAACCAACTATACATATTTATTGACAATATACTATATTTTTAAACTTTAAATAGTCATTCAAATGCAATCAAAGTTATTTAAAGAGTTCCGTCTGCAACTCTCAAACATTAAGTTTCACTTGTAACGGCTAGTAAATATCACACTTTCATATTTAATATTTACAAAATCTTACCATTGATTAATTATTTTATATCAACACGTTCTATCCAAACTTCTATCTTCGGTCATTTAAAAATTTTACTCGCAGAATCTATATGAAGTAATACGAATCTTATCATTTGCAAATAAAATAGCAATTTCTTCTATTTTATTTATAATGTAAATTATCAAAAAATATCGCTACTGGTTTCCTCGAGTACCCCATCATCGACATCACAGAACCAATCCGACCACTCCGAACATAACATATTCATATATGAAAACCACTGGTCCTGTCTTTCCCGTCATCATTATCTCCAAATGAACTTTCACTTTATATGTAAACCCCCTGCATCGATAGCGACTTCCGCGCTCGAAAAATCCTTTAATGCTTTCGCTAAGTGAAGGGAAAAAAGGAAGTCTCCGACTCGCGGCGAAGAGGAGTCATCTCTCCTCGGACTTATCTAGCACGTCAGCGTGTGTCTCTACGCCCGTGGACTATTATACTGACAACGCGCTATCGAGTCCTCTCTCCTCTTCTTCTTCATACATATACGTAAGCGCCGCACACATGGGAACGGCTGGCAGGTCCCGCGTCGCCATGTCACATGGATCACCTTCCGGCTGGATGCCTCCTCTGAGAACTCGAAAAAATCAAGAAAGAGGGATCCGGTGTGTGTATAAAAGCGCGCGTGCTCATCGCGCCGCGGCTAATGAACGGAGAAAAATGATTAACGCGAAGGAAGAGACGAAGCGGGTATGTATTATATCTATGTGTGTGGGTATTATAATAGGTGTATGGAAAGAAGAGAATAGGCGCCCCGGATGTTGTCGCCGACGCGATTCCTTCATTAAAAACGAGAAACTAGATTCCACGGCGGGCTTTGGTTTTTACGGCTTGGCATTAATGGCGCGATCGAACAGAATTTTTGAGACATTTATTTTTGAAAACCTGTTTTTTCGGTATCGGCATGATAAGTTGGGTATAAATATTATATATTCGGATCGATTTTCTATTTTTGGTGTATATTGGGTGACAAAAAGCGAAATGACGTCTTTGAATCTGTCATTCGAGTTTGTTGGAAACAGTTAAAGCTTCTTCAGACACAATTTAGCACTTCTTTATGAAATTCACATTATCTCTATAAACAGTTGTTAATTTAAAACTAATTCAACTAAAGTATCGTATATGTATTTTAAATATCAACAAAAAATTAATTAATTAATTGATTTTCATTGACATACATAACAGATAATTTTTTACATCCATAGATATAATATAAAAGCCCAAAATTAATAGTGTTTTTCTGTATGGTAACACCATAGCGAATACTAGCTACTACAAAAATTCACACGAAACGACTATAATAATCACAATAAAAACCTACTTCGCTAATTATAGCCTCTATAATAGGCCAATTTTCACCTACAACATAATTATTACACTCACACTATAAATTACTCACGCACACATACGTCAGACTCGAAATTCGCCAAAATAAACGCTAAATTAAAAAGAAATATTATCCTTCAAAATTGTATATAACCGTGGCGTCGAGGGGGCTAAACTACACATCCGGATGGCTTTATATTCGCGCGGGCAGAGCCGAGGGACCGGGCGCGTTTGTATATCAGTGGTAATAAAGTTAGCATGTTAATTATGACAGGCTCGTTACCAGCACGTCGCGCGGGATATGAAGTGTTAATAAATGGACACGGCCGCGCGAGCGCCAGCCGAGAGAAGGGGTGTGTGCGCGCGCGCGCGCGCGTGTATACATATACAGCTATATACGACGGCCAGACGGTACCATCCTGTAATTCTCCATTACTCATGAACAAGGTGAACTCGCGGAGCGCAAATTTGCCGGTTAATTCGTCTTCGACCTTTTTCGCACGGGCGGTGGTGTTGCGGATATTCGTGCACCGTGTGATTGCGTTGCAGTTTAAATGCAGTACAGTTTGTGAACGAGTTTTTAAAGTTGTATATAATATTATAGTGAGTTATTGACGATTTAATTAATAATACCCATGCATTTTTTTCAATGGATTTATAATGTATTATTACAAGGAATACTTAGAAAATAATATTTCTCGCCCGATCGATTCAGATATAAAATCAATAAATACAAAATCAGATCTCGTGATAATGCTTATCGGTAGAAACCTCCGAATTTATTGACCCGAGAGTACATCAAATAATTTTTGCTAAATCATCGATAAGCATATGCGTGGTGTACCATTGTGTATAAACAAAGCAATGATATGAAACGCAAGAATGTAACCTTGATTTAACTTCAGGTTAAAATTGTAAAAGTACTTATTGGCGATTTAAGATTACCATATCTATGGCAAAAGCTTATTTTTAAAGCACTTTTAGAATTTACAAACAAATAAGAATAGTGAACTAATTTTTTAAATATAAGTTTCAAATACACTAATTTTGACTTATCTTGATGATAAAATGATATGCCTGTAAAAAGTCTGCACCACTTCATCGGATTCTCAGATTAATTTTTTTATCAATTTCTACTTCATGATTGTGTCAAAAGTGTTTTGTAACGTATTAGAAGATAGTTGATTATGTATTAAGTAATGAATGATAATAATAATTTTGATAGCCCGTAATAACATTTATTTTCATGACATAATGCATAAAAATGTATAAAGAAACCAAAACTTTTCACATTTAATACTAAAAAAACCCTACTACCGAAAGAAACAGAAGTAACAGAAACAAAGTCTCACTTGTTTCGTATCGCCTAATCCCATATACATATACCCTTTACAATATTATTATAAGCCTACTATTTCCTCTCACAAAACAACTGCAACGAAAAACAGCTGTCAGAACAAGTCCCGCGCGCGGTCGCGTACACCTCGATCGAGCGCAAAGCAACGCAACCGGTCAAAATGTACCTCCACGCGTTACATTAAAAAAAAAACAAAAACCCACCGACAACTCGCGCGCCCGTCGAAAACGACGCGCGTATGTATAATGCAACACGAGGAAAAGAATTAATAAAAGAAAAAACTCACGGGGCTCGCGAAATCAAAGATCGGCGCGCGATTAGCGCGCGGCGGATATCAGAAGCCGCGCAGCGCAGCCGATCGCCCGCGCCGATAGCAAACATTCCGCGCCGTATATATATCCTGGGCGCGGCGTTATCGCGCGCGCGCTTTATACGCGCTCGGCCCGATAATTGAAGAATCGAAAAACGAAGAAAAAGTAGAGAGAGAGAGAGCGGCGACGTTTTTCTGCGCGGGTAAAAATGCTCTCGCGCTCGGCTGAAATCGGACGCTTTTATTTCCGCGATAGCATGCGAGCGCGAGGGAGGAATGTTTATGCGGTCGCTCGATCGGGCGGCGCGCTCCGAAAAAACAACAATGCCGCTCGTAAAATCGGCGCGCTGCCGCTCGTATTTCGTTATCGGCGCGCTCGATTTTTCCTCTATACACGTTATTATTACCCTATAGGTGGCTGTGCATATATACTTGTGTATATAGACTCTATACCTTTTCGGGGCGCGAGTGTGCTCTCAATTATTAAGTATATAGTGCTTTCGGGGCCCGCTATCGGCGACGCATCTCGCCCTCTCGACGAATGTAAGGCTAATTACGCTTATTCGACATTTACGACGATAGGATCTCGCGGCGCGGTGTGTCGTGCGCGGGGGTTGCATGAGACGGCGTTTTTCGCCGGTCGCGTATAGAGTCTGCAGAGTCATCGTCCACCGGACGACGACGGCCAACTGTCCTTGTTTTGCCGGCGCACATTTTCTCCGGCACTCGGCCAGGATTTCGAGTGGTTTTCGGAGGTATATAAGTAATACGTTTGGAATGGAGAGAGGGATCAATGTTGGAAAGTTTTCAAAGGGGGGTTCTAATGTGCTTTTACGTAATGGATTGTTGTGTTTTATATTTATGTACATAAATTATGACGGTTTAAAACAATTTTGCGCGATTTTTCGCGTGATTCTATTGTGAGCATGACTGGCTGAAATTTTGTTTTAAGCTAATCTGTTTCTTTAGATATTTTTAATACATACAAATAGTAAATTAGAAATTATAATTTCTACTTTTCGTGCATAATTTCGTCTGGATCGGAATACTTCGATGCCGTATATGCGTAAAAAGCTAATATAATATTAACATTATATAGTTTGACATTAAAATAAAATATACTTATTAGAGTTATTATTTATGTAAGTTTATTTAAATCTATAAAGAGCAAATAGATTTTCGCTACTACGCAAACATTTACTGACGTCATCAACTCGAATGCATTACCATATCTTTAACTAATTATAAGAAATGTACGTCAAAATGCAAATAACTTTTGCGTTATCGATTTTATATATACGGTAACGAAAATCCGTTTTTTTTTATTCTAATCCAGCGTTATAACTTTTTAAGTTCTCATCCTTTTACCACCTATTATACCGATACCTTCACTTCGCAAAGCATCTCCTTCTGCATTGCAGAACCAGTACAAAACAAAAAAAAAAATTATCAGAAATTTTTGAACGACGTACTATAGGTATATACTTGAGCGCTCCCGAAACATGATTTTTCGCGCTCCATAATTTCGTCATTCACTCCCTCATCGCACATCGTCTATATATCTATATATGTGTACAAGCATGCATAAAAGCGCGAGCATTAAAAATCATAACGGTAACATCGAAATCCATTCCCCTCCGATGCAGATGGAAGCGGCAGCCGCGCGAATCGCGCGAGACATGCGTGTACGTGCCCCCCTCTCAATATATATACACACACATGCGCGCATGTATATGCACACGAGGGTGTTTGTAAATGTATTCGATTACCGTTCCCCACTTTCCGCATATACGCACACACACTCACACGGCAGCACTTGCAGAGCCAGCGCAAAAGAGAGCGACTGAGCGAGAGGGAGAGCGAACGAAGCACGAGAGCGGGCGCGCACAACAGTAGTATATACAGTATATAGTTGGAAGCGGAGCAATCGAGCGGCTCTCGTACGAAATGATTGATGACTCCATTGTGCGGGCTTGCCCGCGCCTATATGGACTCTCCTGCTGCTGCTGCACGCGCGCGCGCGTACGTGTACACACACACATATACGTATGTGTGCGCGTGGACGTCTGCAAGCGCAGGCGGAAAAAGCCGGCGCCATTGCCGAAATGGCCAGAATTACGGAAAATGGGAAAATCCAACAACAGCGTGTATAGAGAGTGAGTGAGAGGGAGAAAGAGAGCGCGAGGAAGATCGATCGGTGCGAGAGCGAGCGGGCAGAGCTAGATTAGCCGACGCCGCGAATGGAAAGCCGAGTGCGCGATAATACCGGGGGCCGAGCTTTCGGGGGACTATTGAGATGTTTTGTGTGCGTGTATATACGCTCGTAATGGACATGTTCGCTGCTGACGGGAGATTCTGGATGTGTTAGTTTTGGAAAGGGAGAAAAAAGAGAGAGAGAGTATGTGTGGATGAGGCAGTGCAGTAGCGATTGTTTGCTTTTATAGTAATAGAAAAAATCATTTTAATCTGTTTTGGTTTGGATATCTTATTGTGCACAAGGTTGAAAGTTGAGAAAGGATATTTTTTTTATATTTTTATGAGTAAAAGACATTTTTTTTAAGTTAATCAACTTAAAAAAAATGTCTTTTACTCATAAAAATATAAAAAAATATCCTTTCTCAACTTTCAACCTTGTGCACAATAAGATATCCAAACCAAAACAGATTAAAATGATTTTTTCTATTACTATAAAAGCAAACAATCGCTACTGCACTGCCTCATTATGATTTTTCTAAAAATATTTTAATCTAATATAGGAACGATCTGATATACTTAATCCAATAGTACACGTGCAACGGTGTCACATTTCCTTGTATTAAATATTTCTGTGAAAATGCTTTAATAATAAAACGAACTTAATCAGATTGGAGAGCGCCTTTTTAGCCGAAAGCATTAGATATAAATAAAATCGCAATAAAAATTATCAGTCCTACAAGTATATAACGCCATTGATAATAATCTGTTTGCGATAAAAATTGAGTATCAAGATAATATGAATAATGACGAAATATTTGTAGGAACTTTCAACAATGTCATGCGAATGTGCCACGTATGACATTGCAAATATAAAAATTATAACTTGCCATATATTCTCAATTCTTAATTATATAGTGTTCCCGCAATTACAGAAAACAATGACGAAAACAAGCTTATACCCCAAATAACCCGCCAAAATCTCACCCAAATCTCTTCTAAACCTAATTATTGGCTTTCGACCTGTCCCCGCCACCCCTGACTTCTCGACTTTTTAAGCCTCGCCGAAACCCATACCAGAAAGCAATTTTATTCTACGCCCTAATCCTAATAATCAACAATTTTAAGATTAAAACTCCAACGAGCCGCAAAATCTGCCTCTCCCCGCTCCTCAAAACCTCTACCATCCATGCCTCATGACTTTTTAAGCCTCGGTCCCCAAAAGTCTCGCGGAATCCCACAACATCCGAATAGTCAAAGTCCCGCGCGTGTTTACCCTCTTCCTCGTCCGCACACAAAGGAAAAAAATAATCTCCTCGGCGGGTAGCCCATTGCACTGTGAAACCCGTCCCACCCGCGCGCGTCTCATCTCTCGTGCGCAGGTGAGTGGCGAGCTTTCACGGCAATTATTGTCCCGAGGACGAGACGCGTCACGTCTTAAACGATATAACCGGCCGGGTGCTGCCATCACAACACACCTCGCTTGTGTTTACCCGTCCCGAAAGTGGGCATAATGGCGCGGAATCTATTGACCTTACGTTACGACAATGAGCACGCCTATATATCCGCTGCCCAGGGAAAGGGAAGGAGAATATAAAGAATCTCTCTTCGTTTTGGTCTGCCTGGCTCGCTCCCGGGAGGAAGAATTCCGTTTCCCTCGAGGGAAAGGAAGACCTCACCTCTCGCTTGGTTCTGTCTTTGGGTTATGCGGCCGCGTGTACTTGTCGTTTCCACGGACGCTTTGCTTATATACCTCCGCGCGCTCCGCCTCGGATGTGCAATGCGCTCGTCGCCGACAACTTTCGACTCTTTTTTTCCAGGATGTAAATTCTGGGAGTTCGGAGATTCCCTTTTTTTTGTCGAGGTGGAGCGAGATGTTTACTCTTCGTGGATTCTTTGAGACACCGTTATTCTTTTGTAGTAGAAATAATATTTAATTTTGCAGATTTTGTCGTTATGAAAACAAGTTAGGACCTGACTTTGAATAAGTTAATTTGTAAAGAAATATTTACGAGTATTAAATAGATACTTTCAGAAACCATTGCCGTGATTTTTTATAAGTAATCTCTATAAGGTATCCGAAAAGTGTAGAATACGTAGAATGTCTATTTATAAATGTTCAGTTTTCTTTAAAGTTTGCATACTATGAAATTTTATAAATGTTATAATTTCCATATTGTTGATCGTTAAGTCCCCATTACTATTAAACCAACGTCTCTCAAAGAACACAACAGCCGATTCACCGAATGAAATTCACGCGGGATCGACCTTTTTCTCAGCCGTCACTCCGGCATAATCCCTTAATCATTCCTGACATTAAGAAGGTGCTAAATCCAACACAGCCCATTTAACCAGCTAACTACTGTGCTTTGTAAGCCTATTAGTTATGCTAATAAAACTACAAAACACTCTCGAATCCGACCAAGGAAAAAAAAACTCGGCAAAACCGGCCTACAACACAAAAGGCTGTTGCGCGCTCGTGTATATACATATATAATACATGAGAACGGAGATCCACGCAAAATATTTACGTCAAATTTCCCTTTCTCGAGCTCTGCAGCCCCGCGCGCGAGATCGAAGCCCCGAGACAAGGGCACGTCATCTTCCTCTCGTAACGCGCACGCAGCACACACATACGCTCGTCTCTTCGCGGAGACATCTCTTCTCCGTGAAGAAGAGAACCATGGGTGGTTCGCGGATAAAAGGGAGCTGGACGTGACAGTTGTGGCCTGGCATGACAATGCAGGTGCCTCATCCCACGTCAAAACTCAGCGTGGCGCCGAGCGAGATTGCGCCCCGTGAGAGTAGAGCGAGAGAGCAGAGGAGAAGAAGAAGAGAGGAGAGAAGAGAGGATGGGATGATCGAGGAACGAGAAGAGAGGGAGATCGACGCGCCAATTGTTTAAGGGGATTAGAGAGACCTGGCGCGAGAGTTTACACGGCTCGGGAAGTTAACTGCTGGCATTAGGTCGAATTTGTCGGGATGAGCCGCGGTAAAGTCGGTTAAAACGCGACGGGTAATCGTTGAGATCGGGTGTGTATAGTCGAGGTGCTAGATGAGTTTCGAGTGGCTGGTGTTGAGCGATATACGATTTGAAATCTAGACGGAGATTATGTAGAGTATTATTGTGTGGAGATCGAAGTGACTTTAATAGGTCTTTAATAGAATACTAAATGTATAAGTATTACAATCATTCATTTATATTAATAGTTGATCGTATAATAATTCTGAAACGCAAATTATTTCAGTTTGTTAATTTTAATTTTAATACTAGAATATTTCGTGAAATTCAGTTCGAAGATTTAGTTCTATACGTCTTCCACCAGTAACTTCAGATCTTAAGAGGATGAGGACAAAGGGTTTGTCAACTCTGACAGTAGCCCAGTCTCAGTTTGGCTAACTTAATAACGCGGGCGATCAGTACGAAGAAACTGCCAATTAATCCCTAAAAGGGTTCGGGGCCATCACAACTCTCAGGGCGTTATTGATTTCTTAACGTCTTCTTAATGGAATGATTAATGGCTACACGATCCCCGAAGGATGCCGAACATCACAACATCGCTTGTCACATTCGGCCATTTCGGTTCCATTAAACTTAATTTGTCTTACGAGTACATCTACATCCTTTCGTAATTAATAATCCTAGACTTTTGTTTATTCGATCAAACAAACGGTACAAACTGTTATCATATTTTGTATACATATATTTTCCAATATAAAAATTCCTATTTTTATTTTCTACACCTGTACGAACCACGCTTACACGGCACTTTTCATCTTATTATTTTCTTCCCTCCATGCTCCCGTAAACCAGCGACCCATACAAGCACATATATTTATCATTGCGTAACACGTGCGCACACGTCAACGTGAATCGCAAAAATGCTGACAATGAACGAAAAACAAATAGCATCCCCCGAGAGATCGCCAGACAATCGTGCGCGTCGAGTCTATATGTACCTATATACCTGCGTATATAACCTTCGATCAAGATCTTTCTCTCTCTCTCTTCACGATCGTGACCGCAGGTGGCGCCGACAATTACACGTAAAAAGCCCTCTTCTGCATGTATACATCCATGCGCGAGAAGGACGAGGCCGATACACGGCCGATACGACGCGCGCGCGCGCGCTCCCAAAGTCTCACGGTGAGGAATGTGTCATCCTGTCAGTGAACTTGAAGCCGCTGTCTCCTTCTATATCTCCCTCTCTTTCTTCCTCTCTCTCCCTCGCTCGTTCGTTCTCTCATTCTCTCCTCTTCGATGCCTATATACGAGCATCTCGCTTGGAAAGGACGTTCGACCGGCTCCCTTTCGCGAGGACTGCAAGAAGAGATCATTTGCTCCTTGGCTCCGTGCGTTTTATTGCTCGCGCGATCGTCTGTATTGAAGCTCCGAGGTGGATAAGTACTCTGCGGTTGTATATATATATATGTATGTTGAGTGTATATATACGCGCGAGGCGAGCGCCGATAGTGCGACTGGAAAGGTAATACCAGTTTCGGATCATGGGAATGAGCAGTTGCGATTACTGAAAAAGTGTGTTGGTATAGCTTTTGACGTTTCTTAAAAATAGCTTCGAATGATCAATATTGATTGGTCTACATTATTTTTAATGAATTTTTTGAAGTAGGTTTTTCCAAAACGCTTTTACTCTAAAAACAAGATAAAATAATTAATTAAAGAATGAAATATTGTAATATTATGTGAGAACGCCAATAATTCATTAAGCGTCAACCTAAATCGGCATAGACATTTACAAATTAAAACATAACACCAGGATCACACGTATGGACGTCTGAAAAATGAGTTACATTAGTCAAGGGAAAAAGAAATGCTTTGCCCGTATTGAACACAGAACATAACTTATACTTATGTAAATCCCGAAGTATCAGAAATATGACCTAAAGCGCACACACACATACACTTAATCATCGTAACCTCGAATGCAACCTAAACATCGCAAATACATTTTCATTACTCGGCAGTATACGAGGAAGGGAAAACCCCTGTGCTGTTCTTCTATATATAATTAACATATATAACTACAAGACATTCTTTCCAGTTTCCATCTCCCGCGTGTCATTTGTCTTCATCATCGACTCACTAACATCCTTATGAATAATACGAATGCCTTTCACGTGTCCGATTGAACGGCCTCTCTTTCTCTCTGTCTCAACCGGGCATAGTGATCCTATCATCGCGCACCTCTCGATGCGCGCCCGTCGCTCCTCAACATTACACTCACCTCCGTCGCGCTTATTCCTTCTTCCACGGAAACACTCAGCCGTGCAAAAAAAGACAGCTCCTCCTCTTCATTGGGCGCACCATACTGCCGGCGTCTATATCGATTTCGGATTCTCAAGATTTGAGATCTTGATTGAGCGATCGCTCCCAGGGCAAGAGAAAAGCAGCCGACGGGGAAAACCTGGAAAATCGAACTGTGAAAAGTCCTGTTTATATACGTGTGCTTCGCGCCCGCAGCAGCTGACTGCCAAAATCCCCGTGACACACATCCTGACGGGCGCAAGATAGATCTGCCCGACGACGACGACTCTCTTTGCATTGGCCTTTATGTTATTAGGCGCGCGGCGCGTGTGTGGTGTGTATATGTATAATAGGTATATATATACGGCTTCGAGGCTGGTATTGTCGGCCGAGCTTCCCGACGACACGCGGATGATGAATTTGAGACGGCGAGGTATATGTGTGCCGGCTGCCGAACGGAGCAGTGCGTTCGCCAAACGGCTGGAAAGTCACAAATTGGCCGGACTTGTATCTGAAGAGGATCTGTAGAGTGCTTGAGCAGCTGCTGTTGTATATAGGAGATAAGGATGGGGCCGTGAATATTAAGAGATCGGCGGGCTCGATTGTTTGATGATTCAATTTTTATATGTTTGTAATCAAGAATTCGGCGAATGGTTGGTTCGGCGAATGACGATACAAATCGTCATAAGAAATAATCTAGAAGTTTTAAGTCATGAATTTTTTGAATTGGAATGTGATGTCATTTTGATGATTCGGTGGAGTGAATAATTGTTCGCGGATAAGTCATTCTTGGATAGGAACACTCTAGACATGTGTAAAGATTCTATATAATTACATTATCGATTGTAAGCGTGCTAAATGTTTTTTAACCTTAATGTATTTTCTAGATATGTGCTCTATTAAAAGTTTATAGTTAGTGTTAGTTTATGAAAGTCGTTTGACACTATATATTGTGCTAGCCTTCTAGATCCTTCCATATTTGTACATAAAAGTTTGATATTACAGCACTATCAACAAACTTTATAGTTTCTAGAGAAGAATTAAGGCTCATACATCTAATTCGTTGATTAAGAAATAATAAGTGAAAAGAATAAAGTAAGGTGCGAATAAATTACCGAGCCGCTTCCAGCCGTAAGAATTTTTCAGTTTTTCTCGTTTTTTTAATAAAGAAATAATCTACACATAACAATCAACTGCTGTTGTATTTGTATTAGCTCTTTCCGGTACTATATTTTTTATTAATTTATGCATCTTATAAGAATTGATAATAAAAAACTGAAATGTGCAATTATCATATTTTCGGAAAAATGTCCAAACAGTCAAAAGAACTGAAGGTATAAAGTCGAATAGAGCTAATAAAAATACAACAAGAGCTAATTTATTATTGTACATGTAGATCATTTCTTTAGTAAAAAAAAATACGAGAAAAACTGAAAAATTCTTAAGGCTGGAAACGGCTCTTGTAAAAATGGCAACTCTATATAACAGGTATAAATTTACCTAAATAATGTACAATACAAATTTGTTTACGGAAAAATCACCATAATAATTAACTTTATTTTATCAACAATAATAATCTTTATCGATAACACATTTAACTTATAAATTAATTGCCTTTTTATCTCATATGATAAGATTTTTCCAAGAACCCTTTGCAGTGTATTACTTTGCACACAGCTGTGATTGGATTAATTTCTATATAGTGATATCAGAAAACTTACCAGAAATATAAAACAAAAATATCATTTCGTAGTCAACAACGCTTCTATCGAAAAAGTTTCTTAAAAATTTACCAAGGTAAAATAGATATATGCAGGTCACGTATAAAACGTGACAGATAAAATATGTTACCTATTTGTCATTTCATTGTAATCTTAATTAAAATTGTTCAAATCGGTAACGTTCATACTTTTAATTATAGTACTAATACAAGAATGTTTACGTTTGTAAACTTTTTTCGTAAAATTATAGAATATGTAACTTGCTTATAACAAATCACAACACTACCAAGTACATACCTACCACAAAATCATAACTCTATTCCAAAGAATCGATTGACGCAAATACCAAACTGGATTCCTAGAAAAGCGAAAACAAGCCGGTGACATTCCTATTCGCGCAGAAGCAGCTCGCACGTCCGAGCGATATAAGCATGCTTATATAAACATAGAAAAAGCACGCAGCGACGCCGTTTTGCGCGCGCATCGGTTGATGAACTCGTCAAACGTCGGCTCTAATTAAAAGACCAGACAGGTGAGAGAGACAGAAAGAGAGAAAACGCGCCCGTGCCTCGCGTACACTGTCGCTTTTCGCATATATGATGGCATTACACACATGGTCTCTCTCTCTCTCTCTCTCTCTCTCTCTCTCTCTCTCTCTCTCTCTCTTTCACTCTTTCGAGAATCGGCCCTGGCGCGCGAAACCCACCTCAAGGGGCGGTAGCAGTTCTCTCCTATCTTCGTCTCTCTCGCTGCTCTTTTTTCCACCCCTCTCTCTCTCTCTCTCTCTCTCTCTCTCTCTCTCTCTCTCTCTCTCTGGGTGGTTTAAAAGTTGGTACCGATATTACGCTCCGTTCTCTCGCCCCAGTACATACACGCACATACACACATGCATGTGTGTGTGTGTGTGTGTGTATACTTCGGGATACGTGTCAACTGCAGTGAGCCAGATAAAAGGGAAAAGGAAAATATAAAATTCGCTCGCCTCGCACGCGGGGAGAGATGATCCATCATGCTGGGGCGAGCGCCGCGACGCAGGACCACGCGGGATTGGCTGGCTAACTCCGCCCCCTCGGGCCGCGTTTCAACCACGTGACCCTCGTTCTGGCACCGCCCCTCGGACTGCCTCTCTCTTTCTCTCTCTTTCCCTCGCGCTCGCATAAGAGGATCTTTATATATAATAGCTGGCCTATGCTGCATGCGCGCGCCGCCACCGCACGATATCGCGAGCCACGAGAGTGAAAGAGACGGAGAGAGGTCAGCCTCGCGCCTCACCTGCGTCACCTGCGCTCGCGAGCGCGCGCGCGGCTAGTAGCGGCGGCAGCAGCAGCGCCAGTTCGCCTCCAGCAGTCGTAGCCGACGGGCGACTACGTACACGTGCCGCCCGCGAGGGTGATTTCACGTTATATAGACTGTGATAACGCTGAAATTGGGATGCGTACAGGTTTATCTTAGTGACAGTGGTGTTTGGCGAACTTCTTTTTTTCTTCATCCGGTTTGAGTGCTCTTGGAAGACAGTTATTTGCCGGGGTGTAAGAGTTGAATGTGAAAATAAAAAACATTGTTGTTAGCAGTTGACCACTGCGTCCTGGACCAAGATGTAAACGATCTACGTGACCCACGTGACGCGGATCCTGGCCAATTTCATCGGAACGGAAGTGTACTCTCTTGAAAAAAAGAAAAGATAAGTATACCCGCGATAAGAAAGAAAATCCATACCGCAGCGCGAAAGTTAATGCTACTCCGGCGCGAGGATGATGATGATGGACATGGGCATGTACGGTACCTACGGCAAGCCTGACTCCTACCCGAACTACGGCTTCGCCGGCGGATCCCACCACCAGGCCTCGGTCGGCCACCACCACCATCACCACCAGCAGTCCTCTTCCGTCGGACACGTGTCCGTGTCGCCGTCGCCCGAGTTAGCAGCCACAGCGGCCCACTACTACCCACAAACGCCGGCCATCCCGTCGCCGTACTCGTCGACGAGCTCGGAGAACTTTTTGGCTGCGACGGTCGACAGCAATGCGGCGACGAGCAGCAACACACCGCCGCAGAGCTTCTACACGTCGAGCGGTGCCCCGGTGCTCCACGAGGACGGCACCGCCATCATATCCTCGGAGAACGGACTGAGCTACACGAACCTCGACTACGCGAGCGTCTCGTCCTCGTCGTCGTTCGCGTCGCACGGTAGCTGCGCCGCCGCCACCGATCATCACCAGAGTTACCAGCAGCAGCAGCATGTGCAGACGGTGTACCGTACCGAGGAGCACCGGCATCACCACGCGGCAGTGAGTCTGCACCACCAGGTGGGAACGATCCCCAGACAGGAACATCCCGATCTACAGCAGTCGACGCAACAGCAGCAGCATCTCCAGTCTAGTCACGAAACCGGCGACTACCAGATCGCCCCGAGTTACCTCCACCAGCTGCCTCCTGAAGATCCCCTGCAGCATTACGGTGCGAGCGCCAGCATCAGGCAGGACGCTTACCCCGCGCAGCCCCACTTCAAGGAAGAGACGCCCGATCACGTGGTCTACCATGGCCTCCAACCCTCGCCCGTGCACGGGGTCCATACTCACAGCCACGTCCACGCGCAGCACCACCATCACCACCACCAACCCCATCACCATCCCACGCAAACCCAGCACCACCAACCATCGCCTCACCAACAACAACAGCAGGCTCAACAGCAGCAGCAGCAGAGCCAAGTGCCCACCTACAAGTGGATGCAGGTCAAGAGGAACGTGCCGAAGCCAGCCGGTGAGTCCTGCGTTGCTTAGCAGCCGTGAAATTGAGCGTTTTCTTCTTCGAGTGCGGCCGCGCGACGGATCTCATGGCCCATGGGGGGGAGAACTCGTTAACCGCGGGTTCTCGTTACTCGCGCCCGTGTAAAGAAGGAGGGAACCTGCAGAATCATTCAATCAGGCCGCGTTGATGAGCTGCTGCGGTCCTCGCCGAAGCGATGATGGGAGAGATCGCGCGCGAAAAAGCCTGAGAGAGCGAGAGTAGAGAGAGAGGGATCGGTGGGAATGTTGCGTAACGCGAGGAGGAGATTCGCACGAGTAGCGCAGCCGCGGCGGCGGCGGCGGGTGAGAGAAAATCTCATGCCGCGGTATAGCCTGATGTAATAGGGAGTTTGTCTTGTAACGCCGCGCGCTACATTTAGCGGAAAATTATTACCGCCGATGATTGAATTACTGGATTGCAATTATATAATAATCTGAGAGGAGAAAATGGAACAGAGTATTTTGAGATGTTTGTAATAGTAAATCAGTTGTGTTGAATTGTGCCTTGGGTATTGGCACGGGAATGGGTAAATATGTATTGGTGACAGATTTTTAATGGGTGCAACAGTTGAATCGAGTATGGAATTTACACAGTTTTTTATGTAGTGAGTTAATGAACTGCTCGTCGGGATTAATTCTTAATTGATAGAGTAATTTATTAGGATCATTCGCGGTTGTATATTATAGTTACCTAATTGAGCCTTCAAGCTAAGAACTGTAGGGATTAATTCCATTAACCCATTCAGTATTAAACCTGTCAAGGCAAATGAGCCTGAATAAATTGTACAACGTGTAATCATTGCAGCTTGATTTGATTACCATCAATGCTACTGAATAATTTATTGTTCAACTGGATCACTTTGGAATACACTTTGATTATTTTACTGTTACAAACATGAAGTCGTTTCCATTGTTGTAAGATTATCTTATCATTGACGGGCATGACAAGACAAATGAATATCGCCAGAGGTCCTTGTTATCAAACGATTAAAATTAATCTATTGTAAACAATTTAAATTAAAAATATTTTGGGTCTCATATTAATTAGTTTATCGAATGGAGGTATGTTTTAGTGCAATAATAAATTAAATTTCTTAGTTTTATTTATCCATCGTGTAACTTTTCGTCATTTACACACAATGAATATTATAAGATTCACATCATAAATAATTGTTTTGAATGGGGAAAAACATTTTTATAATAGAAAGAATACATGTCATTCGCATGCATTAGGTAATACCAAGGACTAATATGGTGTTTTCAAAATTTATATTCGATACAGAACAAGAAATTTTAATTTTGTGTTCAAAATTACTTATAATTTCCTATGCCATATATTATACAGGAGGTATGAAGTTATTTGTATTTGTATTAATTGAGATATAATTTATTATACCTACTAATTTAATTTATAGATGCATTCTAACCCATTAATCACTGTAGCGTATTTACTATAACGACTCTTTTTATTTTTCTCGTTTATTTAAATGATAAACTTAGAATTATACAAAATAGATATAAAATCGGGTGAACCATTTTCGATTTCAATCTCCGCCTAAATCATTTTTAATTTCATTGAAGTTGAGATAACTCAAAAAGTTGCAAAAATATTGCATCCCACAATTGACTCAGAAAGTAATCATTAATCATCTCTGAATTTTTCAAATTTTTTATTTACCAGAGAATCGGTCTAGGCATTACAAGGTTAATAAATAGTAAATAAGATATAGTCTGTTTCTTCAACTAAATGATCCGCTCAAACCTTAATGTATTCACTTACAGTTTGAAAAAATTCATAAATTTCATTAGAGAAGATAAAACAACATAATTATGAATCCGAGAATCCGAGGCAAAATATTAAAATACAGAAATTTAATTATGAATTTTTTAAATATTAATCATTTCATCGTTATTAGAGCTAAAGAAAATTTCGAAAACTGATCGATCAAGAGGATCTTACGTGTATTATAATTTATTTTTAATTTGAAACTTGACCATAATTACATTAATTATCTAATTCTCGTTAATTTGATAAGATCTGTTTGTACAAGAGTTTTTCATCCTGTTTTTTTTTGTATTTTACTCCTTAAATAAATAATTTAGTCAATAATAATGTTCAAATAATAATTTTACTACACCACAACATTTTTTTATGAATCCCAGCTGAAAATACACCCACACCCGATAATAAATAAGAACAAAATTAAAACAAACCATAACCATTTCCATTAAAAATAATTCATATCTATTTTATTCAATAACCCTTGTGCACTCCCAGCTCTCTGCTTCAATCATCCTAATCATCTATTTCAAAAACCCTTTTGCACAACGCGCAGGTCTATCGATACCGCGCACCCCGCTACCTCGCTCTTAAACCTCACTCACGCATAATATGTCGATTTGGCTGAGGCTCGCGCGCGACAGGCGCCTCACCGATTAAATACACGGATCCTGTATATACCCTATATATGCAGTCCTCTCTCTCCCTCTACCTCTCCCCCCCTCTCTCTCTCTTTCTCTCGGTCGATTCGCCCTGCAACTCGGTCGTGCAACAGATAAGTAAGTCACTTGTGCGTGCGAAAGGGGCGAGATAGGAGGAGCACCTACATATAAGTACGCATGCTCCTTCGGAAGCCGCAGCTCGCGCGCGCTTGTACGGCCATAAATCAAGCGTGACAACCGCTTACCAACTCTCTATCTGTCAGAGTCGAGAGCGCGCGTTACAATCCGCGCGAGTTTGCATGCGCGATCTATGTACTTATACGCAGGAACGCGGGCGAGCGGGAGAGAGAGATAGAGAGAGAGAGAGAGAGAGAGAGAGAGAGAGAGAGAGAGAGAGAGAGAGAGAGAGAGAGAGAGAGAGAGAGAGAGAGAGAGAAGGACGTTGCAAGCGGGAGCCACCGCATGAGCTCTTCGATTTATCACCGGCACGGAAACGCGCCTCGGCTGCATCGTGAGCACTGATAAAGCTCACGCGTATGTGTGTGTCGAAAATAGTCGTCAAGGTGGCAACGATGAAGGGCGAAGGTGTTGCAGTGACGTGATGGTTCTATCGAGGTTTTCAGGGATGTGGGTTGGAGGGTTGGAGTTTCGGAAATGGCTTTTTTACTGTTGGTGTATTTCGTATTAAATATTGGTATTGAAAACGAAAATTGATTTTTTTTAACATTTAAGCATCAATTTGTATTGAAAAAATTAAATGGCAATTCGAATGCTCGAGTATTCCTCTTAAAAGATTTCATCTAATTGAATGCAATTGACTTTGTTAAGCCAAAAATTTAGGGGGATATGAAATGAATTTGACGAATTTTTCCTTAAAATTATCAGTTTTAATAAAATTGAAAGGGGTAAGCGCATGTATCTGAATGAGATAGACGTGATAGATATAGATTCAATGTCGAGGTTGTAAAAGTAAGAGGAAATATACTACCTATTGAAGCCTCAAAACAAAATTTATCAATCACGGATGAATGGGAATCCTGAAGTCAGATCTATCTGAATAATTCACATAGCACAGGCAATAACACTGAAATCACGCGTTTTTGTGCGTTACAATCACACAAATAAATATCACGGATTTACAGTTATATTAATCATCTCATTACGCAGGAAGTAACCCACACTAACTCCCCTATATACGATCATCTTGACGCGCGATTCTCCTTTATCACCTCATGCGGAAAATTATCCCCCAATATTAACAAAATCTCAAGTGCTTTTCCGAGAAATGTCGTCGACCAACGATAAGCAAGCGCCGGACAACGCATATAATAAGTACGCGACCGTATAGGATTTCGTCGAGTACATGAAGCGTAGATGTTGCGCACGTTTCTCGCACTCGCTACAATTGGTAAGCAAAATTTTATCTGTTCGCGCGATCTCCACGGCGCGATGAGACCCACACTGAATTCGGGGGGTCATATCGGCGCGCGAATCGACAAACAGTTATCTCGGCGGTTTACGAGAAGTATGATATGTCGCTCCGATGCCAAGATAATGAGATATCTGGATAGATACGAGGATGTTCTACGCGTTTGATATAGCTCGTCAGGCAGGTTCACTCTATGTTTATAAGATGGACAATAGAATCCGTATTATATACGTACTTTAGTATTGTTTTAGATAATTGCAGATATTGATCTTATAGCTTACTTGGGGCAATGGCAAGAGTTTTAGGAAACAAATGTATATAGGATGAAACAAAATAAACTGTTAGATATGACGTAGATCGCGATTTAATTAGCGCTATAATTTTATGCTTATGAAATTTAGTACATTTATGGCTGTATAATTCTGTCGAGTCTAAAAGCTACTTGTTTTATACGTC
Organism: Torymus aiolomorphi; assembly: GCA_036365515.1. NCBI lineage: Eukaryota > Metazoa > Arthropoda > Insecta > Hymenoptera > Torymidae > Torymus > Torymus aiolomorphi. Next base: position 147,591,219 of record CM070877.1, read on the forward strand.
ATATTATATGATATTTGATATCATGCGTTGGCCAATCTAAATAATTTTTTTCAAAAATATTTAAAACCTCAGGACTTAATTGATGTGCGGCTGGAAAAGGGGCATAACTTCTGTACAATTTAAATGAGTTATGTGCCCTTTTTCCAGCCGCCCCCTCAATTGTATTTTGATTTTAAAATATTCGAACAAGAATCTAAATTTAAAATTTCTAGAGATAATCATTTTAAAATAAACATAAATATTAAAAAAGAATGACAAAATTAGTCAAACCCCAAGTTCCATCAGGCCAGGTGAAAAGAAAAATACTAAATTTTCAAAACTTCAAAACAGCTTTTGAAAGCAACAACAATGCTGCAGTTATTGACAAGAATCACATAATCTATTGTCTTAATATCTCACATCTAAGATTTAGAAGAGAGACAAAAGCTGACATCGAACCGCAGTTGGCATGTCAAGCCGTGAATGGGGCGATTGGTCAACGTGTATTAAATCAATTAAATCTCTCGAAGGGTCAGTCAGCCTCACGGCTTTATCTCGACAAGTGCTCGTAAAAATAAATTTTCCTTACAAGCACGTGGTTCGAATAAGTATGTAAAAGTATTTAGAGACAAGCGGAACCAATAAAAGAAAAAAAATAGAAAATAAACCGAGACATTACTTCAGTCTAATGCCGTTATTTGACATACGTTATAAAATATTTTATTACGCAACAGTTACGTTCTTTTACTATACCAAGTTTTTTCATTTTATAAAAAGTAATATTAGATCAGCTAATTTAATTTCAAATATTTTAACTTCTATGTCTAGTTATTACTCCTTTAAAATAAGGTAACTCGAGGTAATTTGGGCATAGATCTAATTCGGCTACACACACACACACACATACACTTCCACGCTCCCACTTATCAAAGCTTATTAGGCGTACAAGTAGCTAGAAAATGTCAAAAATATAGCTTATAAATTATTTAAAAAATTTCCAAATTATTTTAACTTGTTTATAAGAAAATTTATCCGGAAAGTGGCCGTATTATAGCTACACTCGCTAAGGGCACAGCTAGTAAGTTTTATTATTTAGTTCTTAGTAAGACTAATTTCATTTTCGAAGTCTCCTGATTTTTTTTCTAGCAAAAGATAGGTTGCACTTTAATGTATGTTTATAATTTTTGTCGATTTTTCTTTGAAAAAAAAAAAATTAAAAGATTTATTGGATCAAATTTATCAAATTAACATCATGGAACATGGTTACAACGCTCTTTTTACTTCGTGTAAATCCAATTTCACACTTGCGGGGTTCTTAATTTTTTTTCTTTGTAGAAAATGTACTATATTTTGATGTCTAACAGTTTTTTTCTAAATATGCTTGTAAAAGCGTACAAAAAGTTTCCGCTCAAGGTGGCCGAATTACCTCGAGTTACCTTAAAATTATAATTGTTCCAACGTAGTTTCATCTTGCAATGGTACCACCGCCTAAAATTAATATTCCTGATTCTAAAATCTTTACCGTTAAAAGAACAATTATATTAGCACAATACCCCATGCATCTGCTTGTTTGGTATAACGTACTTTATTATAAAAAAAAACACCACTTATATACCCATTTTCCTTGGCCTTATCGACTGCATAATATACGTGCACTCACCCCACGCTCCCACATTTCCCCCACAAGAAAAAGAACACAAAATTAAACCGAAGCGCGGACGCGCGGGCTCGTACACCTCTTTATCACGGGGCGCCCTCATGCGATCACGCGCAATAAAAGTGCGCATGCAGATTCGAGGCTTATTATCCGCGCATATACGGCCAAAGCTTCAATTTACTTAATAGCGTCGCGTTAACTGCCAATGAGACCCGCACTCTCTCTCTCTCTCCATACATATTATATCATTATACACCCGCGCGCTAGGGGTACAAGGGCTGCCTGCATGCATGTATACAGAGGAAGTATACGCGTAATCTGTGCTCGCGCGCGCTTCTCTCTCTTTCTCGCTTAAAAGCTCATTATAATCGAATTAATAAAACGGCGGGGGATGATGACGGGGCGGCGAGTGGTTAGAGAGAGTCGAGATCCCGGCGTTCATTGCGCCCTGACATGCGAACCCGAGCAGGGCTGTGTGTAGGGTGGGTGGAGAGTAGGCTTGGGTGTATGTCTGTGTGTGTACGTTGAAAACGAGACTCTCGGCGATCTCGTGCTTTTCCACTCCTTTACCCTTTGAGCCCCCGGGAGGAAGAGTGTGAGGGGCTCGCCCGGTGAGTGCTTATCTTGGCTTTGTCAACTTGTTGCCGTGGGTATTGTTGAGCGCGAGTGCGCGCGATTTTTCGTGCATTATGTGTGCTCGTTGCCGAAATTCTGAAATTATATGACGGGTTCATTTTGATTTTTATCGGCTCGGGTTGCAAAAGCTGGTGCATATTTTTTTGTGGCTGCTAATCGTGTCGCACGGGCGAGTGAATTTCATGTGGAATTTGAGTGCCATTTTTCGGATAAAAATATTCTTTCCTTGATAAAGATTTTATTTTTTGTTATTTACGATACATTATTTAGTATATTATATATAGAGTGTGTTTTATTTAAAAAGGGCTTGATTTGCAAATTGCAATGCCTGGTTTTTCAGAAGGCAATAAAACACTTGAAGAAAAGAATAATTTGATTTAGAAATTCATCAGACGAAATATTTACGGACATCCGTATCGCGGGACAATACCACCCGGGACTTTGAGTGTAATTTCTTGAAATGAATGAATACACTCCAAAAATATATTGGCTCTGAACGGGGTAAATTTCGTGTACATGTCAACTTTCGCAATAATCCCGTTTTCAGGCCACCTTGCTCATTTTTAAATGTAATTTTTTTGTAAATTTTTCTGATTTATTCTTCAGAAGTTCATGCAACAATAATCTATATACGTTTAATGGAGGTACTGTTCATTTTAGCGTGTTCTGAATTTGAACACGAGCTGACTGTTTCTTATCACCATAATGCTTCCTGTTTGCTATATTGATATTAATTCTTTCAGTTTTTTAATGAAAATATTTTATAAACGCAGACAAACTGATAAACAGATTTAATTAAACTCCAAATAATTAGTTAACTTTTTATTGTTAATTTCTCTCTATTCGCGGTGTGATTATTAACCTTTAGACTGCCGGGATTTGCCTTCAAATCCCGGCAGTCTAAAGGTTAATAATCACACCGCGAATAGAGAGAAATTAACAATAAAAAGTTAACTTTAATCCCCTTAGAAAATGCCCAAACTATGTCACTATATCTTAGATATAACTTATACAATGTTCCGATCACAGGTAGAGCCTATATTTAGGCTTTCCGGCAGCCTAGAGGTTAATACAACATCAACTTCAATAAAAACAAAAATTCATTAATACCGAAAAGCAACCGCTTTCGTCATCCATTCTGTACTCCAACGAATCCAGCCCACCAGCGAACGAATTCATCCGTCGCGCTCGTTCTCGCTCTTTTATATTATATATATCCGCGAGAAAGCATCTCGCAAAAGAAAAGCCGAAGAGCACGCGGTATAACAAAGCACATCGCTCGCTCTCTCCCGCGCGCACATCAGGGGCGTGGTTGGCCGCGGGAATTTTTCCGTAAATTCTGGTTGGACGAAGCGCACAATGGATTCACCCCCTCCCCCTGCCCCGTCAATCCCCATGAGCCCGTGCGCGCGCTTCGGTCCACGAGGGTCTCTCTCTCGCATTCTTCCTCCCCTTCTTGCTTTTTCTCCGGGGTGAGTGTGTATGTGCAGTGCGCGCACGGCGTCGGTCCACCCTTCGCATGCGCGCGCGACGCGCTGTCAGCCGCGAACGGCCGATCTATCATACGAAACTCGATTTTTTTTTCCCGAGGACGACGACGACGACGACGCGATAGTCAATGGCGACGCGCCCGTAATACGCGCGTGTATATATGAAAGGGAGAGAGAGAGAGACCGGAAATGCCGCGCTCTTGTTTGGCAGGATCCGCTGTCCCCTGTCGTTGGAGTTGCCGAGCGCGCGTGTATGGAATCAATAAGTTTTTCGGAAACGGGGAGAAAAGTCGACGATGGAAGTTGTTGTAAATATTGGTAGGCTTGGTATGCCGAGCAAACGGGAATTTCGATTAGACGGATTGGTTGGAGGAAGGAGAGCAATGTTGAAATTGCGCCGGGAAGTTGACATTATAGGCTATACGATAAAGGAGTGGATTAGAGTTGCTTATGTAGTTTGTAAGGTGTGCGTCACATTGCTCGAGGAAAATAAATGTTTAAGTTTTGGAGGAAATGAATGTTTAAATTGGCACAATAGATGGTTGTATTGATTATGTTCGTCAATACATCATATACAGCCATTTATATAGCACAAGTAACGAGGAAAAATCGATTATGTTGTCGATTATATCGCTATTGCGTTTACAAATATTGTTCGTAGAAAAAAATGTTCAATCTAAAAAAAAGACGTGTTTTAATTAGTTTTAACAGAAGCATGTGCTAGATTTATACTGAAAATTAATTTTCGATACATTAAGCTTAAAAATGTGTTTTTTTTTTTTTCAAAATTTTATTTGCTCTGGCGTTTTTTTATTTTCCGATGGATTCAGCTCAATATAGAACTGTCCGGTTCTTATAATTAGACGAGTATCTAGGCTAAAATTCGTTTGGATCCGTCGAAATTTCGTTGAGATAATAAAATGGAGGAACTTGATTACATACGGATGTGAAGACATACATACATCTCGGAAAACGCTCAAAATGGACTGATTTTGGGTGGAAAACAATTTTCATATAATAAATTATATATTTTTGAGGTGTAACAATATTCGCTCTGGTGGAAACATAAGGCTCTCCCGACTAGCGGTTGTGCCTAAAAAGTAATATCAGAGATATGTACGCAAGTCTTTTTCTGTCTACCACTTTACACGCAAAGCTTTATACGCACAAGAACCATAACATGTATACATTTACGGCTATAATAACTAGAATTTATTTGCGGGAACTAATATCATGAAAAGTGTACTTGCGTTTATAGAACTATTGTATATCTCTAAATCTAAAAAATTCTTATATCGTATTATTCATTTTTTCTATAATCGTGCACACCATTTAAAGCTATAAAATTAACGAAAATAGTTCTCATTAATACAGAAATGATAAATATTTTTAAAAAATGCCATCAGCTATCAATTATGTACAGTTAATTATGTACAATTACATACATCGGTTCTGTGGCCTGACGTTAATTTCATATAGAGAACTCCATGTAATATACTGGCGTGTACTTCGGTGACAATAACGTGCCAGCAGCTGTAACCGCAGTTTACCTATATACGATGTATAATTCATAATAAACACGCCTGTATAGTCTTCACTCTTATATTCGATATATTCATATATTCTCCAATTCGACCAAACAAATATCACTCAAGTCTCTAATCGCCAAACTGTACCAACAATCGAAACCCACTGTCTCCAGAAACGCAAGGATGGACCAGAATGCGCGAGTGAAGTTACCCGAGATGCAGACCATCGTGCGTTGGCTACCAGAAGACGGGATCAAGCCCGTCACCAAATCTCGCAGGCACTACCAATCCAACGAGTTCCCTCTGAATCATAGCGGCGTCATATGCACCTTCGAGTTGGTAATCAAATCCGGCGACGCCGAGGTAGTCCTGGCGGTGAGAGCACGTCCACAGCCTATATCCATGCTTGTCAAGCTCGTTGTGTTGGATAATGTCCAGAAGACGCCCTTGTGTCGCAAGAAAGTGAACCTGTGCGCCGACGAAAACGTCGCCCTCGTACGCTTCGACTTTGACGACGCCCTGTCCGCGATCAACTTCGGCTCCATGGTCATCTGCTGCAGGATCTACGAGGAGTACTGCAACGAGGACGTCATGAGCAGCGACAACCTATACGAAATATTTAATTTAAGTTCCTGAAGAATTGAGATTTGCTTATACTTAATTGATTGAGCGGTATATGCACTATTTTTCTTATGGGGTGACTGCACCAGTGAAGGAACGAATAAGGAAATTGTAACTTCTGTTATTTAATTAAGTGGTTTAAAAGTGGATTAAAAGTAAAACCCTCTTGAAATTTATATTCTAAAATGTTCAAACTTTACATCGGTTCGCAAATTTTGAATAAAGAATCAAAGTAAAAATTTTATTTAATGAAAATCTGTAAATATCTCCTAAACACCAGTAAAGGAACACGCAATCTTAGTATCTAAATACGTGTCACCAGTGAAGGAACACTTAATAGCGGCGATTTTATGATTTTATTCTTAACAAGATAATTTCTTTTATGCAGAATCTTTATATAAAATGAAATAAAAATTTTCAAGGATTCGAAAATTATCGTCATGTTAGATAAAAAATACATAGAAAGCTTGATATTTTCATATATATAAAGAAAATGTTCGTTAACTGGTGACTGTTCCAATACTGGTGTAGTCATCCTACTACGCAAAATCCAAGATCATTGATAAACGTTCAACTTGATTATTTTGTTATAAATAAATTCCTTTGGAGTTTTAGAAGGACTCAGAAGCGTGCAGAATCGCGTAAATAACAAAAGTTTTGAGAAACACACAAATAAATAGTTTTGGGAAAAATGATATTCCTGCATCGAATACAGAAATGCATTATTTCTTTAGTGTTATTCATTTATATTCCCGTAATTTCGTACGAAAGAGAATAAATAATACGTACTCGTTGTGCTCTGATGTTATTCACATTCTATTTCGGCTTGGGGTCTTGGTCACGGATGAGGAATATGCTCGCTAATTTTTCCGTCGAACTTTTAACACGGAGTCACTTGTCTCGCGAGTTAGCGTTGTAAAATCGGAGCGCATACATTGAAATTTATCAAAACGAACATATGTATATAATAGTTTATTAATCGAATAGTTAGAGTATACATCACTAATGTCAACACATGATCACTCGAATATAAACACGTCCTTATTAAAATATATGCCAAGAGTTGCAATATGTGTTTTTAAATTTACAGAAAATCGTATCTATTAAAAAACAAACTTGTGACAAATTTTATTCAATATCTTTAAATTTTCTTTTAAATTATAATTTCTAGTACAATTTTGTGAATGTCAATATTTTATGTCTTTTGACTTTTAGAGTCTCCTTGGCTATGCGAAACCCGGCTGGATACGTGAATCATAACATTCGACGTCAGCGTTTCGCTCTCATAAATGCTCCAAGTTTTACGAGGCTACACAATCGCGATCGGCACATATACGTATAAGCCGCAGCGTTCACCTGTGTTTGTGCCATTTCATCGGTTTTACGGGTCATTATATAGACTTTGACCTGAAAAGCTCCTTTATTGCTCCTGACTTTAAACAGGGCTGGCGCAAACCTTTACTTCTAAATCACTGAAATATTGCAAATTAAAACCTGCTCTTGAATTCAAACACGGTTTTAATAAAATCGTCATCTTAATAGCTTATTCTTTCTTCTTAGAATGATTTTAAAGATTATAATTATCAAACATCATTACTGAGTATGAGTAATAATTAAGAGCCCGTGTTACAACGTATGGTTCTATCGTTTTCTATGCAGGATAAAACATCTAATTAAGACCATCAAATGCTGTTTTTTTCGTCTATCACTTGTAAGATCTTTCCATAATCTTCCGATGAGCCAGACAGTACTTTTCTACAATTATGAGAATCGATCGATCTTGTTCTGTGAATAATAAAGCCATTAATTCCGTTGCTGAGATTTGTGACATAATATTAGGTTATCAATAAAATCACATGACAAACTGTATTCCTAGTATTAGGAGGCGCTGAAATAACTTCAAGCATTCTGATAATAAAATAGTTGTCCAACAAAAATGTGCGAAGAGCCGAAAAGTTGTTTCCCTTTTGTTTCTAATCATTGATAATTAACTTTTGCAACCGAGAACTTGAGTATTTAGCAGCGAATCGTAAATTAAATTCAGAAACTATTTTGTCCTCAAAATTTTAACAAATACTCAACTTGATGGTACTTGAACACCATATTCCAAACATGCCTTTACAATATATTACCACAGGAGTAGCACAAAAAGTGCAATGTTGAGTTTCATAATTTCTTTGAACACATTTTATGATATAATAGCAATAATTATTTCACTACTTTCCATTAAATAATAGCATTGCATTTTAATTAGTCAAAAATACATTCAAACATATCGAACCTCCCACCAACTAAACTACAAAACTCGTCTATACTTTCGTCCACCGCGCATCCACCTACAAATCCAGCCCTGAACTTGGCGCTCGCAGGTGAAAAGCTCCTCTCCGCAGCCCCCAGAAATAAAGGCCTGTACATACGGGAGCGCAGCAAGCAAGAAAGAACGAGAGCGAGAGACCAAAAGAGAAAAGAGAGAGAGAGCAGCGAGCGTGTATACGAACTGACCGCGTTGCACCGAGGGACGCGTGAGTGAGCGGCCCGATATCTCGAGAGGGGATCAGAGGATCGCTCGCGTGTTTCGAAGCAGCGCGCCCCGCTGTAGTGCCGGCTACTCTCGCGTGGGTGTATGTGTGTGTGTATATGTATAAGTGTACGTACGTATATACGTATACGTATACACTCTACCTGTACGGGGCTATAGAGCTACCCCCCGCGACGGGGGGTATATACAGCCGCACACGTCCACGTGTCTCGCCGCCGCGCGGCGCACGGTGATTTTCATTTCCGCGGCACTTCAGCACGACCGCAGCCGCTGTATGTATATATATATGCCTTACAGCCCCTCGCTCGCTCGCTCGCCGCAGCGTCGGGCGTAATCGGTGACGCGCTCCGTTTTCTGGAGAGGAGCGCGTTGAAAGGGCTCTTAGTCCTGTATACCTGCATGCGCGGATTTCGAATTCGCGCGAGGGATTGCGATTTGATGCATTGGTTTTTTTATTTTGAGAGGGAAGAAAAACCGCGATTGGCTGAATAAGCGAGGATAATTAAAATGCCGACGCGAGTGTTGTCTAGTGTCCGGCCTATTTGGATTTGCATAATTTATTACACTTATGCGTTCGCGTAAAGAATTTCCTGTACTGATTAGCAATTCTGTAGTGCACGTATATTATAAGTTACACGTAAGCAAGCGTACGGTATAATTTGCGTTTGACGCGTCGGCTATATTATTGGGGATTTGCGTCAATATATATTGATATTTTCAAGTAGTCTGTTTTGAAGTATAGGAAAATGGATTGCTAAAAGTCCAGTGATTGATGTACTTATACCTGGGAGTATATATATTTGACAGACATTAAATCTGTAATCGGAAACTATTGATAGTAAAATGCAATCTGATTCGACGAATCACAATTTTGTAAATATAAACAAACTTTTATAAGGATATTCTTTAAAAAGAGCTTTAAAAGTTCTTCAAATCAATACCTTGTTTCATGGTTGACGCAGTAATTTAAGATTTTATCATTAGATTAACTAAAAAAAATAATATGGCACGTAAGGCAGAAGAATTTTTATCCAAGAAACAATCGCTGTTTGATACGTCAAGGAACATCAAGGCAAATAAAAAGCAGCAAGTTTCTTTTTCAACATTTTTTCAAGGGTTCAGATATTGTGAAAAATTTATACAAAACTATAACAAATACTATAACTGTTACACGATATTTTATTTTGAATTATCGACACACGAGTCCAGCAAAGAGACCGATTTATACGTTATTTATATTCTTAAACATCCACGGAGCACTCAATAAGCACCCTTATCATCACCCAGCCTCAAACATCCCCCTAAAAAAATCATCCACTCAACTCTCAGATCGCTCAACGAATTGCTTATAAGCTCTCTCTCTCTCTCTCTCTCTAAACTCCCTCCCTCCACTATCCTACACCCTTATCTCCACCCTCGACCATCGCCTTAGCTTATCGTACATCCTCTCCAAGCCTAATCCCGCGCGAATACACAACCTTCCCGGCGCTCCTCCTCGAAAATCCTTCCCGGATTTTTCGCCACTCTAAACGGCACTCACACCCCTACGTTATACATCACCACTCAATGCGCAGACGCACGTTATACACACGCCCCATAACGTGACTCCTTTTTCCCGATACGTATACCGTGACTCCTATATAGTATTATTACCTATATCATAAGGCTATTACGCTCGCCCGCGCCTACCCCCGTGATGCCGATAATACACACCGTGAGGACAATAATAACGCCGTTCGCGCGCTAAAGGCACGACGAGGCATTGAAATTACCCGCGAAAGATTTCACGATAGTCTGAATTCGCTGTTACGCGGCGTGCTGTATATACGGGTTTGTACAGTATATAGGGGAGAGGAATTTTCTCTGTCGAGTGTGTGTGTGTGTAGCACGGAGCGGGAGGGCTTTTTTCGCTTCTTTCGCTCGCTTTTTTTTAAGCCGGCATCGATCGTTCTGCGCGGCAGCAATTTGCTGATTATAGAGGTTTTTGCGAAGCTTTCGAGAAAGATTTTATTGCGAGCCTAGAATTTTTGGTGATTTAGTGGGATTTTTGAAACGCGAGGTAATTTTTATATTTATCCAATATCTTGTGCATTAATAAAGAAAATATTATCTTAAATTTATGATTTTTCAATAGTTATTGTAACAATAATTTATCATTTACTATTCACATATCAGAAAGAGTTCTACAAAAAAAAAAACATACCGCAGAGCCATTTAAAAGTCGCCCTAATTCGATTAATCCATACAACGTTTTTTGCCCCGCACGAAAATCATGGTGACTCGTCGAATCAGAAATTGAGATAAACGAGTGCCATAATCTAATAAAAGAATACATTACACAAAAGATCCCTTATCTAATTACGAACCACTCGCGCAGCTGACGAAAATTTACAGGACCTTATATATTTTTCCCTCTGTCCCAACCAAGATTCTTAATCATCATCTTCCATTAACCCACAAAGCAACGACAAATTCCAAATCCTCAGCACTCGCCGCGGCGAGACACTTCGATATAAGGAACGAAAAAGAGAAATAAGGTCGTTTATAGATTTCTCACTTGGCACGCGCGTTTAGCACTCACCGCGCATAGCAGTGGCCGCGTATACTTCTCTAGACGCATATATATGTTATACACACATATATATGTATATACACGAGCGTGGAAATAATAATATCAAGCGGGCCGCGCGAGGCGGCCGCTCGCCGCGAGAGCGATTTAATCTCGGACCTTCGAACGAACATGAACTGACTGACATGCACGCGGTGGTGGCGGCGGCGGCACGCGTGTACGTGTGTATACGTATACATATATTCCTGTGTAGATGTGTGTGGGTTCCAGTCTTACGGCCACGTTATACTTATACATATATATAGATATACGCGAGTTTTATTTCGACCTCTCCGCGCGACGGCGGCTTACTCATCTAGGCCCATCAACGCCTAATTGACTTTGTGAATGTAAGTGTGGGCATGTATAGGTATTGTGCGGCGCGTGTCGCGTTCGCGCGCCCCAAGCGCCGTGTTACAGTTTAATTATCGGCCTTGATAATTAGGGGATTCACGCTGTCCGCCCGCGCGTGTATTTGCCGTGTTCATAGAGGTGATTTATTTTCTTCCTAAGTACGCCTTGAAATCTGAGACAAATGCATAGAATTTTTTCACCGAGGCGTGCTAAATATCACAATGTCACCTGTGTGGCTCGTATATGGTTGATTTATCTACTTGAGAAAATTAAGGTAAAAATTAATTTAAAAAATGATCTAAAAATATGACTCCATACCAAAAACGTATTCTCAATTTACCGAAATACTTCGGATAACGTAAACCCAAAGTATCCTTAGCCACAGAATCCTCAGGATCAGCAGGCGTATTACACACGCACACTTCATCGGTTAGCGGCACGATTACGTTATATTATACCATCGGGGGGGGCGTCGAAAGCCAATCCATTGGGTACACACACGATCATCTGCCCTGCGCGAGCAACAACGACCCCCGCGCGTCGAGCCGTGTACATTATGCAATTCAAATATTATTCAAAAGCCGAGTGCAGGCCTGCCACTCTCGCGCGCCGCGCAGATGATGATGATGCAAGGAGGTGTGGGTATATATAGGCGCCGGCATGGGGAGAAGACGATGTATATATAGGGTTACGGGGAGGAGAGGACACCTTTGCGTGCAGGTGACGGCGGGTTACTTTCGTGCGGAAGATTAACAATTTTTAAGTGGCGGGTGGTGCGTGAAAGTATTGGAAAAGTCGTTGAAGACTTTTTGAACTGTGATTAACTTTTGTTTTATACTCGTATGAATTTTATCAGGAAGGTTGACATGAATTTTATATGTGCACGTGTGCATATCCTTTAGAACTTTCTCTCTGAATGTAAATTATATGTTGATAATTCATTTTGTTCACTATATCAAATAGTGAATATGCGCTACTGAAATAATAGACACTATTTTTCATTTGGAGAGCTGCACAACGTTGAAATGACTAAAAATTATCCTATATAATAAATCATATTATTTATGTTCTAATTTAACCATATGGATGCCTGATGCGGGCTTCGATATACGAAATATGAATATTCAAAGCCTTTGTAATAAAGAAGTTAACAAATCCTGTGTGTATACACCGTACACACCACAGCGAAACTTTGAGAGTTAATTAAAAAGCCAATTAAATTACAAAGTCATTATTCATCGTTCGACCGCGCGATGGGAGATAAAAATTTTCACAATACTTACTCTCGTTCCTACGATTTTTCGTGCTCGCGCGGCGCCAGCACACGGGGGTACCATATATATATATATATATATATATATATATATATATATATATATATATATATATATATACACCACCACTGCGGCGACGGGGAAGTCCGGAAGACCAGGTGTATTTGATCGCTATCGGGTTTCGGGAGATGCAATCACACGCTCCGACGCAGCCCATAAACTACACACTCCTATATAGCCGCGCGCGGCCTCCTTTTTTTATTAGTCATCTCTCGAGCTTTTAACGTCTTCGTGTATAGTATTATATACATATGTGTGTGTGTATACGTGCTGGATTATGCGCGAGCGCGGGATCGATAGCGGAAGATCGGCTTACAACTAAATAAATATAGCCGGCCGTCTCGCTCGCTCGTGGGTCCTGAGTGTAGCGTGAGGATAGGAGACGCGGAGAGGATGTACGGACTCGAAACATAAGAAGCTACTTTTTGACTGTCCGTCTCTTCATTAGTATTCCTTTTGGAAAAGTTCCGAACGTGGTCGTTGTGATCTAGTCGGAGCAGGAATAAGGAACCGACGTGTTGAATGGTAACCATTGAAATTCGTTATATAGTAGAGTGGATTTCCTTATTATCTCGATATTGTAGTGATTTCTGAATATATACATATAGTTGTTATATTTCGTAATGGATATCCGAACCCATTACGTAACTATTGCAATTCCGAAGCTATGTAAAAGGATATAGCAGCAGTAAAGTTAACGATTCATAAACAAAATGGAAAAAAAAAACAAATGACGATTGCAAGCAGCAAGTTACACCGCGCGTATAATACGCACGAAATCCAATTATGAAAACAGGCTCCACTCGCAAGCGGTACAACGCACATCCCGCAAGAAAAATAAACAGCGCATGTCATTAGACACGGAAACCCGTTAAAAGAAAATAAGCCCACAATTAGCCTTCTCGCAACAGCCACTTGACTCCCCCCGAAAAAAAAGATCACCTTACCCGTCACATGACATATCGTTACAGCATCCTCCTCTGTTTCTTTCACTCTACTCACCAACCGTGCAATCATTCAGCTCCGTAGTACAAACACAGACGTAACATTTGAATACAATTCACCTTGGTTATATATTACCCGGGCACCGCGTGGGCGATTAGCCATGCGGCGCGGCTAACTGCGAAAGGCGACGAATCGATATATGTACGGCACCCGCACGTCCCCGTTTCGAGCGACAACGTCGTCTAGATCGCGCGCCACCCCCGTCGTCGCTTCCATCTTGGAATTGTGGCAGAGGAAAATTGTGGGTCAGAGGTAGCTGGATGATGGATAAGAGGTGGGCGCGCGGCGATGGTCGTATATGGAAAATTAATTTTGTCTGTGCTGAGAGGATGGTTATAGTTACGTGGTGTTGTAATAAGTAAATTGGCTGACTTGGGAATTAGATTTTCGCGGTACAAAGATTAATTTGACAAAAATTTTTGTCCATGCTTGAACAATACTTCTAGAATATCCAGAGATATTATATCGGAGCTTTGAAATACTGTTGATTGATTGCATCTATTAATGATTTTCTATAGGCGTGTAAAGACATTTTTTGTTTTGTTTTAGAAACGATTACCTGAAACATTTATGAGTTGACACATATTGATTTTCTACGAAGACGCTTATTTGCGCAGACTACAATTATATAACGTATATTAAATCCAATTCGATCACAGCTTGGACTATATGGCAACGAGAATAGGATGTCCTATAACAAGACTCGCCCTTTTAATAGAATCAAATAGAATTATAAATAAATTTTCTACAAAATATAATTTATTATATACCCTATTTCGTCCTTCTCTTCACTATAATTTCTCGAAAAACTTCAAACATTGCATTCACCTTCTACACTGATACCGCAAACTCACGTCGTTATACCTTGGCAATTCAACCATACCCTCATACCCACGAATCCAAGAGACAAAATCGCTCGACTCCGCATCGCGCGAAAGATAATTAGCCACTCGTCGACGCCTGCACGCCTGTTCTCTTTCTCTATCTATCTCTCCTTCGTCCACTCTCCCCCTCTCTCTCTCTCGTTCTCTCGTATACCCTCGACTTGACTCAGCGCTATATCGCGCGCGGTTCGTCGTTGGGGCCACTTGTCAGCGCGACAAATAATTTCCGACCGTCGGCGGCCGAGCTCGCGCGCAATCTCCGCATGGAAATCGCGCGCGGCGATTTTTTTTTACTGCGAATATTTCACTCGCCGCTGGAGTTTAGCTAAGAAGGAGGTAAAAGAAGAGGCAGTTGGCTGGATGGTATAATATAGTTTGATGGTATAATTTTTGAATTAGTTAAGAATTAAGTTGGTTATGTTATTTATAATATAGAGGAAAACGCCGGCTTAAAAAGCATGACAAGATTTTTCTCGCTCTTCAGTTTTATCAGTATGTATAAAAAGCTTTCCGCTATACTTTTAAATCAAGTTTGTTTTGTAATACAGCATGCCAGTGACGCGCTTTTAAACGCGCAAGGAAACTTTCTTTTTTTAATGAACTACATTTCAAACTACATTTCAAATGAGGTTGTTTCGTCGCTTTTCTCTTATTGTCATCTACATCGCCGTATACTGATCCCAATCGCGAAACCAGCACGAGCTCGCTAAAATCGACTACGCTTCCCACTCCCCTTTCTCAACCGTATGATAAAAACCAAGAAAAAGTTCGCCCTCGGAATGATCTCGAAACGTCAAATAAGTCCCTCGAACGAAAAAGTCAGTATAAGCAGCGCTAATCTGTGTCTCCTCGAGGATGTGTAACGTTTTTACGCGCGGACGCTAAAAAAGGCGAAGAGCCGCCCGCGCGCGAAAAGCTATCAGTCACTTATATTCCGAATATACGAGGCGCGGCGAAGAAGTATTTGCCGAAACCGAGGAGGAGTCGGGCCTCCTTAGTAAATAATCGAGTTGGACAAGTTCTATTAAGCACACGGAGTGAGAGAAGAGCCGCGAAACGCCTCGGGATGTCGGCAGACCCGGCAGTTTTTTCTCTTTTAACGGCTCATTCATCAATTTAGCGAGCTAACGTGCTACCGAGCGAGCGAAATGCAGAGGAAAAGAGAGAGAGAGAAGAGCCGAAATAAAAACGAGGTGTTTGTTCTGCTGGGTTAACTTAATGATAATGCACTTCGAAGATTAATGTCTTGTATATATGCTCTGAAAAGTTTGCCACTTTATTCATCAAAATTCAATGGTAAAACAGTTACGGATAATTTTATCACCTTAATTAACCGGTCAAAGAAAACTCCGAACCGCGTTGTATATATAAAGTTGAGTGTAACCGGGCCGCAGCGTGCAATCTATTCAATTAATCAATGTTAGCATAGTGTAATAAGGCGCCGCTCCTCCTCGAAGGAAAATATATATTTTTTGCCCGCGAGATGACAGACCTCTAGTTTCCCTCGCTACCCTCTTCCATTAAGCGAATTGACGAGTATGCGTATATCTCTCAAGTGCCGCCTAATTTTCATAATGCTGTCATCGCAGCGGGACAAGTGCATTAATCAACTTGATAAGGTGTAGCCATACGCTAAGTCAACTCGTTTTTAAAAAAACCGAACATTCTTTTTTCTATTAAAAAATCTAATCACAAAACAGATATAAAGACGAGGTAATATTACGCAGAGCTTATATAGCCAACGCGCAAGAAACAAGGCTACCTATATATCGATATATATTTGATTTGACAGAGTAACGGATACTGCGCGCAACCCTTTCTAAAAGTGCAAACAGACCTCGGGAGATATACGAGAAAAATGGTATTGGAGGCTTTCTTTTCGGGAAACAGCTGCAGCGGATAGGTCAGCGTGCGGGTGTCCGGCGTGACGCGAGGTTTTAATCCGCACATATTGCACACCGGTCAGTTACTTAATCCCTTATAACGCGACGACGCAAGAGTCCTGCAACACGCTGACCGAACGCCAGCATCGCACTGCACCCTTTGCGCTAAATCCTTTTACATGTGTGACGCAAGGCGAGCTTTTCAGCCTTTGTTTGACATTCTATTAACGTTTCTCGGATTAATATGTGTGTGTATACTTAGAACAATGGCGCGATTCTATGTCGTGTAAGATTTATAAATTGTCAATTCACGGTGGCTGTGATGATGTTTATTGATGGAGAAAGATTCTGGAGCACGATCGGAAACTTTTTATGACTTTTTTAAATGAAAATTTTCACTAATGATATGGGAGTTTTTCTAATAATTTGAGTGCGATTCGGAGTTCAGCGAATTATGGCAAATTTTACTGGAAAATTTATCTTCGTACTAAATGATTCAGAATATACGATAAATTGTTCCTTCCCATGTAAAAAAAAGCTAGTATTATATTGCACAAACTGTATTGATGATATCGTCAGATGCGGAATAATGTTGTATGTCCAATTTTTCTTATTCCGAGATATTAAGAAGTTTTCTGTAAGTTATTAACTATTTTAAATATTTTTTCATTTTATTTTTTTAAACCTTATAAGATCATTTGACGTTAACGTAACAATGTATAATTGAAGACTATTATGACCTCAATTTGCAATTTTTCGAATCGACCAAAAAAATTCAAAAAGTGGACATACAACATTTTTGGGCTTAGGTGACGGTATATGTTATGGAGAATGCCATTGTTGAGAAATGTATAATGTATTAGTGAAATATGAGCAATATAAAGCCACGGCACCGAAGCCATATAGTATAAGCAAAATATTCCTAAAGTACAGACTACATGCTGTCCTTATACCATAATATATCGCCGATATATTGACAATACTACCTTTTTAAAGGCCGCTTGCCATTATGAAAAATTGAAAATCTAGCAATACTGAAACTCAGCGACTATAAGCGAAAGCATAAAATTAACCTTTTCCTCTGTCTCTCATTCCAGCGCCAAAAACGTCGACGAGCGTCGGGGACTACGGCGGCAGCAGCCTAGCCTCTGGCAGCGTGGGCTCCGTCTACCCTGGCACCCTGACCGCCAGCTGCGTTGGTCTCAATGGCAGCGGCGGCGGTTCCTCGCTCACCGGTGGCGTTTCTCTCAGCGTCGCGGCAGCGGCAGCGGGAATGTCGGCTGGCTTCAACAACACCGGCCGCACGAACTTCACGAACAAGCAGCTGACCGAGCTCGAGAAGGAGTTCCACTTCAACAAGTACCTGACGCGCGCGCGCCGCATCGAGATAGCCTCGGCCCTCCAGCTGAACGAGACCCAGGTGAAGATCTGGTTCCAGAATCGCCGGATGAAGCAGAAGAAGCGAATGAAGGAGGGCCTCATACCCGCGGCGGCCGACGGCAGCGCGCCGAGGAGCACCAGCAACTCGCCGACGGGCAGCGCGAGCGGCGGTGGCAGTGGCTCGCAGTCGGCTGCTGGGATGCAGGATCTGGCAGGGATGCAGGCTATGCACGCCGGCTACGACAGCAGTCGGGATCAGTCGTCGCCGCCGCTGGCTGGGAAGGAATGACGTTACAGATACGGGGATCGCGCGTAATGAAAGTCGAACTTTTGTCGAAGCGACGGTCAGGGGGCGAGCAACGGATAATACAGGGACTTTGTGGTGCGATTTGTAAGTGCGTGAGATGGTGATTGGAGTGCAGCGAGGTTTATTTGTTGTTGAGCTTATACCGTATAATGGCGATGATCAAAGAAAATTACTCCGAGTGCTGTGTGTGTGTATAATGTGCAACGGGTTATATGATGCTGAAGTATTGGGATGTAGTTGTGTGTAGCGCTATCGTATAAAAAAATGACTGTCCACTTCGAGAAGCGTATATTATGTACGGATTAGCGCGTATAACAGCTTCGATGGTGCTTTTAAAAATGTCTGTGCTAAAAAAAAACGTGTTTAATTTTGAAAAAGGGGAAAAAATACATTTTTTCGTTTTGGGACATGAGCGCGCCTCTTGCTATGCCTTCAATAGGAACGTTTAATATAAACGCCAAGTTTTTGTTTTTATAAGGAACTATATGTATAGAATTGCTAATATTATTATTCGACAATTCTTCACTGACGGTGATTTTTGCTAAGCGAAGTATTTTAAACTTTATTCTGAAAAATGGTAACACTTTTGCACACATTATAAAACGATTACGTTATAGCAACGAGATTCAAGTATTACAAGGAGAAAAGTGAAAGCAATCATTATTAAGTAGCTAGCTACCACTTTCACTGATCACTTCAGCTATAAAAACTTACATTACATAATCTGCCAATAAGACGTCTATTATTATGATTTTTTTTTCTTCATAACTTTACTGCATACAATAATAAAATTGATAATTCATTTAGCGTAAGCAATTTATAGTTATAAAGAAAAGACAACAAATTAGTGAAAAATTAAATTTCATGATTTTTATTTACAATTTTTTTTTAATTCATCAAAATTATCGATGCGTTTGTGTGCTCGTTTTTATTCATAAATAATTATTAATGATCATCGCTCTATAGTCGTGTAAAGAATTACTGATTTTTTGTGTATATATAATTGACTTGTAAGAAAATAGAGAATTGTAAAGGTATAGCATTAATCGAGGAAGTCAATTTTACATTCTTTTTTATTACCTATTACTCTGATATAATGATATCAGTTAAATATATTAAATAAACAAAGTAGTTTTAAATTACTGAAAAAAATTATGATTTCGATAATAACAATTATAACTTACTTCACATAAAAATTACGTTGCATTACGTGCGTTTCATCTGCAAATGTCAATACAGTTAACTCATCTACTGTGTTCCCAAGGCGTTTAAATGCATTGTAACACTGGTACTAATAATCCGGACGTCGACTGAATAATATCAATGCTACGATTATTGACAACTTTTATGTGGTAAAAGACTGTACTACTATCATTAAACAAAAAGTGTTCTTTAATTTTATTGATACAGTGTATAATTATGTATTTGTTGAAATCATTGCTCAACCAAAGAAATACAGGAAAAAAAACATTAACCAGTAAGGTGGTAAAATACAAGGAAAAAACTTTGTCTGAAAATGCGATAACGGTGGAAATAACATAAAGATAAATATCCATTAATATACGTTGAAAATTTAGGAGAAATTTAGAATTTTTTCGAATTAAAATAACGTAATTGTAAAAAGTTATTACAGTATGGAAATATATTTCCAAACTTTAACCAGCATAATTCAGTATTTTCCAATTACAATAATTGTACTCTATAGAAGCGAATTATAAATTCAAAGTAGTTACTACTACGATATCAGGCAAAACTATTCTACGAAAAACACCTTGTTAATTTTATTGCTCAATACGAGTTCGCATTAAAGCGCTACGACGTTACGAGTCGTTTAATTGTCGAACCAACTAGTGACTAAAATTTAAAGATATTCGAATATTCTAGTTAAAATATATTTCTATCGAAATACTTTATGTATTTATATGTAAATAGGTTGCTGTGCAAATGCTGATTCAACTTAGGTTTCAAAGAACTATTTTATTTAATTTATCCGTCGAATCTTATCTTGTATAAACCGTGAGACACTGAAACTGCAAAAAAAAAAAACTATTTTGTCGCTGTCGGCATTTGCATACGCGTTATTCAGTAATTAGATTTATGTTCTAGCATTAAGTTACACGAGAAGCTTTAGTCAGGAATCATC
The DNA here is from genome assembly GCA_036365515.1 of Torymus aiolomorphi. NCBI lineage: Eukaryota > Metazoa > Arthropoda > Insecta > Hymenoptera > Torymidae > Torymus > Torymus aiolomorphi. Next base: position 147,611,568 of record CM070877.1, read on the forward strand.
AAGATTCACACAAGCCTCTGTACCTAAAATTCCTATTATCGTAAATTATTGATAGAATAATACTTCATGTAGAAATTATAGAAGAATAAAGTATTATTGTATTTAACTGCTTTGTAATGAACCTTTCCTAAATTCCCCGTATAATTTTAACGCGAACCCCAAATCGTGCTATTTCTAACTCATGTTTATGATACTAAAATGTACTTAAAAAAATTGTTTGATAAGCGTTTTCGACGTATTTTTTCCTCAGCTTTCCAATGATGTAGCCAGTTTTTTCGAAATTTTCTATTTTCATCTTCAAAATCTCTTTCGCATTCTATTTCTCGCAGAAAACATCTCGGGCACTCTTTGGAAAATATCCTTTCCTAAAAAAAAAAAAAAATGCTCAGTTTTCGATCTAGAGGGTAAAAAAAAATATTAAAAATACACTTTTTGAGATATAACATGTTTTGTACTTTTTGAAGGTGAAAATGGAAAATTTCGGAAAAACTGCCTACATCGTTCGAAAGCAGAGAAAAAAATACGTCGAGAACGCTTATTAAACAATTTTTTTAAGTACATTTTAGTATCATAAACATGAGTTACAAATAGCACGATTTGGGGCTCGCGCGCCGCGCGTTGAGACAGTTGACGTGAAACGCCTCATATACATAAATAAAAATTTCTGATTTATATACAATTTCGGCCATTATCTATAATATCAACTTTTTAGATGTAGCTGATGTATTGTAGATGATTTTCATGAATTTAAAAATGTTAAATTATATAATTTAAAAGATATATTAAAATTTATATGTTTCTACATTTTTCTATATGAGCTACGATTTTTACAATGACGTATAAAATAAATATATTTGCAATAATTTACAGTGCATATAGAGGTCGTACAATACTAAAAGTTCTGTGCTTGCATAGTCCGTTTTGAGATTCTTTTTATTACAATAACACACTCACTAAAAGAAACTGCTTTTGACACAATTTGATTAACATTTTCAGTGCGGTGCGACCCATAAATGAGTTGTACCTAAATTATTAAAAGATTTTGTTATTTTTATAACATAGTAAATATTGTAAATAATAATAATATTTTACTATCAATTAACGTATTTCTTGAAATCTTAAAAAAGTAAAAAAACATTATAAGTTAGTATATTATTGAAATTTTTATTTAACTATTTTAAAATTCATCAAAATCTGCTTATACATAATTAACCGCACTGAAAGTGATAATCTTCTTATTAATCTTGCATTCTGTATATAAAAAATAATTTCAATAAAAGATTATTTTTTAAAATGAATAGTTCACCTACTCGTAAGTATTCTTGTATCAAAAATTAAAAAAATTTTTTTTAGATCGTGTCATTTAAATTATACTTGTCATCGGAGCGCCGCCGCTCTCTTTGATTAGAATGTGGCATCATTTTTTTAGGATTTTCAAATTTTCTTATTAAATTTATTATAAACAGATTATTATGGCAATTAGATTAATTCAATACAGTAAAACTTAAAAACAAATACCAGAGGGGGTATCGAAAAATAGAAAACTTTTTTAAAGAAAGGTAATTTATCAGAACTTGTTTTAATGGAAAACTTGTAATTTCAATAAAAAGAAATTCGAAATTCATAAAGTTGAAAATTTATAAGTTCGAATTCGATTTTACAAATTATAATTTTAAGGAATAGTAAATTTGTAGAAAAAATATTTATTTATAATTTTAGAATACTATAATTTCGAAAACCCAAATTTTAGAAATTAAATTACAGAAATGAAATCTACAGAAAATATCTGTACATAAATTAGAAAATCATAATATCAAAAGATCAAAATATAGAATTTAATAGCATCTTTAGATAGTTCAAAAGATCGAAAATTGAAAATCTAGAATGCTGAAAATCTCGTAAATATCAAATATCAAATGTTCAAATATCGAATGTTCAGAATATTGAAAAGTCTAAATATCGAAAGGTCCAAATATCGAAAGATCAAAATATCGAAAGATAAATGTCGAAAGTTCATAATATCGAAAGTTAAAAATGTCGAAAGTTAAAAATATCGAATGTTCAAAATGTCGAAAGCTCAAAATGTCGAAAGTTTACAATCTAGCGTTAATTACTTTTTCTTTACCCTAGCTGAATAGTACATATGTTTTCGAAAGTCTGAACATTCTGAATTTGTTTTTCGAAAGTTTGAACCTTCTAAATGTTTAACTTCAATTATTTTTTTCGAAAGTTCAAACCTTTTCAATTAATTTTTCGAAAGTTTGAACCTTCGACATTTGTTTTTCGAAACATTGAACTTTTGACGTATTGCCTTTCTACATTCATATCTTTCGAATCATTATATTCGAATAGCTAGAAATTCCAAAAGTATCATTCTATATTTTGGTTTTCTAAAATTCATATTATTATATTTCATTCTATAGAGTAGAATTCGAATAATTGATCCTTTGAATTTCCACTAAATTCAGCATTTTCGGAACTGTGAACTTTCTATAATAGGGGAATTCTTCATTTTTAGCGTACGAAATTATATCATTTTTTTCGATAGTAATATCTTCTATAAATTTAATTCGATATTCAATTTTTTCCATGAAATGAATTTTCTAAAATAAATCTACTTCTAATATGTGCCTTTTCTACATTCTAAACTTTTGTAAAATTATGAGTCTGTATACAAATTTTTGGCATCTAAAGCTTTCTAATGAAAATTTTTCTATTTTTAGATACCCCCTCAAATACCACAAATAAATAATAATAACTTCAGTTCTAAAAAATTGCTTAATATTTACTAATTTTAGTATGGTAGTAGTTACAAAGATAATTATTATTTGAATTATGGCGGGGTATGCATGTAAAATGTCTGCCGAACTATACATATATACATATAGTGAGCGCGTCGATCATTCTCGAATCTCAACCGGTAAGGATATTCTCTAGATCTCTACCCTACCTGTGTTCCAAGGCTTCAAGCTCCAACCCCCGAGTTGAAAGTCTTAAATCATTCCTAAATCCTAACCCAGATTTCCCACGTATAGCCGATAATAAGAATCACCTTCAAACGAATTTTATGAATTTAGATGAATAAATAAACTTATATTTTATAAAGAAAAATCAAATATAACCACTGAGCATTACAGTAAGTTATGCCCTCAACAGTTCTTCTCTACAAAATACACATTTATTAATTGACTATAATTTGTAAAAACTGTTATAATATTTTCTTTATAATATAAAATACTTTTGACAGTATAGATGGCGTTTCGGCTGGGTTGTAAGCTTGTAACCAAGTCAGTTTAGTTTAGTCAGCTGCAGTATTTACACGCTATGGGCCATAACTATATGACGCCTATTATGATCCGAAGTTGTTAATATTAACCTCCAAAACTAATAAACTTCTGTAATTTTACATTGATCAATATACATGTAGTTCCCAAAAAAGTGTAATATAATATAAAAAATAAATATACGAGATTTCCGAGATGACTGAAAAAGACAGCATTGAAAAACTAATGGTCTATCAACAAGATCTTCAAGCAGAGGAAGAATGTTTAAAAAAAATTATAGTTAAACTCAATGCACAAGCCCATGCTCTACAGGTTAGTATTACAAATTTTCTATTTGTATGATTATTAAAATTATTGTTTTTCCATTGGTATCAACAATTGGAAACTTAAGAAGGTTTCCTACCAGCTACACTATAGTCAAAATGAGTACACTTCTCAATTTTTGTTTATTGACATTATATACTTCATTAAACAGGGTGGCATCAATAAACTTCCACCAAATAACCACTGTACATTCAAATTAAACAATTCTATTCATCCTCATTATCAATTAAAGGCTTAAGAATTTGATTTGATTCATTTTTTTAAGTTAATTGTACCTTTTTTATATTTATTAATTTATTCATTGGTGTCACAAACTCTGAATGTATATTTTGAAGAGCGTTGAATAATTATTGAAAATTCTTCTATTAAGTAAAAAAATTTCATCCAAATCTTAGCGTTAATTACTGAAATTTTATGAGTCAAAGAGCAAAAAAGTATGATTTCCCATAAGCTATCTAAAATTTTATCTGAAGTGGTTTTATACACTAACCTAACTATGTTGAAAGTTTCATCAAATTCTTAGCGTTATTTCTATTTACCATAGAACCTCCTTCAGTATCGTGAATTTAAATAACCATTTAAGTTTCATAATATATATTATTATAGGTAGAGCAACTTCACATTTTAAATGCAATAAACAAAAGTAATACAACCCAAACTACAGTACAAAGTCAACCAACAACAGATGGACGGCATTTGACTGTTAAAAAAGAAATAGCTGAATCAGAAGTACCAGAACTTGATCTCACAGTACCATCATACCAAAGTTGTGAGGAGGATGATGATGAAATGGAATACTGAATTATTGAATTTATAAAAAGTATTTATTTTTATAAATAAAAATAAAATTTTTTAAAAAATTAAAAATGCTTTGAATTTGTTAAAAGGATGGTTAATCATTAAGGAAATTTTAAAAGGCATATTTTAACACAAAACAATTATTATTTTCTTTTCTTAACCTAAGTATTTTATAATCTATACACATTTATCATTTAGGTGAATAGGAAGTTGTCACAGTAATCTATTTTTGTTTGTCGATCACTTTTCAAAGTTTCGTATTTTGTCTAGAGTTGTAAACCTAATGCATGTTCAAATATCTTATGCTGGATGGCTATGTTGGGGTGGTCCAAGTTGTGAGGGATCATCCACATTAATTGTGGGTGGTTTAAATTGTTCAGCAGAAAGTCTTGTGAAGAGAATACCAACTCCTTCAATAAGTGCCAAAAGAACTCCTCCAATAATTGCGCTTCCAGCCATTGCTGGCACTCCATTCCTAGCGGCTAATATACCTCCAGTAGCAGCACCACTGATGATTGAATTCCATGGATCTTCTTTTTTCCTGAAGTGAACCAATGTGCAGTCAATCGTTGAGAACATACCACCCCAAATTGCAAAGTTTCCAGCAATAATGGGAGAACGCTGTCTTATAGCCATTAAACTTCCCAGAAGCCTTTTATTCATGCCACTAGGTGCATTACGAAAACCCTTTATACTTTGAAAAACGGCACCTCCTATTGCACCCATTGTAAATGCACCACCACAATCATCAACTATTCTCCAAGGACATGGTTCTCTTGCATATTCTTCCATTTTATTCTGCAATAAAATAAAATCAATAAGTAAAAATTTTTTATAGATATGCTGTTACATAACACTATAATTTAAATAATTTCCTACTGTTAATACTTTATTATGTATTATAAATTACAAGATCTATTATGAATAACAAAAAAAATGTTTCATTTTTCGAAACACTTTATTAATAAAAAAAATTAATACTGATAATAGTTTTTAGATTTTCATACAACACAAATACAGAGATAATAATTAATATAAAAATGTTATTTTTCATTAAAACTAAAAAACAAAACATCAAGATCATTCATTAACAATAACTTGTTTATAATAAAACAAAAACTTTACTGCACATACATTATTCTGACAATTAGTATAATCGCAAATGTAGATCCACAAGTTTTATTATTGAACAAAGTTGAAATGCATAAATATAAAGATATATTCAAAAGATAAAGTCAACAGTAATGATTTAAAATTAATAAATTCAAAATTTTTTGTTGAATAATTTAGTTTTAACTAATTTTTAAAAATAATAACAGTATCAAGCAAACTGTTAACTATATAATGCAAAGTGAAAAAATATAAAATATAAGATAAACATAAAAGCTTACAATTTGATGACAACGTAATATCTATATATTGTTTTAATTGTTCTAAGGTATTAAGTATATGCGCAAATTGCATGCTTAATCAACTAAAGTAGAAATTAAATTCGCCACATGTAAGGTTAGGATGATGAAACTGCTTGAAATTCTGAATGACACTTTCAGTTCCCTATAATTTTAATCACGACACAGCATTTTAACGCAGACACTTAATAACAAAGTCTTAAACAGTTCTTATTTACCTAATAACAAAACGAAAACTATTTCCCTCGCCAAAGGCAACCCGCAACGTCAGTCACGATGCACGACACACGGTTGAAGAACCACTTGAGTCAACATAGAAATTCTCATCACCCTTCGAAATTATCAATTTGGCCAGTTTCACGCTGTATCATCTTAATGTTGCGAACTGACAATCATGAAATTTTTATTTTTTGATTAACGCACGATATGCCGAAATTTATTTAATCGTTAAAAGGCAAAAGTAAAATCCGATAAATTGCATTTTCGGGACTTTTGTTTTTCCATGGCACATATAACGTAACACGTATCGGCGTATCACACCGCGCGAGCACGTGTGTGCGCATGCCTAAGATCGCGCGGGACGTTCGAATCCGGCCCCCGGAGCAGCCGTCTTTTATCAGCTCTCAACTTCACTGCTCATCACTAAACATCGTCGAAATAGCCTAAAAACTAAATTAACGCAATGAATTTACCGCGCTCGGTATTTGAAATTGTATGAGGATTGAAGTATCCGACGAATCCTCGATTTGCCGCGCGCCCATCGCGGTATAGGCGAGTAGACAGAAACGTTCGAAAATAGAGTGACCGGAGATGTCCAAAAATAAAACGTGAGTATTTCTCGTTAGTTTGGATCGCGCGTGTGCAACTGGCATACGTGAGGGAGGAGGCATTCGAGTACACTTGATCAACGTCTTCACACGGGGGGCCTACGTGCAGTGCTTTCTTATACGCATTTACAAAATCCACGGATAATTATTTTCAAACGTTCGTATTGCAATACAACTCTTCCTCCAACTTACTATCCGCTCCTGAAAATATACTAATTTCCACTAATAATACGCATTTTCCTCGTAAACAAGTTTATTATAAGTATGTGAAAATAGACCTCGCTCAACATAAACGTCACACCTCGCTCCGTTATACAAATCTCCGTTCGTGCAATGAAAAAATCGTAATTGTGCTCGGGTATTCGACAGTTCAAATCAGCGAAGCAGAGGAACAATAATGTCGGAGACTCAGCAAGCGAACGTGTGCAGCAACGCTGGCGGAGACTCCGCCGAGGTGAATGCCAACGGCTTCCCAGATGCTCCAGCTCCCGTTTGTCAGCGACCGGAGCAGCCAGTCCAGGTCGCAGCGCCAGCAGCTGGGGGCGACGGCCAGCCGCAACAGCAACTCCCGGAGAAGGTGATTTTATAGTTATATACATTTTGCGCTAGTTTATTATTATTATTATTACCGGATTCTGCTGAGCACTGCGCTAAATATTGCACTGTATAGTAATAAAGTTTGGTCGAAGTCGGTTCCAACTAGATATCAGACCGATGTTTAGTTTGATCTAGTAAGTTTAAATTGTTAACAAGGTTCTAAAACAATCGAAGGGTATTGTTAAGAAGTAAATGGTCTCATTATTCAAGGCTTTATAAAGTTGAGAAAGCAAAATTGAGTAAAAAGAAATAATTTTCGAATGAAAAATAATTGTGAGCAATATAATGAATGCATTGATATAACACAATTTGTATTTTATTTTTCATAGGATGATAATGCTAATACAAAAGAAACTGCAGAACCTAATAATAACAATGCCAACACGGTGCAGCAATTGCAAGAAGACTTGGTGGTGAGTAAAATTTTGCTATTAAATATTATAGCAAATACATCCATAATAAAAACATTTCATCATTATTGAATTTCATCCATTAAATTAATAATAACACCAAACTTGCCCTCAAACGAATTAATGAAATAAAAAACGGAGCCATTTCGTGGTAGAAAATTAAACATATTTTATAGCTAACGTGTTGATTAAATGGAAGCATTTTTAGCCAAAATCATGATACAAAAGTAATATAATGCATATAAAAGTTTTACTGTTACTTAAAATACCCATTTTATGATGTGTAAGTACCATAATTTATTTCTGATTGCTATATAACTATGAAATAACAAGCAATATATGTATGTACGTTTTTAGCCATAAAATGAACTCAAAAATAGCTAAATTATGGTCAGAATTTCTACCAGGGTTGTTACTTTCTTATCAAAGGCTTTCAACTAACTTCAATACTTCCTTGCATTTTTCAAGTTTCCATAAACGCAACGTTTATTAAAATTATTCGACAACAAATCCGCAGAAACGAACAACCGAGCGCGACGATTTCCGCAAGAAGCTCGAGGAGACCGAGCGCAAGCTCTCCGCCCTCCAGTGCTCTGCCCTTACAAACGGCACCACCACCACCGTATCAGACTTACCTTCGCAACGCGAGCTGGACGAGCTGCGTCAAACCCTGACCAAGACCAAACTGGCCCTGGACGAGCGCGAGCGTCGCGTCGCCACTCAGGACAGCCAGATCGACGCGCTGGGCAAGCAGGTGAGCTCGCTCAAGGAAGTCGTCGCCATCACGAAAGACATGCTCAGCATTCGCAACATGGAGGTGAAGCATCTGCAGGAGGACGTCGACAAGATGGAGGCACGCATAGCCGCTGAACGCGAGCGTCACAGCGCCATGCTGAACAAGATGGACGCGGCTGTGAGGCTCAACGCCGACCTGAAGAAGGAATACCAGACGCAGCTGCAGCTCTTTCAGGATCTGCGTGGCAAGTATGAGGAGAAGGTGACGCTGCTCAACGAGGAGAATAAGGCTCTCGAGACGGCAGTGCAGGCCCAGCCGGCCCAATGACTAGTGTACCAGCTCTTCAAGTCCGTCAAAAAGAATCCCTAACAACGAGCGCGAGATATGCCGTTGCCGCTGGTACATATGGTTGATTTAAATCGCCGGTGGTCACGGACAATTATATCCAATCCAAGTTTTTTTTTCTAATGATTAATCGGATTTTTTCAGTATACCCTCGTTAAAAAAATTTGCTTCCCTCTCGAACGTACTTATGGATCTTTTGATTTCTATGTTAATTTTTTATTCAATTTTAAGGTTTTATGGATCGTTGAAGAGCGAATTTGATTATAATTATTATCAGTATAAGAAATATACTCTTAAGAAATCTCGTTGATATATAATATGAACACGTATAATCATATATTTGATTGCTGTCTTGATAAGAACCACAAAAGATTGTCTACAAATGTAATTAAAAACAAAACTTTTTAATAAAATAGTTACTAATGCGTATTTTATGAGGGATTTTTTGCTCCCTTCCAGGGGATCCTCCGGATCAGGCTTTGTACTAGAAACAAGTTTCGAGAAAACATGCCTTTTAAGACATTTGAAATCGAAACACACTACATGGGTGGGTGCCCGTCACGGCTGCGGCAATATATATATAGTTATCAAATATACAATATTTTTTAAGTAATTGTTCTCATATTGCACGGTGAGAAAGGATGTAGATTATAGACAAGTATTTTAATTAACGGGTAAACATTTTTTCAACAACATTTCCGTACTTACAAAATAGATATCGTCAATTTTAAAAATGATTCAACTGTAGACTGTAATTAATTAGATTTCAGAACAATATCGGATTTGTTTTTGCATAAAAAAAATACGGCATTATTTTTCATTACGATTTACTTCCGGGAAATAAATTTAATGAGATTATTGTATATTTTTATTATACAAATGTTAATGCAAACTGTAAAATCGTTTAGGCTCGTTTTGATTTGGAAATCGAGATTTGATTTTGGATTTTCGTTTTAGTTTCTTTGGAGCTTAAAGTGTTTCTATAGATTTCAAATAGAAAATATATTTTCCAATGAATTGTTCTCACAATGCAAAGAGAAAAACGATGTAGCATAACAAACAAGTATTTTGAGTAACGGAAACAAGTTTGTTGAAGCATGAAACAAGTTTTATACAAATCTGATACCCACCCTCCCACACACATACACACACACACCCGTGACGAGTTGCTAGTCTCGCATCAGGCGCCTCCCCAAACGGCGGATAGGGGAAAGCTCGTCAGATATGAAGGGCACCGGGGAAATAAAATATCCGGGGTGGACCAAAACTAACTAGGAGAAGAAACCCCGAATACAAATAAAAAATGGAAGCAGTGTATTCAAGAAACGTATTACCCCAAGTCGGTACCCCTGCTAATGCCAATGGAATCCCACCGCCGATTCCGATCGGGTGAAAGCCTCGGTGGTCGGTGCAGGCTCCATGGATTTTGGGGGGAGCCAAATACACTATACCGTCAACCAGATGGAAGTAGAATACGAAACAGACGTAGTACCCCAAACGGGTACCCCCGCTAACAGGAGAATCCCACCGCCGATTCCGATCGGGGGTAAAAGCTCCGATGGTCGGCGCAGGCTCCACAGATTTTGGGGAGCGCCACGTACACTACCAGAGGACTGAGGAGACCTATAAGCGGCTCAGTGCAGGCATCGAGTCGCTTATACAGTTTATCTTGGAGAAGAAGAATCTCCATACGGAGCTAAAGGGGATGGCCAGGAGTACGGCCAGAGCGCTTAAGGAGTATGCCAAAGCCCGGCAAAATGTAGGGCTAGCACGGGCGGCACGATTAAGTAAGGATGGAACGTCTCAAACTTGGCCTGTCTTCCGCAGGGAAGGCTTGCCATGAGTGCCTACAAATCGCGAGAGGCCTTCACCTCCGACTGCCAAGGAGGGGAAGAGGGCAAGAACGCAGAAGACTAGCTATGGTGAGCCGCCTTAATCAGTACCAGCAGCATCTAAACAGCAGCATATGGATGCTAATTGGGTGACGGTAGAGAGCAAAAAAGTAAAGAAAAAGACCGAGGATGCCGGCATACCGAAGGTACAGTCGAAGACCGGACTAAGACCTGCTCGGCCCGATGCCTTCAAAATTAAAGCATCGGGAGAGGTGTCGTATGCCGACATCATTCGAAAGGTTAAAGGCCCGCCAGACCTAAAAGAGCTCGGGGAAAGAGTCACGCGTATTAGGCGCACCCGAGCAGGAGAACTTCTCCTGGAACTTAGAGGACCAGGTGCTTCAACCCAAGAGCTTCAGGCAATAGTCTCGTCCACATTGAAGGCCCGGGTCAGCTGAAGTCCTGACGCTGACTCACAAGGAAGTCTTAATCATTAAGGACATGGACAAGACTACTTCCACGGAAGAGGTGGCTCAGGCTATCACCGCGGTGACGGGGTCAGAAGCAATAACCCCTGAGTGTGTCAAACTTAGGAAATCCTATAATGGCACCCAAGCAGCCAGTGTCCTACTTCCCATCGCAGAAGCAAAAAGCTACTACAAAGTGGTAAGCTCAGAATTGGTTGGGTGAACTGCAGGGTACGGCGGCGGGAAACACCATCGCGATGCTTTAGGTGCCACGAAAATGGACACATAGCGAAGGACTGCAAAAGCACTGTCAACTGGTCAGCGCAATGTTTTCGGTGTGGAAGTGACGGCCACAAAGCAGTGGACTGCATGTCTAATAACAACAAGAAATCGTAGGAGGACGAGGCATCGAACAAAAATGGCTAAGGTACTTCAAATCAACCTGAACCACTACGTTGTGGCCCAGGAACTGCTGTTCCAACTGGTTCGAGAAGAGAAGGCCGACATTGCCATAGTCAGCGAGGCGACCGCCATCTGGGTATGCGGATCGAAGTCTCCATATATCCAGCAAAATGGATGCCCCCTGTCCGGTTTCACCTGGGTGGAGGTAGCGGGTATACGACTATATAGCTGCTACTTTCCACCCAGCGATAGCATCGATGAATTCGGAAGATCCTTGGATGCCGTTGTCGCCAGTGCTAGCACCTCCCGACTGCCAGTAATGATCGGGGGAGACTTTAACGCATGGGCGACTGAGTGGGGCAGCGCGAAGACCAATCATCGTGGACGTGTGGGGAGAATGCCGATCTACTCTAAGGAAGAGAAGTCCTCTATAGTCGACCTGACCTTCGTCAGTCTCAGACTGATGGGAAAAGGGCTCGACTGGCGAGTGAGCGATCGGTACACGGGTAGCGACCACCAGGCGCTAGTAAACAAGCTTCAGTTGACCAGCAGAGCGGCAGGCACGGATAAGATGCTGATAAAAGGGAGATGGGCACCGTCCACCTTTGACAGCGAGACGTTTCTTTGCTCTCTAGAGGGAGCAATGTTGGAAGGAACCGCAGAGGAGAAAGCTCGAAGCCTTTCACGGACCATAACAGCGGCTTTCGATGCCTCAATGTGCATAAAGACTAACCCTCGGGGACGCCCGCCAGTCTATTGGTGGAGCGAGGACATCGCGGAAACACGCCGAGAGTGCCTTCGAGCTAAGAGGCTACATCAACGAGCAACATGAGCAAGTCGGGGGCCACGATATGGGGAACTTAATTTTCAAGTCTTAATTGAAGATTAACCATTAGCTCCAAATCAGTTTACGGTAAGAAATAAAATTATCCTTCTTTATTCTTTATTCTTTTTCTTAAATTTAAAATAATCTTGTTTTTATATTTACAGTATTCCCAGCTGCTGGTTACTTTTTATGTAGATTATGAAAGGTTTGTGCCGCTGACCTTTACGTATGCATTTAGGTCAGCGTTACATTCCAATAGTTTACAGCTGCTGACCAGAGTGTCAGCTGTAAAGAATGCAAATGAAAATATCATATTGTGCCCTAATCACCAGCGCATATATCCATACGGAAGGGGCCAAGTTTTCGAGTCAGACTACCCGGTGCCAATGGAGTTCAAGTAGGAAATTACGACAATATGTTGGTGCCGCGAGTTTCTTCACGATCAATTCTAAAATTTGGAAGAGACCGAGCTGGGAAGAATGACCGTTAAAAAGAGGTTTTAATTCCGGTGCTCAATATCCGTAGTAGGCCCATAAGAATTATATTCAAGCTTCAAGACGCCGAGGGAAACAAAAGGCACTGTTAGACGCGCTCCTATATTCCTTCGGGCCGGCTTACTTAGGTACGTGAGACCATTGCAGGGAGAGGGTGCGCCGCCTACCGGCGGCGCGCGAACTGACCTCTGGACGGTGGCACATATATACTGAAAAAAATTTGGCACCTGAACGACCCTTAAGTCACTCCCAGTACAAGACGTAGGTCACCCTGCCGGTTGCGTACGTGTTGTCCCGATCTGTACGTCATATATGGCGGAAAAAATCAAATTTCAAATTTGGCATTTATTTGTACTTGTGCCGAAATTTTATTATTTTTAATTTTATTGTTTAAAGCTTAAATATTCGTCTTTAAAATTTGAAAGTATCATATATTATTCTATAATACAAATATTATTGTATGATACACCAGTGTCTGCATCGATTAATGTCAAAACAGAGGAAAGCAAATTCGAATTTAAGTAACGGATACGTGAACAGAAGCGAATGGCAAACAAATATGACTAAAGGTCTTAATTCAACCCATAATAAGATTTTGATGTTAGTGATATAAGTTACATATTTATCTACAGTACAATAAGCAAAAAATAAGGAAACTGATTTCTATACTATTAGAAATGCAGAAAAACGCTCATTAAAAAGTCGAACTACACAGAGAAGCTAATTGATAAGTGATGTGCATACATTCATGTAGTTAAATTAATTACGTATAAGATGTCTTTTTACATCAATGAATTTTTTTTAGTTCACAAATTTTATTAAGATTACCATTAAGAAATTTTTTGAAAATTTATTTGATAAAAAAAGAAGAACAGATTTTACCATATACACACGTCTTTAAAAATTATGGCAGCTTTAAATTACACATTTCTTCAATAAGCTTGATATTACATAATAAGACTTTTAATAATTGTTATCTTGACAATACGCTTTGAGCCAAAAACACTATAAAAACAGTTGTGAATTTGTTACAATAAAATAGTAAAATAATCAATCGGTCTATCATTGAATTCATTTACAAACAAAATTATTCAATCAAAATAAATTGCAAAAGTATCCCTTTCCGATAATATATAATAATTTTCACTACTTTTAAAACAAATCTTCAAACAATTCTAACACAAGTAACCCTTCATTCAAAAACCCAATCAATCTCACTACTACATACCCCCAATCTCACCCGCTCCTACACTCCTCGCGCCTATACAAATATCCCCCTTCCTTCTTCCAAAATAAAAAACCGCAATGCTGCCGTCCATCTCGAAAAAAAGACTTGCCGCGCGCGCATACATATCTTTCCACTCGCTGAATGCGCGCACATATACACACACAAATGACGACCCTAACTAGAGCAATTCCGACAAGTTTATATGGTATAGTACCACCTTCGCGCTCTAGGAATCATCCTCTCGTCGCGTCCCTAACGTGCAGCTCTCGCTCGCGCGCATCGAAGCGCGCGCACATCTCTCTCTCATCATACATCTCCGGCGGGCCGCGCGACCCATCTAAACAGAACGTGTCTGCATGCATGTCTGTACGTGTGTGTATATAAATCTCGAGAGCGTGGTAGGTGCGCGATCCCTCTGTCTCTCTCTCTCCTTTCATTGCTCGTTCGACCTATAAATTGACGGCGGCAATGTGCGAGCCCGTCAGTGACCGCAACAGGCAGTAGTGACACCGTAGCCGTGCAGTGTACACGCAGCAGCCAACCCCCCTTATAAACACACGCGCGATGTTGTCCCGTGCACCGGCTGTGTTCCCAGGTAAAGTATAATGCGCGTTTGCTCAACGGGGTGTATTTCTTTTTTTCTCTCTCGATTGTTAAAAAGTATAATTATCTTTTTCTTTTCTTAATTTTAATATTAACGACTAATGTCGTGCGATCGTCCATTCTACACTAAATCGATAAAAAAAATCATTGTGACGAAAAGGCAAATGACACATGTAGCCCCTATATAGCTTTGCAAAAGAAAAAAAAATCCTCCACATTCATTTACCACACCCTCAGCGCTGCTGCTCGCGGCGACGCTCGTAGTGAGCGCTCAGGCCGGCTGCTTCCTCGAGCGAGGCGTCTCGACGCCGGGCTCCCACGACGCCTATACCTGCCTACGCAGCAAAGACTTCAAGCAGGACCTCGGCAGGCTGCCGACCAACACCAGCAAGCTCGTGAACGTCGCCTTCCGCGACAGTCGCGTGCCCAAGATCGAGAAGGATGCCTTCCAGAAGCTGGCCACCAAGGCACTCGGCATCAGCGTCGTGCACTGTGGCGTCGAGGATATCGACGAGGAGGCCTTCAAGGGACTTACCGAGCTCAAAGCCCTGATCTTGCGCAGGAATCGTCTGACCGCCGTGAAAAAGGGATGGTTCACGGATCTTAAGAAATTGGGTAATTCCTTCTGTTTTCTTTTCTTTTTCACGAAATTTCTGTATAAAAAGCGATCTGTAATTAAGTGATGTTTCGATGATCCTCTATTCGTGCAGAAAGTCTGGACCTGAGCGGCAACGTGATCCGCGAGTTCGACGCTGGCCTCTTCGACCTCATTCCCCTGATCCAGGAGTTCGAGATCTCGGAGAACCAGCTGACGCGCTTCGACGTCGACGCGATGAAGGCCAAGTGGCCGAAACTGAAGAAGGTCGGCCTCCAGTGGAACCCCTACGAGTGGTCGCAGGGCGTGAAAATCATCGAGTACTCGAACGCCAATGCCGGCCTCGTGAAGAACTCGTACGCCTCGGTGGACGGGATCCGCGACACCTACAAGCTCGTCAAGGAGTGCCAGGCCACCATCGCCAAGAAGGACGACCCGAAGGAGCTGGCGACCTGCGTGCTGGCCAAGCTGGACAAGACGGTGGAGCATCCGAAACTGCTGGAGGGCGAGAAGCCCGTCGAGCCCATCAAGACGACGAAATGAGATGAGGCGGCCGCGAGCACGACAAATCCGATTTATACATGTATAATTGTACACTGTTGTAAGATAACAATTACCGAGATGTGCTTTGACATATACAATGTACTGTAGGCGAGCTATGTGACAAAAAACAAAACAAATGAAACAATGAATAAAGTTGCGTTTAAATTATTTTTAAATTATTGTCCGTTGTCATTCATTCCCTCGGCCAGATCCCAACTATCATGATAATGCCTTTTGTGGAATTAATGAAAAGTAGAGATAAAAGTTAATCAGAAAAAGCGTTAAATTTTTTGTAGATTGTAGTGAAATTTTGTAGACTGTTTTTGTAGAATAATATTTTGTAAAAAATAGAGTTCAAAGTACATAAATTAATTGAGAAAAAAATATTCTGTAATTCAGTTTTGAAGAATGATTTTTTAGTTCTTTCATCAACCTTTTAATGCTACTTCTAATGATTTTTTAAAATATTTTATAACGTCATTCAGTAGAAGATCCGAGAACATTCAGTAGAAGACCCAAGGGTTGTAACCGCGTACACTAGAGAACGTTTTCGAGAATCAAATAACCAATTACGGTAGATTATTTCCATTGACTCTATTAAGAGTATCCTAAGAAAGGGCGAGGAAGATTATTCTATCAAAAGAACTGCATTGATCCATTCATTTTTACAATCGCCGACAAACACGCACCCAAATCGTCGTCGTTTAAAAAATCAAACATCTGAATGAAAATAATGAGGCCGTTTAACGTCAAATTATTTATCTCACAATGCAAATAAGAAGCTGCGCAGTTCGACCTTGACCGATAACCATACACGTATCTCTATCACTACATCTGCGTTAACTTGCAAATAACACCTATAACGATCTAAACGTCAAAACATCATCGTGATCCACATATCGCTAAATGACAAAATAGTCCCTCACGTCGAGATCCGATTCGCGCTCGGCCGATCTCGCCACCTTCCACCATCACCCGAGGACAACTATATGCGCGCTCTCTCTGTCGTCGCATTCATCATCGCGAATGGAATCTTCTACCAGCACCATCCTAATTCAATACAGCCGCTCTCGTGCGCACCGCGCGATGCACAAAGGCGCACAAAATAAACCGATTTTCCGCTGGCGCTGATTGACGTACGCGCGCGCGCGGCCCATCTCCTTGATCGCCGGGGGTCCGATTGAAGCTGGCACAAAATATAACGAGCGCAAATTGCCCGCTATATAAAGTGCTACATGCTCCCCATACACACGCGTCGTGATGTGGACGTGCTCGCCCTCGCCTACACTCTTACACGCATACATAGGTACGTACCTAGCCCTCCGTGCGCGCGGCAAGTTAGTTTAGCCGATGATCGAGGGGGGCTATATCCCCCCGCCAGCCGGTCTCGTATAAAACGCCGTAGCCGTTGGGGCGCGGGCTCAGTGTGCCCACTACGATGATGCTGCGAGGAAGCGGCGGTGCAATGACGCGGCTAGCCGCATGCGGCCTTCTGCTGCTCGCCCTGGCAGTTGCCAACGCCGATGGCTTCTGCTATCGCAAGAATCCCCCCAAGTCGCAGGAGAGCGCCGAGACCCTGCTGCAGCCGGGCAACTACTCGATCTGGGTGTGCGTGCAGACGCAGGCCTTCGAGAAGGACCTGGAGAAGGCGCCCAAGCCCAACATCACCCAGATCTGGGTGTCCATGTCCAACGTGCCCAAGCTGAAGAACGAGCAGTTCGCCAAGTTCGCCGAGAAGCTCGTCAAGATCGAGATCTGGAGCAGCAAGCTCGCCGAGATCGAGGATAACGCTCTCAAGGGTATATGATAATACATTTGTTTATTTTCGATTGGGGGGATATAATGATTTTTTTCAGTATACCTGTATATGTAATAGTTTAGTGGAGTTATTCTGATTTATAAGTATGAGGGTGTCAATTGATGACACATTTTGCTACGAAGAAATAAACGCATTAAGTATATATTCAACTTGAATACGCAATTAATGATATTAAACTATCCTAGACTCTTTTTAGCGTCACACTTGGGTGATTCTTACTCAATTTTACATTAATTTCGGATTTTCTTTTAAAAATGTTGCTTAAACTCGCAGGACTGAAGGAGCTGAAAGGTTTGGTACTGCCGAGGAACGAGCTGACCACCGTCAGGGCCGTCTGGTTCAAGGAGACGCCGAAGCTCCTCGAGCTGAATCTCTCCTTCAACCGCATCCGCAGCCTGGAGATCGAGTTCCTGAAGAGTCTCCCGGCCCTCATCAACCTCGACCTGCGTGGCAACGAGCTGGTCTCGCTGCCCAACGACTTTGTGAAACAGCTGCCGGCCAGCCTCCGTCGTATCAATCTCTTCACCAATCCCCTCAACTACAAGCAGACCATGGAGATAGCCGAGTGGAGCAAGATCAAGGACGACAAGACGAACGAGTCCAAGTGGAAGGAGCTGAAGTACGTGATGAACGTGACGAAGCTCTGCATCGACGACAAGACCATCGTCGAGAAGACCAACGACGCCATCGACAAGTGCGTCGAAGACAGGATGACCAACGAGATCGTCCTCCTCGGCAGCGGTAACGCCACCAAAGCCGCCACCGCCGCGGCTACCACTGCAGCCGCCGCCACCTCCATTTAATCTTCCCCCCCCTCTCTCTCTCTCTCTCTCACTCTCTCTCAATCTCACATTTCCAGCTTTCTTGAGCTAACGCGGTCGTAGTTGTTTCGTTCTTCTTTGCACGCGCGTCGAGGGACTTAAAAAAAATGACAAAAGAAGAAAAAGAAAAGGCGATTATTTCACATACGAATGATATATATGTCCGCTTTTCGGATAGGGATACATTATCAAGGGGAAATGCGCACGAGAACTATATGTAACTAATAATTTAACTCAATAAAGTGTGTGATTACATAACGAATAATATATACTATTTACTTTTATATAAAACATACTGATAATTTTATTTCTTTTCTACCATTGTCCTATGCATTTTACCCCCGTTCAATCGACCTCCAGTAACAATTGAATTTATAAGTTAATTATGAAAAAATATTGCACGTTATAATTTATTCTATTAATTTCATTTATTCGCCATATTTATGAAACGATTTTATATAGTAATCATTTTGTTTTTAATACTTAAAAATACTATTTAAACATTTATCTTACATCGAAGAAAAAAAATTTTAAAGAATTCTTATGATGAACTATGAATTGAAAAAAAATTACTTTTACTTATTTTACCTATACGTTTACCGATTATATATAAATTAAGTAAAAAACGTACTAAAAATTTTCGCAAATCATATATATATATACACGATTTTATAGTAACTTTCTCTTCGACTTAGACTTTCTTCATAATTATAAATCGAAAACTTTCCACAAAAATTCGTATGCTAGCATATTTAATATTAAATTGAAAACGATTTGAAGTACTCTTGATACTATTTATTAATATTGCCAAATTCATCTATTACGCTTACTTTAAGGATATATTAAAATTAAATAATACGCTTACATACGGCGTGAAAGTTATGCAAATTAACAAAAATAAAGTAAGTTTGTCGTACATAATCATTGATAATTACAAGGAAGTAAAGTCCGAACGAGCTTCTATTACATTAAATTTGCATCATGAGCAATTAATATTAACGCAGCAAACGTGTTCATGGAAATAGTATAAAATGGATCGAACGTGAGTAAATCTAACAGTTTCTTATAGACTTCCTAGGAGTACAGTGCGGTATTCCGCGCCTTGTTATACCTTCAATTGTTAATTAACGTAATAAAATTGAGAGAAATATAAAAATGAAATACCCTGTAATATTTATAATTTTAATCGTCTGCATATCAATGATTGCTGCGGCCCGAAACCGACATAGACCCGAAAATCAAACTCCAGTTCAATCAGTAAATTAAATTATATTTACGACATATTAGATCTAATAATATTATAAAAAAATAAACAATTATTTTATTATCTAGCGACCTAAGCCTCCAATTCCACATCGTCCACACCATCGCCCCGTAAGTGAATTTATTGAAATATTTATCTGCTAATTGATAAATATAAATAGGGATATAAATATTGACAAATATCTATCAGTACGTTATTAGTAAATTCTATTTTTTTTTTGTTTGTTGTTTTAGCGTCAGAAACGGGAAACAAGAATGGACCCATTCTTTAATTTTGATTTAGATAATAAAATTACTTATATTGATGACATTTACTAAAGTTGAATAAAAGTTTCGAAAAATTAAAAAATTGAATAGTAATATTTAAATAAGAAAATCCATTTATTATTAAATAAACATAAAAGATGATATATAGTAAATACTTCGTACAGTACAATGCATCAATTGATGTATTCAATACATCAATACATCATTTACTTTAATATACGTTTAAACAAATCAATTTATGTAGCTTAAGTAATCTAAACACGATTTTTTAAAGTAATTGAATAGTTAGCTACTTTTATACTACTCCAAATATTCAAAATATAAATCAGGAAATAAAATGAATAAGAAGAATCTATATTTTGAAGGAAGCTCAAACAGTGACTGGTACATGTCTGGTGAAAATTGCAACAAAACCAAATGGAAATAAAAAGCCTACAACTGAAGAAATTTCTATTTCATCAAATTCTCCCTGTAAGTTACTAATCCTATTAAAAATTGCACCAATTATTGAATGAAATAATAATTGTAGATTTTAATTACAGCACCAAAAAAGAAGAAAAGAGATCCACCAAAAAGTTTTAATTTCTTTGATAAAATTTCTTTGATTGGATAACTTATTTATTTAATATTACTGTTATTTAGTTATCAAGTTACATGTACCCTTCACAAAGCCACTAAAATAGTTACTTTAAATATTTTCTGTAAATATTTGTATTCTATATTATAAATTTAAAATAAATTTAATAAATAAAAAGTTTTTGTTTTATTTCAAGTATCATTAGCTACACATTTTTTTTTCTTCATACCATTAGTGTAACACAAAAATTTTTAATTTTAAATATAGCAAATAAATAAATTAAAACTATTAATATAGGTGTATGAAAAAAATAATAAACAGAAATCAATCGTTAGCCTGCGGATACTATTATATAAGTATATTAGTCCAGGCGGTGGACAAGAAAAAAGCCCGAAAATGGCCATTTCGACATATAAGCATTTTTATTTGTGATTCTGGTTCGTTTCAACCTCTCGAATAAGATCCTTGTTATCCGCAGTGTCAAAACCGTGTGCAATTTTTGTTATTTAACAAAATAGGAGCAACTTCGGCACTTTTTTTTGGTTTTTTCACTCTAGCTCGGTTCTGGTGCGTTTTAGCGAAAAAATACTTATTATGAAAATTGTTTATTATTAAATTTCCTACAAAAGTCGACTTTAACGAAGTCTTTAACTTTAATAGTTTATTCACAAATCACCGTCAAAGTTGAAAAATACCATTTTTTTCATTATTAAATAACTTTTGCAATAAACAACGAATGGACTTGTGTGTGTGTGTGTGTGTGTCTGTGTGTGTGTATGTGTGTGTGTGTGTGTGTGTGTGTGTCTGTGTGTGTGTGTGTGTGTGTGGGTGTGTGTGGGTGTGTGTGTGTGTGTGTGTGTGTGTGTGTGTGTGTGTGTGTGTGTGTGTGTGTGTGTGTGTGTGTGTGTGTGTGTGTGTGTGTGTGTGTGTGTGTGTGTGTGTGTGTGTGTGTGTGTGTGTGTGTGTGTGTGTGTGTGTGTGTATTCAACACTATACATATATATAATTATGCACAGCTTTAGTAAGGTTAGAATCCACCCGGTGAGAGGTGTATATTACGTTCACTTCTCAAGCGTTTCCGTGGTGTAGTGGTTATCACATCCGCCTAACACGCGGAAGGTCCCCGGTTCGATCCCGGGCGGAAACATTTTTTTTTTATATTAAAAACTTATATTTATAAATCTTTTTTTCTTTTAATTATCGAATAATTTTTTGTAAATGGAAATTCAGTTTGAAAAATTATTTGTTGATTTTTTTTATTTTTATTTTTCATTTGGCAATCAAATAAATGTATGATTTCTTCATTAATCTAATGATACTACTACAGGAGCTTCATCATCTTCCTCTTCTTCTAAATGTTTAAAATCCCACAAAAATTTTTTTGTCAGTCTCTCTTTCATCCTAGTAGCTAATGATTTCAGTCTATCATCAACTTCTAAGTTTGACTCAATATTGGCAAATAATTTTCGCAAATTATGATAAACAAAATTATTACTTGCTACAATATCACAAAGAACTTCTTCGGGAACATAGGCTAACTGTATTTCTAATACTTTCAGAAACTCAACATATATATTTCTTCGAGCAGGTATTAAAGAATCTCCTTTACAAATCAATGAAACAAGCCCTTTCCAATGCTCAAACGATTCTAAACTTTGTCCAGCCAAGAAACATATAAATGATAATTGCAATTCACCTATTATTTCTATCGGACTAGAAAATATAAAAATGATAGTAGCTTAAACATAGTATTGTTAAAAAAATAATTTTTTAAATTTAATTCATACTCTTTTAATTTATTAAGAAGTATCTCCAATGCATAACTGGTGTCCAATGAATGCCTTGTAATTTCTGCTGGTGTTGCACCATCAGGATAAAATTTTTCTGGCAATTCAGTTAATCTTAGTTCTGTTCCTGGTACAGGTTTGAGATCTGGCAATAACTGTTTTTCTCTTTCTTCAACAGTAAGACCAGCTCCTCGCTTCCTTTTTCTGCTTACATCACTACCTCTAGGTCTTGTTGCATCATCATAATTAACTAATTCTAGTGCAGAACGAACAAAACTAAAATTCAGTTAATACTGTAATACATTATTAGGTAATACAAAAACTAACATTAAAATTAAATTAAAACATACCCACATTCTGGTGCACATCTATCTATTAGAGGCTTGTCTATTGTATTTGTTAAATCTTTCCATTGTTTCCACATATCATATGGATATGCCCCTAAAAATCTGTCAAGTTCTTTCAGATTATCTTTTAATCTGTGAACCGTTTCTTCAGGAACATCTATGTGAAAATTTTGATTAATAAATGATTAGATGCTTCTTTAAATTTAATGTTAACAGTGAAATTATTTTAATTACTTACGGTCAGGACTGACATCTTCAAGTTTTATGTCCCATCGCTTAACAAGAAAATCTTGTTCGTTGAAATAATGAAAAAATCCTACTCTTGGAGCCATTTCTCCATATTTATCTGTAGCACTTCAAGAATTTTTTTAAATTAAAAAGATTGTTCAATCATCACGATTTTTCATATATAATATTAAGCTACTAACCTATAGTGGATAAAATGAAATCCAGGGGGAATCATTTTAATCCCCTTGAAATTTTCACCACTATTCCATGACTTGATGTCAATACCAATATCAGTGCCAGCAGGTACGTCTAGAAGTACTAATGTACCTCCTTCTACTAACAAATGCTTTGCAAGTTCTTGATTGATTTCGATACTTTGACTAGCCATTTTTATTTTTATTTATCAGATTAACTAAAACGTTTTCTGTTAATTATCATTAAAATTAATTTGAATTATCTAAGCTTAAAATACATGATTACAAACAAAAAATATTACTTGCAATCATAAAAGACTACTGTTTTACGGTAAATTGTTCATCACTTGTACAATTCGTACTTAGAAAATTTATCGATAAACAAAAAATTGACGAACACTATATGTATAAACACTAATAGAATTATAGGTTATATATAGAAAAATGGCGCTGGAGTACGAATTTTAAGCGGACCTTTCAATTTATTCACAAATATGAACTTTGAAAAAGATATATGGTGGCATATCGGAGTCATATTTATACCCACGGCCATAAATTAAGAAGAAAAAGAAGAAGAAAAAGATATAATAATTTTAAATGTTTTCTATTTATGGAATTCATATTTTTTTGATTTTATTTGGCAGATATCAGAAAATATTTTACAATTACAATCTTTTTGAAACCGAAAATTCAACAAAAGATACCGATGCATGAATTATGATCAAAATATTAAATTCTATATAGAAGTAGGTATTGCAGTTATATTTCAATGAAAGAAAATTGATAACAAATTTTAAAAAAGCAATATAGGTATAATTGCTAACACGATAATTTGATCACTTTTTTCATGTTTCCTTATATCCAAATTGTAAAACTTAAAAATGGCTTTTTTAAAATCTTTTTTGTATATTTTGCATCTAGAGGTAGGTATGGCATTAGTGTTGATATATAAGGTACAATTGTTATTAGGTACCCAAGTAGAAATTAAATACATTTAGTTATATCTATCTACAATATACAAATATATAATATTACTTTTCAGATACTAAATCTTTAATTGATCTTTTCCAAAATAAAAGTTCAGCAAAAATTAAAAAAAAAATCAGCATTAAAACAGAAGTAAAATCACTAAGTATATTCTGCAAACACACTGTGTTATGTATACTTTTTTAAATCTACTTTAAAATATACTTTGATGTCATGGTCATAGAAATAAAACAACAATATAGAATTCGGCATTTCGTAAAAATATACATTGGTTTATTAACTACAAAATTAATAATACCACACATTTGTAACATATAAAATTGTTACAAAATATCATGCTCGTACAAATTGTTGCTACAATAATTAGACTTATATTTAGATTTTATATATTTGCTAATAAGTAAAATTATATTTATTAAAACTTTAATCAGTCAGTTTGCATTTTGTAATATTTAAAACACTGAATGTAGAGAATGTAGATGTTTTTAACTTCAGAAACAGTCTTTAAAAATAATAAACTATTTGAATTATACATTAGAATTTAATTCTGCAACATTCAGTTGTATAATTCAAATAAATTAAAATTATAATCTAATCTTCATAAGTAACACAGCCATTCATCCATCTTATCGATGAGCAAATAATGAAAGTTGAATTGTAGTAGCTTTAGTCATCACTATCTGAAATTTCAGGAAGTGTAACATCACCTAAAGATGGAAATGGTGATAATATTTCTGGTTGCATTAGAAAAGAGTCGGACTCAGGATCTAGATTGAATACATAAATTAATTTTTCTTGAACTACAATATATAGAAAGAAATTTTATTTAATATTTACCAGAGATAAATCCTTCATCTTCAATTGATGTTACTGAATCATCCATTTTGGTTGCAGACCTTAACCACAATCGATCTGCATTAAAAATACTCTCTACTTCTTCAGCTATATTGTATGACAAGTAATATGTTTAATATTAAAAATAATAGTCCTTTTTAAAATATTATTCTCATATATGCACACTTATACACCAACATATACTTTTTAAATCAATCTATAATTAATAAATTAAATTACTCACCAATCAATTTAGAAGAGTCATAATCGTGATACAAATATTCTGGGTCGGGGTAACTTATAAGCTTCTTTGGTATTATTGGTTTTTTGAATACAAACTCATCTATAACATTCTGCATTATTGGAGATGTTACTTTTGGTGATAATTTTTGTTCACTTAAATTTGTAAGTGAGTTACTCTATATAAATTTAATATTATTAAATAAAATTGAATTTATGATAAAAATGATTGGTAAATATTCATAGGCGAATAAAAAAAAAAACAATAAAATAATGAAAGTTAAATACCTTTGATGCTTTTACTTTCATTGGAGATATTGATTGTCTAACTGAAAAACATTGCTTGCTGTCTTCTGACATAGTTTTTTTTGGATTCAATTTGCTAGCTCCAGAATTTTGAGAAATACAAACATTTAGATCTGACTTTGATCTAATAGAAAGGCCCCTAGGTTTGTTTAACGGCTGAGTGAAATTTTTAGCTGATGTAAATCCACTACTTCCGTTTGATTTCAGTTTCACGTTCTCTTTACCTAAAGAATGAGGTTTTTGAAGCATTCTTCCAATTTAATTAATGTACTTATTAATGACGTACCTTTATTCAACGACAACGAATTGTTATTTTCTGTTTCACTGAAGATGTGAAAAATTCCAGCCATTTTCAACAGAAAATGCAGTCGATGGTACTATATACGAACTTTCGATTATACGTATGTAACATAAAAACTTTATTAATAGGGTGCGGTGAAGAGAAAAAGTTTTTAAGGTTGTTAATCAATGCTGTCTCCAATTATGTAGAGAAATAACGGTACGATTGATAACTCGAAAACAGCGTCCTTTCAGAAATCAAACAGAAACGCTCAACCGTCCGCATGAATTTAAATGCCCAAGATACTTAGACCAATAAGATCTAGTTTGAGCCCTGCAAAATGTATCGAACGCTCCCATTGGCTTAAAGTTCCCTCACAAAAATGTGAAGAGCGCTCATTGGTTAACACGGTGGCGCGATTTGTGCAGGTATGTTTAAAACTATGATCATAATATTTATAATAAATTATAAAAAGATTTATTATAAAAAACTCTGAAAATAATTGATAACATTAAAAAGTAAAGTTGACACTAACTCGAAATATATGTAGATGGAATAAAAGATAGTTGATTATTTAAGAAATCGCATGTAAACTATAATTACTTTTTATAATTAATCATCTTGAGAAAATTTTACATTATTTATGAAAAATTGTTTATAAAAAAATATAAGAAGCAGGTAGATAAAAAATTTAATTCAATTGAATTTTTGACCTCCAATTTATTAGCATTATTTTCAAAGTAATAAATATTAATTTTACAATACTCTAGGCCGTAATAAAAGTTATTCTGTTATTATAAAGGACAGAAAAAACATTCAAAGAACAAAGCGTATTTTATTACGCCTCGAAATTCTTGCTGTTAAACGCTTTACATACTTATTTTTTTTTTTTTTATAATTTTAATACATAATAATAGACTGCCATATGGTAAAAAGGCGCAAATCTTTGCAAACTAGAATATTTTTATGTATACAAGGCCACAAAAACTGATAGTAACTGATCATGTAAGGAATGTATGGTTCAAGTTAAAAATTCGAGTATTCAAATTGAAACGGCAAGGTTTGCTAGTATGTAAAGTTATTTTTCGTCGTCGACGCTACCGTCTAAACTCCCTTATTTCTTCGGTTTCTTGTAATATACATATGCACAGCACCGTTAAGATACCGTAAACATCTAGCATTCGTATATCATTCTTACAAAAAGGCACTTATCCCATTTAT
Organism: Torymus aiolomorphi; assembly: GCA_036365515.1. Classification (NCBI taxonomy): domain Eukaryota; kingdom Metazoa; phylum Arthropoda; class Insecta; order Hymenoptera; family Torymidae; genus Torymus; species Torymus aiolomorphi. The sequence goes on from CM070877.1 coordinate 147,638,459, forward strand.
GCGCATGATGCTGCAACTTATATGCGTCTGATTTCCTTAACGTCATTCTTAACTTCGTACACATTCGGCTTCACATTGTTCAATGCCTGATTTTTTTTTTTTTTTTTTTTTTTTATTTGTAGTTCTTGATGAAAATAAGATGTCAACTATTTTACAGTATGTAGTAAAATGCTAGACGATTAAAAATCGTTCGCTATAACAAAGTTTAAACTTGGAAGCATTATTTACAAAAATGTGCCATTTTATATTTATTGATTGTTTAATAGCATTAATATTTCAATAACAACGTTCTCTATGGTTAATCAACTGCTCTTAATTAAGTTGCTTTCTCCATCAACTTTATTAATATTGTGTACGGCTGCTTATTACGGACTTTCAAAGTTTAAACTTTCTTTTGATCATAAGAGAATAGGGATATGTACAGCGCAGGATTTTACAGACGGCACGTTAACGCGGTATTAAATAACTACGAGCGAAGAGGACACGAATCTCTCCGGAATGATCTTTTACTAAATTTCATAGCTTTACAGGGTTTCTTGAACCATCGATAAAATCCTGAATGGAATTTAGAACTACTTCACTGGTGTGTTATATGTCAAAACGAACCCTTGCTTTAATTTATTAATTTTTGAAATTCAAAAATATCTACCGCTTTTACCATTATCATTTTTCAACATTTTGTTAAGTTAACACAAGTACATAACGAAAGCTACATTGAATAGCAGTTCCTTTCAATGTAAAAACAACTGCGTTATTAAAAACGCATTTATTACAACTATTAAGTAACTATTAATTCTTTCTACAGGAGATGTGCAACTGTAGCGTAGATCCTTACCATACCGGTATCGCATTTTTATTATTTTTTTTCGTTTATTCAGGAAACTTTTTCGATAAGAGAGGATCACCTTGCCCTCCGCAATGATATAAGCAATGTCTCATTAAATTTTGAGGTAATTTCATTTACTACATTTTCCGAAAAACGTGTTTGAAAATTGTAAACACAATTTCCGGAAATTAGAAGATTTCAAACACATTTTTCGGAAAATGTAGTGAATGAAACTACCTCGAAATTTGATGAGACATTGCTTACATTATTTCCCAGGGCAAGACGATCCTCTTTTATCGAAAAAAGTTGTAGAATAAACGAAAAAAAAAATAAAATGGCAATGCCGGTATGGTAGGCATCTATGTAACTGTTTCACATCTCCTTAACCAATGAAAACACTAATTAAAAGAATCGTCATACACATTTTCACTAAGTTATTAAATAATAATTTAATTTCAGTACTAAAGTTGTGCAATAAGTAAGGACAACACGATAAAAATTTCCTTCAAAAATACAATACTTAAATTAAGTAGATGACATTTCCATTAAGAGATGATGTGATTTTTAACGATCATTTATAATACGAACAAAATTGTATGATTGTATAAGGCTTTTGAATGTTGTTTTAATGTTTCATAAAAAATTAAGTGCAAAAACTTAAGTACTCATAGTTTTAGACCCAATGTCTGAAGTACGAAAAATATTTTTTACATTGGAATTGTGTATAAGTATGAAAAACTAATTCAGTAATTCAAAACTTGATTAGTTTTACAATAGTAGATTGTATGCAAGTATTATTGTAAGAGAGGAAAAAAGTGCAAAAAAATAATACTATTATTAATTCATTGAAAACTTTAACTTTGAAATAGTAATACCTTCATACTATCAAATTAAAATTGCTATTGATTAAACAAAAACGTGATCTCAAAAAGATCTACAAAAAATCGAAATAAACTGCAAAGATCTGATTTCATAAAAATCCTAACATTAATTATAACATTAACTAAAGTAGTAAAAAAGAGTACTAAAACTGCAACACTTTTTACCTTGTTCTTTCAATAACCTATTCTTAGACATTCTATGCGCAATATACCTACTTGCAGTAATAACAATAATACAATAACTTGCTGAAAATTGGCAGTAGTTAAAATGACTTGATTTACATACGTACATTATAAGCAAATCTACTGAAACATTATTTGAACGAGACGCAAGATCTTGTCTGAAAATGTATAGTCTACTGAAGTTCTGAGAAATTAACAGTTCGATCGGCTCAAAATCATGAGATTTGCAGGTAGGGTAACGTAACATAGATTTTTACTACGATCGACAAGCTCTCAGGCAAGATTGTATATTCAGTAATTGACAAAACCTATGGGGTACTTTATTATAAAGTTAAACCGGCGTCCTTGGCCATGCTGTAGAAAGAGCTGTCTGGCTTCTGGAGCAAGGTATCGGGAGAATCAAATTCGACGATCGAACCCTTATCTAAGACAATAACCCTGAAAAATTTCATATAAAATAAACGTAAATATCAAATATTGAAATGAGAATCACGAAAGAGATTGACCCTTCAAGTCATACCTGTCTGAATCGAGAATAGTATTAAGTCTATGAGCAATAGTGAGAACTGTACAATCTTTAAATTCTTCTCGGATTGTCCTTTGAATGAGGTCATCGGTTTCAAGATCGACGGCAGCTGTCGCCTCGTCTAATATCAAGACTTTAGTTTTCCTCAGCAAAGCTCTTGCTAAGCATATCAATTGTCTTTGGCCGACACTCAAGTTGTCACCTCCCTCAGTCACTTCGTGCGTCAAACCGTTCGGCAAACCTGTAAACAACCACAACATCCATGATAATACTACTCCTTTCACCACAGTTTCTCAATCAACAAAACGAAGAACGTGAACTTACTTTTCACGAAATCTTTGAGATGAGCGTGAGCCAACGCCCGCCACAGATCATCATCCGAGCATTTGTTGAACGGATCGAGGTTGAGCCTCAGGCTACCGGAGAAGAGCACGGGGTCTTGCGGTATGATGGTCAGCCGCGATCTCAGAGTGTGCAGGCCGAGCTTGGAGATGTCGACGTTGTCGATTAAGATTTTGCCGCCCGCTGCCTCGATGATACGGAAGAGCGCGAGTGTGAGCGAAGACTTGCCGGCGCCAGTGCGCCCAACTATACCGATTTTCTCGCCACCGTTGACGTTGAAGGAGATGCCGTTGAGGACGAGATCAAGTCCTTCCCTGTAGCGCACCTTGTAGTCCTGGAAGTCGACGGTACCGCGCGACGGCCACTCCTTGGCTGGATCGTTGTCGGGGTCGTCCCAAGGCGCCTCCTGCGGCGTCTCGCCGTACTCCTTTATCCTCTCCACGGCGACGATGTTCGTTTCCACGTCCGATGTCATTCGCACCAGCCAGTTCAGGGTTTGCGTGATCTAAAAATGGAGATGTTTGTGTGTGTTTTGTGAAAATCATCTTTTGGTAATTGCATTTAGGGATAATCTCTGGACTTACTTGTAACGCATAACTTATTGACAAGCCAACAAGTCCAGCATTCATGCTGTCTCTACCGAGCACAGCAAACAGCGCAGCAAAGAAGATTATGAAATTTCCAACCATCTCTAATCTTATAGCCAGCCATCTAAAAAAATGCAATTTAATACACTGTATAATGCAGGCATATAAGAAATAAGAAGTACAAAGAAATGGATATGTTTTAAGTGGGGCAACAGCCATAACTACGATTAGGTATACCTGTTGGCAATGATACTTGGGTAGTAACACACTTGATTGAAGTCAACCCTGCTCTCGGATTCCTTGACGAACCTGTCCTCCACACCATAGGCACGAATCGTCTGGGCGCCCGTGACGGACTCGCCGAAGTGCGAGTAGATCGGCGAGCGCGAGACCGACTCGAGACGCTTCAGCTGACGCGACGAGGCGACGTAGAAGCGCTGGATAAAGTAATAGAGCACCCCGATTGGGAGGATAACGGCTATAAAAATCGGTGTACTGTAACTGATGACGACGAGGGTGGCGATCACCTGAAACATAAGCTCTGCTTTAGCGTCGTTCTCCGTGGCCAGGCGACGCTGGTTTGCTGTTGAGAGGATTGGATCGAGAGGGCGAGAGAGAGAGAGAGAGAGAGAGAGAGAGAGAGAGAGAGAGAGAGAGAGAGAGAGAGAGAGAGAGAGAGAGAGAGAGAGAGAGAGAGAGAGAGAGAGAGAGAGAGAGAGAGAGAGAGAGAGAGAGAGAGAGAGAGAGAGAGAGAGAGAGAGAGAGAGAGAGAGAGAGAGAGAGAGAGAGAGAGAGAGAGAGAGAGAGAGAGAGAGAGAGAGAGAGAGAGAGAGACTGCGTAGTTATTGATGTAAAAATAAGTGAAAAAAAAAATGATAAAAAAAGTTCCTCGCTCCTCAAGAATAGTTCTGGCACTCTTGTCACCTTTCATTTGAATAAAGTTATACCGGTATACTGTAATAACGCGTTGATACAAAAAAGTTTAAAAATTAAAAAAATTTGTCAGACATAGCTAAGTAGAAAGAGAAGCGTCGTTTTAAGGGGTTCGAATGCCACCGACACTATGATTCTCCACTTCACATGCTTATAAATCAGTACCTCATTATGTTACTCGCACACATTGTTATATTATAATTACAAAAATACTCTAATCTTACTCTAAAAACAAAAACAGAAATTAATATAAAAAAATTGCATTCAAAAGTAAGATAACAGAGATGTTTATCGAAATATTTGATATTCAAATAAATTCACGACTATGTGAAGGTGAGAAATCAAAATACGTCGTTATGACACTCGTGACCTAGCAATAAAACGAACGATATCTATGAACGAAGCAAATTACAAATACTGTATAAAGTATTTTTCAAACAACCGATAAAGCTCGTGAGTGCATTAAATATGATGGAATATTTGTACAATATTACAACTAAATAAGCACACGATGTGATTGATGATATTTCTTATGCAATGATAACAAAATCAGATGGTATATCGATAAATAAAAGCAACAAGAGCGCCGTTAAGCCTTTTCCCTTCCCATCAGAGTAGGAATGTTTACGGATTCCCCTTGCACAAAGCGAAATGAGTGGAATATATAGTTATGCATGTCGACCGATAGCGCTCTTATTGGTTTCAGGTATCGATACGCTACTTAAATACCTTGAGGAACAAATTCCCTTCTTAATAAGACTAAGATGAAAAAGTGAGATAAGCTTCAAAGCAACTTGAAAGAAAACATCATGCTTTTCGTTTCCAAAATTGTGTATAAAAATGAATGAATAAATGAATGAGAAATGTTTCTTTTTCAACAACACAACATATATACAACTGAGAATTTCGCCGGCCCACCAACATGTACTTGTCAAAGTTAGTGCTTGTAACGAACAAATGTTTATTATTCTTTTTTTTAATATGTACATACACACACTCTTAAAAGCTATAAAGATACTGCTGACATACAAGGAAAACCAATATAATGGACACAATTATACAATTACTGATTCCTTATTTTTTACGTTCTTTGCAACATAGAAAAACCACGAGTATAAACTAATAAATCATACAATTATCCGGCGACACTCACATATGGTTAAACGTCAAAATTAACCCGTGCAGAATTTCGTTTCACAACTAATAAAGTTCAAACAAAAACATTTAAAAAAATTATTCTAACAATCCATCAAACACGTCCGATAATCGTATAAAACATCGAATAAAAATCCTTGAAAATAAATAATATACAAAAAATGCAATGCACATTTTCACTCGCACAAATCGCTATGTCGACAAGGATATTACTCCTATGCTATGTAATTATCTGTTATTAAATTAATATATTTTTTATATCGTTTATATATTTATGCTATGATAAATTAGACATAAAATTAAAATTAAAAATTTACATACTACTAAGTCTTTAGTAAGTTTGTTGAAACTTTTCAAAATATTTTATTTTATTAAATCAAATTAAATAGTAAAAAAGATTATAAATTAAAAACAACTTAGAATTATGCAATAAAAAGTCCAAACTTACAATGAAAATTTTATAGTATATGATCAGTATTTTGATTAAAAATAGTTATTAAAACACTACTGAAAAATAATATTTTTGATAATACAAGACATGTAAAGATTAACTAATAACACTTGAGTTTGTAAACCAGTACAGTTATACAATTACAGAAAAACCTTTTTAAAATAAATAAAACACAACAACTGAGAAAATAAGTTACGTAAAATAAAAATACAAACTTACAAAAGACTTCCGACTCATAAAATTTACGAAATTTATATTTAAAACTAAAATGAAATTGTACTCTCTGGACTTCCTAGTACTAAACAATAATACCCTGAAAGAAAAATAAAGCATTGCAACAATTATAAGCATTTCAAGTAACAAAGTAGTATTTTCTATGTTAAAAATACGCATATTATAGACATCTAGACCACGATTTTTTCTGTCAGGGTAGAAAATGCAAAAATATAGTATACCACTGTATCCCAACATCCTATCGCAACTGATTGAAATAAACAGCACAATCTGTTGGATTTCATTACGTTTCTTTTGTTCTTCTTTTTATTTTGTTTGATTAGAATTACCTCGAACGTACAATAGATGCTATCGGAAATTTGTTGGGGGAGAGACGTGTCCAGGACATCGACGTCCTTAGCGAACCTGGAGATAATACGACCGATGGGTGTCGTGTCAAAAAAGGTCAGCGGGGCGCGCATCACTCCGCGCAGCATCACGATGTGCAGCTGACGTGCAGCCAGCCAACAGCCCAGCTGCGGAGCCAAATCACAGAAAAAGCTCGCCACCGCTACAACAACATCAGACACGTCGTGCCGGCTCGTCATTCTTGTCCCATCAGCCATCATACTTTCTCTATTCCACCAAGCTCATTTCATATCTTTTTTTGCACTCTCTCTCTCTCTCTCTCTCTCTCTTTACTTTTATTTTGCCCTATGCACGTTTGTCCTCGATTCTCCTTTTACTCACATTGATTCACTTCTTTTTTTATCCGCGACTCGCCTACAATAATGAGTCTTCAGCTGTTTCTCTTAACTACACGATGTACCATTTTTTTTATTTTATATGCTTCGAGCTGGATTCGCAAAATAATCATAGCAAAATCCAGATTAACGAGGATCGAGGAAAAAAGTTCACGACTATATTGAAAAAAAATTGTTCTGTACCTAATGAGACAGAGAGGGGGAAAACGAGCGGGCGAAAAGAGGAGCGAAACGATTATAGAAAAGCTAGTTGCCAGGCCTAGTAACAATTGGCTCGCACGATATATTATGTGCATGCACAAATCTATACACGTATCTGAGTGTGTACCAAAAACTTTTGCGCCTCTTTCTATTTACTCTCTTTCACGATTCACACGCACTGACTCGTGTTTTGCAAGGGGGTGAAGTTTGCTGTGGCATGCTACCGTTTCCCTTATTTTGGTGGTTAAAAGAAAGCAAAGGAAATAGATTGTGAGAAATAACAAATTTTCAACAAAGCTCATTGAATAGCAACGAGATATTCTATTTTTTTTAGTATTATTATTATTATTAAATAATATATTTCGATAATTTGTCTGCAAGACAGTTTTATTCATCATTCTGGTAAAAAGGTTATTCAACCTTGAGTTAATACGTTATTAAAATAGATTACATTGCTAATTACTTTATTAAATTTATTAATAATATTTTTATTAATATTTATAATTTATTAATAATAATATAAGAAACGTAAGATTGTTAAAGGTTAAAAAAAAGGAATGAAAATATAATTTAAACAAACGTGTAATAAAAATAAAAAATTTTGATCTTTTGTATAAATGTAAATAGTCAAATGTAAAATTATTAAAATTAAAAGAATTCAAATTATTGAAATAAAATATAGATTTCAAAATACTATTAATTTCATTGATATCCAATGAAGTAATCAAATCGAATGAATTTTCTCTTAGCAAATCTCGATACAAGGTAGAGGTGACTAAGTGGAGGCAGATGAATGGCAGCAGGCAAGTGTAAGAACAGAGGGAAACATTTCCAAGCACAAGCAAGTAACTTTCTACTAATCGAACCGTGAACCGTCAAACATTAGTTGTATAATTGTGTCCTTAATTGATTCCAACGAATTTCTCGATTTTTCACAATCTGAGACATTTTGACATGCCACTCAAATGGCGTCGAATTATCCCAAAAATTAATATATTCTTTTAATGATAACAAACCCTGCTTAATTTAACATATAGCTAGCTCTTGTTATGGAAAATTATTATTAAGAACTCTCGTCTTATGATTTTTAATTTTTCTTATGAATAAATGGCCACTGGATTTGTTATTTATCGTGAAATACTTGATTTTTATCAGAAATTACAAAAGAAGATGCAAATGACTTCCACTTATTAGATGTAACGTATTCCCAGCATAATCTGAAAGAGCACAAGAAGCATGAACAAAGTGTAATGTTTGACACTGACAAAAAACATTTACTTGAAATCATATAATTTGGGGGTGACAATACATCTCTTAACAAAGTAGTTAATGTATTATATAAGAGGTATTTTATAGTCTGTTAATAAGTGTAATTGCAAATTATGTTACAGTTAATTTTTTATGGTTTTATCAGATTATGTGGATAAAATGATTTGCACCTAATATATATGAAAATACACCAAATCAACTTTTGCCCACACTATATACAGAATTGTTACTCAAATTATAAATATTGTTTAATATTCCATTGAAATTCTCTGTTAGAAGATGATTATAATTCCCATAGAGAGAAGTTTTGTAACAAACACTTGAACCTAATAACGAATGTGTTAATTATAAACATAGTTGACAAAATTATTAAATTTGTAAAATCTACATTGGCACAGTTTTGATGCCTCGATTTGAAATCGCGATAATAGCACGCTCATTGAGACCACACAGAATGTGTCATAACCAGGGTTAAAGTCATTAACTTGATACTTATTTACGCTCTATTTAGAATTTTAAATGCTTTCAAAAAAATAAAACTTACCTATTTTGAACTTTAAAAAAAAATATGCAAATTTTAGTGTTGCTTTGTATTATTGAAAAACTATAATCTTTAGACAGTAGATATCAATTGATAGCCATTGCCAACGTCATTGATTTATTAATTGTCAGTAAATCGATGAATGGAAGACTGTATTAACCGATTGAATCATGATAAATCTCGTTCTATAAAAAACACACAAACAATGGAAAGGAATTATTGCTGCAAAAGCTTCCACTCGTAAAGACAGTGTACCCCGATCACGACACAACTGCGGAAAATTTTTAAAGAGCAAAAACATGAATGCCTCTTTACAAGTTATTGGCACATTGAAGCTTAATAATATAAATATATGTGTTTTGTGTGTGTGTGTGTGTGCGTGCGTGCGTGCGTGCGTGCGTGCGTGCGTGCATGCGTGCGTGCGTGTGTGTGTGTGTGTGTGTGTGTGTGTGTGTGTGTGTGTGTATAAAAAGATACGTTTGGTGTATTATTTTCCTCGTGCGCATATTATAAAAAAAAAGAAAAGAAAAAAAAAAAAACAGTCGCGGAACAGTAGGCGAGAACGTAGCTTACCCTAAATAAACAGGATAGCCACTGCATAAGCGACATCGGAAGTTTGTTATCCATGGAATCAATATCGGCGCCGAAACGGCTCAGAATACGACCGACCGGCACCGTGTCGAACAAGGACATGGGGCCACGCAATGTGTTGTCTAAAGCCTCGCGAAACATCAAGGTGGACGACCGCAGGGTGCCGAGATGCAACGACAACGAGGCACATACCGTTCCCAATACTGTAACACAACACTACCTCTTCAAAGACCCATCACCCCACGTTCACACATTTACTCGCACTTTTGACATTTCATGATTTTCATTTTTACTCGTAAAACTGCAAATCGAAAAGCCATAACACTACAAACTTTCCAAACTCACATATCAAGTTATAGCTAGTAGTATTTCAATATTAATTACTCGGTATTCTGAACAATGATTAAATTTTTGTTTTACTTTGTCAATGCAGAAAGACAGTGGCTCATTTTTACAAAAATCTAAAAATACCTTTCCCTTGCTTTCGGTTTGCAGATTTGCTTTTTATTACAATCCTTATAATGCATTCAATGTAAATGAATTTTATTTTGATCTATTGAATGTTTTGTGTATAGTCAAGCAAAAAATAATATCGGCGAATCATGGCATTGCCTTTGCAATTGTAAACAAAAACTATTATAGATACACACAAAAAGACTATTCATATAAACGACAAGCTTGAACGTTCCTGCAAACTGACTATTTTTGTAAAACATTCAGTTCTCAGTGTCATTTTTACACACGGGACAATATATGTGTGGGTGTTTCAAATTCGAATTATAATAGTATGAAAAAAGTCCCAAACCTCTGAACGTCACTTTTAATAATGGTTTTTTCTAAACCATGCTTTTCAGGAATTATGGCCGCTTTCTCTAATTATTTGCATGCACTACTATTGATGTGTATCATATGATTGTGTAGAGTTAGTCTACAATGGAAAAGAGATTACAGAAAGATCAAGATTAAAATTAATTCGTAATGTTTAATATTCTACTCTGGTGAAATCTTGGTTTTTTTTATCACTTTGAGAAAGAATTTTTTAATTAAAATGTGTAAATGCCTTTTAACTACAAGAGAGCGAGATTTTGTATGTTATAAGAAAGTTGAGAAATTAAATCTTTCAAATTTTCAAATATATTATAAAATTAAAATTCTTTAGCATTTTTCGGAAATATAATAAATTTTTCGACACTCCGTGCGAGAAGTTCGATTTCCCGCACGCTTGGCAAAAAGCGTGTGCTCAAAATCGAACTTTCCACACGTCGGATCAAAAAGTTCTGTACGATACATGTGCGGGAAAGAGGTTCTCGTCTCGTGTGACGTTTACACTCGAGCGAAGCGAATTCTACTTTCCCGAAGCGAAAATCTACTTTCCCGCACTAAAAGCGAATAAATAAATAAAAGCGAAGGGAAAATCTACTTTCCCGCACTAGTGTCATAATGTACTATAGCGATAATTGAAGATTGAAAAATTTAATTTTGCCGTGCGTCTCCTCTCGTGGAAAATAGAATGTTGAATTAAGAGAAATTTGCGTCATTGAGAATTTCATACCGAGAAAAAGCATGTAAGCCACATACGTAGATTCATTGGTAAAACATTATCAACGGTATCGATGTCTTTGCCGAGTCGATTAAGAATACGACCAGAGGGAGTGGTGTCAAAAAACGACATCGGAGTTCGAAGAATCCTATGTATCAAATTTGCGAAAATTCTTTTGGAAGCAATTATAGATCCCAATGCCAGGACTAACGACATCACAAAGTTGACAAAGCCTAAAATTTATACATAGTGTGCAAAGTGTAGGTTGTTGGCTCTACGATTAAATAAAATAATAATAAGCTTAATATAAAAAAAAACCTAAAAAGTAAAAAATCTTTAGAAAAATTCAAAAATATATAGTATAGTACAGTGCTTTTAATTCAGAAAAATCATAAAAGTTATTCGCCTTGTTAAGACCAGCGTCAGCGCCCCTCGCGGCCAAAATTCGAACTGCTTATTGAAGGATAAACACAGCTGATTAGCATGAGCGGTATACGAACCAAAGATTATTTAATTAAAAAATAAAATAAGTAGTGATCCGATGAACGTCTTAAAATCATTTATTGATTTGTCTGATATTATCAGATATATTGGCAATGGAACAAGGCTTTATGTGAAAGGCGAAAGAGTTTATAAGGCTAATCATATAATATTTTGTGGGTTAGCCAAAGAAAGTAATAAAAACGTCGGGTTTACAAGAATCTCCTCATGAAATAAGAGTAAAGATCTTCAAATGTATGTGCTGATGAAAATATCATTCATTGTGTGTGCTCTTGTAAAGCTGGTATTTTGGGAAAATGCAAACACTCTGTTGCAGTTTTAATTCACCTTCACAAGTCAGTTCAAAATTATTGTTTTGTTTATTTTCTTAATGATGAGTAAATATTTAAAGCATTTACTTATAACATGTGTTAATTCTTTTAAGAACTCCATCATGTATTATTCAAGATGCGTCTTGCACAGATTTAAAACAACAGTGGGGTAAGCTAAAATAGACAGCTTCAAAAATGTATGAAGCTGTAGAATTGAAGCATTTTTGCTGCTTGAAGAAAACAGATTCCAAATTCCTCAAAGTGAAATGTTCTTGTAAACCCGACGTTTTTAAGCACAGTGCTATTATCTCTGCTGAGCAATCATTGCTTTCTTTGGCTAACCCACAAAATATTATATGATTAGCCTTATAAACTCTTTCGCCTTCCACATAAGGCCTTGTTCCATTGCCAACATATCTGATAATATCAGACAAATCAATAAACGATTTTAAGACGTTCATCGGATCACTGCTTATTTTATTTTTTAATTAAATAATCTTTGGTTCGTATACCGCTCATGCTAATCAGCTGTGTTTATCCTTCAATAAGCAGTTCGAATTTTGGCCGCGAGGGGCGCTGACGCTGGTCTTAACAAGGCAAATAGAATATTCGTTGCGGAGACTATCATACATTTTGTGCATAAAAATGTTTGCGATCACAAATAACTATTTCCATTTTCGTGAGCGGTGCTGCGCGCTGGGCATGTGAATGCTACAATGTGCATTTTGCGTTAATAAAAATACTGTTAGTACTGCACACGTGTTAAGAAAGAGTTTATACACGTAAAAGTTAATCGATACTCTTTAATTGAGTTTTAATTTAATTTTATTAATGTGGGAATCTGTCGATCTTCCCGAGGCAGCAGGTGTAAGAAATGAAAAACCCTTACAACGTGTGTATGCTTTTTGACGTTTCGGTGAGCAATGTCACCCTCATCAGAAACTTTAATAAAAATATAATAATATAATTTTAGAATTTACACTTCAAGAAACATAAAAGATGATTTGTCAATATTATAATAATTACCAAAATTGCTCACCGAAACGTCAAAAAGCATACACACGTTGTAAGGGTTTTTCATTTCTTACACCTGTTGCCTCGGGAAGATCGACAGATTCCCACATCAATATAATCACAATAACCGAGGGATAAATTCATACGATAACACACACCGTGTTATTATATCAATGTCTTTAATTGAGAATTTATACAATTGAAAATCGTGGGATATTTGTTGTGATATGCGTTATCTACTCACTAGTCTAATCTAATTCAGCCTTTAAAAGGTAAAAGAGTTCGTTATATTTTGTACTTATTGGTGGACCACTGTTTTCAGCTTTTCGTGTTTTAATTATGAAAAAAGTATCGAAACATTATACGTGTTTTTATTAGCCCACTTATTTTAACTCACGCACAATTTTACTTATCAAAAACTAGACATTGTGGTAACGTTATTAACATCGACGGTGTGATTAAGACTTTATACTGAGATCGATTGAGAAATAGATACTTATACCACTGTTACGAACAAAAATGTTTTTGCACGTGTTACATTTTTACCGGACTAAAACATAAAACTAAAACTAGTGCTCTTTATGTGAGATCTGTGAAAGTCCCACGTACCGAAACTAGACAAAATAACCAAGCTTTAATGTTTGGTGGTAAAACGTTGTCTAGAACGTCAATGTCTTTTCCAAAACGATTTAATATTCTGCCTGTTGGAGTGGTATCAAAGAATCCAATTGGAGAGCGCAGTATGCCAAACAATAACTTGTAATGCAGTAGATAACTGCTACGGAGACAGCCGATAACCATCGTCAATTGCGCAAGAAGCACAAAAGTTGCTGAAATTTATTTTCAATTTACAATAAGTTAATGTGAGGTTTTTTCGTTTGTTTTGGCACAGCAAACAGGAGAAAATTGTCTACTTATATGGCTCCTCTCTTTTGTATAAACAATGTATTAGTTATTATAAGCAAGCTTGGATTGAACTGTTTGTTAAGTTGCGGAGTTTATCGTAAGTAATTCTGTGTGTTTGAGTTTTGGTAACACAATATAGTTAATGTATTTAATTTAGCCTCTTCTTTAAACATATATACAACATCATTTTTTATTTTTCCCTGAATATTTCAAACAAATGAAACTGTATTGTCAATAATAGAGGGTTTATAAATACACTAAATCTCATGTTTTATATATGTAATGAAAACATATATATGCAAAATTGATAATAGGGCATGTCATGCACGAATCAAGACATTACTTGAAATAACTAACGAATGAATTATGAAAAAAAAATGAATCGAGCTTAAGAAACGTCTCTCAAAAATTTCTACTGGTAACTTAACATTCACAAAAAATATAACTATGCTGTAAAAAATAAAACTGTATAAAGTTCTAAACATTATTTGGAGACACAGCAAACCACACTTTCCCTAGCTTTAAATATTAGTGTGTTATTAACAAATGCACAGTACTTCAGTTATTTTATCTCACGAATAGCGAACCACTAATCAAAATCTTCTAAAAATTATATACGCGGCTCTATCACAATATTAAATTTGAAAGATGTTATGTGAGTTGTGTTATATGGCTTGTTGAAGATTTGTTACTTATTGTTATTTGGTGTCCACTAATATATTTTCTCTTTAATTATTGGAATTTCGAATCTACGTAGACATTTTTTTTATCCAGACAAAAATATATTCACTAAACTAAGTAGGCATAACATTTCAGTTTCTGTGGAAAGCGAGTGATTATAAATAAAATTAAAAGAAAATAGTTATCATCTGCAGACAATCTCTTATATCTTTTGTACTTTGAAAAAATAGTGAATTAACATTTAAAATTAAACTACTAAGAATCAATTTTTATCAGAATATTTTTAAAAAGCAGTTTTAAATGCCTTTAATATAAACATGAGAATTAAATAAAAAAAATATAATGTTTTTAGAAAACATACCTTGTCCCAAACCAAGTGCACCATATACACCAAGATACATATCACGTTTATAAGTATTAGCTGTTCCATTGACAACTGTTGTATTGTCATTAGACCATAAACTCAGCCACACATTTGAACCAATACTAAAGGATTGGAAAATGGCATTCATAACAATAGTAGACACAGCCAAAAACCATCCAATTGATTTTAAGTAATGAGAATAAACTTTCCATTTGACCTATTAACAGTGAAATTTAAAGTATCTTATATAAGAGTATATGTCTCATTATAAAATTAATAGTACATTTTGCAATTAGCGCACAAAGAAGAATACCTCGACGAGGATGACAATCACACAAGTTAAGGGAATGTCTTATACCGACAGAGTTCTCTGCCGTACCGACCACAATATTTTTAATTAAATATTAATTGTTACAAGCTTTTTCTTGAATTCTGAGAGTTCACGCACAAAGGCAAACTTATTATCTAATTCCCGTTCAAATTTCAGATAAATCTATTGGAAAATAAAAACGAAATTTGAAAAATCGCAAAGTCGCATATTATTATAGTTACCCCAAAATACGACATTTTGCGATTTTTCAAATTTCGTCTTTATTTTCCAATAGATTTATCTGAAATTTGAAAAATCGCAAAGTTGCATATTATTATATTTACCCCAAAATACGACATTTTGCGATTTTTCAAATTTCGTCTTTATTTTCCAATAGATTTATCTGAAATTTGACTGGGAATTAGATAATAAGTTTGCCTTTGTGCGCCAGAATTCAAGAAAAAGCTTGTAACAATATTTAATTAAAAACGTTGTGATCGGTACGGCAGAAAACTGTCGGTATAAGGCATCCCCTTAAAATAATCTGAGCGCACGTGTTGCGGACGATATATTTAAAATATACTTACACTACCAGTTTCAGCTTTTTCAGTCTCTATTAATTTCTCTCCAGTTTTGTACTGAACTTGGTCTTTCTCCTTTACACTATTACTTCGTAAAGGACTTCCTGATTGTTGACTATCTGTAGAATGTTGCCTATAATTTGAATATATGATTTATCTTAGTTTCATATATATACATGCTTGTAAATTATAAGGTAAGTAGTTCTTAAAATGAGTAGGAATTAACTGTTGAAAAATAAATTTTTAAATTAACTATATATCTACTATTCCTCAAAATTACCTGTGCAAAGACCCATTCAGAGATTTTCTATCTGCAATAGAACCTGATTCACTGATGCTGCCAGAAACTCTTGTTCTTGCTTGAGTTATTCTTTGATGTAATTCTTCACTTCCAATCGTGCTTTCAAGTTTTTGTTTAATTTCTATTAAGTCTTCTGTATTTTCTTCCTCAGGTTTCACTATTGTCGAATCGTATTAAAAGGAACAATTAATTGAAAATAATAAAAAGTAAAATAACCTAATGAAATCGAAGGTCAAACATAGTCATGCGTAAAAATATAACGAATTTTCAAGTCTTTACTAAATATCATGAATTAATCAATACAATTTTACAAACAAAATAACTAATGAAAATAGGTTAACAAGAAGGTTTAAAAAAAATGATGATATTATTATGTAAAAAGCCAAACACGACATACTCTAGAGCATCAACGAAGTATTTCAAGAGTACTAGAAATTATATATTATTCAAAAAAACTTCAAGCTAGAATAAAAACTAGAAATATTTACGATACTGTCACAAAATATCGTATAAAAATTAATCTGTAATTACTTGGTCGACTTACGATTTCCAACTTAGCCCCATGAAAAATACATGTATATATTAATTAAAATAAAATGTGTTTAATTTAAAAAAAAAAATAGAATGATATAAAATATTTTCTTGTGTAATATACCTTCTTGTAAATGTTGCACTAAGAAGTCAGCAAAGGCTCCACGTTTATCCAGAAGTTCTTTGTAAGTACCACTTTCGCTTATTTCTCCATCTTTTAATACAATTATGTTGTCTACCTCAGGCAAATAAGTTATTCCATGAGTTACAAGAAGTCTTGTTTTTTTCTTCATCAAACCACGGGGTCCAATAAGATTTTCAAAAATATGTTTTCCTACATGAGAATCCACTGCACTTAGAGGATCATCTAAGAAATACACGTCGGAGTTATTGTAGACGGCTCTTGCTAGTGAGACTCTTTGCTTTTGTCCACCAGATAAGTTAATGCCTTTTTCACCAATTTCGGTTTGATCACCAGCCGGTAACATTTTCAAATCTGGAGTCAATGCACATGCTTCTATAACACGATGATACGACGCCTTGTCAAGTGGTTTCCCAAAAAGTATATTGTCTTGAAGAGTGGCATTTTGAATCCAAGCTTGCTGAGAAACATATGCGATAGATCCCTACAGGAAGGAAAAGAATTTTTAATAGATCGTTACTAGGTATAACTCGTCTGTAATAAAGTATTTGTTAACAATACATGCCTTTGTATTGACTCTTCCACTTAGTTTTTCCATTTCTCCAAGTAGAGCTGACACCAAAGAACTCTTTCCTGAACCAACAGTTCCCACAATAGCAACTAATTGCCCTTGTTTAACCTGTAGATTGATGTTTCGTAACACGGGCTTTTCTATCTGCTCTGAATCCCACGAAAAGTTACCGTTTTCGATGATTAGCGGATTCGCTGAAACGTAACGACATTCAGTATTGTAAATACTTTATATAAGCTATTTAACTGCTTTGAAATGAGAGCCAATTACCCTACCTTCACCTGGATCGTGTTGAACGTTATTTGGATCTAATTCTTCAGAATTCATGAATTTATTGATACGTTTTACCGAAACAGATGCCTTTAAAATAATTATGTATTTAAAATTCAAAGAATAAATTTAAAAATTCAAAATAGTGAAAAAAAAACTAGTAACTTACTTGAACAACATTGCTAATCATCATTGGTAACATGGACAATGGAAACCTCAAAATGTTGAATAAACTGAGTGATACAAAAGCTGTTTTACTGTCCAACACGTTTTTTTCGTCAATCAAAACAAAAGTAGCAAACGATACTAAAGACACCTGTCAAATTAAAAGAAAAGGTAAATATAATAGTGTCCTTGTTATTTACAATTAGTAGTAAGGAATTTAAAATCAATGAATAACATACCAAAAATGGAGCACAAGACCATATAAAGCTTGTCCCAGCATTAAGGTATGCAGCTTCTTTAAGTACTTTAATTTCCTTATTTCTAATCTTCAAAATTTGCTCTTCAAATGAAGGTTCCCAAGCATATAGTTTCAAAACCTTTATTCCACTTAATACTTCATTCATTAACTTTACTCTTTCATCTTTATTTTTCATTTGCTTAATTTGAAGATTTCTCACTTTACCAGCAAGCAATGCATTAACAGGAATCAAAACAATCATTACTGCTAAGCCAGATAAAACTGATGGCCCCAAAATTTCCCACAAGAAGTATAACGCTAAAGCAATTTGAAGTGGTGCTGACCAAATCATATTAATGTATGCAGTAACGTCCATAAATCTTTGAGCATCGACAGACATCAAATTAACAATTTCACCAACTGTTGATTCTTTTCTAGATGCATTTGACATATGAAGAGCTTTTCTATAAATTGCTGCTATAAGTGCAGTTCGCATACGTAAGCCTACTAGGAACATGCGATGGAAGTACTGTGACAAAACCAGAGTTTGAACTACTGCAGTTATGAGAAGTAATATTGCATAAACATGGCCTTTCCAAAGAGGTTCATCTCGATGAGATGTAAATTCTATGAGTAATCTAGAATATATAAATAATATTTAAATAACGTTAATAATAATATATATAATATTTATTAATATTAGCTATAGAGCATTAGTCATACAATGTTTTATTTATTTCTGTAATATCATGAAATATCATTTGACATTATACATTGCAATATTTCTAAAATAGAATTACTCACTTTAAAATTTGTGGACTAATGAATGTCATAATATCTTGTATAACTTTTAGCATGACACCAAACATAAATATAGGTCCAAATGCTTTGCATAAAGGTGGTAAAACTGATGCCATTTTCTTTTTCTTGCCATTATTAAAATCAACTTGGCCAGATGATTTCCTGAACATAGCTTTTGCTCCTTGTGTACTAGAAAAATTTTCTTTACATTTAAAATGCAATATAAACATATTCTATTTTAATTTTACTACTTAAATGTAAATCATTTCAATATTACTTACGATTCATCCACAGTGGTCTTGGTAGCAAATAAATATATCATATAAATATATTATAATTGCTAACATTAATAAAATGATAGTGAATCATATTTCACTATCAAATAATTTTGTATATATAAAAATAGTGTTTACTAAATTGATCATTGTATATTATTTAGTTAATATACTTAATATACAATTATAGAGTAAAAATAATACCTTGTTTTTTAATTTATCAATTATTAAATTTATTTTAAGTTGATTGATCTAGTAAACAACATACTATTATTAAAAACTTATGTAAGACTTACTTGTCAACTTGTTTCAGACTTTTCATCCAGTATTTGTCAAATTGTGGTACAATTTCCTTAGCCATATCTACAGGATTCATAGACCACAAATCAGATGTTTCCAAAGGATGTTTAAATCCTCTCCAGGCTAGAGAATCAAACCATGTGAAGGTGACACGTGATGGGAAAGAGGCACTATCTTCAGGGCACGGTTTTTCTATCTATTAAAATTCATCATGGTATTTAAAATTTATTGTTTAATTTCTATTAAAAATAATAATTAACGGAAAGTACACGAGTACTTACAGGTGGGTATTTTGAAACTTTTGGTTCTGCATCTGCGAAGAAATTTAGCAGGAACATGAGTATTACTATTGGAAAGTATATCATGTAAGATACAAATTCATACATTGACTCAATCTAAAAACAATAAAAAATATTTATAGGAACATAAACAACAATAGAAGGTGTTATTAGTATAATACTCACATCATCATAAGTTTTCCTTAATAAACTTCTATATTGAACAATACCACACAGAGCAAGAAAAAACCAAAACAACCATAGTAATCCTGAAGTTCTCATGCCATATTTCTTATTATAAAATAGTAATCCAAGAGCCAACATCTGTAATTTAAAAAAAAAAGTATAAATGCTAGTATGACAGTTTCTTATTTTTCATTAATTGTCATAAATATAATATTTAATCAAACAGATAAGCAATGATATTCGCATCATACTGACAATAAAGTCTTTGTTTTAATGGAAACAAGATAATACAAAAATTACAAAAGGAAAACATAATTATTTTTTATTTTATAATTTATTTTATACAACTAAAAAGTTTTACTTACAAATGTGAGGATCTTTACACATGGAGTTACATAGTCCACATTATATACAACGATGCCTAATGAACTGTCCCGTATCGATTTTCCTAAATCTACTATTGTGAGTACTATCAATGATATTGTGAGTATGAGCTTTGCGGTGAATAACCATGTGAAAGGAACATTTCTTTTCTTGCTGTTGAGGAGGTAATAAACCTCGAAGGACGAGAATGTCCATAAAAAAATACATGGTGCCCAGATGACAACGGTCTTTTGAGAACATTCTGTCAGATCTGGATCGTCCGTATACCATGACAAGTTTGTGTCCTGAAAAAAATACCATTAAATTACTTTATTTATTAAATATAATCTAATAACAAGAAATGAGATCAAAATATTTGATAGTCGAACATAAAGTAACTAGGGAAGAAACAAAGATTCATAAAAGATCCCATCTCTATTTTGAATGATGCAAGCAATTTAGGTTAATTATGTTCAATCATAAGGACAACACTTGCTGCACAATGATGATTGATCTTCTCGCAAAGATTAAAATCTCATGACACTAAAAAATTTATGGAGATGATTATTCACGATATGGTGCAAACAAAAATATTATAAAGCAAAGATAAAAAAAGGAAAATAGATAAGATAAGAAGAATCAATAGCAACAAATTTACAACATAAATAATAAAGTTAATGCATTCTACAATTATTTAAATTTTTGTAAAAACCAATTTGTAATTTTGCAATTTATGTAGTTGAATAAATTTTAATGAATAATTCTCATATATTAAAATGACAATGTCATAGGACTAATCAATATTTTCAATAAATTTCATGTTTTGACTTAATATTTCATATACCAGTGAAGGAACGAATAAGAAAATTGTAACTTTTGTTATTTAATTAAGTGGTTTAAAAATGAATTAAAAGTAAAACCCTTTTGAAATTCATATTCTAAAATATTCAAACTTTACGTCAGTGAGCAAATTTTGAATAAAGAATCAAAGTAAAAAATTTATTTAATGAAAATCTGTAAATATCTCTTAAAAGCCAGTAAAGGAACATGCAATCTTAGTATCTAAATACGTTTCACCAGTGAAGGAATACATCGCCAGTGAATAAACACTTAATAGCGGCAATTTTATGATTTTATTCTTAACAAGATAATTTCTTTTATGCAGAATCTTTATATAAAATGAAATAAAAATTTTCAAGGATTCGAAAATTATCGTCATGTCAAATAAATAATACATAGAAAGCTTGATATTTTCATATATATATATATATATATATATATAAAGAAAATGTTTGTTAACTGGTGACTGTTCCAATACTGGTGTAGTCACCCTAGTAAGAATTTAAATGCAAATAGTCATACAATTTTATTTTGATATACAATAACAAATGAATATAAAATGGTTCTATATATCTTGTCTAATTGACTCTGTTATAAAACAGAACAATGACTAGATCATTTCAAGAAGAAACGTTTTGTTTTTTTTTTATGCAAAAAACAAGTACTGAATTAAAATATCTATTGACTTCATTTAAATATAGCCACAAGGAAAAGTTTTAAAGTGCCAATGATAAATGTAACTAGTAAATAAAGACTCATAGAAAGACTAGTTGTGTGTATATTAATATTATTAGAGACAACAGAAGCATTGATATTTTGTGTAAAATCCATGGGTCTGAAGTTTGCATCGTTGGAGTGCAATGAAATAATTTTTTACAATTAATTAAAGTTATTAAGCAATGGAAATTTTATCTAAATCTTAATTATAAAGTTATTTGATACTATAAACCAATAAATCGACACCCAAAATTAATATTAATTATTATAAACTTGAAGTAATATCAAATATTTTTTTATTTCGTTGCACTACAACGTTGCAAACTTCAGACCCATTAAAATCCAGGTCTAAGCGCTACAATACAAAAACAAGTGGATAGAGTCATTAGCTCAAGAAGGGGGAATTGAGTTCATTGAAAAGTTGAACGATGCCTTACAATTAAAGATCCAGAGGCTCTCTCTCGCGCTCTCTCTTCCTCTCTCTCTCTCTCTCTCTATCTCTCTCTGGAAGTACAGTTACATTGGACATCGTCGGCTAGCAGTGAGGGGACGCACGCGCGCGTGCCCGCAAGAGAGAGAGAAAGCTATAAGGATAGCGCGAAGGCACCGCAATTATTATACTCTCGAGCCTATAGCGATAAACAAGCGGCTCGCATGGGCCGCGGCATAGCTCCGTCCCCGCCTGGATAATCGGCACTATAAGTCTCAGCAATTCCTGGCCGACTTCCCAGTCATGATTGTTTTTTCGAACACCCGCGGGCGCACTTTGCAAACGTCATTGTGGACACGGCCTATGAGAGCGAGAGTAGCACGGCGCGAGTGTCCGGGGCAGGGAGAAAAAAGAATCGAAGGTGAGAGAACGCAAGAGAGAGCGAAAAGGAGAGCCAAATGTAGCACACTCGGAGGGAGGGAGAGAGAGAAAAAACGAAGCGATTGTCACGGCAGGTGCAGCGAAGCGCGGCATAACAGCAGCAGTCAGCGCACGCCTGCATCGGCTTATATATCTATATGTATGCTGCCTGCTGCCTGTCTTGCCGCATCGTCGCCGCTTCTCTCTCTCCCTCTTATCTCGGTTCGCGCGCGCGCGCGTTCCGCGGTGGGCACGCACGCACAATCAATGCACACTCACCCAAAACTTAGAGCCGCAAAATTGGTCCATCGTGTGATTCTCCATCTTGCCACATTTATCACTCTGCGCATCTACTGCCGCCTTCTCGTGCACAGGACCGGACGACCGTTTCTTCGTACCTCCTTCTCCTCCTCTTCACTTCTCGTCGTCGTCGGCTCCCTCGACGACGTCCTCCTGCACCAGTGGGCGCGCGGCACGAGTGAGATACGACACAGTCGTGACGACGGAGTGAGAGATACCTATCACGTACGCACCGTCCTCTTCCGAATTCTCTTTCTTTCGCATTCACTCACCCACACGCGCGCAGCAGCCGCAGCAGAGGCTCTTTCTCGATCTCGCTTACGCTCGGCGGCACCACACCGCGGCACACACTACACTGACTGTGCTGCTGTGCACTGTCGAGTGTCGACTGAACTGACGACGGCCTCGTTGTGTGTGTAGGTATCTACGAGGCACTATATACGTGTAAACGTGTTGTACGAGCGCGAGCGCCACACACAGAAAAAGAGCCGCGCGCGCGCGATGCTCGGCCATTTATACAGTGTCGAGGGTATATACATATATTGTAGCTTTGCGAGAAAGCTCATGTATACTACGTATATAACGTATACTAGGAAAAAGGAGTAGTGTGTACATGCGTGCGCACGAGAGTCGAGAGAGAGAGAGAGGGAGAGAGAGCGCGAGAAAGAGGGAGGAATTCCGCCAGGAAGGGGCGAGCCGCGTAGCGTAGCCGCGCCGGAATTTGACTCGGTCAACAACGACGATCAGCGGTGACTAATGCATCACTTTTGCTTTTTATTTTTTTTAAACGAAGGTGTTTATTGCACTATGCCCGCGCGGGTGTGCGAAACTTGCGTAACCCTAGATCCGTTACACACACGCGCTCTACATGGAATCTTATCTCTTCGCCGCGATTGCAAGGTAATAACGTTCGTCGTTCAAATTTTATTTCCCTTTGCAGATCAGACGCAATCTCATGTTAAGTTTAGCCGGGCGCGATTTACAGCCCTACAGCGATGGCAAACAGCAAAAGAGTTGCCCGTCTATATTTAAAGTGTACTCAGCCACGATAACGCTGTTTGTCTGCTACTCTATTCTCAAACACGCTTTTTTTACAATCGGCTCGTGGCAGAGCGAAAAGTTTTCCGCATTTTCTCTTTCTCCATCTGTCGAGCTCATCTCTATAGCTGTGTCCCTCACGTCCGTTACGAATAATAAGTGTATACACACACGCATGAGCGCGACAGCCAGGATTAGTATACGACTAGGCGGCGTCGGCACGAAAGAATGACATGCAAAACCCATCAGCATGAGGCGAGCCTCTCGATCGACCGACTGTAGTAATAGCCTTTAGCACATTTATATACCACTTTGCGCGTGCACTACGAGTACTACTACTACAGTAATTCGCATATATATATGGAGGCAACACACAATATCGCTATGCTCGATCGTCCTTTCACACGTCGCGCTCTCGCGCAAGGCTAACGGCACGCGAGCCTCGCGCCGGTACCTAATATATATAAGTATGCCTCGAGCATTATTGGAAAATGTGTATAAAATACCTGTAGCAGACGCTGACGACTTGACGAGTACGCGAGCGATAGCTATATAATGTAATATACGCTATACTGCTTCGTCATTATGATAAACAGAGATATGGCATTTTCATTCGCGCTATCTTTTCGGACTGCGGCGCGTGCGTGCAGCAAAATGAAGTTTTAGGTCTGTGGGAAAAGCGAATCTTTGTGCTGATAAACGACCG
The DNA here is from genome assembly GCA_036365515.1 of Torymus aiolomorphi. Classification (NCBI taxonomy): domain Eukaryota; kingdom Metazoa; phylum Arthropoda; class Insecta; order Hymenoptera; family Torymidae; genus Torymus; species Torymus aiolomorphi. Next base: position 147,663,002 of record CM070877.1, read on the forward strand.
ATCAAACTGGTTTGCATACAAGGACTTCTGAACAATAAAGAGTTAAGAGTACTTATGTTACTGGAACCAACGATAGTATTTAAGAGATAATAAATTATGTAATTTCAGTACTATTGCTAGTAGAGATATTTTCACGTAAACATTATAAAGGCAATATCTTTATGAATTTGTTATTTATGGAAAGAAACTCGTGTAATCCCTCTTTTATCGTATATCTTTATATTATCATCAGATTTCATTAGCGTTTATTGCCGAGAATTATTGTTTATCAAAATTTAATCTAATCTAAGTAACATTATTTAAAACTTGGAATATTTTATATGAGGGGTCATTGGAAATTTTCCAAAACATAAATGTTTATTAAGAAAAATACACAATTGTCTTCCGTAAAGATCACGCCTCGCAACAATGTTTCATTCATTACGATTCCGGGAAAGATTTATAAAACGATTGCTAATCATTGTGATAAAAAAAACGATATAAATTGATAAATAAAACGCAACTTCACGGCGTAACACGTGAAAGCCATCACCATATTTCATGCAAAGTTGAAATAAAATTTCATTATACATTAGACAACTCGGTTCATCGCAAAAACTGTGTTAATGAGCAGGGCGTATTCCGATAGTATATGGCACTACTTTATATGCACGCGGTGTACTTAGTTATACGCGTGTGAAAGAGCGTTCCCAAATATCGTTCCATCTCTATCGCACGCACACGCACGTCGCACTTATTTGACAGGCACGGAAATATAAAGCCGCGCGTTTCGTAACATGCGGTCATTTATTTTTGTATGAAATTTTCATGCTCAATGGCGAAGTAATTATTTAGTTATATACACGCGGCACATCGTTGTCTCTTAAACGCGTCGTTCCATCACACACTTTTTGCATAAGCCCGCGCGCGCTGTAATTATTTTGTGAGTCATTAACGAAGTGGTCTCGGGGCCGTAGCTCAACTCAAAGGAAATCGTTCTGTGATGAGTTTCACAACGAATTGTAGTAATTTCCTAGAACTACCCGCGTGTGACCCGCCGACAAATATCCTGCGAGAGCCACTGGAACTTGTTATTTTTGTACTATTTCGTCGCGTCTCTGTTTCATAAAAACGTGTCAACAGTAGAATTTTCAGTCTCATTAAATATTGATCATAGAAGTTTGGATTTTTTTTCGATGATAGGATATTCTTATTTTAATGTACTTAGTGATTATGCAGGAACCAATTTTAGTATTCAGAAAGTTACTTTACATTTCATGAACTGAAATTATAGGTTTAAAATTTTTATATTTTTCTACATTAAAGTTCAAGGATAAAAAATATACGTCTCTTAGACGTTCAATAGAAAGATGAATTGCGTTATCAAGGAGCGCGGGAGCACTCCGAAAGCAAGTATAGAAGAAGCCTGAAGGAACGAGACCGCGTTCCTATTATACATTGAAATGTATTATCCAGATCTTTAGATTAATGCACCTTATTAATGTATTTTCATAATTCTTTTGAAAGTTGCAGGTATAAGAAAGTGAAGAAAAAAGGTTTTCATATTTTAAAAAAGTTAAATAAATTTTGCTGACTTTATTTTTATATTTTTTCAGAATCAGAATCGACAATGACTTGTAAAAAATGTACAGCTATTTCTGTCAGTAGTAAGGCTATAACGAGAACGGTTCTACGGACGATTATATGACTCGCTCATTGTTTACTGTAAACCTTATCGCCTCAGTTTACTTATAATCACGTTTCAAGATATTCGATATCCATCGAAATATATTTTAAGGATTCTGAATCTTAAAACCTTTAAGGTGATTTTTACTATAGCTTCATTAAATATTAATAGAAAATTTGCTCTTTTACGATAAAAAAAGAAATGATGACTTGTTTGCTTAATATTGCATATGACACAGTATGACAAAACAAAATTTAGATTTTTTACTATTTACTATCTGTGTACTCTTGAACATGTAGATAAAAGCCCACAGTCACAATTTTAACTAAGTATTTTTTACACTGCTATAATTTTATATATACTGTTGTCAGCGATATTTTACTTAATATATTTTCCACTTCTAATGTTTTTGAAATTCCGTAAAATTCATTTCCAACAACTCTTACTCCACCTCATTTTCAATAATTCTACTATTCACTATAACTCTTTTCTTTTGAGCAGAAAAGAAACAATTTTATGACAGTCAACAAGATAATGAAAAAAAAGCGTCCCAGAAAAGTATAATTATATAATATCTTAAATTATGTGTTTTACGAAATAGACTACTCTGACGTACACGCTTATCATTATGTAATAAATTATTTTCTGCAAATTTAATTACGATCAGAATTTTGAATATATTTTATCTGCAAATTTTGTTTGCAAATTGGCTCAAAAGCACTCCAAACCAAAACGAAAAATTTTCAGATAGAGTTTATACCTGCAAAGGTGACACAGTACAAAATTTTCATAATAATTTTGACGAGCGGCTTTATGGTTTTGTTTTTCATAAAATCCTTGAGAACATACCATTAACCCGTGCAATACATTCTTTGTTGTATTTGGTATATTAAAAAAAAAAATAACAATCAGTCTTAATTTCGTTTAAGAATATCTTTATTTCATTAAACTTTACATTTCATTCTGAATCTATGATATTATTGTGTGTGATTCGATGATCACCATTACGCTATTACTCTCTTATACAGAAATATATACGCACATCGTATTAAAAAAATATTTTTAAAGGAGCACTATATTTTGAAATAACTCTGCGAATAGATACTAAATTTATGCATAACATTTATATTTTTCTTTAGATAGAAAATTTTTACATATTATTTGATATTTATTTATTTAATCAATGATATGAAGAAAAATTGCAGATTATGCAATATTGTCACTTGAAATCTTTATAAGTACTGAAGAATTATAATTTAATAACAGAAAATTGGAGCAATCGGCATAAAAAAGCTGTTGACCGCAGAATAAAATAAAATATCTCAAATGTACTAGATATACTCTTCTGAGGTATGAGCTCTAACGAAAAAACGTAAATTAATGATTTCTCTGCATCGGTAGGAAGTGATCACATTTATTTATCGCGTGACAATCGTATGTGTAATCTGATAAGTAAAATTCCGAATTTAATTTTGTCGTGAAACTTATTTATCTCTCTTCGAATCACATCAATTGGAACCGTACTATGTTCAATCTTGCCTATCATTATAAAAACGTAATTACTTATAAGTATTTGATAAATTGAGCTTCAATAATGACATAAATCGGACGCTTGGATCTGTGATAAGACGCATATAGGTGCCCCAAAGCAAACTGGAGCTCGCATGCAGACAATCTGTCGCGTTTAAAAAACGGCGCATCCGTGCTTCAATTCTACATCACCTGTTCACCGTGCTCGCTTCTTTACCTGCCACCGCGAACCGACCGACCAACCGGCATTTCCTTATCCACCCGTTATCTCCCTCACTTCTTTCAGCCATCGCCAGATGTCTCGTTCCCCCTTGTAAAAACCTTCACCGAATGAACGCGCAATCCCTCTCTCTCTCTCTCTCACCCCACACGTACAAACACACACCCATACGCGCACGCTTCGTGTGGAATTGGAACGAGCTATATACACGGCGGCTGATTCAATACACACATATATACAGCACAGGCGGCGGCGAGAGCGAGACGGAGCTATATATGCGCTTGTTTACGCGTTGGCCGCGACGGGGCGAGCGAGTAGTCTCTCTTTCTCACTCAGTCAGTACCTTATAGTGTACCGTATAGTAAAGCAGCGAACGCGGCGGGCGTCCGCACACAACCGTGCGAGTGTGTATATACAAGCATATACGTCCATACGTGTGTGCGTATATAATACTACTATACGGCGTGTCTGGCTGTCTCCTCTCCGGTGCAGCAGCTCTCGCTCGCTCGTGCCCTGCCCAGTCTCTGGCATTCCCTCGTGCGACGCGCACCTCCCGTATATACACACACACACATACGTGTGTGTAGTATAGAGTAGTAGTATATACAGACCACCGCCTCGTATACTCTCTCGTCGTTCTCCTTTTCTCTGCGTCCGCGCCCGCGCTGGCGTTCGTATAATCGAATAAGTATAAAGCGACGTGTGCCGTGGACTGCTGGGAAGAAAAGGACGCCGCGCGCGGCGGTGGTAGTAGTGGCAGTACATACAGTATATAAGGGTGAACGAGAAAGAGAGAGAATAGGGCCACGCGCCCGCCCGCGTGTACAGTGCTACTCTTTCGCGTGCCCATTGTTTTTTCGGTGAGCCTGCCGAAGGGACCAGTATAACACAAAGGAGGAGGAGGATCTCGAGTAGAAGAAGAAGAAGGACGAGGAGTCGAGGTCCTTTCTCCCCCGGCGTTCTGCGCTACGTATACGGCGGTAGCAGCAGCGGAGTGTGCGTGTGTGGCGGTGTGTTTGCGCGTCGCGCCAGCGCTTTCATGGATAACTTCGCGCGCCTCTAACATCTTGGAGAAGTCGAAAGGTGAGTGCAGTGCTTTCTCATATACATCCTTTCCCTCTGCATCGTCTCACTCCACACCGACCGCATACACACGCGAGAGCGTTTGTTTTGAAGCAACCGCGTATAGTACGCTAGCTACATACGGGAGAGATAACGTTCGCGCGGGCGCGGCGGTTAGGAGAGAGGGAGAGAAAAAAATTCAGGTTCAGGTGAGTCGCCGCCGCCGCGGCCGTTCTTTCGCAACCTCTCGAGTCAGTGGTTGTCACTACTACCACCACTCTATCTGAGCAAGCGCGCTCCGATGTGTGTTACACACGCTGTGTGTATGTGTAAGTGGCGAGAGGAGAGGTGAAAACGCGCGCGCGGAGATGGGCGCGACGAGGACGTTTCACGTTTGTGTATGTATATAGCGAGCCTTCCTCTCTTTTTTTCTTCTGGCGTTATTTATGTGTGGAGAACGAGAAACGCACACATGCAGGCATATATAGGCGGCATGCCCGCGTATACTTACACGTAGGTTATCTCGCTCGAGCCGGCCGATAAGGATTGCGAAAGCCGGGAGAAGAGGAGGGGGGGAGAAGGTTCACCTGCTGCTGCACTCTGCAGCCTGACTATAGAGAGACGCGCGGTTTTCTCCGCGAGCTGCGTGGAAGAAGTAGGTTGAGCATGGGCCTCGGCTGTGATGAGCTTAGCTGTACTGTACGGGATGGAGGTACAAGTCGGTGCTTTTATCTCGGTTTTTCTTCGTTTTTTCTCGTGTAAGTGAGAGAGGAGGTGTGTGCGTTGGTTAGCGCACGGTTCTCAGAGGTGAGGCTGGAAATGCAGCCGGGAGCTGCGTAGGTGAAGCTAGGTGCAGCAGCAGTAGTAGGTGATAAGTGAGGAGAGCGAGAGAGGAGCCCTGCTCTGTACTAGAGTTTTCGATGGAAGTGGAGAAGACGTGTTAGTTGATTCTCTTTCGCGCGATTCTTTGGACAACGTTAACAGCACGCATATAATACGGGTAATGAGTAATTTGTTCGCTCGCGATTGTTTAATAGCCGTTGATGAACGCTAACAAGTGCTCTACAGCGAGGAGCAGCAGCAGCAACATTAGCCATTATTACGAAACAATAGCAGCGTACACTTGAACCAACGCACCGAAGACTGGCCTGAACTCCATCCGAAACCACCCGCTCAACTGCCGAACAAAACAACAAAAATCCATTGTCGCTATGTAATTACACAATATGTCTCTCTCAGCCACTTTTCTTCACCTCGTACATATCACTTTCTGCGGTACTTGCTCCCCGCCGCCGCCGCCGCACACTCCTGCAATCGTATCATTACACCTGGCATTTCACGTCTAATTATTACCATTACATATACGGCCTCTGCCTCCTTGGCCGGGGCATTTCCCGGGAATCCCGCTGCTACCGCGCGCACGTTGCTCCCCCGCGCCGCGGACCGGTTCATTTTCCTCCCCCGGAGTTGGTGCAGCAGCAGCCGTCGCTCGCGAAGGGTGAATTCCTCCGTGGATTCGGCTGTTCCTTTATTCACGAGCTGATCGCTCGCAGTCCTTTTCTTTCTCTTTCTCGGCCTTTGTGCGACGTGAGGTTTTCCGACCATACACGGCAGCAGCAGCAGCAGCAGTAGAGGTATATATGTAATAGCTTTCGGGAGCATCGGCCGGCGAGTTTTTCTTTGTCCCGAGCGTGAGGTGCGAGGTTGGTTTTCGGTGTATACAGTGCGGACGTGTTGTTCTTTAATTCGATGACGAGGAGGAGGAGGAGGAGGAGGAGAAAGTGTGGAATGAGTGAGAGAGAGAGAGAGAAAGAGACGGAGCAATTCGTTGAAAGTAAACGTGCGCGAGTTAGTGTATAATGGCAAGCGCTCTAATGAGAGCTGGATTAATTAGAGATTGTTAAAAAGCAATTACAGTGGCGTTTTTTCTCCTCTCTCTCCGGGAGAGTCGCTCCCCCATTAAATCGTTTGTTTTCCTTCGGCAGCTGGGCTTTTTTTCGTCATGTGTAAATAACAATGCGTGCTCGTGAGCGTGTAAAACTGTCACTATATAACTATATACCTATGTGATTGCTGCTGAGAGTGAGATGAATGAGGATTTTTTTTGCACGTGACTGTGTGGTGAGAGGATCGATTCCAAAGTGCATGTGCGCGAGCGCGCGTTGTGTGTTGTGTGTGGAGAGTGAACTAATTCGACGTTGTATTTGCTCGGTAAATAGATTTATTCTTGGATAAAGTTTACTTTGGCCCAGGTAATGGTTCTCTCTTCTCTTCTGTCTTTCTCACTCTCTCTCTCTCTCTTTTCTCCAAATAACAACTTCTCGAATGACAGTTCGACTTGCATGACTTTATTTGTTGCTGTGAAATTGAGTAGTAGCCGTGTATAGTGTAATTTTAGATAGACGGCGAATTGTTCGAGTTGGAAAGGAATGTTCGTAATGCGCATGTTTTTCTCGGGAATTCACATCGATCTGGAAAACGCGAATTCCCGGGAAATTATATAGTTTCGGTCGTGGGTACAAATCTGCCGAAAGTGTTCTGAGCGGTTCCGAGAACACTTACGTCGACTGACTCTTTTTTAAATTGAGCATCTGGATTTTGTCTATACAGCAAGCAGAAATTAAATGTAAATGAAACTCAGTGCAGGCCTTGCCGCTGCTGCTCATCAGCATTATAACGCTTGTAATTAGGCGTTTGCAGATTTTGTAGATTGAATTTCATACCCTTTCATTACGAATAATACGACGCTGTATAAGCATGTAACATATGATGGCTTGTGCTATAAATTGAGCGTTTTAGATAAACAGAAACTGTAAATACGTTTAAAAATAAACAGTCGACTATACCTATCTTGTAAACGAAAAGATCAAATAATTAGATCACTTTTAAAATAGAGCAACTCGTATTTTCTTTTTATCGAATTATGTGTAATTAATGTCAATCTAATTACACAATTATGTTTTATAAACACATTAGTGTACACGTATGTGTGCGCACGTGCTGATTTTAAATCAAAATACAATGTCAACAGACTAAACTCGCTCTCTGCGCCTACTTCACGTGTTGTTGAACTTGATAACACACGACAGCACCATATACACATACATCAACTCGCGTATAACCACCTGCTCTCTCCTCACGACACTTTTTATGTCAAAATAGCGCGCGCGCGTGGGGCGCAGACTAAACACACTTAATCCAAAACTGCCATTACCCAATCCACCTCGAGAGAGCACCAGCACCACCGCATCATCTCCCATTCACACGCGCAATCATCTCCGCTCTCTTTCTCCCCCTTCCAATCCTACAAACAATCGACCTCCAACACAAAGCTCCACGCGGAAGACAGACAGGCAGCAGCAGCAGCAGCACAGCCTCGTGCTCTCGAAATAAAGATAACCCATATATCCTGCTCCGAAATAGCCGGCGTTCTCTCTCTCTCCCTCTTTTCCGAATCATCTGCGCGGGCGCTATATAGCACCCACTCTATGCATGCTCCTTGCGTTTATATAAAAAGTCCGACACGCGCGCGTGCGCCCTCACAATACACGCGCGCGCTTTTGTGCGCGCACCCCGTGTATAAAAAACATCCCCTTCCGAGAGCGCGGCGGCGACAGCGGGGGAGAGAGAGAGAAGCACAGTGCGCAGGCGACTAAACGGGATTACGCATGAGGCGATGTATAGGGTGGGGGGGGAGGACAGGACAGATGCGTCGATGCGCGACGCCGCTGTGATTCTCAGCCTCTCCGATCGCCTGGCGCGCTGCCGCCGCGCGCTCTCGTTTCACGCGAGCTGGAGGGGCGAGATTTTCCGTTTTTAGTTTATGGGATGGGAACGCAATTTGTAGCGGAGAGAGAGAGGTGTAATAAAGAGGAGCGTGCAGTTTTTTTTCGATCTTTTATGTTTCTTTTTTGTAACCTTGGAAGGGAGGAGATGGTGTTGTATAAAGGTTGTGGGATGCGTGTCGCGTGCAGTGTATAGTTTATTTATTTATTGAAGGGAAATAAAAATTTTAAGGTACAATAAAAGGATTATTGGAAATCGTGGACGGGGAGTACCGTTATAATGCGAACGTGTTATTGTTGACTTCGGCTGTACGAGAAAAATTCGGCTTCGCTCTTTGTTCCCCGAGTCTTGCTCCGTAGAAGGTCGAAGGTGCATTGTCGCGTGTCGAAAAACGTCTAACTGTGTTGCTGCGAAACCAAAACAAAAGGGCATATTCGGAATGTATAAGCAGATATGTGTAGGAACAGTGTCTCTATATAGCTAGTCTTTTGTTGTAGCGCACTCGGTGAATTCATTAAAGTCGGAATTGTTATCGGTAAAGGGATCTTAATGTATTCCGATTCAGATCGCTAAATTGCGATAGCGGCAGATCGCTTCGCACGTACGTCGGATTATTTAAATAAAACTTGTTGCCTCGTCTGACTTTTCAAATCACTCGAATTCACATATCGACAAATACCTATAAACTTGCAGATCAATAAATATCAATAAAATCCTCTTTAAAAAAAAATTGAAACCCACATTTCACTTTAATTCATTTTTGCCCCACCGCGCAGAGCCAGTCACGAACAAGAAATAGCTGAAACGACAATGGAATCGTTGGCCATTCGCGGTGTATAAAGAAAATTGCTCATCAGCGGTCGTTACGATAAAAGCCTTTCTTTTTCGCGTGCGTGCATTATCGCGCTGTTAATCGCCATTCGCGTGTCTATATAATATACGCTTGCCCCCCTCGTGTCGCGCGCACGCACTTTTTTTTTGTCGGGTACGCGCGGATATACTCCCGTGGGAAAGCACTCGGGCGAGCAGTCAAATGGCACTGGGATTTCGTCGCCTCTCTCGCATTATGAAGGAGCGTATGAATGATTTTCGCGTTATACGGTGTATAATAATACGTACAAACGTATTCCCCGGGTGACAGACATGACTGTTTCGAAGCACGAACGACGTTCGCTGCTTTTTTCGTAATTCGGGGGAGAAGAAGTTTTATTTTCCGTCGAATTAACAGATTATTAATGGATTTTGAGTAATTCTATATTTACGCAACAAGCGCGGTGTAAAGGTCACGTTTTTAATAGAATATAAAGTTTTATGACGCTGTATAGAGCATTAATTGATTAAATTGAAAAGATATTTTGTTTTTGCGTATATAGCCCTGACAAATCTTCTGAGTATCGATTTTCTCGCTGTACACACATTCACTCACTCGCAAGTGCACGGAACGTACAAAAACTCTCTTCTCAACTTTCCATTCATCGATAACCCTCCCTCTCCCCAACAAATTCCGACAATCGGCCTACTCCTCGCGCCAACTAATGACAATGGCGCGATAGCTCGGAAGAGCCCACACATACACACCATCCGTACAATAACTAACTTCTCCTCCGTTACCTCTCCCAAGAATAGCATCTCATCAACAACACATACTCTGAAAATCTCGATTTCCAATCAGCGTCGACGTCGTATAGCTCGACCTTCGCATTTAGCGAATTAAATGCCTACGCGCTCTCGCGAGAGCTTATTGTAACGTGGAATGCCTGGGCGAACGCCGCGCGCAACGATGACGTCAGCTCTGCAGCAGCAACCGTCCTTTTCCCTCTCTCTCTCTCTCTCTCTCTCTGTCGTTCGCAGTCGCGGATTATAAAGGCCGGCAGCAGCACGCGGGGGAATCTCAATGGCAAGCGCGGGAGCGAGGCTCGCGTGCGAGCGCTGCTCTGCTATACCGAAGCGATTATTCCTGCACTTTGTTCCGTTTGACGCGCCCGACGGATTTTCGGGATGATCCCGGCCGAAATTGGTATAGATGCAAGCGAGCGAGCGAGGTTCAGAAACGACGAGTGGATGGATGGAGCGGCGTTGATAAAATGGGCGCTTTTGTGTGTGAGACGGTGTATATTTGTGGGGTTGTGTGATGGGATGGTATAGAGAATTTTTTGTAGACGGTTGATAAGTCTGTGCTTGATTGGGGATAAAAACAAAAGAATTCTCGTTGGGTAATTATGTTGTGTAACGTGCGGTTATTTGCGGAATTGATTATCGGCGATTGAATGAGTAATTCTTAAAATAACACGTTTATTGTTGTAGAAGATTATTGAAATCTTAAAGCAACGATTGAAACATTAGCGATAAAAATTATTATATAAATATTTATTTATTTAGTCATTTTTTTTCTTCAATTGTTTGATATGTTTTTCTATTTTGATTGATTTAATTACTGTTTATTCTAAGCTCAAATTCATGAAACCTCTACATTATATATTCATACGGGAATCTCAGACCCATCTTCATCATCATCTTCAATACAAAGAACACATAGACCACTGATCCCGAATTTAAAAGGCCCATAAAGACAGCCGGCATTCAAGCGATGGCATTACAGTCCAATAAAGTTAAAATATTGGAGCTCAAAATTTAACCTCAATTGCCGCTTACGACCCTCGCGCAATCACTGCAATCATCATCCTTCTCAACACACTCTCTCTCTCGCTCGTCTCTTTGCCATTCTCACGTGTGCGCCACTCTTTCACTCGCCATGCACCCGTCAATGGTTTAAACAAAATCAATGACGAGGAAAAAGCGAAAAATCCAACGAGAGCCAATGTATACAAGCGCGTACACGAGTCTCGAGTCGCGCGTTCAAGCACACTCTCTTGACTCTCCGAAAATTCACGCCCAAGCGCGCACACGCACACACTCACCGGCGATATGCTAAATTTACTAAACCGGTTTTTTCACTACGCGAACGCACGTTCAGGTTTTATATATATATATATTTTATATACGCGCAGCTCCAGGTCGAAAGCGACCGTTTCTTCGGGCCGTATAGTAAGTATAAGGGCGGACGCACATTCTTGTAGTATCGGTTTTATATCGCGTGCGAGACGTGCGAACGCACGCGAATATTGGTGGGAATGAGCGAACACGTGGAACGTGGCTGTGGCGAGAAATGCGCGTGGATGTTTTTTAATTCGATTTTTTTCCCCGAAGATAAACCGGATTATTTATGTATTTTAAGTAACTTGTATTCAGATTGTAGAGCCCGCAATAAAACTGTCGTAATATTAACTTTTGCAGCTAGATCCGAATATCTTATATATGCGTACATACGTGAAAGTCTCGAGTTTATTGCCGTGAAAATGTGTTGTTATTATAATATGAATTTGTAAGTAATAACATCGGAGGCTCAAAAAGCCTTCTAACTAGGTCAAACGAAACGCCCATTTCATTTCACGCTTTCCGCCCAATCCCAATTCAACAGTGTATAAAATCTACGAGTGCTACATACTCTCTCACTATACTCCCTCCGACAGTTTTTGATCTCCTGCTCCTTTTTATTTTCGTACCGCGCACCATCCACTCTATACTTACTCATCACAGTCCTACAATTTTCTCAGCTAAAACCAACTCCATGTAGACGCACACTCGCACACATTGAAACCGTGTGACTCAGTGCAAAAAGCACGTGTACGCCGTGCCCCACTCAACTGCGGCGGCCGCTAATCCGCCGTAGCGGTTTTCCACGCGCGCATTCACTCTATACGAGCCTTCCGGGGAATTTCACGCTCGTCGCGGTGGTTTTTCTTACACACTTTTATGCCCACTTCTCTACTTCCGCGTGCGTTATAAAGAGAAAGAGTTGTACACACAGTCGAGAGGCAACGACGACGACGTAACGATCTTCTCTCGCGCGTATATTGCGTAGGCCTCGTGGTGGCATTATTATCACGCGTCAACAGGAAGTTTCGGCGGGCGTGATTCTCATCGGCGCGGCGTCATCTGCATGCGGAATGCATTCGCGAGGTGGCAGCTAACGCGAAAAGTCATGCGTAACGTATAAAGGCTGCGCGGTATGAGTCTTTAGTATTGTTAGCTTGTTGGATTTTGAAGCGTGCTCACGTACGTGAAGAAACTCGGAGTAGTGGTATTACGTGGAATATGAATTATTCGCGTGAATGGTATGTGGATTGAAGTGTAAAATGGATGAAGTGAGTGTAATAACGTGTTATTAGATAGATTGATGAGAACGAAGCCGGTGCTATTTTATGTAAGTGTATAAAAGGTTTAAATAAAATATATTTCCATCTCGTCGAGTGGATGTAGGTTTTACAATACGTGTTTTTCTTGTTAGCATTGGAAAACGTGTGCTCAGAGAATTTTTCGAGCCTTTTTATCTCGTCATATATACGAGTAGTTACTTTACAGCAAAAAGAATTTTTATTACACTCGAGCTGCTCTAATGTATATATCTAGACTCGGAAGGCGGAATTTTTTCCTTCATTGTGCAAGAACGTGGAAATAATCACTAAAGAAAAGAAAATGCTTTTCTATGAACATGTCGCAAGAATTACATTATTTTCCGTTTCTTTCTCAAAAGTCAAAGAAACATAAACACATTGTTCTGCACGTATACATTCGAAAAAAAGTCTGACTCGTAACGACTTTTTTCATCTAAAACACGAAAAAAAAAAATGGTAATCCAATATTATTTTGACGTCCGCAACCATCGCGTACTTTCCTTTTTTTTTTTTTTTACTAATTTGGGGGAATTAGTCGAGCACGACTTTTTCCCCGAAAATCGACGCAGCCGCGAGCTTCTCCGAATGGCTCGGTCGTCGGGCCGCACCCTCGACGCCTCGCGGCGACCAATCAGCGAATGCGAACGCAAACGCTCGCCCCCAACCCTTGCCGAGGTATTCTGCTCAGCTCTGAAATTTCGAAGCTCTCTCGCTCTCGGCGCTGCTCTGCCAGAAATGGGCCTTCCGATCCTCGCCAAGTGCGGACGAACGCTTCGCTCAGGCTACTCAGGCATACAAACAGGGAGCCCTGCTACATGCTGAGCCCTTCTCGGTGTCACTATAAGACAAGGCAGAAACACCCTGGGAAGAGTCTCGCCGGACCGAAAAAGGAACGCGATCGCGTATCAGCTCTCTCATTCTATTTATTTTTCATATTAACTTTGTTTTTATAATCTTATTTAATCATTTGCTCTACCGCGTTTGAAATTTTATTTTAACCTTAATTTTGTTTGACGCATTTTTTAATCACCTCAACCTTTTTTCCTATTATTCCTAAACCTAATCCTTTCATGCTCTCCGACGCTGAGCTTACATCAAGTTTATTCAACGTAAACAAATTAAAATGGGCTCTTTCATGCGTGCCAAAGTACCGCCGGCGCGCTCTTTTTCAAAACACAGAAAGTCAATACAACCTCGACATTCACCATAGCTGATAAATTTTTTACACTTACGCCTCTTTTTTACGAGCCACTTCAACTCCTTCTCCCGAACCCCCCAAAAAAATTAAAAGCCCGCACACGCACGCGTGCCTCATACCATCTATATTTACCCGGTCGAAAAGCGCACACGCGCCTTAAACTCAAAATCCCCTAAACCACTCCTTCCTTATCTCGAAATACTCCCTCTATATCTACACGCATATACACATACTCTGCGACGACGACGACGAGCAAACAAACCGGCGCGTGTATAGGCCGTAAAAAGGAGCAGCGCGCGCGTCTCCTCCTTCTCTCTTCCGACGAAAGCTCCACTAGAAAGCCCATAAATCAATCATACAACGAGACCGGGAAAGAGGCCACGCGCTCTCGCGCCACAGGAGAGCCACACCGCGTCTTCCGCAAAAAGACACCCGACAAAACTACCTAGACTATACGCGAAGGTGTGGCCGTTCGTCACAATAAACTCCGGAGTGATACACGCGCGTAGCACTTATACACTTATCTGTATAGTACCCGAGACTCGTGTCCCTTCTCTCGGGAGCAGTGCGTCTGGATACGTGTATGGGTCTCTCTTACCTACATAAGCCTCGGCGGCGGCACACATCGTCCCAAGCGGGCGCGCGTGTATAACTGTGCTCCCAACGGTATATATGCGAGCGAGCCTCCGCGATACTCTCGGCAAGATGATGCGCGCGTGCCCGCGGCTTTGAACTATGACACGAGCGCGCAACCGAGTGCGTGTGCACTTTTGAGAGCTAGCTCCAGGCTATTTTTCGCCTCTCGCGTGCAAGCTTTTCGCGCGAGCGTGTGCGAGCGATGCGTCAGCGCGCAGTTATATGATGGCTGTATGGTAATTCGAGGGGTATAACGGGACACGATTGTCCGAGGAGGATCGGCTTAAGGTGTTGGGTAAATTCACTTTAAATCTGGTACGTTGGGAGGCTGGGGTGGGAGTTTGTTGAGTAGAAGAGGATACACAAACAGTTTTGAACTTTTGATTTTTGATCTGGATGCAGATGTATAATAAAGAAGTTTTATAGCAGATCTAAAAAAATGCATATAAATTTGATATCAATATTTTAAAATTATGTTTTATTTAAAATTTTGCAATATACAGCTTATTAATGATGTATTAAGTGAACAATAATTCCCGGTTTATTATAGCTTAGCATATTTAACTGAAATAATATTTGCATGTAATTATTGAAATTGCTCCATGTAACAATATCAACTTTATTGTCATTTAAATCTCGATTTAAATTATGCAATTATTTAAAAACAAACACCCAATTTAAATTAAAAACATCCGGGATATCGACGTTATTTTTAGCATGAATGACCAACGTATATACGCTTAAAGGTCGACGATCTTTGAGATTTCGATGTCAGTCCACTTGGCAATATATATCCAGGATAACCCGGAGATAATCCCGCGACGCGGATTATGGTACAATCAATTAACTGGAAAATAAAATAAATTGCTACCGTGTGTGAGACGAGTATATAGCATGTAATACACACGCGCTGCGCGAGAGACGCGCGATTCGAATCGCGAATTGACGGCCCCCGTGTATATAATTGAAGCTCGTTGTTTTTTTTAGCTTTCTTGACTGCACTCGGCGAGCGCGAGAAAAGCTGAGCTGCTCGATTGCTGCAGTAAAACAGCGGCAGCAGCTGCAGCGAAACGAGGTCGAGCCTTTGCCAAATTCTTTCACGCTTGCAGCGGCGCTTTCTTTTCTTAGAATTAGCTTTTCGCGCGGCGCGCACCGGCGTTTGGACTCGCTGAATGCAGGTTAGCTATGGGGTTTATTATTCTAGCGGCTCAGTGGGCCTGAAAATCGCGGAGAATAATAATACAAAATATTATGAAAAATTGTTGTGGGTATAGTTGGATATAAATGATTGCGACATCTATCTTCGAGGGATCAATAACAAAGAATTAATTTATTTAGTTCAGTTCATAAATTATCACTAAATTAACCATCTACATACAATTAATTCAAGTTTTCACGTTTCTATCTAAATAACACTAAATAGTGCATCGGTGTACGATAAACATGCCTTTCTGTACTAAAGCGACTTCCCAACTTTAGAATTATGGGAACAGCCGCATATAACGAAATAAACATTTCACTATAATTAGTCGAGACTTAGTAATCTATATATGACTCCCGTTATCTCACGTTCTTATCTTGCTTTTCGTAACTTTTCCCCATATATCAATAGTAGCTTGCATTTCTGAACAACACTCTTCATATATATACGGAAAATGTTCTCCAATAACCCTATTACACCACACAACCTACGATTACTTCGTCCACAATGCCCTAAATAAACTAAAAACAAAAATAAAACACAATAAAAACACATTATAATTAAATGCGAAAACAAATGACTTTTATCCACTTATCAGTGAAAAATAGCAACACGCCCACAACAAAAAAAAACCTCTCACCATAATGCATATCACGCGTAAAGCAGAACGTTTATCAAGGACCCCGCGTGGAACAAATAGAGAAAAAAGTAGAATTTACCGCTGACACGATGATATAATTTATTAATCCAAGCCATTTCGACATATATATACCAACTCTGTCCGTGTGCGCGCACGCGAGAAGTCCGCACGGTCTTAACTCCGTGACAAGCGCACCTTACGCGCCCGTTCCCCTCCTCGCGCACGTATAAATAGAAAGAGTGCTTGCCGCGTTTGCGCTTATCAACTGCCTCTCTCCCGATAACCCTAATACCACAGCGTATGCACCGCGAGCGCGCTATCGCGCCGCCTCTGCGCACTATACTACACAGCAGCGCACGACACCTGGAGCGTATACTACTACGCTACTACGTTCCGAAACTTCCACACTACTGCTCGTTTCATTCACGATGTGTATATAGAGACAGAGAGAAACACAAATAACACACTCCTCTCTCTCCCTCACCTTTTTCCCTCTCTCACGTGATGTGCGCGCACGTGTGTATATGTGTATATGTACAAGATCTCTCGAGCACAGTGCTTCCGCGCGATCTGGAGAGCCGGAAGCGTGTGTAGTTGGCGGGTATTACGCGCGTGAAAAGAGGGGTCGGGCGTGGTCATTGTCTCTGTTGCGCGCGCGCGCGGGCGTTAGGAGAGCAGTGTCGCTTTAACACAATGATGAGAGGCATCGGGAGAGAGAGAGAAAACGGAAGACGCCGCGTCATGAGAAGTATAAGCTAAGTGCTATACTGCTATAATACGGCTGCCGGCTGATGCTCAGCGTCTCGTGTGCGCCAGCGCTATACTTACACTCGCGCGTCGAGTGATTTTATCGGGGAGGGACTCGTGCGCGCTGCCGCTTTTTTCGCCAGACTTTTGATGTCGCGCGCGCGCCCGAGCGGCAGGAAGTGCAGCGAGCTTTTTCAAATGCAAATATGCGTGGTAATCGGTTTGTTTCGGGTCGAGAGTCGTATAAGTACGGAAATTAATTACTTTTCCGGCGTGATTGTTGAAAAAGTTGCGTTTGTGTAGTGTTGGATTATTTTGGAAAAAATGTGTGTGTGTGTGTGTGTGTGTGTGTGTGTGTGTGTGTGTGTGTGTGTGTGTGTGTGTGTGTGTGTGTGTGTGTGTGTGTGTGTGTGTGTGTGTGTGTGTGTGTGTGTGTGTGTGTGTGTGTGTGTGTGTGTGTGTGTGTGTGTGTGTGTGTGTGTGTGTGTGTGTGTGTGTGTGTGTGTGTAAAAGGTTTTGGAGCGTTGAGAGAGGGAATAATATTACATATTGTACGTTGAGGTCGTTTGTGCAGCCTTTTATGTACAGTGTATAAAGTATAATGGAAAGTAAATTCATTTAATTCGCCTCGAAACTGATCTAATTATAAAGACGGATATAATCTGTGTCGCTATTCGTCACTGAAAAAAAAATAGCGCACGATTTATCTTATAAAATGACTCATTGCGTCGCTCGAGTCGAGGATATTTTTACGTTGTAAGCTTTTTCGCGAACGATAAATTAATGTATTCACATAATGAATTTAAATGCCTGTAGTGTTTGGATTCATGAATAAACGTTGAAAACCTTCCTAAAAGTACCAAAATCTATCTTGTATATTACGCACAAAGTCGCTTTATCGCTCTCGCACGCAGCCCTATCATCAAATCAATAACCACGCGTTTTCGTATCGATAACGCTCGCCACTTGCATTAGAAATACGCGGGCCATGAATCACTCAACGCTGCGCACCAAACAAAAAAATATATATAACCGCGACCGCAGAATCATCGAAAAGTCTCGCGCAGCCGCGGATGTTTGCTCCCGATAACCATCGACCTGTCGCGAGCCAGTCCGCGGCGCACAAAAGAAAGTCCGATAAAACGCGAACCGCGCGATATATAAAAACAAAAAAAAAAAAAAACATCTATACCGAACAACTTTTCACTCCAACGAGGAAAAAGTCGACTTTTTGAGCTCTCGTTATCAGCCCGTGGCGCGCCCGCGTCGTGGAATCACGCTTTAAGCGGAGACAATGCGACCCCCGCTCGAAATTGGCCGACTGTAGTTCCTTTCAATTTGCATCGCGCGCACATATAGGCGACGAGACGACGCCGG
This sequence comes from Torymus aiolomorphi, assembly GCA_036365515.1. Taxonomy (NCBI): domain Eukaryota; kingdom Metazoa; phylum Arthropoda; class Insecta; order Hymenoptera; family Torymidae; genus Torymus; species Torymus aiolomorphi. The sequence goes on from CM070877.1 coordinate 147,681,300, forward strand.
TACCTTCGATAATTAAAAGCCTAGCCGTGTATACGGAACGGCGCCACCGTCGTCGATGTCGTGTGTATACACGCGTTTTACTTCCTCCTCCTCCTCCTCCTTCGCCTTTTTCCTTGCGCCGGGGTTATTTATTCGCGCGCAGGAGTCGCGCGAAGTCGAGTCCTGAAGGCGAGCTTAATTGAGTTCCGTGCGTGTGTACGGAGAGCTTTTAATCTTGCACTCGGCTTTTTAATTAATGCTCTATAAAGTTTTGTCCTGGCTGAATGGAAACTCTGCGATTTCTTTCTATATAGGAGAATTGTGGGAAACGGAACGAGGTATTATATCACATAAATCGCGCGTTACTTCAGCCGCTATCTGATATATATCTATAGGTGTGTAGATATATAAGGACGAAAAGTAAACAAAGGCGTGACTGTATTTGCTCTGCTTAGATAACTTCTTATGTATATTTCGTCTATTATAGAATCTTCAGAAGGCGATGCAATTAGTTTTTAATGAGTATTTTAAAAATAACCTTTCTTTTTCAGGGTGTCGTGACCCGCGTAAATAATCGCGTTAAAAATAGCAGAAAAATCCAGCCAGCGTGCACCGACAACCAAGTAACGACGGCCACCTTTATATTCCATGCAAAAATCCTGAGCCACCCTCATACCTATCATCTCGCCTCGTCTCCTCTCCCCTCTCTCCCCTTAGCGAATCAGCTCCGAAACGTCGGAGGAAACTGAGCTTAATTGAATTTTCTGCTCTCCGGGGGCGGCGTCATCGCATCGCCGAGAGTTAATTCGCCGCGTGTTCTCGTTCTTTTTTTCTCCTCTCCTCCCTCTCTTCGCGTTCGTCGTCACATAACAGGCTCGGCGCGTGCCTTCTTTTGTCATCTCGCCCGCCCTGGACAATGCGTCATCATTCCTCTGGACTTTCTCGGAGGAAGTTAATGAACGTTGTCGCACTTTTACGAGAGAGCCGCGAGTGCGCGCGCATCCAGCCGCGACGACGACGCGCGCACGCACACTTCCGGCTCCTTCCGCGCGCGTCGGAGCTTCCAGTTTTAATTCGTTTGGGCGCCAATGCGTGGCGACGGTGCTATGGTCGTGGCCCCCGGTGCGTTTCCTGATCCGCTGTGAGTAAGGTGCACTGGTTTTCTATACTGTACGCTGCGAGGTTGGTGTTTTTTTTTTTTTTTTTTTTTTTTGTTTCGTTGAAGGAGAGGAAAGCAGAAAGTGAGTCGTTATTATAGGATAGATTTTGGTTCTCTAGGGATTTGGTATTTAATGTTGGATATTAATTTGACGAGGGTGTATGGGGTGAGCAAGGGCTGAAAATGTGGCTTATTTTTATACGGAGAGGAAAATTTGTATTAGAGAGCATCACTTATTTAAATTGAAAGGTTTACTCTATCTTCCCGGTAGAAATGAGAAACCAGTTTCCCAGTGGGAACTCGACAGTTTTACTGTTACATGCCTATAGTACTACTTACGCGAAGAAACTACTCAGGAAACGAATTTAAATGTAAAGCTTTTCTATCAGCTCTCGGCCGCGTCGCAGGAAAAAAAAAACGGTTTGCAGAAAAAATGAGAAATCTGTCTCTCGGTCTACAAAATTTAAATATGCTGGCACTAAAATGATAATACGCTTGAAAGAAATTATCGTTTGTGTACAGTAATAATTATCTAATATCCAATTCCAAGTTAATAATTATTGTTCATTTTCTCAACTAAATAACAAAAGCCACTAATAACTTTTCATCACGAATAATTAGAGAGATTAGAGAAAATTAATGCAATCACAAAGATTGCATAAACCTGAATTATTTCAGCATAAATTAGATTTTTAACTCCGCCGATTAAGGCAAAAAACACCGATAACAAAATTTTACTTTAAAAAAGCCTCTCGAACATTATTTCAATAAACGTATACCCTCGCCAATTAAAACCGCATCGCCACAATACTTTACATTCTAAATAAAAACCTTAGCTCGAAACCTATATATATACACACACGCACGCACCTCCTCGGGTTAAAGACCACTGAAGTGCCTAACGCGATGGCCCCATCTCACCCCAGTCTGTTTGCACTATACCTCCGCGGTCTTGAAACACTATACGTATATATATTCGCACGCTGCTGCTGCACGCACACACACCCGCACACGCGCAAGTAAGGGCAAAAAAGAACCGGAGAAAATCGATAGCGCTTAGCTATACTATATATATGCCCTCACCCAGCATGTGCGGTTTTGTCCTTCTCTCGCTCCCGCGCGGATTATTTAGACCCCGAAAGGGGGTTGCCTGCGCTCGCTCGCGGGAAAATTGCGAGGTTTCGCGTGTCAAGAGTAGACGCGTACCGGCCGGCCGGCGGGGGTGGCGGCAGAATAGTATGCAAGTGAAACGAGAACGCGCGCGAATTGCACACGCGTGCACCGGCGCAGTTTCAAGGTTATACTACGCGGCGGGGAGAAAATGAGCAGCGGGGGCGCGCTCTCTTTCTGCGGTTTCTATTCGCGCGCATGTATTACGCTCGTGACGTAATTGGGATTTTAGCGGAGGGTGCTGCGTTGGGTTTTTTTCCTGGAATTTAAGGGCGAACGGGGGTGAGGGGGTATACGGTGGTTGCACTTTGTCACAAGTGTTATTGCTGGTGAGGTGTTCGGGGAATCGTTGGGTAAGAGAGAGAGAGAGAAATCGCAGAAAGTACATGCGTTTTTGGGCGAGTTGTAGAATGGAGTTGAAAAGAAGACGCGGTAAGCAAATATTTAATATGTATATAGTACTGATTACGATTACAGGAGTGAATATTGAGTGTTGCAAAAAGATATGCGCTCGATCGTGTATTGAGCGAATGTTCCCACGACTGATTGATTATTAAATCGTCGCGCTAGACTGGTCTCGTAAAGACGGTGCCGTTCACAAAGAGCTCTGATATGGCGACTCGATCGATAATTTCTGAAATGAGCCAAGGTCTTTCCGCAAAATTTTACTATAATGTAACCAGAAAAACGTGTCCTTGCTACATGCGTTGAAAAAAAAGATTCGTTATTTAGATTTTTGATTACTCCGTAAAAACTTTATCGAATTAAATTTAAATAGATATTATATGCAGTAAAAATAAATATAGTTTTTTGAATAAACAAATATAAAGTTCTGTAAAAATAGAAAACAATTCGCCATTTCTCCATAAATACATATAACAAAGCCCGGTAAAAAAAGAAAATGTCCGATAAATATTGCACGCACCAAAAAGCTCCATCGCATCAAGCTGACTAACTGGCAAGCGACCCCGCAGGCACGACCTTCCGATAACCCACATAAAACGTCCCATCCTAAGCCTTCACCTACATACACACGCGCGCGCACCCGGCCACCGTTGGCCGGCCAATATATATATATACACCGAGAGCAAATTAATTTCAATCACCGGCGTCCACTATACCACCATACCATCGCAATCACGCACTCTCACTCTACATCACCGAGAGCGACTCTCTGCTCTCCTCCGACCCCGCGGCTCTCCGCCAGCATCGATTACACCTAGTATATGTATACGCGCAGGCGAAAAAGCGAAAACACCTGTTCCCGCTTTCCACCTCGCTTATATATACATACCTCACGTGTGTATAACTATACGAGCACCGGAAGCGACACTCGAGGGTGTATATATATCCCCCGTACGTCATATAGCGCTCGCCGCTCTACACGCGCGTCACGCCCAGTCGGCACGAAATTATTGTAAATTACGCTCCGTGCATATTGGCCCGGAGAGTATTGCAGGTATATGTGCGTGCGTCTGACGGGCTTATTACGACTATGTGGTGTGGTGTCTGCGTGTGAGTCATGATGTGTCGCGGTAGTTCGCCGTGCGGCGGACGAGTTCGAGCGGAGCTTTTTCTTTTTATTTTTGTTTTGTTTTTCTTCTTTTTTTTTTTTGCGCCCGCGTTGTGGCGAGTTGAGTGGTCGGGCTATTTTTAGTCGTGAGTAGGTAGAGTCGATCGTGTACAAGAGAGAGGCCGGGTTTTCGGTGCGGGCTGTTGTTTTTTTTGAGGGTTTGCATATATTGCTGTCGTAGTGGTTATATAGATTTCGCAAGCTGCTCGTGTGATAACGATGAAGAAACGTTACAAGATTACGTTGGATTCTAAATTTACATGTTTTCGGGTTATTAATAGGATTTTTGTGTAAGTATATCAATCGAGTGATATATAATAGATGTCTAACCTTGAATATTGTAACATTTGGCGAAGTAAACAAGGTTATTTTTAGTATTATACGTTTTGTTTTGATATCCTTCATCTTTTCAACCATGAAGTTTCACACATTTTTATATATTTAAGTAGCATAATAATTCGTCTCTTCCCAGATTTATCTATCACGATTAACGACTTATTTCTTAGTAACGTAAAAGAATTTCGTTATTTTTAACCGTTCAACCTCCGAGGATTTCATCACCAACGAGGTAAACCTTAAAATACAGAAAAGAAAAATTCCACGTTAATGCTCACACCGCTCTGCGCCTGCAATGAAACGAAAATCAGACGTTATTCACGGCTGCGCAGCTCCGTAACAAATTCCGGCATTCCGAACGACACCCCCGCACCGCGTTACGTTTACAACGACTTAAGCGCTCTTTGCGCACGATATCTCCCCATTCAAGCCTCTCCTCCCTCACACATCTCGCGCCATTTCCACTATCAATTCACAACCTCCGCAGAATCAAATATATATACCTACCATCACCACCAGCATACTTTTGATAGTCTTCAGAGCGACCGCCTCCCGCCTGTCGTAGACAATCGCTCAGCGCTCGATCGAACAAAAGCTCTCCCTGCAGCACCGCCGAAAGTATAAAACCCACGTTAATTCCTCTCTCTCTCTCTGCCGTCGCGTTGAGTGGAAAAGCCTCGGGACGGGATTTTAACGCTCGCTCGGACCCTTTAATCACGCGTCGTCAAAAGCCTACGAGCTTTCACGTGCGCGCTCCTCGCTCGTTAATGAAACGCGAGTGGTGCCGTTTGATTTCGCCGCGCGCGTCGCTTCGTTAAGCCCGCAAATGTGATGCTTTGCGCGCGCGCGAGCTAGCGCTCATATACTTGATCGCGTCGCGCGAAGGTATATAGATATATATATATGTGCTTTCTTCTCGGTCTAGTGTAAAAGTCGCGTCTTTCGCGTGAGCTATGCGAGCGGCTCGCTTTCATGCCGAGCTGAGCAGCGATGACAGCTTTCGAGCGCGCGCACCGCCTTTGTGGAATTATGGCGATGGGGAGAGAGACGTGTGACGCTCGTTTGCCAGTAGCGCTGGTAAGTATAATATACCTGATATGTGGGTTTAGCGGATTTCACACTTTTTTATGGTTGTAATGAGTTTTAGAAAATTTTCCTTTTCTCTTGTAACGCGTTGTTTTTTAAATATGCGGTAATTTATAGGTTTAATTTGTCATTAAATTGGTGTTTTTATGAATTCTATATAGCTGGGTATTGCAAAAATAGTATTATTTAATAGACATCTGTTCACTGTAAAATTCAAAAGCAGTATAAATATATACGACCGGTGTTTTTGTTCGGAAAAATCGATTCTAGCCCCAGGCGACTAATATACTGAAACGCGTTCTCGGAAACGATTCCCCGCCTTTTTCACGTCGATTCTCTCGGAGCTTCACATACTTACGAAGCGCTTAAAATAATCGACGCGTATTTTCTTCATAATATGTATCCGCGATTTGCAATGTTAAGGTTACGAGCTGCCCTTCGCATGCGCCAACACCATTTTCCTTATAAGAACATTTCGTGGAGTTTATTCGAGAAACGATATAACCGCATATATGCATCATGATATGAAAACGCGAGCGTGCGAGATTTTTACGATAATACCTCACAATGAAATATTCAAATCCTGAATAACCGAGGAAATAGGTTCCGACCTTGCGATCTCTCTACGTCATCAGCGCCAATATGAAATTTCGCGATAATTATTTTGCCAGAAGTGCGCGCTGGTAGTAGTCGACATACACACATGTATACGTACAATGTTTCAGGGCAAGTAGCGAGTAGCGCTCTCGTAAGATCCACTCCTTAACATCTGGCTGCGTGCCAGATTCCATCCTCTTTTTATCCTCTTCCTCCTCTCGTACATACCGCAGTCGCGTGTGATGGTTCGCCTTCCGTAACGCTTTGCGAAGCTGAGGGAAAAAACGTACGCGCGCGCGAGCGCGAAATAAAATCTGGCGCTGAGGTCCGAACGGCGCGCGGCTATTTATCAGGACTTCTTTTATAAAAATAATTCGCGCGAGGGTAAGATATTTTTCTCATGAAATTCGCTTCAAGTTGGTGGATGGAAATATATATGTATATAAAGCGAATCTCACGCGTTGAAGAAAACCAGTGACTCGTGTATAATATAGTGTTTCTTTTTTGCCGCAATGTTTACAAAAAACAAGTCTCAATATTATCACAATAAATATAACGGCTCAATGAAAATAACGACTTTCCGTATAATTTACGGCGACAACGCGATCCCGCGCGCTCCTTAGCCGTACAATTTCTCTTGGCGCAAACAAAGCAAAACGTCTCGGTTAAAATTAATCACCACTAATAAAAATATTTATATATACTCAATTACGGCTCTTATCGTTCTTTTTTCTTCAATCGATTTCCCGTAATTATCATCACGCTATATACGGTAAACCCATTTTCCACCTCAGCCTCGCAACACAATCTCCCACAGGATAAAGTCCCGATATCTGCGCGGGGCAATTATATCCGAAGAAACAAACATTAATTTTGCCCTCTTATCTCATAACCTATCCTCCCCCCTCACCGTCCCTTCGCCACTTTTCTAAAACACTTTCTCCCTAACCCACGCGGGCGCAGAAACAAACAGCACTCGTAAAACGATTTAATCGGCTGCGTCTGCGCGCAACAAAAAAGCCATCCATCCGCAAGAAAGACCGCTCGGAAGCGATAATAAATCTCGTCTGGGACGATCGATCCGCGCGGGAGACACACTACACCGGAAAATTGCCACCGTCGCGTCTCTCTCTCTCTCTCTACTCTCCGCTCCGATATCGATCAAACACACAAGAGTCAGCAGCTGCAGCAGACGGTACTGTCTAACTCTCTCTCCCGCGACTTCCGGACGGCCCCCGCGCACAATGCCCTTATAAGCGAGATGAAACCGCGGCTCTTATCGCCCGCCGCGAGCGGATTAAACGGGGCCAGTAGCTATATACGTATATACTTATTAACGTTACGTATATGTGTATACATAGAGAGACGTTCATTCATGCGGGGCTGCAGAGCTGCTCGCGACGGGCCGGCGACGTCGATAAACATGCTTATTCCGAAGACGCATGCATGCATACGTACATAATAAATTTGCATACGAGAGGCAGCAAGGCGGGTAATGGAAGTTTCGATGCGTGGGCAATTCCGCGAGAGCAAAAGTGGTGGGCGGACGTGAGAAGGCGGGCTCTCTAAGAGAACCGCTTGCGGAGATGTATTACGCGTATTGGAAAACGATATGCGCGCGGGCACAGAAAGAGAGTTTTCTCTATGACCGCGCCGCCTCGTTGATATACCGCGTGCACGCGCGCGCTATCGCTTTATGATTTCGGAAACCCGCGGGGAAGGTCAATTTCGCGTTTATTATATTATATATGCGTCGAGGTTGTCTCCGTTGCGGGTTTATTTCGCGTTTATGCGGGAACGAGTATATATATATGACATTTTTCTCGATCCCTCGTATATTATATATAAAAAGAGTATATCATATTGCGGAAAAGTGTAATAAAGCTTCAGCGAGTCTAGGAATTGATGAGAAATTCCAACGTTAAACTTGTCACCGTAAACAGCTGTTGGGGGTATACACGTTAAATCAAGTGCCACCGCAGCCTATAAGTATAATTCGATAGCGAGGAAAATTTATGAAATAAAATTAGCGTATACATACATAGTAGCGCTTAAACGGGCGGGCGTGTGCGTATGGGTGGCAGCGCTGGCGATAAATTAACGTTGAACAAATTAAAATTAAGGCTTTCACTAAGCTCGTAACTCAATTTACCGCGCGTCGAATCTAAATTAGCCCATATCAAACCGTTAATCCTGCGCGTCGCTTCTCACTCGCTCTCTCGCCCACGACGACGATGTAACTCACGCGTAGGTATACTTCGCGCGCTAGATTTATAACGCGCGCTCCGTGCACACGCGTATAACACCGTGTACCTCGCTGCTCGTTGAATTATATTTATTCGCAGAAGATCTTTCGTAAATCACGCACAACTATGTATGTATATGTATATACTTATGTTGTTTGTGACGGTATATATAAATTGCCGCGTTATTTGCAAAATTAGCTGCGTTTTGAGGGATCGAAACCAGAACGCACGCGCTTGTTGGTTGCGCGCATATAGTTTGTGGTTTGAGGTATAATTCATGCCTGTTTAATTATGTAGGAGAGCCTAGGATATATATGTAATAACGGGATTGTTTATATAATATACTAATGAGTGGTTTTGGCTCGCTGTATTAAATTATACACAGTTTCACGTAGAATGTCCACATGACGGCTTAATAATGTCGCATTTAATATCGAAAATATAATATATATACGTTCACCTTTGTACAAATAACGATTACATTGTTTGCTATAGAAAATCAAACATACCCTCATGCGTCTCAATATACAAAATACAAATTATAATATCATCCTACCCACGGCAATGCCGAACAACATCCTCATCAATCTCCTTATATACATCTCAAAGCGCGCCCAATTAATCGATTATGTCGCACGTCGGATCGCAGCAGCTCTCGTCACACCCGACAACGATGATTTTCCACCTTCTCCCCTCTCATCATCTCCGCTCATCGTTTCATCTCGCCCATGTTACACCCAGCCGTGCGTGCGTGCGCGTCTCGGCGCTCACACAGACGTGTACATACCTTTAAGGTGGCTCATGCGTTTGGTGCCGTATCAAGTCAGGGCCCAGCAAGGGGCTTCTTTATTATTGCCAAATTAAGTTAACGTATTTTACGTAAATTTATTGTAAATAACTTCTAAATGTTCAAACAAAAAAAAGATTTTATAAATAAGTAAAAACTTTGCTAATTTGTCGCTACATTTATATGACTGGTCACAGTGCGCATGCGCAGTAGCACATTTGTAACGTTTATTATTAATATCTTTTTTGTTTGGTCGTTAACCTATAATTCTGATGATATCATTAGATTCTTCACAAAAAAATCTTTAATTTCATATATTGTACATTAAAAACTGCTTTTTTACAAGTTACTACGAAGCAATAAACTGTTCATTCCCATAAGGTTATGTGTTAAACGTACCTATTTATAAACTCAGTTTTTTCGATAATTTGGTCGTTGACCTACAATTTTCTTAGTACAGATCGAAAGTTTAATGTCTAAAGAACATATTTGTTAAGTTTAAGATGTATCTGCTTTTTTATAAGAAATTGCATGAGCCACCTTAAAGCGAGATATCTTTAAGAGCGCGCGTGGGTGCAACGACGACGACGACGAGACTCGTTGACAATCGGCCCTTTAACTTTCGCGGCTCCGTGCGCTCGTACACGAGAGAGCGCGTCAAAGACCGAGCCATTAAAAATTGCGGGAGGCGCGGAGCAGCGTCTTTAAAGTCGGGGAAGGCGACCTTTTTAAAAAATTTATGCAAATCCCACGCGCCGTCTCGGTGTACCGAGCCGACGTTTTATCGTCTGCATCCTCATTAATGGGGGCGCGCGCGCGAGCTGCCTGTGTGTGTGCTTTTGTTTGCAACGATATTGACATTGTCGCTGTTTTTCCTCTTTTAACGGCGTGTGTAGAGAGTGTGTAGAGGTATATGTATGCAGGGGTCTAGCTATACTTTGAATATTTAAGGCGGTATTAGGCTACTCGTAGCGTGATTTCGCGTGGGACGGCTTTACTTTTTTAACGCCAGCACGTGTGTTTATTGGTCGTGTGGTGTAGCTGTGAAAGGGAGAAAATGAGGTATTGGAGAAAGTGGTTATTTTCAAAGGTAGATATATTGATGGTTTGCTGGGATAGGATTAAAATAGAAAATTTATCAATCTCCATGATATTGGGAGACTATGTAATTAATTTGATTGACGGTGGATGTATATTTCATTTATGAGTTTCAGCAAAAGAAAACAGATATGAATGAATAATACGGGCATTTAAATATCAATGTCATTTATTATCGCGTGCGTGTAAGTAACAACTTGCTGTAACTTCACCAGACTTGTACAAATAAAATTTACTCTGTGTTCCAAGTTTCATTTGTCACTTGCTGAATTCGGAATACGAAACAAAGGATATCACTTGAATTGACAGTCGTAAAATTTGCAATTCCAAAATATGAAAATCATCTGTATAAGCGTGAATTTATGTGTATTTATAACAAACGAAATTGCAAAGAAATGAAGATAAAAATGTTTAAAGGAACAACGTTAATAATCTGTACAACAAAATTAAAACAAATCAGAGTTCTCGCTACGTCTAGTCATCCGAATTTTCAATGTGAACAATTTCCAAGCGTACATTAACTCACGCGCCATTGTGTATTAATTTGAATATTATGAAATTCATAAGTGCAGCTCACTTATCCCGCGCTCGGTTTTGTCACGTCTTACCCTGAGTAATAATCGTTTGAAAGCATCTACATGAGCAATTTGCAATACCGTTGCCTGAATGGGACAATTACAGTCACATCAAATCATACACTTCATAAAATTTATCGTTTTCACGGTCGTATTATAGAGCCATGGGTTGTGCTTCGTATACGTGTAGCGTCTTGACCGAAGCTTATTTTGGGTAGAAATATTTCTGGACGTCCGGTGAGCGAGAAACAGTATTCGATTATCGGGCGTTCGCTACATTGAACGCTGGAATCTGTATACCGAAGGAGCCAGAAAAAGAACCTGGAAGCACAAGTTATTTATTTTGATAACGATTCGACAAGCCAATAATACACTTCGTACCTTCAAAGTGGCTGCTATATAACACTGTAAAGTATTTCTGGAAAGGATCCTCAACAACCGCAATTTACAAATGTGTTGAAAGTATAGGTGTAAATTTAAACTACACGACTGCACGATTATTGAGTGAATCATCGCAGTCAATAATACGTTAATACGGCACGAAAATAGTCAATTATTTGAATCATCTTCTTTTTCATCAACGACAAATTTTACGAAGTCGTGAATGTTACTTTTACAAAAATATTCCAAATTTTGAATGATCGTATAAGAACTGTTACGAGCGTGATATCATCGCATTAAGTTTTAGTACAATGTGATGTCACTCTTATCATTATTATTCTGCCCGCTAACCTTCATATATGTTTTAGTGCTCTCACAAGAGAGTGGACTACATCTCGTAATTAAAAATACAAACAAGACTCACAATCATTCCGACTACATATAAATTAGCAATTAAAAACCTTTTTAATATAACTTTATTCATCTGCAGCATATAATATTCATTCTAATTATCAAGTTCCAACATCGATAATTCAACCTCAACTATTCTCTTACCCAAAACGAAGATAAAAAAATACCTCGCCTCCAATCAGATAAAACTTTCACTAATATCAAACCTTATCAACGTCAATTGAAACATCCCATAAGAGCCCCTTCCCACGTGTGCCACACGTCACAGTGTCATTCCACCACAGCTATCGCAGGCCCATCTCAAAAATGCACCTCCCAATACATTCGATGCCATTCGAAACCACGATAACCCATCGCCTCGGACTCTCCCGATTGTACCTTATATACTCACACAGACGCGCGCGTATGTGTTTTTCTATATAGCTCGCAGGCAGGCGCAGCGTCACCGCTCTCCTCTCTCTTTCTCGTATAACGGGTGTATTACCTCATCGTGTACGCGCGCGCAGCAAAGGTCGGTTCGCTTTCAGCGATGACGACAGCTCTACACGCGCTTTTGGCCGCGTGCGTATCTCCATGGCGACGCGCTCGCGCGTGTGTCTACGCTTTTTTCGGCTCTTTCGCACGATTAAATTCCTCCGCACCAGGAGAGAGAGAGGCAGTGTTTTTCCCGTCGTTTTTGTCTGCTGCTCCCGATTGCGGGGGAGAATCACGGCGGTCGAGATTGCGAGGAAATGGTCGGCGGCCGATGGAGAACTTAATTTTCGACGTAAGAGATTAGATGAGAATTTTCGAAGGAACAATGGGGGCATTTTTGCTGTGAGAACGAAAGTGGTCTATGAGTTACGGACTTTTTGTTGCTCCGATTACGCTGTGTGCGTGTGTGTGGGTTATGAGACGATTCTTTTTGCGATGTCGTAATAGTTTTTTTTTATGGTGGATTGATTAGGAAAAAAGATATTCATAAAATGACGGCAGGCAGTATCCGGCGAAACACCTGTTAATCGCTTCGGTGACACGCCCAGACGCAGTGAGCTAGCGCAGTTTATGGCGCGGTTATCGATGCATTTCCCAGGCAATTACCCGCTCGTGTTTTTTTTTTTTTTTTTGCGCGCTGCTCCTATATATGAAACCCGAGATGCGCGACGGGCTTTTCTTTCTTTTACACTATAAGTTTGCGGAGTATAGTATAGCGTCGGGTTGCATTGTAAATTTATTCGTCGATCATGATGATGAATAATCGCCGGTGGTGTAGTAAATTGAAACTACAAGCGGTTAACGTATAAATTTTACGTTGCATATTATATGTACCAACCTGCAAATAATCTGTAACATTGCTTAAATTAGTATATTTTAAAGTAGACGCGTAAATGGCGTTTTCAATTAAAATTCCATCTAGTAATAAAAATGACGGTATAGTGAGCAAGTATAATCAATCAATCTTGTTCACTTCTGCCGCACGCTGTCACGACGCAAGCTTTATCAATCTTCATAGATATGATGTCCGTAGACAGTCTAACCGTTCCGATTCCGAGCGTTCCGCCTAATGAACCCTCTGCATTTCGTATATACAAACTACCGATAAAAATTACCATACGCTTTGCACTGCCTCTATACTAACCAAAACCCATGGGAACACACAGTCCTCGTTAAAATTCGTTAACCATCGCATCGCGCGACAATGCCAATATCGAAATACGCACACGTATATACAACAATACAATCCGCGCGCGCGCACGCTTGTGACACCGATTAGACTCCCTCTGTATATACATAAACCTGCGCGCGCACGTGTATGCATCGCTCCGATGAATTTCTATCCTCTTAGAGAGAGGATAGTCGAACTCATTTTTTTGCTGCCTCCTCTCCTCCGCCGGCCGACCCACTTCGAGCCGACCTTGTTTGCTCTCGATCTCTGTGTGAGTGTCTGTGCTGCGTCCGTTTTATGTGCGACGTTAACCCACCTATATATAATAAACGCACGCGTCAGCGGTGTTCGTGCTGCTGAGAATAAAAGTATTTTTCTGACGGAGTGGTGGGACTCCTGTTGTGGTGTGATGGTGATCGCGTCGGATGAGAAAAATTCTTGCACGTATGTGGGGTTTGATGACGGGCAATTGGAAGAAGTGGTCGAGTGTGCGGTGGTGATCGGAGTAAAATAGTTCGGATTTATGTGGTCGGTTCGGAGGTTAAAATTTTGATCGATTGGTGGGTATAGGGACGAAGGGGGGGGGGTATATCGGGTATTGAAAACCGATACTGATTATTTCATTTTCCAAGTTAAGTACTTATTGGCCGTGCCTTTTGAGCGAGTCGTAGCCAAGGTCTCATTTGAAACTATAAAAATAATTCATACGACTTTGCTGGTAAATATCAATAAGAATAAAAGACAAAGTTCAAATGCTACACAGTTATGAATAATAAAACCGTGTACATTGCGATGAAATGCTTTATCTTTTGTTTAAAGTTCACTTAACTTTATTTACTATACCATAACAAGCTTCAATTATTATTGAATAAATTCGAAGAAACTTTAAACGAGAACATCATTAACGTTATACCCATACCCATACCATATACCCCACCTCTCCCATACCCCTCGGCATTTCCTACAAAACCAACCCATCAATACATTCGCGCATGGTCGGTAACTATGGCGTTACACACACATATATATAATAGTAAGAATCCCCTATACACATATATACATGCGCCATATATACTCTCGGGAAAAATCTCGCGTGCGCGCGGCCCGAGATCGGAATGTTAATGACCATTGGGCCGGTATGTCCGTACGCTGCTGCCGCGGCAGCGGCGATTCCCTCCTCGCAATTGACGCTCGCGCAGCGGAACCGAGAGACGCGCGCGCGCTACGCATATAGGCGAGGCCTCGATCATTGCGTAAGAGAGAGGCGGAGAGTCGCCGCTGCTGCTGCTGCACACCGTGCAGAAAAAAAAAACAAACGGAAAAGAGACTGCGATAGGAAACTCGTGTGAATATTTTTGTTTTGGCGGGAGATGCGGTGTGTACACTGAGAAAAAAGTTTAGTAAAAATTATTAATAATTTTGTAATAATTACTATACGGGGGGGGGGGGGTCCAAAGTTTCGACGATTCCCTATAAAATCGAGCCAACTAACGATTTTTATAAATTCGACATAAGTCGTTGTCGAATGTACATAAGTCCGAAATTTTAAATGACGAAAAACGTATTTTCGAATGTAACAATTTACCTACTGTTCAAAATATCGAATTTCAAACTACAGAATTTTAATGTAGATGTAGCTAGTTTCTAATGATTAATTTGGAATATATTTTTATTATCTCCTTATTAAAATTCTGTAGTTTGAAATTCGATATTTTGGACAGTAGGTAAATTGTTACATTCGAAAATACGTTTTTCGTGATTTAAAATTTTGGACTTATGCACATTCGACAACGACTTATGTCGCATTTATGAAAATCGTTAGTTGGCTCGATTTTATAGTGAATCGTCGAAACTTTGGACCCCCCCCCCCCACTATACTTTCTGGGAAAGCCACCACAAACTGTAAAAACTCAAAAAATTACCATACTTTATAAGAAATTTTGCTGGAAAGATAGGGAAATTTACTATAAGTACTGTAAAAGTTACTGTAAAGTATGGTAATTTTTGGGGTTTTTTTACAGTTTGTGGTAGCTTTATCAGACAGTATATAGTAATTTTTACAAAACTTTTTTGTCAGTGATAGTAAGGTTTGTTGGTTGTTAGTTTATGGTGTTAGTGGAATATAGTTTAGGATTGAACAGAAGATGGGGATATGGATTTTGGGTGAGGTATAAGGTTAACTGAAAAGTGATAAGTTTTGTATTGAATTTCAAATGTAGGTGTAAGTATGAAAAGTTGGTACGCGTTTTAGCTTAGAATGGATTAAATAATGGAAGATAAATAGGAAATTATATCTATTATCAATGTAAATTACACTCTTTTTAGGATGTTCTTATACTACAGCTGAGTCAATAAGAAAGGAGAATACAAATTCAATTGTTTTACATTTAAATGCACATTTATTAGAAAAGTAATTTATTTACTTCCTCGTTTGAAACGTGCAATTTTGCATGCTATTTTTTTATTGTGCGTATATCGTCCGCGCATACACACACACGCGCACCTTTATGTATGTATACGCCTATGTACAAAGTGGGATGTGTATATACCAGCACGGTGTTTAGTTTGCTCGCGAGCAATTTCCTCTGGAAAGTCATCGGAAATGAATTGTTTTTCGACTGCTTTTCTCCTTCAAAAATACCTGTTATCGATTTAACTGTTGACTCTTTGTTGTTTTTGCTATTCCAATAAATTTTTTTATTTATTTTTAGGGACAAAAATAGTTGCGGATTTTTAAAAAATGTCCTTGCTTCAAAGGCGCTTGATACGTACAAATACTGCAAGTCGCCTTTAAAGTACAAACTTTTACTAATGAAATTTAAAGAATTCTCTCTAGTTCCATTTAAGGCGGTATTGCGTTTCTAAGTTGTTTTAAGACTTTCTGTAACAAGGTTTTGCACTAATTTCCAGACCGAGAACCCGATTTGCTTGCAAATGTCTTCCAACAATTATCGACCTCTACGTAAAAAACGAACTACCTTCCCAGCAAACCCATATACACTCCACCTTAATAATTGTACTAAGAAAAAGAATCCATAACCCACAACAAAGATTAACGCTCCTCACCTCGTATAAAGCGCCCCATATCTGGCGACCGGCCGAACCCAAACAAATTTTTTCCCCGCTCTAAAACACCGGTAGCACTTGCCGCTCTACACTCGCGCGCACCGCCTGCATGACAAAAAAAAAGTGGAGAAAGAAAGAGAGAGAGAGGGAGAGAGAACACCGCCGAGCTCGCCACGGGTGTGCGTTTAAGCAAAGTGCGCGCCGCCGCGGCTAATACCCCGGCAATTGTCCTGCCGCCTCCCTCCGTTCGTGCGGGCGCGAAACACGAGACGCGCGGCGAAAATACCTGTACAAGCAGCGGCGGCGGTAGCACAGCGAGGAATTATTCGAGCGTGCGGCATATATATATACATACATATATTATAGTCGCGCCGCCCTCCCGCGGGGGCCAATTTGCTTAAGCAAAGATTCATCGTACCCGCGAGGAGATTCTATACTCTCTCTCTCTTTACGCTCCAGCGGCAGCTGAATGGCTTTTTCTCTCGCCCCCTCTGTGTGTGTGTGTGTGTGTGTGTGTGTGTGTGTGTGTGTGTGTGTGTGTGTGTGTGTGTGTGTGTGTGTGTGTGTGTGTGTGTGTGTGTGTGTGTGTGTGTGTGTGTGTGTGTGTGTGTGTGTGTGTGTGTGTCTCGTGTGTGCCGCATAGGCGTGGAATAAAAATTATGATGCGTTACGTAATGGAAATTGTCGCGTGCGAAGAGAGAGAGAAAGAGGTAGAGGACGAAGTGCGCCGCTGTCGCGTTTCTCTGTTGTGCGCGCGATGCGCGCCTTTGGTACGGTTCCGTCGTGCAAACGGGTTTTGTGTACAAGAGACGCGTGCGTCACGCGAGGTAGTGAAATTTTCCGCGCAAGATTTATTTATGTATTTTCATTTATTCATTAAACGGTTTTGAATTACAAAAATATATATATATGTGACTTGAAAAGAGCCTGTTATTTACACAAAGAAGTGTTTTTAGAGAACGTTATATACATGTATAAGCGTGATATACAAAAAAAAGTGTAGCATACCCGATAAAACAAACGTGATATTTGACACCGCTTCCAATACATTTATACACAGAAATTGCCCAACGTATTATCCAATATTTTTTATTTTATTTCCCGTCTGTACCGCAACTGCGCTCTTTTGTCGGCACTACGGCACGGGTATACACGCGCGAGAGTCCAGCCATAAAACTATCGCACATTCGTACATTTTTTTATCTCCGACAGATACCGCGGCTTCGTGCGAAAATGTGACTAAATAGCGGTCGCGCCGCGCAAAAAGGTTTCTCATTACCAACACGACGACAAAGTGCTAACCCTACATTGTCATTCTTTAATCTCTCACGATAAAATTCACTTTTTCGAATTACGCATACCGTCGTGCGCCGCGCTGATGGCCCGGCGACAATGTTCGACAAAACCCGAGTAGAGAATGAAACAATAACGAGTGTGCATGCAGACAGCGGCACAAAGTTCCGAAAGCTCGATTAAAACTTTGCCGTGTGGTGCCATTAGGGCCGACCATAGGCCCGGCAGGGCTGACACGAGCCGTGCGGGTGCTGAAATAAACTTGTCCGCCAAGTTTGTTACGAGATTTCGAGTGCAGTTAGCGTCTAGACAGGGTGAAGGTGGCCTGATAACGTTTCAATTCATAAGGTGCTTTTGAGAGAGTTGAGTTGGGGTGCATATATAGGATTTTTTTTCTTCGGTGAAAGATCGCTTGGAATGTTAGGAAGTTGGTATACATATGTTTAGAAAGTGATATGACATTGTAACGGTTTCGCCTTCAGCAAGAACTGTGATGACTAATACGTTTTTTTTATCTGCACGAGCGTTACGTATAGGGGAATTGCCATGTTAAAATAGCATACACGCGCTTGTTGAGATCAACTTCGCAAGAGATTTCGTAAAATCTGAGATGCAGTGAAATTCAAGCATACAGATATAAGTAGGCCTTATCTTTACATGTGTAATGTTTCTATTCCCATTCGCTGTGTAAGCAGAGCATCGTTCTCGGAAACTTCGCCTTTGTGTTTTTTGACACACTTATTTGCAATTCCGTCTAAAAATAAAAAAAACATTCGTAACGACATAGAACGAATATTTGTAACTTGCAATAATATTAGAACCGTCAAAGTCCAATCTATAATATGAACGCAAAAACACACAATCCAATCGCAAACAACTCCCATCAACATCGGAAAATAGAGAAAGGAAGCGAACTCGTTCGCCGCGCATTGCACTATCACACCTCATTACAAAAAATCCTCCTTATCTCTCACTCGAACCTCGCGCGTATCATTGCCCGCGCAGCATCACCATAATAACGCACTCCGATCGCGCACATCCCTCTAATAAAATTACAAACATCCACGCGATAGTAAAATCCACCACGCTCGTGTTTTTACAACAATATATACACACACACACACACACGCGCGTACAGAGGCCGCGGCTGTGTGCAGAGCTGCAATGAATGGACACACTGCAGACTCTCTCGCGAACTGGTTTCGCACAGATGGCGAAGAAGTAAGGAGCCATCGACCTGTCGCCCGCTTACGCAAGTTCGAAGGCTCGTATACGCTCGTAAGGAGAGAGAGAGAGAGAGAGAGAGAGGCGAGCGTATATACCACTTACAATATACGCGTCACGGCCGCTAAAAAGCTCCTCGGGCGGTGGATATACAGCGGGGGCGGGCGGGCAGACGTTTGTCTGCCAGACGCGTCGAGTGCTCTCAGGAAATATTGATTATTTTCGCGCACTATATACCCTACACTGCTACTGCTCTACACTCGCTGTCGCTCTGCCGCAAGCTCTTTCCTCTCCTCCTCGTCTCGCCGGCTGCTGCTGCTGTTGTCTATGTAGCCAACGCGCGGACGCTGGATGGCATTGTGTATTTTTATCGCTCCCAGTGTGTCACATTTTTATATCTACAGAGAGAATATTTTTACGGAGAGAGAGCCCTTTTTCGCGTGCGTGCGGGTACCGTTATAGGCAGCGCGCTCTCCTTGATCGATATACCGGTTCCTGATGGTGGCGGTATACTGCCAGTTAAGGAATCGTCGGGCCGCAATTTTCGTGCGCGCGCGCCTTCGAGTATTGTTTCTTATGGATTTTTGAAGATCGATGAGTGAAGGGAAGAAGAGTAATAATAACTCATATAGTAATATAGACTCATTGTTTTAGTGTACGCATTTGTAGCGATGAGATGTTTTCGAGCAACGACAACTGTATGAATTGATAGTAGGTTCTTATCAACATTTTCGCACTTACTTACGCAGATAGTCTGAAAACGAGACAACAAAAAGTTATCACCGTTATTCACCGCTTATTCATCATCCATATTTATCATCCGTCTAGTCCACTGCTATACGCCGCAATTAGAATATTTCATTGTACATTCAAACCGCAAGAGCTTTGTTCGCCTCGCGAAATCGTAAACCGAGCAATAAATTATTCCTCGATATATATACTCGTGAATTCCATTGCAAGATTTATCACGGAAGCAGCCACAACTACATTACCATCTCGTATATCCTCCTATCTTCCCCCGAACCATCACAGGCGCATTCACTATACACACACAACTTTAATAACGGAAAAGCTCAACGTGCGCGCGCGCGCGCTTTTTCCACCTGCCAACGGCACTCTCTCGCTTTCTCCTTTCTACGTATAACGGTTGGCGCGAGAGGGAGATTCACTTTTGCTCCCGTAATACGAAATTGTCATGCGACGACGTCGCGGCGCGTCACGCATCGCGAGCCGCACGCGCACGCGCCTGTCACCCGTGTGAACTTTCCGTATATCGACGTAACGCTAGGGGAAAATTGTTTGGCCTCGTTTCGCCTCGGCCAAAAATGAACAAACTCGCTCGCTCGCGCAGGATATTACGTTATATGTGTGTTTTTATGTATATATAGAGGCGGGGTGGCCGCCTTGTTATTGCCGGACTTTTAAAACCTGCCCTCGCGCGCGCGGGCGCGTTTTTGCTCGGGGTTATTGTTTAGCCCGCGCTGATTTATGGGATACACTCTGCGTGATTGAGTCATCGCGTGGGACACGGGCCAGGCGTCTTCAAATTTCCCGGATAATGCAGCGCGCGCTGTAATCTTAAAGCCGTAATTACGGGAATGTCAAACATTTGTGCACCGATGCTGTGTATAGAATAATATATCCTCCCCCCACCCCCTGGCTGCAATTCCGTATTATACATGACGAAGACTATAATATGGTTCCCTGTACTTTGCGATCTTGTCAAATAAGTAGGCTCCGTATACCAAAGTGGATTCCAGAAATAATTAAAAAAAAGAAAAAGGAAACTATTTTATAACAGTTCGCTCGTTAATTAACGCATTCCGAACGATAGCGTTTAAATTAAGCAACGTGTATGACAAGGGTATATGTATAACTAACGTACCGCTGCTCTTTCTGTTCCAGTTAAGAACGCAAGATGCCGGAAGAACGGAAGCCAAGCGTCGGGCCGACGGAGCCGGCGACTGAGAACGGTACCAGCTCGCCGAGCAAGAGTCCCCTCAGCAAGGGCAAGCTCACCCTCGCGAGGATCACCCTCCTGGACGGCACCGTCAAGGACTTCAACATCGAGGTGAGCCACCTGCCGAAGAACCAATATATATTCTAATGTCTTCGCGAGCCTGCAGGCTGCGGGAAAATTAAAAAGATCGTGATAAAAATGTTATAATAACGCCCACCGTAAACCTGGCTCATAATGTTCTCGTGTTAATAGTCGAGGGGTTTAACGGCGGACGGGCTGTAAAAGTCTATTTGCCCGAGCAATTCATAATGTTTAATTTCAATTGTTAATTTTCTTCGGCGCGGTTCGTATACAGATGTGTGGAACGGTTTGTTGGAATTGTAATTTAAAATATCGCTGAAACTAGAATGTTTAATTATGTTATTTATAAATTTGGTTGCCCAAATTATAAATAACGTAAAGTATAAATTTAAATTTAAAGTGGTGTAAACGATCAGATAACGTATAATGTGTCTATACAAGAGACTCTCGTGGAAAGTAATTTTAAAAAAGTTGCTGTAATCTTGACATCTTATATAATGCGATGAGAATGGTCATAAAATTGCGACAGCAATTATTACGATTTCCCACGAATTTCTTTGTGAGTCGCGTCAATTTTCTTTGACAGTCTTGCGTAGTCATTTTTTTACACCCATTCAATTCAATTCTTCGAAAGTTCAAAGTTTCATAATTTGACTGCCCGTCTTAATCGTTCTGTGAAAAAGTAGGGTGTAAAAGTACGAAACATAAATATTGATTTCCTTTTCAGAGAAAGGCAAAAGGTCACGAACTTTTGGACAGAGTATGTCAAAGCATAAATCTTATTGAGAAGGACTATTTTGGACTGATTTACGAAGACAAATACGACTCCAGGAATTGGCTAGATTTGGAGAGAAGAATCTCAAAGTTCCTAAAAAGTATGTATTAATACACTTTTCAGAGTCATTCGCATCAATTGTATATCTTAGACTTAAGTAGAACAAATCGTTCTTGGAATTTGCATATTCATTCATGCATAACGTTAGCATGACTCTTTATGTGAACTATAAATAATTCATTGCATAATATAAACCTTAAAATAACTGTTACATTTTTTTTTAATAAACAACATTATTTTATAATGAACCTATTAATTACATGCACGGATGCATATACTCACATCAAATCGTTTTACAGGCGAGCCTTGGAAATTTCATTTCGAAGTAAAGTTCTATCCCCCGGACCCGGCGCAATTACAGGAGGATATAACGCGCTATCAACTGTGCCTGCAAATTAGGAATGATATAATATCAGGGCGCTTGCCCTGCTCCTTCGTCACGCATGCTCTTCTCGGCTCTTACTTAGTGCAGTCGGAAGTCGGTGATTACGATACAGAAGAACATGGCAATACGTACTTGAAAGACTTCAAATTCGCACCCAATCAGACCCCGGAATTGGTTGTGAAGGTGATGGATCTTCACAAAACGCACAAGTGAGTTTTTTTTGTGATTATTTAATGAATATAAAGAGACTTAATTATCGTTTAAAATATTTTAAAAAAATTTTAAATTAATTTCTTTGCTTAATAATTATTAGCACTTTATTTTTCTTACTAAGAAAGTTGTAACCAAAAATATGCTAAAACTTCTTTAAACCAGCTTTAAAAAATAACGATTGTTTACTGCAGCATTTAACTTCTTTAAAGCTCAACTCCGATGCATTTGAATACTTGAGTAATTTGCTCTACTAACTTTGTTTTCGCAGAGGTCAGACACCTGCAGAAGCTGAACTGCATTACCTTGAGAATGCCAAGAAACTAGCAATGTACGGCGTCGACCTTCATCCGGCTAAAGACTCCGAAGGTGTAGATATCATGCTGGGCGTATGCTCGACGGGATTATCGGTTTACAGGGACAGGCTTAGAATCAACAGGTTCGCCTGGCCGAAAATTCTAAAGATCTCTTACAAAAGGCACAACTTCTACATCAAAATTCGCCCGGGCGAATTCGAACAATTCGAATCGACCATCGGATTCAAATTGGCGAATCACAGGGCAGCCAAGAAACTTTGGAAGACGTGCGTTGAGCATCACACTTTCTTCAGGTCAGTGATGTTGGATTGGATCCAAAGCCGGTTATTATTGATTTCTCGGGTGTATACTTTAAATGGTAATGTATTTATTCTCTTGTGAATTAATTTTTAGACTCATGAGTCCTGAGCCTGTAAAGAAAGTTGGTATATTGCCTCACCTGGGATCGAATTTCCGATACTCAGGACGAACGCATTACGAAACGAAGAAGACTCCGATCGAGAGACAACCTCCGAAGTTCGAAAGATTCCTCAGTGGACGAAGAATGACGTCGCGAAGCATGGACAGTAAGTAAAACACACAATCCTGTATTTTGTTCGTAGTTGTAAGACCTCCACCGCAAAGTGCCTTTTTAAGATATAAGTGCGACAAAGGCAGACTTTCACATTAACATTGAAATAGGCTCGTCACAACCTGTGCTTTCAGCCTTAGGTGCATCGAAGAACCTTGAACCTTACAGTTCAGAGCCGAGCAAGCGGCACACCATGAGCTACGAACCGGAAACGTTGCCTGCCATGGAGCACATCGACCAACGACCCAGTCCCATTAAAAAGCAAAAGGAGAAGGTATTGTTGACCACGTTACCACTAGTTGTAGGCAAGGCAAAAACGGAAAGATTAATTTTTTGGTAGAGATTAGAGAGCATCGTATCTATGGTCCCGTATTGAGCGGTTATGCGAACATTAGTAAATGTCCAAACACCAATTGGCTCACTTTCGAAATTATCAGTTCTGTCATTTTTACATTTACAAATCACTCGTTTCGATTCATTAATCATTCGAAAACAAGCTCTATGGATTTTTGTCGCAGGTGCCGAAAATCATTGTAAATTAATCGAAGGAAAATTTCTTTTAATCTTCTAACTTTTTACTAAATTTTTATTACTCTTCACTTTTGCACTGTTGATAATTGAATTTGAACACATTGCAAGCTTTTCAATTTTACAGTGCAGTGCTGTAAGTCTTACTTAAATCGTTATTTTTATTTCCTCATCAAGTTAATGGATTACAGTACAGTACTTAAATTAATTTTGCCTGTGCAATCTGTAGGGCTTTAGTCATTTATAACTAACTGACACATAACTAACACCTAATAGCTCGCGCGAAAAACAAGCGCCGGAACGACGTCAGCCAGCAGTGCGAGTAGCCTGGAAGGAGAATATGACGCCGGCGGAAAGGTACTACAGAAGACTACTAAACACCACTGAATCATTCCCATCATGCACTATTCCGTCATTTCGTAATACCTATATAAGCCTCTAGTTATTGAATCTAAGCGAACCATTTGGTGTTTCTATCATTTCTTCCAAAGCATGCCGCAATGTTCTTTCTCTTTGCTGTTTGCTCTTGATAAATTTAAAAGTTTGATGCAACTATATTCTTATTAATCAACTTTCTGATAATGTAAGCATCGCTTTTAAATTTAGTACATTTGTGTATACGAGTCACTGTTATTATTGTTCTATAGTCTGTGATTATAGTGTCATATGTTTGTATTCTTTGTCCTTGTGTAACGTCCAGTAAAATTAATGTAGTCTGAATGCCATATATAATATTTAAATAAATACTAAAATATCTTTAAACTAAAGGTTTTAATAATAACACATTTATAATATGCTGTAACGGAATAAAAATTAAGCGTATTTATTTTTGGACATCTAATATATAAAGAGCTCTATTACAAAAAACTGAATTCGTAATGAATGAATCATCTACTGCAATATTACATTAACGTTCTTGTGATATCGTATACCAAATTGTAATAGAGTATAGATGGATTATCATCTGTGATGCATGAACGCACGGCAAACGCGTTGTTTAGATATATATTACAATCATTTTGTATTCTGTATGTATATCAGTATAGGCAGATATAACGACTCATAGATTATAAGAAAGAGAAGTAGCCGCTTAAGCTTATTGCATGAAGCGACGTGTGATTGTGAATTACTTTGCATTATAGAAACCGGTCGGAGGAATCGCTGTCCTACCGCCCGGTGGTCTATCCAAGAAGAAGAAGGATATTAAAAATGAAAATGAAAAGGAAAACCATAATGATCTCAACAAATCTGATGTATTAAATGAGAGCGCACAGCTCGAAAGCATTGATGAAAAGTCGCCCGCGAAAAAGGACACTAAAAAGAAAGATAAGAAGGGCGAAAAGACCCCAGACAAGCCCGAAAAAGCCGAGAAGGAAAAGAAGGAGAAAGTTAAGGTAAGTCCGTTGAAACGCGATAGTGAAAATCACCTCACGTCGTCGGCAAAGTAGAGCCACATTTATCTCGCTTCGATTGGAGCGGGAGAGATGCTACTAACACATTTTGAACTGTAGTGATATATCACTTCTTTCTACTTCAGATTTTCCCACTAACCCCGCCTACGTAAAATGCACTATTGAAATCACTTACCTCATCATTCATCACACCCTTATTTTTGACAAAACGAATTTTTTTCTTTTTTTCCATCATTCTTTTCGTCACACACAAAAGAGTCCAGTCAGTGGCTTCGGGCTGTTCGGTAAGCGAGACAAGGACGAGAAGCAGAAGAAGCAAAAGAAGAACAAAGAGCTGGATGACTCGAAGGAAAAAAGTAACCTCGAGTCCGACCTGTCAACCTCGGAGAAGATCAAGACCCCCGATGAGAAATCTGATGCCGAAAAAAAGACGACGATCCCTGAAAAGTTAGCATTCACCAAGCCTTATGAGTACGAGGAGCACGAAACTTCGCCGACGAAAAAGCGTTTCACACCTCATGGTTTTTCCTATGAAGATAATAAGCCGGTGTCATCTGCGTTGCAGGATCAACAATCACCTACCTTTGGCAGCAGAAAGGCTACAGGTTTGGCCTTCAATTACGCTCCCGGTGAAAATAAAAAACTGGAGGAGCAAGTGGAGAAACGAAAGAAAGAGGCGGAGGAAAAGCAAGTTCCCCCACCTCAATCAGCTCTATCTCCTGTCGGTATCAAAACTCCGGGATTGAACTATGTTGAATCTGCTGGACTAAAAGAACAACAGAAAGGTGTTACCGAAGCAGCTACAGCTGCTCAACTAGCACCGGCCCAACCCACCACTGTTCCGGTAATAACAAAACCTGTAGTACAACCGCCAGCACCACCCACAACAACTCCTGCCAAAGTAGCTAAGGATCCAAAGAGCTTGTCAGAGGCCCTGATCAAGGGTGAGGCCAAGAACGAGGGTGCTCAAGTCGTACCAGGCGTCATTATTCCTGGTACCAAAGAAGCTGATTCAGAATATCACATATTGCCATTACCCGATGGTTCGAGAATAATTGGTGGAGTTATCTTCACAAAAGAGGGTAGACCTCTCGATCAAAGCACTCTGGGACCCGATGGTTCTCGTATCATTGACGGCAAAATTTGCTCTAAGGATGGAAAACCCATCAAAAAAGCAGACTTTGGCCCGCACGGTACTCACATTGCCAACGGTATTGTCACCGGTAAAGACAATAAGCCTTTGTACCAAGAAGTCCTTGGAACTGATGGTAATTCCATTAAAAATGGTATTCTGTATGGTTCGGATAGTCGCATCTTGAGTGGAAGTGGGCTTGGACCGGATCACACACTTGTCAAGGATGGCAAAATCGTGTCTAGGAATGGCAAGCCGCTACAGTACAATAAATTAGGAGTTGATGGCACGTTCGTCAAAGAAGGATTAGTGTTTACCCAGGATGGCAGACCTTTGACTCAAGGTTCTTACGGAGCCGATGGAAACTACATTGTAGGTGGTATAGTCTGCAGGAATGACGGCAAACCTTTAGATCAGATTGCTTTATTGCCTGATGCAACATATATCCACGATGGGCTAATTTACGGTAGGGACGGTAAGCCTCTTGCTAGTGGTGATCTCGGCCACGAAGGTCATTACGTCACTGAGGGTAAAGTTTACGCTAAGGATGGTAAACCAGTAAAACATGTGAGTTTCAGTTCGGATGGTTCATCAATAAAGGATGGCATAGTGTACGGTAAGGATGGCAAATTCTTGAACCAAGGTTCTCTCTTGCCAAATGGTGCACACCTTTCGCATGGTAAAATTGTTGGTAAGGATGGCAAATCAATCAAACACGCTTTCTACAAGCCGGACGGTAGTTTTGTAAAGGATGGCATCATTCATGGTAAGGATGGCAGACCTCTTAACCAAATCCCATTGATCGTGGATGGATCATATATTAAGAATGGTATAATATGCGATAGAAATGGAAAACCATTGAATCAGAGCTTATTCAAACCAGACATTACAGCTATTAGGGACGGTGTAATTCTGAATTCCAACGGTACACCCTTGAAGCAAGGTATCTTAGGTCCCGAAGGAGTGACAATCAAGGATGGAAACGTAATTGGCAAAGACGGTAAGCCAGTAAAGCAGGAGTCTCTGGCCTCCAATGGTACATACGCGAAGAAGGGTCTCGCGCATGCTAAATCCGGAAAACTCTTAAATCAAGATTCTTTGGTACCAGAAGGTCTGGCTATTAAAGATGGCAAGGTAGTAACAAAGGAAGGCAAACCCATCAAATTCTCCTTCTTTAGGCCAGACGGTAGTTACGTTAAAGACGGTCTTATTATTGGCCAGGACGGTAAACCTCTTAATCTCAGCTCAACTTTACCGGCAGATAGTTACATCGCAAATGGAGTGATCTTTGATCACTCGGGTAAGCCTTTGAACAGTGATGTTTTCTGCTCTGATGGAGCCTATGTAGCTGGAGGACTTATCCATGACAAAGAAGGCAAACTTGTAGCTGAGGGTAACTTTGGACCCGATGGTAACCGAATCAAGAACGGATTGATCATGGGTAGGGACGGTAAGCCTTTGACACAAGATGATAATGGACCCGATGGTTTAGCAGTTAAAGATGGTAAAATTGTGGATTCTCAAGGAAAACCTAAAAACCAAGCGTCTTTGTTGCCTGATGGATGTTACATCAGAGACGGTGTCGTATATGATGTGAATGAGCGACCACTGAAACAAGGTGCTTTCAGAACTGACGAGACGTACATCAGGGACGGTTTGATCTACGGATGGGGTGGACAGCTTTTGAACGCCGGTACGACTCTGCCGACCGGACACTACGTAGAGGAGGGTCGGCTATTTGGTAAGGATGGGCAGCCTCTAAACCATAGTTCGTTCGGAACCGAAGAAGGTTACATTCAAAATGGTTTTATTTACGGTAAGGATATGAAGCCATTGAAACGAGGAACCTTTGGCGATGAAGGTAGCTACATTCAAGATGGTTCGATTTATGGATCGGACAGGAAATCTCTCAACAAGAAACTTTCCATCGTTACGATCACATACTATCGCTATGGTTTGGTGACAGACAAAGATGGCAAACCTTTGAAGCAGGCAATGTTTAATGAAGATGGTGCGACCATCAAGAATGGTAAAATCTACGATCGGGAGGGCAAACCCTTAACACAAGCACAAGTTAATTCTGATGGTAACATTGTTAAGAATGGACTAGTGCTAGGCCCAAATAAAAGACCATTGACTCAAGGACAACTGGCTCCCGAGACATGCTACGTCAAGGATGGAAAAGTATATGAGGCTAACGGTCAACCTCTGACTCAAGAGGCTTTTGGACCGGAAGGTCTTAAGGTTGTTCAGGGCGTCGTAGTTGATGAAGCTGGAAAACCTTTGAAAACCGCCACATTTGATACCGACGGTAATGTCGTCAAAAACGGCGTCGTGACCTCGCCTCAGGGTAAACCTTTGGACAAATACTACACAACTATCACGATAACGCTCATAAAAAGGGGTCTGATATGCAACAAGGACGGAACACCGGTAGCTAGCGGTGTCTTCTCCGAGGACGGCAGCTACGTGAAAGACGGAAAGATCTACGATAAGAGCGGCAAGCCTAAGAATCAGGAGCTGTTCGATGAGAGTGGTTCTTTCATCAAGGAGGGAGTCGTTTACGCGACGAGCGGACAGCCGCTGGAAAAGGAAGAAATAAGCATCAGGGACATGAAGAGTGCTGCGACGAAGATGAACGTGCCTAAACAGAAGAAGCCGGTAGTGCCGGTCAGCACGCCCACAATAGTCAAATCGACGACGAAGCAGTCGATGGTGAAGGATCAGGAGGGCGTGACGCGGAACGTCGAGGAGCGCGTTGAGGACCTCACACCAGGTGGTACGGGTCAAGTTACCGTTTCCACGCACACTGATAAGGTGAAAATTTTTGCAAAAAATTCTCAGTGCGCATTTTAACAAATAGAAAAGAAAATTTATCGTTATCAAGACGATTATTCCCAAGAGTTAATAGGTAGTACTTAAGATTTTGAATTTTACAATTTTAAAACATATTGCTATTATATGAAATTTAGTGTAAATTTTTTTTTCTGCTGCTCGAGAATGCTAAAAAAGAAATAGATTGTTGTGTCATTGTTATTTTACTATGAACCTGTTTCATATTTCGTGTAAAAGTCTTTCATTACTTGTTTTCCTTTTTTTGTTCAGAATATATAAATCATTGGACATGTAAAAATGTTGTTGCATGGTATTGTATCCATTTGTCCAGTTTTAATTTTAATTCTGTTCCTGCTTGTTATCATATTAGCCAAATTAGTCAAATTTATATCTACCTTTGATTCTGTAGTATATTATATACAATGTATGCATAAATTTTCAATCCATCTAATTAAAATCGTAAGTCTTGATATCAGTAAAAATTCATTTATCTTCATATTCATTAAATAATAACAAACCATTTGTGTACATCCAGGTAAAAATATATTCTTTTATTTTAATTTTAAAACATTACCATAATCAGCTGTCTCATTTTCGTAGTGATGTGCACATATGAGTATATCTAGTTTTAATTAAAATAATTTCTGAAAAAATATAAGAAATGTCACCTTTTTATCGACAAGGAATATTTTCCGTTATTTTCGTACAAAACTTTGTTGAGCAAATTTTGTAATTCAATTTTGCCAATATCTTATCTTAAGCTTAATTTAAACAATATCAAAGTAAAATCATCACCATCATTAGTTATAACCATTATTTAAAAAGTTGCATTAGTCACAAAGTAGTTGTATTTAGGCCGAGGCACCTAGCGATGACACGGTTCCGTATATCTCAGCAACAGCGGTGACAACTCGCACAGCTACCATGCACGAGGATCTTGAAAAGAACCAGAAAACCAGTCAGGTTCGTTAAATGATTTATTAGTTATTAGAATATCACTAAGAATAAGCTATACTGTAGCTTATTTTTACATTATTCTTATTACACTAAGTAGATAATAAATTGAAAGTAATTTAAACGATATTTTATTTGTAACATTTATAACCCTGGTTAGAAAGGTTACCTTCATTCATTTGTGATTTAAATTGTTCATAATAGTTTCAAATTAATATAGTAATTGTATAGCATACATGTATAATAAAAAAAAAATAGGTAGCTTTAATTCCATTAAATTTCTAATTTTTAATCATTCAAAATGAATTTTATACAAATTATGAATTAAAATCTTCAATCTAAAATATAGGCGATGAAAAAAATTCAAAAGAGAAGCATTCCTACATGAAATACTCGGTTCCCAAATAAAAGTTTCAAAACGAATTAGAAAGCCATCATCATTTGTTCCGAACTTCCTTATTTTCTAATCAGGGGCCTTAGGAGTAGTAGCTTGTTACCATTTACTTTGTACACTAGGTCGAAGAAAAGACCGTAGCGCACACGACCGCGACCAGTGCCACAAGGCAGGAACAGCGCACCGTGACGCAGGAAGTTAGGACTACGAGTCACGTGCTCTCCGGAGAACAGGTAATTTTCATATTCCCGCAGTTTACCGTGAGTTTGATAGAATGCTCTTGAACATACACGTATATATTATATATACTTCGAAGGCATGCATTGTTGCGTTTGCTCGTTTTTTCCCGACATTGACTGAGTAATTGAAGTGTGCATTGAAAGTTATATTTATATTTTCTTATATCTAGTTGTTGTTATATTATACATTCGTTGATCTATAAATACCGTGAGTTTTTATTATATATATATATTTTATTGATGTATGTCACTCGTGTATTTAATTACTGTTTAACACATTTAATATTAATGATCGAAGACACTCCAGTAAATGTTATTAATGTTAAGTATTAGATTTATAAAAATTTATAAATAGTTGTCTTTTTAGTGAAATAGTACCTTTTGATTATTAGTAAAAAAACTTTACTGGAGTCGTTTCTAAATAACACACTAAAACACCAAATTTTACACTTGCCACTTATAAATATGAAGCCACACAAATTACACTTTAAAACACTAATGCATTTAATAATTATTAATTTATCATAAAATTTGAAAAGCTCATTGCTTGGATCAATTAATGTTGACGAAAGTAATTAACAATATAGTTCTTGTAAATTATTAGTCGATTCGTATATTAAAAAGTTACGTGCTGCAGTTAACAGCCACATTCATGGCTAAATTTCATAATTATATTTTATTTTCACCATTTTTTTTTACACACGAACATTATTCATTTCGACGGCTTGGCTAACGCATTGCATGATGTAGCTGTTTACACGACGTCACAGTACATCCAGTTCAAGTAGCTGTGATTCCGGCACACCCATCGATCTTGACGACTATCAACAAGGTTTCTGCAATCAGTATTACCAGGTAATTACGTCGTAAGGAACTAATCAGGTGGTATTAGTTTTACCAATATGTACTATATAAGTAGCAGTTTTAAGGTATTTAAATTAAAGATTTTAGGATTTATGTAAATCATCATAGTTGAATCATAACACAAATAAATTCAAAATTTTGTATTTGCAAAAGATACCGTTGTAACATATCAAAGTATATCGTTTCAGACGTCAATTAAAATAAGTAAATGTGATAATCGTCAAATACATTTTTAACTACTTGAAAATTCTTTTTTGAATCTCGGTGGGCAAATTCGACGTTCGATGTCTGTTTAGCGGGCGAGAAATCGACCACTTCGCGCCCGCTTAATTAACATACATTAACAGTCGCTTTTTGCGCCCTAGGTTCAGAAAATAGTGTAAATACGCAACATGGGCACAAAGTGATTCACCCTCGTCTCTATATTCGCCCTCCCTTCGCTCAGGCGCCAAACTCGACTCGGGCCAGAATCACCTACTTTGCGCCCTTGTTGCGTAATATACTATTTATGCACGATTAACTTCATAATATAATAATCGTGGAAATCAAATATAATCGTCTCGTATAACTTTTACAGTTACTTTATGTTCACACATTTATACATACCTCATATCACAGTACACTGCTTTTAACAAGTGCAAAATAATAACACAACACTACACCAATACACTTGGAAAACAGGACATCAACTTTAAACAAATCTGGTACAGTATCTGTATGTTGTGTATATATAAAATATCAAAAGAATGGATTTGTGTTTTCTGTAAAAAGGCGGATAACTATTTTTTAATTGAGTTGCATGATTACAATCAGCTAACCAAGAGCTGGAAAGTGAACATTGCACTCAGGTAAGCGACGAATAATTGCCGCAAGTGATTGCTTATAACGCATCGGTAATTCTGTGTGGTATATACTTACCGTTCTATTTACATCCCAGAAAAATGATCTACAATTATACATGTATGGTTTATTATGTGCAATTTTAAATTATTATTCCTTACGTATAATTTTATATGTATGCTCATCGAAAACATTTTTATTCGTGATGCATGGATTCCACGTATATAACAGGTACTCTACGGCATGATAAAAAAATGACTCATTATTTTTTTTCTGCCAGGCCGACATGAGTCAAATACAACTCATGCCGCTCATGCATTTTTCCGTACTTGATGACATCGAACGGTTCGACAGTTGAATCAAACTATCTAAAATCATGATTTTCTTATTCTGTAGGATTTTAAGAGTTATTATATTCAACAGGATACTGAGTCCATAATTTAAAATAATATTTCATATTTACATTGACGTATGCATTATCATTAACAACTTTATTGCGTAGGCTGGAGGAGTAGACAAAGCTTATACATTGTCAGTAGTGAACCTGTTAAATATAATTCTTTAAACTTTTTAAAATAATTATTCACAGTGTACAATCGAATCTGGATACAATTAATATCATTTAAATTTTATTTTAAATCAAAATTCCTTTTAACGAAGTAGTTACGTTAACGGGATGCCATAGTCCTACCATTACCGACCGAGCAATTCACACAGTTTCAAGCTGATTAAAAATAAAATACGTCGAATCACAAAAAATCAAGAGAACACTCTTCTGTGTTTTTTAACGTTCTATCATTCAGTCAAAGTTTGGAGTCGAAATATCAAGTCATTTCTGCAAAAACTTTGAACAAACGAAATTTAATTTCGTTCAAAGTTTTTGAAAAAACGGCTTGATATTTCGACTCCAAACTTTGACTGGATGATAGAACGTTAAAAAACACAGAAGAGTGTTCTCTTGATTTTTTGTGATTCGACGTATTTTATTTTTAATCAGCTTGAAACTGTGTGAATTGCTCGGTCGGTAATAGTACGAGTAAGGCATCCCCTTAAGGGGATTAAATTAAATTTAATTTCGTTCAAAGTTTTTGAAAAAACGGCTTGATATTTCGACTCCAAACTTTGACTGGATGATAGAACGTTAAAAAACACAGAAGAGTGTTCTCTTGATTTTTTGTGATTCGACGTATTTTATTTTTAATCAGCTTGAAACTGTGTGAATTGCTCGGTCGGTAATAGTACGAGTAAGGCATCCCCTTAAGGCGATGTGAGTGCCACCCGTTACCGACGATTGCAGGGTCCTGTTTTTTTTTTTTTTTTTTTTTCATTTAGTTTTTAATTGTTTATTACCGAATCTACAACGTGTCAAAGAGATTTTTCCTCAAAATTCATTATTGAACGAGAAAAACGGGTCCCTGAAATCGTCGGTAACAAGGAGGCCTCGCATCGCTTTAATGTAAAATTATAAAAATAAAAACTTAATAAGAATACATATGATTAAACGCATATTAATATTGACATACATTTATAATTATATGTCCATAAAAAAAAATTCTAGTCACTGGAATTTCTAGTAAAAGACCTCTGTACTCTTTTGTGTGAACTTCTATTTATGTGCTATCTGAAACCCTGTAACATCAGATAAATAAATGTCATTTGATTAAATATCTTTTTTAAATTTTATAGGGAGATCCGGCTGGTATAGTCGCGACTGAAAGCCACGTATACGCATACGAGCCCGACAATAATGTGACCACCACGACGACGGTACCGCTGGTAGCGACGGAGTCGAGGAAGGTTGCTGTCGAAAGCGAAGACGGAAACTACAGCGCAACCGGAGAAATCGTTAGCTCGCAGACGATTTCCAGTAAAACTCGCACCGTTGAAACAATCACAGTAAGTTTGTGAAAAACGTCATTTTCATTCTTCTTTTTATTTTGTTGCCACGTTCAATTTAAAATGATGAAATTATCATAGGCTTGAGGTGTACTCATTGTTTTTTAAACACATAATTTTATCTTTTTATTGGCTTTTATTAATTTTTTGTTATTGTTTTACAGTATAAAACCGAGCGAGATGGAGTTGTTGAGACACGCGTAGAACAGAAGATAACGATACAATCTGACGGTGATCCAATTGATCATGACCAAGCTTTGGCAGAAGCTATCACGCAAGCTACCAAAATGAATCCAGACATGACA
Source organism: Torymus aiolomorphi (assembly GCA_036365515.1). NCBI lineage: Eukaryota > Metazoa > Arthropoda > Insecta > Hymenoptera > Torymidae > Torymus > Torymus aiolomorphi. The sequence goes on from CM070877.1 coordinate 147,715,684, forward strand.
GTCGAGAAAATCGAGATCCAGCAACAGACAGCGCAGTAATTTTGTAAATCGATGCTAAGTATGATGCGACGGGGTGCCCTGCCTGTAAAGTAAAACAAGTGTCTAATATCATGAGACTTAACGAGTACTGATAGAAAAAAAAGATAATTGTAATTTTCATCAAGCGCGATATGTGTTCACGTCAGCATTTGAAATGTCAAAAAAATAATCTAATAATTCACCTTAATGATATTTGCAATGAATATCTTTAAACTTAAAAAAAAACTACGGTGATATTGTTTTAGCTTAATTCTTGATTGAGAATCAAGAATGTGTGCGCATTCGCTTACTAGCGATAGAGTTTATATACGCGAAGTATGAAATATGCGTGCATGGTAAACGTGTAAACAGCATAGATATATTATTACAGGATTAACGTACTACATATAAAAGATGTCACGTGTGATGTATTGGCTTGAAAAATGTGAAAAACAGGGTGCCCTACCTTCTATACTGGAATAATAAACAAAAAAAGACTTCTGCGGGCATAAGCAATGGAATTGCTTGCGCAGCATAAATATAAATAACTAAGAGAATTAATTTTAAACGAATGAAATAACGAAAAATGTCATGATCACGATTCAATCGAAACCCATATTTTTACTTTGTAAATTCGTTCTTCGTGCATTAACTCTTCCGAGCTTTAGCATTTTCTTTCAGCATTTTTGAAGTCGCTTCATGTATTATGTCTGTAAAGTGGAATTTTTTCACTGATGCGCGTTTTTATTGTACGTGCGGAATCTGATGTGATGATCGAACGTAACAATTGTAGCTTTGTTACGAAATTGCCTGTATAGTACGATTATTCTGATACGGTAGATATTTTGACACTTTAAACAGATATTATATATACTGGTATAAATGCTAAAGAGTCAGAGGTGTCTGGATATAAAATATTAATATATTATACATAGTATACATATATAAAATATACTTAGGCTACGGGAACACTTGAATCATCATCACTTTTAATAACAATATGAAAAAGTTATGCAATGATAAAAAATCAATATAAAACTAGGGAGGCCGTGCCCCCTGCGCGCTGTCGCGCGCCCACCCCCCCGCTGTCTATGTAAAAACTTCGTTTTTAGGCACGACCGCTTCTCGGGAGAGCCTTATATTTTCGTCAGTGCGGAAATTGTAACACTTCAAATTCTGAAAATTTACAACATAAAAACTATTTTTCACCCAAAATGAGTTCATTTTCAGATATGTATGTATGTCTGTACGTATTTATGTGATCAAGTAACCCGATTATCTGAGCTAATCAAGTAACTGACAGTTCTCTACCGAGCCGAATCCATCGGAAAATAAAAAAAAATGGCAGAGCAAATAATTAAAAAAAAAAAAAAAAACAGATTTTTAAGCTTAATGTATACAAAATTAACTTTAAGTCAAAAACAACAAATGCATCTCCTAACACTAATTAAAACACATCTTTTTTATATTGAACATGTTTTTCTACAAACAATATTTGGCAATACAATAGCGAAAAAACCGCTAAAAACATACAAAATAGTCGTTTTTTTTTTTTTTGCTATTTCTTTACAGGATTCGACTTTAAACAAAAATGTTAAATGTAAAAGTTATAGATAATATTAAAAAAAAAACTTTTTCCTATTGAACATTTTTTTATACGATCAATTCCTGACCAGTTAAATAAAAAAAAAAAAAAAAGATTTTTAATGCCTAAATATACCTAAAACTGTCGATTTTCGGTTATAACTTAGTCGGATTTGATTTTATACAAAAATGTTAAATGTAAAAGTTATAGGTAATATCGAAACAAAACTTTTTTCCATTTAACATTTTTATCTAAGTTTTAAGTTTCTGACGAAATAAACTTATAAAAACGATTTTTAATGCCTAAGTACACCTGAAATAGTCGATTTTCGCCTATTATTCACCAGTATTTGACTTTACACGAAAATATTAGATATAAAAGATTTAGATAACAGTGAAAAAACTTTTTTCATTGAACATTTCCGTGTATAATCAATTCCTGGCGACCTAAATTTATAAAAACAATTTTAATAACGCGAAAATACACTTTAAATAGTCGATTTTCGCTTATCATTTAATATGATTTGATTTAATACAGAAATATCGCATACAAAAGTGGTAGACCTCAGCAAACAAAACTTTTTAGTTGATGAACATTTTCACGTAAACAATTTCTAGTAAGTTAAACCTAAAAGAACGATGAAAAACGCTTGAATACAATCAAAATAAGCGAATTTTGGCCATTATAGAAAACAAATAATTTTTCATAAATGCGTTACAGTTTTTATCAAAATATAATATATTAGTATTTAAAATGTAACAGTTTTGCAATGTCGAAGATATAAGGTTCTCGTGAATAGTAGCGGGCGTGCCTCGTATGTAAAAACGAAGTTTTTATATAGACAGCGGGGGGGGGGGGCGATAGCACACAGGGGGGCACGGCCCCCCTAGTTACATTATAGGCACGACAACACTTCTGAGGAAAATCTTGCATTTTTGTGTCAAGTCAAATCCTTGAATAATAATAAGCGAAAATCAACTATTTAGGCATTTAAAAATCGTTTCTGTAGGTCTAACTCATCAGGAATTGATTGTACATGAAAATGTTAAATGGGAAAAAGTTTTGTTTTATTATAATTTACAACTTTTACACGTAACATATTGGTGTAAAGTTAAATCCTGTCAAGATATAGGCAAAAATCGTCCATTTTATGTTTATTGAAGCGTTTAAAATCGTTGTTATAGGTCTAACTCGGCAGGAATTGGCTGTACATGCAAATGTTAAATAGGAAAAAGTTTTGTTTTATTATAATCTACAACTTTTACACTTAAAATATTTGTGCAAAGGTAAATTCTGTCAAGTTATAGCCAAAAATCGTTCATTTTTGACCTTTTTAGCTGTTTCGCAGTTGTATTGGCAAATATTGCTCGTAGCAAAAAAATGCTTAACAGAGAAAAGGTGTCTTATAATTAGTTTTAGCAGATAGATGCGTAGATATTAACTTAAAATTAATTTTTCTATACATTATGCTTAAAAATCGATTTTTTGAAATTTTTCTTTGTGCTCGATTTCCTAAACTTTTTTATTCATCTTTCTCAGTAGAGGACCATCAGATAGGTATAATTAAAGGAGCATTTTCTTGCAATTCTGATGGAATCGATCGGAAATTCATTGAGGTAATCAGGTAACTTGATTACATACGAACGTACAGACATACATGCATCTCAGAAACTGACTATGAGTGGAAAATGGTGTTTACACATTAAATTTTCAGTATTTGTATTTCGACAATTTTTGCTCTGGTGAAATTATAAGGCTCTGCCAAGTAGCGGTCGTGCCTAAAAAGAATCAAGTTGTTTAAAAAGTGGTGTACATTTTACTGTTCTGTGCAAAATATTAGTTATAATTATTAATTATAATAGATTAATAAATTACATACCAATAGCATTGATGCTTTGGTCAGCGTATATGTCTAAATTTAGCTATAGAGTGTGTAGCTCTAGACCTACATATTTTTCAAGATTTTTGTTTTAAACATATTTTACTTTATGTTTAAATATAATCCATCCATTTAAAGCAGCGACAATTTCGATGAAATCAACTTTCAAATTGTTTTAAAATAATTTTATTGTAAGTAATTATATAAAAGAATTAAATTTTTAAGTAAATACCTTTTTAATTAAAATATTATGCTGCGAATAAATCTGATTCATTTACACTTTTATGACAAGTTTACTCGTAAATTATATATGGAGATTAGTTCTACCTTTGACTTTTATAAAAAAAAATTGATTAATTAATGGTTTGTCTTAATGAAATACAATTTTGAATACAAATTACTTGATCTAATTGTTATTTTCAGCATTTCCAAAGTGGCCTTTTAGCCTTGCCCTCGGTAACGATATTTGCCGAAAAATGATATTGTTTCTTAATTTTCATTTATAATTTTTTAAAAAATGCACCATTCCGCCTTTATAGCGATGTTGTATCATAAAGCATTGTATTATTGAGTTGTATTTATTAGTTTGCATTATAGAGATTTACTTCGCTTCATTGAAATAGTTTAAGCGCTGCTACAGTTAAAACTGCTACAAAGTATTTTATTTTCTGTAGTAACACACGATTGGACAAGAGTTTTATTATACACACACGCACACACACACACACACACACACATACCGTGGAGGTAACGATGTCGTTATCACTAAATGCTGTAAAAACGTCGTTTGTAAGTTTTTACTTTCGTACAGATTTTGTTTCGTCCTTTATTAATTTAATGTTTTTATTTTAATAACAATTTATTATGTATCGTAATAAGTAACTATAAAAAGTAAGAGATCTTTCATTGCGAGACTAATATTTACATTTTGTATGAAAATTGAAAAATCCAGTCTCCCATATATACCTTTCTTCTTCATTGTAACATTGTGATTAATTTTTTCTACAACGAGTCTAAAACTAATAAATCAGATTACAAATAGCCTATTTTTTATTTACTTTTATTACTTTTTTTATTTGTAAAATGTTGAAAAATTCGCAGTTTTTTCCTTTGTTTTATTTTTAATCATATTTTGGTCATTTTTCTGATTTCTCCAAAATGGCCGAGGTAATATGTGACTATTTTTCATTTCTTTGGTAGATAATGCTAAAATATTTATATTGCTTCAGTAAGTAAATAAATACAATTATTATAATTCTAATAATTGTTATGTTATAAAGACTTTACTTGATTTCCACGAGGGAAAAATTTGTGATTGTGTAACTCCTGTTGAAATTCCAGGGAATGAAAATACCGGATTAATATTTTGAAACATCGCCCTTGAAACTGATTTTCTAAAGGCAGGCGGTAAATTTAAAGAACCTACAAATTTAAAATATTATTTAAATTTAGCAGTTTGCTTGAACGTATAAATATAAAAATATACATACTTGTTATATCTTCACTTAAAGATATATCTAATTTTTTTCGTGATTGTTGGAGTTTTTCAAGTTTGAATCTTCTCAAAAATTCACGTGAATTTTCTGTAATATGTTTTTCATCCAAAATTACTACAGTTAAGCGATTGATATAATTATTAATGAAAAAATATTCAAAGGCTGGTAAAATTTATTTCATTTAAACTCACTTAGAGAATAACTATTGGCTATTAGGTTTTCTCGATATCGACGAATTTTTGTAACTGGGTTACCTTGTATAAACAAGTTTTCTAATCGATGTAAACTGCTGATAGTTTCAGTTAATTCTTTAATGTTCTTAATTAAGTTATCTTTGGCTTCAAGTGTTACTAACTTATCAAAGTTTTTAATGTCATTCAAAGATGTAAGTTTGTTATTTGATATATTAAGGTATGTCAAACAACCCTTGAAAAAAAAATTTATTATATTTATATTTTTTAATACACTAGATAATAATATACAAATTAAAATTTAGGTAACAAAACTCACGGCTAGTGCAGATGTAGTTCTTGGTTCAAAACATAATCTTTCTCCTATAGCCAATCTTTGCTTTTCAACATGTAGTTCTGACAAATTGGTTAAGTTTTCCAAGCCCTCTATTACCGTTATAAGATTATATCCTAAAAATAACTTTTTCAGTTTTACCATGTTACCCAGATTTTCAATTTTCGTTAATTCATTATGTTGCAGGTAAAGGTGTGTTACATTAGTAGCAAAATCAAGATTTTTTATTTTTTCAATGCAATTTCTTTGAAGATAAATAACTTTTAAACTTTTACATGTGCTAAAATCTTCCTAAAATTAATAAACCATTTGTTAGTAGAAAATTTAAAGAATATTTTCAATTAAAATCCATTTGTTTACTATTTCGTTAATGCATTGATCGTCCATAAAAAGATGTGTAATTTTCTTCAAATGATCCTTATTTATTTCTTTTATTAAAGATTTATGTGATTGCTGTTGCAAACATTTTTTTTCCACTAACAATGTATTTAATTTAGCCATCGTGGATTCCCGTTATTTCCAAAAATAAAAAGTGCTACCCTTGTATGTCATCTCAATATGGGAGTTCATTGATCAAACTAGAAGATTTTCACGGCTTGTTATAGTTATGTACTTGACTCCCGTAACCTAAAGCAACCAACAAATTTAAACGAATACCTAAACCCCAACTCCGGAATAGATCGCAGCGCCCCCATGACTTCATTTACGTATTTTCATTAATTTAAGTGTACTTATAAATTTTAAATTAATCATAACTCAGTTTTCCCACGTGTAAAAGTTAATAAGGATTACTTTTAAACAAGTTTCATGAATTTAAATGAATAAATGAACTTGTATTTTGTAGAGAAAATTCAAACGTTCAGTGGACATTTCTGAAAATGACTCCAAATTTTTCTCTACAAAATACAGATTTATTAATGGAATTTAATTTGGGAAAACTCTTGTAATCGTGTCTTTAATACTAATTACACGTGGGAAAACTTTATTTTTACGTTAATATTGCTCCAAATTTTTTTAATTAACAAAAAACACTTTTGACAGTAAGTGGCGTTCCAATCGGGGTAGAGAGCACTATTAAATTTTACAATACATGAAACTAAACATTTAATTTACAACTAGGCGCTGTTTATACGAGCGTTTTCGTATAAATACATATTTATTTATAAACAAATAATTTGTTTATTTACGTATATTAAAACATTTAATTTTATAATATATGACAAATTTGAAGAATATAAAATACTATATATAAGCAATAACTGAGGCCCTTCCCACATAAACGCGTACGTCTGCGTTCGGCGGCCGGCGTGTGGCGCTGGCGCGTACAACAGGACGACAACTTAAAGAAATTTAGTCATTGCCAACATCGACGATGTTCAGACTTACTTACACAGTGCATCAATATCGGAGCAGTACTTGTCATACTCTGGGGCCTTTCTACATATGTGTGTTCTGTGTGTTCTGTGTGTTCCCGTCAAAGCAGATAGATCTGTTCCGTTTATCATGAAGTAAGAGAGAAGGAGACATAACTCCATGTACTATAAGTGAGCTAATTCCCGACGAAATTCGCCAGGTCCGCTGGTCGAAATAGCCTCCCCTAACTGGTGTCAGCGCTTCACGCGTCGTCTGCGGAACTAAATGGCCTACGCGACGCGTTTATCACACAATCGATAAATGGGTACTTACCATATGAAAATATGATGATACTACTAAAAGATCTTTTTTCAGAAAATCGGTATAAAAAATGTAATTATAATTGAGAATTTTATAACAGAGATTTCATCAGACATGAAAAAGCTGTATTCGGATCGCTAATCCAAAAACAAAATTAAAAAATCCAAATAGGAGCAGTTACCAGCCAACTGCTGACTAAAATTTTAATTATGAAATTGTAATCATGAATCTTACTTCATGATTTTAATATTAATAAAGGATATTTGGTTGTAAGAAGTACATTAATGAATTTATACAAAAATACAATATATAAATAATAAATAATAAATATTTTTTTTTAAATAATTTTAAAATTAGGATATTTTTAAGGGGATGCCATACTCGTACCATTACCGACCGAGCAATTCACACAGTTTCAAGCTGATTAAAAATAAAATACGTCGAATCACAAAAAATCAAGAGAACACTCTTCTGTATTTTTTAACGTTCTATCATCCAGTCAAAGTTTGGAGTTGAAATATCAAGCCGTTTTTTCAAAAACTTTGAACGAAATTAAATTTCGCTTTGTTCAAAGTTTTTGCAAAAATGACTTGATATTTCGACTCCAAACTTTGACTGGATGATAGAACGTTAAAAAATACAGAAGAGTGTTCTCTTGATTTTTTGTGATTCGACGTATTTTATTTTTAATCAGCTTGAAACTGTGTGAATTGCTCGGTCGGTAATGGTACGAGTAAGGCATCCCCTTAATACCTATATTCTTTGGTTTAACTCAGACTTTTAGCATACAAGCGCGCCACTACACTATCGGGAAAGTTTTAAATATATTTTTAAATGTAGCTTATAAGGACTGCCCCCATTTGGGTTTTTGATTTTGTTTTTGGTATAGCGATTTGAATACAGCTTATTTTTCATATTTGACCAAATCTCTGTTATATAATTCTTTATATCTTTCGATTTTCTGAAAATAGATCTTTTTGTAGTATCATTATATTTTCATGTGATAAGTAAGTACCCATTTATCGACTGCGCGATAAACGCGAAGGCCAATTAGTTTGCCAGACGCCGCACGAGGCGCTGAAACCAGTTAGAGGAGGCTATTCCGCCGAGCGAACTTGACGAATTTTGTCGGGAAAGTCGGCTCACTTTTTAGTCGCCGGAGCGCATGGAGTTACGTCTCCTTCTCTCTTACTTCATGCCGTTTATGTAAGACAGAGACAGACATAGAGAGAAGTTGTCTAGAACGGACAGAACACACATATGTAGAAAGGGCCCTGCACGGGTCGCTCCTTTAGGCTTCTTCTATACTTGCCTTCGGAGCGCTCCCGCGCTCCTTGATATTCTATATTCTCTGACCAGGGTACAGTACATGCTCACAGTGTGGGGATAACCCTTCAAGGAAAAAAAAAAACCTATAAACTGATAAATGTCAATTTATTGAATTAGGAATAACAATGGATGTGGATTTATTAAGACCGGGCACAGTGCCGATTTCACCGGAAACTGTTTTATGGTTTGAATTTCTTTTAAATCCTGGATTGCTAAAAGAACATATTTCGAAACCATCACCAGGTTTGTTGTTTGTAACCTTACTTATTTCCATACTTTTCTATAATATTTACTTTCTGTATCCTGAAAATTATGATTATGATTAATATTAAATTTCACTAAATTATACTTATACCTATTTTTCAAACTATTCTACATTTAAGAATATAATAGATTTTGAAAATAGATGTAGATTTTTTCGGTTGATTTATTATATTTACAAAATTCAAGATAGTTAATTTTAATTATTTATAGATCCATCACCAACTGATCTCATTATTAAATTTATGACTATAAATTCCAAGCAGAATAATGAAGTCAAAGTTGAGAATGACACTAATGAGGTTAAAATAAATACTGTAAATAAATGGACATATAAGAATCTTGCTTTGAAAATTCTTTCATTAAAAGTAGCAGCACATTTAAAATGGAATTTGGGTTTGCTACAGAAAAATTTACCTTTGCAAATGCAAATAACTCTATTGCAAGATTTATTTTTTATTACCATGGATGTAACAGTTGAAATACCAGCAGTACCGGAGCATCCACCAAGTACTGCCTCAGACCGAGTCTTATTCACATTAATATTATATCATAGATGGTTATTGAGAACCATTTTTTTTAGAGCTTTGGTTATTCATGTATACAACAAGCAACAAAAGTTATTTGCACCCAGGTAAGATTTCAATACATTAAGTTAAATAAATCACGTAACTTATTTTGTGTTAATATTTGATTAATGAATAATTTTATTATTAGCCAAGGACCTCCAGAAAACAATTTTCCAGCATCAGCACTGAATGATGATATTATAAGAAAATTAGAAGCACAAGCTCCTAACAGTATTACCTTCTTAAATGCTGTTTTAGAATTAAATGATATAAAACCAAAAATTATTTCTTTTGACACATTTCAAATGTTAACAGAAAACAGTACTGAAATTAAACAAAACTGGGATGATGTTATTACTATTACAGAAGAAGAATTGAAATGTCAGGTAATTATATTGCATTTATTTTATATGTAAATGACTTGATTTAACTAAACCTAATAATTTTTTATTTATTTTTATGCAGGTACATTACGATCTTGCAACTTTTCATATTCTAAGAGAAGAGTATCCAAAAGCAAAGTATCATATATCCCAAGCAAAGTCTTTATATGAAAAACTTGACACTTCCAAACCACTATCATTTTGTATTATAAAAAAGGAATGTTTAGATGGATATTGTTTAGCATGTGAAGTACCTGTAGAGGATAAAAAACCCAACCTCACACAACAACTTCTTATGTCTACAAAAGATCAATATACAGTATGTACATTAATTAACTTGGCAAGAAAAACAATAACATACCCAGTAGATTGAACTTTAGTAATCTTATATATTTTGAGCTGATTATCCCAAATATGACCTGACTGGTTTTATCGTCCCACGATTTTGAGATATCCCTAATTTTAATAATTTTGAGATATTATCATTGCAAGGTCAATAACATTTTTTAATGATTTAGTTAGTGATATTACATAGTATATACTAGGTATATATTTGCCTTTGGAGCGCGCTCGTGCTCATTGATTAAGTCATACCTCACAAAATACATTTTGAATCATATGAATCTGATTTTTCTTATTTGAGAAATTTTAAATAAACTTTTTCAGTCGTTATATCTTTAAATAAAAATATATTCAGAGGGTTTAAAATGGATTCAAAAAGAATAGTATTATGCAATACCATTGGGAAAATCATTAAAAAAACTTTTCACTTTGCAATGCAAGCATCTCAAAATTTTTAAAGTTAAGTGTATCTCAAAATTGGACCATATTTGAGTGAAGTAGCTCAAAACATAAAAATACTAAAATCTGATCCATTAGACAACCCAGTTATGATATTATATTTACTTTTCAGAATATTTTACAAATCTTACAAGCAGATAATGTTACAAGGGAAATACCACAAGTATATAGAGACAATTTAGAATTAGATATTCAAGGTGGTTTAATTAATAGAAAAATTATTGTTGCTCGTGACTTACTATTGCAAATTCAATGTTTAAATCTTGTTCGTAGAGTAGTACAAAATGAACCTATTATTGGTGATTATGTATCCGCAATTAAAGGTGCAGGATCAAAAGGACTAGAAGTACTTTTCTGGGTAACATAACTTTGCAAATTTTTTAATAAAATATAAATGTACGTATATAATTACGTATATAATGAAATGTAAACATAAATTTTTATAGGCATTTAATGGAATATTAGACGAGGCATCACCTATAGACAAAAGAAGAATAGCACATCATTTTTTATATCTTGTTGTTGTGGGAGAGGTTGAAGGACTTGCTGCAGCAATTTTAAATGATATCAACTATACAAGTTTATTTGATGCTAATGAATTGCAAGAAATAAAGAAGGAAGCATCCCCTGATGATCTAGATATTCCAAATTTGTTAATAAATGATGATTGGGGTGTAACACCAGTTGATTACACAAGTATGTATGTCTTTTACACTTACCATATTACAAGTTGTAAAATATTATATATCCATTGTATATTTTAGAAAAACAAAGAATTGAGATATTTGAGTTAGAACAACGCTTGATCTTATCTTACAATCCTCATGAAATACGAGAAACTCTGTTAGAAATTGTGCGTCTTGATAATTCAAGTTATGCTAAGCCATTATGGCAAATAAGTAACTCTTGGGAAATACCAATACCATTACAAAGTGTTATTTCATCTATACCAGAAGGTTTTTTGAAGGACTATTCTTATATTTTATTAGCAAAAAGCAAAGAACTTGCTTTATCAAAAGATTTTGCTGGGTCTAAATCATTGTTAAACATAGTTGAAAGTGAAGTGCAACATCATGCACAAAGTTTAAATGAATCTAATAAGATTCCAATGGGAGGAAGTAATTTAATATTTAAGTTCTTAAAACTTTTGAGTTGGGAGATGTTATTAAATGAAATATGTCATTGCTTACATGCTTGGCCTGCTACTGGTATTTGTAAGTTTCCTTTTATTATTCCTTAATCAGTATACGTTTTCTATTCTTTTATTATTATTATTGTATATACTTGAAATATAATTTTTAATATAATTTTAACTTATTTTTAGGTGATACACAAGCTTTAACTGTACAATGTAAACAATGTTTGGCTACTCTTCAATCAACAGATCAAGTATTACCTAGACAAGAAATCATAGAATATTGTACAGTGTTTTTGTTAAATATGGCTGAGTGGGATTATTTGACAAGTTTAGAAAAGCAGTGGAGCTGCTTTGAATTTGCTGCAGCTTTGAGTAACGTAGCAAAATATAAAGGTCAAAAGTTTCCAAAGGAAGCTTGGGATATGGTTTTAGCAGCATGTAAACCAAATCGTGATATGCCGCAAAAACGTAGCAGTGGTAATAGCGGATCATCAGGCAATAGTGTATCAAGAGATTCCTTAACGAATATATCATCAACTTTTAGTCGTTTAAGAGAGGTTACAGTTTTGAATATAGCCATTTCTCTACTTGCTCGATTGCATAATATTTTAAGAGATGAATCTAGTTTAGAACTTTATACAACATATTTAAATATGTGGCCTGCTAGTATACCAAAGTAAGTTTCTAATTTAGATTTTGTTTTATATTAGCTACATTTATCATTTAAAATTTTGTTGTAATAATTTTCTTTCAGTTCAAAACAATATAATACAAGAGTTACTGGTGAATACTTATTTCAATTACTCTCACAAGCCTTAAAATATTACCCAAATAATGTACCATGGTTAAGACTGATGGGAGATCTAAATTTTGGTAAGTTTTTTGAATGAAATTTTATAATGAATTAACAAAATTAATCTTAACAATGTTATACAATATTTAAAGTGATGTTAATTGTCTTAGTATTCGGTTATTATGAAAGTGCCATGAAGTATTATTTAGAAGCAATTATAGTAGCCAGTGACTTATTTACTTTACCGGTACGTGGACAAATAGATGACTTGGTTTACAGAAGAATGATTAAGTGCTGTGCACATCTACAATGTAATACACAGGCAGTTGTACTTTGTCAATTTTTAGATGAAGTTGATTATACTTTAGCATTTAAAATGGCTGGTAACGAACAAAAAAACGCTGCACCAAATGATGCAATGGATGCATATTATCATTGTATATGGGATACAACTATACTTGAATATTTAATTAACTTGCATACAAAAAGAGGAGAGCATCATCGAAAACAACTTGCGGTAATTAAACTTTTTACTTTTACATAATGTGCATTATTAAATTATGAATAAATATTACATGACTTTTATTTATAGATTAAAGTTATTGGTCTTTTGGAACTTAATTCTAATAACAATGAAGAAATACAGAGAGAAGCTGCTAATACTCGTAAAGCAAAATTTCTCAGAGCTCTTGCAAAGCAGTATGTTTATTAAAGATGTTGTTAAAAAGGAAATGTATTTTTTATACAAATGACAAATAATACGTTTTGTAAATATATTATCAAAAATTTAATCTAAAGTTGTAAATTGAATGTACAAACTAATTAAATGTACATATTTATATAAATTTAACCATAGCTGTCACAGTGAATCCACATTGTATGCCGTATGCGTTTACTACTCGTAGACTTCTCCACTGATTGGCTGTTTTTTAAAGCTCAGCCAATCAGCAGGGAAATCTAGGAGTAGTAATCGCATACGGCATACGGCATAGGCATACGGCATGCAATGTGTGGATTCACTGTCAGTGATCACACTGATCACCGTCGGTCCGACGTAGATTCGTGATTCCATTCCTCTATCCTACTCCTATACTGATCCTATATAAACGCACGAGACGAGATATAGGTATGCGCGTTTAGGAGTCACGCGTTGGCAGCGACGCGCGGACAGAAACAGCCATTGGCGCACGCACAACGGCGCAATACACTGTTATGAACTGCGTTCGCGTGAACGAGTAACAGAATATTTAGGATCGGTCTACAATGATAATTTTGAATTTAAAAGATTGATTTCAAAATAAATATTAAATAAATCAACCAATTAAATAGCAAACGTATTGAAACGTATTCCCATAAAATAAAAACCTGTTGGAGATTTTAACAATAAAATCATTAATTTGTTTCAGATAAATTATAACAACCGTTCCGTAAATAAATAGTAAATAAACAATAAACGAATTTACGATAACGCAAATAGAAATAAATGACTAACGATAAATACTAATTCCGTATGTAATTGAATTTGATAATTAATAGCTTGCGATTCAAATAAATAAATAACAATCTAGGCATTAATAATAATAATTAAGAGTCTATTAATATTAATATTAAATAAATTATAACAGGATAAAACTCGCTCAGGGAAACGCTCTTCCTTTTCTTTTTAGGAAATATGCATCATCTTTAATTCCAGGAGTTGTTTACTGCATTTTTTCCGAGAAATCATCAACGGAAATTCAGGGAAACGCTCTTCTCTTTTCGAGAAAATATTTATCATCTTTAAGGTGATGTGAAATACCGACATAATTTTCAAACATAGATATCTCATGAAAATACCAATAGAATTGTCCAAAAAAAAATCTGAGTATAGTATTAACATATACGGAGCGCTTGACGTTCGTGTTTTTCCAAAAAAATGATGAGAATTTATTTAATTAAATAAAAACCGTACTGTCGGTAAGTAAGAATCTGTAATTAAGCTACTTTTCAAACATGGATATCTCATGAAAATACCAATAGAATCACCAAAAAAAAATCTGAATATAGTGTTTACGTGTACGGAGCGCTTGACGTTCGTCTTTTTCCAAATAAACGTTTAAATCTTGATTTAAAAAATATTGAAATTCACGGTTTCACATGGCCTTAATTCCAGGAATTGTTTACTACATTTTCCCGAGAAATCATCAACGGAAATTCGGGGAATATTCTATTTTTAGAACTCAAGGACGCAATTAAAGGAAAACAAAGGAACCAGATAAATCCAGATATCCCCACTCTCGAAGATAAAAGCAGTTAAGCCACGCCCACACTCGAGAGAAAACCCAAAAAACTAGAATTCTCCAGCGGAGCTCCTCCTACTTGAGAGGGGGAAACGGCTCTGATTGGTCTTTGCTCCCACTATTAGATTTTCCCGAGGACTATAAAAGGAAGAGGAATCAAGCTCAAAGCTCAATCGCTACCGAGCGCATGAAAAGCTCCGTAGTTTAGTTGCGCTAGTGCAAGCGCCCTGATCACGTCCTAGTGCAGTCGCCATTATACTCGACGTTACCTTGAATTGTATAGAGTCACGGTTTTCAAGTTTATTTTATTTGTCAAAGTCTACAAGTATTTATTTAAATTGAATAAACTCCAAAGTTAAAGTTTATTTGTTCGAGTTCTCATTTAAAGTTCCCGCAATTCCTTGCGCTTTAGCGCTTCATCGAACAACGAACCCACAATCTTATTGGTCAACGCGGCGACCATTGCAGAAGCGCCTTTCTGCTCTCAGACCCCGACTCGGGTCGTAACAACACATGCGCTTGTACGTACCTAGTACGTCGTTTAGTGATGGGCGATTCTCCTAAAAAGTATCGATACTTTAGAATCGCCTTCGAAATTTTATCGATACCGAATAATCGATTACTTCAAAAAAGTATCGAAGGATCGGAGAATCGTTGCGGAGCACGTCACGTGTTACGTCACATGAAAAAATAAGCAAAACGATTATTTAAATAATTTTTAAACCCAAGAAGCCGGGGGGCGCGAGATCCACGCATATTAGGGAATTACGTTGACGTGTAACATAAGCAAGACAATTATTTAAACAATTTTTAAACCCAAGTAGGCGGGGGATATGAAGTCCAAGCATATAAGGGAATCACTTAGACATGAAAAAATAAGCAAAACGATTATTTAAATAATTTTTAAACCCAAGTAGGCAGGAGATATGTGGTCCACGCATATAAGGGAGTCATGAAAAAATAAGCAAAGCGATTATTTAAATAATTTTTAAACTCACGTAGGCAGGGGATATGACGTCTACGCATGTAAGGGAGTCATGAAAAAATAAGCCAAACGATTATTTAAATAACTTTTAAACCCAAGTAGTCGAGGGATGCGAGGTCCACGCATATAAGGGAGTCATGAAAAAATAAGAAACACGATTATTTAAATAATTTTTAAATCCAAGTAGGCGGGGGATACGTGGTCCACGCATATAAGGGAGTCATGATAAAAAGCAAAACGATTATTTAAATAATTTTTAAACGCAAGTAGCCGGAGGACGCGAGGTTCATGCATATTAGGGAATTAAATAGACGTGCAACAATAAGTAAGACAATTATTTAAACAATTTTTAAATCCAAGTAGGCGGCACTGAAAAAAAAAATCTATTTTCAAATAAATATTTATTTGAATTCTACTATATAAATATTTATTTAAATTAAAACAATATTTTTTAAATTTAAAAAATATTCATTTAAGGTGGTTCCCTCGGTAAGAGAGAGACAGACAGCTTTGAGCGAGAGAGATAGAGAGTGCACGCTGAGCGTCCATAACCCTCGAAACATATCAAGTCTGCGAAAGCGAGATTTTTTAAGACGCTCTATTTTAATAATGAAACGATGAATCTACTTCACTCTTGCGCGAAAACATTCCTTGTTATATATTCTATGTGTACATAAAATTCCAAGTCTGTTTTGAATCTCGTTGCATAGATATTGTTGTAAACAGGTACAAAACGCGACAGTTTTGATATATATAGATATATCTCCCGTGTAATCCGTGGAACTTTGCACAGCAATTACTCAGAAGCCAAACGATAAAATGCTCTGAAATTTGGATATGATATTCGTTATGTCTTTGTTGACCTATATGTGTAATTCCAAGTATGTGTTGAATCAACTCTTATCTCGAGGGAACCACCTTAAATTAAAAAATTAATTTTGATTTGAGTAAATATTCATTAAATTTAAATGAATATTGTTTTAATTTAAATAAATATTTATATAGTAGTATTCAAATAAATATTTATTTGAAAATAGAATTTTTTTTCAGTGGGGGCATATGAGGTCCCTTGGGCTTAAAAATTGTTTAAATAATTGTCTTGCTTATTGTTGCACGTCTACGTAATTCCATAATATGCGTGGACCTCGCGTCCTCCGGCTACTTGGGTTTAAAAATTATTTAAATAATCGTTTTGCTTATTTTTTCATGACTCCCTTATATGTGTGGACCACATATCCCCCGCCTATTTGGGTTTAAAAATTATTTAAATAATCGTTTTGCTTATTTTTTTATGACTCCCTTATATGCGTGGACCACATATCCCCCACCTCCTTGGGTTTCAAAATTATTTAAATAATCGTTTTGCTTATTTTTTCATGTCTACATGACTCCCTTATATGCTTGGACCTCATACCCCCGCTACTTGGGTTTAAAAATTGTCTAAATAATTGTCTTGCTTATTGTTGCAGGTCTACGTAATTCCCTAATATGCGTGGACCTCGCGTCCCCCGGCTACTTAGGTTTAAAAATTATTTAAATAATCATGTTGCAGTTCTACGCAACTCTTTTACATGCGGGGACCTGGCGTCCCCCGCCTACTTGGGTTTAGAAATAATTTTAATAATTGTCTCGCTTAGTTTTGCACGTCTTTCGCAGACTACAGTAAAGTATCGACGCACTGCGTGTCGCCCGTCGGTCCGTATCATTCTGAGTTTCTGATGCGGCAGTCGCGCATTTTTCCTCAGCCATTCCAATTCTGACCCCAACTTGAATCGATTCTCGCTTAAAAAAGAATCGATCTTCCAGAATCGACTTATAAAAATAATCGATTAAATAATCGATTCGTTTCAAAAAGTATCGAGTATAATCGCCCATCACTAAGTGTCGTTACGTGCACATATACGTTCGTTCGCCCAAAAGCTTTTCCTTGTGCGCCTCTCTCCCCCTCCCCCCTTCAGTCCCATCACTCTGCACTGAACGCTCTATATCTGTCTGCGCGCGCTGCTACTGTAGTGCCGCTCCGCTGCTGGCTCTGCCGCAGCCACATAAGCGACTGCTTTGGCTTTGGCCCTGGGAAATAAGAAGTGTGTGCGCGCGTGTGTGAACGACGACGAACGACGACAGTGACGAGTGTACACTACACGGCCCGACCGTAGTGCTGTGGTGTGGCGGAGCTAGTGAGCAAGCGAGCGGCGCGGTAGTATATACCCGTAGAGAGGCTCATGAACTTTTTTGTTTGATATTCGTCGTCGTAGCACAGCTGAACAAAACCCGTAACCGTAAGTAACACCAACAAAATCCGGACTCACGCTCTCTACTTCTCTCTCGACCGTTCGTTTTCGCGGGCTTAGCTTTCGCTGCGCGACCCAGGAGAGCATGTATAATATACCTATATGAAAAAGCGCAAGGCTGAAAAAAATTCGTGATCCGATCGGTGCCCATGCATTATATAGCCGTGTGCACATATACGCACGTTCGATTGCACGCTATATGTGCGCTCTGCTCCATCACACTCTTGCGCTTGCCCCTCGCAAGAGCGTTCTCTCTCTGTCTCGTGCACGCGGCCCAATGTCAATTGCATGAGAACGTGTATGTCGCCGATGTTCGAATAAGTATATATTGTGCGCTCTGGCAAAATGTCGAATTTCTCGCCCGAGTCCCGAGATAATATTTATGCGCTTTTAGAGTGCAGCCGACTCCTTTGTCGCCAAGACACACGCTATCTACTTTGACCGCGTGTTGACTCTTTGGTCTCTGAACTATTTCCAAGTACTCGCGGCTACAGTTACGTTTCACAAATTCTCGAGCGGAAACATAACCCTTCAGCGCTTCTACTCGTGCGCTATATTATACACACGTCCATATTTCCTCACTCTGTAAGCTACAGTGGGCTTCTGCTGCTCTAGAAAATGGTATATGTGACTCGGCTTTTGCCGCAGCGCACAATTGCGAAACTAGAACGAAAGCCTGCGCTTGCTTTTCGTTAGTAGCAGAAAAGCGTTTGATAGAGTAGCTGAGTTGATTGTTAAGCTTTGATATTATTATTTCAGATGTCGACTGGACCAACACATAGGTATCGTTACAAGAATGTTGGGCTGGACTCACAGGAGCTCAGAAGGCGTAGGGAAGAAGAAGGTGTACAGTTGAGGAAGCAGAAGAGAGAACAGCAACTGTCAAAAAGACGTAATGTTCCTAATGTTGTCACCGATGATGATGGTGTTTCAATCAATGAGGACTATGCTGTTCCAGCACCTATTCTGGTACATAGCTTAAATTAACATGCTATGCGTAGAAAGTCAGTTCATTATTTATTAGTGTAGATATTAGCAGGCTAATCTAATGTTTTTTTTTGCAGCTACAAGCTCCTCCGAGTATAACTCCAGAGATGGTTCAAGCATTGTATAGTTTAGATGTAGATGAACAAATGGCAGCTACTCAAAAATTCAGAAAGCTCTTATCTAGAGAACCAAATCCGCCCATTGATGAAGTTATACAAACGGGAATTCTACCTCGATTTGTTGAATTTCTCAAAAATGATACCAACTGCACATTACAGGTTAATTATATAAAATATCTTAATAAAATAAAATGTCTTAATTATATAAAAAAACCTAGAAGAAATGATATACTTGGTGGTAAAAGTTACAGAAAATTTAAAATATTTTATTAGTTTTGTAACTTGTTGTGTCAAGAATTTAATATATCTTTTAACTTTAATATATACGAGCAATTGATTTGTTTTTAAATAATGATTTATTACTTGTTAGTTTTGTATATTAAAAAGCTTAGTGGTCTTGTGTATTAAAATATGAAAATTGAGCAATACAATAATTTCACAGTTTGAAGCTGCTTGGGCATTAACAAATATTGCTAGTGGAACATCTCAGCAAACCCGTATGGTGATTGATGCTGGAGCAGTACCTATGTTTATTGCACTTCTAAGTTCTGATAATGAGGATGTACAAGAACAGGCAGTATGGGCTTTAGGCAATATAGCAGGAGATGGGTCTGAGTGCAGAGATCATGTTTTAGCCAATGGTATTTTGCCTCCCCTTCTTTTGTGAGTATATTTTATCCAAGAGTTGTTGTGCACATAATAAATTTGCGGTTCTTTTGAATTTAATGATTGTATTAATTATGAATTCATTTTTATTTTCAAAATAACATTATAACAGGCTTAGATTCAGTTCTGTTGACCATCAAGTATTTTTTTAGTTAATAATAAAGGAGAATAATTATAAATCTAAGGGCATTTATTTTCTAAAATTTCGTGACATTAATTATTTTATCGTTACTAATCTACTTACGAAAGTCTACAGTATGAACAGGATTAGTTTTTTGATGCAGATTTTTTAAAATGTAGTTATGCGCGCGCGCGCACGCGCGCACACACACACACACACACACACACACATATAAATTATCCGTGATTTAACTTGCTTAGGTTCGAGTTTATAGACGTGGTTGAGAACCACTACTCTGAACAACTGCCTCCTAACTTTATAAAGATACATTTTAAATCATCTATAAATATATATTTTAAATTTCAATTTTTTCAATCAAATTTTAACGTTAGTATTTTTTTTATTTTTCGTATACTTTTTTGCAGACTTCTTTCAAAATCAACGCGTTTAACTATGACGCGAAATGCAGTTTGGGCATTGTCAAATCTATGTAGAGGAAAGAATCCTGCACCTGACTTCAATAAAGTTGCTCCTTGCTTACCAGTTCTTGCATATCTATTGAATCATCAAGATCCAGATGTTTTGGCCGATGCATGTTGGGCCCTTTCTTATTTGAGTGATGGACCAAACGAAAAAATTCAAGCTGTTATAGATGCTGGAGTATGTCGACGTCTTGTTGAATTATTAATGTAAGTTGTTTAGAATTCTAAAATAAAAAAAAAATTAGATTTTAATATATTGTTTATTTAATATATTAACTTTACTTACTAGGCATGAGGAACATAATGTTACAAGTGCAGCATTACGAGCTGTAGGTAACATAGTTACTGGTGATGATATGCAAACTCAAGTTGTCCTGAATTGTGCAGCATTACCCTGCTTGTTAAATTTGCTTGGACAATCACGAGAAAGTATTCGTAAAGAAGCTTGTTGGACGATCTCCAATATCACTGCTGGAAATGCACAACAAATTCAGGTTAGTTTAAAATTAAAAATGAAGTATTGCATTGCTTTACTTAAAAATCATTAAAACATAAACTAACTTTTATTAAACTAAAAAATTATGTTACTAAATACTTTCAGGATGTCATAGATGCTAAAATTTTTCCAGTCTTAATAGAAATTCTCGGCAAAGCCGAATTCAAAACGCGTAAAGAAGCCGCGTGGGCTCTTACTAATGCTACAAGTGGAGGAACTCCAGAACAAATTAGATATTTAGCAGAACAAAATTGCATTCCTCCCTTATGTGAATTGTTGACAGTAATGGATGCCAAGATTATACAAGTAGCACTGAATGGCTTGGAAAATATTTTACGTCTTGGAGAACAGGATGCCATTCATCACAATGGTGTTAATCCATACTGCGTTCTTATTGAACAAAGCTTTGGTATGTATATTTTTATTTATATGTATATATATTTAAGTAAGATATCTTTATATAAGATAACACGAGATCGTATTATTTTTACTATGTAAAACGAATTATATCATGCTATAAGTGTTTTTAATAATGCAACATGTTTACAGGCCTAGAGAAAATAGAATTTTTACAATCTCATCAGAACTTGGAAATCTACCAAAAAGCCTTTGACATCATTGAACGTTACTTCAGTTCGGAAGAAGAAGATGCAAGAATTGCTCCATCAGTTGATTCTCAAGGACAACAATTCCAATTTCCAGCATCCGATTCTTCTCAACTACCAGTTCATAGCTTCCAATTTTAATTAAACCTTTGAACTCAATATATAAAGTGCGTCGAGGCATACGTTACTTTTGTTCATCGAATGAGCTACTGTCCATTTTAGGGAAACATCTGATCTCTAAAATTGAATGAACGGTATAACAAGATGGTCCTATATTTTTTCTTTTAACTTCCATTTGCGTCATTTTTTAATGGAAAAGTTTTAATTTTTACACTCTTGGCGCTTTTAGAAATGAGGATGAGAAACCGTTACTTTTAAAATCAACTAAATATTGTAAACAGTAAAACGATACAACTTATAGTTTTAGACCATACGTCGAAAAGTTATATTCATTTAGTAATGCTTTATTAATATAATTTTTTTTACGGTTCTCACAAGTAAGCTCGTATTTGCTATGTATCCTATATTACAAAATATTCAGTTAAACTTTAATTCAAATTGATAGAAGGCGAAAAATTTTAAAGCTAAAGTAAGGATTCGAAAGAAGTACTAAATCGATCGTCAACAGTTATCGATACAAAACTAAGACACGGACATTACCTCGTTCGACGTCGACTGACTCTGAAAACTACAAATACTTGCATATGACTTGCAAGACAATGAATGTGACTGAAGTACGCGACTATGTAGCCGAAACAGACAACACTACGCAACTCGCTACTCCTCTTTACTACGCTAAGTAGATACATGACCAATTAAACTTTTTTACTGTAAATACGTATCTAGTAATTTTACAGGCTATTCTATACAGAGTGCCCTTGAATTAATCATACGCAAAAGATGATATACGTTTTATATGTATGTGAAAAAGAAATTCGCCCAAAGAATTTTTAAAAAAATTCTAAATTAAATTTAAGAGTGTTGTGTCAAAAAATGAGTTTCTTGGGAACTTTCTAAAACTTCGACTTCACGTTCAATTTGCCAATGTCCATTACTTATTATTGACACTTATAGTTACCGAGAAAAGGTAGTGTGAACGTCGTATCAGTATGGAATATTTGAGCTTAGACAGATGCGAGAGAGGAAAACATACGGAAAAAAAAGTTTTTCAAGTAACAGTATGTTTGCGTATCATTTATACGCATATACTGTACACTCGTATTCTCCCGCTACTCTGATTTTTTTAGGAAATAGCGCATTATAACTATTGTAGTGGGCACCCTGGGTCATTATAGATCGTACAATAATGACACAACACCCTTAATTGTATTGTAAGCTTTAACGAATACGTTTAGAAATAAAAAACAAAGATAAAAAATGTTTTTTTATCGATTTTGAATTGCAAAATATAAAATCACTGCAATGCGACTGTGAATAATAAAATATATACTTTGTTGTTATTTTTCTTTTTATTTTATTTTACAAACAAAATTATAATGGTGAAATAATATGAGAAATATATTGTAAGAAATTTGCATCGTGGAAGTATTTTTTTGTACTCTATTCATATACTCGTAATATGGATATAAAAAGTAAAGATTAATTACCGAAATTTTGGATAGCTGTAAATATGAAAGTTGTCCAGCAATGAAAATTTCGGACATTCTGTATAAAAAGTCTGTGACTGTATAAAATGTATTTATTATTTAGGTTCGACAAAACAATACTATGTAATACAAATACTATATATACTGCATATTTTTAGTTACCGACGTGTAAGATCGTGACGGAAGATATGCTACAAAGAAAGTTACTCGTTGGATATTGTCTAGTTAAATCATTTCCCTTTTTTAGCATTGCGAATATCAACGAGTTCTCATTGTCACTTTTTGATATTTCGCTTGCCTTAATATTAACCGAAAACGTCGCGGACAAATTCACGTTTTCGGATTAATTTTCCATTCACTGTTAATAGTTATTTTATTGCTATGCCAAGCGAAATTATCTAGAAAATGACAACGAGTTGAAAATGAAATGTGATGATTTTTGAGACGATGTGAGTAAATACTACAAGGACTGCCGACTGCTACGCCACAACGTCAAAACGACGATGTTATTAGAAATGAAGCATTAATCCCATCTCATTTACCATTAAATTCGTTTTAAGTTTAACTAATGTAATGTTCAGCAATAGAATATATATTGTGTAATGATGCCAACAGTTTTATTAGTTTATATTATTTTACAGTCAAAGTGCAAGATTAGTCAACTTTTAAAAATTAAAACAAAAATTTTTACTTGTAAGTCTCGCTTTTGCATCAAAAGTTTAAAAAGAGGAAAAAATGTAAAATCAGTATGAACATGTTTAATTTTTTGTTTAATCTTTGCATGTTAAATAGATATTGGTATAAATAAGGGATTTAATGCCGTATAATGAAATTATATTAATAAATTTTAAATTTATTACAAATTTTTCTCTGCAAAGATTGATAAAAATTGATTTTTTTTTCTTTCCTCTGAGCGTTAATAAATTTTTATTTTTAATTTGAATATTTTTGTTGCCAATTTAACGAATTTTACATTGTCGTTTATTGTGTACATTATGGCATAAATATAATAAAGTAGATTACCAAATTAAAATGATTCAACTATCATTTTTTTTATTTATTTTTATCATACATAATTTGACATTTTTACACAGTATAATTTTATAAAACTTTTATAAATTTTTATTTTCCTTATTTTACATAAATATATATTGATGATCGAAAAATAACAACTTTCACAATACAATAATTCATTAATACACATTAAAAATGTTTTAATAAAAATAGTTACATCATTTTTTTGTACAAATATAAAAATAGTTTATTAAAAGTATTTTGTATTACGAAACCTACTTTTATAAGCATTACATTTATAAAATCACGTGAATTAGAAAATAATAAATTTTCATGTTACTGAAGGGCAATCTGTAACAGTAGGTTCTGGTTTGACTATCAAAATAGGGCCATCAGTAATTCTAGTTATTAAAGGCTGAATAGCATCATCTTTAATTTTACCAGATAATTTTTTAAATAGTTCCTTCTCAATAAATTCAAGTGGATTACTTTTTTTGTCATAATTATCAGCAATAATTGTAATTATAAAAATGACTTCTTCGACAAGAGGATTGATTCTATCACACAAATTATGAAATGCTTTTAGAGCTTCAACATTTATATTTAATAAGTCCCAGATAACCTAAAAAAAATAATTAATAATAAAATAATACATATTTTTTTTTTAAGAACATAAGATTATAGTAAACTTACAACAGCTTTATTTTTTTGAAGTTTCAAACGAAGATTTTCAATTACAGATCCTACGTCTGAATCAAACTTTTCTGGTGGTAAAATTACCCTATGGCTATCCAAAGCCTTTCCACTAATATCACCTAAAACATTAGCTAAGCAACCTAAAGGGTCAGACGTATGTCCAAGTAATAAAATTATAGATGGTGTTTTGGGTTTTCTAATTATTTCACGTATACTGTTATAAGCATCCTCCCATAATTTTTTTTCTTGATTTTTATATTTTGAAGACATATTCTTTATTCTAAGTTTTACTGTACTCAATGGAGAGTTTTCTGAATTGTCTTTAGCACTGTTTGTATTACTGTTATTTGTGGAAAAGTAACCAAAGCAAACAAGCAGGATTGTACCAATAATAATGGCAACTATTCCAATAGTATATATAGACTTTTTAGTATTATGACTTTTCACTGAAGGTTGACGAGGTCTTCTAGGACTATTTTTTTCAGTTAAGATTTTTGGTGAAGAACTTATATTTCGTTTAGATTTAAAATTACCTACATTGCTGGTACAAGTGTCATTTGCTTGTAAATGTCTTTCAGGTGATTTCCTTTTTCTAATATCAATATTTTTTGTTAGTTTATCTTTGTTATATATACCAGTATGTTCCTTATATATAATAGGACTTTTTTCTCCTTCATCTTCTTCATCAGAAGTTACAATATCTTCATCTGAACTGTCTAATTTACCATGACCTCTTTCATGTATCAATTTCATTTTAGCACTGTTTTTATCATTATCTCTCATTTCATCAATTGGAATTTCTCTGTCATGTATACTTTTACGTTTTTGTGGGTCAGGCTGTAGTGTAAAAAAAAATTAGTACATATAAATACAATCAAATATACTTTTTTATCTGTCAGTGGTGAGCTATGAAAGACTAACATGAATGCATAACCCTTAAAATTATAAGTGGTATCCTTGCACAATTCAATTTGTATACTTACTTTTTCCATAATTAAGACAATAATTTCATATTTCCATTTACTGGAGTAACTACGTATATTTTATTATACATTTCGTTGTTGAATATTGTTTGGAGAAAATACTAAATATTACTGTTTTCATTTTGACACTCGTTACATATTTTGATAATCATAATAATTATGCGGTGCGAATAAACAACTCATGTAGGGATTATTCGGTAACACGTATGCGAATGATTACTCTTTTATACATCACAAGTACGTGTCAAAAATCTCATGATGAATTCAAGCATGAATATCAAGAATTTATTTATACACAATAATAAGCATTCATTTGTGAATGAATAATCACAACAAAATAAACACCGAGATTCTTCATAAAAAAAAACACTGTACTTTTCCCTTATCGACCGCCGGTCACTGAACATAGAGGAACAACGTAACGAATAAAAAATCACCATCGCAGGATGCCAAGCGCTAGAAGGCGATTAGGCGACAATACACGACACAGGGCAGGTCGTCGTCGTCGTCGGACGTTGAGGCGAAGCAAGCATGCCCACTGTACTGTACGCTGTCGCAATTTTGTGCAATAAATAATAGGAGCCGAGTCCGATCGGAAAACTTTCGTGCTGTGGGTATCACAAGCATCGACAGCTCGAGCTACATGTCGCCGGCAAGATGTGTTTCGGACCGTTCAAGAGAATCTGTAATTGGGGACCGCTCACTGCACTCGGTATTTCAACCCTGTCAAGCAGCATACATATTGTATATTTTGTGTCTTGTTTACTTTTATTTTGTTCGCTTCTTGTATCTCTTTATAAGGACGTGCAGGTTATTCGTGGCAAAAATGCAGTTGTGTTATTGGCTCATACTTTGCAGCGAAATTTTATTTATGTGCATTCGTAAACATTGGCGTATAGCAGCAGCCGCTGCTTTTGGCGGTGATGCAGCTGTTACGTTGCGTCACTGATAGCGGCAAATTTAAAAAATATTATTCTTTTAAATCATCTCATTTTATAGTGATACTGACATGAATGCAAGTTTTTCATTATATAAGATTTAATGTATATAATCTTTTAATGGAACTAGAAATTATTAAACGTTGCTTAGATTAAAAATAATTCTACATTTTTTGTTTTTGTTCCAGCTATAATAAAAATCATCACATTGATGACCATACATTGTAGTCGGCAATGGTGGGGTCCTCATGGAAGTCCGTTTTCGGATATAACTTTCATGATCTTCATAATGTTTAGTGGTCTCACATTGTATCATTTCATAAACTCTATTTATGAAGGACCTGGATATCTTCCATATAATTGGTTTCCAGTAAGTATGAAAGAATGAGAATTAATATGATACTAGAACTTGTTTTACATGACTTTCATTTATTATTGCAGGAGAATGAAAATGACTGCCAATTTTTACAATTTTGTAATGTATGTCAAGGTTACAAAGCACCTCGTTCTCATCATTGTCGAAAATGTAAAGTATTTCAATTATTCAAATGTTTCTTTTATTTCATTTCTTCAATATAATTACTAAAATTTATATTAATAATTTTACAGGTAATCGCTGTGTTTTGAAAATGGATCATCACTGTCCATGGATAAACAACTGCGTTGGACATTGTAATCATGGTTACTTTACAGCATTTTTAGCTAGTGCTGTTGTTGGATGTTGTGTTTCAACATACATAATGATCAGTTGGTTAATGACAGTTTTTTCAACAAGACCATTACCATTTCATCCGCCGTCAGTATTCACTTTGGTTTCAGTTCTCTTTAGCATTGGTCTTTCAATTGGAGTTGTGATAGCTGTAGGGATGCTTTTATACTTCCAGGTAATAATATGATATTTTATAAATTCAGATAAAATACGATATTTTTCTCAATTAATTTTGAATATAAGAATTTTTATAAAAAAATGTTTTTCAATGATAGTTTTATAACAAATATCTTTTTTTATATTTCAGTTACATGCGATTGTTAAAAATCAAACAGGTATTGAATGCTGGATTCTAGAAAAGGCCAGCTATCGAAGATCAGCATCAGCTGATCGGTTTAGTCACCCTTACTCAAAAGGATGGTTTATCAACGTTAAGCAAGTTCTTTCATGGCACTGTGTTGCACCAGGTGATGGAATCTTTTGGCCAGTTATAGAAGGCTGTGATCAGTACACACTAACTGTAAGTTTAAGTATTAGTATTTTTTTTCACTTAAACTAAAGTGAATTGAAAAATTCTTATAAGTTTAGTCAAATTTGCTGGTTTTATACAAATTTATTAATTTTATTAATTTATTGACAATCTAAGCGTGAACAATTAGCACAAAAGCAAGAAAAACGTAAACGAGCTAAAAGATATAGAGTTGTAGCGCGAGCAACAGGATCTTGGGTTCCAATTAACCATGGCTTTAAAGTACTTTGCTCACTACCGATTACTGATGAACCGCGAATAAAACTTGACATAGGCGATACCGTTATAGTTACACGGTGGCGTACGTAAGTATTTACTTTTTAAAAATAATTATACTTTTTAAATAAAAATAATTACCGTGGATCTGGTAATCAGCATTGAATTATTTTTTTTAGACACTGGTTATTTGGAGAAAAAGAGCACTTCACGAAACTGACTGACGGTAAAGACACGAGAGTTCGAGGCTGGTTCCCTCGACCTTGTGCCATTCCAGTTAGTGAGAAAGATAAAGAATTAGAAGGCCACTTTGAAACGGATCCAGACGCACGATACCTCACACAAAATACATCAGTCTCGTCGGAATCTACAGAAACGGAAAAAAATTATAATCATCATATAGAAACAGTATCTTCACCCTTTAATAATAAGAAAAAGCATAAATGACATTGAAAGTAATTTATAGGACAAAATGGATACAAAATTTGATTTTTTCACTATGAAAATTTATATTTGATATAAGAGCATGCGTACATGTATGGATTCAGGATGTTGTCAAAACTGATGCCCTGATATATTCCAATGAAAAACCAACTATTCATTTTTAAATGTGTTACAAGTATTTATCTTTTAAATTAAATATTCCTGTTATTTCAATCTATTTACAAAAACAATTCCAAAGTATGTACATCAATTTTCGTTTTCATTACGATCTTTTAAAGTCTTTTTATTAAACATAATCGAAAAGTGCCTGAAATTTTCTACGTCTTTTCGTGTTAAAAATATCATCAATTTTGACAAATCATCCTCTGCTCAAAGAACGTCCCCAAAGACTGGCGTGCACAGAGCTGTGCACTATATATCTATACAGACGCGCAACAACGCCGCAGCGCACAAGCCAACAAATCCGTGAATTTGAGCCACGTCCGAATCGTCCGCGGGCCATTCAATGGAACTGTTCGCGACAAAACGCCCACTCTCTCACGTCGCGTATATATCGAAGCTCTCCCTAAATACCGCTTGCACGCGCGACAAACGCGTAATCATCCTGATTATTGCGGCAGTCGCTCGCTTGCCTATATATACGACCTCGCGCGCGCGCGCGCGCGCGCGCGGGGGTGTATATACGAATGCATGTACAAAACGCGCGGGCATTTCGAAAAGGCGTCGGAACGAGCGCGTGCGCGCATGCAAAGGCCGAGATTTCGAAGCGCGTCAATTATCGGTCGCTTTGCATGCGAGAGGGAGAGAGGAGAAAATGCAACAGTGTAGAGAGAGAGAGAAAGAGAGAGAGAGAGAGAAGAGAGAGCGAGTCCATCGGAGGGCAATCAGGCCTCGCTTTTCTCGACGACGAATATTCCGAAAATTGCAAGCACAGCCAGCGCAGCCTGCTGCAGCAGCGGCGGCGGCGGCGACGTTATTCCGCTCGGAATATTTTACCGCAACGGCGCGCTCGAATAGGCCGCCGCTACTGTGCTGCGCGCCCCCGCGGAAAATCAATATGCTAGTGTGAAAAGTTGTATTTACGCGCTTATACCCACGCAGGCGCTGCATATAGGTTCGTTTCTCGTGTATTCATGTGTGGATGTGGTTGTGGGTGTGAGAAAGCGAGCTAGGGAGAAAGAGAGAAATGAGGTTTTGCTTCAAAACGTCGAGGGGTAGTTTGGCAAGAGAGAAGGGACACGCAACGCAATCGTCTGTCACGCAGAGCCTAGTCGGCTACACTTTTCTCTCTTTCTCTCTCGCTCTCTTTTTCTCTTTTTTTTTAGCCTCGTATATACAGTAGAACCCTCTATATGTATGTGCAGTCACGAGGCGCTATGAGTTTTATTGTAGTCTGGAAAAAAATTTTATTCCATTTAGATATAAATATTTATTTCGTTTGCCGTAAATATGGGTATATTTCTGATAAAACTTATATAGAGGATACGTAGAGAATATTTATTTAATTCTTAGCAACGGGACTTCCATAATTAATATATGCACTTATTAGGATTACCTGAATGTTGGTTCACTACTGGATTTAAATTAGAAGGAATATTTATATATTTAAATCAAATATCTTTTTATATACAATTACGTAAGAGGGAGAGTAAGATGTACCAGCTATATTTGATTGGATTTGTAAAATAAAATTTTGTCGTGATTTATATTTTAAACTGGAAAACTTAATGTAAGCAAAATTTTACAAATTCATTCAAATATTAACTGAAAACATCTCGATGCTACCATATATGAGGTGTTTCACGTCAACTGCCCCAGATCAGCGCGCGAGTGCCAAATCGTGCTATTTCCAACTCATGTTTATGATACTAAAATGTACTTAAAAAAATTGTTTGATAAGCGTTTTCAACGTGTTTTTTCCTCAGCTTTCCAATGATATAGGCAGTTTTTTCGAATTTTTCCATTTTCACCTTCAAAAACTACAAAACATCTTATATCTCAAACCGCGCTGGGGCAGTTGACGTGAAACGCCTCATATATCGTTAGCGTGAAATTAACTAACGCGGAAAAGCCGAAATTAAGTAGCCGAATATTCGATCAATTCAACAAAATAACATAATAATAATAATAATAATTTTACACACACACACACACACACACACACACACACACACACACACACACACACACACACACACACACACACACACGCACACGCACACACGTATATAATGAGTACATATATATAGCACGATGAACATAATATGCGATAGTGCGAGTGGTGGTGCGTGACTAAATATGAAAGGTGCGGGCGAGGGATGTTTGCGCAGTACGCGCTTATCATAAGTAATTTCTATACAGCAGGTGTAAACACACACACACACACACACACACACACACACACACACACACACACACACGCACACACACACACACTGTGCGTGTGGGTGTGTGGGTGTGTGCCCCTGCGTATATGTGAGTTTGTTTTTCCCTTTGTGCGCCTGAGTTACTGCCTATATACGTATATACGGTGAGGAGCGATGATTTATCGCGGAACGGTTTTGATGTTTCGTGTCACGCGCACACATGAGCCTCTCGTCAAGAGGTCGTCGATTTCTTTCACTCGTGCGCCAGAGATTCGAATGTCTGCATGGTTTTGTTTTTCGTCGTGTTTGTTCGGTTTCGTTCGCCGGAACTCGATCGAAGCTCAAATGGTCGAGGCTCGAGTACGAGTGTATGATGGTTATGGAAAAGCGAAAATTTCAGTTTGTGGAGTGTGTAAATGCGTCTTTATTTGTACTGATTTCTTACATTGGTTTTTGTTTTATCGTGACGGAGTCAACGACTGATTTTTTTACAATTATATGTATATTTTGCAATAGTTTTTAAGCATGCGTGAAAATGACAATTTTCGATTACGATATTTTGTACTAGGTGATCAGGGTTAATGGACCACGAAACTATGTAACATGAAAGAGATTTTGTAAGTGATTAAAGTATGATATAAATTGTTGTCAAACGAGTTTGTTACTTTATTTCAATCGAAATCTTTAATTTTTTTACCAAAATAATAAATAATGATCTCTTACGAACATATAATTTTATATAAATTTTACTAATATAATATCGATGCAAAATTAGCACTGATCTAGTAATAGTAGCCAAACAATAATAGAGTGTTTATTTTTTGTGCTACTATATTGATTTATAATAATTAGATATCCTCAAAAAGATACTAGTGTGTAAAAAAGTTGTACTCATATGAACAAATAGCAATTAGTTGTAGCTATTAATATAAAATTCTTATTTTGTTTGAGTAGTAAGTCATCGATGTAAAATGTATACTTGTATAGGACTAATCTCTGAAATGCAAAACTAATAGATTCGAATATTTTTATGTGTGAAACTATCGAACCAATAAAAGCATTTTTTAAATTATATTATTTTGCTGATTTTATATCTTGAATACACATCGTTAAAAAGAATAAGAAAATTTACATATATCGAAATAAGGAGAAAGTGGGGTAATGTTGGACCGCGAACGATATTGGCCATTTAAATATTGACTATGTATCTTATGGTAGGATTTTTGGCAAGTGACATGTAATAAATGTTGCGAGTCAATTCCCAACACAGATAGTTCTGCTATTTATTTAGCCGGACAGGGTCACGTAATGATTTATTTTCGCATATTCTTTTCTAATAATTTACTTAATCGTAAGATTCTTACGAATACAAGTGTTTCTTTTTACAGAATTACAAAAAGATTAAAGTTTTATGAACAATTACGTGGCGTTTGTATTTAAACAACAAAGTTGAGATAAATTTTCCATCAATAAACTTTCACAAATGACAACATTTTTTATCTTTGGCTATTAAAGTAGAAACAGCTTCCTCAATTTTTACGTCAACGAGTAACTTTTGCCGTCAAAAAAACCATGACACAGTGACCATATTTGGAATTATACACTCGCCTCGTAGAGTAAAAAAACTCCTTAAACTTTCAATACTTTATTTCTTCTCCGTTACATATCCTCTCAAACTACTTAAGGGGGCTAGACACCTTTTTTCTTTGAAATAAGAAGTCACATTTTAATACATAAATATAAACTAATTATTTCATACTTTTTACATATAAAAGTGGGTATATTTACCTTACCTTAAAACTTTCTCCGATGGGCCTTTTATATGGTCCAGAACCATAGTCATCGATGAAACAAGTTTTTTCACTAACCGTAAGCTTTGAAATTTTCCTGTGGATGGATTGACTCCATATTTGAACTAAATTACTCCTGAATAGTATAATTCTCATATGAGTGTAGGGATTTTTGATCTAATGAGAAAAAAAAAATTGTGCTGTTTTTCAAGTTTTTTTTTTAATTTTTTAAAATTTTTTATATTTTTTCATAATTTTTCTGATGTAAAAATATTTTCCGACATTTAATCCTAAATCCCTACACTCATATGAGAATTATACTATTCAGGAGTAATTTAGTTCAAATCTGGAGTCAATCCATCCACAGGAAAATTTCAAAGCTTACGGTTAGTGAAAAAACTTGTTTCATTAATGACTATGGTTCTGGACCATATAAAAGGCCCATCGGAGAAAGTTTTAAGGTAAGGTAAATATACCCACTTTTATATGTAAAAAGTATGAAATAATTAGTTTACATTTATGTATTAAAATGTGACTTCTTATTTCAAAGAAAAAAGGTGTCTAGCCCCCTTAAATTGAACGTATAACATATTCTCAAAGGTCGCAACAATCTTTCAACGCCCCGCGGCAGTAGTTAAAATCCGGCACTTCTAGATCCAGTTTTTCGATACAAACGCGTCATGCAAATCGCGGCCCAGAACAGTCAGCCATGGGAGCGTCAAAGGCGACGGCGGCGGCGACGATGAAAGAAGCAAAAAAAAAACGACAACGACGAGGAGCAGCGCACAAAGGCCCCGAAAATCGAAAGCTCCGAGAAAACTGGGTCCGGCATCTCAAAAACTGACTGAGACTGGCCGCGAGGGACGCGTGCATGCGGTGGATTCTCGCCGAGAGTGAAAGTGACAAGATCGCAGGCACAAGAGAGTGAGGGAGAGAGAAAATTCAGTGCGAGACGGCGAGAGAGATAGGATTCGATGGTGGGATCCGCGCGCACGCGGCGCCTGGGATCTCATGGAGTTGGTGAGGTAAGAGAACTCGCCTCAGTGCTCCTCCGCCTCTTTTCAAAGAACGAACTCCAGTGTGCGTTGTTCTTGGCGACTACAGTGATTAACTCGAGTATACTGTAATTACACTTGATAGTTTGTATTTTTCTCCTTTCCTTTGTTTCTTGGGGCTTGGGCGCGATTTTTCGTTCAATTATAGCGGCGCTCATTTTGCTTTCTTTGTTCGCAGCGTTTGAACAGGTATTTTTTCATTTTTTACGATCACCATATGTTGACCAGTAGAAAGTGACGAGTAAAGAATAAAAATTTATATTATGTATCCAGAAGTGAAGAATTATTAAAAATTTATTAATTGTGTTTCTTGAATTTATCACTAAGTGTTTAATAATTGAACGTTATAGAGAAGAATTTACCGATTTTTCTAAGGAAAGGTAAAAAAGTGAAGGCAAAGTCTTTTTTAATTTTTAACATTTTAAGGCTCGATGCCATCTCGTCAGAACTATGAATACATACGGGATTCACTTTTTAACCTTTCCACTCAGTATGATTGATATAGACTCGTCTCTGACATTCAATTTGAAATGTAACATAGAAACAATTCACTATTTGAAGTGTTTGCGGGGCAGATTGATTTTAAATTTCTAAAGCTTCTTCTTTGAGAAAGCGCAATGAGAAAAATTAAAATTTTAATTCTAGTGGATCTCTTTTGGAGTATTAATAATACACAGTTAGGTAAATCTATCTAACATACATTTTTATTTTTTGCTTTACTTTTTATTCACGCCAATTTGAAATATAAAAGAGAAAAGACAGCTTCGGTAAGACGTTTGCTCACGTTTACATACGCAATATCATGCACATCCCAGTTATATTATCATATTCTTCATAATTGTGGGAATTATTTTTTAATTTGAATTTTTTCACACAACATTACTTTTTATTAAAAAATAAAAATCGCATATATTGTATATCTTCACAATCTGCACGTTACATGTAATAAATTAGGTCAAAGCAATCAAACCCTCGATCATAACAGCCCCATTCACAACATCCAACTCACGCAGGTGCGCAAAACAGGCGGACCAGCCAACAATCAACCCTTTACCAAGTACTTATATCACCAACAGGCAGCCAGAAATCAATAGAGATCGAGATGTATATCGCGACGATAGTAGCGGCGGCGAGTCTGGTAGCGATCGCCCACGGATTTCCGGACGGCGGTCCCGTCGACGCGTGCGTGAAGCCCAGGCCGAATCAGCCGTACCACGGCCAGGCGAGACCCCAGCCCCTGTCGAACAACCCCTACCACCTCCTCGCCTCGAGTGACCGCTACCAGCCTGGCTCGCAAATCACAGGTGAGTTTGTACATTTATTTTACTCTGTTGTCGGGGTTCATTCCGTGAAGGTGTTGCTATTGGAAAAGGGGGGAAGAATAATGGCAATTATAGCGTAGCGAATTGTTATTGGGGTGTGGAGAGAGAAAGAGGAAGAGATTTAGAGGGCGACGGGTAACGGTGTGTCGACTGTCGAGTCGTTTGATTAGATTATAGGTTCTCGTAGCTTTTGCTGAGGTCAATTTCGCTAGAACGGTGGTTCTTACTTCTTTAGGCTGATTTTGCTATACTTATCGGGTGTTTTAAACCGGAGAAGTACAGACGAATTATTTTCAAAGTAGGAAGTAGAATTAGTTCGATTATTATGCTAGACATCTCAATTAAGAGCATTAGTTAGATTTCTGGAAAAGATAAAACGCTTAATCGCAAAATCAGTCGTTATTGTGCCAATAACTCAGCGTTAAGCTCAACTGCTAACATATGGGTTTACCATCGCCAGAAGAACACCCATAGATTTCCTGGAAAGCCATAACACCGCCGACATTTCATTATTTTTAACCCCTCTGGATTTCTTGCTATCTCCGTTCTAGATCGACCGTCGGTCGTGATACTCGAAAAAAAAACTGTCGTGCGGGTACGAGGGAGGGAGACTTCCTCGTTCGAGATTAGGCCCGCTCTGCGCGCGCATTATAAGCAACACGTGGTCGGCGCGCGTTATCATGCAGAAGAATGACTTTTCGCTTTCGCGCTCAGCCAAGGGCGCGTCGTTCTTTTTTCCTTCTTCTTCTTCTTCCTCGATTTCGTCGCTGAAATAACGTAATTGTGGCCACGTCTGATGGCGATCTCGCGGACGGATGTCCGTCTGTGCTGCCGTGTCGCGAAAAGGATCGCCGTGAAAAGGTCGTTCTTCATTTCCTGCGCCGATAAAGGATTGCTTTTGGCTTTATTAGGTCGTGATGTGTCAAGATATAGCGGTGAGCTTATTTTAGCGGTATCGTCGTTTTTTATGCTATGGGTTGGACTACTGTTAGATTCATTTTTTGTTCGTTTTTGTGCTTTTATACGTGCACGCGTGTTTTCCATTTCTTTTTTAGCATCTGGTGTGAGTTAAAAATAGGCTGGCTCTGTGTGCTTCAGCTATAAAGATTAATTTATACGCATTGTGAGCAGATAGGGTTGTTAAAATAATGCCGTAGAATTGGTAATATTCATAAAGATGTGTAACGGTTAAGGTGTTCGTAATTGTCCGCCTTGAGCGGGAACGTTACTACTTAAAGTGTGCATTTATAGCGCCATTAGGAAATATGTCGATATTTATTATTCTTTGCATCTAAAATATTATTTATGTTAGGGCACAGTTTAAAAAGTAAAATTTTATAATTCTATGTTGCATATTTAACACACTGTAGTCTTAATATCTGAGGTGTTACGTCTTGACTTCATTGTTGCAACGAACAAAGGAACGGTTAATCTTAATTACAAATATTCTTTTTGCCACTAAAACTTTTTTATTCGTTCATTCAAAGCAAAGTAAATTGTCCAGTTATCACTAAAGATCTATAATGTGCTTTACAGTTGTTTTGCATTTTTTTATCTTTGATTGGTACTGCTGATTTTTATCAAAAAGTTGCGATTGAAAATGCACATACGCAGAAAAGGCATTACAATCAATGTTTAAGATAATCTCATTAATGCATTATATCGGAATGGATTTACTTTTTCTTCCATCGCATTTCGAAAATTATGTAATAGCGGATTTATAGAAAAAAAAACAATATTTCTTGAGGCACAAAAAAATATACACAGTTATCCAATTACAGTAAGAGCATGAGGTAGCGCAACAATATAGATATAAAAACGTTTTCCATCAAAATCCAAGTAGATTCAAAATAAATACAATCTTTTGTTATTCCCTATTGAAAAAATATAAAATATTTATACCATATAAATTTATTTTCCCAATACATTTTTCGTTATTTATATATACAAATCTTTTAGCGTGCTACTGTCATTAACAAATGCTTATTCATCATTTTTATTGCAATTTACACATCTACACTCTGGCTTTATTAATCATTTCCACAAAGTAAATAACGTTTATAAAACGACTGCATAAATAAACGAAGGACTGCTATTGCCAGAAAAGCGGCAGATAAGAGAGAGAGAGAGAACAAAATTTTACGGCGTTAGGCGCTACGCGCACGCCGTAATTGCGCAATTCATCCTCTTAGATCGTTACGGCTTCATAATATTTAACGTTTATTTAACTGTGCGCTCCGGCCAATTAATCTCAAACTTCCGCAGCCACGCCGTTCGCTAAATTTATATACATATACGAAAACACTGCGGCACAACCGCGCTGCGCCTGCGCTGATCGAACACGTCCTCCCATCAAAATTAAAACGTTATTAACGGCTTTGAAAGCTCCTAACCTTCCATCAGATATATACACACACACACACACACACACACACACACACACACACACACACACACACACACATATATGTACACCTTATGCCGTAACTTTGCGCGCGAATCATACAAACACACAGGCGCGTCCACGCGAATGCCACGGATGTCTTCTTAATTGCCGTATACGTATATGCATGTGCAGAATCCCGCGATGTTATTACTACTTCTCTCGCGTGCGCGCCCCTTCTTTTCTCATTACACATCAGTATCACACACTACATACATACACGCGTATATGTGTGCGAAAGCCCGCGGGAGACCCAGTTGTACGCGACTTGGCAAGGTCTTTGCGCGCGCGCATACACCTAATGACGTTTAATGGCCGTCTTGCACCAATGTGTCTGTGAATGTGTGTATGCGCAGAGTCGGCATCGATTTTATACCTTATTTATACATACACGTGTAACCGCGCGAAGTCGTTCGCGCGAGATAATCTCTCGCGTGTCGTTTTGCCGCACGTGCGGACTAGAATTATTCACGCGCGGCGGTGACGGCGGTATTGTACCGGATGCGCCACAGTGGTGTAACGCGCCTTCTGTCTGCCTCGTTAGAGATACGGCAGGTGTGATGAGATCGCGGGCCGCGACATTGAGGTGCGGATTTTTTTCTCATCGCGCTGATGTTTGCTTCTTATTTCTTTGCCTTTTCTAACTGTTTTGCGAGATTGTATGTATAAGTAGAAAATGATGCAGGACTTGCGTAATGATTTGGTTAAGTGTGGAGGTATTTATATGCGAACGGAAGTATAAGTAGTTTGCATATATCTGGCTTACTAAATTTTAAATGGAGATTTCATTATTAGCATTGAAACGTTAAAAATGGAATAACCAGAATGATTATGGCGATTTTCAGTTTGATACACCATTCGGAATAATTATTATTAAATATTTCCGCTTATTTTTTAATGTTTGAAAGAAAAAATATGGGATAAAAATGACAGGGAAATAAAAATTACGAAAAGGAAAGGAAAGGTAAAAGTAAAATTATATAGTTGTGGGCGTGTTTGATAATGTATTTAGGTTTCGAGTTCATAAAGTAAAGAATCGATTGTCTGTAGGTATTATATTAATAGATGCGAAAATTGTGTTATTAAGTGCCAGCGTAAATTATGTATAATCAAAAGTGTAAGTGATATCCATGTACGCAGCAGAGTAAATACGATGTTAATTAATATGTATGTAGAAATGAAATCATGTGTGTCAGTATGTCGTAATCAGGCAATTGTACGTATGAAACCAATATTAACGCGCTTTTTTCCCTTTCATTTACCGAACAGAATATCTAATTGCGAAATTTTTAATAAAAATTACTTAGGTATATGATTGTATGAGCATTACGATTTGAAAGGAAAATAAATTGCTTTTCAAATCCAATGCTCCGGCGCATATTTCTCTATACAAGGAGTGGAAAAAAAATTTGACCCCATAAAAGAAGTATTCTCTTGTCTTTTCTTTTATGACACACTCGCGACTATATTACGCTGCCCTTGCGGTTATCTACCGTTTCATAAAGACTGCGTATTTTATGATGTTATTTACCTGCGCTTTAATAAGGTTACCGCTAAGAAAACACAGCTTTAAAATTTATTAAAAAAGCACCTCCTTGCCGTAGAGCGAACAACATAAAAAAAAAGATTTTCCCACACCTATAGCATACCAACATCTTTCTATCGTGTTTTCCGCTAAAACCAAAGACTACACAACCCTCGCTGGACGTTTATTAACCATTAAACCAATTCGCTAAACGACGCCTAATCTCTATATACGAAAAAGAACGATCCGCGCTAGAAAAAGCTCCTTTTCATTTCCGTACACTGAGAGAAATGTTGATATGAAAATTTATTATAAGTGTAAGAGAAATTATTATATTCTATAGGAACTTTGGGACAGACTCGAATTATCATAAAATTTACAACAATTTATAGTAAAAATTGCTATATACATAGGAGTTTTTACTATAAATTGTTGTAAATTTTATGACAATTTCAGTCTGTCCCACGGTTACTATAAATACAGTAATTTTTCCTAAACCATTTTTCTCCGTGTAAGTAATAGTAAAATGCAAAAGTTTCGCGGAAACCCTATACAGCGCACACACTGGCGCGACGGTGTGTCACAGCCTCCTTAAAACAGTATAAACTACAAGCTGTATATATACCTCGTAAAGCGTGGCCCGAGAGCCGAAGGCTCGCGAGACTCAGTTTATTCCGTTTTTACCGTCTCCTCAACACACACACACATGCACGTATAGATAGGAGTCTATTCACTGCGCGCCTCGGTTGCCGCATGCCCGTATATGCGCTGAAAATCCCTGGTATATAGATAAACGAGGAGGCGAGCGTTGTACCGGTTGTTCGACGATCAGCCACCGGCACGCGACATTTCAACCTCTCTCTCTCTCTCTCTCTCTGCGTCGTGTCCTTGGCGCAGCGCCGCTAGAAAGTCGAAGACTGCGGTATCTAATTCGCCGCGTTTCCGTGTCTGAACGAACACGCTGTGTGTATATATGTTTGTGTGTGATGCATGCGCGACGAGTATATATACGAGGGCACGGGAAATTGCCCGTCGGCATGAGAAAAGGATAAAATTAGGGGAAGCTTTAATTTTTTCTTTTATGCTGGTGCACACGTGCGCGGTAGTAAACTTTCGCCATTAATGGCTTGATTTCGGTGCCGTGTATACTGTCATTTTCCCGATTAGGATAGTGTGTGGGTGACCGCGCATCTGTAATCCTTTAGTTTCTTTTCCCCTCGCGCGCCGCGCGTATCTGTGTATAGAATTTCAATTTGCAGTTTGCGTTATTACGCCGATGCAGCGTGGTGTTTCTGACTTTCCCTCATGCCAGCTGCCGCTACATGGGATTGGAGCGCACGGTTCTGATTGTTGCTCCGGCTGTGTTCGGTTAAACATTAATGACGCGCGCGCTGTGTGTAAAGCTCGCGAGGGAGAGCGCGAGCTTTACGCGGTTTTGCTACTTTGTTCCACTCGCGGCTGTAATTTGCATGAGAAGAAACGCGAGTTGATGTCCATTTGCTTGGACACGGTAATTTGTTTTGTTGCGGGTGACGTGAAATATTTATTTCACGAAATTACGCGGTAAATGTTTTATTCTTTTATTTCGAGACAGAGCAATGATTATTAGGGAGTAAACGAGGGTTTATGCGTCTTAATTATGCCGCGTCAACGTTATTTATAGCACGAAATAATTATAAAAGAGATTTTAAGCGGGCTCGCAGTATTTGTTCAACATAATGTAGTGCGGAAATTTATGAACGTAATTAGAGAGTGCAGCGTACAAAAACATCTCAAATTTTATCAAAAACAGATATTTTCTGCGTAGAGCATAAATGTTGTACAGTTATAAAGTTTACTCTGGTATGGTGGCAAAATTATAATATTGCGTTATTAGCGTAATTGTCACTTTATTAGCAATGTAATTACTTCACAACTTTGAATCTAATTATGCATGTGAGTTGCATACTAATCTCATTAATTAAATTTTCAATTAATCAAATGTTAGCCAAAAAAGTGTGGAGGATGTTTCGCCCGTCTCAGTGATATTATGTAGT
Organism: Torymus aiolomorphi; assembly: GCA_036365515.1. Lineage (NCBI taxonomy): Eukaryota > Metazoa > Arthropoda > Insecta > Hymenoptera > Torymidae > Torymus > Torymus aiolomorphi. The sequence continues at coordinate 147,756,839 of CM070877.1, forward strand.
TATAGAACGTATTATATATTGTGAAATTTTAAAAGTCGACTTTCTATGATATTGGTTACAAATATTTTGCTATAATTAATTATATTTATTAAAAAATTAAGAAAATTAACAAAATAATTTGACATTTTATTTGAAATAATTTTGTCATTTAGCTACCAGAATATTATTTATACGAGGACAAGTGCCATTCAAATCGAAATAATAGAGCAATTATACACGTGACACTAATAACTGATTAAAAATACTTTTTTTAATTTATGTGAAACGCAAACTCACATGACCCTCACTCTGTAATAACACAAAATTGTAGATTTGAGATAATTAAGTCTATAAAAAACTAATTTCACGTGATTTTTCTTTACAAACAAATCTTCATAAAATAATTAGAGCAAATATTTAAAATGATGTAATATAGCATGAATTGCCTTTACAAATAAAATAAATATGACACAGATGACAAATATTACAAAAGCAATCTCCTTACAAATTTAATAATACTGCATGAAGGTAAAAATGTAAATGAAGATGATGACAAAATCAATAAAACTATATCAGTCGGTTTCCGCCAACTCTCGTAAATATGTTTTCATATAGTTGTGATTTCAATTTTACTTAAAAATCATTATTTAGTTTAAACCTTATTTATTTAAAAATCAAAATTCATATAATTCATTATTTATTTCACATAGAAATGATAGCTTCAAATAGGTCCGGTTCTCACTCAACAGATACATACATTGTTGATAAATATTTAACACTCTTGCCTCGTTCACTTTAACGGTCATTATGCCTATATTCAGGACCTCGAATGCCCGTCATTGTGAAAAGTCTGCAGTTTCCAGCCAACGGCAAGCGAGATAGTTGGAATTTCTGAACTTCGGAAAACGATGCCGAATTTCGTTTCCGACGTCGATGTGACACTGGAGTGACTGCCAGCAATTTTAATATTCAAAATATCCGCATCGCTATGTTCCGATGATTCGTTTTCGAAAATATATCCATCGTCCTCTCCAAACACACATAAACACTCCGTAATAAAATATCATCGCAATTATACCACCCATTTCAAAACCCCCAGTCTGATTTTATCAATTACCACAAACAACACTCTCGAAAAATCCCAACTTAATAACCTCGTGACCTCTCAACTTTTCCCCCTCCACCATAAACTTCTCCCCCTAATCCTGAGGTCTTACCACACCCATCCCTTACCACTCGCTAATCCCCCAGCACAGACAATCTTCTCTATATACTATAACCTTCATCTCACTCTCTCTGCTTTCCCCTTTTCCCAGTGAAGATCCAGGGCTCGGACTTCAAGGGCTTCTTCATCCAGGCGCGCGACGCCGCTACTAACCAGTGGATCGGCTCCTGGGCCCAGACGCCCAATACCAACACTCACGCGGAGTGCAGCGCGGTCACCCACGCCGATCCGCGCGACAAGCAGCAGGCGACCCTCATCTGGAACGCGCCGCTCAACGGTCCCCCCGGCACCGTCTACTTCACGTGAGTTTCGCGATATATACTTGTACTTACCTTGCACCGCACGCGGGCAATTACGGGGGGCGAGAGAGCGCGTGGCGCGGAGACTAAATGGCTTTGCGCGCGCTCGCTCGAGCTGCGCGTTCAGCCGCGTTGATCCGCCATGTAGTAGTAGTAGTAGTTTGGAGTGAAGTGAGTTCGAGCAGAGGGTTGGTTGGGTTACGTGCGACACCTTTTTTTTTTGTAATACTGAAGGGGTTTGAGGTAGCGTTGAAAGTGTATAATTTCTTTCCTGAAAGGTTTGATTTATTCAGGTGTTAATGATTTAAGTGGAATTTCGCGCGATATTTTTAATTGGATTTTATTGCTGTTTGCGTATAAAAGTTATATATACTTTGGGATCGTGCCGATGATTAATTTTCAGCTAACTTTATTTTTATTTGTTCTTTTTACAGGGGCTCCGTACTGAAAGACTACGCGACCTTCTGGTCTGATATCGTATCGCAAGTGGGCCAGTGAATCCCACGTTTTAAGTATTAATGTAGTGACCTATAGTGAGCTACGGAATGTGTAAGCGTGAGAAGCGCGACTTCTAATTTTGTATGAAATGATTTATATATATTTTAAATTCTATAATAAAACATTACTTGTTACCACTTTTCAGCCTCTCGCTTTTATATATTCTTTCACGATTTTGCATAACTTCAGCGAAACTTACTGACTCATACCTACGTCAAACCATACATCACTATTACATGCATGAATATTTCTTTTTTATTTTCGAAAAAAACGCGCGTTATTACACCAAACCCCGTAATATTCTCAACGCGCGCGTGCGCATATCATTAAGTATACCGCTGAAAAATGAGCCTTGTGCTAGAGCTTTAATCACTCGGTCTCTCTCCTCTCTCTCTCTCTCTCTCTCTCTCTCTCTCTCTCTCTCTCTCTCTCTCTCTCTCTCTCTCTCTCTCTCTCTCTCTCTCTCTCTCTCTCTCTCTCTCTCTCTCTCTCTCTCTCTCTCTCTCTCTCTCGAGAGAGAGAGAGAGAGAGAGAGAGAATATCTATATAGAGGGCCGAACGAAAGGAGCAAGTCAGCGAACGCTCGATTTGCATAATTTCCACATCGCTGCGAGTCATCTCTCCTCTCATCTCGCCGGAGAAAGGTAATTCAATCTCTATATTGACCACGTGTGTGTGTGTGTGTGTATGTGTGTGTGTGTACGCGTTTATTTATAAACAATGCACGCAACGCAGTATATCGATTGGATATAGTTCCCTCTTGTTCTATGTACGCTATTATTTTGCATATACAACTTGTTCGGAAAATGTATGCGTCTGTAAACGTAATCCTGTAGAGCGCAAAATTCTAAGAAAAAAGTTCCTTTACTATTTTTTCATATGACTAGTATTTTTTTAGTAACTGATGTGTTTAAATTGTTTGTTTTTAATAGGAATTGTATATCTATAGATATCATCTTATAAACATAGGTATACATTTTCTATTAAAAACAAAGAATTTAAACACATCAGTTACTAAAAAAGTACTAGTCATATGAAAAAATGGTAAAGGAACTTTTTTCTTAGAATTTTGCGCTCTACAGGATTATGTTTGCAGATGCATACATTTTCCGAACAAGTTGTATATATCGGCCCCAACGGGCACGCACTCACACTGGTTATTCATAATGGCGAGTATAGCACACGCGCGTGCGTATTACGTTACGTTGGGCAAGGGCGATAACTCGCGCGTTACACTTATCGCGACTTTCAGGAGGGATGGGGGGAGGGGGGGGGGATCACGGTGTAATGAGTCTATTAGCCGTGCATTAGTTAGAATAGAATAGAATAGTAATTAGCCGGTATTATGTAGGTTGTCAATATGCGGATGGAATCCAGGTTGGAATTATGTCTATTGGCGAATATCGTTACATGAGGGGTTGATATCAGCAATTTACGAAATGTTGGTCCCGCGAAAATTGTACGTTACACGTATAACGATAAAATCTCCGATTCCGGATAAACGCAAAGGTTGCGCGTACATTTTTAAGATATTGTATCTCATGGTAAAATATTTCGCGTACTTGACGCTTATTAGCACACGGTCAGAGTATATCGGGGATCGCGTGCCGGTATACAACTCTTTCAATAACAAATAATAATAAATGTGGAGCGATACGAATGTCTAGTATAATAAAACGGCAAGCACGGGAATTTGAAAACAAAAACGCGCGGCCGCAAAAAGAGAGAAAAAAATTATCATTAAATATAATTATTACCCCCGGACAAAAAAACTCCTGGAAATATGAGTAACGTTAAATCCATATACACACGAGCGTCGGAAAAAAAACATCAGCAGTTCAACACACGCGGAATAATACCCGCCGCCGGCTGTACGTTCTTATCATCCAAAAGGAAAAGAAAAACAACAACACAACTATACGCTCGAGCCGGGTTTACGTATAAACTCGCCATCACCCGGCCGTTGCTCTCGTCTCTCTCTCCCTCTTATATATACCTTACTCACATACATATACTCTCTCCTCACATCTTTGCGAAAAACGAACGGCGCCCGAAAAATATCTAAACCTCTCCGTATTATTCAAAATCTCTCGCACGTGCGCGAATTTTTCACCGACCATATATATACCCTACATACATATATCGTGGAAATCCCATATCGGGAGAGTATAGAATAGGTGGGAACGTGCATAGACGGAGAGGATATTCGACGCACGTGTATATTATATACAGGGCGTGGCGGGAAAGCGAGAAATTCGAGGGTTCGATTACCCGGGGATATAATTCTTCGATCCTCGACCTCTTCTCGTATATAGTATGGCACGCACATGCGCCGAAAGACCCATTTTTATTTTCTCTCGCGCCTGAGCGACGACACTTGGAGGTGCTCGCTGTTATATTTCCGCCGCTGGACTGTTGCGTGCGGTTTTTTGTCGAGCTTTCGGGGAGTATTTTTCTTTGTCGCACTTTTTTCGGGGGGAGATCATACACGATTCTGAATACATTGGCCTTTATTCGTATATTTCACGTTCGAGAGGTTGCGACGTTGGGTCTATACCTGGATTACGGTCTTTCCGAAAGTGTGCAGGAGGTTTCTTAGAAGGTCGATTCGATTTTGAAATGGTACATCTGATGTAAAATAGCTACATCCACAACGTTTTTGTTTTCTTTATTATAATACTTATTAATATTTCAAAATAATGCAGCGCAGTGGAAGCGCATATCGCTTATATTTATCGAAATAAAATTATATACATTCGAATTACAAAACTCGCTCGCGCTCTTATTTATTATACATGCGTTTATTCAATGCAAATAAAACCTATATAATATTTCTGCCTTACACCTTTCCCTTTCTCAAAAAATGTACTGCAGCGACCGGCAATCATTGCTACCTATTGCACAACGTTTACGAGCTTTTTGCCAAAACAATCGCTCCCTCTCTCCCGACAACAACTTTTTCTAAAAACCGTTAATTCGTTACCACATCCGTATATATACATCGATTGAGACTTGCTCCATAAGGCGAACCTCACACACGTGCACCTGTACAATACCTACTCTATTGCCACAAAGAAGGATCACCTCGAAGGAGCCTGTACGCGCCATGACGCAAGACGGCGCGCGCCTTTTACGCGCGCGCGCGGCGGACGACCGGTTAAAGGTGGGAAAGAGGTAAAAGTGGGCCAGCCGCGCTCGCGCCCGAGAAGTTACGAGCTCGTTTCGCTCTGAGAAAAACGGGTTTGCGGCCGATAAGCTGTCATAGGTGGCCGATTCGGTGGCATCTCGCGGATAATGACACGCGCACGTCGAAATGGAAAGTTGCCTCATTAGCATGGCGCATGCCTTGTGCGTGTTTCCTAATAAAGGAACGGTTACAAAGATAGGATCGGTCTACTGGCTGTTGGCGTCTTTTTTTGGTTTTGTAATTATAGGTTTTGGAAACTGCGCGCCGGGAGGACGGCGGTTGGATGATTATTGATTGGGTCATTTTTTATTTTGGAAATCGGTGGTAGAGCCGATTGGAGTTTTGAATATTTTAGTGGGATGTTGGATTAGATGACGATACTTAGTCTGTAGAAAATTTAATGGGATTGGAAGCTGTGTGTTTACAAGGATGAAGACAGATGTTGTGGATTTGAACATCATCGTATTATATTACATATTATGTTCGGATTTGGAGTTTAAATAAAAGATAGTTTAGGCACTGATAAAAGTTAATTAGGTTCACTTGAATTTAGTTTATAATAACCAGAAAATAATGGAATGAATATAAATAAATAAATTTTTATTTTTAAATGCATGATAATAATGAAAATCTCATGAAAAATAATTTCCAAATTGATGTTTCGATGTCAGGATAGCTTTGAAAATACATTTGAAATTATACGACGAAAATGCTGCCTATCGAACCAACAATTAGGAAACTTCGATTCTCTTTGGTTCCAACAAGTTCACCCATTCGAGAAAAGTTCAGGCAATAATAAAAGATTTCTCGTGCACGAAAACAACAGGATATAACTTAGAAAAATTTCGCAGCTTTTAATTGGATTTGCCTTGACCTTTATATCTTAAAAATGGAACAGTCATTTTCGTTTTAGATATTACGAAGAGTATGTATACATTACGACAGCATAAACTATTCTTATCAAGATTAATGCAGAATATTATAATATATGATTTAGATTGGATTTGTGTACAGCTTATCTTCCTAGATATAACAATAAATTAACAATAAATTTTAATTTTGTAGTAGTGATTGTTGGATACAATATAAGTTCTACAAAGAAAATACTTAATTGGTAAAACTCCCAAGGACAAAGGCAAAGAGTTCATTACATTGCAGCAATTTATACCTCACTGCTGCCTTTCACTGATGCCGTTATTAATAATCTAAAAAAAGGATCTTGTTATTTTCTTAGAATTTCATAATTATAAGTGAAATCGTTATTGAAATATAATTTCTCTCGAGTTGATTACCTGACAAACGCAGGTTTGCAATTGGATATTTTTCAATCCTTCCAAGTAATTAGACTTCTCACTCCTCATGAAAACTCACTTTTCCTGAAAGGGAATACATAATTATGAATGAAATTGAAATTGTATTTTTCACTTGGTTATGGATAAAAATGACTTTTTTTCATATTATTTTAATATCAATGAAAATTTTTTATTTATTTTATTACGGCATTATAATATAGAATAATATGATAATCCTGAGAACGTAGTAAACAATTCATTTTACGTCATATTTGCTGATTTGTTAATTAAATAGCTACACTTTATACATAGTAAGCGACTCTTGATATGCAGCGAACATTTCCGTGTTGAGGCGCGTCAACATGAAAAATGGTTCGACTGTTTACCGTGGTATAGTAGACTCATATTTTGAATACCATCGCATGGGAAGAATTTCCGATGAGGCAAAATAATGCGCTACAAAACATTATTTATGACTATTTTCATAAAAAAAGTTACAAAACGTGTAGATAAGAAAGGTAATGTATTTAAAATAATTTCTATCTATTTATTATTTTTAGTATATGTATATTTCAAATCGATAGGAATACGATATTATATGTGTGTGTGTGCGTGTGTGCGTGCGTGCGTGCGTGTGTGTGTGTGTGTGTGTGTATATCTCGAGTAAAACATTATTTACATATATAAAAAACATTTTTAATGTCTATATTTTAATTTACCGTGTATTTTGTACATTTTTGTTCAACATCCATTGTAATTATTACTCTATATTTAACGTGAAATCCTTGACACAATCTATTTACCAAGTTATATTGTTCAGGGAATATGGTAAAATCGTTAAATTTGAGAATATCTCGCAATATGTCCTTTTCCAGTTACATAAATTTCACGCCAAAGTAACACTGTGCTTTACCAGTATTATTTTCGAAAATGCAACGTTTAAAGCTGATTGTATTTCATAAAAAACTCTTGTACATATTTTCCTTACATATAAACAATAAATAAATGAAAATAAAGTAAAGACTATTATATGACATAGATACATGTAAATCAAATGTTCAATTTAAAACCCTCTTTCTTTCAATTTCTTTCTACCTAATCTAGACACGGCTGCACCAACGACACAATGTCTCCAAGAATAGCCCAGGCCACGGTGGCACAAAAAGCCAAATTTTTTAATTAAGTCAAGATATTCCATTGCCCAGGCCGCGCATGCTCCTCTTTCATTCGCATCAGCCTCTTCTGCATACGCTCGCATACATATTCCAAATATCCGCGCAATCTTGCCCCGTGCGAGCCTGCAACGGGCAGCCGTCCAAGATCAATTCGCCGTTGCCTCAAAAAAACTCAAATAAAACTGAAAACACATCGCAGACAGCCGCTCCCCCAACCCTAACTGCCACTCCGTACCTCGTTTCCGTCAATTACCAGCCGTCTTTAATTCTACCACTTGTTATATACGAATCTCTCGCTAGGCTCGCGAGGAATCCTCATATAGAAGGCCAAAAGCGAGCATCGGCATTTTCCGCGGTGGTGACTCGCTCTTTATTCTCTGCATACGCCCGCGCAACTATAAAGGAGTTGTCGTCGTGATGCCTTGACGTCGACGTGTCGGAACTCGAGCGATGTCGTCGCGCGGAGGCACTTCAGAGCGCGTCGTTTGATGCTGCGTAAAAGAAGAAGAAGAAGAAAGGGGGCACGACGAACGTTTTTCTCTCGCGTGCGCGGAAAATTAATTTTTCCCGTAAAAATGGCAGATGTCGTGGCGGCTTGTCAAAGAGATTTTTCGCGGACGAGTGGGGAAAGGATGATGCGTTTGAAAAGTGATTGTTGCAGATGGGTGTAGGGAAAAGCGGGCGCGCGAGTGAGGAGAAAGGGGATCCAAGTGCCGCGATCTTTCTTTGATAAATTTCTTAAATTTCTCCAGGGATGAGTGTTTGTACTCTGGTCGACGCTGCTGCTAAAAGTTATATAAATTTTTCTTTTGAGAACGGTAACACGTCCCGCGGGTGCTTTTTCTTCAGATTTGGCTGGAAAAATGAAATCATAACGGTTTACTAGAGTGCGGCGTGGAATATGTTTCAATTGAATTCTCCTTCGTATGGTTTTGAATTGAGCGACATATTTGCAAAAGTCTAGATTTAAATATAAATATAGTATGCTTTTAAAAACTCATTGTATGCATGATGACGAACCCTAATCGGAATGGAATATGCAAGCTATTTGATTTCTAATGCAGAACAAGAAAATAATAAGGAATGCGATACGAAGTCTAGGCACGTCAAGGACGCGAGCAAGAATGCAATTAAAAATGCCAGCGGGATTATAACGAAACGTGAATTATGGTCGTTTAAGGGCTGCTAAAGAATTTAAAGACAATACAAGAGATAAGAGTAACTAAATGAACGGTAAAGCCGGGGTTGTAAAAAATTGAGTATGGAATTAGACCGAGGCAGAAAATATATGGGTTGCCATAAAAAAGCCTCTATCAGATGAAGAGCGAGGAGAGGGTGTACGTGATTTCTACGTCCCGCAATGCTGTAAAAAATAATACGAAGCTAAGTCAAAGCCACGTGAAATACAGTATGTATAATCCTGCACCTTCCCTTATTCATCCGTCTAATTGAAGAGAACGATAATTGTTATACTTATCTGCTCCCATACATAGTTAAATTTTGCCTTACATATTTACGACGGCAAAAATGTTTTTCGCCCTACTTACGCAACGGCCCCATCCCGAATATTCCCATCAATAATATTCCTCTCCCGCAAACATACGTTTCGAAAATATACCCGCACTTGCAACATCAAAAATCGATCCGCGCCGCGCGACCGGCGCGACCTTTCCAAAACAGATAACGATTGCGTGCGTGCGGCGGGCGACAAACACACCACACCGCAGTCGCCCCTTTTCCCCCCGAAAAAAACAAACAAAATCATCGAACCGGAATAAATCACGGCTTACCAACCCCCACCGTCCGTCTCTCACTCTGCGCAAACCTCAAAAAGAAACTCTATACCGCACTCTCTGTCGCTCCTGAGAGACTTACAGTATACGACCGTTTCCCCGCGAGAGCTAGTATATCCAGGAACACCGCGCGCGCGCGCGGAATCAGCGAAAATCGCCTATGCTACTAGCATTATTCGTCAGCTGCAACTACGGCGAGTCATGCAACTATACACACGCTCTCGGGGGCGTAGGCATACGTGTGCATAGGGCATCAGTAGAAACAGGCCGTGTCGCCGCTACTATACTCGCCATAGCACGCGATACTTACCCACACACACACGCACTCACATACATAAAGCGCGCATAGGAGAGAAAGGGTGGGGTGAAAACGGGGGCTGTAGAGCGCCGGCGCCCCGGCGGCGGCGGTGGTGGTGGTTGGCGTCGCGGCGACGCTCGGCGGCGGCAGCGTCGACGGCGGTGGCGGCCCGAGTAGTGCTGCCGTAGAGCCTCTGCCCTGCAGCAGCGGCGGCGCGTCGCGGTGTTCATTCCGTGTCGCACCATCACGCGCGCCCGCGCGCGTGTCAAACAGATACCTCTTATACAGAGGGAGAGTATAAGGAAGAAAAATAAAGGGAGAGATACACGCTGCGAGAGTCGTGCTCGCGAAGTGTACGTATAGAAGAGCTGTGGAATATCGAGGTGCAGGGTGAGAAAGAGAGAGAAAGAGGCAGAGATGAGATAGAGTGAGAGAGAGCACACGTGCGCAGCGAAAGTTCATCGTCGCGATAACGGAGAGAGAGAGAGACTATAAATAGCGCGTGCTCCGCGCTGACAAAATCAATTTGCGGATTGTGTGTGTGTGATGTGAGAAGAGTTAAGGTAACCTCTCGCGGCTGGTTTTTCGAATTTAAAAGCGGAGAGTCCCGCGCGCGTCTTACTGCGCGCCACTGCGTCAAACTTGCGCGCAAGCTCGCGCGGGGATATATGGGGAAAGAAAAAAATATAACGACGCGCGGTCGCGCGTGCATGACTAACGGCAATGTGTTCCAGGAATCGACGACGACTGTGTATAATACGCATACGAATCTCATTATAAAGGTCGGAGCTGTCTCCCCGTCGTGCGTCCGTAATAATTCTCTTCCCTCTTGTACATAGCAATCGTATAACAAACGCGACGCGAGTAATTTCCACGCGCGATTCTCTGCGCCGCGCTTAAAGGAGAAGAAGAAGAAGAAAACACGATCGACCGGTCGCGCATTAATAATTCAAGCTCGCGTCAATTTGTCAGCAACGGCTCTCTCACACTCTCTTTGTGTTCCTCCCTCCCTCTCTCTCTTAGGCTGTACCTGGAGCGGCAGGTGTGTAAAGAGAGACGAGAGTGTGCACACAGAAACGTTGGCTCGCAGGTTGCTCTGCAGGAGAGGCGGAGGTGGTGGTGTATAATATGCAGCCGAAGCGTGATCGATCAGGAGCGTGAGAGAGGCGTGCGCGCGAAGACGACGAGGAGGAAGAAGAGGAGGCAGCTGCAGCAGCGCAGACACAGGGCTAAACTGCACGCGTCACGCACGCGGCGGCCGCGCGCGACTGCGAGAGATGTGATGCCGAACGGGCTGGGTAATAGCGGATCATCCGATGTCCCTATATACGTACACACATACACACACTTCTCTCTATATGTTCTCTTGTATATATACTATGCTTCCTTTTCCTTTGTCACGCGTCTGCACGATGTTTGTCTTTGTCCGGCGACTTTCTCTCACTCTGAAGGAGGGTGGGCCGGGGGAGTAGGATTACGCCCGATTTCGAGAGGGTGACGTACGGTATATATACGTACGAGTAGTATAGTCTGTCTCTCAGGGGCTTTTATATAGCGCGGTAGCTTTTTACGCCGCAGTGCGATGGCCTTTGTCCTCGCAAGCGAATCGCGGGTGTGTAGAGCTCGGAAGAGTCAAGGAACGCGCGTTTCGTTTGAGATTCAAGCACGCGTCTTTTTCGTTATTACGAAACGACGGGATTATGTGTATACTTACTTGCAGGGTTTGCGTATTATGTAGGGGTAAGAGAGTTGGAGTGTATCGTGTCGTTCGTGAGCGCGCGGAGGAGCGCGAAAGTTAAATTAGTTCAGGAACCAGTTTTTTTTTTTCGAGTTCATTTAGGTATATGAGTTCGGAGAATTCTCGCTGGTGACATCGTTACCAAATATCGACGCTTTGTTCGTAGATTTTTTCTCGTGCTCTCGTTTCCTGCGTTAACTACAAGTGAGGTACGGCTATTATATGTGTTTTCGTAGAATACGGTTGGGGCAAAAAGTTGTTTGCACGGTTATAATGGGTAATCGGGTATGAAATACGTACTCTAACTAATTTTAACGAACTTTATAGCTCAATTACCTTACATCAAGTATCAAACAATAATCTTCATCAACAATAATATACATTTACTATCTGTCAAAATTTTATCTAACGTTTCATCGGTCCGAACCCCTATTGCATCACATATTCCAATCCATCGATACAACATTTCCCTCGCAGCTCGCACGCTCGCGAGTGAACTTCTCTCAACGATCCTCGAAATTCAAAGGCGCAGCACACACACACACGATGCTCACCTTCGACTTCTACCTCGTGTTCTACAAGGGCCCACCCACACTCGCACACATCACGCGATAAAACCGTTATACGACTGTATCAATCGCAATGAACCCCTCGTCGCCGTCGCGGCGCACGATTTTCCCAACGGGAACTTTCTCCAGTCCACCAGAGACTTTCCTTTTATTTTTCCTCGCCTTTTCCCGTCCGTCGGAATCACCCTTTTGCCCCTCCCCCTCCGCTGCCTGGCGCCTTTGTTTATGACGGCGCTTGCGGGTGCAATGCACCGCACACGCGCGCGCGGGGCAGGAGGGGATCACCCCACGACGACGACGATGACGAAACGCGCGCGAATCGATGCGCGGGTCGCGCTGGCGCGCGTAACGGAAACGCATACATAATTAGTGTCTCATTTATAAGTCACGAGCCGGCGTTGCTTTCGCGGCTCCGAAAGGAGGCTACGAGAAGAGGGTAAGGAGGTTTCGTTCTCCTACTCGTCTCTTTCGCTTTTATTTCCATGCGTTCGTGTGTGTGTGTGTGTATGTGCGTCTGTGTACGCGACGAAATATCACACACGTGTGCACGCCACAGCGCGCCCTGAATTATTTATCGAAAAGTTTAGCTGCACTGCCGTATGCGTCCGGTGTGTGTCTTAGTCTGTGTGAGTGTAAGTGTGAGCGTGCATATCGAAATGTTTCAGCCATTGGCTTAAAGAATTTCGACGTCTCGGGGGTAAGGCAGTCGGTAAAATCTGTAATGTAATATGGTGAATTTATGGTAACGGTGCCGACTAAAATATCGGGGTTGATTTCGGTGGTTTTATTTTGGAGCTGCTTTTACTTGGCGCTGTACAAACAATGCGCAAAAAAGAAACATTAAGAGCGAATGGACGGCATTCGATACTATATAAATATAACGTTGTACTGATGTATAAGATAACGTTCTTTGAGAAATGAAAATTTTAACGATTGCGTCATATTATTTTTATTTTTATAGAGGTAATATATACATATAAATAATCATATATACACGGCAATGCTAATTTATATATTTCTTGAAAAATAATATGTTAAAATTAGGAATTCTTTATCATTTTGAGTGTCTCAAAGAAAAACGTGAATAAACATTAACATTAGCATTTAAATTAAAAGTCGTCATATCTCTGCGTTTTCCTCATAAAATTGGATTCGACGTTAAACCAGTATAAAAACCACTCGAAAACGCATTTAAATCTCGCTTTAAACTCCCGCAAAATGGCCCCCCCTCACACCTTTTTTTTCTCCCGCGCGGACGAAAAATTTCGCGATAAAAACAAATTGGCCGTAAAGTCCGTGCGCGCAAGCTCGGCGTCGGCGCGCTGTCATTCAAACGAGCGCGTGTGTGTGCGAGAGAAAAAAAGCGGGACAAAACGAAAGGAACAAAAAAATCCTCTGAATCTCGAACGTATACATACTGCAGAGCTCCATCTATACATACGTCTGTATGTGTACGGTCAAAAAAGTTTCTGCCCCCGCGCTTTTCCTATTCATTCTAACGTTTGCACATCGTTTAGCTCCGACGACCGTTGCCATCACCGCAAAAAGGAAGCTATATCGCCCGCGCGCGAGGAAAGAGAACTGCCGAAAAAAATGCAAGCCGTTGTAGAGCGCGTATATAGCTGGAAGGAAAGGGGGAGGGGAATTGTAGGGGAGAGAAAGTCGCTCGGAGGGACGCCAGTCCTACATATAAGGTGTGGCAGGGCGGAGAAGTTCGGCTGGAGAAAATTGGTGCGGCGTTTTATCGCGCTTACTGCTGCGGAGAGGGGAGAGCTTTGAGGATTGTAAAATTGCGGTATTTATTCTGGTTTTGAGGGGGGGGGGGGCAGGAGAGGAAGAGAGCAGATGCTATTTTTGGGAGATAAAGAGCTGCAGTTTTCGCTGATAAGGATATGGAAAAGCCGATTTACCAGGATTTTCCATTTATTCAGTATCTATTTCATTTTTTTGGGGTGGAATGTATGTTGTGTGTTATAAAAAGCATTTATTTTTATACCTCTGACTTATATTGATCATAATGCTAAAACAAAGGTGACTAATCTTTTCAAACGCAGACTATAATACTGGGGAAAACACGGCGCTCCACTTACGGAAAAGGCGGTTTTACATATGTCGGTTGAAAGTAACAATGCTAAATTACTAGGGGTCTATAGGTATCAAAATATCTGTAATTGATAGTTTCAAAAAAAGCATCAAATGAAAAAATTACCAGCTCGATTTTGATCTACAAAACCGTCTCAGATGTATAAAGTTTATGGACACATAGGTACATTGTAGACATTAAGTTGGAAAACATATCGATATACACAATGTAAATCAGGAATATACATTATTAACTTATTAGCTATGCCGAGTTTCCCGAATGGAAATAAAAATCGTATACGTTTCTGTTACATTTGCGCGCGTTATATATATACGTTTTCGTACGTATTCTGTATAAAATGCTCGAATCGTAACCAAAACGTACGTAAACTTACAGAGAAGTACCTTCATGTACGGAAAGTATAAGAGCGTAACGAAGTTCGTGTAAAAAAAAAGTCTGGGCGAAGTGTTGCAGAAGTCTAGCTTCAAAAGTCTCGCTTGTCGGACGATCCCAGACTTTTTGCCAAACTTTTTGCCAGACCTTTAATAGAAAAAATAAAAAGTCTGGGATCGTCTGACAAGCGAGACTTTTGAAGACAGACTTCTGCAAGACTTCACCCAGACTTTTTTTTTACACGGGAGTATACGGTAATTTACGTTATAGTACCATTGATTTTTTCCAATGGGGGTCTTAATTTAGTTTTCATGCACAAACAAGAACATCCAAAAAGCTTGATTTCAATACCGCACCAATTTTCGCCGACATTTATATCAGAGAGACGATGGATGAATTTCCCTATTGAAAGACGTATGAAAATCAAGTCTAATTTTGCTCTGAGAGTTTTGTATTAATTTGAATGACTCGGTAAAACTTTTATTTATTCACGCATAAGATCTGCTCACGAAAAAAATTCATTGTTTAGATTTCTCCAGCAAAGTTTCCAATCTTTGCCAAATGACTTGCGGAAACTTATTGAACGTAACAGTTTTGAGTGATTTGCACATCGATAACCTGTACGTATACACAGCCACCTGTGCTTATACTTGATGGATCGATTCATCCAACCCAAACACAGTTCCTATACATATTTTTTCCTCGCATATCCGTTCAAGTGTGCTGCAATAAAGAAATTCCGTCGCAATTAATCTCAGTTTATCTACCTTACAAAACCAAAATTTGACAAAATATATATTTACCAACCTCAAGGAACCACTGCCACGCTTAGACGTGATTTTCATACTCTACTCGTCCCAAACATCACATCCCCATAACTCACCCACTCCTCATAACCTCCGTTGAATGAATGTCATCATCTCACGTGACCTATACACCGTTGATGTGCATCATCATCACCGTCAGCGTGAGGCGGCCTGCAGCCCTGCGGCAGTGCGCGCGCGGATCGACACGTTGGCGAGCTGGAGAGGAAGGGCAGCAGACTGCACGACGACGACGACGTGGAGGCGGTGGTGGACGGACTAACGACGACGACGACTACGGACGAGAGCAGCTGAGTTGCGGACATGTCGTCGGCCAGTCGGAGGAGACGCTCGGCGTGTAGCGTCGGGCTAACGGCCGCCGGCCGCCGGAGGTGCGCGCTGCTGCTGCTGATGCTGCTGCCGGCGGCGGCCCTCGGCGTCCCGGACCCACCCTCCCCCGACCTCACCACCGTGCAGGGTGAGTAGCGTCTTATTATTACTTTTTCTCTCGCACGTAGCACTCATTTCCGAAGTACCTATGGATTTTCCTTGTTGCCACCCCGCAGCGGACGGACGGATACTCCGCCGCTTTATTGGCCATAATTGAGTTTCTGCTGATGAAAGGGGGGAAGGGTGAATTTGTGTGGAAGGACGCGGAGGTTCCGCGATGAAAGGTGTGCGCGGGAAATAAGCCGCGGGCGTATTTCTGGAGGAAGGTTATTAAGGTGATATGCGATGAATTTTTATGCCATTCTAATCGTGTAATTCGGGAGATGATTGTAAGAAATGTGCTCAAAGTTATCTCATAACGCGAAGATTAAACAACGTGAGTGTGTATGTCTGTGTGTGTGTGTGTGTGTGTATTATGTGCCTTGCCATGCTCGACGTGGTCTACTTGTTTTATATGAACGCCTCCCCGTTTCGAATTTTCTCATATACCTGCGAGGAGATGATTTATGGAATCGCTGTGACGGTGCCTGGAAAATGGTAATTTTGTTTTTCTTTTGGGATCTTTGGCGGGTTTTGTTTTTATTATTTTGTCGTTTAAGTCGTAATGTAAAAAAGTTTTTCGATCAAAAGATAGCTGGTTAAAAACGATTTTATTCCACTTTATTAATTACTTGATTTGAATTAAAAATTTGAATAAGTGGAAACCGTAATTGTACGGTGTCAAGATAAAATAAAATAAGTATATACGTTCGGATAGCGATTACAATTTAATAACTACTAAGTCAATTTTATCGCAGTTTAAAACAGTTGATTAATTCAAGCTATATCAAATATTTAATCTACCATTTTTAATAAATTCATCCGATCACTTTATTTCATAATTAATTTTAAATTTGGTTGACCGGATATTCAGAAAATCATAAATTTTAAAATAAATGATTGTTTACATATGTTGCACATACCAACTGAGATACTTTGGTAATTGCGATTGAGACAGAGGGTAATATTATGATGTCCGTATATATATCATTAATAACTGTTTTATGGTCTCATAAACTTACATTTTCTTTATTACTGTGTATTTATTATCAGCTTTTGTATTGCTCTGAAACTTTGAAGTAATAAAATCGTTTTTATTTCTTTTAAAACAAATGTAAATATGGAAATCTATATTTCCAGACGACGTTGTAATAAAAGAGAAAATTCAATAAATTTAAATTATGGTTATTAGGCTGTAATTAATGAAGTATAATTAACGTTATTGTGTTGATGGTTATTTCACTGCAATTGCTACTCTTTTCTTTGTCAGCATTCTTTTCATCTCTTATAGACTTTCATCGCTTTTTCCAGATGATTCTTTGTCCACCGATTCATTCTTCAATACAATTGCTGCAATTCTTCTTTTGTAGTTGTAAATAAAAGCGTACAAATAATAAAAATACTAATATTTATGAAAGAAATAAATCAAATGATTTATTGATATAGAATATTGGGGAAAAGGGTAACGCCATAAATTACGAAATAATGTAGAATTGTTTTGAACATCTCTAAATAAAAAAAAAATCAATTTTAGAATATAAAACTAAATTGAAAACGTAGTTTGGATATAAATATTATTGATACAGTCAAAATACAATAAAATTCACTTTTGTGATTCACTCCCTTTAATTGACTTTCATCCAAAATTAACGACTTTGAAAAGAAAATCAAAGTTCATATAATAAATAAGCCCGGATTCCATCATTCTTATATATTAAAAAACATAAACAAAGTTAATTTGTCGTTAAATTGTAACATAAAAAAAACCTTAATGTTTCGACAGTTTATAAATTGATTCCTGAACTCACAAATAGAATTATTTGCATTAAAAATTCTCAATTTGACATAAATTGCGTTTGCTATGACTTGTAAAAAATTCATGTAATCTTTTCAGATTAGCTGAGCACGCAAGTGCGTATAATAGCGCATTCCCCCTCAATAGTTTTGGATCTGACCTCTGTCATACCATTACTTTATACGTTACTGATAAAATCTTCCGTTATAGAAGACATTCGCTTACATTCACCAAATGTGTAATAACAGTAAAAATAACAAAATTTGATGGAAAATATTATTATCAATACCTTGATTGCATTAGTATAAAAATTTTATTAAACTGAAATTACCGCAGGTTATTTTTATTTTACAAATAGACATAGTAATGAAACAGAAAAAATTATACTCATTACTATTGATTATACTATTATTTTTACCTTTGAAATATGGTGACAGGACAAACTGCAACTAAAAATCACGTGACCGAAAAAGTAAGTATAGACAAGTATAGTAAACTTAACGAGCATGTAGGATCCATGCGACGGCAGCTTAAAAAAAAAAAAAATTTCAAACGACTTTTTCCCAGAAGCGCGTTATTCAAATCGATGAAAGCGTGTCCTCCAACGCGCACTCTACTTTTCATGCTGCGGCGTCATAGGCAAAGTCTCTCTCCTTGTTTTTTGTTTGTTTTGGCCGGTAAAAGACTCTAAAAATTCGTGTAAAATTAAAATTTTTTCAACTCTAAAAATAAATCAAACGCGCCGAATTTTATCCGAAAGAGATTTTTGTCGGAATTCCTTGCAAATAAATTTTTCATCGCATTTTATTTACGTAAAAAAACAATAAACATCAAAGATTAAATATCGCGCAAAACAAAAAAAAGTATCCCAAAGAAATGACATATATCTCTTGAAGTACGCATTCCATGTGCGCGTGAAGTCGCGAAATTTTTCAAAGCCTTCTCACGAACTCAAGCACGCATCACCCAATTGAGGCAGAATAAAGCAAAAAAGTCCAGTCGAGAATCCGATGAACATTTTTCTCCCCGCTTCTTTACTCGTGCAGACACATACACACAACACTATACACACAGACGTATACAGTCATATAAACTGCTTCGCTCGCGAACAACGAAAAAGTGCTCGGCTGGCTCTTTAAATATGAAAGCGCGCCCGGAAACTTGCCGGCCGTATATAAAGGAAGCCGAAAGTTTATCCTAGACTCTCTTCTCCACCCGAAACTTCTCTCTTTCTCTCTCGCCCGAGCGCAGACAGCGCGTCGACGAAAAATAAAAAGTCGGAGCGACCGTGAGATCCTCGCGCGCAGTTTTTCCTCCCTCATGCCACCCTCTCTCTCTTTTTTCTCGCAAAAAACACCGACTTCTTATCGGTTTATCTCGCTCTCGCGAGCACGCAATAATATCGCATCAGGAGACTTGACTCTTGACGAGTGCTCAAACATTTGCGCTGCGTGCGAGCACGCGCGTGTCTGTGTGTGTGATGAGACTTGATATAGTCCCGGTTGATGGCGTCGTGTATAATATGTACGCGTGCGGCGAGTCGTCAATGGCCACTTGCCAAATCCAAGGGCGAACATCAGCTTCGTATAACGAAACACTTTCGTACATAAGTATATTACGCGCTACTGATATAGTAGCAGCAGCCTCCTCGCGTCCGATATCGACTCTGTCTCGCTCTTTCTCGTGTTTCTGCGTATAGTGATGAAATACGCGATGCGTATAATGTAGTTTTTTGATTTTTTGTTTTCAGATTTTGGCGCAGTTTTTGGATAATTAAGTGCGTGGGTTCGCGATTAACGTATAAAAATTTTTATTATGATTTGACGGGAAAGAAGAATGTACGCGTCCTTCGTGTTTCGGGACCATAAAGCAAAACTGCTTTGTATATTTAATACAATTAGAACTCGTTAGGTAAATTTTTACAAAAAAAATTTGTATAATGTAAATACAAAAGACTTGTGCATATATATAAGCGAAATGAGGGACCATACATTTTTATTTTAAGGTGGAGCGAAGCGAAGAAATTTAATTAATATGTGTAATTATGCTTCGTTTTATTTAACGAAATTTAATTTTTCAATAAGTGTGCCTTCTTGTCCGTCCCGAAAAGAATGTTTGATTAGCAGAATACTTAATTAAAATTTTTTTGTTAAGAAAAATTGCGATTTAATATAATGCCGTGACGGGGCTAATTTAAGCTGAGTGACAAATTCACATTTTTAACCGTTGCCTCCTTTTGCGTCTATATTAACTAGCAAAATCCAAACGCGCTGCGCGCGTATACTATTTTCTTCTTGAGGTTATGAATGTATAATTTTTCATTATGATTTCATTTTAATTAGTTTAAATTATAGGATAATCAGATAATTTTTCAAAGCATGAACAAATTAATCTTTTTATTCTAATTTAATTTTATTATTTAGTTTTAAATAGTTAAGAACAAATTTCAAAAATTCAAATGTAGCGGACGTAGCGAATTTTCACGCCTATTCCTTGCAGACCAATCAAAGTCAATCTTTAAATGCTTCACAACATTCGGCCATCGTTTTTTTAAGAGGTTTCCGAGTAATTGACGTTATTATCTTTCGAAAATTCTACTTTTGTATACAATTACGTAATGAAACGTTAGCATTTTTCACAATTCCCCGCCAACTCTATCAAATTATTCAATTAATACAACATCAACGCGTATATTACCGAAATAACTTATACACGACCTCTCCGATACTTTTTCCCCGTCGCTGCAGCATCCGAGAACGCATCTCGAGAAGTCAACAGCCAAATGAAAGATGATTCACGAAATACCCACAGCACCAACCCATATAGAGAGAGAGAGACAAATAGAGTCGGAACGATACTCGGCTATAGCTATATGACAAATGGACGATTCGGACGCGAACAATATTGCCTCGCACAGCAGCATTCGATATACACACAGACCACCGCCGCATACTCATCCCTCCCTTCTGTCTTTTCCTCACACACTCTCCTCACACACTCTCCCTCTCGGGATATAACTACGCAGGTACACACACACACACACACATACACACACACACACTGTGATAAATCTTCCACGCTGCTACGTGTATGTACGCGAGAGGCAGTGTGTATGTGTGGGTGAAAAGGTTCTTTCCCGAGGCCCGGAACTAAAATAATTGCGTCGGCGAGAATGATGGAGGTTTATAAGTTGCTGATTATGCTCGCAACGATGATCATCGGCCGGGCGGAGGGAAGGGGCCGGAGGAAAAGTGTGCTTATCGCGCGGCTTGTTTTATTCATTAAAAGGAGGGGAGGGGGCATTAATTAACGGGGTGGTTTGTAGCGAGGGGTTCTATAGTGTTAGTAGTTGTACGAGACGAGAATTTTTTTTTCAGACCGTAAAAGTTTAATTAATGGACCTGTTCACTTAGTAAATATTAATGTTTATGGGTGGACGCGTGCTTTTTACTTTTTAACGCGCCCTTAGCTCGAACTTGGCTGTAGTTGGACGGTTTATTTATGGTCATTTTTCTTGTTACTCTCTCCGAGAGCCATGCCTCTCTCGTGTGTGTCAGGTATACGAGCAATAGATGTGTTCGATAAATGGATTGCACCAGTATGCGCATTCCGTTATGATAATCAGTAGTAATGGCCGGGGATATAGCTTGCGGTCATTTGTCACTTTGTCGACGGAATAGCAATGTACTTTCTCGGAATTCTGATTGGTTCTATTTCTTCCAGCTTTTGTAGTTCGTTATAATATATTTTCGATAATGAAAGGCCGAAATATGTGATCGCAACGGGTCTTCTTTCAAACAGGATAATAATGGCGCATTATGGCATTGGCATTAAATATATTAAAAATAAATCGCCCTCCGCATTCACTATCGAAAATTACTTTTGTAAAATCAGTATACGCACTATATAGGTACACCGACTCGCGAATCCGTGCGCCCCGAATTCATCTTTCAGGCGGTAACTTTTTGCACAGCCCTCGGACCTCACCAATTTCGCATTACCTCTACCCTCTGTCCATTAAATTGAAAGCCCATCAAGCCATCGCCTTAATTAGCCCCCCTCTCGCCCCCTCCCCTTCCCTATACAAACATCATAAACCTGCGCACGCGCAATATGTAACAGTTTTAATTCGAGCCCGTCAAAAACCTCGAGGCCGCCTCCTCCGTCGTCATCACCAGCTTTTGTGCACACCTACCTCTTCCCCTCGAAATCTTCATTAGCCTGCAGTTTGCAGGCGGCGCGAGGGCCCTAGACGAAAAAAGGCAACAAAGGTGATGTCTACTTAATTACCGCGCGTCCAAGACGACGTCACTTCCTCGCGAAACATACCCACACCTTACACACCTGCAGTCTTATATGTATATACATCACATCACGCGTGTGTGCCTGGCCTTTTATCAGGCACCAGTGCTGTAATTAGGACACACCCTAAGGCGAGCGCCTGAAATACACGCGCGCGCGCGATCTTAGAAAACGTGTACAGCACGGTTGCATATATAAACAGTGTAAGGGTTATCATGCGGTGGCCACACGTGTGAGATTATATAGGGATATGAGAAGAAGCGCATGGAGGGAGTGGTGGATTTCGTTCGATTTCGATTGGCAAAAGTTAATACGAGAGAGAGAGAGAGAGAGAGGTGATTTATCGCGCGATGTGAGGGGGTCGGGGAGTTGCGGAAGGATTAAAGTTGTCCAATTATGCTGGGCCGCGATAACGCGAGTCGAATAATATTGTTCGACTCGACGGTACCCTGGGAGCGATTCCTCTCTCTCTTTTTAATTCTGGCGGATCTCGTGTTCGTCGCTCTTAAAAGAGGTTTTCCGAGGGGGGAAGATAGAGAAAAAAACGGCTAAAGAAGTTTTCGCAGATGCCCCCGAATCGTGGAATATTCAACGCTTTCTTTTTTCTCTCTCTTTCGTCTCTCAAAAGGGTCAGATGTAAAGACAAAGATGGTCAAAGGAAAAAAGGCGATCTCATGCGTTTGTAATTTGACCTTTCCTCTGTTCTTTTATATCTGGCAAGAAAGGGAAAGGAAGGTAGAAAGAGGTTTTAGAGTGAAAATCATTGTGGCTTGACAAATTGTTCTTGCGAAATAAAAGGCTTTCAAGTGTTAAATGTCCTAGCTAACGCATTTACTTATGTATAAACCGTGGCAGCGTTAAGGTCTATATTTTGTAATCTTGAATTTTAATTTTAAACGAAGTATTTTCCTTTTCATTTCGTTTTACTTTACTACAAAAAGTATATTAATAAAAAAAACAAGCTTTTTCATTTAATATTAATTACGTAAAATAGAAAAGCTCTTATTTATTAAAATAACTCCCGAAGTTTTCCTCCCTCACTTCTCCCTGTTTTTGTTTGTTGTCCCATCCAGTGCTGCCTACACCGACAACGACGACACATACCGCGACCTTTGTATCTCGTTTAGCGACCCTACCGCGGGTTCATTGTTTTGAGGCAGCGTTTGCTGGAGAGGTCAGAAGGTGCTCGTCTCTCACTCGCGGACGCGCGTGCAATTATCCGGTACGCGGAGACTTCTCATCCTCTCTCTCGTGTTCCCTCTAGTTTTCAAATTGTAACTTCCCGCGGGAATGGAGGTCCGACCCTAATTCCGACGAACTCCGCGTGCTACGAGCGAGCATAAATTAACGCGCCTGCGCGTGTAATCGAATTACGTCTTGTCAAACTTTAATGGGTCGCGGTGCGTTTATTATTAACGCCTTTTACTGCGACGCAGCTGGAAAATCGCGAGTGAATGGCCATTCATTTATAATCGCGTGAATACGCACGGATTGGAGTGAATGGTGATTCATTATTTTATCCGGAATAAATTAAATTCAGATGGAAACGTAAATTAGGGTCACTATACGACGCGTAATCATTTTTCTATTAATCAATTTTCAAACGGCATTTAATTAGCTCTTGATTTCCATTTCATTATATCCGACGTGAAAAGGTTAGGCAGAATGAAAGGTGACGGGAAGTTGAAATATCACGCCTGCTATAAAAATTATAAGAATATTAATCAATTACACGAGAGCGCTAGAACAAAAAAATATCACCCTCAGTTACCCTCAATTTATACTCCCAGGCCCATCAAACCGGCGGCGCTGCTCTTCCCCTCTCGAGTATCCAGCAATAAAGCAATTTTTCACCGAAATGTTCCCGGACGGCGCGCATATATACAGCTGCATCGGCAGGTATATATGCGCTAAATCGAAAACTCAATTACGCCGTCCGATGCTCCCGTAGTCCCGTGGGCCGAGGTAGGAAAGGGGGCTAGTACACGGCTCGTGCGGAATCCCCGATAATTATGTAATGCCCGAGAACGGGCCGGGAGTGGAGCGAGAGTATGAAAAAGGAAGAGAGCTCTACACTGCCTCTCGCATGACCTAACGCGCGCACGAGCTTTTACGAGAAAACCCGCGCGGGCTCTGTTACGACACAACGAGACGCATTAGCGTAATGCGTCGCGCGATAAACCGTAACCGCGCAGCGATTGCCGATATATCCATCACGCAACGTACATATATAGCGGAGAATAGCAAGAAAAAAGGAAGAATAAGTGGGACGGCGGTGTGGAGGCGTGTTTTCCAGCACGCGCTTTATTCGGTACACTCTGCGAGAGAGCGATCGCTAATCAAACGCGGCTCCCGAGAGTCCTCGATATAAGCTCTCAATTTGCACGCGATGCCAGAAAAAGGAACGAAAGGAGTCCGGACTCTTCTGGTGTATATTACACGCACACAGAGAGCCTGAACGATGGGGAATTCGCTTTTTACGAGCGGGAGAAACGACTATCGCTCGAGAGCGCGAGAACTGCACTTTCCATTTATCCACTTGGACTTGAAGAGCAATGAAGAAGAAGCGGGGAAGGAGAGAGAAAAAGGGAAAAATAGAGATGAGTAAATGAGTAAATAGATGGAAGGAGTGGGGGAGGGGAATTGTTAATTCAACTGCTATATACGTCGCGGAGCGTTTTTAGTTTGGTATCGACGAGGTACGCCCGTGGTTATTGATTCCCGAGTCGGGGAGGGAGGGTAGTGGGCTTTGACGAAAGAAAAGGCTCGATAAAAGATAATATCGCGGGTTTCGGCCCGCTGGCTGTCGTGCAGAGCATACGCAGACAGCGCGCGGGGGGTGGGGGCGAAGTGCGCCGCCGTGTTGTTTTGTACTGATTTTAGGGGGCGGTTTTATTGTTTTCGTCTTTATGTATAGGTCTCCTTTCGTGACCATGATTTTGACGAGGAGGGGGCGAAAAAAGTGAATCGTTTTACCAACGTTTCTGTTGTATATATTAATGCGAGTGTTTTCATTGGTAACGGTGCGCGCGGGAAATCCATATTCAATAAATACGTTATTTGGTATAACATCATAAAATGGAATTCACTTTTAACGAAGTGATCAATTTTTAATCGCTCTTAAGCCTAGTAAATCAAGCATTTAATCTATTTCACCGTGCCCCTCCCTGTATATATATATGGATATAAAGTATTCAGCACTCGACCGCCTACTTCTCCTCGCCCACCTGTATGCCGACTTCGTTGCGCTGAGATATGCCGCAGCCGCTGATCAAAGTAAACGAGCGGTACGGTCGTAAATTTAATCGCGCGCCCGCGTGTGCGTATAGATGTAGCTGCATGAAAAAATCAAGCCGGATGATTCACGATCCAGGTTGGGGGATGAAATTTACAGATTCGTACACATTTACAGATTCGTACACTGCGGCTCTGTACACGAGGTTGAGTGGAGAGAGAGAGAGAGAGAGAAGTGGTCGCTCACGCGCAAGTCTTATGTATACGTAAACAATGGGTGGGAGGAGGATAGAGGAGGAGGTTCGAGAGCAAGCTGTACCAGAAAATTTGGAGGAGGCGAGACTCGAGTTGGTTGTTACTTCGGCGTGTGGGAGTTGTTCCTTTTTTTTCGAGATGATAAAAGTTGTTGAGAATTCGAGTGACGGCCCGGGGGGAGATGAATCTGTTTTGTGAAAAATTTTCGAGTATTGATCGGATAACGGGTGTTTGTCGGTAAAGTTTATATGCATTTACATTTATTTCGAGATATTTGTATTGCATCGTTCAGCAGTAGAAATATATATCAAAGTCTTACGTAGAAATGAAATATATATAAACGTCGATGTGTTAAAATTTCTTTTAGGATATGTACATTTTGTATAGGGAGCTTTGAATTTACAAGAATGAGAAATTTATATCCTTAAAAAATTCAATTTAAAACTTCCCTTTGCCGCGCAGAACTTCCTTAAGCCGAAACGCGGTAAAGCCCCGAGTACATAGAAATAAAGCGAAATTGAGGAAAAAAGAAATAAAGAAATATATAGTTTTTTCTAGATATAAAGGAATATATAGAACGTCCTATCCTACGAAATAAAAGAATATTAAAATATATAAAAAAGTCACAAAGAAGGAAACTTTATGAGCGACGCCATGCACCGTACGGGAAATCGTAAAAATGTATATCTTATTATTATTTAAGACGATCAAACCCGGAGAATCCATATCGCAGCGAATAATGTTCAATACACGTGCGGCAAAACTTATGGCTTATATCGCGAAACTAGAAAAATTCGAAGTGAAGGAAAAGAGGAAGAAAAAGCGTGTGAATAGGCGTATATATCGCACGGGTCACTGCTTTAATCTCGCGATTCACCTCTGTCGGGGGAATTTTCGCAATTGTTTGGGAAAATTCGTCGAGGTTTTCCGCTAGCTGATGTGATTTTTCAATGGGGCGGTGGGAGGGGGGGGGAGAGATAGAGAGAGAGATTCATCAAAGCTAAACCTCGAAAATGGACGGCCTCTCTTTCGAAATGCTCGACGTTTTTCGTGCAACAACGATTGTCGAGATGCGTTTATTGTTCGCGGTTGTTCTGCTTTTTTGTACTGTTGCGTTGTGCTACGGGATTTTTTGCGTGAATTAAATTTGCATCTATACAATAGTTGTTTTATTAAAAAAAAAGACAATTTTCATAGTAAATTGTATGTTCAGACCCATTCATTTTAATTAAATAAATATAAGATTTTAGCTTAATCTTCTATATTAAAAGCTGTCGACCGAGCTGTCGACTAATATACGAATTTGATTCATTAATGCGATCTTTAGAAAACAGGATATGTTTCTTGTCGTAATTGGCTTCGAAATGAAACGTTATAACTAACGCCTGAAAAATAATTAAAAAATGCTTACAGTCATAAAGAAGGTATAAAACAAACGTAAAGAAGTTTGATTTAAATTCCGGCGGAATAAACTCTTAAAGTTTTACCGTTCCCAGCGGATAAAACTCCTATTACAACGTTCTCCAATAAATCAAAGCGGTGACTGATAAAAATATCGATGAGCAAAAAAGCTGCAACTTTCACAAAAGAAACCCCTATAAATAATGCAATGTTTGCCTCTCACCGTAATTCTTTATTAAAGAAAAACAAATTCACCATCCCCCAACCCCTGTTTACGACGATCAAACGACGAAACAGCTTCATCCGTCCACCGCCGCCACGTGTTTACACGTCGCGTTACTTCGGCGCGATCGACTCTCCACCCCCAACATCGCTCCTAAGTAGCACGTAACAAAGTTACAAAACTCCGCGTGGTCCGTAATCAGAAGCCCGGGCGCCAACGATCCCATTCGTCCATTCCTCTCTCTATTCCCACTATCGAAGGGGAAAACCCCCTTACACTCAGCACCCCCTCTCCTACGTAATAGCTCGCTGCGGCAAAACCCGATCTTCCCGCATAGCGCTCGCGACTTTTATCTTTTCGACGTGTTACCGGGCGCGCGGAAGATAAATAGGCGGCTGCAGGCCGAACTTATTGTCGTAAAGCAAGCTGCGCTCGTATATGTATAGATATACATACACACGCGGCACAGGGGGTTGCAGTAGCAGTGAGGGTAGGAGACTTCCTACGTATTATTGACACGCTCGAGCGCTCGCGGGGGTGGCGCGCGACGCAGAAGAAGGCAGACGGCTCTCTCTCCCTCTATGACCTACGTCGAGAGAGGGATATGTGTGTGTATGTATGTGTATGTGCGCCGGGTTGCGGATAGAAGAACTCGCGAGTGCTGACGGAAGGGTCTTGACGCGCTTTCGAGATGTTACGCCGTTTTGTGCAGAGGAGAGGGCGCTTGAACGGGATGACGCGACGAGCTTTGTATACGAATAGTTTTGTTAGAAATATATTAGATTCGTATGAATGGGGTTTATATTCATGTATGCGTAGTTTGGGGAAGTTTAATTAAAATTTAATAATAATGTCGTTATTTTTAGAGTTTATAGAGTATAAGTGTGTGGATAAAAATAAGGCAGCAATGTTACCTGAGTTTTCAGTGTCTTTATTCTGTTATTTAGGTAAATTCGAGGCAATAATTGAAAAGATGATCGATAATTTGGCTATTTGAACAAGCCTCCGCAAACACGCACGCTGAAATGTTTGTAAAACCACGCCTATCGCAGCTGAAGAATTGTGGATTTGGATAAACTGTTATTTCTTGCGTGTTGATGGGAATATTGAACAAATGATCAATGTTTGCTCGAATTAACTTTTGTTAACAAGAATTTTTTCAATTGAATTTCTCTTCTACCTTGAACGAAATATATATATTTGTTTTACTTTTGTCAAGATAAATTTAATTGTTTACATTTCTTTGGAATTTGAATAAATCTTGTAACAAGTTAAATGAAGTTTAAAAGACAAATAATGTATAAAGATAATTATTTCATTTAGTTGAAAAATAAGTACTATAGGTACTGCAATAACTTCTAACTGTATATATACACCAAAAACTTAACAGTATTTATGAAAGATTTTATAGCCGTTCCTCAGTCTAGGAACGCAATATAAAATATAATTTAATGTTTAAGCCTATACGTATTTTACTCTTATTTTATCGTCTAGTTTAAGGCACGCGATATTATAAAAGCATCTATTGATAGGTTAAAGTTGCTCTCCAAGGTAGTACGGCTTCGTAATTTTCTCTTTATTTTCTTCAAAAGTTCAGGTGGCTCAAAAAAGACTCCGGGAAAAGTCTATTAAAGGCTTTTATTAAGATCGAAAGAAAAAGTTGATTGCGGCCG
Source organism: Torymus aiolomorphi (assembly GCA_036365515.1). NCBI lineage: Eukaryota > Metazoa > Arthropoda > Insecta > Hymenoptera > Torymidae > Torymus > Torymus aiolomorphi. The sequence continues at coordinate 147,785,543 of CM070877.1, forward strand.
ATCAAGTTTAATTTGAATTTCATTATACCATCAGAGGAATTACATCACGTGGTTTTAACTTCGTAAAAAACTCATCGATAAATAAATTCTGCTCTTCTGCTCCGTTTAACAGATGATCTTAATCAGATTTAAAGCCGTAAAACTGAAACCATGAATATAACATTGTACTTTACTCGAAAGATTTACTTATAGTACATTTCGACACTGGTGCGGAAGGTGACGATTTACTTCGTGTGACGTTTCGAATGGTATTTTATAGCACTGTGTGACCTAAATCCGCACTTAAGTCACGGCTAGCTGTGACTTAAGTAGTCCATTATTACACTGTGAAATAATGAATTTACTTAAGTCACAGGCACGTAATTAACGCCAATTATCTACCAAAACTATTCAAAAATAGGATTTTACATATAAGAATGAACAGTAAAAGAAGTAAAACTTCGTTAATAGTTGACAAACCACAAAGAATAAATAAAAATGATGATAATAGGCTTGTCTATATTATAGGTTAGTTTCATCTGCTATGGGATAGCAGACTGCGCGCTTTTTAAATATTCAATATTAAACTGTATGGATTTTAGTTTTAAAAGTCTTTCTCTTTAATGATATAACGTATACAAATTTTTCACTTTCATAAACTTCAACTTATTGTTAAAGATACAAATCAAATTGCCGAGAATCTAGTTTTATGATTTTTTTATGTATATATTCAATATTCTAGATTCAATAATAACCATATTCTATATCAGGTATTCTATTATTTAAATAACGTTTTATTAAGTTTTTCAGCGCGGGGGGCTGCGCCCCCCCCCCCTCCGCTCCACACTTCTCCCACCACACTTCTAAGTTCCAACTATCATTATAAATAAGCAAAAATAAATAAAATAAGAATATGGCGGATTTATGTCACACGAGCTATAAAATAGTATACGATACTCATGACTTAAGTGGCTCATTATTACACGGCGTTTAGCGCCCTCGCTGCGCTCGGGCGCTAACCTCTTAAGTCACACGTATCGTAATATACTATTATACCACGAGAGCCGAAAAATCGTACCAAAGTTGTGATTTTGAGATTAGAGTGTTATAAAAAAAATTATTCACAACCGCTATATACCCGAAGAATTTCATAAACCGAAACACAGAAAAAAAAAATGAAACTAAGTACCGCGCTCACCTATATAAATTTCCACGCAGTCATCGCAAATCCCCAGCTGCACGTTTAATTTAAAAAATTACTTCCCTCCACCCAGCAGCTTCTTCCTCTACATTATACACGCAACAATCCTCGACCCCGCCGACTTCTCGTCCCGATATCTCGACCCCCTCACGCGCGCGTCCGTATATATACATCGCAAAAAGGCGCAGCAACAGCCGCGGGAAACCTGCATAAGTAAGAGCGCGGCGGAAAATCTCGACGAGATATGCTGGGGAGAGCGAGAGGCGCGCACGTGTTGCTGGCACGCTCGGGAAATAAGAGCCGAGAGAAAACAATTTGTCGGAGAGAAGTAGTAGTATAGGAGGAGGAGGATTCTGATAAAGTTAGGAAAAAGTCGATGCTGCTATAGGGGCGTGTATAGAGCGGACGGATAACATCGGAAAGTGATGGGATGATTCAGCCGAAAGTTGTTGTGCGCGAGCGGGAAATTTTCAGACGTCTGTCTGCGCAGCGTTGTACTAGCAGCGTCGAGTTTCCATTTACAAAAGTTTGTTTAAGGAGAATAGTGAAAAGCGGGCTATTAATGTATATGTAGAGCGCGTAGAGAGAGGCAAATTCGGCTACGTAATTGCCAGGGGGGGTGAGGGGCGCTTCAATTATCTTCGTCCTCTAATTGTTCGAGAGAATTTTCGGGAGGGACGTGGATAATAAGTTTCGCGATTTCTAATTAAACGTTGATTTTTATCTTGCGGTATACCTGAGTACATACGTTCTGTGTGGGTGTATACGTTTTATAGTGGATATTTTGATGGTAATCAGTGGGGCGCCGTTTTAATGATAAATGCAATCTCTAATTTTAAACGAGTAGAATACATCTCACGTTCCAGACGAGAATTCGAGCGCATTTATTTCGTTGCGAGGTCACGTAGAACTGCGCGATTTAATAGGGTAACAGTGTCTCATTTACAATTCCGCCAAAGTGGCAGTACCCCAGCGCGAATCGAAATAAATGCGGATGAAGGGAAACGCGTTAAGAGGGATATTAAGCAGTTTAATCGCTCGGAATATCTGAGCAGTTGTTTCTACGAACACTCACGGTATAAGTGAAAAAATTTAAGTTCGGTTTATATTTTTATCTTCCTGCTGCACGCTAAATTGTATTTAGAGCGTCTTCTAATATATACACGGAAATAATTTTTTTTAATTTTTACTCAATATACTTAGCTTAAATACTGGCTTTAACAGAATATAAACAGCGATGAAAACACAGTTTCCTCGTACAAAAATTTAAAACCCTATAAATACCAATTACCCAGATAATCATCACTCTATTACATACTTATCACGGACGAAAAAAGGAAGCAGCATCCCGCCGCAATCTAACCCGCATCGTCCAACTTTGCCAACTCAAATTTCCATAATAAGCATCTGCCCCTCACAACAGACTCCGTCCCAACTTGTCTCGACTCTGGTACAAAAAAGAAGGAAAACACGCAGCGCTGCCGCGCGCAACCAGACGACAGCCGGAGGAAGATTAAACGGGATACTCCGCCGGCTGATAGCATTATACCGTCGGGACGTCCGTCGCGTTTAATCCCCGCATCATCTCCTTCGTTTTCACCATCGTATACCGACGGAAATAAGCAAACGATTTTTAATCCCGCGCGCTTGTGCAGCGCGAGTATCAATCGCATCACGGAGCGGGCCTGAATTATTCATCGCGGAGCTGACCACGCGATTAAGGCGGCTACTACTGCGCTCGAACCCCCGATGAGCAGATAAGCCGTTGTGTGTGGGTGCAGTCGTGCGCGGCCCTGAACGCGGGCGCCACACGCTGCGCTTGCTGCAGCACGAGGCGAAGAGTTACGGTCGATTTTTTGCTCCCTTCTCCGGTTTGAGAATCGTGGAGTTAGGTCGATAAGGGCGAGGAATAGGTATGATCGGTTCATTAGCTGCACCCCTAGGGATGGGTAAGAAAGAGGTTGGTGTTTTTTTTTGTTTATTAGGGGGTAATTATATAGTGTTGACCACACGCGGCGCGTATATGTGAGTTTACGAGGGATGGGACGGTGAGGGATGTTTATCGGTGAAAAAATTTATTTGCATACGAAGTTGATATACATTGGCTTTCAATTTTACTGCGCTGAAGCGCGACTGCGGAGGCAGCTTTGCGTGAAATTCAATCGATTATTCAGATTAGCGCCGCGGCGGCAGTGCATATGTAAGAAGAGTTGCGCGGTGAAATATTGACCGCACGTGTGACGCGCTACAGTTTTAAAGATGCATTTGGCTAATGAAAAATTTACGCGGTTGCTTTCCGCGCGCACGTGATTATATACAATCAAGCAAAAATGGGACAATATTATATACTGGTCACACGCGTGCACGGTAAGATGAAAAAGCCAAGATGAGGAAAGTTGGGCGTATTTTTTTCTTTTATTATATGCATTGCGGTGGTGGTAGTGGTGGTGATAGGATACAAAAATAAACGAGGAGCGGAAACTGAGAACTTTATGAAGCCTCCCCTGCAGGCTCTTGGAAATTAAGGGGCCAGAATTAACAGCTGCACTCTCAGACGGCAAAACGCTCGTGTCGCTAATTTTTTAACTTCGAAATTATTAAAGCTGAAAGTATATTAAAGTCCTCTCGTATAATATATATCTTATTCGTGAATAAAAATTTCATTACGATTATTATTTTATGCATATTAAAATATTTCGTATTTATTTTATATAAAATAATATTTACGTAGAGAGACTCATATCCTACGTCGGGCGGATTTTAATAACGTATATAAATTAAAAATAGAAAAATGTCGCACTTCCAATATTTCCTTTAAATATTAAATCGGTTTCTTTTTTCTTTATTGAAAAATTCACCTTTTTCATCGTTATCAATAAAACCATTATTTTCCCGTCCAAATCTGAACTGCGCCTCCTATATGTATACACCAGAAAATTCACCGCGCAGCGCACGATAAACCAGAGTAACCATTGACAGCGTGCATTTCCTCTCGGCAAAAAAAAAGAATCTCTCCACTACGATCTCTCGCCCTCCGAAAGAGCACGAACTAGGCAAAAAACGTATCGTCAGAGCGAGCAAATGAGAAAAAACGAGATTCCCTCTCGCATGTAGGCACGCACGCGTTCGCGAGAAAGCGAATGCAGATCGATGTTTATTAGGGTCAGCTCCATTACGCACTCGCGCTCCCTTTTTTCTCCTCTCTTTTCCAATACAGGCGTTGGTCAATCACTCTCGACCGGTAATTGCCTAAACCAGATCGAGCCGAGAGTAAGTACGTGACGCGCATACTCGCACGGCAGTGGGCGGTCGATGAAGACGCGCCGCGTATTTCGGCATAGAAGAAGAGACAGAGAATAAGGCATTCCGGAGAAGTTGCCGCGGCGGTCGTACTCTCGCGATTTTTCCGAGGAGAAAAGTCGAGGAGGGAAGATTAAGTGCGGCCGAAGAGGAGAGCGGCCGTGTGAATTTTTGAAATAGTTCGGAGGCGCAGCCGATGAATTTTCCGTGCGGTAGAGAATCCCCCTCACGCCGTGAGGGTTCGCATGTCGATTGCGGTCGGTCGTTTGGATGCTTCGATTTTATCGCGCACGGGTGAAAGATAGTTCGTACGAGTGCATGTATTGCTCGCGGAATATTAGATAGAAATAAAAGTCGGTTATACGGTGTAATGTACAGTATAGGCCATTTCTATATCTTTTATAATAGACTTCGCAAAAACACAATTTACGCCATTTCACAAGCTCGACAGTCCATTTAACGTCAATAAACATCGCGATCACAACTCATCGGAAAAATTTCTCATCCGTCCATTCAAGCATCCATCGATAGCTTTCAATTGGCGAGTAGCCGTATATATACCAGAGCGCGAAGAGTCTTATACTCCTGCGCGTGTTTTCGCCTCGAGACTCGGGATTAAGGGCCGCGCGAGCTCGCAGCACGACGAGAGAGGTCGCGAATCGATTCCTTATATATCGTGGCCGCGCGGATCTTGGACTTGAACTAGAGAGGGGGAACGTGCGATCGGCCGAGTGTTATAAATCCTAATGCTAATCTCTCGGGCGAAGGACTGTCTTATAGCGGCTGCAGGCACTGCAGTCAAGCCTTTCGGCTCGTTTGTCTTTTTCGCGTCGGTCGGGTAGCTGTCGCTCGATCGATCGCATCGACGTGCAGGCGCTGAGAGGGAGAGAGTGCGGGACAGGATGGGCGAGAATTTTTCGTGTCACTGCGTTTTCGAGCGATTTTTGTTGGCGAAGAGAGGAGGTGCGCGCTCGATGTTTGAGAGCGAAAAATTTTTATTTGGTCGGGGTAAAAATGAAATTTAATTGGTTAACGAAATTTTTGGTGTCATAAGCGTTATAAAGAGGACTATCAAAATGTGATTGAAAAATTGAACCTGAGCTATAATGAAGCTATAGCTTTGTTATTATACCTACACTCAGAAAAACGATCCTCCTGTCTTGAAATAAATCCCCCCCCCCCCCCCCCAGAAAATCTTCGTACGATAAAAAAGGATTACGCCAAAAATTTCCTCCTGCGCGAAAAATCATCATCTCGCTACAGGAAGATTGGCTTCCTTCCATAGGAAGATATCCTCTTGACCCTATTTTTAGCGGAAATCTTCCGACAGGCAGATTCTCGTTGATACAGGAAGATCGTTTTCTATATGTATATACCTAGTAAGAGCCACTTCTGTTCAAAATAACAATTTGTCATCCAACTGCGCGCCACGTACTTGATTTTACGCTTGACTGATATTAATGATTCTCTTGAAATTTCGCCTCGATTCACCTTAAGTCAGAAGATTTACCCTCGAAGACCCTACAGTCCCATCAAAGCCTAAACTTATGCATAAAATCTTCATCCATAACATAAAAAATAACGAAATCCCCGGCGAAAAAGGTAACCGTGAATATCGAAATCCCAATTCATTTTAAATCCGAACGCGCACTAGCAGCCGACATATATATTGTATTCCAAGCCTCGCGATAATCCCGGAACCGTAGACTCGGAATTTTCGGCGTGCGCGCGCGCGTTCGACGCTAACCAGATCGTTCGTGAACGAATGGCCCAATTTTCGGTTCGAGAGCCCTCGCTCTCTCGTTTTGCACCTTCGGATTTGCTTCCCTCTCCCACTCCACATAATATAACCATAAAATCCGCTCCTCGAGGATTCTCCTTTACCCCTGGCGACAAGAAAAGTCCCGAATTCCCGGCCGTAATCGACTGTAACAATGAATTTAACGTAATTTTACGAGAGGTGCTTTCTCTTTCTATATGTGTAAGCAGCAGCGGGTAGCCCGGGCTTGTTATTAAAAGAGATAAAAGGTCGTAGCGCGGCTACGGCGAGTTATCTCTCGACATTAATAATCGCTCGTCCGCGAGGTTTCACCGTCGAGCGCGCTGGCGCTGTACCCCCGTTTTATCATTCTTTTATTTCTATGTTTTAAGGAAACACTTACACTCGTCATCTCGCCTGTAACATACTTCCCTGCGAAAACTTCGTTGAATGTAGATCAGCCTGCACACACAGTGTGAACGATATATTGCGTGGACAGTGCACTCGCCATCGGAACTTAACCCAAATATCACTGCGCCGCAGACAAACAGAACAACAGCAGTAGTAAACGCCAGGCTTGCGTCAGCCGGCGGCTGCGTCAAGGCCGGGCGGCGTTACTTTGCAGCCGCGGCCCGCGCTTTGTTTAATCGATAAGTTGCGCGCACTTAAAAATGCTAATTCGCCGCGCGCGCGTGTATGTGTGTCTTCCCGGACGAGTCACTTGGCTGCCTCTCTCGCAGTTTCTTTTCCTTCCGTCGTCGTCTTTGTCCTGTTCCCAATGCAGTTTCTCTTGCGCCTCTGCAGAAGTCATAATACGAGGCGCAGGAAGAAGTCGTTAAAGTTTCCAAATTAACGCTTTTGATTTATATTCGTGCAGCTAATGGCTCCGTGGGAGAGGCTCGCGAATGAGCGCACGCGCCTGCAGACTTGATCATTGCGCTTAGATAAGCGATAGGTTAAAGAAGCAATTTGCCAATTTGGAAAATTATTGATATTTGGCGGGTATTTTTTTTTTTTGGTGGAGGTTTTGTGGTTTTTTTTTGCGAGAGCCGGAACGTGGCTTTTTTTTTGTGCTTTGCAAGACGCGAGGGAATGTTTCTGCCTATTCGTGGGTGGTTTTAGGTCAGTGATTCTGAATCAAAATTGCGATCTCGATGTTTTAGAATGGTCTTTATAAACGGGCTGCGAGTTAGAAAAAATAGTTCTAAACTACGGGTGTCTAAAAATAACTTAAAATGCTATTAAAATTGTATCGTTTATTTTACATTCGAAGCTTGTATTTTCATAAGTGCGTAATAATAAATTAAACTTTTTCAAATTAGTATATCTCACAATCTTCAATAATGAAAGTGTATATCTCTTCACATCTTTATGAAATTAATACGCTCTAAAAGTTTAAGCGCATTATGTCATTGATGAATAGCGTTTCGTTTGTATAACGGAGCTTAAAAGTAAGCCGTTTATAATTTATTTCGCATATACACCTGTCATTGTTCCGATAAATAGAAATCGAAAAATTCCCAAAAAAAAAACATACCCGCAAATATTGTATCACTAAATCAAACATAATACACTCCACCGCTAATTAATTAAAAACTCCGCTCATCCGTAAATACTTCGCCGAGCACGATTAAACAATAAACCGTTGAAAATCCCCGTCGAATTTACGACTCGCTAATTTTCGCTAAAGAGAGTCTCGCTTGTCACCGAAACCCGACTGGCGCACGAAATAAGAAAAACGCCTCATTTTTCCGCCCCTCATTAGCGCCAGTGTGCGCACGTCAAATTTATCGCACAAAGGAGGGCGGGAGAGTGACTCTATCGCGCGCTTATCGGTCCACGCCCACAATCTTGATGCATGTAACTCGACGCGCGCTTGCGCGACGAAATTTAGCCGCGAATGAATTCGACTGGAGATATCATCTGTGTGAGTGTGCGTATTTTTACCTATGTGTCTCGCTTGCATTCATTAAAATATCGTTATATTTAATTTGTCGAGCGGCAGATGTGTCGTCGTCGTCGGGGGAGTGTATACGCGAGTGCAGAGGCTCTATCGATTGGCTTCGCGTATATGTGAGGGCGGAGGTTTTTTCGTTTAATTGAGATTGCGGAGGATAAGGTGACGCGCAGTTTCTTTTTTTTTAGAAAGCGCGGAGGAAGGTTTGCACGCGAGTTACAGCTGCGTATGGATTAATTAAGTCGGTTGGGTTTTACGACTCTGTGTGTGTTGATTGATATTTGAAATCACGTGAAGTAATGAATAAAATAAGGTTTTTTGTTTGTGTATAAAAAGTAGAAATATGATTGTATTGTGGAAATGTTGATATATTATTGGAAATAATATTTTTTATTTGTTTGTAGTGAAACAACTTGTACCTCTTGGTGAGCTAAAATATGTATTTAGTTTTAATTTTTAAATGCCGTGTCGAGAAAGATTCGAAGCATATAAAATATGAAAAAAATTAAATGTTCAATCCGCTTTTTATTTATCTTGTTGCAATCTTCTTTTTCTCCGTGTTTTCTACGCTACTTTGAACGGAGCGTTTTTCATATTTTCGTGTGCTACACGAAAAGTATTTTAAAGTGGAAATTTCAAGATTTTAAATTCTTATTTTACTTCGACTTTCCGCTCTCCTAAAAATTTTATTCGACGCCAGTATAGAATGAATAAAGATATGAATTTTGCTTAATACCAAATTTTTTAATTTAACTATTTAATTTTGCTGAAATCGATAGGAAACTTGTGCCACAATTTTTTTAATTTCAAACCGTAAGTTTTAATTCAGGGCTTTTTTGCTTCTTCGGAATCGTTCATCATTATGTATGACAGGCTTTTAAAGTGTAACTAATGGCAACATGAAAAAAAAACAGCTTTCCCTTAAAGTAGCCTATAAAAGCATCAACAAAGTTCCTGTGAGGTAAACTAAAATCTGGATCCTTTTGAAACGCTTTCCGTGGTATTATTATGCATTTTTTTCATTTCCATATCCTACTTTTTTAATCATCTATAGTGTTTTATCGTTCAGTCTCTAAAGACGGCTTATCATAAATTTTGAACGAGGCTTTTAAGATTTTTAATTCGAGCGTAAAATAACAACGAGCAGTGGCAATTATTAAAATTAATTCTTCAAAAATATTTCACTCCGACTTAAATCGTTAAAAAAATGTTTTAACATAATACAAACATGTATCTCCCTTACTTAAAACAAAATACTTTTTCACCAGCGATATGTTAAAAAGGTGAAATCTAATTACAAAATAATATTCAAATTAACACTTGGCGTGTGTGTGCGTGCGTGCGCATGACTCTCGCGTCGTTCCCTTGAAAATTTAATCTCCGGCATTATTCAAAGCAATACATTTCATAATTCAAATCCAATTTCATCGCAAGCGCGCGCGCTCACTCTCCTCTCCCCAGCTCAGCCGCCAAAAACACACTAAATTTCACGACCTCTCCGAAGCGCGTACAAAAAGCATTAAACTCGTAGTCCCGACCCATTGTCATAACAAAATTCCGACTTCATCCACTACGCCTCTCTCTCTCTCTCTCTCCACTCGAAAATTAACTCTTCAAACACAAAACTCCTGCGGCCACGCGCGCGCGAGAGAGAAAGAAAACTCACAAACTACCTACCCCTTGCACGTTCGCAGCGCTGCAAAACTAATTGCTATGCGGCCGCAACAAAGTCGCCCGAGCGCGCGCGCTCGCGTATATAACGATTTTTCATCGCGCTCGCTCGCTCACCGCAATTACGCGAATTGAAAGAACCCCCGGCGCGCGTGGGGCGCATTATGCGATAAGCGCACGCGCGCGCGCTGGATTTTTTTTTCCGTGCCCTGAGTGCAGTGGTAGTCCCTCATCGAGTTACGCCACGGATGGAGGGGGGGTTCTCTATACAGCGCCTCGGTGAGATTAGAGGGGGGGGGGGGAGTATTTTCTCGATTACCGTCAGGAGACCGCCGCCGCGGTCGCGTGCGCCGCGCACCGGAGTTATGCTATGGACGGGCGGCTGACTAATGCCGGCTCTGCACCACTGCTGCGGCCTTCGATTCGCGAACGCCGGCGAGTACCTAGTAGCAGCTTTGAGTATGATCGCGCGGACTTTGAGTGATAATACGGGCAGGTGGACGGCGAAATTGGAAGCGCGCGGCGTCGGCTCTGCGGGTTTGACCGACGCATTGATTGGGCTAATGAGCTAAGTGGCCGTGATTAGATTGTATGGATACGCGACGGCGGTGGTGGCGGTTCTGGATATATAGATGGCGGGGTCTTTGCAGTAATAGCTTGGGGAGCGACAAGGTATCGGGTGATGATTTGTTTTTTTTTTTTTTGTGGAAAGGCACTGGTAGAAATTCATCTGTATATATGAAATGGCCATGAAGTTAGAAAATAGCTAGTAAAACTGGCTAATTAATCGCTATGATGAAACCATTTTTCGACCATTATTTGCCTACTTCTTAGATTGACGTAAAACAAAATATTCGTATTTGATTTACTTGCTAATTTTATCTTTGACGAAAGAGCATTAAAGTGCATTAGATGGTTTACCAAAATCTAAATAAATAACATTAACTAATAAATCATTTGTTGTACTCATTCTACGAATAATTCAGCAAAACTTTTATGTCTCCATCTGATTCTGTCTCTCTCACTCTTTTGTCATAACAGCAAGCCTTCTACTAGCCATTTCCAGACTAAAGAAACTGATCAGTTTTAATACCTTTAAAATACTCAAGAACAAACTTGTGCTTGTCTTCGAAAAACTCAATCTATATTTCAATCTATTAAATGGCCAAATAATAGGAGAAAAAGCGTTTCATCGTAAGCTAGAAACTGGACAAGAGAAATTCCCGTTTTATAGCAAGTTTCTAATATAAATGGTGAGTTATTAGTTGTAAAATGTTTGGGATTTCCACCAGGGGGAGGATAAGTTTAATAAGAAGAAATTATTTGCCATGGAGAGAATTTTTTATTTTGGTTATTTTTAAACAATGGTAAGTTGTGGATTTTCGAATAGTTTATACCTAAATTTTTGTGGAATTTGAAAGCGTATTTGTATATACGGGAAAATGTCATGAGAAACGTGATATTTTAAAAGACTTTTAAAGTGTCTACAAATATAGAAATAGCGGAACTCGAAACATGTTGCATTTTTTCCCCAGAGGCAGCACAATAACGACTACCCGCACCATTTGCATCGACAAACCTATGACTTTTGTCCGTATCTACATCGTCGGCGAAAGGTCAATATGTTTGCGTACATTTTTGTTCAAAATTAAAGCAAAAGTTGTAAGTTAATTACAAAATACAGTATTTTTTTAATTTATTTGTTGTAAAAGTTTGGACAAAATTTTCAAGAATTTGTGAATAATAAAAGCCGAATTTAATACTCTCTTAACTGTGTTTCGGTACTTTTGCTTACTTATAGATCTATTAACCTATATATTTCTCTCCTACATTTTAAGTCAGTAATAAGCTAGCTCGAACATTTTCTTGTCGCTGTGTTAATGTAACAGACGATATCAGGTCCCTTTTCCTGCTTTAGTTATATTTTATCGATGCACAGTAATTATAACTTTTAGCTAATTATAACTTTAGTTCTGCAAGCATTATTCATCATTCACTCCTGTAATTATAGCATACAAGATGCAAAATAGTTCATTGGAAAACTTTCTTTTGTGTTTTTTATAGAGCATAAATTGAATTTCATTTATAACAAAAATGTTGGTGGTAAACAAAGTCATAGTATCACCTTCGTGATTCGAAGGGTTTCAAGTTGTAAACTTTCCATTACTTCAACTCACTCGTATTAAATTGTTTCGTTTCTTTGAATTCCATTTAATTTGAAATAAAAATATTAACACTAAAATACATCTCTACCAGCATTTCCAAAAATATCAACAAATTTATTACTCTCTACTACTGTAAAACCCCCATTTGATTAAACCCAAGAACATCCACAGAAACGAGAACTTTGAAATTGCTCGCTCGTCATACACGACTGCAATTCTGTAAAAACAATACTTTCTCTCTCTCCGCCCTGCTCGCAAACAGCGACGTAAAAACACGCACGTACACACATACACGCGCGCACGCATAAACCGAGTGAAAAACTGTAAACGCATATTGTACCGACGCGAGTTCCGGGCTATTTAGACAAAGGATCACTCCACGGAGCCAGTTGGCCTACTGTATACTCGCCCCTCCGACGTTTGTGCTTCACTTCGACGGCCGGCAGAGAAAATAGCCAAGACACGAAAGCGAGAGGGAAAATAGGGGTGGAAAGGGAGTGGGGCGCGCAGGAATAACGTTTTCTTTTCTCTTTTTGCGCGACTGGCTACGAGAAGTGGGAGTGCTCGACGATAATGTTGCTTTTGGTTAGTCGCGAAAAGTGGGAATTAGTCACGTGCTGACGAATGGCACATTAATTATACGGTATTCTCCTGGGTGTAACGAAGGGAATTGGAAAAATATACATGTATACACGCGAGAGAGGAGAAATTGTTGTGGCTGTTTACGAAATATCGCGCAACGCAACGTTCTTCGTTTTACATTCCGAGAAATTCACCCGTCTGAGCTTTAAGCCACTTGAATTATTCTTGGAATGCAGTGTAATGTATACCATGTAATGTAAGCGCGCAGTAAATTCCGGTAAGATAACGACTCGCGTTAATGTTCCTTCGCGCAAACTAATTCAGTGACGCTTCTAACGAACGTATGCGCGATTTTACAACTTTGCACAAACGATAATTACACTTAAGATGTTATTGCGGCGGTTAGAATCTCGGCCTGAAATAAAAATTCGCGCGGTGGCGCGTTATTTTAAAAACGCGAAGCAATAACGTCGCACGACGTCCTCGCGTCGATTCGATTTGCGCCGACAACGAATGAGAGATTCTCGAGAACGCGAGAAGAAAGAAGCACGTTCGCACTCGCTTCCTATTGTTACGTCGGTAATTTATGTAACTGCATAGAGAGAAAGAGAGAGACAGCCAGTCGTCGCGACGGCGGCGAATCGATGCACCGCCGCGCCTGGAGATTGATTTTCAAGCGACGTTCTTGCGGAGGAATCTTTTTGTCGCCCGGTCAAGCGAGATTCGTTATTGATGATGCGGACGCTGCAGTGGAGACGAGGGGGATTTAGTTTTTCCGAGGATAGTGTTATCGAACGGAAGTCTGCGTTCTTTGGTGGTGGATGAGGGATGTAACGCGTCGCTCGTGTGTGCAGGGGCCTTGAATAATTAATCGCGTGAGATCGTAGATTATTTATTACAGAGTGTTCACCGAGTTCTTTATTTCATAGGATTTCTTTTCTAAAAAAAGAAGTGCTTTTTACGTTGCATCAAAGCGTAATTATATATTATAACAAGATATTGCGAAATTGCGGTGAAGTAGAAGCGTATCGGCTTTAAGTATATATATAGTGTAAGTTCCGCAGCAGGCTGAAAAAGAAGCTACTTAAAATGTAAGAGGAATTTTACAGGTCTCGTTTTAAAATGGGACAAGTTCAATTTTGAACTTCGCTCGGTAAATAAAGGAAAGCGCACGGACGTAGTAGGCCAAGAAAGTGGCGCAAAGAATACGAACTTCGGCAAACACCTGCCGCGAAAAAAAGAAGCGATCAAAGGAAAAGGGAAAGAAGGTTTTACGTCCTGTCTTACGTGCATTAAAAAATATTGAACAATCTTTAAATTTAATACGATTTGGAGAATTATTATTATTATTAAAATTATATTGTTTATTTAACTTTGAAATACTTTCATTTTTTACGAAACAAACAGTACTTTCGTCAAACGTCTTTGGAATTTTCGTCGTATAAACGCTACATGTTAGACAAAGTTTTTCCGATGGTCGAGTTTTGTCTGTTCTATTTGTTCTTTTGTTTCTTACGAAATCCTCCAGGATATTTGAGACTATTTCAAAGATACGAAGCCTTGCTATACAGATATACGGCGAAGATGTGTTTAGAATCCTGCAGCTCGCATTACGTATATTTACCTCTTAGAACTTGAGCACGACAGCTTTCAGGGGTGCGTAAACTCTTAATGGCTAGGCATTAGTTATTTACTAAATTCACTAGGAAATTACAGAGATTGTTTACGCCAATAAATTGTTACAATGATGAAAATGTACGGAATTTATAAATTTTTATATAACATTTGATCACTTCACCGTGACAAAGTTATTCCAGACTTTGACATTCCCTATGCATAATATTATTTCAAACTTTGATATTTCCTATGAATACCAGATATCAAAGCGCAACGACGCACCCGACCCATCCCTCTACATACAAACCACACACACACCTACCTCCTCAACGTTATACATATCTCAATTTCCTCAATTTCCTCACCCCTGCATTCTTAACCCCTAATTCACCCCCGTCCCCGAAAACTTCTCCGGACACCCTAAGAAATTCATCCCGCACGCGCTCCTCCTCCCAGCGGACACCTTCGCTCTCTCCCTCCTCTTCTCCTTTCTTAGTCCAAAGCAAACCGTAAAACTCTCGGGGCGCAGCAGCAGCGGCGGCGGCGCAGGTGAGGGTGAGCGAGCGCATTGGCAGTCTGCCACCGCGGCTGACCCAGTTTCGGCGGCCGCGTGGATTGACCCGAGCGCGCGCTCTATACTCGCAGGGGAGAGAGTAGGTAGCAGCGCTCCGCAGAGGGCCTGCGGGCCACGTGCAGTGTTGGGCAAACGATTGTGCAAAAGTGCCACAAGCTACCGAACGACGGAAGCGCGCCGTGGCAAACAGCGGCGAAGCCACGAAACTCGCTGTCACAGTAGCCGCCGTGGCGGCCGCGGCGTCTGGCCGCTGGGGCAAGTTGAGTTGCAGGTTAAGTTCGATTACTCCAATTTAAAGAAATTGCAGTGAACGAGTAAAGTGATGTTGATATTATGAACAATATGCAGAAACACGTCTTGAAACGATGGAGAAAATATCAGATAAGTAACCTATGCTATTATTTAAATTATTTTGTGTATTTGGATAATCATTCAACTACTCAAAATATTCTTCGATAAATCTGAATTATTTTTCGAATAGATAGTTTGTGCATTTTTTTATTTCAGAGAAGACGGTACATTCAGAATGCGAATATGCATTGACAAAAGACGTATAAATTGAAGATTACTCATTCGGACAATCAAACATCAGACATTAAGAGGACAATAATAATGTGCATTAAGTTTACAGTTCTCAACCTTCAGATTATTAAATAATTATAAAATAGTTTTGCGGCTAGTGAAGAAGAAAATATTAGAAGCAAGAAGAACTAGACCTAGTAAAAAAAAGCAATTATCAAGTGCAGTTGCGATCTCAGCTGCATTTTTTATTTCAGGAGACGATACATTCAGAATGCACATTGGACAAAGAACTACAAACTGAAGATTATTCATGAAGACAATCAGACATAAAGAGGACAATACGGATGTGCATTAAGTTTTCAGTTCCCAACCATCAGATTATTAAATAATTATTGAATAGTTTTGTGGCTAGTGCAGATAAAAATATGAGAAACAAGAAGAACAACATGTAAAAAAGAAGTTACGTAGTGCATTTGCGATGACTACTGCATTTTTTGTTTTAGAAGACGGTATATTAAGAATGCAAATTGACCAAAGAAGTATAAACCGAAGATTATTCATTCAGACAATCAGACATGAAGAGGACAATAAGGATGCGCATTAAGTTTACGGCTTTTCACCATCAGATTATTAAATAATTATAAAATAGTTTTATGGCTAGTGCAGAAGAAAATATTAGAAACAAGAAAAACATCATGTAAAAAAAACAATCCCCAAGTGCCATTGCAATGTCTACTAATTACAATGAAAAGTAATTTCATACTCTGTGCTGTGTTACAGCAGACTCGTCTACAACTTCTGGCTGGGATCAAACTTTAATATGTAAGAACTTTTCTCTTAAAATTTTCTTTAAAATAGGTGAACGTAAATCAGATGTACAATATGTACTGTGTGCACTTCATATTATGGTTTGGTACAGATACCAATATCGTTATATAGTGACTGATTAGAGTTTTATAATATGTTAATATTTGATGTATTATGATATAAAGTACCTTTTTAGGAAACTTAATTTTAGATTACAAAAACAACATTGAAAATGTGTAGCAAATATAATACAATGTTGTGCAAATAGATGATGGATTTCTCGCCAAGTATTTCTAAAGTGAGTTTAAAAAATACATTGAATAAAATCTATCGATCATAATTATACAAACAATAAGAGATGAACTCTAAAACAAAATACCAAAAGGAGAAATCATTTAAATAAAAAAATATGCAACCCCCCAGCATTAAAACTGTGCCGAAAAACTCAACTTTTCATAAGAAACAAATAGGTGTTGGTTTCATTAAAAAATTCCGATTCCATCTTGAGATATTAAAAAAAATGGTTTTTGGGGGTGAACTTTAAGGGCAGTTTTCACCCCTTAGATATGTTTTTCCGCAGATAAAAAAAAATACGTGTCGAATATTTTTTGACTGATGAGATGATTGCAGTGTCATCAGCATATGATAGGATTGAGTTTACTGGCATTCTTATCAAAATGTCGTTTATATACAGTATGAAAAGTAATGGGCCAAGGATTGTTCCTTGTGGAACACCTGTACTTATTGTTTTAGGTTCACTTATATTTTGGCCTATTCTTACTTGCTGTTTTCTATTTGTATATTATATATATATATATATATATATATATAAAACAAGAAATAAATCTATCTCATTACCAAAAATAGACAAAAGAGTAAGTGATAAAAACAATTATATAACTGCAATTAAAATTTTCAATCAGCTGCCAAATGAGCTCAAAACTCTAGAAATAAGAAAAACAACTAATAACTATAAGATTAAAAGATGGATTATCGAAAATATCCTTTAACAAGCTAAATGATACGAAATCTGTTTCCTTATTGTATTTTATTATAGAAACCCAAGTCTGAATACGAGTATAAAGGCTTTAACCACATTATATACATATTACTGAATTTTTTGAATTCTATTGAAAGTTTATTGAACAAAGATTGTTGTTTTAGTTTTAAGTTTAGTTATATTAAGTTATATTATACTCCAGACTTGCACACAGGAAATTTTATTTTTCTCGGCAGGGTTACTCTTCCAATGTAATGTAATGTATTTTTTTACTCTGGATAATAAATAAATAAAATAAATAAACAAGTGCCACATATACAATCGTTATTTTTATATAATTCGGAAAAGAACGTTGAGAACAGGCTAAAAAAACCGTCAAAAATTAATAAGGCGTCCGAAGTAGAGAGGATGTAAACAATCTAAAACACAACAAAATATAGAAAACACACTCGAACGTATTCCGTGATGGCAAGGAACACGTTACAAGAACGTATGGAGACGCACCCGTATGACACAAAACATGACCGTCTCAGGACCACAGCAGAGCTTAGCGCCGCCTGCCTTATGGGGGGCTGAACTAACGCTTATTTTGGCTTCACCAAACCCCCGCCACGTGTATATAGGCGCGGCGCGGATTGTTAACTATGGCCACGGCGCAATTATACGCACAGAGGGGCGCGCGTCGAGTCTTTGATCGCGAGGGCTCTCACGGATTGCTAGGTTTTCAGGGGATTTTTGGCCTGAGTGGTTTTGGCAGGGTGACGCGAAGAGATGAGAGGTAGTGGAATGAGAGAGATGTGGTTGGTGATTGTGAGGGGCGTGGGGAGGGATGAGAGGTGGTATAGGCGTTTGTGGGGAAGGTTTGTAGTTTGATTTTGCCCGACGATGGGGGAGAATTGTGTGATGAGTTGAAATTGATTTATAATAGGGGCTGTTATAGATTGGTGTATTGGATTTAATTAGAAAAGTGATACGGTTTGATGATTAATTATATAATTTCGTTTAAGAATAAATCTTACTGCTTATTCCATTAGAAGTGGTGCCGAGAATAGTCTTAATTTTATCTCGAAGAATATATTAAAATTAATTCATCTTTAAATGATGGATTGGTACTTAAAACGACATTACTTAAAGGCACCTTCATTTTACATTTCCTTATTCAGTTTTAATAAATACATCCGCCCTTCTCCTTTTTAATCAGTTTCGTTAATTAAAATACTAAAAAGAAAAAATTATTCGACCACCACTTTCCCCATGAAAACAAAACCGAACCATCCGCACTTGTTCGCTTTTGACGGAACAGATATACACGCCGGCTGCCTCCGCAAAGTACACGCAGTGGATTAGCCAGCTGGATCATGCCGAATATCCGCAGCTGGCGTCCGATGGTGGTTGTCGAGCCCGGAGTCTCTCTCGTCGCTTGTGGCCGCGAGCGAGCGAGCTAGTGGTTGTTGACGCGACGTTTCTCGTGTATGTACAGCGCGTGCTCTCGCAATTACGCGGACGGAAAGGATAAATTATTCGTTGTCGCGGGGTCCAGAACACGACGAAATTTTTGCATTGTCTGTCTCCGTGGTAGTTTTGTGGAAGGTGGTATCAATTTTTAAGTGGTCGTAAAATTATAAGTTATGTTTAGGAAAAAAATCAATGAAATATAAGATAAGAATATTACGTAGATTTATTTAAATTGATGGCATCGAACGGCAATGCATTCAAGTAAGATTAAACGCACTATTACTCATCTACTTCTGTTAATAATATCTGGACAAATGCTCATTGTTATTCGCTATAATTATTGTATACATCAAAATATATTCGCGGAACGATGAGAACTAAATTTCGATATTGCAACTCGAAACGCGAAAAATGGCGAAGTTTCTGAGAGATTTAACTTTACTTTATGGAAAGCAAGGCGGGGGCTCCTGCCGCTCGGGTGTTCTCGCAGATGATGTGCCGACTGGCAAAGATGATGACCGTGATAGCGTCGTTGACTGGAGATGAGATTGTGACGGAGTCAGGGCCCGAGCGACCGAGAGAGCTAGAGGGACACGTTCGTTGTCTATATGCGCGAATCGACTTCAGTTCCCCATGGGGGCACTCTGTGTAATTATTACATCAACACACTGCCAAAGTTTCGGTCGATAATTATCATTTTTCTGCGAGTTGACGGCGCGGCCTTTGAAATTTCGTTACATGGTTGAGGATGATCGTGGTAAAGTGAGGTTGTACAAGTATATATATGTAGAATGGTTTTTATTTATAACTTTTGTTAAAATGGAAAGTCATTATGGTTATGGGTGCTTTAGAGTGAAAGAATAATAAATATGGTATACTTACGACTGAATCGTCATACTGACAAGTTACGGACCTTGGTTGTACTATCTCAGGCGCGTAAATGCGATTTTCATTCGTGTTCCGTGACGCGCATCGATATCCTACTTAGTGAACTAACTTTTTCAAGGTGCAGCTTATTGCGTGTACCCGCGAGTAATCCAAGTTAGCAGACATATGTTCTTTTGTATGCGGATCAGTGCTTTTTTCGCTTAGTGCGGCAAAAAATATATGGCCATTAAAAATAGATTTTCCTGAAATAAAAAGAGTCGTAATTAGAAAAATTCATTTTGTTTTATTTCGTTGAGTATGGTAATGACGAGCGAGAAGTTTTATAGTTAATAAAATATTGGTTTTTATTAATTGACAGTTACAATTTTTTGTACAATTCCAAACTGCGCTCATTTATGGTATTAACTTCAATTTATAATGATAGCCAATTTCATGGTTCTTGAAAAGTCCATATTACGGAAAAAGATTTTTTTTATTTAAATGAACGCGAAAGTAAGCTGCATTACCCGTCTCCTATACATAAAATTACATGGGTCGTAGTTTAATAATATACGATAACTTCCTAGAAAATTCATGATTATTACGGATTCGCGAAAAAATCTTTCCTCTTATATCAGACTCTTCGGGAAAAAGTCTCTGCATAAAATTGAGGATATCTTCCTCCCCTTCATATTCCAGGATCTAATTTAAAAATTTTACATATGTTCAACACGGGAATAAAATTATTATACGAGCTTACTCGGCAACGCTACTTTTACCACAGCAAGATATATTTGTATTCACCGTGTGCAACTTTTACTCCTTCCTGCACCAAAATCAATTCGCTGAATCTACACTACAAGCTTAACCCCGTCAAGCCACCAGCCAACATGTTTACATAATACGCACGTATACATATATAGAGCCACGAGCATCGACCCTTTTCCGATCCCCGTATACATCGCCTCCATAAAACACGGGGGCGCCCGAAGGTGGCGCGCGCACAAAAAGGTCCTTCACTTTAAAGCAGCAAAAAGAAAGCAGCACAGAGAGCCTCGCCCGCCTGTAATCGCGGCTCCGATAAGAGAGCTGCCTACTACTACTGTTCCACACCCTCGCTGATTGTCGGCAATGGCCTTTTTCGGGAGAGAGTGAGACACACGTACACTGCACACTTGGAGGAACTTTCCTCGTTAACATAATGCTGGGGGAAGCGAGGCGCCGCATAAAACGAGGCGAGGAGTTCCCGCCTCCCCCTGCGCTCTCGCGTTTAACGACCGCGGCAGCTACGACATCCGAATTTCAAAGAGGCGTTAAGAGCCGTATCTCCTCGATGCCGCCGAGCGGTATAGGTTGACGCGCGATCGTGGGCTTTCCTCGCGCGCGCGATGTGATAAATAATGCTTTTTGCATTAAGTATTTTTTTTGGAGCGGGAGTGTATAAGGGTAGTAGAGGTCGCGGTGATGGAGGAGGTGATGAGGAAGCGTCGGAGTGTCGTTGTGCATGTAGAGGCAAAGCAGCTGCGGTTTTATCGCGCGCCGTTAATGTCGTGTCGCGGATTAGGGACGAGGATTCCAGAGACGGCGCGTGGGAGAGTTGCTAGTCTTCGGGTTGACGGATTGCGCCGTAAGTGATGGACTGCGGCTGCTGTTCCGCTTTGCGCCGGAGTTGGATTCCCTAGGAATTTCGGATGCTAATGATGTTGAAGTTCTTGATCTAAGTTAGTGGTACAGGACAGAGTCGACTTTTTACTTTTACTTCTTTGTACTGGGAATAATAAGACGCGCGGTAGAAAGAAAATGAAAGTGTAAATTTAAGGTTTTGATCAAATAATTATTTTGGCTTGGTGTGGTTTGTGCACATAAGAATTATGCACATATTTATTGTGCACACTTTAGCATTGGTGTATATCTATATCTATGTGTATACTCCAATGCTAAAGTGTGCACAATAAATATGTGCATAATTCTTATGTGCACAAATCACACCATGCCATTATTTTATTTGCGGAATAGAGTTGTGTACTCGAATTTTCTAATTCAAAATTTATATCTTTGGATACATACATTACGAACCGTATATGTAAAATCGGCACGGGCGTATAATATGAAAATAAACTAGCAAATATGTGTTCTATTTCTCTGAATGCAATTTCTGATTTTTAAATTGCATTAACATTTTGATTGGTTATTCGTTGGCTCTCGCATAAATTTGAAGCTTGTTTTCGATTGTATGTACGCGAGCGTTACTGTTCAATTGGGATATTGGCATGTTAGCTTTTCAGCAAATTGCATCACATTTGTGATTTCAAACACGCTGCTAATTAAATTTATTCATTGAACTGATGAATAGGTGCTTATAACTTTTTATGAATTTGTTTCAAGGTTTACGGCATGGTTCGAATTCGCTGAATTCAAACAAACATTTATTTAACGAATCAATTATTTTATAACCTCATGCATACAAAATGAATTAAATAGCAGTTGCGTTTTATATATACTTCAAATTATTTAAAAATCTAGAAATATTTTTATGATTACGTAAAAACGTAATTATGATTATTTAAATTTATTAGTTATTATGGTACAGACATTTTTCTAGGAAACTCTTTTATTGGTAAATGTCAACAATTTTTTGCCATTTTAACTGCTACTTCATTTCATAGGTCATATCATACTATCAAAAGAATCAGAAGAAAAAAGACCTATAGCCTTAGGCATTCTGCTTTGAGTTTATGTACTGAGTCGTTTGAAAAACAACTTTAAAAACCAATCTTGATAACAAATGTTTATACATGCATATTTTGAATAAGCATTTTATACAAAATAAATACAGAAGTAATAAAATCTATTCCTTTCTTTATTTACAAAGAATATATCTGCAACATTAGAACAAAATTTATATGTAATATTTGACAAATTTCTGTGCACATGAAAAGTAAAATCCATTCCAAAATGGTTTAGTAAGTGCAAATGGTTTTTGGCAAGAGGCCATTAAGGTAAATTTGTTATTCATAGCCATTTATTACCAATATAGCTTTTACTCAATTTCAATGACCGGCCGTAAGAGTATTTGCCAAGTTATACGATTCGATTTGAGGATAGCTTTTTGTATATAGACCTGTCAACTGTAGCTGTAGGTACAGTAATACACGCAACTTCTAGCTTCATGCTAAATTTTGTGGGACAAAATTCTATCATTACAAAAATTTATCTGCAAAAAGTTTTATTTCCATTTCAATGTAGCACCGCGCGTCACCTTATACGATCACCGTACCCCCATTTGAAAAATCTCGGCAATTTTTCGTGTAGTCTTGACGGTTGCGCCAGTTCTCTAAAAAATGATTGCATAATGAGGGAAAATTGCAAAATGCGCGGACAAGGCGGGAGTCATTATTCCGTCCTTGCGCGCGGGTGGGTTCGCTACAACGCAATTTTAATTTATTCGTTGAATGCATTACGTCGTCGACATCTACATATCATCGATTTCGTCTCCTCGTCTCTCGCGTGAACACACGCAGAGAGAGAGAGAGAGAGAGAGAGGGAGAGAGGGAGAGAGAGAGAGAGAGAGAGTCGCCGCGCCCCGTGATATTATCATACATAAATATATTTCCCCGGTTAAGCCGCTATTGACTTATTGGCATATTGAAGATATGAATTAACAATAACGCGCGTACGCACGTGAGCGCAGATATGTACCCGATGACAATTGAACAAGTTGTCCAATGAATACATATAATCAATTAGTAGGGGAGGCTTAATTAAAGCTCGTGTACACGGCCGAGTTTACAATGGCTATCGCGATAGCCCCGTAGATGAACTATTCCCGAGCGCTGTTCACGATTAGCATGTTATTACTAAAAAGTCAATTGTAATTGGAGTAATTGCTAGCTGTTTTAAAAATCATTTTTTAATCTATATGTATATTTATGATTCAATGTTTGTTGAACTTCCATTAGTCATTGATAAAAATTGCAATATTTTATTATTTTCAAACTGATGTTAAAAGAGAAAATGAAAACATAATCTAATCAACTAGACTAAACGGAGTTCTATAGAGAACAATTATGCAAATAAATACAATTCAGTTTATGTAAATGGGAACTAATCTCACCTATAGATGCGGCGACGGAATGTAAACAAACTTGTTGGCGTTTCCACACAGAGCATTTGTACACACGGAACCAACAGAAACCAGATCTAGTAGACATTTACGTGGATGTTATTTTTTTACATATAGAACCGCACGCTATTAATGGACTTTGGTATCTTCATAATTCTCATATTTTTTATTCTAATATGTCAAGTAGAATATGAAATAAAATAAGCTATGTAATGATTGCGCAAGTATAGTTCCAAGAAATACTTGATTATTTAATCCCCTGGAAATAGTCATCCGAGATGGGCTTATAGTTCGGTTATCGTCATCCGCAGTAGTCATTCGGGACGGGCTTATAATTCGGTTATCATCGTCAGCAGATGATTAACAACAACTAAATATAAAAACAGCAAGTTTTATTTGAGTTCTTGGTAGATGACATAATGAAGTACGAAGTAGGAGTAAACAGAACCATTTATCTGAAATAGTATGATTACATTTACATCTCAGCTTTGTATTTGTTGTTGTTTTTTGCTAATAACAGTGCCTTTCTGTGTTTATATATCTTATCTGACACTTATTTTGTATAGCAAAATGGATTCCGAATACTATGATGCAGATTGTAAGTAAGTAGTTGATTATTGTTAGACGCAACCATGGAAATCATTAAATAATTTAAGTAAATGTGATTTGAAATTAGTTTTCATTTAATGTTTTTTCGAGGTATCTATATCACTTTGTCAGTATATGAGATTAGGCTTTGGAGTTCTCAAGTCC
Organism: Torymus aiolomorphi; assembly: GCA_036365515.1. Classification (NCBI taxonomy): domain Eukaryota; kingdom Metazoa; phylum Arthropoda; class Insecta; order Hymenoptera; family Torymidae; genus Torymus; species Torymus aiolomorphi. The sequence continues at coordinate 147,809,875 of CM070877.1, forward strand.
TGAATTTGAAATGAAATCTCGTAGAGTGCCATTGCTCCTAGTAATTACTTTAAACTAACACTTTGCTTTAACTAGAACATGATAATTAAATTGCTCGTCCAGTGAAGATCGGCTTAATGGGGACGAAAATTAAGGTAAATTCGATAACAATGTTCATAGTTTAATCTTTAATGTATTTTGCTGATAAAAGTTTAATTAAACTGCAATAAAATACAACATTGACAAAATTTTCTTCCTCTAAAATCATGTAACATTCCGCTACGCATATACAACTCAGCAAACATTATTAACCAGAATATATCGACCTAATACAGAATTCACTCACATAACGCGCAAAAAAGTATATAGTCACTTTCCATCAATAAATTACAGATTCATCGTGCGTGTGTCACCTGTTATTTCGCACGCGTGCGGCCTCAGGCACACATCGAGAGTAGACGCGAAATTTATTTGGCCCGTCGATAGCACACCATCGATCTTGCGTCCATTTACGCGCGTACACCTATAAGCGAGAAAAAAAGTTCTCCCATACATGCACTCGTTATGAACACTGACAGAAAAACTCTCATAAAAATTCCTATGTTTAAAAGTAAAAATTCCTATTTTTCTCTGGCAACTCGACCATAAGGTCGGATTTTAGCAGAAATTGCCATACAACATAGGAAAAATTTCAAGTCTAACATGGGAATTTTGTAACTGCGATTCAAAGAGCGAAAAAATTATTTTACCTTTATTATAGAATTTGGGAGGGAGTGGTAACCGCATTATTTTTATTTTTAAATATTTTAGAAATTATTTTTGTATTAAACATGATTAAATAAAATTAAATAAATAAATTAAAAAATTTTGATGACATCGGGAATCGAACCTTGGACCCTTGACACGGCAGTCGGACGCGCTAACCACTCACCTATAAGGACATATGTGTTATTTAAATTTGGAACTTGTATATCCACAACCATAAGTTATACGTATTAATTTTACAACAAATTGTATTTTAACTCGAATAATTTTATACTCTTTTAATATAATTTATTATTAAAAATGTTCTATACACACAAAAATAAAAAATAAAAAAATACTTAAAAAGTATATTGGATTAGAACGCACATTCAGTTGTTGCATTTAGCATAGCGCTTCTGTTTTGTTTCGACATTGCCAAGGTGGATTGAGTTTGTTGACATGTATCAGTCTGAATTTTTCCTATGCTGACATTGGAGGGGTCGATTTTTCGTGCACTCGCCGACTGTTTACGATAGATCATGTGAATTCTTACTCTAAAACTCTCACAATTTTTACCATGTTGACTAGGAAAAATGCACGAATAGCAAGCCCCAGTAGCCGCGTGTAAATTTTTACCATGTTAACATAGGAATTTTTACTTTTGACATTGGACTTTTTCATATTAAAAATAGTAAATATTTGGGTTTTGAGCAGTTGTGGTCGAGTTCCAAGAGCAACATAGGAATTTTTCCCCGCGTTTTTCTGTCAGTGAATACATCGACATATCCATTCCACGCGCGCTCCCACATATGAACGCCTTTTTTTCCATTCAACCGAGCCCAGCTCATCCGACCAGCCCGAATTATCTTCGTTATTTCAGAAGTGGATATAGTGCGCGTTGCAAATATAACCTTCGCACGCGTTCTCCCGCGGCGTGAAATGAATTATGGACATTTCAATATCAGCCACAAATCGAGCGTGAGCTAGCGAGGCGGTGAGGGGGGGGGGGGGGCGATTTATTATTATGGTAGACCGCCACGTCGCACGGTAATAGCTGCGCTCGCGATGCATCATCGTTGTTGTCAACCGTTCGCAGATATGTGAAAGCTCGCACCTGGTGTAGCAGAAGCTTTCTTTTCGAGCATTCGAAAAAATTGCGCACCACGCGCGTAAGATTTGAATGTAGGTCTCGTTTTTGTTCCGCGAAATGTAATATGCATATATTTTACGCGACTATTGGCAATTCAGATTTGCGGCTGGATTTCCGGCGGGCGATTCGAAATTAGAAAGGGATTGTCCGTTCGGCTGGATTTGAGGTATTGTAATGATTAGCATTGATTCGTATACGGTGCAAATCGCTCTATACGAATCATTGGAAATTTTATTTCTATTGTGTGTTTACATATATAATGCAGATACAGCGTCATATTTTGGACTACATCAGTATGACGGATGTAATTTGACAGAATCTATGCGTTGGCTAAATGCACGCTTTTATCATATAACTCTGCCTATGTTGGAAAAAATAAATACAAATTTTTATTTATTTATTTATTTATTTTAAACTATGTACTACAAAAAGAATTCCTTATTCAATAACTATTTTTTTATCTAAATGCAGAATTGAAAATAAAACAATAAACTCCCATTAAAAACCCTGTTACGGACTCACTTTATTAAAAATTTAGTGTATTAGTTCGTTAGATGTGAAGATGTACGTAATTTACAGAGACAATGAGAAATTATATTTTCCGAAGCTGCTTTTTCCTCACTTCCTAGAATGAGAAAGCTATTCATTCATTCTACTTTTCTTTTTGTACTAAATATTAAACATTTATTTTATATATCGAGTGTGTTGAGGAAGTTATAGATATCATAAAATAATGTGAAGGTATTTATAGTTTGATGAGGAATTTTTAGAAAAAATATGTGTGCCAGAAGTAATACAAGAAAACATTAGATATACTTTGAATTAACATCGATTTCTATAATGTCAAAATATAAAGGAGATTTATATCAATATTATGACTGAAAACAGCATGCATATAAAAAATCAATATAACGCAGTGTATAAATACATTCGAAAAGTATGTCTTGATAATTGAAATTAAAAAAATATTTATGTTTGAATTACGATTATTTAGTTTATAATGAAAATATATAAAAATCAAATAATTATGAAAAGTCAACGAGTGCAAAGTATATAATAGTTAATCGTTAATTTCAAACGCTCATATGTAACTTAAGAACGTTGTATTTTCGTGAAAATATTAAGTAATATAGGTATAAGATAATTTTGATTCAATAATACTTTGAAATGTTGAGGTACACTATACTTACAGCAGGTAGTACAAAATAAATATATTATTATTCTTATCCATTAAAAGCATTAAAGCATACATTAAAAAAATTACTGTTGTTAGTTGTTTGTTTATTTTTAAACAACGTATCAGAAGTACAACCAGATCATCATCTTTCTAATGAAGTCGTAATCTATGATATAATATCTAACATGAGATGGAAATTTGAAAATAGTAAATTACCTGAAATAAAATTTGATTTAAGAGGGGATTGGTATTTTAGAGAAAGTAAGAAAATAAAAAATGCATATTATTGTGGTTTTGGGAACGTTTCATTTATCTTGGATAGAGAGACGTCTAAAAATTTTAATCTAAATACATGCCGATCCTTCAGAAAAGTTAAAAAAGCCTTACAACGGCCCGCTTTAGCCTTTTACGACAACGATACCAACGTATGTTGATTCTTCTCTAAATTCGATCTTATAATTTATGGATATTTGTTATTAGGCTTCATTTAATAAGATTATCTTATGTTTAAGTTTCAAGGAATACAATACAACAAAAAGGATATACCGGCATCAAGACATTTGAAATTTACTTACTCTACATTTTTTCAAATGAATACAACAGTACTTAGACTTCATCAAAATGAAACTAATTCCAGTGTGCAAACTATTGAGGTAAATTAAATTGATCGGTATAAAATACTGATTTCCACACTGTATATTTTTAACAGGAATATTTTACGTAGCCAGTAAGCGAGCTCGGTACTAGTTGTAGTGGTCGAGTTATAATGAGACTAACGCCGCAAGAAAAGGGTTTTACCAACATCTATGTAAATAAAATGGTTTATCCAGATACCTGCACTAGAGATAAAAATCGTGAAGACTATATCTTGCATCAACTATGCAATGATAAAGCAAATGTTAGTACACACACACACACACACACACACACACACACACACACACACACACACACACACACACACACACACACACACACACACACACACACACACACACACACACACACACACACACACACACACACACACACACACACACACACACACACACACACACACACACACACACACACACACACACACACACACACACACAAACACACACACACACACACACACACACACACACGTTTATTCCCATTTTTACTATGATGGCCATTTTATAGCCTGAAAAGCGGAGAAAAAGTGGCGTCTGATTCCCTCTTTTACTTTATTCTCGCATAACGCGGGAATAAAGTAATATATAGTATAATTTTTTACGTTTATGGTGAATTGAGTTAAAACTGACAAAATTATAACACATAAATACAAAATAACTTTTCAAATCTATGAAGTGGCCACAGTGGCGATGGGAATAAAGTAGTATATGTAACACGGGACTAGAGTCGATCATTCCCTTGGGTGATCACTGCCCTCGCTTCGCTATATGCTCGCTCGGGAATATCTCGCTATGAACTCACCCACGGGAATATCTGCGACTTTAGTCCCTTGTTACATAATGTACTATTATATTAGTTATGATACGATACTAATTTAATCTCGCATTATTCAAATTATATAGAGAAACTTTACACTAGGTGGATTTGACTATATGAATGTAGAAGTATCAAATGATTTTGCTTTCGTAATTAATGCAAGTGTACAGGACTACAGAACTTTTATACCTTGGAAAGGATCGGCAGAAAAGATAATATTAGATTTAAGGTATGAGCATTTAATAATTTTTTCATTAATTATTAATTATCTTAAAAAAAAAGATTATGTGAGTATATATAATTATATCTTCATATACATATGAAGAAATACTTTCTAAAAAAATGTGTTAAACAAACAATGCAAATCATAAATGAACGTTAATAGTAACGAAAAATGGCTTTGTTCTAATTTTCAACTTTATTTTATAGAACAACTATAGCATATAAACAAAAATTATTTAATTCTACATGGGCACAATCACCTGTAATAAATTCTAAACGTGAAAGGTACATGTCGTTTACTAAACCAAAAGCATGGTTAATTGAAGGTAAATCGGTACCTGATTTGAGAAATCTGTACAAAGCTTTAGCATGCGATGCAGGTGTTGAAACAACTGAACGAGAGCTTATTGAAGAATTTATAAAATGTAAAAGACATCTAGAATAAAGTTGTGACATGGTATTTCACGAACAGATTTTTATTCACAAGTCCGGGTTGCCACGTCCAATAAACAGTTTTATTTTCTGTGCAAATCGCGGTAATTGCCGAATTTATTAAGTCGCCAGGTGATTACTTATGGTGATGTGATTCCCACACTATTACTCAATTCTGGATTTTTCTTCTTCAATTTTAAACTTTTTGAAAAAAACTCTTTGACACGGTTTAAGTTTAATAAAGAACTACAACGTATCAAAGAGTTTTTTTCTTAAAATTAAAAATTGAGTGAGAAAAACGGGAACCCAATTTTGAGTAATAGCGTGGGATCGGCTGAGACTCTACTCTCGTTATCGGCGGGGCTCTCACGCACAAGCCGCCACGGGACCGCGGCTATGTATTCTCGCTCGTTCGTTCGCCCGACCTCGCCTCGGACGCCTTCTCCACGGCGCCGACGCCGCGAGGGCTCTCCTGGCGATGCTCACACCTCTCTTTGTAGTATAGTTAAGTTCCTACTATACCGACGAGAGCTCGAGGCGCGAGAGTGCGCGGCCGCGCGCATCATTCGGTCGTGGACCTCTGTATCGTAAGCACCCTATGTAATGAGTACTTGCAAATAAAACCTATTAAGTTTATAGAACTACTGTGTTTCTTTAGTGTTCCGCCGCCCATACATTACACTCTTCCCGCTGGGAGAGAGTGTTTCCACTTATACCCGGTCGTTCGTGAACACATACACACACACTCGCACTCTCGCACAACACCCCGGACGTGCGGATGCCTTGGCTTTAACGCTCGTCCCTCTGTTGCTTGCTCTCAACCAGGTGTCCTGCTACTGTTGCTGTCCCTTAGCTGCGGTTGCACTCGCGGTACTCGTATACATGCGCGCACACGTGTCTTCTAGTCTCAGCGCGGAGGAGAAGCATGTCGGACGGCCGCGCTCGCTCTCCCCTCTCTCGCTGGCCCCGTCATGTCCGCTTTTTCGTGGACACGGCGCCGCGTTCGTTCGAATGGCGCACACTACTTGAAATTGCTATACCTCTCGAGCTACGCAGGCTCTCGCTAGTCTCTCGCTCGCCGTCATGTCCGCTTTTTGAGCGTTGAGATGCTTTTGCAGCATTGCAAAGTTATTTGTATTAATTAACAAATTAACGTAATATTTATCAATTTGTATTTCAACTATATGTTTACATGAGTAAAATAAAATCCTTATTCGGTTAAGAAAAATAATGTCAAGTACAAACAATAATCTCAAATATCCCTCGAATGAAACTTTTAGAATAATTTAGTTGTTTATTATATATTTTAATTATACCTTTAACAAAACAAAATCAAAATAACTCTCAACTTTGCCTCTCCCTCCTTTTCCTGTTTTTGTTTGTTGTCCCATCCAGCGCTATACACCGACGATGACTCTACCGCGACCTTTGTATCTCGCTTAGCGACCCTTCCGCGGGTTCATTGTTTTGGGGCAGCATTTGCTGGAATGGTCAGAAGGTGCCCGTCTCACTCACGCGCGTGCAATTATCCGGTACGCGGCGACTTCTCTTCCTCTCTCACGTGTTCCCTCTAGTTTTCAAATTGTAACTTCCCGCGGGAACGGAGGCCCGACCCTAATTCCGACGAAATCCGCGTGCGGCTGCAAGCGAGCATAAATTAACGCGCCTGCGCGTGTAATCGAATTACGTCTCGTCAAACTTCAATGGGCCGCTGTGCGTTTATTATTAACGTCTCTTACTGCGGCGCACAGTGGGATATTTCGAATAAATATCTCTACAACGGAGAAAGCTTTTGTAAAGAATCAAAAAGCATTTTACAGGTCATGAAATTGGCAATATGGGAAAAATAGTCTTAGAAAGTAAAAAATATTTTTAAGTACCAAATAATCCTTCTAAATATCGAATTTTTGCATTTTTTTAACTTCTATTTATTACCAGAAAAAGAATATATATTATTTCAAGTCAGAACAACTCAGTTTTTGTACATTTTGGACTAATGAATTCGAATATGCAAAAAAAAATTACCTATATCGACGAAATTTTCATGAAAAATACAAAAAAATTGATCTTTACCGTTTTTCGATAAAATTGCGTGAAAATGAGTGAAATTAGCTGGCCTTTCTTATTTTTGTAGTAATGAAAAACATTTATTATAATTTTTCGCGTATTTTTAATTACGTTTCATAATATGAAATTATATATTGTTCCCAATATCGCATAATTATGTGATAAAGGCACTTTATGATTGGAAAAGCACTCATGCTGTCATCGAAGAAAATGTACCTGCTTTGCAAGGTACATTAATTAATTACATTTATGTATATTAAAGATAAACTTTTTTTGTATTTTTCATGAAAATTTCGTCGATATAGGTAATTTTTTTTGCATATTCGAATTCATTAGTCCAAAATATATAAAAAATGAGTTGTTATAACTTGAAATAATATTTATTTTTTTCTGGTAATAAATAGAAGTTAAAAAAATGCAAAAATTCGATATTTAGAAGGGTTATTTGGTACTTAAAAATATTTTTTACTTTTTAAGACTATTGTTCCCATATTGCCAATTTCATGACCTTTAAAATGCTTTTTGATTTTTTGCAAAAGCTTGCTCCGTTGTAGAGATATTTAATTTTGTCACAAAATTCTTCGAAATATCCCACTGTGCGGCGCGGCAGGGAAATCGCGCGCGAAGATTAACGTTTTTTTGTTTAACGGCTTTATGACCATTCATTTATAATTGCGCAAGGACATGCGTGTGCGTGCGTGCGAGCGTGTGTGTGTGTGTGTGTGTGTGTGTGTGTGTGTGTGTGTGTGTGTGTGTCATAGTTGAAATCTTTTTTGTTGATTCCGTTAAACTTACGGAAAGCTTTTGTGAAACATTGTAAGGTAACACTATTGGGAAATTTCGCCGGAACTTTCCATTAAGCTTATCGCATTATTTTTCGGTAACATTATGCTTACATTTATGCTTACTTGAATCACTCATGAAAGGTTCCATTTATCTTTAGTGGAATCTTCCCTGAAACTATTCATCAATCTTTTTCAAAAGTTTTTTGGAAGATTTGCAATTAATGTTCCAGTTCAGTCTTGCAGTAAGCTTACTGTAATATTTCTAGTTATTTTTCATGAAAGATTTCAGTATCGATCATTAGAATATTTCATTGAAGGTTCCGAAAACCTTTCAAAAGCTTTTATGAAATATTACGGAATCGCATAGTTGGAATTTTTTTAGTTGGTTCCCCAAAACTTACGGGAACCTTTCGTGGAACATTGCAAGGTAACACTACTATGGAAAGTTTCGCCGGAACCTTCCATTAAGCTTATCGCATATTATTTTTCGGTAATCTTTTATCCATGCTTACTGCAATTTTTCATGAAAGGTTCCATTTATGTTTAGTGCAATCTTCCCTGGAAGTATTCATCAATCTTGCTCAAAATTTTTTTGGAGGATTTGCAATCAATGTTCCAGTTCAATCGTTCAGTAAGCTTACTGTAACATTTCTAGTTATCTTTCATGAAAGATTCCAGTATCGATCATTAGAATATTTCATGGAAGGTTTCGAAAACCTTTCAAAAGCTTTTATCGAATGTTACGGAATCGCATAATTGGAATTTTGCTTCCTCCTACAGGAAGCTTTGTGATAGTAATTTTTTGAGTTGTTGTAAAAACATGTTATAATTGTTTTTCGAGGTTTTAGGAATCAAAATATATGGTTTTTGAAAAATGTCTGTATGGATATGTGTGCGTGTGTGTGTGTGTGTGTGTGTGTGTAAAAGAAATTTTTCGCCGAAATATTTTCGAACGGTGCGCATCCAGTATATAGCTGCGCACCGGTAGGTATATATACATAATTATACGCTATAAATCGAAAACGCAAATTACGCTGTCCGATGCTCCAGAAGTCCCGTGGGTCGTTAATGCCCGAGAAACGGCTGGGAGGGGAGCGAGAGAGTATAGAAAAAGGAAGAGAGCAGAGAGCTCTACACTGCCTCTTGCATGACCTTAACGCGCGCGCGAGCTTTTACGAGAAAACACGCGCGGGCTCTGTTACGACACAACGAGACGCATTAGCGTAATCCGCCGCGGGATAAATCGTAACCGCGCAGCGATTGCCGATTCGTTATTTCGGAAGTGGATATAGCGCGCGTGGCAGATGTAACCTTCGCTCGCGTTCCCCCGCAGCGCGAGATGAATTATGGACATTTCAATATCAGCTGCAAATCGAGCGCGAGCTAGTAAGGGGAGGGGGCGGCCGATTCGTTATTATGGTAGACCGCCACGCCGCGCGGTAATAGTTGAAGCTCGCGATGCATCGTTGTTGTTAACCGTTCGCGTATAGAGCAGGAGCTTTCTTTTCGAGCGTTCGAAAAAATTGCGCATCACGCGCGTGAGGTTTGAATGTGGGCAATTCGTTTCGATGCGCGCTCGGCGATCGAGCGCTTTGTGCAGCCCGAGGTGTCTCGTTTTTGTTCCGCGAAATGTAATATGCATACATTTTACGCGGCTATTGGCAATTCAGATTTGCGGCTGGATTTCCGACGGGCGATTCGAAATTAGAAAGGAATTGTCCGTTCGGCTGGATTTGAGATATTTTAATGATTAGCATTGATTCGTATACGGCGCAAATCGCTCTATGTGAATCATTGGTAATTTAACTTCTGTTGTGTGTTTGCATTTATCGCTCGGCTGAGCGCTAAGGAACCAGATAACTCGGCTGAGCGCTAAGAAAAGAGACAACTCACGGGCTTTTTTTTTTCATTCGCTTTTTAGTTGAGAACCACTGTTCCTTATATACATAAAAAAATTTGTACTATTGAAAAGCGCTGTAGGGAATGAAAATCCTTGATTTTGTAACTCCCTACAGCGGTTCTCAATTAAAAAGCAAATGAAAAAAGGAGGCCGCGAATTGTCCCTTTTCTTAGCTCTCGATCAAGTTGTCTGGTTTCTTAGCCCTCAGCCGAGTTGTCTGGTTGCTGAGCGCTCAGCCGAATTGTCTGGTTTCTTATAGCACTAGGCTGACTTATCTGGTTTCTTAGCGCTCAGCCGAATTATTGTTTCTTTTCACCTCTAAGCCGACGATATAACATAGATACAGCGCCATATTTTAGACTACTCGTACATCAGTATGACGGATGTAATTTGACAGAATCTATGCGTTGGATAAATGCACGCTTTTATCCTGTTGGAAAAAGTAAATACAAATTTTTATTTATTTATTTTAAACGATGTCAACTACGTCAGTGCACTTCACCAATTGAAAACACAAACGCGACAATTATTTTTAGAAAATGTAATTCAATATTATTTTCATTTAATCAATTTGCGGACAGCCGCCCACATTTAGCACAACATTTTTCCATCGTTTAAAAACACAAAAGAAAATGAATATAAATTTTAAAAAACGCGTCATTTCCACGAACAAACCACACGTCACTTCTCACACTAAAAAAACCAGACACACGCACACACGCACGCGAAATAAACTTCAATAGTCCACGCGCGTAATCCCCCTATCAAAAGCGACGCCGAAAACCGCCTCACCACACGACAGTGCGCCTACTCTCTGCAGCCCGCGTATATAGGCTCACGCACCGACGCCTGCGCCGCAACGTTAACCGAACACCCGCACGTTTATAATTCACTCGTATAAAGCCGCGCGCGCGCGCGCGCAAGCGTACATCGCTCCCGAGGCGTAATGCACGCGCGCGGCTAAAAGCCGGTATCAATGGGCCCTCCGCGCAATACGATGCGATCGCTTGGAAAGCCTCTTATTACCCTATCTCCCTCTCACTCTAGCCCTGTAATATGAAGCCCTCTCTCTCTCTCCCCCTGTGCAGCCCGCAACAGCAAATGCGCGTAAACACGTACACATGAGGCTGTATGAAGGCGCGCGCGCGCTAACGCGATCGTTTACGATCGACGTGCCAGTATAGCTAGCGGAGGCATGCAGCGGCAGCAGTATAGAGGGAGATTAGAGCCGCACGGTGATTGCGCTCGAGTGGGCGCGCGCGCGAAATTACGGGCCTTTGACGAGAATGCGCGAGAATGAAAGAGTGAGAGAACGAGCTGGGAGAGGGAATTTTTCGGGGCCGAGGTTTTTGCGAGAAGAAGGAAATCTCGTCGAGGTATTATCATGTATACGTGTAAAGAGCTGTGTGGGTGTGGGGGGCGGTTCTGTTTTGGCTTTGTCGCCAGAGCGGCTGGCCCTTTTGCTTGATTGCAATTTATATAGCCGCGGACATGTATGTGTGTGTGTGTGCGCGGGGATGCGTGTGCTGAGCGTCGTGTAGAAGCGCGCGGTGTAATGCGCGGGATTTCGCTTTGGGAATTCTGGAGCCAGTGTGGCTCGTAGAAGCATTGTGACCGCTTTGTATGCCGAATCTATATATTGTCGTTTGGAGGGGAAAGTCTTTGCCAAAATTTTTGCTCGAGGGAGGATCTATTATTGGTCTGCCTTGGCGGAAAGATGAATTGTACTTTTTACTCTTGTTTGTTTAATCATAAAAAACCGCTGCCAATTCATTGGCACGTGACTTCCTCTAACTTAATTTACTGATTCCTTTAATTAACTTTGCATTTAAGTTCTGGAGATTTATTTAAATATTCGATCCGTTGAGCGCTAGCTACCATAAGCGGTAGCACGATTATAAAATTACAACTAAGCGTGAAGCTTGACACTCGCGACGTGCATTGAATGTAACGAAAAACTTAAATTCACTTAATTCTCGAATACTAATTACAATAGAACTCATCTCCTACACTAACTTGCTGTACTAAAATGCTATCGCTACAATTGATCAATTGAGATTATAGATAAGAAGTATATAAAAGTACTGTGCTACGGTTCAGAACAGAGTGTATACTTACGAGCTCATCTCTGTCCGTCGGTTTCGTCTCTCAGCCGTTTTTTTTTCTTTTTGGATTATCACTGCGTTGCGGACTTGCGGTTATATACCCGGACTCTTGCTATTTCGATCTTCTTTCGAATTAAAAACTAAGTTAGAAGACTAAGTATGCTATACACAGGTGTCCTCCTCACAACGGATGGATCTTGCTAATAGGTCACAAGTGTGACGGAAAAAAGAACCACTGATGTATCGGTCGGGCGCCTACTTTATCGACTGAAGCTTAAAAAACAATGTATACATTCACATTTACAGACTTTATGCAAACTACGTTATAAATGTATCCTAACTCTAGGTTAAATGAACAACCAGACGTGAATGGATTTTGAAAAAAATAAGGAAAAGCACTGGTCCACAATTACAACACGAACCGTTAATGGTCACAAAGTGGTTAAAATTTTAAGTCGATAAATGAAGTATTCTCTGAGAATTTTCGAAAATTTGTTTAAAAAATTTTGAACCTGAAATATCTTTGGTCGTAATGGACCGATTTTTTTTTGGCAACCAACTCGATCTGACAATATATAAAAGCTACATCTCTGTCAAATTTCAGAACGATTGGATGATTTTTACTCTTGTTGTCGTGCGACAACAAAAACGCAAATTTTTTCGAAAATAATTTTTTTTTCTTAAACAAATAAATATAATTTTTTTAAATTTTAACCAAATATAGTCTTGAATGAGTTTAATAAATGGTTGAAATTTTAAGTCGATAAATAAAATATTTTTTGAGAAATTAATTTATGAAAAATAAAAATATTTTCCTTAATAACAAATGACAGAGTGAAGATAATTTCAATTAAAAAAAAAGAAAATGTAGGTAATTTAAATACCTTTTAAGAACGGTTTATTACATTGAGTAATAATGGCCGTAAGATATAAAAAAAAGAAAATCGATAAAAACTTAAATCGGTCAGTGTACCGACTTTTTTTCGCGAGACGAAGAGAATAGGTTTTGTCCGATGAAAATCGGTCGATTTGTTTCCGAGATATAAAGAGTTTACATACATATACACACATACACACATCCATACAGACACGAAACAAAATTTTCTCAAAATCAACAAATATCGACATAAAACATCTTTTTGAACAAATAATATCGCCTTAAAACATCTTTTTGAACATTTTTTGTCTTGAAAATTTTTTTACCGTTACAAAGCTTCCTCTATATGAGGAAGCAATATTGTCGACGTCGATGTGATTTGGTTTTTATGTAAATAGGATGGACACATTAAAGACAACAATGACCGTGCAGGGAATCACGCATGTTTACAAACGTGATAATAACATTCGCATTCCATTTGTATATACGCGCCGAATAATATCGGTTATACAGTGTAGCGGACGATAAACACCAAAAGCATTTTTCTACAAACGTGCAGTCATTTAAAATTCAATTGATCCACATGAAGACTGTTTAACGGAAAACGCTCGTATATATGCGAATAACGTTCATTACGTGCGCGTACGTATACGCGAATATCAGTCAATCAATATGCGCGTAATCCGCGTCGAACGAAACTCGTTTCGCAAATCCAATTCGCGATTAACGAGCGCGGCAAGCAATTTATATATCAAGCGTACGTACAACCTAAATAGTATTTTAATCCAACGCGCTCTCCTACGTATATAAATATATCGCTCGAAAGGGTATAATACTTATAGCATCGTTTAAGACGTGGCAATACCTCGCGTCAGGCCAAGTCGCTTAAACGTCCGACTATATATACACACACACAACCGCGTGGCGCCCCGGGGGCCGCAAAACCGCAGAGTTGCCTCGGCGGCGCGCTTTGTTCGTCTCGAGGAAACGCGGGCGACTGCATTTTCTCCGCTTTCTCACAGGATGTGGCTCTGCGTGCACCGCTAAAGTCGAGAGAAGCGCGATGCACCAAGCTGGGGAAGCTGTAAAATTCAGAATGCTGCTGCGGGACGCGTGCTGGGCGTTTTATTGATATTTTGGAGGCTACAGGAATTAGGATAGGTGATATTGCAAAGGGGCGGGTGGTAGGGGCGGTTTAGATATACGGTGGAGAGATGTTGGCTTGGGAGAATGGGATTCTGAATTTAGTGCACGTGAGATAGTAGATAAAAAGGGAACCAACGGGTATTCTTATATGTAGGTGAGTATGGCAAGTAGATGAGTTCAGGGTAGAGTCAGACGCGCGCGTTGATGGAGATGTGCCGGCAGGGGTCTGCGTAAACTTTAACGAGAAATTTTTCAACTTTCTCGCTGGTAAGAAGATAAGCCTTTAATCTTACGTAATTCCCCGCTCCGTACAATGATGCAGGTTTCGGGCATTTGTCTTCGGGGTGAAAAAATTCCTACCCGCGCTGCTGATATATCTCTTCCATGAAAATGTGCTTGAGGCGAATTAAATGTTTCTTTTTTGGAATGGAAATATGACTAAAGTAGCCGCAATATACAATTTTTCCACTCATAAATTTTAAGAACAGTGCGTGGAAAAAATAGAACTATTTCATTATCAAGTTTCCTTTTTTTTTTCTTTCGAGAACAGTAATTTTAAAGTAGGTCACTGCATATGCACAGGCATGATGTTGGTTTTATGCACGCAACAAGCTTCAAGACTTCATTCTCTTATTTTGTAAGAAAAAAAATACTCCAATTTGAAAAGGAAAGAAACTACTTCGCGGCAAATGCCATTCGAAATTCCATTGTTACGCTTACAAAAATAAAGTTGTATAAATACCACGTGCTGGGTGGCTGCCGCCGCTTGCTAATGACGCCACTAGCGAAAATCGGCTATTTCGCCGCTTTGTTTATACGAGCGCGATACGCGATACCCTTTTAAGGTGCATTACCATCGGGGCTTCCGTTTTATTAGCCGGCCGTCAATGTAAATAGAGCTGGCGGCGTGGGCCAAACGTTTCAAAGAAAATTCAATTGATTCATGCACCACTTCAGCACGTCGGCCCGTGAGAAGCGGAGCGAAGCACTTCCACAGCAAACACGCCCGTATAGGATATCTCGGATTCAACAATGACGCTCGCGCTCCGCGCATATATATATATATATATATATATATATATATATATATATATATATATATATATATATATATATATATATATATATATATATATATATATATATATATATATATATATATATATATATATATATATATATATATATATATATATATATATATATATATATATATATATATATATATATATATATATATATATATATATATATATATATATATATATATATATATATATATATATATATATATATATATATATATATATATATATATATATATATATATATATATATATATTGGACCACTTCGTTTAAATACGCGATCTCCGCTCGGATTTCAGTCGAGGTGAAAATAGAACGTAAATATTTGTGAGGATTTTTCGATTCGAGAATGATGGTTCGAGTATTATTATACACCGGTGAAAATTCACGATAGAATTACAATAAGGGCTGTATGCTTAAAGGCTATCTGTATAAGGAAAGTGCTCAGCGAGGAATTCCATTTTGCCGTCGTGTGCAACAGCTGAATTGAAATGACGCTTTAAGTAAAGCTTAGATTAGCAAAGGTAAAAGTTAAGTTGGACTCGAATTACAATGCGAGATTAAATGTGTACTTTAGGTTTATTAAGTCCGTAAAAACTGCTGATTTTATTCAAATTCTGCGATATGTTTTTAGGTATAAGTAAGTATAATAGCAACTTTTAACTGTTCGAAAAATGAATTTATTACTTACCCTCATTATTTATCAAATGGCAGAACGTTTTTAAATTTCTGAGTTACGATTAGTTGAAATAAGTGAAAACAGATAAATTCTAATACAACAAGAATACCTTATTCAAAAACTATTTTTTGTTCTAAATGCAGAATTGAAAATAAAACAATCTAGAAGTAATACGAGGAAACAATGGATTTACTTTGAATTAACAGCGATTTCTATAATGTCAAAGTATAAAGAAGATTTATATCAATATTATGACTGAAAACAGCATGCACATAAAAAATAAGTAACGCAGTGTATAAATACATTTGGAAAGTATGTATTGATCAGTGAAATTGAGAAAAATATTCATGTTTGAATTACGATTATTTATTTGCTAACGAAAATATCTAAATGATTTCAAATTATTATATGAAAAGTCGCCGAGTAGCACTCGTATGTAATTTAAGAAGATTGTATTTTCGTGAAAAGATAAGATAATTTTGATTCAATAATACTTTGAAATGTTGAAGTACACTATACTTACAGCAGATAATACAAAATAAATATATTAGTATTCTTATCAATTAAGAGCATATAAGCATAAATTTGTAAAAAGTCATTGTTTTTAGTTGTTTGATTATTTTTAAACAACGTGTCAGAAGTACAATCAGATCATCGTCTCTCTAATGAAGTCGTAATCGATGAAATAACATCTAAATTGAAATGGAAATTTGAAGATAGTCAACTATCAGAAATAAAATTTGATTTCAGAGGGGATTGGTATTTTAGAGAAAGTAAGAAAATAAGAAATGCATATTATTGTGGTTTTGGGAACGTTTCATTTATCTTGGATAGAGAGACGTCTAAAAATTTCAATCTAAATACATGCCGATCCTTCAGAAAAGTTAAAAAAGCCTTACAACGGCCCGCTTTAGCCTTTTACGACAACGATACCAACGTATGTTGATTCTTCTCTAAATTCAATCTTATAATTTATGGATATTTGTTATTAGGCTTCATTTAATAAGATTATCTTATGTTTAAGTTTCAAGGAATACAATACAACAAAAAGGATATACCGGCATCAAGACATTTGAAATATACTTACTCTGCATTTTTTCAAATGAATACAACAGTACTTAGACTTCATCAAAATGAAACTAATTCCACTGTGCAAATTATCGAGGTAAATTAAATTGATCTAAAATACAGTAGGCGAGCTCGGCACTAGTTGTAGTGCTCGAGTTATAATGAGACCAACGCCGCAAGAAAAGGGTTTTACTAACTTCTATGTTAATAAAATGGTTTATCCAGATACCTGCACTAGAGATAAAAATCGTGAAGACTGTATCTTGCATAAACTATGCAGTGATAAAGCAAATGTTAGTATTCATATATCTAAAAACGTTTGTATTATAGTTATGATATGATACTAATTTAATCTCACATTATTCAAATTATATAGAGAAACTTTACAATAGATGAATGTGACTATATGAATGTAGAAGTATCAAATGATTTTGCTTTCGTAAGTAATGTAAGTCTACAGAACTACAGAGCTTATATACCTTAGAAAGGATCGTCAGAAAAGATATTAGTAGATTTAAGGTATCAGAATTTAATCATTTTTATTATTAATCATTAATTATCTTAAAAAATATGATTATATGAGTATATATAATTCATTGTGTACATATGGAGAAATACTTTCTAAAAAAGGAGTTAAATAAAGCTAACAATGCAAAACATAAGAAAAGTTAACAGTAACGCAAAATAGTTTTGTTCTAATTTTCAACTAGATTTCAATTTTCAAATAGATTTCAACAAAGATTATTGAATTCTACATGGGCACAATCACCTGTAATAAGTTCTAAACGTGAAAGGTACATGTCGTTTACTAAACCAAAAGCATGGTTAATTGAAGGAAAATATACCTGATTTGAGAAAGCTATACAAAGCTTTAGCATGCGGTGCATGTTGTGAAACAACTGAACGAGAGCTTATTGAACAATTTATAAAATATAAAAGGTATCTAAAATAAAGTTGTTTGTATCAATTAACAAATTAATATAATATTTATCAATTTATATTTCTATTATATATTTACATGAGTAAAATAAAATTCTTATTCGGCTCAAAAAAATAATGTCAAGTACAAACAATAATCTCAAATATCCCTGGAATAAAACTTTTAGAAAAATTTAGTTGTGTATTCTATACTTTAATACCTGTAACCCTATCAAAAAAGTACATTTTCCTAAATATGAATAGTAATTTTTTGAAAATAACAATGAAAAATGTATAACCTTAACCATATCTGAATTCTACGGAACAAGGAATTTTGTGAACAAATATGTGAAAGTTATATTGATATATATTTTCATGAAAATTAAAGAAAAGTTAACAAATTCTTTGAGTTTCAACTGGTTATATATAAATTCTCAGAAACATTTTATGTGGGAGAGATATAAAGATAGATATGGTCAGACATAAGGTATAATATTATAGAATATATTATCATACGTTTACATAATTTTTTAAACATTCTAAGAAAGGATTACTCAGTAGAAACTCATTCGGTGGTATACTTTTAAATTTGATTCACCAGCGTAAAAAGTTAAAGTTGTATTAGCTATATAATCGTCGTGAAAAGTTAGGCCATTACTTAAAATATAAATAATTTACAATACTATGACGTTGATTATCAAGGTACACCAGACGAAGCGTTTAAGCCCCCAAAACCGAAAATTGGACGAAAATTTTTGAAGTATTTTGACTTTTAAAAATCATGCCTTGATGCATTTTTTATTTTATTCAAAATAGTGCCGCATTTTTAAATGTTATTCAATTCTTATTTTTTTGGTCTCATAATTGTTCGGAGAAGCATTCCTAACTGATCGCGGGACTCAGAAATATAAAATATTTTTTTGTTTCAAATAATTAAACATTTTCAAAAGTACAGTCAACTTAAAAAGTAAGCTCCTATTTGGAAAACCTAAGTTTAGTAATTAGTCAAGACATATTTTTTATTTCTGAGTTCTGCGATCTATTAATTGAATAATACGGCGTTATTTTGAATGAAATTAAAAGTGTATTAAGACATATGATTTTTAAAAGTCGAAATACTTCAAAAATTTTCGTCCGATTTTCGGTTTTGAGCACTTAAACTATTTGTCAAGTGTATTTTTATAAACTTATTAAACAAAAAGTGATATGGTTTGATAATTTATTATTGATAATCTTTAGTAATGCTGGCTCGTGACTTGGATCGTACAGCCAATACAACCTTAAACAAACAGTGAATTGTCGTTTTGTACAATCTGTTAATGTGAAGCCTATTATTTAACTTCTAAATTATTATTGTATTCTTTCTGCAATAACTAATTCACATTGTAAAATATTACCGAGCGAAAAGGAGAAGAATCATTTAAAATCCTAATCCTCTTTTCGGTACTTACCATTCCCCGATAAAACTTTTGCGATCTCGGTACTAAGAGCAAGGAAACTCCACGGCCGATTTCGCGCGAATTCCCTGTTCGCCGTCCCCAAAAAGAGAAGGCGTGAAAAACTCGCTTCAATGTATAACACGTAAGCACGGAGGTTGACGAGAGAGTGAGAGAAAGAGAGAAAGAATGACAGAATTGAAATTTTTACAGACTACTCGGAACGCGGCCCGAAGAAGTTCAGCGACGACTGCAAGGAGGACCGCGAGTGCGGCTTCGACGGCTCTTTCTGCGACCCGAAGGTTAGAAAGTGCCTCTGCAGGGACGAATTCCCCGCGACCAATCACATCGACAAATGCGGACACGGTGAGTCTTCTTACTTTATATACCTTATCCTCTTTTCTCCGGAACGAGCTTTCACATTGTCTGTTTGAGTTTGCTCTCCCGGCCCGCGCACGTGCACATTTGCATAAGAGGTTGCGAGGGGAGGTTGGAAAAAATCTCGCCTGGCTGTTGGAAGTGATTTGAAACAAATGGAAGAGGATCGCGAGCGCGCAGCATTCATATCGTAGCTGTATAATTTTCCGAAAGCTATAAAACTTTTTTGAGTTCTAGAAGTTGCGAGAGAGAGAGAGAGGGAGAAAGTTTATTTTAAGTATTTCCAGCGCCGCAGGCGGGAAAGTTTTCCTTTACGATTAAGGTGGGTCAGGTGTGTATCTCGTGGATTTTACTCACGTTGTTATTTATTCAATTTCGTGTACGCACGGACTGTTGCAGTGTACGCATTTGTGATGAAAATGAAAAAATTATTTTAAGCAGCATTAACGTCAGGGTATTTCAAGCTTGAATTTTTATAACATCGGGGTGGCCGTATATATGCTTTATTATGTTTCATAAAACTAAAAGCACTCATAATTTGTTGGAAAAGGCACGCGTATTTCAATATTAAAAGAAAAATTTCGCTTAAATAAATATTCTGAATAAACGAAATATGTCAGTTGATACAAAAGTGCATATTGCTTTTTCTGTAATATACACGAGACAAGGAATCTATAATATTGTTATTAAAGAAAAAAAAAAGTGTAAATGATATGTTAACACGAAGCTTACTAGGTTTATCTTAAAATCCATAAAAGCACCTCGCGTAAACTGCACATATTTAACGTTTTACAGCTCTCTTTAACGCCACGGTAGCAGATCATATCGGCTTCATATTTTTTTTCACTCATAAAAATACATCTGGCAGTTCTCATAATAAAATGCATATCCTACCTAGTCATTATTAATCTCGTGCTCCAAAGTTTTAATGTTTCACGTTTGCAATTGGAATAATATACAACAACTCGAAATACATTTGCGAAAATAACACAGTCAATATAATACCAATATTTTTAATAAGTATTTCCTCCTTTCCAAAGATAAAGCGTTACAATTTTATTCTACACTCACTTCCACTACAGTATATGAATTGAAAAATCAATATTTTTAAAAAATATTCACTTTGTTATTGTTTAAAAAAAATAATATATTTCTTGTTTTACCTTTAAAGCCTTTTTCTGTTACCAAAAATAAATATTCCTCACTTCGGAATCCAATTCTCAAAAAAATCAGCGAACCAAAATAGAAAACGTGCGCCGACTCCCAACCACACCCCATCTGCTCCGTCAAAAACACTGCATCTCTTATCTCCTGTTTATCTCGTCACCCCATTCTACTCCCTAGAAAATATTAACGACAACAAGGCGAACACACCGAAACTCATCTACTCATCTATCTCCCTTTCTTCATCTTCATCGACGTCGCCGCGACGAAGGTCAACCATCAACGTCACACACAGCAGCCGCGCCGCGTTTTCACGAGCCCGCGTGCTCAATTAGACCCGCCTGCATGTTACATACAAGTATATATATGCACCGCTCTCGTCCCTCCTATTCGGCCTATACTCCTCCACCCATCCACACAGAGAGAATCCAAACACCGCCGCACGTGACGACGTCATCCCGCGGCCCGTAATTGAGGTTCTTACAAGCGCCCGCGTCGTTTTAATTAACGTCTCTCTCGCTCGTTCTGCGGCATCTCGGGAGGATCGGCGATACGTCAGGCGCAGTCCATGCGCCGCTGCAGCAGTGCATGCTACAACCCTTGTGTGTCTGCTGCCTGCAGCATCGATCCGCACGCCGGCGGATTTCTAAGCGCGTTTATTGTTGACTCGGCCCGTGCCGGCGTGTCCGGAAGATCGGCTGACGATAATTGAACGGTCCGAGAGCGAGCTTGGCCTGTATAGGCGACTGTCTCGGCTTCCGGACTGCGGGTGGCCGCGCGGGGAGTTGGTTGGTCGATGGGCTATATTGGCGGTTTTGGGCGAGCTTTTTGACGGTGTACTTAATTCGGTTTTTGGGGAGTTTTTGGGGAGAGCGCGTTGGGGTGGGTTGGGAATTGGCGTGTGATTGGATGAGAGGTTTCTCCGGGGTTAAAGAACGCTCTGAATTATCGATGCGGATGCTTCGAAGCAATTATTTCGTATAGTTCGTTAGAGAGAGTTGGAGCCATCAATTGTTTGATTTTTCGAATGGTTTACTGCGTCGAAATGTGCAATTCCGTCGTAATATGTAGTCTAGTGAACATTTTGTTCTTAAAATTTTGTTCGATGCTGATACGTAGTGTATAAGGAGATTCGTACTTTCAGTTCGACTGCATCCATTCTTTTCGATGCCTCGATTTTTAACGCATCGGTGATGCAAGAGTTTATTCGCAGGACGATTAATCACACACACCAATGGCTCGTACACGTGTCATTTTCTAAACGTCTTCACCACATTTGCAAGTTTTTCTACTACAGTCCACATCAATGTATGCTGTATAAAAAAGTTGTTAAGGTAATGTGTACTTACCGACAAATTTTAGAACATATATATCTTTTGCAAATAATAATAGAATTACTAAAAAAAAAAATTGAGTATAGTATTTATATATACGGAGCGCCTGACAGAGCTGTTTTTCCAAAAATCTACTCAGAATTTATTTAATTAAATAAAAGCCGCAATGTCGATAAGTAGGGATCTGTAATACTTCGAATTTTGCCAGTTTTAAAACGAGCGTATCTCATGGAAATGCTGATAGAATCGCACAAAAAAAAATCTGAGCATAGTATTTACATACACGGAGCGCCTGACAGAATTGTTTTTCCAAATAAACGTTCGAATGTTTATTAATTAAATAATGAAATTGGGTTGATTTTGAGGTTCACATCGCCTTAAGGGGGTGTGGTACTCATGCACTCTGTTTTACCGGCAGAACTCGGCAAATTCTATATTATTAAAATAAATATATCGAATTACATCTTATAAAGAGATAGTTGCCCTATGCAATGTAATAATCTACCAGCCTGCGCAGTTTTGAACCCAAATATCAACGGCACCCTAAAAAATTTTGCGAACGAAATTTCGGTTATTTTTGTTCGCAAAATTTTTTAGGGTGCCGTTGACATTTGAGCTCAAAACTGCGTAGGCTGGTAGATTATTACATTGCGCAGGGCAACTATCTCTTTATAAGACGTAATTCGATATATTTATTTTAATAATATAGAATTTACCGTGTTCTGCCGGTAAAACAGAGTACATGAGTACCACACCCTCTTAAGCTTTGGATTACAAAGAGAAAATTATTTATTCATCTACTACTACCAGCCATCGCATTTGCAATTAAAATTATCCTCGACCTAATTATCAAATAAAAGCCTCCCAGTAACACCAAACGACACGCAAAAAACACCCCATTTACCAACAAAAAATCGATTCTTTTTCCCCCCGATCATCACTTTTTCCCCAAATACACGCATTCTCAACCCCCTTCACATCCCACCCCATTGTTCTCTTTTTTGCCTCCCCACTGTCACCCCTCCCTATTAATTTATTTTTTCTTCAACTATTCCCACCTCTCTTTCCCCCCGTCCTCCACAGCCTCTTCTCTCGTTTTCCCCATTGTCCTTCCTCTCCTTCTTCATCTGGCGCTCGCGCGCGCGACTCCTCGCCTGTCTCTCTCATTTAACATCTCGGTCCCGCTCCTTCGACATCCGCCGGGGGACAATAGAAGCGCCTCTCTCTCTCTCTCTCGGGGGCGGGATGAGAGGCGCGAGCGTTCGTGTCCGACGACGACAGCTATATGCCGGAGATTCCGATAAGCGCGCGACAAGAGGATCCTCTCTCTCTCTCTTTCGCGCGTTCGAAGGTGGCGATCCATTTCGACGGCCGGCGGCGGCGCCTGAGTCTTCTTAAGCGAGCGAGCGAGGTTGCTTCGTTTCAATTTTCGTGAGCAAAGTTGACGGTGCGACGGGGAGAGGATGAGATTCTTGCTAGCGAAAGGGCGCGCGTGATGAATCGATTATCGAGTGCCCCGCCGCTCGAGTGATGCTGTATATTGATAGGCAAATATTTGCGGTTTGTTTGTCCTGGTTTTTCGAGATACCGGGTTGTGTCCTTAATTATTATCGTATCTATTTTAAATAACGATTTTATCAATGAGGATGCTTTTTTTAGTAGAAAAAGTAGCATCTATCATTTATTAAATAGTAGAAAAAAGAAGGATAATGATGTTTATTTAGAGAACACTGCATTAAAGAGGAAATGATCGACTCTTGCCTTATAAAACTTATTCTACTTACAGATATCTTTTACATAGTCATAATACTTTACTTGTATCATAAATTTTTTTACAAAGATAAATAAATTCATTTAACATCATCAATTATATACTTACATCTATAGAACAGTTCACAAAGTTTAAATATCTAAAAATTTTATATTTCTTAATATACGCTATAAATTAAGCGTAAAGTTTTTTGAAGCACACAAATCCCTCCGTAAATAATACCTATAACTCTTGTCTCGTAAGCTCAATTTAAATGTTAAGTCAAAATGCCGCAGGAGGAAGCGCCACGTCTCCTCTCTCTCTCTCTCTCTCTCTCTCTCTCTCTCTCTCTCTCTCTCTCTCTCTCTCTCTCTCTCTCTCTCTTCTTCGTGTTACTTCTCCTAATACTTACACGGGCGTAAGAGTTCGCGGGGAGCGTGTACAAGAGCAATTAGCAACTTAGAGACCGGCGCCTCGCTCAAGTGATACGTGCTCCTAATGTTTTTGGACGTTGATTCATGGTATAGTCGGCCGTGCGTGCGTCCCACGTGGAAATTGCAATTATTTCTTCGCGATGACACGGGAAAAGTTTTGCCCAGGAGTTCCGAGGTGATCACGAGGCGCTCTCGTGTCGTGTGGATATAAATTTTTTTCCAAAAAAAAAAAATTTAATTACAA
The DNA here is from genome assembly GCA_036365515.1 of Torymus aiolomorphi. Classification (NCBI taxonomy): domain Eukaryota; kingdom Metazoa; phylum Arthropoda; class Insecta; order Hymenoptera; family Torymidae; genus Torymus; species Torymus aiolomorphi. Next base: position 147,834,426 of record CM070877.1, read on the forward strand.
TTGCAGTCGGAGAACGCGTGAGAACCTCCGGTTGGCTTTTCTCGTGAAAATGAAGAAACCAAGAAAGCTTATCTCGTTGAAACAGTGACTGGCATTTTAATTTATACGTAAATACGTAAATAAAGATCTGCCCATCAGGAGCCGATCACTCCGACATAACGATCCATTAAGATTTGCAACATGTATAGACGTCGAGCTGAGTTTTAATCCTTATTACGTTAACTTAAGACCATTCGATTCTTAAGTTCACCCCCTGGTATATACATATAGACTGAGAGTGAGGCTGGATGCGATAAGCTTGAATTAGTTTTCAGAGAAACTCGAGAGAAAGAGAGGGAGAGAGTACAGAGCAGTAGCATAAGTAAAATGCATAGTAGCAGCGTGAGTGCGCACGCGCGCAGGCAGAAAACTTTTCGCATTATTAAGTTTCCAAGTTTTTTCCAAGTTGACTTTGTTATTGATGTCCGTTGTGAGGGCCTTTTTTATATTCAAAATGGTACATCGTTGCATGAATACATGATGCGAGGCCTGTTCAGAGTAGAAAAGTACTTTTCATAATTATACTTATTATGTAAGTGTTGCGAAATGCTTAAAATATAATTGTGCGGTGTGCACCACATTTTTCATAGACGTGACGGCAATTCTACTTACAACTTCAATATACGTTCTTGCCGATATGGTTCAAACAATCTTTTAATCTCGTGTATAATATTATAACACTGCAAATAAATCCAACAAGTTTTAACTAGAAAAATTTGATTATCCACGCCGTACAAATTTATCCATCAAATTGAAACAGGCCCTTCTCGTTTTGCAAAAAACTTTCCTATCACAGACGGTATAGCGAAAAAGTGTCGAACCTTCGTACCGAGCGCAAGAGCGAGTCTGCATATTACCCCCGGGAATCCGCGCAGATGCAGATCTAGGATCGGAGCGAGAGAGGCGCGCAGATATAGACATCAGAGAGAGCTTATCGTTTAGTCTGTTTGCCAGGAATATTCAATTACTTGTCGGTGTGCGCGCGGTGGGGGCCGCCCGCGACGTGACAGTCTGCGGAGAATCGCTCCCCAGCCACGTGTAATTTAATAGCCGCACACGTGCGTTTAGCCGGTCATGTCTGCGCAGCGGCGAGTCCGCGGCCTTAACTGATTACGCGATTTAATTGGATGAGAAAATCTAATTATTATTTGCGGAGACTGCAGCACTCGCGCTATCGAATTATATATCACTTGGATATGCGTGCGCTCCACGGCTCTCCGACTAAAATCCGCAAGTGCTAATGTATAATTAGCCGGTATATAAGCAGGAAGTACGGACCTTCCCTTACGTGTCAATGAATATGACACTTATACTGGCGATTATAAGGCTGTATAATAAAATTATACAGTTGCATATACTGAACGCGCGCGAATGGTTTATATAAAATATCATTTCGGAACGGAGAAATTTTTTTTAAATCTTGTTTCATTTGGAGTTCGCTCGCGTAGTGAATTTCCGCGAATTAAATTCGGCGAAATAAAATGAAATAATCTGTGTGTGCAGCCAAGCTTTGTCGATGTTAAAGTTAAATTGGAAAAGTTAAAAATTAACTTAGTCGCGAAATATTGACTACGAGACTCTGTTGTTGACGGTGTGAACGTAACGCATAGTAAACGCGATTCAAACTTTGCTAACATTATCGCCACCACCTGCAAGTTACTTTATTTGCTCATGTTGTCAATGGGGTTTAAATTATTCTCCCTTCTTTTTATAACTTTGAGCCCGAATCGTTTAATGACTTTCCATGTCACAAACTTTATCCATAAATTTTATAAGCGCGCCGCCGCACGATCGCACTCAAACATTCATACTCTCATCCGCGCTTCATCTTCGTGTACATTAATTTCCCTCGATCAATCATTCATTCCGAGCGGATATTTATGAATAATATAAGTCAACCATTCATACCGAAGCATGCGCTCGCGCTACAATTACACAATCCTCACGGAGGCTACATTATTCACTTTATTGCAGTTCGCTCGTTCGCAGTCAAGTGCCCGAGGAATAAATCTGTCGAGCGCGCGATCCCCGCGTATATATATATATATACACACACACAGCAGCTGGCGAAAAAACGATGATTAAAATGGATGGACAGCCGCGATGCACTCGCGTATAAACAAAAAGAGAACCGGGGGGCGTCATATTTCTCTATTAAGCGCCGGTGTGTCTGTTTATTAGAGGAGACGCGCCGCCGCTGTGCAATTCTCATATTTCATACACGCTGAGCTCCGTGCGCGCAAGCGCGAACTTCCGCATCGACTTTAAAGTATTTCGAGAGATTTTTATGGCCCTTTTCAGCGCTCGCACGTGCAATTGGTATATCAAAGTTTGCACTTTGGGGAGATTGCGCGCGGTTGCAATTGTTGACGACGGGTGCTGAAATTGAAGTGACAGATGATTTTCGAGAGACGTTTTCTTTTGTGTTTTGGGAAGTGTGTGTTTTTTCTCTCTTTCGCGATGCGCATCGTTGCACTTCATATGTTTACTTTGTGGGCTAGAGTCACGTATACAAATATTGTAGTCGGACAATATTTATTCAATGTTACGAGCATTCGAAATATGCATGAGCCCGAATTATTTTACCATCTCGCTTCTCATTAAAAGCGCGGATAAAGTTTGAATTCTCAGCCTCATAAATACTCATAATTCGGCGTGTCGGAATAACAAACTCTTCTATTCCCGATTTCACTCAAAATTCGCAAATACGACCGAACATTAAAGCAGTGATCGTTCGCGAGTATTCCACCCCCCGGCTGCATTATTCATGTTCCAACCGCCTCCAAAGGCAACACATCTCAGCCCGACCCCGTAACAAAGTGCGGCGCACCCAAAGAAGAAGAAGAAGAAAAAGACTCCGTGTAAAACTACCTCAGCACATCGATCTAAACGCAAATATACATTCCCTATATACTCAGCGACGCTCAAACTGGGCTTTCTTTTCTCCTCTGTGTCCGCAGCGGCGAATATCAACGAGTCGTGCTTCTTCACGGAGCAATGCGAGCTGACGGTCGCGCAGACCGAGTGCCGGGACGGCCGCTGCATCTGCATCTTCGAGAAGGTGCCCGTGCAGAACAAGGACGGCTCCGTCACCTGCATCAGTGAGTGTTCGGGCAAAAAAAATATATAATAAGATATATTAGAGTTAATTTAAGAGTCTATGTCGCCTGTTGTGTCTCTGTGTTGCAGTGGAGGTGAAGGAGCCGGATGACCTGCGGTACATCGACCCGGCGATGATTGGCATCCTCGCCGGCATGGCCCTCATGTTCGTCATCATCTGCGTCGTTCTAAGGCTATTCAGCAAGTACGTCGGGAATTATCTCCATACCACTTCTACTACTTTGTTGCTACATTTTACGTGCGATAGCCGCGGGCAAAAGGTTTCAATGTGAAGGGGGTATAATTTGAAAGGATATAGTCTTCGGTCAGACGGAAAATGTACACGTATCGTGTTTGAGAAAGTGGGAAGAAGCATCGAGACGAGAAAATATATATATATACGTATTCAGATGTAACAGGTTATATGCGAATGATAAAATTGAATTTTCAGCTGTAGGTATCTACAGGCGGAAAATGCTCGCATAATCGGGGTCACGTGATGTGGATTAACTGTTATAGTCTATCGATTTAAACGTGGCAAGATCCGCCGGTAAAGTTTCGTATTAGTAGCTACGACTTCCGAGCTAAATTAGACTTCTTGAAGCGCGGGATAATTTTGCAATATTTTTAACAATCCGCTCCGGAGTAATATGCGAAAGTTCATTTCCGCTTACGCCGCAGATTTATTGACTCGATGTTCCGCATGGGCAGATTTTCATATTCGAAACGTTTTGCTTCATCGGTTCTCGTATTCGGCTCTGATATATATTTATACGGAAATACAAATTTATCTAGGATTCTAATGACTTTCCACTTTTTTCGCATATTCATCATCGACAATCTGTCAAAGCCTATATCATAAACTGAAACTTCTATATATTTCTTTGATAAATACTCTTTGACTTTCACAGATAAAGAGGGGTATGTTGCATCACTTTATTAGTTTGGCTTTCATTAGTTGTAGTTTTTAACAAAAGCTAAAAATTTATTCGCAAAGTTACCCTGGTAGAAAATTAATCATAAGTTGGCCAGAATATGCTTAACCAGCATATGGCTTAGCCGTATTCTGGCCAACTTATGATTAATTTTCTACCAGGGTAATTAAATTAATAAACATTTTTAATGAATAATTGAATTCCATCAGAATTTTAATTTAATGCTTTCCGAGTAGTAAAAGATATCTAATGTTTTTATAAATAATATTGGAAATGATGATTTAAAATACGATAACAGGTAATATACAAGTAAATGTATCCGCTACATAACCCCGTAGATGCTTAAACTAGATACCACCAAATAGCCTTTTTTAAGTTCCAAATTGAATATAAGCTCCGCAATTTACAGTTTTTTCTTCCACAGCCCAGTAAGATTACTTACCCAAATTTTCAGCTTATTCATTACGTGTCCACGGGTTGTTATACCGGCCTTCACCAACAAACAAAAAAACCACTTAGTTTTTATTAAATTTTTTTTTATTGTCCACACATGCCACTGGACACGTAAACATAAAACCTTCCGCGCAGATCCCCGATAAATTCCTCTCCTCGCCTCGTTGTCGCCACAGCGATCCTAACACCGCGCGCGCGGCTTACACTCGCGCTAAACCTCTTACCTGTACCGCTAAAACTTCTCCCCGTGGTAAAAACATTTTCGTTCCACAGAATCCTGCATTTTTCCTCCCCAAAACAAAACCCTCACCTAAGGAGATTTTGTCGTCGTCGTCGTCGCCCTATATACGTTTTTCTCTGTTTTCCAGGGCCCGCTGGCGTGAGAACCGCACGATCTTCAACACGCCGAACGCCCGGTTGATGAACGTCTCGCTGCTGCGCGAGAACAAGCTGCTGCACGGCCAGGAGCGCCGTGGCTCCAGGGCGAGCATTCGCGGCCCCTCGCGGCAGCCCTCGATGGCCTCATTGCGCGCCCACTCGCCGAACGCCTCGCAAGGTGCGAAACACTCTCAGCGAGTGAACCGTACGGGTTTTTATTCATTCACTTACTAAGCAAGCTAATCAAGTTTTGACCGAGAATTTATATATATATTACTATACTACTACTATTACTACTATATATATATTTACATTGTTGAAGTAAATGAACCTTTCGTTTTTCAAGAGAGAATCTTCCACTGCCTTCTTATACACCCTCCGTGTATTTGTTACAATCTCATTATGGATATTGTGTATATTTCGTATATCTTTGCGACCGCGCGGTTTTTTTTATATTTACGGACGCGATGCAGTTATACGTGTGTGTATATGCGCACGTAGAAGTTTTCTATGACGATGGTGTGCATATATTATACCTACCGAACCAAGGACTTTTATTTTCTGGCTCGAATCTGTCTTTTTTATATATAATGTGTGTAGATTTAGAGTCCCCGCGCGCGGTCTTTGATCTTGTTCATTATATATATACGAAATGAGTATGTACGTAGGTACTGTACTTCCATTCTAATTAGATTCTGTCGTCTATGGACTGTCTTTCAAAACTGACTGCTCTTGCTCTAGTTAAGTGATCCACCAATCATGATTTTTCTCATTTTTTTTCTCTCTTCATCCTTTTCGACACTTTTACAGCTGTAACCATAATAATAATAACTGTCTGTCTTTCATGGCCATATTTTTGTCGTATATTTATCACAATTTTTGGATCGACTCATTGACTCACGTAAGATACGTCGCCGATGTGTATATGAGTCACTTTGGCCGCGTATCTCCATATAACCAAATTCTCTTTATACAGATTTGCAAAATTTTGTCTTCCACATTTATACTCGTAAAGCAGAATTTTCCTTTCGAGCTTAATGCACTGCCACGTTATGTATATCGTATACGCAAATCCGTATAAAAAGAGATCCGCACATTCAATCATCGCGCGCAACATAAATTAACTCAACTCGATAAAACGTCGCGCGGGCTCATTAAAATATATATATTTTACCAACACACGGCAGTATTAATCCTCGTCGCTGTGGAAGCCGATTGAAGTGTTCCCAGCTAAGCCGCGCGCATTCGCTTGATAAGAGAGAGAGAGAGATCGAAACCAGCCAAAGTGACTCGAGCCACGAATACACGCTATATACACGCATACAGCTATATACTTACACGCGCGCGTGTGTACATACTTTACACGCGAAATACAAAAAAAAAAAAAAACGTGCAGATATTTCTCTACAAGGACAGACTATAATGCGCGCGGAGAGAGAGATAACCGCTCCCCCTCGCGCGCGCACGCGCGCATACATATATACATAATATATGTTTGTGTTGTATACGTACATACATATACATACAATTCAGCGTTCTCATAATTCCATTTTCTCGTAATTAACTCTCTTACTTTCTCTCTTTCGTGGCGCACGCGCGCTCGGCTTTTTATGCAAAAACGCGCGCTCACGCACACGACCCACACTCTTGTAAACATACATAATATAATACGCGAACTTGTGCATGCGCTCGTAATACACCTATCTCTCCTACTCTCTTGGTTCCCGTTTCTTTCAGCAATTCCGCGCCCCCGCATTATCTTTTTACCTCGAGCTCTCTCTCTCTCTCTCTCTCTCTTCCTCTCCTTCTCTCTTGTTTTGCGATGCGATTGCACGGTTTTTTGCCTCTTTCCCGCGACGACGCGCAGAGCTAGCTCATGCTGCTTTCGCGAAAAGAGCGGCGAAGCGTCCTCGCGGGTGCAGTGTGCTGCCGTCGCCGTTGTTAGTGTGCCGCATGCGTTTTTGCATTTTTCATCGTGTGTATACATTATATACGTATACGTATACAGACACGCAAGAGGGAGAGAGAGAGAGAGGGCATGTGTTTGTCGAAGGCGGAAACCTTGAATGCGACTCTTTTTCCGTCTACCTTTCTCTCTCTTTCTCGTTTTTTTTTCTTCTAGTTCGTGCATGCTGCATGCGTATGTATATATGGGTGTTTAATAGGGGTATAGAGGTAGAATATTGTCGATGTTTCGCCGCGCGTAGCTTTTCGCATGGCTTGCGAATGAGTTCTGCTCTGCTAAGGAATTTAATGCGTGAGGTTTTGTAATAAATCGACGACTTGTGCGTGAACATTTTTTGTATCATCGCGTGTATCGCGGAGTTGTAAAGTTCCGACGTTATTCTAAAGACTATTTATATTCTGAAAAGATTTTTAATTATTACCTGAGGTATTAAAACAAATTCTACATATATAACGTGAAGTATTATTGTTCAACATTTTATTATAGAAATTTTCTTATTTTAAAATTTATTTTTACATTTTATATAATAAAGCCTTGTAATTGATCAAGCTTACATTGTCATGTAAAAGTGGAATAAAATTTTTTTGTGTGGGAGTTTTATATATAAAATATACAATAAATTTGACTTAATTTCATATCAAACAGTGTTCACGTATTAATTTTAAGCTACTAATAACTATTTTCATAAATTAAAATAATTTTAATTACAATAAAACTTTTTATATTTTTATTGATTAAAGAACTAGTTTTATAAATGGAAGAACCAAACGCTTGCGTGTAGAATGACATTTCAGGTGCATAATTACATGTTATAATAGAGGAAATATGATATCTATCAGTTCTAAAAAAATACAGCTACGTTCATAATACAAATTGCATACGAGTAAAATGCATTTTGCATGCAGGCGTTATTCGTCCAGAAATTGTTTGCTCATGTCACATAATATGTCGTCAAATAATAATTTTTTCTTCAACTTTTATAATAATTTATAAAATTAAAATTTTAATAATTATGAACTAACAAGTCAGTGTGAATACTAATTTCAGTGTAATGCGCACAGCTATAATCGCCTAATTGCAGCGCTTGCTTTTGCTTCTTTGTCGAATCAAAAAGGATTTTCGTATTCAAAACAAAACTGTATATAATACTATTGTAATGAAAAATTTCGTATTTAGTGTATTTCATGTTTTTATTCGTAAGATATTTTTCAAAATTTATCGCAATTCCGATACGAATAATCGATTATTAAATATTATTGCACAAAGAAATCATTAAAAATAGTTCCATAAATTTAAAAAAAAGAAAAAGAGGGAGAGTAAAATACGTTTAGGTGCTAGAGTACCAATAACTTTTCTTGAGAAACTACAGGGTATTAATAAAAAATTTATTGGGAACCCACCAAGAAGTCAGCTACACTGTGAAACGGATACATCTATGAAAAATTCAATAAATGCTCCCAGTGTAAAGGTACCACGGTACAATCAAAACCCAGACCACAATAAATCCCTTGCTGTTGCGGTAGAGTATATATTGCAGAAACTAAAAGGATTACGAGTCAACGCACGTACGAAAGCAAAAGTATAGCCTTATGTGAAAATATTTCGTTTTATCAATTTTAATTCAACCTTCCAGTTAAAATACCGTGTATTTACAGTTTCATTTGACAGTAAAGATCTATATTACAATAAAATTGGAAAGATAAGGTTCAAAAAGTAATTTGACACTTAAATTGTTTTTACTCTTCCTCTATATATTATGTTTTTACTCTATATATTATGTTTTTACTCTATATATTATGTCCTCGATTTTTTCATTCTTGAAAATTTTCCGTACATTTATGGTTTTCATCAAAATATAAAAATGATATTGTTATCTTTACGGGTTTGCATAAAAGTGAATGAATATTTGAAATTGAACATGTTTTATTATACGATTTATATGGAACTGTTTTAAATGAAACTTTTCAATGTCTCTTTGTAAAAAAAGTTTAATGTTGTATACGAGTCAATGTACCTCTTTACACACCAATAATCGTTACTCTGAAATAAAACCAAACATTTTCATACAAAAGTATTGCGTAAAAATAAATTACTAGAAAATTAAATTTCTACGTTTACCTACTATGTTTTTAATGAGTTAAAAAATTGAATAATTTATAAATATTTATTAATTTCAATAATTTTTTAGCAATGTATTAACATTGCATTCTGCAGATCAATTATACAACCTACTTAAGCATTTTCGTTCTACTTTCTCAAAACAATCAGCTTCCACAATTCAATTACACGAGATAAAAATTTCATGTGCCCATTGCACAATCCTTTTCAGGGACTTGCAACCCCAAAGTACAGCGTCGCAATGACCGCTCGTTAAAGAGGCACCATTGACTCGCAGCGTACAACGTTACAACGACCACTGCGTACTAAGTGTCACGTATACATATCTATACAAAATACCGCCACCTCTATAAATGTTTTAAACTTGTCAAAATTGCAACCATTCGACCAACAATCTGTGTATATTCCAAATTCGCACCAATTGATTATAAACAAAAAAAAAACGCAAAAACCAAACAATACATTCAAAATTATTATATTATTATATATCACACGAAAACAAAACGACGAATTAACGCATTTCTGAAATGTATGCTCTTCTCTTCCCTCTGTCACGCCAATAGACGAGAAAATCCTTTTGAATAACGACAAAGGAAAGCGCGGATGTCTCGCTTTCGCTCCGCCGGTACAAGATACTCGAATAACGGAGAATTGCACGCCATTGTCGCCAGGGTCGAGGACGGGCTCGCGGCGCGGCAGCCGCGGCAGTAGCGGCAACACGAGTGCCGCCAGCGTGGCCGGCAAGCCAGCTGGTGCCGCGAACAACAAGTCGCCGCCGAACAGCCATCACCATCAGAACAACCTCGGCAGCGATCCCGTCCTCGAGAACGTCACCGTCGAGATCCTCGAGGACAAGCCCTAAGAAAAACAAAAACGTTGTACATTATATGATGCAGGCGGTGCAGGCGCGACTACTACTCGCTTGTAAAATACACATACACACACACACACACACACATACACACACGAATGGAGAAAAAAGAAACACACACACATAAATACACACCGTCTTTCTGTATTATGTATATGAGCGGACGAAAAAATAATAAAATAAAATAAAGGATGAAAAAAAACAAAGAAAATATACAAAAAGAAAGAAGACGCGCATATTCTCGCTGATTATATAATGATAAAACGGACAACTGACGCTTAGACCAGATACCTTTTCTTACTCTCGATGATTATATAAGTATAAAAAAAAAAAACGTATTGTAATAAGCGACACGGAAGAATATTCTTGTTACGGGTCCTGCATTTTATCGGTTTTGTGCGATTTAGTTTGTATATGATTTCATCAAGTGACTAATGATATGTATATTTCATCGTTACTGATTGATTTTTCGATGATTAAGTGATATATCGTTGTACTAGTTTCTCGATTTTTTATAAGAAAACAAAATTGACTTTTCTACTTTAAGGATGATATATTATTAATAGCGTGATATGTAGAGTATTCTTTGTCTTAACGTATAATTGTTGCAACAACCATATGGATTCTTTCATGGATCGTTTAACAATCGCTGAATCATTTTTTCTACTTGATTGATTGTATATATGATTATTATATATTATAACGTTAATTATACAAGAAACTTTTTCCGTGTGTTCATGATCTTAGAATTTAGGAGCATACTCGATTAGCCGTGCGAGGTCGGACAAACAGAAAATAAAACACATTCTATGAGATAAGAATTTAAAAAAAAAGTAAAAGCGTTGCTTGCAGCGACCGCGGCATTTTTTCCATTTTTTCTCGGACGAACCGAAATCTAGAAATTAACTATATTATATATATATTATATATACGGTGCGCTTGGTACTCGTAATATACACTTTCGCCGTGAAAAAAAGTCGCCGATATTCCGTGCGACGCATGCTTCATCGACTCGCGAGAGAGAGAACGAGATACGCATAAAAGAAAAAGATATAAAAAAAAGTCGGGTACTTAGATCGTTAGGCGAGAGGATTTCACGTAGAGATTTCGAGAAACTCGAGGGAATGGCGCGCATCCTATATCGTATCGCGCGCGACTGTCCCGTCTCTTTTTATTTTTCCGGGCGCAGTCGCATTACGGTGATTATGCACGTATATATAGAGGATACTATACGCGAACGGACACACCGGGTCGATGAACCGGAGAAGGGAGCATAATCTAGCAGGATTACACTTACGCGAAATCGAACTTTGTTCTTTTCTCCCTTTTGTCACTTTTCGTTGCGTTTTCACTTTATATATTATATATATTGCGCGAGACACTCGTTTAATCGAGCTCAAGTCCGATCAACACCAAAGTTTTAAAGTTGTTTTACTTGATGAATATTCCTCGAACGGATAATCGCATGTAATATATCAGTCTTCATCGTTTTATGATAAAAAAGAAAGGAATGGAGAAAGGATTTAGCGGGTAATCGATTGATCTTTGAAAAGTGTATTTATATACTTCTAAAGCTTACGAATTTCTATTTAGCTATAGGATTTGCGATTCTTGACTCGCGCATGCATTGAAAACAATTTTCTTGCAAATCAAGTGTTCAAAAGATTGATACGAAACTTTACAATCAAGAGTTTAAAAAAACAAAACTTTACTTTTCATTTTCGAAAATTATTAGCCGCATATTTTTTGTCGATCGTTATACATTATAAAGGGCGTGATTAAACAATCGCGTTTATCATTGAGCCGAACGCAAAATTACGAAGACAAACCTTGAAATATCGAAAATTCGAGTAATTCGACCAATAAGAAACGAGCGAAAAGAGGAGAAATCAATATCAAGGGGCCGATCGAATCGAGCGGTGAAGTAATAATAATAATAAGCGAACGAACAAAAAAAATTGCCACTCACACACAAGAAAGGGACCAGACGAAAGTGTTTTGTGAATCGATCATCTTGGAAGTATAACAGAGCGTGTAAACGAAAAAAACTGTATGAAAGAAAAAAGATAATCATATTATAACTCAGCGACCCGAAAAACGCACATGTCGTTTTTCTTTTCTCTTTCGACGAGGAAAACTCGTAGAACAATGAAAGCGAAAGAAAGACGACACGACAGAGGAACACAAACAAAAAAAAAGAGATAAAAACCACAGAATTATAATAAAACTCCATACATTCGAATCAATCAAACGCAACGCCGTCTTTAATGATAGTCTCTTGTAACGAATGCAGGTATATTAATGAAAAAATCGTCATAGGGAAATCCGATAATCATCTCGCGAAGGTGTGTGTACCTTGTCGCTTCTTCGCGAAATAAACCAAAAAGAGCGCTAATGTTAGAGGTCTATTCGAGAATCTTTCTCGCGTCTAAGATATAGAGGAACGATTGTAGAGTGTATAATGATGGGAGGGGAGAGGTAGGCTTCGTTAATCCGCACCACTTTTCTCAGACTGTCCATGAAAAAATAATAAGAATTACCGTAGTATATATTTACATATACGATTACGGAAACAGCACGAAAAAAAAACGCGAAAGAAATCATTATAATACACGACTGTCGTTTTACGTCTCTATACGCAATTGGGTGCCTATGCTATCAGTACTTAAATATAGTTAATTAAAGAAATGTCACACACTATACATAAAGTAAATATTAATAAAAATGTGCTATGTATACATAAGAGAATATATTATTATATATATACATTATTGAGAGAATTATATATACATATATATTATAACGAGCGAATTAAGCATAGCGTGTATTGATTACATAAAGATAACAGAAGTATTATATACATTATCAAGTTAAATATTAAAAATAATATCAAAAAATATATTATATATGAAAAAAAGCTTGGAAGCTTGGCACTATCGCATCATATTATTATTACTGTTATACTAATACATATATATATATATATGTATATATATATATATATGCTATACTACTACTTTATTTTTTACTCTATTCTTATTATTAAAAGTTGTGTAAGATATAAATATATTATATATAAGTAGTCGATAGTATACTATTTCGAATGGATAACTATAGCGATGAAAATACCTATAGTGGTCGTTGCGCTACTCTGTGATTACGTACGCTATTTAAGGGGTGGATTGCGCGAGCGCGATCGTCCGCAATTCGCTTTAGGGTATATATAATATATTATACATATATATTACATTACACGTACGATAACTTAACTTTACCGAGTATACATAATATATATTATCTTCTTAGTAGAGGCGAGAGGAACGGAAAGGAACGACGTTTTGCGAAAAAGAAAAAATAGTATATATATAACGAGCGACGGGCGGGTAACGCACGACCGCCGCGTTGGTATAACAGAGTGCAAACTTCGCGACGTGTAAGATCGCAAGAACTTTCTCGTCGTATAGTTTGAATTAAATTTCCAACCGCGGCTGTTTTGACGCGTATAAATATAGATATACGCACTCGCGCCAAACGCGGAGTTAAATTAATTCGAAGCGACGAAACTTTTCGACGATATCGATCTGCCGCGGTGTTCGTGCGTCGCTTCTCGTTGAAAAAAAAAATGAACAAAAAAAAATAATACGATATAAAGCAAGATTATAAGCACAGACAAACACACGCACACGCGCGCGAGCATGAGTTTGTAGAAATTAGAAGCACGTGAAATTTTCATGTGAACGTTAAAATAAGCGCCGCGCGCGTGGGAGCTCGCGAGGCTATTATAGATTATTAATGGATTCGCACGGACACACAGGTAGCACCACTAACTTGTCCTTATATTAAACAATACCAAGTATTACGTATACGTACATACATAGATATAGTTTAGCCGTTCGAATTTTTGAATTTAGCGACGATCGATTTGTATAGTTTCTAGTCGATGTCGGATATAAAGTAAACAAAATATCTGGACACGAGAGGAACCAAACACGAATTTTGTCGCATCGACCGCGCATCCAAACCGATCCGATCGCGAAAGGAAATTAGGGGAAGGTTTCCGTTTCGGGATGGGAGGGTGGCCGTATCTCGCGGGATCGCAGCCGGCGTCTCGGATTGTTGACGACGAAACGCCAACGTGTCGCTAAACGCGGGAAGAGGCGCGATTTTTGCGGAGAACGCGCACACATGCGAACGCGTCGATGTGCGAGTCTATATACATTATATATAAGCGTATAAAGTGCGCGGCACGGCGCGTTTTATAAATATATTTTGTCGATTACTAAGGATAAATCGTTTTCCGAGCAAGTATATATGAATATCGAATTAAATGAATGAATTATATATGATATTATATGACATATATTGTATTATGACTATAGGATTATGAAATGAACTTAGATACTTAAGAATCTTTCCCTTTGCTTTACGAGCAGAGTGCCTCTATCGACATGTTTTCTCTTTGAGCCAAAAAAAAAGCTCTATATAGATTCATACGAAATATTGCGCGAACTTTGATCATCACCTTTTAGCTTTTTTCGGATTAACTATATATACGAAAGAGTATCTCGATTTCACCGGTTTTTGTAATCTCTGAGCGAGACGCACAAATTTAACGCAGTTTTGGGATTGCTCGAAGTTCCACGAGATTTACCGTCTAATGAAAGGAAAAGTACGAAACGACATGTTTCTTTTTTTTCTTTATACAATTTTTTGACAGATTTGCGCAAAGATAAAATTTCAACATTTTCGAGTGCCAAAAGGGGATATGGTACAAAAAAAAGAGAGAGAAATGATATGCGGGAAGAGCTTTAAATAAAAAAAGTTAAAGCTTTCGATGGCTGGTCGCGATCGTCGGAATATTGGCGCTGGATACTCCAACATTATAAAAACAATCGGGGAAGTACTTGGAGGATCTGCGCCAATTGAAGTGGAACGCGACGAGTCGTTAGAGGTTTAGCTCTCAGTACGCGCATGTATAGTACAATTACACTCAGAGAATGCTCTATACTGAAACGAGTTTCCTATATTTCGTACAAAAAATTCTCAGTGCACGACAAATTTAGTACAAATGCTATATGTATTAATTAAATGTTAAAAAAAAATGCATGATTTACTTCATATTTCAGGCATTATTTGACTTTTATTGTTTCGTTATACAGATCATGTTTTGACTAAAAATGATATTATTCAAAAAGTTTAGATTCAGTTTATGTATGAAATCAAAGTGTATAATTAAGTACTATTGTATCGAACGTAAAGGATATTACATCATCTCTGAGTGTATGAAATTCATAAGAGTAAAATAGAATCAGGAATATTTGTACGCCATTTTTGCACTCCCGTTTTTCGTCTTATATATTCGTCAGATTTGTGTGGAATAAATATAATAAATTTACAAATTTACAAATTTTTCTATTACAAAAAAATAATCGAATGGACGTAATGTTACTTTAAGCAGATACAAAAGTCACGTCGCCCGTCGGCTCAATCGAATGATACTGTGATTTAGAAACGTTCGCTGCGCAAAATCACAATAACGCGTGTGTACCTATATAAATTGGCTGAACTGCATCGCGAAATCGAGAAATGCTTACATTTGCATTAACTTCAAGTAAACAACGCATCTGCGAACTTTCTCTTCATGCTCACCACATTTCTCTTTGTAATAGAACTTAATCCAGTCGCTTTTCGGGCCGTTCTAGGCACCAACACCATTCGCGATCTTCGCAAACCACGAAAAAAAAAAAAAGAAAAACGACGAAGGCGTAAAAATGACGCGGACAGAGTATAAATCACATTGTGCACAAACAAAATTATTCATTGCGGATTAACGAGCGGCAAATGCGGTGTTAGGAGAAGGAAGTGGGTGAAAGAAGGAACAAATCGGTGCTGAAGTCGCAATAAGACATGTAAATTCGTTGAGTCGTAAAGCGTATAGCATGTAAAAGTCAACGAAAGTCAGATTATTTATAGATGATAGAATACACCAAAGAATATACCGGAATGTACAAGCTGGTATGTGTGACGATTCGAGTGTAATAATTATGTAAAAAGGGAGAGTAATTAATTTTAGCGGTATACCTTATAAAACGATCACACTCTTGAATTTTCCTTTTTATATAGAGAGTCGCGGGAACTTCGTTGTTTCGTTAAAAAGAATATCATACGCGGCGAGTATAATATATTATAAGTATATGTCATTGCGCTGACCAGGAGAGTGTCAGGGACCCGGATCACGGATTCGGCTAAAATTTTAGTACATATTTTTTAGCTTTATTTTGAAAAAATCTTTCAGAAAAAACCCTTTCCTAAAGCGGTAACTATTTCATTTTCGAAAATCTTGAATAACATTTCAAACAGAGCAAACAAAACTACGGTAAACAAGCTTTCATTTGCTTTTTGTCGGAATTGAAAAATATTAATTCCTTCCAAAGTTAGAAAAGTTTAAAGTTGAGCAATGAAAATGCACTGTTAAACCCTCAACGTCATGCATGTTTTGGTGCATTTTCGTTGCTCAACTTTAAACATAACGTTGGAAAAAATGAATATTTTTTAATTCTGAAAAAAAGTAAATGAAAGTTTGTTTTCTCTAGTTTTATTTGTTCTGTTTGAAATGTTATTTAAGACTTTCTAAAATTAAATGGTTTCCGTTTTAATAAAAGGCTTTTTTTAAAGATTTTTTCAAAATAAAGCTAAAAATGTCCACAATTTGAGTTTTCTCGGAGCGTTAGGGTCTAATATTGCGGCTTTCTTCATATTTCTACATCAACAACAACATATTCTCAAATTTAACCCGAATCCGTGATCCGGATCCCTGACACTCTCAAGTATTTTTTTTTTTCGAAGTGGCAAAGAAAAGCGCCTGCAAACTTTCGTTCTAAGGATCCAACGTAGCTCTATTCCGTGAGAAACCTTAGCTCGTCCTCATCGTACGAACGTATAAGAGAAAAAGAAGTCGACTATACTTTACACTGTACGATTATATATAGGATTAACGAGAAAACTTATATATCAGCGAAGGGTTCAGAAGTAAGGGGATGCAAAAAGTTTTATTATAATGATAAAATAAAAAACATGGAACAAAAGTGAGCTATACAAGGAAACTCTCGCACAAGCCACATATTCTATCACGGATAACATATAAATACCCGACGTACGTACGTATATATAGCTGCAGAGTATATATAAGAAAAAGATATACATTCGACCAGTGCATTGATCGTTTCGATGACGATCGTATATATTCTTCGTATACCTCTATCAGCTGAGAGATGACCTTAAAGTAATAAAATTAAAATAACGAAGTTTTGCTATATACCTCTGATACTATCCTTTATATACTCCTACCTAGATCTGGTTTACCTAGACCGCGCAAAAGTGTCCCTTTTCTATACAAAAAAACAAAGAAGAATAAAGCTGCTTGTACGAGACGAAACTCTAAATAATATATGTGTAGCGATATAATACGTCCTCAATAATTCGTTCTCACCTGTCGTCCGTTACTTTCGTTCTGTCCTCTCTTCAGACACGTATATATATTATAATAGAAAATCTCACGCCATGCGATGCAAAAAAAAAAATGATAATAACGAGCTTCGGAGATCGGTCCCTATGGTGTCGAATGCGCGCCCTGGCACGTCTGATTCGTGCGCAAGACGAGCGAAGAAGGGGCGGAAAAAGGTTGAGGGAGGTGGGGGGTCGAGAGTAAGAAGGGTGTAAGAAGAAAGCGTCGTCTTGCGCGCGAGACAGGACTTCGATTGTCGAAGATCCATTTGGCGATTGTAATGACTAAATAAATGAAATAAAAGAAACTCTATGTATCGGCGACGTAGAGGGTATTTCTTATATTTAATAGTCTTTATATCATACGATTTCGTATTTATAGCTTACACGAAGCAATTATGAATTATATTATATATCTATACGATTACATTGTACTGTACCTTTGAAAAACTTATTACCTTATGGACTCTTTGAATTCATTTTAATAAAATCGTAATACACTATTGTTGTTATCTTTTTCTCCCATTTTACGGTTTGAATTTCACATAATTATTTAAAAATCTACTTCCAATTTATTTTACTGATATTTTATAACCAAGACTGAATACGTTCAAGTAAATTATACTTACATTTTTAAAATTCAGATCCCGTTTTATTATTTCTATTATTTACTGCTTTGAATACTTAAGCAATGCAATTATTTCGTGAGTTGAAAACTATTATCAATCATTTTCTTCATTTATAGATATAAACATACTACTATAATTTATTAATTCTAAAAGCTACATATTAAACTTTTAAATAATAGATGGAATAAATCTAATGGAATTGGACTATATTACAGTTTATTTATAAAATTTAATACGCAGTGTAAACATTATCAAACATAATGAATAATACAGAAGTTTACTACGTTATTCCGATAATTATATTATAAATACATTCTCTTATTTTACAGTAAATGAAAAATAATTTATTTACATGATTCACAGAGGTTTTAGTTTTATGTATGTAGAATAAAAATAATTAGTCGCGATACGACTTTTTTGCTCTCCAATCGAAAAATTCATCAAAATCTTCTTCATCACTAGAAGAATCATTTTGCTCTTGTTTTTTCTCTGCTGTTTGTACTTGTTCTTTTTGTCTTATCAAATCCATTACTCTTGACCAATTTCTTAATTGTTCTTCAATTACATCAAGTTGCCTTTCATTCGCTGCTTCTTCTTGATCATCTCCGATGATTTGTTCTGATTGTGCAGTTTCCTCTTTTATTTCCTTTTGAAATTTCTCCCACTCTTCTTCAATTGGATCTTTATATTCGACATTACGGGCCTAGAATGGATAAAAGATAACAAAATCAATTATCAATACATAAAATACTAGGAGACAAAATATAATAAATTTGATGATACATAAAATGGATTTTAAAACTAGAGGGAAGAACACTATGGCATGTTCTACTAATGAAAATAATGAAAATAATAATAATAATAATAGTAATAATAATCGTACTACTCTATGAAATGGATAGAAAAAAAATAGTAATATGAGCAGCTAGGAGAGCCATGAAGTTTGAAAATAAATCAAGCAAGGCAGAAGACTCACTAGAGGCAATATGCTGGAGCAAAGCATGCAAGGAAGAAGAAAAAGAATGGATAAGTAAAAAATAGAAGACAGATGAAGAAAGAGAAAGTGGCTACAAAGGATAGGATGATCGGTAGCAGAGTGGAACAGAAGAATTATGGATAGAACCACTAATGGCAATGAAAACCATAAGAGATCAAGAATTTGAAAGGGAAGAGGAAGAAATCAAGATATTCAGGGAAATGAATCAAAAGCATGTAAGTATTGAACAAAAGAAAATAAAAAAACATGCAGGAATGTGTTTGGGTATAGGCTAAATAGACTGAAGCTTAGAGTGGTGGCTTTCAAGGGGCGGGAGTTTGAATAACTTTAAAACAATATAAGTATGAGGGTAGCATTTTAAATATGCCAAAAAATGAGTTTTAAAATAATTCTACTTTTTAGACTTAAAACAATAAATTTTTATCCGAAAATAATCCTAATAATAGATTCAACTTGAATTTTCATTTTCCCTTTCCATTTTCCTTATTACAAAAAAATACCAATAGCCTCAAAGCAACATTGAAAAGAAAATTTTTAGTACATTTTTTATCTTCTTTTCATTCCTTACAGGAGGAAGGAGGGCAGCTAAAAGTTAAATCCACCCCTGAGAACATGCGAAATATTTGGAGAAAAGGAGACACGAAAACATGTACTAATAGAAAGTAAAGTGTTGGCTCTTGCTATTTGTACATCAGATGTAAAGTACATTGATTCAGAGTATAAGTTTCAAAAAGTACACCTTAATGATTGTTTTGTTTTGACATCTGACTAGAGAAATTATATCCTCTTATATAAGTATATACTTTGTATACATAAATCTAACATACAAATAGCAGAGACATAAATATTAACTACAAATCAATCAATATCACCTTTGCATCCTTTATTGGGTCATCAAAGAAACCCTCTGGTAAAACAGATGATTGAGCACTCTCTTTAACTTCTTTTACTTCATCTAGTTTTAGTTCTGAATTTGTGATATTATTTTGCACAGGACTTTCAAAAAAGTCTACTGGTAATCCTGCTTTTATGTTTGAAGGAGACTGTTGAATATTCTTCAATATACTTTTAACTCTTTTCGGTGGTGCTGGTTCTTGAAAAACAGCATCTGCAGATGACCTTTTCATAGTGGACACAGCTTGTGGACGAGCTATCGATTCTAATCTTGTTTTTTTAGCTAATTCTATGTTTTCTTTATGTAACTTTGAATTTAAGTGTACTGGCCATATAGCTTCGTTCCGTACAACCATCTTGCAAAGAATACAGGTAAGCTGATCTAATTCATTGTACGTGTTTTGGGTGTTAAGAAAAACAATAAATGTACATAATTATATAGTATACAAAATTTTTTATACATCAGTCATAACTAAAGTAAAATTTTTCTGGTAAACAGAAATATATTCCATGAATTTACTGTTCACTGAAATTGGTAAATAGTTTTGTTGAATAATAATATTGAATAACAATTATAATAATAATTATTGAATAATATATTTTTAAATAATAGATATTTGTTATAGGTTAAACTTAAATTTAACATAAAAAGGATATCTGGCAAGTGGTGATTCTATTTTCTTTATTGCGCTGTGTTTCTTCTTTGCTGCCGACATATACATCCGTAGTTCTTCTTTCGTCATTTTCCTCATAGACATGTTTATAATTATCTTAGATTAAGCCTTTAAACAAATCAAATTATACTCTCAATATTATCGTCCACATCCATACTTCAGAAAACTGTTGAATTGTAAAAATTTAAGGTTAGTGTCTTAAGTAGTGTCTACATAATATATCAACGAAAATAGACGCGGATAAGGGTTAATGTACATAAGCACTGTTCTGCTCTGGGGTCCGATTCTCTAACTTTACGGCGCTATAACTGCTATAGGAATATAAGCACATAAACACATAAGGAATTGAAACGTACGAAATGCACGTGCGCAAAACCGAATATTTTTTGGAATGTTAATAGAATTAATAATAATGAATGAATTAATATAATAATTATAATAATAATTATTATAACCATTAATTATTATAATGATAATTATAATAATAATTATAATAATAATTATTGTAATAATAATTATTATAACAATTAATTATTATAATAATAATTATTATAATATGATAATAATAAATACACACCCATAATCTCCATAATTATCGATGATGATCATTTTTAAAATATGATCAATATTTAAATTTTATTATTAATATTTGTATAAACAAATAATAATAGAGAAGCTACTAAGTTAGGGTTTAATGTTTATTGTAAAATATTTTTTAATTTATTTCTTAATATTTTATCAAAATTATAATTATTTATTGGCGATAAAGCTATTTATTTTATTTGATTACATTGAAATAAGAAGAAAATATTTATTTCATGAAACTTATCAATTTTTTCATTTCCTGAATTACTATTTTACAAATAATCATACAATATTTTATTTGAAAATATGAGAATATGTTTTGTTGTTTAATATTTTAAACAATTAATAAAATGTCAAAATTATTTGTACATATCTTAATTCATTATAGCTTCATTCATATAATTGATTAGTAGTTTGACAGTATCAACTGATAATAATTTTTCCATCGGTCTTACAGTCTTACAAATTAAATTAAAATAATTAATACTTATGGATATTATAATACCGATGGAAAAATTGTTATTGTAAAATGAAGAATAAATTTATATTTTAGACACATAAGCAATGATATTCCAGAAGATGATCAAGATAATAATTGCGAAGGTCGCGATTACTATGCAGATGGTATCATAGAACGACAAAACATAATTAACCGCTATTATACATAATTTAATTCAAAAATCTTGTCAAATATTTTATTCTAACACATGCTTGTAAATAGAGAAGCCACTTGAATTCAGATGATGATTACAAGAACGCAGTCATTTAGCCACATCATCATTTACAAAATATTTGATTAAAATACTTGTTTTATTTTATGTTCGACCTGGATTTTTATGTGATCTGCGTATAGTCATGTTGTGACTATTTCAGTTTTCTAGCTTACCGCTATGTGAAAAACGTTTTATTTTGTTAAAGACATTTTGTTGATTGATTCAACAATGTGGTATGTCTTACTTAATCTGTAACTAATTTGTAAGAATATGATGCGATTAAAGAAAGATTTTTAATTTAAAAACAATATTTTTAATTTTGTAGAATGTTTGTAAACCGAATTTGCTACAATATAAAGTTTATATTATAAAATACGTTTCTTATGAATTCAATTTATTTTTACTGTCAACTACTAATCAATTATATGAATGAAGCTACGAATTAAGGTATGTACAAATAATTTTTATATTTTATTAATTGTTTGGAACATTAAACAACAAAACATATTCTCATATTTTCAAATAAAATATTGTTTGATTATTTGTAAAATAGTAATTCAGGAAATGAAAAAATTGATAAGTTTAATGAAATAAATATTTTATTCTAATTTCAATGTAATCAAATAAAATAAATAACTTTAGCGCCAATAAATAATTACAATTTTGGTAAAATATTAAGAAATAAATTAAAAAATATTTTACAATAAACATTAAACCCTAACATAGTAGCTTCTCTAATAAACAAATATTAATAATAAAATTTAATTATTGATCATATTTTAAAAATGATCATCATCGATCATTATGGAGATTATGGGTGTGTATTTATGATTTATATTCTTATGTCACTCCATTTTATCGATAGATAAAAGATCATCGATAACATTAATGGATAAAGAAACTTAACCTAGGCAAATTAATTTGCTTTTCATGTAGCGACACCAATTCTATTATCATTCCGAAAAATATTGGGTTCTGCGCATGCGCATTTCGAACATTTCAGACCTTATATGTTTATATGCTTATAGCGCCGTAAAGTTAGAGAATCCGACCCCTGCTCTGCTCTGATCTGTTTTGTTCTGTTCTACTCAAACCTGGTCCAATTTCAGTTCACTTCCATTTGTAAGGGACTGTCCATATAGCGTCTCATGTTCCTTTTCTCTTGTCTCATGTCACAAGTGCGAAAAAAATCGTTGTCCGAATTCTGGTAATTCGATAGTTGAATATTTTACTGACACCAATAAATATTATCAACTAGATGCTTGCAGATTAACTTCCCTTACAATAAAAATTGTTTCTAGTCAACAAGTACTCCTATTGATAAATGCTTATCTGCTACAATTTCTACTCTGTACCGAAAAAAATTAAAATGAAACAAGTATAAGGGACAATCAAATATTCATAAAAATTCATACTCAAAGTTTTTAATAATTACCCTTTTTGATTCTACCAATTTATTAATTCAACCTCAATTTATCCACGAAGTCTTAGTTCCCCCCTTGGAGCACCCACTAGGACTTTGAAAAGTCTAGTCGTGTCGCTTATGGTACTACACTCTGAGCACCATTTCCTCCAAGAGTCCCGTTTTTCCTCTCTAATGAGGCTCTTACAGAGTCTTTGACTAGCCTTGTAGGCTTCCCAAGTCTCTATCGTGTTCTTTTTCCTCGTTCTATTAAAGAGCCTACCTGTTTCCTTCCGCCTTGCCTCCAACTCTTTACTCCACTTGAGCTTGCCGCGTCCAGTGATTTTTTGAGTGATGGGACAATTTTCCTCGAACGCCATTGTGATCACCGTCCTGATAAAGGCCTCGGTGCGTTCCAGCTCGTTCGGTGTACCATATCTCCCCTTGAATCCGACTATGCGTCGCCGTATTGAGGCCCTAAAGCCATCCCAGTCTGTTTTCTTGGGATCCCTATACCAGACCACGTTGGGGACAATGCCCCTCAAGGTGGCTCTGATAATCCTATGGCCCGACATGGAGGGCTCCTCAGAGACTCTCCAGTCGTGAACCCATCCCTTCATCAGTCCGCTACAGAAGGTAATATCGAGTACCTCGCTTCTGTTAGACGTGACAAAGGTCGGTTCCGCACCTGTGTTTAAGACCACGAGGTTTTCCTCAATCAGGTACTCCAGGAGTTCCTCCCCACGCTCATTTGTGGAAGGAAGGCTGACGGGAGTTATACTAGGACACCGGAGGAGACCCTGCAGATACTTTTGGAGACCAATTTCCCTGACTTCGGGTGGACGGGCGGGGCGACCCCCCCCCCCCCCCCCCCGGGCTGGTAGAAAGGCTGATTGGAGTATAGCAGGGCAGGTAATCACGGCGCCAAGGGTCAAAGAGGCTATCATGTCCTTTAAGCCCTACAAAGCACCAGGCATGGATAACATCACCCCAGTGCTGCTGCAACAGGGCCTGGAGGAGATTACGGGACTGCTGACGGGGGTAATGAGGGGCTGCATAGCCCTTGGGTACACACCCAGGCAGTGGCTTAAAACAAAGGTCATTTTCATCCCCAAGCCAGGGAAGAAGAGTTACACAGAAGTGAAAGATTACCGGCCCATTAGCCTCACGTCATTTCTTTTGAAGACGTTAGAAAAGCTGGTGGACGGCTATCTTAAAGAAGGACCTCTGAAGATCTGTCCGCTTCACGAGGAACAACACGTGTATCGCACGGGCAGGTCAGTGGAAACAGCGCTTCTTTCGGTGGTCAACTACGTTGAAGAACAGCTTGAGCTGAAAGGAGTATGCATAGGAGCCTTTCTGGACGTTGAAGGAGCGTTCAATCGGACCTCTAGGGAGGCGATCCGGAAGGGTGCGGCAGAACATGGTATCCCTAAGAGCATCATTGACTGGATCATGAGCTCCTTGGTAAGTAGGGAGCTGACGACCTCCTGGATGGGACACTCGATAGGTGGGCGAGTATCCGAAGGCTGTCCCCAGGATGGGGTTTTGTCCTCCCTGCTGTGGAGCCTGGTGGTACACAGTCTACTATGAGTACTAAATGGGATGGGAGTCAAGGCGGTAGGATATGCGGACGATATAGCTATCCTAGCGAGGGGGGCTTATGAAGAAGTTCTTAGGGACTTGGTTCAAGGAGCCCTCAAAGCAACGGAGGAGTGGTGCAGTAGAAAAGCATTGCGAATTCAAGGGGATAAATCGGTAGCCCTTATCTTCACAAAGCGCTATAAAATCAGAAAGCTGAGGAAGATGAAGGCGGGAAACGTAGAGATTCCTTTCGCGGAGGAAACCAAATATCTGGGGGGTTATCCTCGATAGAAAGTTACTCTGGCGCAGGCACCTCGAGGAGAAATGTAGGAAAGCAATCTCCACTTTCTGGCAATGCAGAAGAGCATTGGGTGCAAGGTGAGGAGTGGGTCCGCGGCAAATGCACTGGATCTACTCTGCCATTATTGTGCCGAGGTTAACGTTTGCCTCAGTAGTCTGGTGGAGTAGGACACTGCGGAGCACGGATTGCGCGAAGCTGGACCGGGTACAGGCGTTTTTCCTAAGGGGCATAACTGTCACTAGGAGGAGTACGCCCTGTGCCGCTATGAGGACCATGCTGAACCTACCGTCTCTGGCACTACACATCAAGTCTGAGGCAATGAATACGGCATACCGGCTTGGTTGCGTTGGTCTGTGGAAAACGGACAGCAAGAGGCATAAACGGCTGTTCGGGGGTGCACTGAGGGAGCTCTGGAAAGAACCCCAGAATAAAATACCACCTCGACCGGTAAGAAAGGGGAGATATAAAATCCACATTCCGGAGAGGGAGAGGTGGGAGGAATGTAGACCCAAACACGGCGAAATTTGGTTCACGGATGAGTCTAGGGCAAAGGAGGGGGTGGGAGCTGGCTTCTGTGGACCTAGGCAGCAGGACAGCTTCTGCTTTAGGATTGAAAGCTACAACACGGTTTTCCAGGCCGAGGTACTCGCGATCAAGTCATGCGCGGAGGAACTAACAAGGGCTGGCAAGTCGGGCAAGACTATTTGGATCTGCTCGGACAGCCAGGCGGCATTGAGAGCCATCGAGAAGACCGTTACTTGCTCTAAGTTAGTAATGGAAACAAAGACCTCGTTGGATGAACTAGGTACGGTTAACCTTCTCAACTTAACCTGGATCCCGGGTCACTCCGGTTGGAAAGGTAACGAAAGGGCGGATACTCTTGCTAAACAAGGAGGTCGTACTCACGGTCCCATTACACAGCAAGCTGGCATGCCGGCGCACGAAGGCCGGAGCAGGATAGTTGCTCACATCAGGAGCATATGCGAGGCGGAGTGGCTCGCGACTGATGATTGCAGCAAATCCAAGGCCATGTGGGGAGTAACGGGTGACCGATGGGGCGGAGAACTTCTCTCCCTCGGCAGGTGGCAACTCAGAAGGGCAGTGGAACTGATAACAGAGCACTGCGACCTGCGAGGTTTCCAACACACAATAGGTAAGGCAAGCTCCCCGTACTGTCCCAGGTGCGGGGAAGACTGTGAGGAAACGCTAATCCACGTGATCTGTGAGTGCCCTGCACTGGGGGCCTGCAGAAGGAAGTGGTTCGGCAGGGCTGTGGCAATACCAGAAGAGATCAGGGAGCACAGCATTAGGGGGGTCCTAGATTACCGCTTTGCAGTTGGCCTCCCCTAAGGTCGGACCCGAGGTAGGTGGGGAATAGCGTACAATGGCAAGCAAGCTAAGGGCGCTACACCGTTTTGGTCCCCGCGAGTTCACAATCTAATCTAATCTATCCACGAAGTCGGTTCTTAAGCAAGATAGATATTTACTTACAAGTTGAGAATATTTTCATTTTTTAAAATATATTTTCAATATTTTTACGCCTTAGTCTTCTGTCTAAGTATATTGCTGCTCCGATTTAAAAACCTAACCCCCTGCGAATGGTATGCTTGTTTATTAAAATAGAGTATAGGTCTGTTCGACATTAGACTGTGATCATAATTTCTCTAGAGGTTGGACAACTTTTTTTTGGACGGCATACGGCATACGACATACAGCATACGGCATGCAATGTGGACTCACTGTCACCGCCTCCGCCACCGTTGTATTTCGCGTGTTTCACTACGTTCCAATTTTCTTAAGGGTTCTACCTTACCGATCTGGCATGCATATCAGCATCCATATCATGCTGGATCGGTAAGGTAGAATCCTTAAGAAAATTGGAACGTAGTGAAACGCGCGAACTACAACGGTGGCAGAGGCGGTGGAGCGTGGTGTGGAAGCTTGTGGACCGCCCCTTATAGTCCCAATGCTTTTTTATTTTATAATAAGTTTAGACGCTCGTAGTATAAAGTTTTATTAGTATATTATAAACGGTCGACAGACGAGTCAAAACATCCTCTCATTTGCTTGCAATTTCTATTTTCCTAAGTCGAGGGTGGGCTGTATTATGACAGACAAATCTTGATAGGAAATTTTGTAGAAAGACCCACAAAGAGGCAAAGTAATGAAAAAAACAGAATTAATATGATTTAAAATTGTTAGATGAAATATACAAGATATTAAACGACGTTTTGTCCTCGGTACTACCTGGTGGACTCATCAGGAATAGTCAGGTAGGCCTTTATTCTTCGAAATTGCAAGCTCATGAGAGGATATTTTGGCTCGTCTGTCGTCCGTTTATCAAGGAACGCGGGAGCGCTCCGAAGGCAAGTATAGAAGAAGCCTAAAGGAGTAACCCGTGTTACATATACATTGAAAGGGGTGTACGAAAAATTCATATAATATACTAATAAAACTTTATATTACGAACGTCTAAACTTATTATAAAATTAAAAGGCACTGGGACTATAAGAATGCCAAACCTCAACTTCAATCTTTTTACCACTAGGTGGCTACAACTTCTTGGCATCCATAAATAAAAATTTCTTTTAGGTCGTTAACGGGGTGCCATAGCCGTATCATTGCCGACTGAGCAATTGGCACAGTTTCAAGCTTATTAAAAATAAAATACATAAAATCACAAAAGTCAAGAGAACACTTCGCTGTGGTTTTGAACGTTCTATCACCCAGTAAAAGTTTGGAGTCGAAATATTAAGTGGTTTTTGCAAAAACTTTGAACAAAACAAAATTCAGTTTCGTTCAAAGTTTTTGCAAAAACAACTTGATATTTCGATTCCAAACTTTTACTGGGTGATAGAGCGTTCAAAACTACAGCGAAGTGTTCTCTTCATTTTTTGTGATTTTACGTATTTTTTTTTTTAATAAGCTTGAAATAGTGTCAATTGCTCAGTCAGTAATGGTAGGACTATGCCACCCTGTTAAATATAACATAGTATTTTATCATCTTGACGTCGAAGAGTAAGAGCGAGTCCACGTAAGAGGCACAGGCCTGTGCTTTTGTGCCAAACGAAAAAAACTAGTTGTTCGACATCTAGCATACTAGTTACCCATTGCTGAATATTAACATATTGAACTTCTGCCATGGGTCATGAGTATACTAGATATTGGACAACTAGTTTTTTTTAACTTGGCACAAAAGCACAGGCCTGGGGGCTTATTCCATAACTATCTCACCGAGTGACACACGTGAGACAAGCGGTCTAGACCAATCAGAGAGCTCCTTTAAAGAGAATATCGTCTATCTCACAAGTGACACGCTTCTAGAATAAGGGGCCTGTGTCTCTAATGTGGACTCGCTCTTAGGGGCGGTCCACAAGCTTCCACGCCACGCTCCACCGCCACCGTTATAGTTCGCGCGTTTCACTACGTTCCGATTTTCTTAAGGGTTCTACCTTACCGATCCAGCATGATATGGATGCTGATATGCATGCTGGATCGGTAAGGTAGAACCCTTAAGAAAATTGGAACGTAGTGAAACGCGCGAACTACGGGAGAGTGTACATAAACGCTATGCGACGCTACTGTACTTGTGGAATTTGTTGCTGATTAGTTAATAAGCCGAGTAACTTTACGGTTATATATAGTTAACTCGTACACCACAAAGCCTATTAGTCAATCAGCAACAAATTCCAGAAGTAACAGTAGCGTCGCGTAGCGTTTAATCTCTCCCTACAACGGTGGCGGTGGCGGTGACGGTGGAGCGTGGAAGCTTGTGGACCGCCCCTAATAGAACCGTGTTCTGGGCCCTTTCTACATATGAGTGTTCTGTCTGTTCTAGACAACTTCTCTATGTCTGTCTCTGTCTTACATAAACGGAACAGATCTATCTGTCTTTGTCGGGAACACACAGAACACATAGAACACACATATGTAGAAAGGCCCCTGTTGGTGGATTCACCATCTGCGTGTAAAATACACGCATGGGTACACGACTACACGTGTAATTGACGTAGTATCCTGCGCGAATTGACGTTGTGAGATTTTTTATATTTTTAGCGAATTGTTTATTAATTGTGATCAAATTTTTCATGATTTTATCATTGGTAAGTACAAGTAATATATTTTTGTCAGTAATAATTATTAATAATAAGTTAATGAGACATTTTTTGTATGCATAACAAATAATCTATTGAGGTTATGGTTTTCGATTGGAGAGTTTTTTTTTTTTATTCTGAACCAGTTTTTAACTTTTATTTTATTATAGTAAATTTATTGTAAGACAGATTTCTAATCTTTTAAGTACATTGTTGTATAATTTGATAGTTATATTACAATTATTTTTGATACTTAGTGCTTTTGCAATTTTTGTTACAGCTATAGATTTTTGTATTAAATTTAATTAGTAAATGTCTCAAGTGTACTCTAGTATACAAATTTAAACGTAAACGACTGGTCGAGATTTAGTAAATAATTTTATATTATGAATTTATTTGTATTTATCATTTTAATTGGCCTGTCTTGTAGTCTTTGCAACATTAGAATTTTTTTGTATACATTCCTCCATGCTATTGTTTCATAATTAACAATACTATAAAAGACTTAACAAGTTTTTATAAGAATGTATATTCTAAGTAATATTTTTTCTGTATATTTGTTAAAATATCTAGAATAATTTCAAAAGAAAATCGTAATGATCACTTTGCATATTTTCAGATACTTTTTATAACAAGATGATTGGACCCTCTCAAATTAACTGGACCAATTTTACAAAGTTACACAATGAACACACTGGAAACATTGAGGCAGCTATGTGTAAATCTTGTGGGGAAATTATTAGAACTTTTACAAAGGAAAGGCTGCAAATGCACAGGTAATAAAAATGATACCTTATCTATTTGCTTTATAAATCTATCCTAAACACTAGATTCAATATGTTTTAGAAATTCATGTAAGGGTGAAATAGAACAAGTTATACATGATGAATGCAATGCCCAAAATAGTTGCACTGATAATGCTAAACGTAAGCGATTGGAAGAAAACGATGCAGTAAGTTTTTACTATACTTTTCCATGACTTGTATACATGTGCGTTTAATAAACTTGTAGCTCTCAATCGTAACTCTCAAACAAGTTCATATATTAATAGCCTGTCTTCATAGGTGAATGATGAATTACGAATGATGAATTATGCCAGATGAAAAAAATTTTGTTGTCCAAAATCTACTAAATTTATAGTTAGTGGTGTACCTTCGGTGTGATGTTTTTTGACCACTGACTACAAATTTAGTAGATATCGGACAACAAAATTTTTTCCATCGGGCATAATTCATCATTCATAATTCATCATTCGCCTATGAAGACAGGCCGTAAGTTTAAAGTTTGCAGATACAGACTTATATTTTAAATTTGTAGCTGATTAAAAATATTAAGTATACATTTTTTATTGAAAAGCGAGACATATTTAAAATCATTAGAAAACCATTAAAATTTTAAACATAAAATCCAGTATAAAAAAACATTCTGGTAAAGTATATAGCAGCTGTTTTAAAACCATTGCAATCATTTACTTTTTGTAATAATTTAGCAAACAAATGCATCACTCCCTTTGCTTGTGCAAAAAACGTCACATGAGCTAAATAATCACCTTCCGCATCCGTGTTGAAATGTATTATTAATAATAGTTTCAACTTCTTGTTAGATTTAATTTTTCATGAAGCGATATATAACTGATCATGACTCAAAACAGGTGATGGTAGATATAACCTAACACATCAAATCATTGTGCTTGATAGTTACGGACATTGCAAATCTTAATCTAATTAGGAATCGTCTTATTATTATATTAAAAGTTATTATTATCCTCTTATTATCATTTTACGCAGAAATGCAATCTTTCCCCTAAACCATGAACTACAAATCTAATAGATCGAGGGACAGGAAATTCTAATTTTCAATAATCGTTTTAATAAGGCACCACGAAACCATAGATATATGTTGTTTTTGAATATATAGTAAATGAAGAAAAAGCATGTCACCTTTGTTCCCTTAAACTTTCTAAACGAATCAATCTTTTGCAATAGAAAAATATTTACCGATTTATTGAAATGGGCAGATATCGTAGAAGCGAGTTAAAGGCATTATTTAAACTTTAACTTTTGTAAAAAATTATTGAAATCAGATCATGAAACTAGCTGTCAAATTATGAGGTTTTGTTTAAAAACAAAATATATTACGATCTTACAGCTCGTCCAACCATGTAATTTTAATATTTCAATTTTTTTTTTCGAAAGCTAAAGTTTAAATAATGCTTTAAACTTATTTCCACGGTATCTGCCTATTTCAATGCATGCTTAAATATTTTTTTTAATGCAAAAAATTGATTCTTTTAGGAAATTTAATGGAGCAAAGATGACATGATTTTGTTCCATTTACTACATATTATACAAAAACAACATAAAGATTATATCTTGTGGAAATACTAATAGAATCACTCAGAAAAAATTCTAATGATAATTATAGTATTTACATATACAGAGGGCATGGAAATTGCGTTTTTTTCCAAAAAAATATTTAGAAATTATTTAATTAAATAAAAACCGTAATGTCGATAAGAATTAATCTGCATTTCTATCATTTTAACCAAAATTTTCAAAGAGTTTAGGTATTTCATGGAAATACTAATAAAATCACGCAAAAAAAATTATGAGTATAGTATTTATGTATAGGGAGAGCATGACGATTGCGTTTTTTTCAAATAAATGTTTGACAGTTCATTTATTAAATAATAAAATCGTATGTGAAATACGTAAGTTGAAAAAGAGTACTTCTTATGCGAATACTGATAGAATCGCGCAAAAAAAATTCTGAGTGCAGTATTTACATATATGGAGGGCATGATAGCCGTGTTTTTCCAAAAAAATATTTAAAAATTATTTAATTAAATAAAAACCGTATTGTTGATAAGTAGAGATCTACATTTTTATCATTTTATCTAATTTTAAAACAAACATATCTTATGAGAATACTAATAGAACCATGAAAAAAAAATTCTGAGTATATTATTTGCATGTACGGAGAGCTTGACAAACATGTTTTTCCAAATAAACGTTCGAAATTTAATTTATGAATTTTGGACCTCACATTGCCTTAAAAGCGTTCTCGTAAAACCTAAACCATAAACCCTAAGAACGGCCATTTTCGGTTATTTATAATCGTATGCGTACGTCTTACGCAGACATGTGAACTTTCTCATAAACAATAAACCACAAACCTAATAACCCTATAAGAACATCAATTATGTAAAATTTAGAACTTTTGGTTTGAGAGGAAGCCCACCTTTTTATATGAAAGTTCTTTCTGATAAAATGTATTTCGGTATTTTAAACCGTTTGTCTTATTTAAGGTTTGTAATTGAACAGGCTGTATCGTGAAATTCAACATTGACTTTTACAATTTGTAAATATATAAATTTAATGAGATGGCTATTTGTTTACAGACATTAATATATTATGAAATATTTTTCTTGTTATTAATTTTTTATTCTAAATCTTTGTTTTACTTTCAGATTAACAACAGAAATTTAACTTTGGATGGTAAAGATATTGAATTAATAAAAAAAGAAATAGACAAGAAATTAGTAAAATTTTTTTACGCCTGTAACATACCTTATAGAATCGTAGAAGATGAATTCTTTCTAGATTTAGTGAATAGTTTATGTCAAATAAATTTTACATATAAACCGCCATGTAGACAACTGTTAGCTTCCAGATTTTTGAACGATGTACATAAAGATATTAGTTTAGAGCGAAAACAAATGTTTGAAGGAACTCAGAGCGTTTTATTAGTCAATGGATGGCGAAATAAGACTGTAAATCAAAAATGGATTGTTTGTACTATGCGCAATATTAATGTTCCCCACGCGTTTTTATCATGCGGAGATGCATCGTTAGAAAAAAAAGATGGAGAAACTTTAGCGCAAATCATTCAAGAAGCAATCGAAACTGCTAAGAACAAATATAACACTAATATTTTTTCTATTGTTACTGACAGTCACAGCAAAATCATTTGTGGAGGAAGATTAGCAGAAACATATGATAATGAGAACTTATGGCAATCAACCTGCTCTAGTCATAGTGCAAACCTTTTAATTAAAAGTTTGATAGACATTTCATTAGCTGAAAAACTACGTAATGTTATCCACACATTCCGTGATCCTCAATTGGACATGTTATTACAAATATTTGGAGGTACGAAATTACAAAATTTTCCAGACAAGCGATTTTATTTTATTCGGGATACATGCGAAAGTGTTTTGAAAAATTTACGTACTTTACGTAAAATATCATTAATAGAAGATGTTTGTATTGATGAAAGTATAACTGAAATCATATTCGATGAAAATTTTGAAACTGAATTGACTCGGACTATTGAAGTTATTACACCTATTTGTGAGCTTATTAACAAATGTCAAGATCCATTGTATAACATAGCAGATTCTACAGAACTGTGGTTATCTCTACAATTACCAACCGATGAGTATAATGGACAAATTGAAGCCAGAATTAAAAAGGCCATATGGCCTGTAGGTTATGCGGCAAATTTAATACATCCCAAATACAAAGGGCTACTACTCGACCATGATCAAAAAGAAATTGGCTATAACTTTTTGGAAGAAAATCTAGATGAGCAAGGTAAACTGGAGTTGGAAAAATACTCTTCGGATGCAGCATTAAGCTTACTTTCGGAAAAATGTAGTAACGCCATTTCTTTTTGGTCGTTGTGCGAATTCAAGTATCCAAATTTATCGAATATCGCAACAAAATTAATGTTAATTCCAGCTTCTACTGCATTGATTGAAGGTCTTTTCTCTACTTGGACATATATACATAATATTTATAGAAACAGCTTGAAAAATGAAAATTCTAGTAAATTAGTCGACATTTATCATACGTTGAAATGTTTAAAAGGTAACAAAAAGAGGATTTCAAGAACACACTTTAATTACGATGATTTTTTGTAAATTACTATACGGAAAAAACCAAAACCATAAATCAAATTGGATATAATTAGCGATATTTCAATATTGAATTCAACACACTATTTTTTAGTGAGAAAAATTAATTTTTTTTAGTAAATAAAATCTCGGCAAATTATAATTTTAGATAACTGAGATTTTTAAAATAACTTAATGAAAATAAGAAGATACTGGCTCCTTCGAAAAAAAATTTAGTTACACGTTGTAGATTTAGCATGGATGAAGTAAGTTAAAATTTCGTGAAAACTCTCTTTCCGTTATGTTGATTAATATACATAGCATAAAAAATTGTGATATTACTCATGGCATTTTTTAGCATTAATATAAATCAAGAGAAAATTATAGGAATTGTTGTAGCATAATAGGCTTATATTTTTTTATACCACTCAACCTCAAAATCATAACTTTAATATGATTATTCGGCTCTCGTGGTATAAAATACGGTTCGAAACTGGTGCGTAAGAAGATTTTTAGCTCATGTGACTTTTTTCACTCGCTTCGCTCGTGCGAAAAACGTCACATGAGCTAAATAATCACCTTCCGCACCCATGTCGAAATTTACTAATAATTTGTATTCTAAATAATCTGGCGAAACAGGTAACATTTTTAAATATTAACAAATTGATTGTAGCTTTGAAAAATTAATTGATGTAATCTCCAAGAATATTTCGTATGAAGGCGATTGTATAGATCTTTTCAATAAATAGTGTAATTGTAATAATGTATAACATACTCGTACTTTATATTTATGTTATAAGACCAATGCTTTAACGAATAACTGTCATTTCCAAGACAATGGAAAAAATTAAAAAATACTATTATTTTTACATAATATACTAATAATTATGTACTGTTACTCTTCACTAAATTTTCACTAATTTTAAATTATTTCATATAATGAAATTTATGTTCATCATAAAAATAAAACTGTATCATATTTTTAGCGAGGTTTACTTTTTCGTTTTAACCTCACATTAACGTGAAGACAAACTAACAATATAAAGTTTCCTCAATTTCTCGACAATATTTTTACACTTGAATTCGAGATTTATCGCAATGGTTTTTTTTATAAATAGATACGAAATAATTATGTTACTTATGTCTTAGTATATTGATACAATTCATTTATGAAAATTGGAATGGAAATGGAATAATATTACTCTTTTAACATGAAAAAGTTGAATTGGATTCATAAAATAATGAAACGATGATTTTGATGCCGATTTAAGGAAATTATAACATTATTGCCTGACGATTATTATTCCCTAGTGGAAATATTATTTGTTCAAAACTATTTAAAACTATTCATAACTGTTCAAATCTGTTTAAAACTGTTCAAAAGTGCTCATTTTTGGACGTTTAAAACAGTTTTGAACAGATTTCCCTTACGAAAATAAACTGCAGTTTAAACTACTGGCTAAACTATTGGCTCAACTACTGCCTAAACTATTGGCTGAACGTCTGTTGTATCAACGGCACTCTAAAAAATTTTGCGAACGAAATTTCGGTTATTTTTGTTCGTAAAATTTTTTAGGGTACCGTTGACATTTGAGCTCAAAACTGCGTAGGCTGGTAGATTATTACATTGCGCAGGGCAACTATCTCTTTATAAGACGTAATTCGATATATTTATTTTAATAATATAGAATTTACCGTGTTCTGCCGGTAAAATAGAGTACATGAGTACCACACGACCACACCCTCTTAAAATATTATTGCATATTTGATAACTACTCGAAATTTCCTTCCTGTACGTATTTTTTTGGAGTCAATGGCATGGCATTCAATTTTTTATTTAAAATAAAAAATAGCATAAAAAAATTTTTATCTGAAAAATTTAAGTTATTGTGAAAATTTATAAAATGATTAAATGAAGTTTATTCACCTAAAGGTAGTTCGTTCATGAATCCCTAGTCAAAACAGTGCTGAAGATGGTACCTAAAATTAAAAAAACCATAGTTGAAATGTGACTTATTTATTTAAAATGATAAAAATAGTCAATGTATTGTAAATAAAGTGTATTTTATACCACTCTAACCTCAAAATCACAACTTTGATATGATTTTTCGGCGCTCGTGGTATAAAATACCGTTCGAAACTAGTGCGTAAGTCGATTATTTAGGTGGTGTGACTTTTTCGCACTCGCTTCGCTTGTGCAAAAAGTCACACCAGCTAAATAATCGACTTCCCCACCCGTATCGAAATGTACTATTACATGACTAAGATATCTTTTTTAACAAAATGTTGATATTTTAGAAACAGCACAAACAATTATTGATAAAACATCTTAATCTTTTTTGTTTCTTAACCGATTTTAATTTTCAAGGTCTCATTTTGTTCCGTAATTTCATGGGGACTTGCCCAAGGAAAAATTTTAAAATTATTCAAAACTGTTACGTGTGAGCCTATCTGGAAGCTACCACTCGCAAAAAAAAACCAAGAAAGTTATAGCCAATTGTTTATAAATTCATGCACGGGGTTAAAAAAAATATTTCTTTTTAATCGGCTATAACTTTCTTGGTTTTGAATAATTTAAAATTTTTCCTTGGGCAAGTCCAAATGAAATTACTTAAGGAACAAAATGAGCCCTTGAAAATTAAAATCGGTTAAGAAACAAAAAAGATTAAGATGTTTTATCAATAATTGTTTGTACTGTTTCTAAAATATCGACATTTTGTTAAAAAAGTTATCTTAGTCATGTTAAATACACTTTATTTATAATACATTGACTATCTCTATCATTTCAAATAAATAAATCACATTTCAACTATGGTTTTTTTAATTTTAGATACCCTCTTCATTGAGCACTACTTTGATTAGGGATTCATGAAAGGACCACCTTAAGTTTCAATTCAAAAGTCAATAATAGTAATTTATGCAATAAGGGAGTAAAGTCCAAGATTATTCCCGAGGGTGGGTTTGCTGTCCGAGCGAGCGAGGTGAACCGAACTTACTACAGCCCATTATTATATAAACTTAGAAGAGCATGGAATCTGCTATACAAGTATTTTTTTTTTTAATTCCATGAAGTCAAATATTTTACAATATTAATTTATTAATTTCTGACCGTAATTTCTTTTTTATACTGTTTTTCTTTTTTATTTAATTTATTAATTCTGGCCGTAATTATTGTATAAGCCATTTCCACTCAATATTTAATTTATTTAATTTATTATTGTTACGTTGTATTGGGTGAAAACCCGTTGATTTATAAAATAAAATTAAAAAATTACCCAAAATAATATTTCTGTTACTACAAATAGTATAATTCTTGTACTTCACTTTCAACAATGAGTTTCAATACATAATTTAAATGAAATCTCTTTTGGAAAGCATTTTGCTAAAGCCGTTATAGTAGCAGTTTTTTTATGTTGTATGATTAGTCAACAATGTAATTTTTCTGAATAAGGAGAATAATAGATGTTGATTAAAGAAACTCAAGATTTTTAAAAATTTATTAGTGTTTTAGGAGAAAAGTTTTTATTCAATTGCTAAAATGTTTGATTTAAAGAATTTTTATTGAAAACTTTTATATAAAATTTTTTCTTGTATTCATTTCTTTTGTTTATATTTGTAATTATTATTTAATTAAATTAAAATTATATTAAAATAATAATAATAATGTTAAAACAGTAATACCATATTCAATATATTATAAATAAAACAAAATATCTAATTTTCATTTTTTACAAATTAGCAAAATTTATGCAAACTGAAACAATGAGAATGATATACTATGCACTCTTCCATAGTATTATTCATTATGGTATTATCGCATGGGGAGGAGCTTATAATAACAATATAAACCTATTACAAAACGTACAAAGAAGATTAATAAAAATTATTAATAAAAATAAATCTATTCAAAACAATCCATTGAACATAAAGCAAATGTTTGCCTTAGAAGCTTTAAATTATAATCATGATACACTAAAAAAAATGTACCTTGAATCAAGCAGTATTACAAGAAATAAAAGTATAGCTATACC
This sequence comes from Torymus aiolomorphi, assembly GCA_036365515.1. Classification (NCBI taxonomy): domain Eukaryota; kingdom Metazoa; phylum Arthropoda; class Insecta; order Hymenoptera; family Torymidae; genus Torymus; species Torymus aiolomorphi. The sequence goes on from CM070877.1 coordinate 147,872,589, forward strand.
CAAAAGAGATAAAACAATTAGTATAAAAAACAGTTACATTAATGCGATTATGATCTTCAATAGTTTGTCAAAGGAGTATAAAACATTGAATAGCAAAAAGTCATCCACCAAAAAAAAATTTAAAGAATGGATTAAAGTTAATTTTTGATCTTTTAAACTTTTGAATTAATTCCTGTTAATTATTTACTAAATGTTAGACACACATTTTATATTTTATATTTTGTTATACTGGCCGAATAATATATTTTTTTTTACACAAAGCGATATATATATACTATAGTTATTTAGTTTTAAGTTTAAATTTAAGTTTAGTTTTTTGTAACATCAGGGCCGCACACAGGAAATATTATTTTCCTTTGCGAAATTACGTTTCTATGTAATTTTCTGATATATTAATAATAATAATAATAAAATTGAACCCAAACCTGTTCAAAACTAAGACAGTACATATGTAGTATCAACTTTACTTGCTTTATAACTTTGAATACACAACAATAGACCTACTAGTTTGTTGTTACCACTTTATTAATTGTAGTTTTCAATAATAATCTTAAACACTTTTCAAACAAAATTATATTTTTTGATTAATAAAAATAATTATCACATAAATAATATACTTTTTAATTATTTACGTGAATTACAATAATCTTAAAGCTACAAAAGTATGAAATTATACTATTAACTAATTCTTTATAGGAATAGAAAAAATTATAACGATAAAAGCCTTATTAAAATTATATTATGTAAACACGTTATTCGTTTAATGAAAGGGATATTACTATTGCCTTTGATGAATCACTTGTGCTTTTTGATGACGGAGAAAAGATTTCTTTCAAATTTTCTAAATGAACTTTTTTAAGGTTAGCTGGCAACGCTAGTACCTCTAATGCATATGAACTGAGCTGTGGATAGTCCATGGCAACTATGTGCCAAAATCTTTTAGACTCGTAGGAAATACGTGGATGGAATAACAGCCTGAATTTGTTAGTTTCATCTTTGTAATTAGAAAAACCAGTAAAAATTTCATTTGGTGCTGCATCAAACAAGTACTCGTACATTAACCCCATCAAATTATTATATTTTGAGAATAAACGACCTTTATGAGTAGGTTCTAAATAATTCGCTACTAAAGCTACTGGATTAAAAAATTGTATGATGTCACTCATTGCAGGATTAATATTTAAAGTTCCATCATCAACAAGTTGTAACACAGATTCTGTTGCATCTGCTAATGAATAGTCAGAGGTGCTAAATTTTTCTAGTAATTTATCTAATTCATTCTTATACTTTATGTACTTTTTTAGATCATCATCGTTTGAAATAGAAATTCCTGGATGATTATGCCTAAGGTTACGAATCAGAATGTTATACGATATTATTACTTGATATGTTTGGTTGTCAACTTGACCAAATTTACTAACTTCGGTGTCCCCTTCGTAAATTAAATATTTTATGGTTACGCCATACAGTGTTTTGGCTTCTGTTACTGAAACATTAAAAAAATTTTCCAATTTCACCTTATTATCTTGACTTTTACTTATTATGTCATAGCAAAGATAAATATATGACCCTTTTGTATTTATCACAAAACTTATAGCATATGATTCACTGTTATTTTTAAATTCAATCACTCCGATCATTTTAGAAAATTCACTCTTTACATTTTCAACTCTCATGTTTTCGTATACGCTATTTAACACTCTATTTTCCATCTCATTACTGCTTGGTACACTATATGAGGGATTCAGTGCATGTAGAAATCTTTGGCAATGACTGGAGTTTACTTTATCCAAGTCAACATTGCAGAATAATAAAAACTTTAGAAATAATTGATCAGCTTCTGTCTTATTAAATGATATATTTTCAATTGCCAAACTGTTATTAGATATTAAGTTTGATTTGCTCAATGGCTCTACCGTAGACTCCTGCAAATAAAAATTAAAGTATCATAAAGCATCGATATTATAATTAATCATAAAGAATATCTTACAAGGTTCAGAATAACTAATTTTATTAATATCTTTTACAATTAAATTGATGTGCAGACGTTAGATATTCTGAATCTTATAAATTGTGAATTAGCTTTTCTTTTTACAGTATTGTGTTTAGTTGGATCGTTTGTAGTAACAGTTGAATTATCTTTATTAGACTCAGATAACAGAGACCTGTTTCCTGTAATACCTTTACAAATCCTTCTGCATAAGAAAAAAATGTATCTTAGTAAGTCATACGTATAAAATAATACATATAATAATATAAAAACAGAAGATGTAAGTTACTTGTGTACTTCCAGAGTAGCAGCATCTCTTTTGACGAATACTTTCTTGCATGTATTGCACAAAGCTTTGGTAATGGTACCCTTTAAACCTCTGACTTGAGTAAATCCTTCCCAACTTTTATGAGTACGTTTACCCATAATTATTTAATAAAATCTTTAAGGCCTATAATAAATGATAATAATGTTCAATAAGTAAAAATATTTGTATGATTATATGACTTATCTAGTAACCTAGATATCGGTTACTTTGTGTTTATAGATTAAATATTTACATTAAGACTATAAAAATACATTATTTATACTCACCTAAGATGAAATCATGAAGAACTTAAGCAAAATTAATAAATGATCCGCTAAAAATGTAAAAACTCTCGCAGCGTCAATCCGAGCATTACTCTTGGTCAGTTACACGTGCATTACACGTGTATTACACTTCCACAGGTTATATTATCACGGAAACAAAATTAATCTTGAAGGAGCATCAACGTTTGACAGGAGAATAGTACATTTAAAATTGTACGCGTACAACTAATATTGTGCCAGTAGCGCCCATACTAATGCCGAATAGGAACGCTATACGGTGAAAGTACAATGGTGTTCCGTGCCATGCTCCGTGCTCTGTTCCGTGCTCTGTTCCGGGGCCTTTCTACATATGTGTGTTCTGTGTGTTCCCGACGAAGACAGGGGCCTTTCTACATATGTGTGTTCTGTGTGTTCTGTGTGTTCCCGACAAAGACAGATAGATCTGTTCTGTTTATGTAAGACAGAGACAGACATAGAGAGAAGTTGTGTAGAACAGACAGAACACACATAATTATGTAGAAAGGGCCCAGATAGATCTGTTCCGTTTATGTAAGACAGAGACAGAGATAGAGAGAAGTTGTCTAGAATAGACAGAACACACATATGTAGAAAGGGCCCCGTGCTGTGCCATTTGTGCGCGGCGTCCACACTGTTCCTGTTGATTCCATAATTCTGGTTCAAAATTTAACGTTGATGTGCCATCTCTATAACATTTTTATCTACGTACTATAATACTATAAACAGTATAATCCTATATATTTTACGAGGTTTGTAATTTGTAATATAATTGAGATATTAATAAAATTTGTAATTTTATTATAATTTTGAAAGTCGTAAAATTAGACAGCAGTTTTTACAGTGTAATAGAGACTGCCCACTGCATAGTGGGCTTTGAGCTTTGGGCTTTGGGCAATGTGTAAAAAAAATCGTTGTCGGTTATCTTGTAAATTCACAATCCGTGGTCAATTATAAGGTTATGTCAGTATTCAGTTATATAGAAGTTCTGTTCGTCTTCAACCACGGGTTGTGAATTTACAAGATGACCGACAACGATTTTTTTACACATTAGGGAGAATGTACATAAGCGCTACGCTACGCTGAGCTACGCTACGCTGTCGCATTGATTACTTGTAGACAATGTCGCTGATTAGCTAACATTTAAATATTAGCCAATCAGCGACGAGGTCTATAAGTAATCAATGCGATAGCGTAGCGCAGCGCAGCGTAGCTCAGCGTAGCGCAGCGCTTATATACATTCTCCCTTACCCAAAGCCCAAAACCCACTATGTGGACAGTCTCTAAGTGTATATAGTATCAAGGAGCGCGGGAGGGCTCCGAAGGCAAGTATAAAGTATAGAAGAAACCTAAAGGAGCGACCCGTGCTACTCATGCATTGAAATGGGTGTGCACGAAATATAGTAATACAGTGATAGTGATGTTATTGAAAGTGTTAAACTAAACAAGACTTCTTTTAACTATTAAAAGGGTTAAAAGATGAACGAACGACTCCAGATTATAATTGTAATAAAATATTGAGAGCAATAGATGTAGCAGAACATTGTGTACATTTATTAGAAATAGTGATGTTATTAAAATTGTTAAAAAAAAAAGAAAAAAAATTTTAGACCAGAATTATGGAATCAACAGGAACAGTGTGGACGCCGCGCACAGATGGCACAGAGCACGGAACAGAGCACGGAACAGAGCACGGAGCATGGCACGGAACACCATTGTACTTTCACCGTTATATAGGTAGCGCTATCGACGGCGGGGAAAATGGCAGACTACGCGCGGGAGGCACAACAAATCCGGCGTTAAGGCCTTTGCACGCTAAAAGCATAACGCAAAGGAATATGGAATAAGAGGGCATACGGTGGACATAAGGTACTTATGCTCCGCTTATTCCTCTTATGCCCGTGTTGTGTAGGGTGTGTCCAGAATAGGACGGAAACTGCTTGCGCAAATATAAGCTTTAGTAATTTCTAGTGAAAATTTAGGAATATCTGGTAATTAAGATTCAAAATAACTAGATATCCCTAAATTTTCACTAGAAATTAGTAAAGCATAGATTTGCACGAGCAGTTTCGGTCCTATTCTGGACACATCCGTACGCAACGGATCGTGCATAACCCCTAAATTGCTTGTTTTGGAGTAAGTTTTTTAATAATAAATTGCAAGTAAACATTTACCTCTTCATCCATTGTTCAAAAATATCTACACTATAAATTATTATAAAAATAATCACTAAATGATTAAGAAGAAAACTTTTCTCACTTCTGCACGTTGAAATGATAAAATACAAAAGCCCCTCAAGTTTTATTATTTTGTCAACTTTTTACATTGTAACCAATTAGAGTCAATTAATAATTACAGTAAGCTATTTCATTTCGAAAACTTTACTCCAAAAAAATTAAGAGGTTATGCACGTTTCGTTGCGTACACAACACGGGCATAAGAGTAATAAGCGGAGCATAAGTACCTTATGTCCACCTTATGCCCTCTTATTCCTTATTCCTTCGCGTTATGCTTTTAGCGTGCAAAGGCCCTTACAGTGCTCTCTACCTAAGGGAGCATGTACATAAGCGCTGTGCTGTGTGATGCCGTGCGATGCCGTACGATGCCGTTCGATGCCGCGCGGTGCCGCACGATTAGTGCTTCGTCCGATCCGTTGTCCAAATGGTTCAAAATAAATTGTAAGTTGTATCTCTGCATGATTTAAATTAAATAGTTAAATAAATAATGCAGAGATACAACTTACAATTTATTTTGAACCATTTAGACAACGGATCGGATGCAGCACTAATCCGTGCGGCACCGCGCGGCATCGAACGGCATCGAACGGCATCGAACGGCATCATACGGCATCGCACAGCATTGCATAGCACAGCGCTTATGTACATGCTCCCTAAACCCCAACTCCGGAATAGATCGCAGCGCCCCCATGACTTCATTTACGTATTTTCATTAATTTAAGTGTACTTATAAATTTTAAATTAATCATAACTCAGTTTTTCCACGTGTAAAAGTTAATAAGAATTACTTTTAAACAAGTTTCATGAATTTAAATGAATAAATAAACTTGTATTTTGTAGAGAAAATTCAAACGTTCAGTGGACACTTCTGAAAATGACTCCAAATTCTTCTCTACAAAATACAGATTTATTAATGGAATTTAATTTGGGAAAACTCTTGTAATCGTGTCTTTAATACTAATTACACGTGGAAAAACTTTATTTTTACGTTAATATTGCCCCAAATTTTTTTAATTAACAAAAAACACTTTTGAAAGTAGGTGGCGTTCCAATCGGGGTATAGAGCACTCTTAAGAGGCTATAATCTGGACTTGAGCTCTATACCCGGGCGCATATTAGCAAATTTGCAGTCTTCTTCACCTGCGTATACAAATATATAAAAACGCGTCGGCGTCGTGAAGTACGCGTTCGCCCGTATAACGTCGATGCCTTAGTGGAAAAAGCGTTCCAGAGGACGACGACGACGACGAGGAGGATGAAGGAGCTGTGGGGCGCAGACAGGCTCGAGGCCGAACTCGAGGCGGCCAAGGATGATTTGCGGGGCCTCGAGAAGAATATCAGGAAGATACTCGGCAGGGATGTGCCCGAGGGCGAGAACGGAGCCGTTCCGAATAATAACGTTAGGTTGGTTGGGGCTTTGCACCGGTTATTTGTAGTTGGAAACTGACGGAATCGCGAGATGCGGAACATAACCTAGAAGCCGCTGAGGTTGGGGTTCTTGGCTTGCTACACACGTTTAGCGTTTTGATATTTTCACGGTGTTTTCTGAAGGATTGGATGATTATGCTTGGGAAACTAAGTTTTTTAAGGGCTTCTGCTTACGTGTTTTATCATGGTACTAGAAAGTGACAATTTATAATTTAATAACATTAATACAATTAACCATGATTGGAAGAGAAAAGATTAATTTGCTCTGATGAAAAGATTGTTGCACATAGTTTAGTTAGTAGAGCAACAATATTCTTACAATGTTACTGCTCGAGTTAATTGATGATGAAAGAATATGTTTGTTTTTAATATAATATGGGGTGACAACTAATTCTGTATATCTGTACAGGAAACCACAAATATTGTTGTACAATGGAAAAATTATGAATTAACATTTTTTTATTCATTTAAACTATTATTTTCAGTTTCATTATAATATTTTGTATGTTTTCATTTAGGGCAGCACAAAAGCGACCCTTGCAAGAGGATCGTCGAAGACAAAATCCAGAGTTTGCTCCTAACAATGAATTTGGAGCTAAACGCAGATGGCAGGGGACTAATAATGCAGAACCAAAAACTGTATTTAGTAGGTTAAGTGCCAGAGTTCCATCTACCGCTGATGACAGTGGAGATGAAGATGACAGTACATTCAAAGTAAATTGAGGTTTTCTGTGGTAATTTTTCTTTTTTGTCTAAAGTTACAGTAACAACTTATTTCTTACTTTTTTTCTTCAGCCTGCAGTATCTTCCAGAGTTATTGCAACACCCCGGGAAATTCCTTCTAGACAAGATGTTATACGTAGAGAAAGCACTGATGAAAGAAGTAGGCAGAGAAACAAGCGTATGTTTGGTGCACTTCTGGGTACACTGCAAAAATTTCGACAAGAAGAAACAAAGCTTAAAGCAAAGGTTATTTTAAAATTCGAAGTTGCATAATATTTAATTAGCTCGATAATTTTGTATTTTTTAAAAGAAAGCTTTATAGGGTTATGTAATTTGAAGATATTTTTCGTAAAATTAAAAAAAATATTTCTAATTTTAAATTATGTTGTAGGAGGATAAAAAAGCAGAAGTAGAAGCAAGAGTAGAAGAAGCAAAAAGGAAAGAAAGAGAAGAATTGAAGAAAGAGAGACAACAATTGTTTATAAATCGCAAACAACAATTAGCTCAAGTAAAAGCTCTTGAAGCAAAATTAACAAGAAGTCGACAGTTCCAAGATTGGCGAAGTGCACAAATCCCACTATTAAGCTACATCAAAACAAAAACATATCCACCTATCTACTATTTACCAAAACGAAGTACTCCTGAAAGTGATACATTATTGCAAGAATCTTCAAAAGCACTGAAGGGTTTGTATTATTACTTCAAAATAGCATAACAAGTTTTTCATCTAATATAGACTATTGATGTTTTATATTTTTCATTTTTGCATTGCAGCGGAAATTGATAGAAGGGAAAAAGCATTAGTTGAAGAACTCGAAATGATTCAAGCACATGTAGGATCTGTGAAGCATCAACAAGATAGAAACATATCTATTTCAGAAAATCCTGATCAATCAATGAATGAGGAACCAGAAGAGGAGGAAAATCGCGATCCAAATCCTGAGAAAAACGGAGATATCGAGATGGTTGAGGATATTACCGATAGATCATCTAACCGTGAGGGAAAAGTCAAATGTAAGGAGATTGATTCTGGTAAAGAGGAGGAAAATGACATTTCTATGCAAGAAGAACGAAATGAACGGGATGAACGCAATGTACGAGAAGAACGAAAAGAAAGAGAAGAACGAAAAGAAAGAAAAGAGCGAGAAGAACGAAAAGAAAGAAAGGAGCGAGAAGAACGGAAAGAAAGAAAAGAACGAGAAGAACGCAAAGAACGAGAAGAACGAGAAGAACGAAAAGAACGAGAAGAACGAAAAGAACGAGAAGAACGAAAAGTCCGAAAAGAGCGAGGTAGTCGTGATGGACGCGATGAAAGCGAAGAACAAAAAGTCCGAAAAGAACGAGGGAGTCGTGATGGACGCGATGAGAGCGAAGATCGAAAAGTCCGGAAAGAACGAGCTAGTCGTGATGGACGCGATGGAAGCGAAGAACGTGAACAACGTGTAGAGCGTGAACAACGTGAAAAACGTGTAGACCGTGAACAACATGTAGAGCGTGAACAACATGAACATCGCGGAGAACGTGAACATCGTGAACATCATGAAGAGCGTAAACACCGGGAACATCATGAAGATAATGACGAACGCGAAGAAAATGAAACACGAAATGAGCGAGAGTCCGGAGAACAAGAGAAACGATCTTTTGATAGAGGACAGCAAGATAAGCAAAATAATAAGGAGGTAAAGGATGAAGATGAATCAGACAAGTCGGATGATAGCAGTGACTAGCGTTTGTTATAATTTTTTACTTTGTAAATAAAAGTAGCAATCGCGCGTATGTGTATGGAAGTTCTGAGACAAGATCGAAAGCGTATGAATGGCCAGCGTATGCTTTCTACTCGTGATTTTCAAAAAAAATTACCAAGCTCTATTGATCTAAGTTCTTTTTTTTAAATTTTTATTAGAGTACAATCAAGTATTTAAGTAAGTCCACCTGGGAACTTTTTGTAGTGTGCGCAAGAAGTTTAGGTAATCGTAGTTTTCTTTTGAAAGTCAAACAATTGTGAGATTTCCTTCTGTCAAGTATGTATGTATATGGGAAAAGTTTTCCATGGACAGCCAGCACTGGAGTTGTAAAGGACGTTGCTATGTTAAAGCAATTTGTTGCCTAACAATATCTAAGTTTTCAACTTAGGGATTCGTTACTTTGTGAACTATCGATGAAAACTTTATACTGATACACATAGGAGTGCATTTGAAGATGCATGCACACCTGTATAAAAGAAGACTTTACTCGCATAATCTCCATCACATCGTTCGCAACTCACTGGTTTAATCAAAGAATCGACTAGGCTAGTAATTGTAAAATAAATTTTTAGATTCCTTAGTTTCTAGCATAATTAGAACAAAAAATCTAAAGAAAAGTTATAATAACGCAAGAGTCGTCTGTAAATAATTGTTCGCTATATCAGTCCTTTTAAAATATAAAGACAAAGAGAGAGAGAGAGAGAGAGAGAGAGAGAGAGAGAGAGAGAGAGAGAGAGAGAGAGAGAGAGAAGATAACTTTCAACACAAAGACAATCTCATCTCCCATAAAGTAAACAAATTAAAAAAACAAACAAAAAAAGCAGAAATAACCTCGATAAAGCAAGAAACGCATCCGTGACTTGCAGGGATGGAAAGAATACTTGCGTCGCTGGCGCCTTGCGCGCGCGTGCTTGAACTTTAACGGTTGCGAGCCATTAAGTCGCTTCGCCATATTATGCACGCAGAGAGAGAGAGAGAGCAGCAGCGAGCTATGCGTCATCGAGCGTATTTTCATACTCTCGCGTGCTTGCGAGAGCTTATAGCGCTCAGAAGCGTCGAAAACTCGCGAGATCCGAAATTGTTTGCAGATTTCCTATGTGTGTATGTGTATGCGCGCAAGCGTCGCGTGACTCTTTGATTCGAGAGTTTTATTGCTTTTCCTATGTACGACACGTGATATTTACGATTGCGTTTGTATTTCTGCGTGTATATGAAATTACGGAGTAGGTACTTTTCTGTATTTGAATAATTTTTCATTGGCGCGCATCTAGTGACATTGGACAGCGACAATTCTTCTTTTTTTGTGATCAATAAATATGGAATTTTAAATCGTCGTTCTTTTTATTTTTAATTTTTTTTTTCTTGATTTCATGATGTGTAGTACTGTGTACCTATTGTCTATAGTGATATCCAATCGCATATGCTTTCGTTGTTATTTACAAAATTGTGAAAGTCACTAGGGTTAAAACTATTTTTATCATTTATGCTTTATTTCAAATGTTTTTATTTTAGAAATTTTAATATTTTTCAAAACCATTATTTTTATTTGATGTTTGTAGATCATTTTTCATCTTAATAAATGACTCTTAGAAATATGAAAGTAAAATCCCATGAAATTCTTGAGCATGATATGAAACCCTTTTCCCTACTTTATTAAAACAATAGTACATTGTTTGAACAATGGGAGAAATTGAGCTATTTCAAGCCAGGGTAAGGTGCTCAGCCCGAGACGACACGTGTACTAAAAACACTTCACCCGAGTCTGAAATAGCTTTCCTTCCCCTGTTACACACCTGTTTTTTCTAACGAGATCATGACCGGGCCTTTTTTATGCATGGAAGTTGCGTGGGTGATTGGGAATTTCGAGTCTTGCACAACGCAGTTAATAAATATTATCCCTGCTACAGCGAAATAATAATATTACCTTTCGCTTATTCGAAGCACGCTCGAAATGCGCGATTTTTTACTCAACTTACAGGCATGTTCTTTAAATGTAAAATAGTGAGAAAGTCACTATTTCATAGTGAAAGTGAAGCAATTTTCACTATGAAATAGTGACTAAAAACAACAACGTCAGGCGCTTCGTATATGTAAATACTATACTCAAATTTTTTTTTTTTAGTGATTCTCTTAATATTTGCAAAAGATGTAGACATTCCAAAATTATGTCGGTATTTCACATTACCTTATTTTGCTCATATTTCATTCAAGATCCATGTTTCAACAATGGCTCCTATATTGCCCAATCATCAATTATACATTGCGCGATATATTGGCTATACTATCATTTTTACGCGGTATATTAAAAAGAATCTAAAACATCGTATAAACCGCACAAAACTTACCGATGCTCTATCAATTTTAATTTCAAATTTCCAATACTTCCATACCAAATTTTCTTCACCGCCTCCACATCTGTTACTCTCCCACATCCCCCAGGAATTTTAATTTGCCATTTAAAAAAAATCCACGTTGCTCAACTTCTCACCCCTCAAAACTCCCTCCCTCCCCCCAAAAAAACCTTCGAACCTTGGAAAACTCGCGATGCGTATCGCGCGCAAAAAGAACCGTTCAACGTTACCCTGCCACCGAAAATAACTTATACCCATACATCGTCGGTACTCACTCTCTCTCTCTCTCGCTCGCTCGCTCGAAGGCATAAAATTCGCGAAACGAGACGGACCGAAGTGTCCCGGGGCGCACTTAGCAGGCCGTGCGCTCGGCTTTTTATTGGGCGAAAAATGTCGTCGGGCGATCGCTTCCCCATGCTAGCGACGCGCGTCGCGTCTGCCCGTGTATATAAGCATGCATGTGCAGCAAGCTTGTAAATTTAGAAATCCGGGCTCGCCGCCAGATAATTCCCCGCTTCGCGATGTGAAACGGCCTTTGCTCATTTCATACCCAATATCCCATAAAGTTCGCGGTGTGCCGGGATGCGACGCCTGTGTTTCGTGAACGTTGCCGGTTTGAGAGAGGGGTGTAGGTATTATATACGAGGGGAAGAGATGGTTCGAGTTTGAGGGTTGGATATTGTGAAAGGGGTGATTTGTTTCAATATAATTGTTAAGAATTAGTGTGATTTATTTGTAAAGGAAGGAGGAGGGCTGGTTTAGTGGTAACATGATCTTGGAGGAACAGATCGAGTGAGGATTTCATTGGGGTTTATTGCTAGTGTTTTGATTCGGCGCTCCGATCCGTTTAGCAATTATGTCGTACATCTATTTAAATTTTTTGAAATTCAGTCGATTAGTTTAAATGCTTGGCACAGAGAAATTGAATTCCAATGATTTTAAGTGGCCTAAAAATTTTTTTTTGCTCAATGAAGTTTTGAAAAAATATACTCATAGATTCAATATTCCCAATCCACAAACTCGCTATACTAAACATTTATTAACTTCTACATTAAATTAAGTTTTTGAATAATTACGCGACATAAATTACGACTATAAACCATTCTACAAGCATTGCATAAAATTAAGCCTATTTTTAACCCCCCGCGAAACGGTTGTTCGTGGTGCAAATTATACGGCACCGCCGCTTGTCACCGCGTACGCGTAACATTTTGCTCGCAAATTAATTGAAACAATCAGCGGAGTTATTATATGACAGTTGATATTAATGCGGAAGAATTTGCAATTTGGAGATCGGGCGCGGCCGCGTGAAGCAAAGCAGAAGGGAACGAGCTTGCCGTGCCAAAATCTGTTCAAAATGTTCGCTCTTCTGCCGCGCGCGTATGTGTATATATATGCGGAGGTTGAGTGCGGAGTAATATAAAAGAACATTGAGAGTGATACATTTTGGCAGGAGGCAAATTTGTTCGGTATCGTGAGTTAAATATTTTGTTTGTTCCGGCTTTGTATTACGAAAAAATTGCGAGTTTGACGGTAATCGGTGATGGAAATCTTAGAGACGAAGATTGAACATGAAGAATTTAATTCATGGTAAAGTCGCCTATTACATTTAAATAATTCGTTTATAATGATTTGTATTCTAAATAGTGATTGTAAGTTTCAATTTTTTTCAAGAAAAGGTGACAGTTTTGGGAACAAGATATTATCTTACTGTACCTGGCATAGTATATTATACTAGTAGTAAGAATAATATTCGAAAATGTAAACATGATTGTGTACAGTTGCAAATAAATGTGTAGTTTTTGGAGCAGTGCTTTTGTAGTTAACACAGCTATTTCTATATATACAGATTAAAAACAACTTAGGAGGATGTTACGCGAACTTTATTTACAACACATTACACATTGAATTAAACAAAACCACATATTGTTATATTCTCAACAAGTTCGATCATCTAGCAAAACAGCTCATGCTACTAAACAAGCCAAAATTCGATGTAATTTTGAGCCTGAACGTACCATATTGAACCAAAAAACAACCTAGCACATTCAACACACGACAGGTACTTCATTCCAATCCAACCTTTTATTAATCTATCAAACTGTTTTCATCCCTAATATATCCAACCCTCCAACTCTTTCCCTAAACAATCACCAAAAACCGTGAACCAAACCCAGATCCACCATTTTTCATCCACCACCACCACCACCACTGCCACACTCATATTCTCTCCTCTCTCCTTACCCTAAACCTTCAATTTCCCCTCCATTAACTCTCTCGCATCATCTCTCTCTCTCTCTTTTACACACACACTCTCGACGACGACGAGAGGCCAGCGAATCACACGGGGTCATCCCCATCCGGCGCACCTGTCGCTTTGTACACGCAGGAGGCGTGGATGCGCGCGGTCGCGTGCGCGTGTGCCACGCTATATGACCGTCGCCAATGGTCCGTACCGACGTAGAACCGCCCGCGCGTTGCTCTTTCTCGTTCTCTTGCTTTCTCTCTCTTTCTCACTCTCGCGCGGCCACACCTCCTCGCGGTTGCAGAAGAGGGGGAAAGGAGTGCGCGCGTGTGTATATTATACACGCAGTCCTGACGCGACGAGCCGAGGCGGGATGACGCCCGCGATGCGCGCGAATGAGATTTGCTGCGTTCTGCGTACATGCCGATGTGTGTGTGTGTGTGTGTGTGTGTGTGTGTGTGTGCGTTAATGAAAGGATTCCCCACTCTTTGGTGCTGCTGAAGTGTGGGTGCTGAGCGAATGAAAGGAGATGGTTGGGATATGGTTATTATATATATGTGCGGAATGCACAGTGGGTTAACGAGAGGTAATATAAAGAAATCTTTATTTCTCTTTTGTCGACGTCGTTTTAATTTTATTGCGGCAAATTTATCGTTATAATAATACACACACACACGCACACACACACACATACACACATACACACACACACACTACACACGCGCGCACACACACACACACACACACACACACACCTCGTGCAAGAGTCGTGAACTCGCGAGTAGTTGTGTACAGAGCAACGTGTTGTTTTGAGTACAGCGAATGCTCCATACTATATTCATATTTTTAAATGAAAAATTTGATTATATTATTCCAGAGCAACTTCTATATCGATTGCATATCCAAATTCATTGCGATCTCGTTAATTTTTCCCTGATATATATATATCGTTCGATTAAAAGTCATTGCCTTCTCGTAATACACACCTCTCCGCATTCTGCCGACAAAAAACTTCACGCTCGCCCGCTCCTAATCAGCCATACCCGCGACTATCAATGTGCCGCGCAAATATCGCGCTTAATCTCCCTAATCAATCATATCCACGCACCCACCCTCGTCCCCTCCGTGTTTATACATGCACTCGCACAATAGCAGAAAAAAGAAGCTCGGACCGATCATCTCGCCTCGCGCCAGCGGAGCATTTCATAAACATATAATATGTACGCGCGCTCGCTCGCTATCACACCCACACACACACACACATACACACGTGTACTCCTCTCTCCCTTCGTCTCGCGCTCTCGAAAATTCATAGAGCTTGAAACGGCCTCTCTCTCTCTTTCTCGTGGCACGCTCCCACACTTCTCTCTGCGTGTACATACTCACACAGAAACATATGTGCGTGAGTATATGTTCAGAAGAAGAAGAAGAGAGGAGAAAAGGCGCGAGCGCCGATTGGAAGTGGCTGCCAGCGGTTGGTGGTGGCGAGCGTGTGTGTGTGTAAGAGAGAGAGAGAGAGAGAGAGAGAGAGAGAGAGAGAGAGGAGGAGAGTGAGCGAGATGGAAGACTGCAGTCGGAGATTTCTTATTTCTGCTCGGGTAAATCTGTCGTCCCAGTCAGTGAGGCAGAGCAGGGCGAACTGGCCCGAGAAGCGCCTTCTCCTTCTCTCTCTCTCCTCTCTCTCTCTCTCTCTTTCTCTCTCTCTTTCTACTGCTTCGCGTTCCACCTCCACGGTTTCGAGTGGACCGCGGGGCTACTCGCGTGGAAAAAAGTCACGCGCAGTCACAGTCGAGATACATAATCGTGTCCTGCTGCGCGCGCGCGCGCGTGTGTGTGTACATACTGGGGATAATATAATTATGCCCTATTATCGGCGACGCGGCGCGGCGCGCGCTTAACAGTGTCCTGACAACGACAGTATCGTGCGCGACATGAAGAATCGATCGATTGAGTGGTGAAACTTTATTATATGCCAGTGAGAACCAAAAGAAGTATATATATATTTGAAAAATAAAAAAAAAGATCGGAGTATAGTCCTGTGGGTGAGGAATTGTATTTGCGTATACGCCGCGCAGCTGCTGGTCTCACTCTCACTCTGTTTCTCGTGCCACGGCTCCATGGATCCGATTTTATTAGGTAAGTGCATAGCGCGATCAGTTTTTTTTATGCCGCGCGCGCGCGCGCGGATATTTTATTGTCGTGCTTGATTGAAAGTATGGACGCGCGCAAGCAAGAGAGAGAGAGAGAGAACGATGATGATGATTGAAAAGTTTAATTAGCTGGCTTAGAATAAACAAGGTGGTGTAATATAACAAGTTTACGGCTGGGAATATAATTAAATGCGGGATGCATGGTGCGCGCGCGAGCACTCGCGGGAATAGATCAGATTTTATTCGAGTGCGACCGCGGTGCCTTAATTGCGGATGTTATTAGTGTGCCGTGAGAGTTGTATAGTGATTAGTTGAGAATTTTTGATAGCTGCGGATGAATAACTTTGTGGTTTTGGAGGTGTCTGTACAGAAGGAACTTAATTTATCATACGATTGATAGTGGCGGTTTGAACGAGTTTTATATATATATATACACACTGAAACGCTAACGAATAATAATGACGATAAAATCTTAAATATTTGTTTCTCCGCTCAGATTCACAGAGTATTATACCAAAGTGTTGTTTCGAACCGAAATTTTTGTTTTAATCAAGCGATCTGTTATCCGTATATAGTTCGGCTTCGGATTTTTTCCGTATTTGTCGCGACACGAACTGCGATAACGTCCATTCCCCATTAGTCAAATATCAAGGATAATTTTTTCTACTTCAACCTCGATTCAAGTATATACACTTCCGCAGATCAACATGTTTTCTCTAACAACGATACGCTTTTATATGAAGTTTTTAATACATACTAAACAATTCCCAACTGATAAATCATCGTGACGATGCAGTTCAAAACTAAAACAAATCAGTACATATAATCATCCACCTATATTTTCACAACCGATTTTCAAACCCCTCAACGAATACAGAACACGACCAGCCACTATAAAAACCCCATCCGCAGCTGATGATTGCGCGCGCGAGCCGCTAATCCCAACTACTTACCCCGCACACACAGACCCGCAGCTGTCCTAAAATAAAGCCGAAAAAACGCATCGGCGCTTCCGTAGGTAGCCTTACCTTATGAACATACCCTCTGCGCATTCATTAGCGTCAATTAGTAATATTTGCCGGGCAAACATGTGGGTTTGTGTAAAGGGCTGCTGCCGCGGTAGCCGGCGCCTGCAGCGGACCAGTTGACAAAGGACTGATCAAACAGGCCCGCGCGGCTATAAGGATATCCGCTCGCGACGGCCGCGCACGTTTGTCTAAGCCTGGTAATCCCGCGGGCAGTACAAATTCGGAGCGGCTACCGATTTGCCGACGGTTAGTCGTGTGTGCGTGTGTGTGTTGTCGTTCACGTCGTCGGGGATTTTTCTCTTGTTTTTAATGTATGCAAGGTGTGTTGGTTTGAGTAATAACTGTTGTGTGACAAAACAGGAGACTTTTGTAAATCTAGGTAGATGGTTTTCTTTTTATGTGTTTGAAGTTGTTTGGTTGTATTTTCGAGTAAATTGTTGTCAATTTTTAAACGGATTTGTATAAATTGTATTTTGTATAAATATATAAGTATAAATTAAAAATATTATTGAATCATAATTATTTGATTTAGAAAACACCACACCTATCTAATCTTTGTAATGTATTTTATATAAGTTTGACATAAATAATTTTATATGAAAATTAAAAGAAACATAATATTAACCAAAAAATACTTAAGGGCTGAGATCCGATTGCTCAGTCTTTATTACAATCTCAATAAGCCAATGGTTGTTCCCAAAAAAATTATAGTTATCATCAAAACCTTCCCTCAGTCTCGTTCCCCAAAAATCCTCTCTTTCTTTCCTCTATTAGTTAATATTTTCACGCACGTTCGCAGCGAGCCATGTACATAATTTACCCAGTCACCCAGTCGCGTCGACGCGCACCGCGTCGCCTATAATACTATACATCGAGCCAAAAGCGCGATTCCCCCGCGCGCGCGCGCGTTATAAATCACGGCCGCATAAATACACGCGCACACAATCTCTCTCTCTCTCTCTCTCGCACGACTCTTATACCCATACATATATCGATGAATTCAATCAACGGAGCTTCGCTTGACGTTTCACTCGCGCGCACGTGAGAATATGAGCGCTGCGGCGCAGCGGGAACTGCGTATAGGTATATAGTGCGAAGGCGGAGGAAGGGTACGAGGCACCGGCGGAGAAAGAGCGGCAATAAACGAAGGTTGCTGTTTTTACCGTTCGCCGTTGATTTCGTCGCTTTGCGAGACTGAGTGCGGTGTCGTGTTGCGGGCGCGAGAAGTTGTCGCGTGGGAGAATCGGACGCTTGTGTGTGTGTATGTGAGGAGAGGAATAAGCGATCGGGCAATCGTCGCACGCTCTCGCACTTTATGTTCCTATAATTACGAGTCGAGGGCCGAATAGGGAGTGTGTACAGTCCAGGGATTGCGCGAGAGTGCGCGAGGCGCAGGTCGATCGGCGAGATTGAGTGGTCAGCGTTGCGCGAGAGAGTATATAGGTGCGATCGATGGACAATGCGAATATTGTTTACGATTGGCCAGGGGTGTCGCGATGTTTTTGGAAATGAGAGTGGATGAGTCCCCTGATAAAAACTCATAAAAATTTACAGATTCGGGTGCAAAAACCGCATAGGTTTATTAGGTTTCTGCGCCCCTTTTATCTGGGTTTATCAGAACTTTTCAAGCTGTAAGAACGGGTTAGTGGGAAGGAGTTTAATGGATTTAATAAATAGTTGATGAAATTCGTTATTATTATAGTTTAATTAGTTGAAGCTAGGAGGATAGATGTTTGATTTACATGACAGTACAGTTGCATTAGAATACTTATAAAATTTAGTTGGAGTCAAAGACTAAAATCTTTTAAGAATAACGCATCAGAAGATAAGTATAAAGTGTAGTATTATGACGATACAACAGTTACATATTATTAATCCTCAATTTCCTTCATACTCACAAAATGTACATTTATGCAACGTGTATACAATAAGGGTTGAATTTCTATGACATTTATTTTCCATGTAGCAGTGCCATAAACATTAGAGGATGATAATCCTCTCTTAAAAGAATGATGACGGAAATGTGAAGCCGAAATAAAACATTTGCGATTCGTCAAATCCGTTTAAAAGGAGTCCGTGATTGGTCGACGGTGACGTTTTTCGCTTAAAGTCTTAGCTGATTGGTCCAAGTAAGACCCACAAAGTTTGAATGCTCTCTTAAAAGAATGATGACGGAAATGTAAAGCCGAAATAAAACCTTTGCGATTCGTCAATCCGTTTAAAAGGAGCCCGTGATTGGTCCACGGTGACGTTAGCTTTTCGCTTAAAGTCTTAGCTGATTGGTTCAAGTAAGACCCACAAAGTTTGAAGTTATGAAATATTTAAACTAAAAATATAAGTCATAAATAGTATTAATGACTTAAAATTTGATTTTGTATAACAAAAAAGTATTCAAATTTTATCTGTAGTTAAAAGTGAAGGACTATGAATACTGTTCTGATTACAGTTAAATTTCTATAACCTCCAAATTTTTGTATTGTATTCAAACTAAAATGAATACAACCCAAGTTTCAATAAAAAATATTGAATAAATTTGGGGATGTTAAAAAGTAAAATAAATTTTCAATTCATAATATTTCAATACTAATTGAGTAATTGAAGGTAAAGGAAGAGCGCCCGAAACATCGCTCTATCAACCACTTCACTACAACATTAATAATTCCCCAACTACATACCCTCTCATAAACCTTAAAAGAAAACCATAACACGTCACCCAACCCCCTCCCCCCCCCGCAACTTATTAATAAATCACAACACTCGACTCCCGACAAAGCTCACCTACTAACGACCATCGCATCGTTATATACCCGCGCGCCGACGAAAAACACGCCACCTCATCGACTACATACTCTCTTCCTCAAATGAAAGCAAAACAGCCATTATTAACCAAGCGCGCTGCTCCTCTGCCTGCCACCCACGCGCATCGGCACGCGGCCGCATCAATCTCAGCACCCTTAACTCGCCATCCGGAAAAGTTATATACCTAACTACACGCTACTCGCGCCCGCGATTACGCACGCTCGCGCGGCCAGGCAATTAGGCATTATACGCCGCGCGTAGCCCACGTGTGAAGAGAGTGAGAGAGGAGATGGGATCGTAACAGACACGCCCAGTTTGCGCGATGGTTTAGTTCCTCGGTATATAGGGTTGACGCGGTGTATTATTGTCCCGGAAATGGGTTGGGATTTTTCTTAATTAACGAGAATGACGGAATTTTCCGGAAGGCGACGCGACGGGGCGAGAAGGAATTTAATGGGTATGTGGTTTTGACGAGCGTGTATGTATAAGTCGAGTAGAGTGTTCGAGATGTTGTTTCGATGGTTGGAAAATTTTTAAAGGAGATTAAGCGTTATAATCTGGAGCAGTGTCTATTTTTAATTTTTCGATAAGCGCTATATACCGTCCAAAATTTTTAGAGGTTTCGTAAGATTGTTTCGCACGAGTTGAGGAAAACGTGACTGAAGCGAATTTCGCGCACGCATAATATATAATACGAGAGGGCTTTGATAATAATGATAATATACACGCACTTTCTTGCGCAAACAAAGTTATTCTAAGAAGGGTATACACACAGCTTATTATATCGGCACATTTACTACCCGTAATAATTTTAATACCCGCCATGGCGATTAATTGATTTATATAGAAAAGTATACGTATAATACAGCACGGGGCAAGCGTGGATAATCTAAAGCGCCTTTCAGCGATCGACGAACAATCGATAAAATCCTATACACACGTCCCCATAGAAATATGTACCACTATACAACTGGGCTCCATTCTGACTTTAATTACCACTGACACCCAAACCCAAAACACACAAAAAAAGCCTTCATTAACATCAAAGCCGCGCGCGCTCATCTCGCCCCCCTTGAAAGAAAAAAAAAGAACAGCTTACTACACTACCGCGCGACACTCGGAAGCCCAAACCGCTACATATTTCAATTTGTCAGTAGCCACAAGAGAGAGAGAGAGACCCTTCCGAAAAAGCTCTGCTTATTCGGAAAGCACATAAAACCACACCGAAAAAACCGAGAAACAACACTCGCGCGACACATCAACCGGCAACCGCCGCCGCCGTGAGCTTTATCTTATACTCTACAACGGAAAAGCGTCGCTGCTGCATAAAAGCTCTCTCGCTCGCTCTCTCCTGCACAATCGCGCTCTTTCTACTCTATATAGCGCGCGACAGCAGCAGCAGCAGCCGCTGCTCGGTTAAAACACGTGTATTACAAGCGTGTAAACCGAGTGGTCGCGCGCGCGCGCAGGCGGCCCTTTGATCTCCGCGGCCCATTCATCACCCCTCGCGAGAAAAAGTCTAATAATATACGCCCGACTGTGTGTGTGTGTGTGTGTGTGTTCACGGTGGTGTGAGCTTTCTTTTTTTATAAAGGAGGGGGAGTAGACGCATGTGCATCCGCGAGGAGTGTCGCGCGCGCGCAATTTTTTGCAGAGGAGAGGTGGAAGAGGAGGATCGAGGCTGAGGTTTTTTGAAATAGTGTGTGAAAGTGTGGTGATGCCGAGAACCGTGTGGGTAAATAATCGGGAACGAGGTGCGCGCGGAATCGGTCGTGTGGTGCGAAAGGTATTGGTGCACTGAGAAAAAAGTTTAGTAAACATTATTAACAATTCTGTAAAAATTACTATACTTTCTGGGAAAGCCACCACAAACTGTAAAAACTCAAAAAATTACCATACTTTATAAGAAATTTTGTTAGAAAGGTAGGAAAATTTACTATAAATACTGTAAAATTTACTGTAAAGTGTGGTTATTTTTTGGGTTTTTTTTTTTTTACAGTTTGTGGTAGCTTTATCAGACAGAAAAGTAATTTTTCCAAAACTTTATTCTCGGTGTACATTTTAATACGGTTTAACAACTGATAGAGTGGAGAAAATATTGTTATTAATTTCAATATTTATTATATATTTTGTAAATTATATAAATGAGAAGTTTTCAGCCAGCTCAAAATTTTGCGAATTGTAAGATTATCAGAAAGCGTTATGAAAAATAATTTAAATTTAGTCTCCGGAAATCATCACGTTGGAACTCGTGATGTTAAAAATGACATAATTTCAGAATCGTATAAAATTCGAAAAAATATCAGCGATATTTTACCCTTGTTTATAGTCACCGGATTCAAATAAAATTTCTCATTCAAAACGTCACATTAACTCATCCAAGACTATAATTAAGCCCCGACTATTCGACAATCCATTTCCTCCGAACAACAACAAAAAAACCCCCAGCTACTTTATTACGCGTATGAACACCACTACGCGACCTCTCTATGACTTATATTACGAAAACGAGCAAAAAGCAAGCCGCACACGCGCGTGTAACGCTTACTCTCGCGCTCTAAATTATTCTCGTTACGCGCTCGCTCATCGTTTGGACAAGTGAGACGGATTCGTGTCTAAACAGTCGGAGGGGACTGATGTACGTATATACACGAGAGGCATACGTCCAAATAAAGAACGTCGCGTGCCGGGGATAAGTGTTCGCTGAAAGGAATACCATAGTGACGCGGCGTTCCTTGGGATCGCGGAAAAAACGACGGGAATTGATGCGAGCAGCGGGCTTTTGATTTGTCAGAATTTGTCGCACGTCGGTTTGGTGTATACTTCTGTGGCGAAGGGGTTGAGCGAAGTTATGGGTTTGGTTTTGGGAGTGTCAAAATATTTTCGATTGATGGTGAAAGGATGCGGTCTTGACGATTGTATGAAATATTATTTGGTATACTTTTATTCTTAGTTTTTTACACTAGTGACATAAAATAGGTTTTATAAAAAATTGGTGCAAATAAGCAAGTTAAGATGGTTCTGTGGGTGTATATAGGTCTCAAATATAACATTTTCTAATGAATTGGTCTCACATTGCAAGGTGAGAATCGATGTAGTACATTTATATAAACATGTATTTGAAGTAACAGAAAAAATTATTCAACGAAATTTCAGTACTTAAACGTAGATATGATTAATTTGAATATAGTGACTCGACAAATCATCATTATCTTTTTCATTTAAAACAGTTTTTAAAATTTTGTTAATTAGTTCCACGATACCTCCTAATGAAATTATACAAAAATAAAAATGAGTCTTTCCCAAATCAAAATCAGAGTGAAATTGAAAAAGATAGAGATGATTTGTCGAATCGTTTTTCAAATTGAATATGTCATTTTGTAAGTAAAGAAAATCTATAAAAAAAAAATTTTTCCGTTACTTGAAATACGTGTCTATTTTATATCGTTTTCCACCTTGTAATATGAGAACAATTTATTAAAAAATATTTGATATTTGATATATATATATATATAAGGAAATTCTTTCTGAAGACACATCAATTTTTTTTGAAGCCATCTCGATTATACCTCAGCCATTTAGCCCACAAATGTTTCACACTTTCGAAAAAGAAATTAAAAATAGAAAGAAAGAGCTTTCACTTACTTTTTTGAAAATTAAAAAAATGTTCATTCCTTCAAAAGTTATAAGAGATTAAAGTCGAGCGTCGAAAAAGCTTAAAAATAATTCCAAAGTCAGGGCTGTCGATTCCTGCCATTTGTGCATTTTTATGCCTTTTCGACGCTTAACTTTAAATACTTACAACTTTTGAAGAAATTAATATTTTTTAATTTTCTAAAAAGTAAATAAAAGCTCTTTCTTTCTAGTTTCAATCTCTATTTTGAAACTTTGTGTAGAATATTTCTAGACGAAATGGCTGAGGTTTACAGAACAAGAAGGCTTTCTTGCAATTTTTGTTTAATTTCCTCATATGCCCATGTATAGAACCACCTCAAGTTTTAAGAATACCCTGACGGTAGTCTAATTGATACTTAAGTAAATATATAAATCTCAGAAATATACGATTTTATATAATAGTTAACAACCATAATTACGGCATCTTATTGAAACCATAACAAAGCAATCTCGTATCGCCGTGCACTCATTCCGCCCCACCTTCATACGCACCTCTCAAACAAAAACACCACAGATAAGCTCTCACCCAGCCCCCCTGAAAAAAAATTACCGCGCACCTAAAAAAACGACCGCCCTAATGGCTCCACGGCGGGGCTATCGATTTCGTCGAATCCCCGACAGTCACAACCGCAGTCCCTCCAACCTCGCACACACATACATACACAAACAGCCTTACATACACGAAGCACAGAAAGGGGCCAACATGCGATCGAGACGGAAATTAAAAATCGGCGCTCATTTCCTCCGAAAGCCAGCCGCCGCCGCCGCCGTTGCTCTCGGCCCATTTGCTCCGGCAGTAAAGTCCGATTCAGCGCGATGCAGAAACGAGAGCGAGAAAAAAGGCACACGCGCTTGCTCGCGTATATGGCGTAGGGAAATAAGACGCTGCTGCTGCTGCATATACGAGAGACCGAGAGAGAGAGAGAGAGTGGGAGCAAAAACGCGTCTCCGCGTCTCGCCCCCGAGTCGTGTCTTCCGAGAATTGCGCGCCTTTGCGGAGATGCCGCTCGAAAGGGAAAGAGGGGGAAAAGGACTTGCTTCACCTAGAGCGCATTCGCGAAATTTATCGCCCCCGCGATGCGCGCGCGTGTACGGGGGCTTTATTGTACACGAGGAGTAATGAGTAATGGGCGGAAGCTTTTCGCGCGTGTGTGTGTGTGCACGCAGAGTTTTTATAGCTCTGGAGAGGGGAGACACGCGGTCGGTTTAATGAGAATTAATGGAGTGGTGCATGCGCTGCGGTGCTGGATGGACGTTCATTGAGTCGTTAGGGAAATCTCGGTGCGGCGGGATCTAGATGTTGAGGATTTGACGGAGGTGACGGTGGATGGCCGGTTTAGTTCGATTTTTTGGATTCAGATTAGAGAAAAAGACGTTTATGGATATCAAAAAGTGATGCTTTAGATAGGAAAGCTATAATTTTAAGAAAAAAATTTTTAAAAGCATGGTTTCTATGCCATGTTGTTTCAGCGGAAATAACAAAGAATTAGTATTTAATATATACTTTAACAGTGCTTATGGTTTAATAAATTTCAAAATTTATTTCAAAAATCGGCTATCTGATTTAAAATTTGTTCATATTTTACCATATAATCTTTCGTAAAAATAAAACTTGATATTCTTTACTCCCAATCAAGCAGCAATGTATTAATACGGCAGTACAAATGAAAGAGCGCTATCTACAAGAGGTAGTTATGGCTTTTTTTCATTTGTATACGGCAGTAATACTTTGGTTTCTTCACATTATCACTTTCGAACCGAGTGTAATTTTTCAGTCGTTGAACCATTCATTTACAGGAATGTTTGTTAACTCAATCGTAACGCGCGGAGATAATGTTTAATGTGCGGCTAAATGAAACAAGTGTAGACGCAACCGTTACGCCTTACGCCATGTGAGATTTATCACGAGACAGAAAGCGATAAGTAAATCCAATCCATTTCGGGAACCATTATCGGCCTTTTTTTTCTTTCGAAAAGCCTGACAGTTTTTTCTAGAATAAATCAGATAAGATTAGTCAGTTCACTGATTTCTCGTTACGCTTATTGAGAAAATAAAATAATATGTTCGAATAATGTTAGGTTTTGGGAACATTACATGTAAGCTGACACTTTGATTTGTTAATACAATATTTTTTTTCTAGTTTTCTCATTTTCGAATATCTGGGGCTTTATCGAGGTACGCGTTGACAGTCACAGAACCATACAAGTAATTATTTCTCTTCGAATCATTCCGATTTTTTTCGTGCTATAACGCACGGAGGCTTTAAGGAGATAAACAATATTTGAAAAGACGATGAATAAAGTTGAAATTATTGGAAATTGGTTACTTCGGCGGTTTTGTGACCGTCATCCTTTACCTCAATAAAGCCCCAGCTTCTTTATGTTAATCACTCCGGTTATTCAAAAAGCAAAACAACTTTTTTTCCGAGCGATAAACGAATATATGTAGATCAATAACAGTAACTAAGCGAGAAAATGCATATAGAAAAGAAGCGTGATGTATAGAAAAAAGGAAAGGGAGTCGGTCATTAATTATCCGCGCAATCATCGGCGTTTCTCTTATATAATATAAAAGATAACCCTTGGCCTGATTTGATTTGACACATATTATAAGTAGCTTCTGACTATACTACTTTGCCTTTAATCTTTTTGCTTTCTCATCTTGATCACAGAAAAAAGCTCTCCTTATATATATACATTCTCCTCTACACCTATATCACCGCTATATAGATACATCTACCCGCACAAAAAATGAAGACTGGCCAATATATTGCTCGGAATGTGGGCAATATATGGGATATGTCACTTCCCATACATGGCCAAAATTTCTCCATGTCGCGCTCCGTGCCTTTTTCTCATATATGGGGGAACTTTTGGGGACTTCTATAGTTCTATATTTATAATGTAGTTCCGAGGCCGCCAATAGGCGGCGCACTGATAGCGTAACACATGGATAAATAGGAACCGTGCGGGTATATAAGGAAGTATGAGACACAAGGGTGTCTATTTACAAAATTTGTTGTTAACGAGGAACTGAAAGCAACACTTGCCCAATACATGGGCTATAGGTCATCCCAACTATGGGAAAAAGGCACGGAGCGCAACATGGAGAAATTTTGGCCATGTATTGGAAGTGACATATCCCATATATTACCCACATTCCGAGCAATATATTGGCCAGTCTTCATTTTTTTGCGCGGGTACTTATATTAATAACCAACCAAACAATGCCAAGTACGCTTAATAATCAAACCCCACAAATCAATCGCACCCCTTACACCAACCAACCATACATTACCGGCACATTCCATGTCACACCTGTCTCGACGACAAATCCCCCTTCCCAGTATACGCACGCGCACACTCACACACGCTCTCCCGCATATTAACAGACGATTATTTCTGCTCGGCAGCTCCTGCCGCCGTCGCTCTATTTCAGCGTTATTCCATTTCACGCTCGGCCGGGCACCAATATTCTCGAAAAAGCGCCGGATTAATTGACACGTATACTTATATACACCGCTGCAGGCGCGCCGGGGCGGGTTATTCCGGGGTCGAGCAGGTCCATCTCAAGAAAGAGAGAGAGAGAGAGCAACAAAGCGCAGGAACGTAGGTGCGTGCGAGCGAGCGAGCCAAGAGAGCCGCAGCGCCGTGATTTATACGCCGCGCGGTAATAACTCTTTAGGAAAGGGAGAGACGGAGGGAGGGTTTATTGTGGTTGCGAAAGCTAGCGTGCGAGAGAGAGAGAGAGAAGGAGACGCGAAAAATTCGGTTAGGTATGTGTGTGCAAGCGTATTGTTGGACGCGAGAGTTATACAGATAAATTGCGGAGGAGGTGCAATGCGGAGATATTGTTGGTACGAGGTAGAGAGGATCTACTCGGTTGCGCAATGGAGCCCGCGATGTGTATAAGAATGTTGTTGTGAGTGTATATTATAATATATTGTTGGGTGAATTTCGGGTGGTGGAGGCGACGGATGAGGTTACAAAATTAGTTCGAGCACATAATTTCTAAGAGCGAATGGGCGCGATGAGAGTTGGGTGCATAGATTGAAAAAAATTTGGCGGCGTTGAACGGAGTCCAACGAAACGTTTGTTTGGCATGTATATATATATTATGTAAAAGCGCGACGGGCGACTTAAATAGCTTGATGAGATTTTAAGATTTTGAATGAGATAAAGTCACAGTGACGTTTATGAGGAAAGATTTTAAATTTATTAAGGAAGGAAAAGCTTTAAGTTAATGCGTAGAATTATTTAATAAATTTAATACGCGCTTAAAATGATAAATACCATTAATTGAAAATTAAACACCGAATGATAATAAACCTCCCTTCGGAAAAATCTCGCCAACAGCTATAACCACCGAAAAATCTCTTAACTCTGTTCCAGAGGGCAGCGTGGGCGTGCACCCGCTGCGCCAGAGCCCGCAGCACCAGCACCAACCCCAACAACAGCAACAACAGCAGCAGCAGCAACAGCAACAACAACAGCAGCAACACCAGCAATCCCAGCACCAGCAGCAGCAGCAATACGGCGAGGTGAACCAACTGGGCGGCGTATTCGTGAACGGGCGGCCCTTACCCAACACCGTGCGCCTGCGCATAGTGGAACTCGCCCAGCTGGGGATCCGGCCCTGCGACATATCCCGTCAGCTGCGCGTCAGTCACGGCTGCGTGAGCAAGATCCTCGCGCGGTACCACGAGACCGGTAGCATCCTGCCCGGGGCGATCGGCGGCAGCAAGCCCCGCGTTACCACGCCCAAGGTCGTCCAGTACATAAAGCAGCTGAAGCTCAAGGACCCGGGTATTTTCGCCTGGGAGATCCGCGACAGACTGCTGTCCGACGGCGTCTGCGACAAGTACAACGTGCCCTCCGTCTCGAGCATCTCGAGGATACTGCGCAACAAAGTTGGCGCTGCCGCAGCTGCTGCCGCCGCGGCAGCCGTCGCCATTCACCATCCGCACCATCCCGCCCATCATCACCATCACCACCATCACCATCATCTGTACGCGGCTGCCGCTGCCGCGGGTGCGGCCGCACTGTGCGCACCGATGCCGTACGCCCCGACGGCGTACCATCCGCCGGTGAACCATCATCATCATCATCATCAGCCGACGGCGATGGGGGAGAACCAGCAGGAGGCGACTAGTGCTGGAGGTGGGAGCTTCAGGAGGTTCCTGGCCATCGAGGAGGGTGGGTACGGGACGACGGCGAGGCTCGATTTTCACGCGCCCCTTGTCGTCGGGCAGTGATGAGTTTTATCGAGATGTGTGTAATTAGATTCGTGATGGTTTTTTTCCTTAGCTGTGTGCTGGTTGCGCGTGAGTTGAGAGTGAGAGTGTGGGGTTTCTATATTATATGGTGTGGTTGCGGGGTGGTGTTTGACGTTTTGGGAAACTTTTTATATTAAATAAAGGTGGACGGGTCTTGAGAATGGTACCGGTATGCTGTTGGTTTGGTAAAAGATGGTTCTGGTAAAAGGTACAAACTCAAAGTAGATCTTTTCGTTTAATCTTGCGGGAAGGAAAACGGACTGTAGAGCAAACATTTGAGTATGTACAAGTATACAAAATGTATAATTTTGGAATCTTTATGAAACCAGATAATTAAATATACAGACAAAATTTTGTTCTATTTCAATTTACTGTTTATAATTGAATACAAACATCTACTTGTGAGTGAATACTTTTTTAAAGCAAATTCCGTCGATACGATTTAAGTCGAGTTGGTACCATCTTTTACTAAACGCTTTATTAACGTACGTTTATTTGATTTATAAACATTATTTTAGAATTATTTTAAATACCGATGGACTTTTAAATTTTATCTAACTTTTCAATATAAGGTAACTCAAGGAAATTCGGTCACCCAAAGCGGAAAATTTTTTGAATGTTTCTGCAAGCATGTTTAAAAAAACTGAGATATCAAAATACAGTACATCTTTTACGAAGAAAAAAAATTGAAAACATCTTAGGAGTAATGTTGACTTCACATGAAGCCAAATTGTAATAGGGGCGATTTGAGTATGTTCCGTCAGGTTTAGTTAATTTGGCCATTTTAATTCGAAAAAATTTTTTCATTTGTTTTCAAGGCAAAATCGATAAAAATCTTTTACTAAAACAAAAATTCCAGTCGCTTCAAAAATGAAATTAGTCTTGATAAGAGCTAAATAAAAACCTAGCTAACAGTTCTCTTAGTGGGTCCGCTATGGGTGTAGCTAATTCGTCTATAATTCGGATTAATTCTATTCAAAACAAGTGAAAATAGTTTGCAGAATTTTGAAATAATTTATAATCCATATTTTTCACATTTTTTTAGCTACTTGTATATCTAATTAATCTTTCCCATAAAGTGGGGCCGAGTAAACATGTGTGTGGCAGAATTCTATCGAATCACCTCGAGTTACCTTATAAAACAGAATGGAAAAAATAGAAAACTTTAGTAAAAGATTGTAATCAAAGTAACTTTGATAATAATAATATTTAAATAAATTCTAATAAAAAAAAACCTCAAATCATCTATCGAATATTTTTATCCAAGTAAAGAACTTTCAACGTCAGCATAGAACTCTATATCAATGCACTGGTTTACTTTGAATACTAATTTTCCTCAACTAATCCAAACAAATGCCTATACAATATATATCTCAAAACTATAAGCCTCAACAGAATCTCTCACACCCCTGTCTAACCCCGCCACTGTTCTGCCTCTCTGACTCCAGCAGCCCTGCCGAGTTCGCCGGCCTCCTCGTGCAAGCAGCCTAGCACCTCGTCGCCTTCGCCGCCGCCAGGCACCACGGGTCCCACACCACCAGCTGTCACCACCACCAGCAACACCACCACCTCGCTCCACTGGCCGAGCTCTCACACCGTCCACGATATCCTCTCGGGCGCCATCCCGGGCCTGGTAGCGGACAACCTGGCGCGCCACCACCACCATCACCACGAGCAGCGGGCCGAGAGCGAACAACATCCCCATCCGCATCATCACCATCATCATCATCATCCCAGGCACCAGCAGTATTACGCCTCGAGCCTCTACCACCACCATCACCACTTGAGCCAACAAGCGACGGCGGCCGCCGCGGCTGCGAGTGCCTCGGCCGTCGGCGCGGCAGCGGCGGCTGCTCATCACATGCAGATCGCCGCCGCCGGCAACGAGAGCTTTCACGCCTGCGATTAGTGAAGTTTATTAAGGATATATAAGTGGAGTTCGATGGCGTTGAACAAGTATATAATATGGATATACGTGTGTATATGTGTGGAGAAGTGATATATGAAGAGTGGCGTGCTCGATTTTGAGTTGGATCGGTGTGGTTCTCTAGTTATGTCGGATCGAAAAATTTCAAGGTAGTTGAGAGAGTTATTTTTTAGCTAGTTAAAAGTTAATTTAAGATTATAGTTTTTAAGGAATCGTGCGCTTCCGTGGAACGAAATGTCAATGAATGATGAGAAAAAAAAACAGGTTGTATTATAGGAAAAGAGTGACTTTTGCGCTGTCCAAAGTCAGATCTTTTTGAATAATGTGTATTTGTGTGTTAGAATTGTTGATTCGGTATATATAACAAATGTAAGCGATCCGTATTTCTCAAATTTGTTGTTGAGAGTATGCTAATTTGCAGAAATACCTTCGAAACGTTTTTCTTTTTTAATGATTCGAGTGAAATTGGAAATTCTAAATAAAAAAAAAAGCACTTGTAAATATATTATATGTAGTGTAATAAAGAACGGCAGGTCTCGAGCGAAAGATAATTTACGAGGATCAACGTTCTCCCATGTAGTCAGTATGTAAGTAATAAGTCTAGATAGACCATTTTATTAATGAGTGCTGCAGATAACGTAAAAATGAGTTATTATTTGCTAGATTTTCAAAGGACTGATAAGTATGTATAAACGGCATATGATCCGTCGTGAAAGTGTGGACTTCGTATGATTTAATCACGACGGCATCGTTTGCTCTCCTGCCCGCGTATATCCACGTGTTCCAATTTCCCGAGAGTGTTTGTTTCTCATTTTGTATTAAAAAAGTGCCTTTTGATTAATTATTTATAATTAAGCTATTTAATTTTTATCTCTCGAATAATGATAATAAACGTCACGTTCGTTTTTCCTCAATCAACGTATAAATCACTTCGAGCAGCACGATCATTTTTTACAGTATTCTACAAAGCGAATCTTCGCTCGACGCATGCAATAATACGCAACAAAAGAATAATATTAGCCCGTTTCGAAATTGTAACGCATTACCCAAATTATCATGCGAAAAAACCCATCATCCTCTATTTATGTTCAAAAAGCATTGAATAAAAAGCATAAATCAAACAAAAAATGTTTTCTCGTTCTTTCGCCAAAAGATGTATACATTTTAATTAAACTTTATTTCGATCGCCCACGCAACAAGCATCTCGCCAACATATCAAACCACGTACACTACCCACCTACACTCCTCGAATTTCGACCTAATTCTCGAAACAAAACCTTGCGCACAATATCAAATCTCTCTCTCTCTCTCTCTCTTTCCTACGCCAACAAAACAAAATCCGCCCGCGCCATTGGCTCGTAAATCACGCCGGGAAAATATCCGTATCCCCCGTCACACACGACACAAAGCTCATCATGTAGCGTGATACGAATATCCGAGAAGCGTCGCGTCCTACACTCGTATCTCTTGCGCATCGGGGCGCATCCGTGCACAAGGTGACGAAAGGCGCGCGCGCGCGGGCGGTGCGCCCGGAGATTTCGCGGTCCGATATGCGGAACGCGCGCGCACTCTTGCTCTAAATTTAGAGCCTCGAAAAACCGAGCGAAAATCGGAAAGCGTGTGTGTATGTATGCGTCCGGTGGGCGAGTATATAGTGGTAGTAAGTATATACTTAACGATCGTACGACGAAGTAGCGAGGTTCTAGGAAGAAGGCGCCGAGTAGACGAGGCTTTTCTCTTTGACGAGGGCCGCAAGTGAGCATATGGGTGTGGGTGTGGGACTCTCTCGGCGTGACTGGTCAGATTGCGGGTATAGGAATATATATGTGTCATACGATACGTTCCGAGGATCGGCTGTGGGGATGTATAATCGGAGACGGGTTTGCGGGTGATGATGAGGAACTGATGGGGCGAGGATGAGGAGATTTTTTTTGGTTCGCGATCGGGTTAGCGTTTTATCGTTCATTAGGGCGATTTTAAAAAACGGAGATCCGTGCAAAAGATTAATTTTATGAGTATAGGTATATATCTCTAAAAGTTAAAATTGAGGCAAAAGCGAATTTAGCTTTTTTTTAGAAGACTTTGACAACGAACAATATTAATTCTTCTAAGAGCTATTTGATTGAATATACAATGAGAAAAGGATTTGTTTACCGTTAACATGGCATTGTAACTGTTAACATACGTATGTTTAAATATGACCAAATATAGGCATTGTAACAGTTATAATGCCATGTTAACAGTTAAGTTACCATGTTCTCATAAACAATTTTAATATGTTACCTGAGAACATTAATATTGTAATAATTAAAATATGCTTATTATAGTAGTTTTTTAATCTAATGACCAATTTTTTACCAGGATAATGTTGTTTAATAACAAAAACGTTTGAAATAGAAACATCATTTATTTTTTTACTCCAACGTTTCGGACATTTTTATTGTTTATCCTGATGAGGGACATAAATAATAAAAATGTCCGAAACGTTGGAGTAAAAAACTAAATGGAGTTTTTATTTCCAACCTTTTTGTTATATAACAACATGATCCTGGTAGAAAATTGGCTATTAGATTCAAAAACTACAATTTACAAGAACTTCTACCATCAGCTTCTTTCAAATCTGAATATGTCTATTAGTTAATATAGATATTGTAATTATTACAATATCACATTTTATTCTTAAACATGTCAAATAGTTGTATTTCAAATAGATAAATATGTTAACAGTAACAATATTCTTCTCTCAGTGTAGGAAATGATTTATGACGAAAGGCTTTTAAATTTTAATTTATAATTTGATATGTAATACACATTAAGATATTAATGTGTTTTATCACAATAAATTCCATATGCAAATATAATTTAATGAAAAAATAATTCAGTTTACGTATTGAGTATTATATCAAATGCACAAAAAGCAAATTTTCGAAAAAAAACTCATCTACGCATGTCTGCAAATGCATTCGAAAAAAAAATCGACTCGCAATCTTAAATGATTAAGGCACGAGTCATCGTAAATCATTTTGCCATATAGTACGCCACGACTATATATGCGAAGACACGCGAGGATGCAAAAATATTGAGTGCAAGTGTAAGTAAACACAGAAACAGCATTTGCGCCGATAAAACGCGCTGATAAACGCGCGCGACTTTTTCGAAACTATTTATAACCGAGACATTTACATTTTAGCTCGTATAAAAATATTTTCAAAACATGCGACCGCGCGGTTATATAGTCATCGACGTATCGAGCATACGAACGCGCGCGCGCGCGTGCGCATACACAGCAATTTTTCGCAAAGCATTAACGTTCGCACAATTATAGAAAGTTATAATATATCCTGTACGCCGGATCAGAGCCTCGTTTATCAATAAAGATGCACGTGGCGCATACCCGCGTTATTTTGCGAATTAAATTCAAACGATAAAAAAAGGGGGGAGGGGAAGGAGCACATACATATATATTATTGTTGCGAGGACGATAAAAAATGTGCGTAATCGACGCGCGCACATATGCAATTGTAGGCTTGCAAAATAACGTGCTGTATTATGCGGTTCGCGCGCGAGAGGGAAAATTCAATTTATAGAGGAAATACAATGCGGGAGCAGACGAAAGATTCGAGTTTGCTGAGCTCGTGTAAACGCGAGTACTCGCGACACACTCTGCACGTAATGTAATTACAATAAAACCGCTATTGTTTACAGCAGAAGCGAATAAACATGACGCTACGCTCGCAGAAGAGAGAGTGAGAGAGAGAGAGAGAGAGAGTAAAAAGAAGTATGCAAGAGTCGTTTTACACTCGTTTCTTTTTATTCCTTCGTCACCTCGCCACATTTCGCCGCGTCCCTCTCGTCCAGTAGTCGTCTCGGCGGGCAATATTCCTGATTAAGTCGTAATGCGTGACCAAGTTAATAGCGGTATTGTAATGTGTAGATTAAAAAATTAATGAAAACCCGAAACGAAAAAATAAAAAGCGCGCGTGTACCTTCAATTTACACTTTGGAAATATGAGAACTTCTCACGAATTGAACGCTATATAGCATCGGATAAAGGTATATTATAGGAAAAGACATGACTTTAGAAGTAATTTAAATTTATACTTTTCGTTACGAATTTCGTCTTCTAAATACTAATTTGCAACATTATACTTCCTGAACATATTGATGCACGTAAATGTACTATAAATTTTTAGATTTTCCATTGAAAAATCTTAATTAAAAAAAGTAATAGTATATTACGCACCATGGGAGGAAAAAACTTGGACAGTCCACAGCTCGTGTAAATTGCCACCCGAGCCGAAGGTAAGGGTGGCAAACACGAGCTGGGGGCTGGCCAATTTTACTCCCGTGGTGCGTATACTATTTTTCCTCACATCGAGGCCGAAAATGCCATATTTCCGTTTCCGAGCCGGGCGGGAATGAGGCACTTTCGGCCCGTTGTGAGGAAAAAAAAACAATCTAGTTATAATTAACCTCAAATTTACCATAGGACACAATGATCATCGAGACCCTACAAAGCAGTTAACCACAAAAATTATCTAATACACTCCATTCGTCATGATCGAAATATAATCGCAATCAGCGGTGAGAACAGCCTTCTCACGCGTTCTCTCTCTCTCTCTCACCCATAAACAACCTCGGCTTTCCCGCCGCTGAAATTTATGCGGCCGTTGAAAAGGCCTAAAGGCGATTTTCAGTCAATCACTTACACCGGCAAATGGCCGTGCGGGCTCTATACCAGTGCTGCATTTATTACGCCGGGTAATTTTTCTTAACAACCAAGATAGCGGCTTCGTGCGTATATATGTATATACGAACTATATAGGCGACAAAGGTGCGCGTTGCACGATTGCCCTGTCGCTTTATCTGGGCAATAATAATACATGTCGCGCGCGGATATCGCCGGGCGATATCGACGATTTAGCCTGAAATTAAAGGGCGCGATTGATTAACGCTTTCTATAGGTACATATATACCTATCGCAAGTGCGAGCAGATTCTTCACGCTCCTGTTGTAGCGCAGACGGCGGCGGTGGCGGCGGCGGTGAGCGCGCTAAATTTACGGACGTCCGTAAATCGTGGTCATTGAAATGAAAATCGGGCTGTAAAGCCGGGGTTTTATGCGCCGCGGCGGCATTGATCAATTTGATAATGTTGTTCGAGTGAGAAAGAGTGATTGCGCGTGTTAGGTGAGAGATAACGCGTACAGCAGTATAGCAGTAGTATAAGTTTGTTGTGGGGGTATATAATGGCGCGCGGGAGCTCTAGGAGTTGCGCGTATTTAAAATTGAAGTCGTATACGTCAGCGTTAATTGTTCATAATAAATACGGCGGCGCGCGACAATGACGTCGCATTGATTTAAGTTATACACCTATAATTTTCGGATTGACAATAAAAGTATTTACGGCGCGTCGTTAAATTTAGCAGTCTCCGCGGCGATTTATAATCTCGTGTGAACCGAGCAATAATTTTTCGTCCCCCGCGTGGAATGCCTGATGTTATGCGGTAAGCTTTTTCTATAATATAAATATTTTAATTAAATTAATAAAAAAAAGAAAGAAAAGGCGTCCTGATAAAATATATAATAGCGCTATTGTTATTAAACGAACTGAGCCAGTTTATACTTTTAATAGAGCAGATCATATTGTTTGCATACATGCGGAGAAAATTTTTGGGTAGAAACAACTTATCCCAGTAATTTTGGTAGCTGCTTCAGTTGTTTAGGTTGTAATGAATCGTAATGTAATTTTGATCGGAAAACTCTGTACGTACTCTCTAAAGTTGAATTAGTACAAAAAACCATTAAACATTAGTAAAAATTGCTCCACCGTAGAATTAGTCAATATTCGCTATTTAAACTAGTAAAATTTTGACTATAATGTTTAGTGGTTTTTTCACTAATTTAACTTTAGAGAGTAGTAGCGCTTACAATTTTTTACCGATTGATCTGAAATTTTAACTGTAGCTTAATAGTAACATTCTCTGGCGAACCACCTAGGATTTTTTTGATTCATTAAAATTCACCAATTTTATTAACGATTTACTATGACGATTCACTGACGATTTTTGTATAAAAAAAGAAAGGTTTACCTTCAAACTAATGCCATTTTTTAAAATTAATATTTCAACAAAATCCTACGTACTTCATTACATTTTTGCATATAATTTAAAAATCTCTTTCGTTTTTTAGCTACGACCGCTTCTCGGGAGAGTCTTATGTTTTCACCAGAGCTAAAATTGTAATACTTCAAATTCTAAAAATTTACAATATAAAAATTATTTTCCACCAAAAACAAGTCCATTTTAAGGGTTTCCGAGGATGTATGTATGACTGTATACTTATGTATGTGATCAAGTAACCCGATTATCTCAATGAATTTTGATCAGATCTGATTGGAAATAATACCAGACCTTCGTCTTAATATACATATACATGATGTATCTATTTTGAAAAAGATCCGTTGAAAAACATAAAAATGCGAGCACAAATAAAATTTTGAAAAACTTGATTTTTAAACGTAATGTATCGAAAATTAATTTTCAGTATAAATCTAACTATCGAACACATGCTATTGTTAGAACTAATTAAATCACATCTTTTTTATATTGAACATTTTTTTTATACAATCAATTCTTGATGCGCTATAGAACCCCAAAAACGATTTTTAACGTCGATTTTGAGTTATAACTTAGCAGGATTTGATTTTCCACAAAATTTGTTCAATGCAAAAGTTATAGATAATATTAAAACAAAACTTTTACCTCTTAGGATACTTTTCTGCATAATAAATTTCTGACGAGCTAGACTCATAAACATGATTTTTGAACACCTAAATACACTTGAAATAGTAGATTTTCTCTTAGGAATCGTCCATAAACTACGTAGCCCGATTTTTTAACACTTTAACCCCCCCCCCCCCCCCCCCGACCCTCCATGCCGTCTAGAGTGGTTTTTACTGCAACCCCCCCCCCCAGAATGGTACGTAGTTTTTTTACAGAAATGTTAAACATATTAAAATGAATGTTTTAAAAAAAATTGATTTAATTCATTTTTATTTTAATTAAATTCGTTGAAAACAAATGGCGACATTAACCACTGGTGTAAATCATTTACAATAGGAATCGATACGTCTTCCACGGATTTTGGTTCCTCCAAAAAATCACTATCCACATCTTCATCTTCAAACCATTCTATAATAGGCTCCAAAAAATCGAGTTCACACAGTAATTCCGTGTCTCGCTTTGAAAGAATCCTTTTTGCACGCAGCTTTTTTGTATTAATGTTTCTGCCATGTAATGCTGCAATATGCAGTTTGTTTTGTTTTTTTGTGGCAAAATATGCACCACACGTATCACATATTCTACCTAAAAATTGTAAGTTATCTATTTAAATAAAAAAAAACTTACAAATATCAAAAAATTTGTTTTACCTTCAATTTCATCGTGTACTGAGGGACAGTAAAAATCGTACGGTACAGGCATATTATTTGCGGTCACCGGTTTCAACCCAATAGAGAGTCTCATAAGAAGATCGGGAAAGTCATCTTTTTTTTCAGTGATTTCTGGAGGTGGTACAATCAGAAGACCATCATTTGTCCTACGCAATGGGAAAGGAGGTGGAAGAAAACCATTGCTCATAGGTAGAATGTTTTTCAAGCTACTCCTCCACTCTCCACAACAGTCCGGGGCGACACACGCGGGCGCGCGGCGATCCCATGGCGCGACGGCCAGTTAACCCATTCCCTTTTCCGTCTTATACATAGATTAGACAACCCCCCCCCCTCTCCCCCTGTAACCTCAGCGTAGCTTTTCAGTAAACCCCTCCCCCCCTCCTTAAACTGTCCACGTAGTTTATGGACGATCCCTTATAATTCGACAGAAATATTGAATACAAAAGTTGTCGTTTGAAGCATGGTGTTATAAAATAATATATTAGTATTTAAGATGTAACAGTTTTTGCAATTCTAAAGATATAATCTCTTGGGTAGTAGCGGTCGTGCCTTACATATGTAATAGTACATTATGTAACAAGGGACTAAAGTCATACATTATTCCCGCGGGTGAGTTCACTGATCAGGCCAAGGGAATGATTGACTTTAGTCCCGCGTTACACATAGTACTTTATTCCCATCGCCACTGTGGCCACTTCATAGATTTGAAAAGTTATTTTGTACTTATGTGTTATAATTTTGTTAGTTTTAACCCAGTTCACCATAAACGTAAAAAATTAAACTATATTACTTTATTCTCGCATTATGCGGGAATAAAGTAAAAGAGGGAATTAGTCGCCACTTCTGCCCCGCTTTTCAGGCTATAAAATGGCCATTATAGTAGAGATCGGAATAAAATAGTTTTTGCATCATAGACAGCAGGAAGTTGACGCGACGATCGAGGCGAGGTGCGCAGGGGGTGCGGCCCTCCTAGTTGTTTAAGGTGCTTTGCTGTGACTGGTAGGGGTAAGCTGAGGAAGATCACGAAAAAAAAGAGATTTAACTGCGATATTTGCCGCACTCTGGATTCGCATCTAAAAAATTGTTAAAAAATTTTTTTAAGTACTTTAAGAGTTTTAACATGTACACAAAATCGAATTACATTATATTAAACAATTTTCATAAAAACAAACTCCAAAAATGAATCTTGATTTTGTGCGCACAAGGTAGGTAGTATTATTCCTTAAGAACCAGATGTTCGAACCATTGCAGACTTCTAATTTAATTTTTTGTTATTCACATTTGTTTTTAAGTCTTCAAATATTATTGCCAGCATTTCACTAATGTAAAATATAATTAGCAAAATATTCCTTTCTTTCGAACTTACAAAGAGGCAAGTAAATTTTCCAGCTCAAGTTTGTATCACGGTGAAAAATTATGTAGTAAAAATTACTATTCTCGATAGTAAACATGGGACAGGCTCATTTTCTCATGAAAATTACTACAACATACAGTAAAAATTGCTACTTATATAATAAAAATTACAAAATAATAGCAATTGTTACCATAAATTATAGCTTTCATGAAAATATGAGCCTGTCCCATGGTTATTATAAAAAATAATAATTTTTACTACAAAATTACATAACATAAACACCCACGTTTACGACAACCAGCGCATTCACTCCCCGATAAATCACCCTCCTCGCGCGAAAAAACCGGTTGCTCGACAAAGGCAGATTGTCACCGAGCTAATTGAAGAAAGCACCCTCTTCTTCTCTCTTTCACTCGCGCGGCAATTAAAAAGCCAAACCGCCGCCCTGCTGCATCTCTCAAAAAGCAAAAACGATAATAACGAGAAAAAGCTCACATCACGTGTTCGTCATTTTTTCCTCCGTCCGGCGAATCCGCATATGCGCGCGCAAAGGATAGACGCGACATCGCGCAAGTATATAACATAATGAGGAGTCGCACGAGCGGCCTTTTTGAAACCCGAATAAACGGCTCCGCCCTTAGGCGAACGAGTGCGGCGCGAGTGAGAGCTGGGAGAGAGCGAGAAACGGCGGCTACCGAAGCGCCGACGGATATTATGTGGAAGCGGTGCAGGATCGATGCACCGCAGTAAATCATTTTTGTTGGTCGTACGCTTTTGCATATGGCGTCTGGGGAAGGTGGTGTAGTGGGTATATATTGAAATGTGACGATCGAGAGTTGATCAAAGAATCGAACGCGTTGTATGGGTATATGAGTGTGTGTGTGCGTATAGAGGAATATAGGCGTGTGAGGAGGGCGTTTGTGAAGGCGCAACTGGTACCGAGAAATATTTTATTGCGCCGTGTTGAATGTGTATGTGTGTGTCCGAGCCGAGGCTTTCGGTTCATGGTTTTATGGGGATTGACTAATGAGTTCGAAGTACGGTAATACGGAGTCGAGTGGAATTATTGGAGGGATTATATTTGACGTATTTAGGGTTTCGAAAGTTATGGTTCAAAGTATTTGCGTAGTGCTAGAAAATTCAGAATGAAAATAGTTTGGGTATGGTGACTTCACCAATATCCGAACAGTCACCAGTTAACGAACATTTCCTTTAAATATATGAAAATATCAAGCTTTCTATGTATTGTTTATCTAACATG
Source organism: Torymus aiolomorphi (assembly GCA_036365515.1). Lineage (NCBI taxonomy): Eukaryota > Metazoa > Arthropoda > Insecta > Hymenoptera > Torymidae > Torymus > Torymus aiolomorphi. Next base: position 147,912,835 of record CM070877.1, read on the forward strand.
ACGATAATTTTCGAATCTTTGAAAATTTTTATTTCATTTTACATAAAGATTCTACATAAAAGAAATTATCTTGTTAAGAATAAAATCATAAAATCGCCGCTATTGAGTGTTTATTCACTAGCGAAACGTATTTAGATACTAAGATGGCGTGTTCATTTACTGGTTTTTAGGAGATATTTACAGATTTCTTTTAAAGAAAATTACATCTTTTATTCTTTATCTAAAATGTTGTCATTGACGTAAAGTTTCAAGATTTAAAAATACTAATTAAAAAAGATTTTTTTTTTTAATCCATTTTTATGAATTCTCTTAACTAAATAACGAAAATTGAAATTTCCTTATTCGTTCATTCACTGGTGAAGTCACCCTATCCGGTATATGAGACGTTTGTTATGATATTTATTATGAATGGATAATAGTAAAAATAATATATTTTATACGTCGAATTTTAAATTATTAATATATCATAGACGCGTTAAACATATTGTCAAAATATATTGACAAGGACTACATGTAGCCTGTATATTAACAATATTTTGCACATACTATGTGCAAAATACATAGGTATGGCTCTGATGCCGTGAAATTATAATGCTTATATTTCACCCATATATCGACGCCCACTACGAAAAGACGATTCTGGTTCCAACGAACACTAGCCCATTTCACCGTTTGTAGCGAAGGTATTATTATACTAGTGAATCTATTCACTAGATTGTGGTGAGGTCTAACGAAGAGTAGAGAACAGTTAGTAAGATTTTTAAAAGTTGTCAATACTATTTTTTAGTTTTTTAAAAGAATTTATTGTAAAGATTGCATTGGTAATGTAGGAAATCATGGTTTCCTTTATATTCATTTTGAAATTTTCCACGATGAACTTCGATTTAGGCAAGAAAAAGTTGGTTTTCCACGATCCCCAAAAAGTGTTCCCCGTTTCTGGGCACATTAATTTTTCATGGAATTGTGAGTTCTAACAATCCTTAAGGTGGCTTCAGCGGTCTAGTAGACCTAAGGTTATGAAAACATATTTTAATGATTTGCAATTTATTTTAATGATTTGCATTTTATTTTAATGATTTGCAATTTATTTTAATGATTTGCAATTTATTTTAATGATGATAAGCAATTGCTTATACATTTCAATTTAAAAACTGATAAAACAGGAAAAAGGGTTCTTGACACAAGGAAACAAATTTTTGTTAGCAAAAAATTTTTAGTGGACAAAATCTATTTTTTCAACATTGGAAATTTTCAAACCAAAATTTTGTTCGTTATGTTAAGAACCATTTTTCCTGTTATATAAGTTTTTAGATTAGAATGTGTAAATGCCAATCATTAAAATAAATTTTCATAACTTTAGGTCTACTAGATCGCTGAAGCCATCACTTTAATACACAGTATTACAAAATGTTTTAAAAGTATTCTAGGACATCCACATAATTATTACAACGTTTTTTTTTTTATTATTATTTCAACGAAAAATTAAAAACGATAAAATAACGTTATTTACGTTATTTACAGTATGTAATGGATAGAAATAGTAATTCAACTTAAAAATTAATTTACTTTAACATAATTTAGAAAAAAATAAGAGGGGCCAAAAGTGAGCAAAAAAGTCATTCATTATATCATTTTGAATGATACTCAGCTACCAAGCTGTTTTACCAACCCGGAGACACGTTAATTTATTCCTAAATATTTAAAGAAGAAGCAAAAATTGTTGAAAAAAATATTATATTACCTTTGTAAATTCTGTATTTAAAATACCGGGCACGAAATATGTTGAATAAAATGATATTTTACATCATAGTTCTCCGACGCCGTCACATATCGTCAGATGCAACAAACGCGTGGTGGCCGGTTATAGGCGCTGACCATCAGTGGGCCACTTTCCTTTATATTACTCATAATAAAATCTATGCTTTAATAATGATTCACTATTGCCCATATACATCGTCAATACTTTGTGCAGTATGGTAACTCTGGATAATTCAGCCATACACCTAATTCGACCAAACACACGCACACACACACACACATACATACACACACATACACACACCCACACACATACTTCCTCATTCCCACTCTATGGGAAAGCTTAATTCAACATATAAGTCGCTAAAAAGTTTGAAAAATATGGCTTATAAATGATTTTAAAATTTTCCGAATCTCTTTCACTTGTTTGCAAGAGAATTAATTCAAAAAGTGGCCGTATTAGGTTACACACTCTAAATGTACAGTTAGCTAGTATTTTTTAGCTCTCAGCAAAGCTAATTTTAATTTTTGAAGTCTTCAAATTTTTTTTATTAGAAGATAGAATGTATTTTAATATCTGTTTATAGGTTTTTGTCAATTTTGGTTTAAAAAAAGAAAAACTTTTTGGATTAAATTGATCGAATTAACTACACGTGACACGAAGCACAGTAATTAACACACTCTTTTTACATTTTGGCTTCGCGTGAAGTCAATTATATCACTTCTAGGGTATCCTTAATTTTTGTCTCCGTAGAAGATGCACTTTATTTTGATGTCTTTTGCTGTTTTTCTTCCAAAATATGCTCGCAGAAACATACAATTTTCCGCTTAAGATGATGGTCGAATTACCCAAAATTACCTTATGTTGGCTACAGTCTAACTTTTTTATTCAGGTAATTAACATAAATTAATGAAAAAAAAAATGGTTAAAAGAGGTCTACAATCATTCACAAAGTGCATACACAAACTGCACATCATAGTATAGCCCTTCGTAAAAAAGCCGCAATAAATATCATTTGAATTACTGCTTTGATCGCACGCCTCTTCCGTTCTGGCGCCTCTCATCTTCCTCGCTACACCATCACCACCCCAAAAAAAACACTTCGCACTTCAGCCTTCTTACCCGAAAAACTACTGCACTCCGCGCACGCACGCGCGCGTGCGCAATGTATTTTCGTGGCATCGCATCTCGCGAGAGCTCAAAGGTAAGTGCATCTGGTACAGGCCTTCGCTATTTCGCTAATTCGTTGCCAGGCGCGCGAGCGCAGCGTTGTGTCTATTTTAAAAATATGCGCATCGAAGTGAGGCGCGCGCGCGCGCGCAAAGGGAGGGAGACAAAAGCGAGGGGGCGCGGTTTTTATCGCTATTAATCTGACGCGGGTGCGAAAGGGGTTGGTTGCTTGTAAGATGAAGATTTTTTTGCGAGGTAAGAGGGTGGGTTGGGGGATGAGTACCGGAAGGACCTCTTCGCGGGTAAAGGAGCCCCATTAATCAGGAGGAGTCGGTGCGCTTTGTGGTGGCGAAAGGGGTGTGCGGGTTTTCAGCGAATCTTTATATACTTGTTGATTTGGGACGGCGATGATTTTTCGCCGCCGAGGAATTATGTGGGAATCGGCTGGATGTGGTGGGAGAGTATTTATGGGGAGTTTGGGTTGGGCTGATCTACAGCATCGTTGGTGGATTTTTAAACGTATATATTATCCGTTTGGAAGATGAATTCATTTATAACCTTTATTTTCATAGTCTGAAGAGTAAAACCAACAAAATATATCTATCTAAACTTGTTAAAAAATAAATAAAAGTTGCGGAATTCGGGTCTCCTTGATTATAATTGCTCCTATGGTATATGTAGAATAAGTAAATTATCAGTTAGAATATTTTTCTTATTTATTTTTCTAAAAAAAAAAAAACATTTTAAGGTTTCGAATAGAAAAAAGAATTTCATATAATATGTAACACCTGCCTCGCGAAAACAATTTTATGATTCTTTGTTGGGTCATGCTGGGATGAACTTGTTAATAGTCAGATATAATAACATTTTTTATAAGATTATAAAGCAATAAAAATATATTGAAAAATTTTAATAACTAAACTTAATTATGAACGAATTCAATAATCATTGATGTAGGACTTTGATATTAAAAAAGGATTTTAACTATACCTTAACGAAAACATTTCTATAACTTAAAGAAATCTTCCGATCAGTAAATGATTCTTTTTCCAAAACATTTCCAAATTTTAGCAATCAGAAGCCATTCAACTCCGAAACCAGCTCATTTTCGAAAATAACTCCCACATAAGGGCGCGGGATCTAAAAAACCCAAAACCGCACAGGCGAAAACAAATCACAAAGACCGAAGAATTAAAGACCGAACCGAGGCTCTCGCTTGCGCGCATCTCCCTCCCTCTCTCTCTCTCTCTCTAGCACACACGCGCGTTTTACAGACAGAAAGAGAGAAGGCCGGATGCCGCGCTTTCGCCGGCGAGAAAGATGAGAGCGACACTCGCGCTTGCTCCGAGAAAACGAGCAGGAAGAAAATTCAGCAGAGCAGCGACGAAGACGACGAAGAAGAAAGCGCGCGGTGTGGATGACGAAAAGGGAAGGGAGTCGAGGAGCTTATATTCCAGGTTTGCATGGCGGAACGCCCCTGTCCGTGTACTTATATACGCATCGGGAGGAGTCTCCCCGGTACACACCGCACGCTAGAGTAAGTATAGATATACGACTGCGAGAGCGAGAGAGAGAGAGAGAGAGAGAGAGAGAGAGAGAGAGACAGCAAGTATTAGCGGTTCTAATGCAGTCACCGTCTTTATACGCGGCCCGCTGCATTTATTATATACGAGACGCGAGAGATTTTTTTTTTTGTTGGAGGCGGTTGAGAGGAGAGGTCAAAGGGAGACTGATGGGGTTAATTTTAAATGGAGACGTGGAGCGGCGGCTTGTGATGGGAAGATTGAAAAAGTTCGTTTAGGTGACGTTTATTTAATGACGGATGCGTATTCTCGGCGGCTTTTTTTTCGGGAGGGGTGACTGGGAATTGGTTGACATATTGGTTTCGTCTTTATTTCCGTTGTGGAGCTATTATATGAATTGCTGCAGCTTGCGGTTTCTTTTTTTAACGAATGCAGTGAAAAATTGTTCAAAATTTGCTTTGTAGACGAGGTATTATTATGAAAGTTTATTAAGCTTTTCGCAACCGCAAGGATAGCATGAAACAACGTAAGACGTATATTTTTGCCATTAAAAAAATTTTCGATTTGCATTACATTCTTTCAAGTCAAGGAAAAACAAATTTATCGGGTATCATATCGGGTTCAGCTCAATATTTAATATTGCAATAGATATATATTTATAAAAAAAACTCAATTATTATATGTTGTCGCATATGATTTTTCGTAATGAAAGGGTCAGACAAGAGTATATTGGTAGATATTATCTGCCTTCAGTAACCTACGATAGCAGGATAAAAGCCGACTCCAAAGCCCAACCTATAAAACTCTAAAATTTCAACACCTCTAAAAAAATAACTCCCCTCTCCTCTCCCACACAAGTAGCAACTATACCTACTAACACCCGTTACTTCAACCGTTCAGTAGGAGTCGAGCTTACACCGCGCGCGTGCTGCGAAGGCACTGACACGCGACCGCTTCTGGCTCGCCTCGTACCCTCCCTCTAATATAATACCTACACACCACGCGTTTCGCGGATCGTTCGCTAGAGCTGCAGCCGATGGGCATTACGCGTATAGCGTGCAACGTGCTGTGTGACAAATTTCGTTATGCCCGTTTGCGAGCGCCGCGTGGTTATATATCGCTTTGCGATCTCGATCGAGCGTGGGATAGTCGCGCGCTCGCGAGGAGCAGCTAATAGCGCCGAAATTTAGTGCGCGAGGTTGGGAAGGAGATGGAATGCGGATATTGGGTTAATTATGTAAGGGTAAGAGGGTGTTGGGAGAGGTTTTAAGAAAGAATGTGATTGGTTGGGTAAAGAATTGGGTAAGGTTCGTTTCGTTTGTATGGCAATAGATTGGGAAATGTTAGTTATGAATAGTTTAGAATGGATTTTTGATGTTTGGGTCGAGTATAAATGTGATAATTTGACAAAGTAAATTCGAATTTCTCGTTTCCAAATAGTTGTCAAAAGGAGAACTAAGAGTATTAACTTTTTTTCAATGTATTCCAAAAACAATAATAAAACCTAAAGTTCATTTTTTCGACCCCTTTGAAAAAATAACATAAAACAATCTCTTATGTGCCAATATGCTGAATCCTCAATCCAAAGACAAATATTAAATAATTTCCTTATAATTTTCCCACATAATTAATCCTTTACATCATTTTCGCGACAAATCCGCAGCAACCCTGAGACCCATAAATCAGTAAAAACGCAAATCGCTAATGGCCAGACATTCCCTTTAAATTACCATCCACTCCCCTTCCCTTTTGACATTTTCACACACGACGCCGTCGGCGCGCACAACATAGACGCTGCACGCGCGGAAAGGAAATAGATTAAAAGCTCGCCGCGCTGCATCTGCGCGCACGAAAACGGGAATTGCATTTATTAAAGACGCCGCGCGTGCGCGCGCGCGCCCTCGTTAAAAGAAAGAAAAGAGAAACCAAAACCTGAAGTCTCTCGTCGGCTATTTGTACTCCCATGCGTGCCGCGCATTTTTTGCGTCTGCGCGCGAGCTCTCAACTTCCCTCCTCCTATTATCTCGCGAAAGCTCCGAGGCAAGACTTTGTTAATTACTGCGCGCGCGCGCTCGCCGAAATTCGTCTTTGGGGAGAAAGAGAGAGAAGCTCGTTCTCGAGTCATCCTCCATTTGTCGTCTTTTAGGGATTGAGATCTCAGGTTCTCCGTTGTTTCGGAGTATCGGTGCAGTCTGGGTGGATAGTTTTTTTTTCTTTTCGTTTTGTCTTGATGAGGCTGTGAAGAGTGAACAGATGTATTGAGTTCTCGGGATTTTTAGTGTTGAGTGAGTGGATGTTGTAAATTTTCTTGTGTAATATGGATGGCTATTCTGTCAACGGTGGCAAAAATTAATATTTTTGCAGGAAAATAAGGAATGGTACATGTAAAATATAAAATATGTAGAATATACAGAAAATTGAAGTTTCAAGGCCTAGGATAATCACTTCGAGACAAGTTACTCTAACTTTAATAATTATTATTCAATTTTGCTTTGCTGATAAATGGTAAAAAATAATCATAATCATAATTCTTAATAATTTTCCATTGCATTACATTGTATTACAATTCAGTTAGATATCGTTGTTAAAGTTTTTCATAAATTCTTTGTCCATTATTACATGATATCAAAACTCAATAGCATTCTGACCGCATAAGTTTTCAAATTATAGAATTATAATATTTTGAAAAAAACAATTCCTGTTATTATTTCTAAACAATCAGTTTTTACGATATCATCGATAATCAACCCATTCTATTATTGTACGTTATTTAGCAAAAATATCGTCTTAGAAATATTTTATACCACTCTAACCTCAAAATCACTCGTGGTATAAAATACCGTTCGAAACTAGTGCGTAAGTCGATTATTTAGGTGGTGTGACTTATTCAGCACACCAGCTAAATAATCGACTTCCCCACCCGTGTCGAAATGTACTATTTCCTCACACCGGGCCGAAAGTGCCTTATTCTCGCCCGGCTCCGAAACGAAAATATGGCATTTTTGGCCTCGATGTGAGGAAAAATAGTATACGCATCACGGGAGTAAAATTGGCCAGCCCCCAGCTCGTGTAAATTGCCACCCGAGCATTTGGCAATTTACACGAGCTGTGGATTGTCCAAGTTTTTTCCTCCCATGGTGCGTAATATACTATTATGTATACTCAGCAAACCACCGCACAACTGTTAATAAGTACACGCATAATTCACGCAGCAACAGCGCGCGCAGAAACGGGGGTAACGTCTCCTCTCGCATCCCACACATCGCGACCTCAACTCTCTCTCTCACCACATCATAATCATTTCGCGCGAAATAGAATAAAAATTCACGCACATTGTGCGGGCGATAAAGGCTGCCGATAAGAGACGCACGCAGCGCATCGAGGCGAAGCGACGCGCGGTAATCGCGGTTGCTGATGCCGCAGGGTTCGCCGACGCTTCCAACGAGCCGCACCGATAACCCCGCAGCCGGCGTGCGCACACGCCGTTTCGATAACCCCTTATAAGCTTGCACACACTTACTCTGAGTAAAAGTACAGATAATGATAGTGCGCGGAGAAAGAGAGAGAGAGAGAGAGAGAGAGAGAGAGAGAGAGAGAGAGAGAGAGAGAGAGAGAGAGAGAGAGAGAGAGGCTCATTCTTACGCGCGCGAGCTATTTACAAGCGTGCGGGCGATAAGAGGATAATTATTATCGCGGCGCGCTGAGTGGTGCGGATAGCTCATGCAGGGGTGTGAGAGGCGCGGGATTTTTCTGTATAGATGTGTTTGGCATGCGCGTGTGGGGAGAAGAAAAATTCTCGTACGATCGTGTGGCGAGTACTTATATCGAAAATTAATTGATTGATCGGTGTATGTGGTTTTCTGTAAGTATAGCGTGAGGCTGGCTGATGATTCTAAAATTACGCGGACTGTGACGCGTGGTGGGTTGATCGTTACGGTTCGTTTAGGTTTTTAATTAAATTTTGCTGATGATAAGGGAAGCGCATATATGCTTGAACTCTGGTGAGATTCGTTCGGAGGTTTGAAGAGGAGATAGTTAGAATCTTTTTCCGCTAGAGAAGTAGTTAGGTTGGGGGGCTGATATACTTCATGTGTTGATCGATTTGTTAAAGTTTTATCTCGTAGAAAACTTGTAACGAGTAAAAGATTTTTTATTTCTTTTTAACTGTAAAGTTTGGATAATCATTCGGATAAATAGAAATTTTGTAGTATTTATATTTTCGAAAAAGTTTTTATTATTCTTTGTTTTTTTTTTAGTTATAGTATTCGTTTACTGAAGATTTTTCGAATAACGAACTGGTATAAATAATTCAAATTGCACGAAATTTATGTATAAATACTGACTTCAAATTTTATAAGTCTATAGGGCGTCATATAAAGATAATGTCATGCGCGAAGTAATCACTTCTTTTGATATTTTTAAACATTGTACAAGAAAAATATGTTTAAAAAATCTGGTATAGACAAACAAATACATAAATAATATAATGTCAAATAATCGTATTATCTATCTACTAACAAGCAAAATAATTCACAAAAAATCATATATTTATAGTAATAAAAATACAAAAATATTTATTTAAAACCAATTGTTAAAATTAATTTGTGTAAAACCAAAATTAATAAAGTGAAAAATGATGAAAATAAATTATAACATATATTTTGAAAGATGTAGTTCATAGTGTCTACATCTGTTGAGAGTATGTGTAACTTGTCTGGCCGATAAAGGTTGGTAACTACAATAACGACAAATCAAGTGATATTGATCATCTATTAAAAATCAATAATTTTCTAATAAGTATTTTTAAAAAATCATAAAAATAAAATATACTTGAAAATTTAATCAAAAGGTTTGGTATTTATTAAAGAAAAAGAGAAAAGATATACATATGTATATATCTTCCAATATCACTTTGATGCGGTGACGTATCATGAATGTAACATGATTTACTTCCTTTTGGTCTTATATAAATAAATACTTTTGCATCGCTTTTACAGATCCATGGAATGAGTGAGGTAAATCTCACCTCGAGAACAATAATTTCAACATCATTCAATAATTACATATCTATTCTAAGGAGTTCAACATTAATAACTGTTTGAGTACTTTGGTTTGACTGGTTTCCCTAATCTCTCCTGCCAAAAACATTTCATCTACAACTGTATACACCTGAAATAGATAATATTGACATCATTGAAGGATTACAGGCTTACTGTTATGATCTGAAAAACAATTAAATACCTTATAAAAATTAAAAACCAGGTCTAATTCACAGACATTATGGAAGTATTCATTTAAGACCTCAACAAAGTTATGAATTCCTTCTAGGTAACATAAATTATTATCATTCACATCTACACATATACAAAAGTAAAGTCCAGCATAGCGCCTATATACAATTTTGAAATTCCGGAACTGAAACATAAAATCATTTCTTGTTAAAGTTCATACTCGCCTCATACATTCACTCAATTAGAATCAATAAAATGAATACTAACCTCCACAAAGTTTGTGTGCTTAGCGTCCCTAACTGTTACTACTGCATGTACTTCTTCAATGAGCTTCTGCTTCTCATCATCGTCGAAATTCATGTACCACTTGGCTAATCTTGTCTTCCCTGCCCTGTTTTGAATTAGAATGAAACGAATCTGCAACATACATTAAGAATAGATAATAATATATTCTTAGAACATTACATCGATTACAAGAATAGAAGAATATGAAATATAGCATTAATTTGCAACAAATAATATTTTTTTAGAAATAAAAAGTTTAATAGTTTGATATTTAATTGAACATCAATTTATTGTTCATATGACATATTTATTCATAATTCTTGATAAACAAATATTTCAGTGAACTGTACTTACCATTGTTAATGTTTTATTTTGCAGAACTTTGACAGAAACGTACTAATACTAATTTATTTTTGCTTGGATCGAATCTGACGTGAGATAAATTCCGCCCCTCTGCCAAGTGTCCGACAACATATATAGGTATCGCACTTGCACTGTATATTATAGTACATACTCACGACTTCGATTAATGATATTTCGATTTGGTGTCGATTGCTGCGCAGGCGCAAGATAAAAGACGCGCGCAGGCTTTCCTTGACATTGTTGCTGTTTGAATGATCTAATAATTATGAGCATTTTATTTTAATTCGATGATTATAAAAAATTATAACATTTATTTTTACGTAGAATGAAAAATATTTATTGAATATATACGTAGAAAATTTTTTAAAATTTGTTATCAACGTTTTATCAATTGAAAGAATGAGGTTATGTTTGTCGTCATTTAATAATTTGACAACAGTGGATGCAGATATCCACGTGTGTAATGCGAAATGTAAATCCAACTGTTTATTCAGTAGCTCCGATTTGTAAATTTTATTTGTTATGGTGTAAATATTTGTAAATAGTAACAATTTATATTCAAGATGAGTTTCAAAAATAATAAAGAGTTTATCGAGAAAGGAGATATAGTCATTTTGTACATAAATCCAAATAATATGCATCAAATAGAAGTGAAAGACAAAATTAAAAATAAGAAAGGTGAATTTGTGGATTACGTTTTTCAAACTACCTTTGGTGCTTTAAAAGTGATAAGTCTTGTGGGGCAAAAGTATGGTTCACAAGTAGATCTCTCACGAGGCTGGGCATTTGTTTTGCAACCTACTCCAGAACTGTGGACATTAACTCTTCCACATAGAACTCAAATTATTTATACACCTGACATAAGTCTCATAATTCATTTATTGGATTTGGTTCCTGGTAGTGTTGTCATTGAAACAGGTTTCTATTTTGTAGAACAAAATATTTTGAATCTATGTAAGAACAGTAAAATATTTTATATTATAGGAACTGGTAGTGGATCTTTATCACATGCTTTAGCAAGAACTGTAAGGCCAAATGGACACTTGCACACATTTGACTTTCATGAGCAACGTGTAATAATGGCTCGAGAAGAATTTAAAAATCATGGAATTGATGAATTCATTACAGTAAAGCATAGAGATGTTTGTACAGAAGGATTTGGAGAAGAGCTTGATCATAAAGTTGATGCTGTATTTTTAGATTTACCTCATCCATGGTTGACTATTGACTCTGCAGTTAAAGCATTAAAAAAGAAAGGTAAACATTGTGTTGTTGATATTTTATTATTTTTGCATTATGAAAAATCAAAATAATTATATTTCTACAGGTGGAAAATTATGTTCTTTTTCTCCTTGTATTGAACAAGTTCAAAGGACATGCACAAAATTATCATCAGCTGGATTTATTGGAATAGAAACATATGAATGCTTGCAAAGGGAACTAACTATTGTACAAAAAAATTTATTTGTATTGGATTTAGCAAGTTGTGCAAATAAGGTTTGTAGATACCTCAGTATTAATCAACTAACAAATTTTTCTATGTAGTAATCCCTATTAACTTATCTATTTTTAGACTGACGAAAGTTCAAAAAAATTTCTTGACTCCACTAAAATAATGACAGTTTCACACCCACCATCTACTCCAGGTCATACTGGGTTCATAACTGTTGCTACATTGCCACCAGAATTTGCAAGGCTTGTTGATGAGACATAATATTAAAAAAATACAAATAAAAAATTTTGAAGCTTTTTATTAAAAAATGTGATGAGTAGAATATCTACAGAATATAAAAAAAATTAACTTAACTTGTTATTTGCAATAAATTGTACCTTTATACAAAAACATGCTTAATTGAATAATTCTTTGTTAATACATAACAAATTGAATGTCATGGACGAAATGGGAGAAAACATTATTACAAAAATCGACAGTAAAATAACTGTTCTAAGCAGCAATGTTTTATGACAAAAAACTCAGTCTGCTTTAGTTGGACTCCATGTCAAATAATCTGACCTTGTTGCAGCTTGATATTCTTTTACCAAATAGTCTACAACCTCTCGTGAGTTATCCAGCTCATCAAGATTGTCCTCAAACATTTTTTCTTTTCTAAACTGCTCCAAGAAAGCTTCTCTTTTCCGGAGTTTATCATATTGCTGCAGAGCCCGATCAAACAGCTGCAAACAATCATGATTTTAATTGTAAACAATGTAGTTATTGAATCATTGCAAGCAGAAAGATATCTTATTTTACTTACCGAAGAAATATTTGTGTGATTAGCCAACATAAGACCAGATACTCTATGAGTACTTTGGATGTAAGGAGATTTTCTTGATAGTGCAACTTGAATACTGGCTGGCCCCCAAGGGATAAATTGGGCCAACTTTCTTTCTCGTATTCTTTGCAAAGATTTGTGAACTTGTGTTGGATCAACTTCTCCCTATTAATTTTAATTTAATTATTAAAATTAAGTTTTAATTTGCATTATTTTTATTTCAAATTACTCACTTGAATGATATTTAAAATAGAGATATAACAGTGTGCTGCATTTCTATCTAATGCTGTAGAAACCATCATATTTTTTGGCTGCAATAAACGTCGCATGACATCCAATACTGAAGTTTTTCTCACTGATGCACCCTGTTATATGAATAAAAATATTTTTATATGTTTAAATCTAATAATTATTCAGTTGAAAAAAAAATTATTACTTCTTGATCTGTAGTTAAAGGTGTATAGCCTGTCATCAGAAAATGTAACCTAGGCGTTGGGATCAAAGGTGCAATTAATCCAACCAAGTCATTGTTCATGTATGACGGGTACCTGCAAATACATTATTTAAAATTGTATAATACTTTTGGTATTTATATTATTTCAAATTTTGTTTGTTACCTAAGTGTAGTTGTACTGACAGACATAATTGTTGAGACTAGTTTATTAATTTGAGTAAAACTAGGATTTTGGATATGTAACCTATCTGAAGCTATTCTATTTAATGCAGTATTATCTAGAACAACAACACAATCTGCACATTGTGTTAACCTTTTGAGAGTCAACAAGGAATTATAAGGCTGCACAACGACATCACTAAAAGTAAAATTCCATTAATAAATCTTATAGTGTTAGTATGCATATTAATTTTACAATTATATACCTGATTTCGTCTTGATTTGGAAATACACTATAAGTTTCAATTAATTTTTTAGGAAACCTATCTGCTAAAGATTCTAACATAAAAGATCCCATGCCAGATCCAGTACCTCCAGCAATAGAATGGCACAAAACAAAACCCTGCAAATCACCAAGATATAAGTTAATTATACTTATAAGTTTATTTCTTAAATAAACCCTGTGTTAGTTTTTAGTATACCTCTAAACTATCACTGCCATCTGCTTCCCTATCAAGGATGTCAAATATTTCTTCTTGCAATTTTTCTCCTTGATGGTAACCAGATGCCCAGTTATTTCCAGCACCACCTCCATGTTTCGATAGGTAAATATTTTCAGGATTGTACAACTATGGAAAAATTTATGTTAAGTGTCTGAAGAAACTGATTTGTATGAGTTACATAAAAAATCCAAAACCTTGGAGTAAGGAGAGTTCATAATTGTATGAATAACCCTAGGTTCTAAATCCAGGAGCACAGCTCTTGGAATATAATGTTCGTCATCAGATTGGTAGAAAAATACATCCTTTCTATCTGTTCCTTCAGTAGCGTAGTCCTCCAGAATACCCTCAGGACTTATTCCATGTTCGGCACATAATCTTTTCCAAAATTCGAAGCCAACTAAAAGCGCAAAATCACGTTATTAATACAAAACGTCAAATCGAAAAAAAATAAAGAAATTTCCTTTGTCAGAACTTACTCTGGTTGCCGCACTGGCCCAGTTGCAGAGTTATCATTTCACACGGCATTTTGGCAACTTTCTATCCTTCCCTCGGTACAGAAAACGAACCAAACGACTCGCCCTCTTCTACCTCTGGCAGCTCTAAAACTCCAACGCACTTCAAAAGCAAAGCAGCATCGTTTCAGCTCTGTGCTCTGTCACATCGTCGCGCGTATGATCTGCAAAAATTCAAACGCGCTCTTGCGAGGGACACACATACGATTTAACCGGTAGCCATCATTATATATTCATCCCGAACGTAAATAATACAGCTCCGCGCGCGCGCGCAAAACAAAACGAGCGAATTTGTCCCGACAGCGAGCGACCTCTCCATCCCTCCGGCTGATAAGAACTGCAACCTGCCTTATCAACGCAGCAACTACTCGCTGCTGCTCGTCGTCGCCGCGGCTCCTTCTGTGGCTCGCTCATCATCGGGGCAACACACACGGCTGAGCTGAGGGAATTTTTCTCACTGACTTTGCGCTTCGTTTCGCGTGTGTGTTCTATCGAGACGGTGGTGAGTGTCAAAATTTTCTTGTTTTTCTGAATCCACAGAAAATACTGCATGTGAAAGCTGGGCCTTGCTGTGGTTAGTGAGTGAGAATTTAAGCAATTCGGATGGTACACGGTCTCTGGCCAGCCGCCCGACGACGACACTCGCGGTGATTATATAAAAGGAACCATAAGTCTACTGCTCTCGCGCGCGCCCGTCTCGCTCTCGGAAATTCGCTTTTTGCAAAAATTTTTTGTGCGGGTTGAATTAAGTAGGTGATATTCGGGTTGATTTCGTGATAATCTGGTATCAAAGTGGGTACTGTGCGTCGAGAACGACTTTTGCTCCGTTCGATAATCCGGAGATATAATGTGATAGCGGTCACAGTATCATTGTGTGCTTTCGCACTTGACGTTACTGATTTAATTTTTAGCACTACCTAGGTATTTTGCGCTTAGGACAGGAAATTTGTACGTTAATTTGGGTTTGAAATGAGTGTACATTAATTTATAAATTTAGAGGTGTACATGGTGTAAGTTTAAATTAATACACTAGTGGTACTGTACCTTGAATTCGATTGGTATACTTAGGTATATCTTGATTTATATATGATGTACACAATAGTAGTATGAAATTATTTGGATATTGGAAGAAAAGATCAGTTTCGTTTAAATATTAAAATAAATATTTAGTATTTCACAATAAATATAATTGATAAAATTATGAATGTTTTATAGACAACTATGAATACAATTATAAGTTTGAATATTTTTCTTTTTAGGAACAGATTAAATAGTAGCCATGCTTCGTCAAGGAACAAACATGTTGGCATTGGTTGCTGCCCAGCCACAGCAAACTCAGCAGCGTGGTATGGCCACCTTGAAGTCTATCTCTATTCGTTTGAAGTCAGTCAAGAACATCCAGAAAATCACTCAGTCTATGAAGATGGTGTCCGCAGCCAAGTACAATCGAGCTGAAAGAGACCTTAAACAAGCACGACCCCTTGGTCAGGGAGCTAAAATTTTTTACGAACAAGCTGAAATTGCAGCACCCGAGAGTCAGCCCCAAAAGCTTCTGATTGCTGTAACTAGTGATCGTGGTCTTTGTGGTGCTGTGCACACTGGTGTTGCCAGAAACATTCGTGACATCCTGCTGTCCAGTCCTGCTGAACGTGAGAACACAAAAATTGTCTGTATTGGAGAGAAATCTCGTGCTGTCCTTCAACGTCTTTTTGGAAAGAACATTTTGTTCGTTGGATCTGAGGTAGGCCGCAGGCCCCCTACTTTCAATGATGCTACACGAGTTGCAAATGAAGTCATGAACTGTGGGTAAGTGTTATCAATATGATCTGCATTTCTGTAATTCTAAATTCTAATTTGTATTTAATTTTGAAGTAAATTTATTTTTTAAAGATTAATTTTTATTTAACTCTGGTAAAAATTGAACTGCATATATTGAAAGTTTTCTATAATTTTTAGACCAGATGTAATATTATTATTGGTTTTTCAGATACGCATATGGATCTGGCAAGATTATCTTCAACAGGTTTAAGTCAGTGGTTTCATATGCTATTGATACATTGCCATTGTTTGATAAGAATTCAGTAGTCACTGCACCAAAACTGTCTATTTACGATTCGCTGGACGAAGAAGTAATCCAGAGCTACCTGGAATTCTCTATGGCATCTCTGCTTTTCTATTCAATGAAAGAAGGTGCTTGCAGCGAACAGTCCAGCAGAATGACTGCTATGGACAATGCTAGCAAGAACGCTGGAGAGATGATTGACAAACTGACATTAACCTTCAACCGTACCCGACAAGCTGTCATCACCAGGGAGCTTATTGAAATTATTTCTGGAGCTGCTGCCCTGGATTAAAGAGTTTCCATGGAATTCCATTAGAAGCCCATCATTAGAATGTAAATTTGTCACATAAAAAAAATATTGTGGCAAAAGGATTCCCAACCGTGTACAAAGATTTCATTTTTGAATCATGCAGCAGTGCTATGGAATATTATACATTCAATAACATATTTCAGTAAATGCCATTCATAAGTCTTTCACTATTCTGTAAGTCAAAGGCATGGCTATTAATAAATTGGAATATATGTTACATGGGTTAAATTCTTTTTAATTTCAATTTCAGTTATACAAAATGGATGTTGAATAGTAAAACAGAAATGCATACTGTATTTTTCATTCATTTAAATTAAGTTCTTTATTTTGATTAAAAATTCAAATTATCTATAGTTTTAGAAATTAGAAAAATTGTAACTAAATATTTGTGTTAATATCCCTTCAAATTTGTATTTGTTTATAAATTAAGTTAAAATTTGAGTGCTAAATGATCCATATGTTATGAATTTCTAATTCCAGATGTTGCATGTGACCTATAATAAATGGGTCATGGATTTTTATTAATAATATAGAATTTGGTATTTTTAAAATTTTTCCTTTGGTAAATTGCTATAGTTGTTCATAAACAAGAGGATATATTAACGATAAAAATACTACAGAAAACCAAGGGTCATAAATGCAACTGAAGTAACAAATACATTATTTTTAAAAATTTACATTATTTTGGACTCAGCACCCAATTTAATTAACTAAGTTAATTTATTTAATGCTAAAATCATAGGGTATAATAAAACACTCAATTTATGATAATAACAATATAAGACACATTTATTTATCAGATATTTGCACAGTTTCTCAAAAAGCCTATTTTTCACTCCCTCTCTTAAAATCATGTATGTACACGCACATCCATTACATACTCGGCGAAATAAAAATTCAAATTAACGTAGTATACAAGTAAAGCTAAATTTCTTTTAGCTCGCTTAAATGGAAACTATCCCATCCACCGTTTCAATGAGAGGAAATAATATTTCTAAGTGAAAAATTAAAACAAGAAATGAGAAAAGCAATTCAAAAATAGTGAAGGCATTTATGGGCCTTTGAATATTGATTGTTAGAAATATCGAACTTCTAGAAGAAAATTTATATTAACTGTACAAGGAAACAAAAACGTTCAATCTAGAATAATAATTTAAGGATTTTGAAATCGAAAAATGGATTCGAGAATTTAGAAAACAAAATGAAAATTCACGGTACTATTTTTATGTACACTTCTCCTAACACCAGTTATTTACAGATGTAATTTATATTACTTTTTTAAACACGATTACAATGAACTTACCTTTAAATTTGGTAAAAGTTTAAAATTATGCGTTTTGATGCAAGCGAAATTTTGAATTAAAATTCATAAATGAAATATATTTTTCAAATTCTTAAGTTATTTCTCAAAGATTGAAATTTAAACATCTTTATATCGTCATATACCTAATTACTGCAAAGTCTTTTTTATCACTTTGGAAAAATTAATTGTTTCTAATTTATTACACCCATAACTTGAGCAACATTTGTGTTACCCATTATGCTCTAATTCACGTAACAGTTTAAATTAAAGTGAATTTTTTTTTCATGAATAAAATAAACTAAATCACGGATTTAGTAAATCATGCTGTATACCCATATTAGGAAAATAAACATCAATTGTTTTTAATATGGTAGCTAAATACTTGTCTTTGCACGTTATTAAATTAAAAAAAAAACAATCTAACATTGTAAGTGGTTTCGCAGAATGATCACCAAATAAACTTGCAAATGTTTAGTTAAAAAACAGGCAAACTGTTTATCGGTCCTTTACATTTAACAGTTGTCGATTGTACAAATTCCACGTATCGTCAACTGCAAAGTGATTTTTCACCATTCAGCATCTCCATTGGCTTTTTGGAAAACAAAGTCTTTACCACTTAAATTCATAATACCATCTTTTAAATAAAATTTCCATTTATTTCGGCTCCTCGTGATCTGTAAAAATTTGTTAAATGTTAATTTTATGATATTCATTTTATTATTACACTTATATAATATTCATATACCTTATCATATTGACAAACAACTACATTATCTGTATCAAACAAATCTGTGGGATCGTCATCAGTAACGTCGTCTTCAGAGTTTAATGGTTCCTATAAATGAAAAAAATATATTAGAATTTTGAACGTGGATAAAGTATAACAAGCAGAATTATTACAGATATTAACCTCTTCTCTTGCACCAGAATCATCATTTTCCTCTTCTTCTTTTTCTTCATCAAGATCTTCATCATCATCATTGTCTTCTTCTTCCTCATCATCATCATCATCAGATGAATCTCCTACAGCTCCATCTAACTGAGCAATATTTCCTTGCTGATAACAATCAGAATAAAGTATTTATTAATTTTTATTACAATATTTAAAATTGAAAAATAAAATCGATTTTCTTACCTGTACAACTACAGGATGAACTGGTACTGGAGTAAAACCTGGTAATCCTTCAAATGTTGAATTGACATGCTGTTGTAACAAAGATGTTGCAAATGGAACAGGTAATGCTATTGCTGCAGTAATTACAGGGCCAGTAAAAATATTATGTAATTGGTTTCCTGAAAAAATAAAAATCATGAAATATTTGTATAATTGATATAGTTTAATTAAAATTTTGTCTCATTTTTAATGATACTTTTAGGTGCTTTCAATTTTTTTAATATACCTTGAATTGCAGAAGCAGGAACATGCACATTTATTAATCGTTCTGGTAAATTTCCGTGAATAGGTAACTTGATCTGTATCGAAACTTGTCGCTCTGTCATTGCAGCAACTGGTTGATTTATAACTTGCTGCTGCTGAGGAATGGGTTGATGCTGCTGTACAGGCTGTTGAACTTGTTGAACTTGTTGAATCTGTTGCATTTGCTGAACTTGCTGAACCTGTTGAACTTGTTGAACTGGCATACTTTGCATATGTTGAACATGCTGTACTTGTTGCGGCATTGGCTGGTGTGGCATTTGTTGAGGTTGAGGCTGGGGTTGTGGTTGGGGTTGATGATGAATTTGAGAAGGTTGTATGTGCGTTGGCTGTGGCGCTTGTTGCTGCTGCTGTATTTGAGGTGGAGGAGCAGACTCTTGGATTTGGTGTTGCGCCTGTGCAGCAGCTTGTGCATTAGCAGCATTGGCACTGCTATTTCCTATATAATAAAATCAAATGGTAAGTAACCTATTTTTTAAATTGATAATAAGCTGTCAAAAGCTATAAATAATAAATGATATCTTACTTTTGGAGCCACCTTTGTTGGATGAGGTATTTTTATAAGTATTTAATACAGGCGGTTGTGGCTCTGGAGGATCAGGATTTAGTTCAACAGCCTTACTCGACATCAATTTATTCTCCCATATTTGCTTCAATTCTTGAAGCACTTGCTCATCCACACTTTCATCCAAAAAAGCCTCACGAACCCCAGCTATCACATCTTCAATTACGGTGTTGTACAGCTTTAACTAAAATATATGTTTATTAATAAAATGGTCATTATGTAAATATTTTCAGTTGTCATTTTGATAATAAGATTTTCAAGTTTTGGTTTTTTATATAACAGTTACAATTTCATAGTTTATGATCTGTGCTGTCTTTTTAATTACAGCCATTAAATATTTTGAGATAACTGATAATATTCCGAGTAAATATAGGTCTTGGGCAAGAATATTATACTGAACAACTCTCTAAAGCAATTAAATGTGCTCATTAACCATATGTCTCTTCTCTACAATGATACTTAAGGCAAGACATATTATTAGAAGAACATTAAGCTTGATAAAATACAAATTATAGAAAGCAAGAATTTTTCAATTAGCATTGTTCAACACTGACAAGGATTTTACTACAAGAAAATTAAATTCTCGATCAGCCTATCAGCGAACACAAGAGCATCATTGGCTATCTATCCAACATCTTTTGTTAGTCATGCCTGCTCATCATCAGATCTCCCAAAGTCATGAGACAGAAAAAGTGGAATGACCATCTTTGGACGTTGGCTTTGACACCTCGCATCTTTCGCGTTTAATTTTAACCCCCGGCTCTGTCAAAAAATCTTTTCCGGTCTGGAAAAAACCAGCTCGTCCAAAACCGTACAAGACCAACAAGTACAGCATTCTTGCCCGATTCAATAGGTACAGTCGTAAGAGCTGAAGTAAAAAAAGGCCGGTGGACAAATCTCTTTTATACTCATGCGTCTTTCGCCTGTTATACGCCACAATATATACCTATATAATGGCACACGGCACCTTCGCACTACACATAGTAGGTATATATCATCGAGAGCCGTCGGCCGCCGGGGTATAAGACTCGTGCGGCTTGCCCCGGCGACGACGTTCACTTCTACTCACCACGCTGGTCTGGCTGAGGGCCATATTGCTGCTTGCCAGCAGACACCGGAGAGCTAGACAGTTGAAACCTATAATACAAACTCCCGGTGTGATGATCACAGCCCGGTACACGCGCGGTGGCGCGTGACCTTTTTTCTTATTTTATCGAACACACGGCTTTCTCTCTCTCCGTCGCGTGTGCGCGATTCCCTGCACACGCACGGGTGATGAACACGCGACA
Source organism: Torymus aiolomorphi (assembly GCA_036365515.1). Classification (NCBI taxonomy): domain Eukaryota; kingdom Metazoa; phylum Arthropoda; class Insecta; order Hymenoptera; family Torymidae; genus Torymus; species Torymus aiolomorphi. Next base: position 147,934,031 of record CM070877.1, read on the forward strand.
CAATAAGGAAGAGATAAGCAAGTAAGCGAGGAATTACCGTCGACAATGACGACGTGAGGTGAGTGTGTACGCGCGCGCGCAACTGCACGCGGGCTCTTCGTCGACGTCGACTGTCGACGACGAGGAGAGGAATGAGGCGAGAGAAGGACGGACGGACGGACGAGGGAGAGAGAGAGATGGGTAGATGTGTTCGGGAGAGAGAGCCCGCCGTGTCTGCTCTCCTCCGCGCTGCGACTCACGAGCTCTCTTTTATACTTTCCCGAGGGCTCCCATACCACGTTGGGCGTGCGCCGTGTGTCTGTGTGCACTGTGCACGTACGATACTGTATATGTACGACGCGCACGCTCTCTCTCTACGAACAGACACTATATAATACGAGGAACGACGACAGCACAAGCTAGCGGCTTTGCCCCACCTCCCCCCCACCGCCGCCGTTGCCACCGTACTGCGAGCGCGCGCACACTGGCAATAATGGCGGCTGAGTCTGCGCACACTGGCAATAATGGCGGCTGAGTCTGCGCACACTGGCAATGCATGATGGCGCTGTAGCTTGGCGACTCTGATGAGAGTGTTGGAACTTGGAAAGAGACGAGTGGATTGGTAAGTACGACGAAACGAGAGAGATAGATGACGATATATTATGTTTACTTTACTAGGTAGGCAGGTAGGTGAGGTAGGTAAGTATAAAAGAACGAGAGTGTCGGCGTCGTAGAGTTCTATAGAGTAGGGGAGTCCGCCAAAACAGCGTCCCACCTATATAAGAGAGAGAAAGAAGAGAGCCCTTCCTGTCTGTCTTGCAACAGCTGACAGAGTTCAGATTAACTATATATTTATTTGAATTTTATAAGAATATTATTTAATCAATTCATCGAATTTCCTAACTTTTTAATCTCAAAAATATTTAAATAAACATTTTCTCTTAAAAGTTTGTCATTTTTGAATAATTTATGTTGTAGAAATTATAGTTTCAATCTGCGCATGCGTCATTAGACAGAGATAGAAAGGGCCCACCGATTTCCTCTACACGGAAAAAATTTGGAATTAATATGTGTTAAAGGTTTGGGATTATATAGGTTCAAATTATATTTGAACTAAATCAATACATAAATTGATTTTTTACGAGTTGAAAAACGTACCATAAAAGTTCAAACATACTTGAAGAGTTGAAGTGCATGATTTCAAACAATCGCACAACATCCGATGTTTGTATTAGGCTCTACACACAACCTGCCGAATTTTTTTTGCGTGTCCACAAAATCTCATAGATGGCGCGAGCATTACCAGATGAGCCAACTTCTAAAAAGTTAAGGAGGCTAATTTGGTCGTAATTTAGTTTGGATATAATTTTAAATTAATCTAATATACATGAAGTACATTGCTTCTAAAATATTTGAACTTTATATACAATCCCAAATTTTTTCCGTATAGATACGGATGCGCGAGCCAGCTTACGGAGACGTCCTTGTTGCGCACTCTTCCGTTACACGTCGTCGGTATATAGGTGTAATAAGTACGAAGATGAGCGTGAAAAAAGCGAGAGTGCGCGCACTTTTTCCGGTGGCTTGTATAGTAGTGTAGAAGTAGGTATACATATATACATTATGAGATGAGGCTGTGTGCGAGGGAAACCGGGAGATAATTTTTTTGGAGCAAGGCGGCGATGGAACGGATTAGATTTCCGACAGTGGAAATTCAGTTAAAGGGGCGACAATGGTTGCATTTGTAGGGTATTACTTATGCACAGTGTTGGGTTATTTCATTCGTTTTATTACTATGTGTATATAATGTAATAAATATTTTATGATATTTTTACGTCAGGTCCGAAAATGCAGGAAACGAGAAGTAATTGATTGACGCATTGATGCAAAAGGTATAATATTTCAGGCTGATTAAAATTAATTGTTGCGGTTTTTAAGTGAATTTTGACGTAAATTCCAATTTTGCAACCGATAAGCGAATGTTATCAGTTGGTGGCTTTCCAGGAAATGATTGATAATTAACGAGCTTCCGATCTTAATGAATAAAAGCTAAAATTAGTTCACTTTATCCACGCCCTTTTATCGAGTAAATTGACATTTTTTTTCAGCAAAAACTGTCGTGTGAAAATCTAAAAAGAAAGTGGTAAAAAAATATTACGATGTAAAATAAAAAAAAACATTTAAGGTTGTATTGGCCGTATGGTCCCTGCCAAAAGTTACGTTTTTCACGTTAACACTGCGATACATAATTATGTAAAGCAATTGATCAATTTTTAGTTCTCGCGATCAATGTATTAATGCAATTTGAATATTATAAGCTTTGAAAATAAAAAATCAAAGCAAAATTGTAAACTTGGCCCTACTTTTAAAAAATATCGTCATTACGTTGAAATTAGTGCATTTTGATCATTTACGGCCAATACAATATTAAATAATAGAATTAGAATGTCAAATTTAAAAGTAAGTGCAAAAAGAGTATTGGATAGGAGGTAAATTAATGAAAAAACAAAAATATCAAGCAATACTATATATTTTATTCAATATTTCATTTATATATTACAATATTATAACAATAGCAGAACAAACATTACAATAGAACACTTGTAATTAGGTAATATTGTCATTAAAACTTTGATTACACATCGTGGTTTGTAATGGAATGTTCATAAGTACGCTAAAAAAGTATATTGTTGTGGAAGAGTTCTATTAAGTCTTTGAAAAGTGTATATGTTAGTGTAAGTTTAAATTCTTAAGGAATTTCTTGTTTAAACAAATATTTCGTAAGAGCGTTATCGTATTTGGTATAGCTTTATCTCTTATTAAGTATTAAATTTCGCTAAGATTATTGATCGATTTATTAGCGAACATTGAAAATTCGATGTTCTGTGCTCATATATGCATGATTGTTCGTTAAACTAATCAATAAATCCTTAAAAAGTTAAAATTTATTCTTTTCATTCTTGGAAAGACTTATTGTTTATCGGATCGAACAATTGGTTTTGAGTGGTCCTAATCTTTCAAAGTGTAAATATTCGACTTAAACATAAACTTTTTACTTTGAATAATGTTGTTTGCAAATTATCGTTTATAACAATTTAGATTAGTAAATAGAAATATAATTTTTCGCATAATAACGTTATAATATTCAAAATAAAAACTTATGTTCAAATCGAATTTACATATAAATAGTTCTTTGTATAAACAATTGTAACTATAGAATACATAGTTAGAATGCTTAGAAGCAATCGCGAACATATAATCATAAAGATAAATGTTATAAAATGGCACTTTTGAGCAAAATATTATTTTAACAAGTAATAGCCACTAATTTTACGCAACGTTAAGCAGTCAAAAGCGTGCAGTTAAGTATACTTATATCATTGAACATAATTTTCCGTCTATTTGGAACAGTATCGTCTCGTATCACGAATCGTTGTAAAAAAGATTCCTTGAGTTACGTTTACGATGTTCGATCACGCAAAAAAGAATTTATCGTTGTGTATTGCGTTTATATATTTTATAAAACAAAACTATCTCGCTACGGGATTTCCATTTTTACGCGAAGACATAAGTACAAAAACTTTAAAGTAGACTATAATGTCTAACAAAAAACTCGCTTTCCCTATTGTTCTACATAATAACTTATAACAATGGCAGCTTAATTTGTGTGAAAAACGGAAAATTGCATAGTCGTTTATATTTATCACTGCGGATCGGGTAAACGTCCTGATTGAAAAAGTTTTATAAGTATAGCTAAAACTGTAAAGTTCCGCTCGAGCATTATCTTATGTCGATATGAGCTATATATACTCCATAAAATCGATCAACTCCTATATATTCCTCTATAAGCTATTATATATCTCTTTAAAATTAAATCACAAATTTTCGAAGGCATAGCAGTATATCGAATCTGAAAGAATTTCTGGTAGATTATTTAACAATATATTTGTTTTTACGTTGAACAACCTTATTTTCGAAGCTTTTATATTTGCGTCCAATTGGACGTAAGCTGAAACACTTTAATGGAAACCGCAAAAATCCGGTTCACGACAGAATTATCATGCGACTTGCATAATAATAGCATATCAATTAACGGTATTTAATGTCACACATGACAACAATGTGGTTCTGATATTCTGATAATTTTTCCGTCGTTATTGAAGCGCAGTTATTGAATTAAAGTTTTGTTAAATATATTATGGCGAAAGAAGGCATAAGTACCTATATGATGGTTACCAGGAGAGTGTCAGGGATCCGGATGATGGATTCTCATGATGATGGAAATATAAAAAAAACCGCAATATTAGACCCTAGCGCTCCAACAAACTCAAGTTACGGACATTTTTAGCTTTATTTTGAAAAAAATCTTTAAAAAAGTCTCTTTTCTTCAAACGATAACCATTTAATCTCGGAAAGTCATAAATAACATTTCAAAAAGAGTAAATAAATCTAGAGAATACAAACTTTCATTTTCTTTTTTTCGGAATTCAAAAATATTCATTCCTTTTAACATTTTATGAAAGTTTAAAATTGAGTAAAGAAAATATACCAAAATATGCATGAAGGAGTTTAACAGTGCATTTTCATTGGTCAACTTTAAATTTTTATAACTTATTGGAAGGAATTAATATTTTTCAATTCCGGAAAAAGCATATGAAAGTTTGTTTGCTCTAGTTTTGTTTGCTCTTTTTGAAAGGTTATTCAAGATTTGTCAAAATTAAATGGTAACCGCTAAATAAGAGATTTCTTTAAAAAAATATTTCAAAATAAAACTAAAAGTGTCCATAACTTCAGTTTTTAATGTATAAGTGGAATCCGTGATCCGGATCCCTGACACTCTCCTGGTTAGTAAAAATCTTAATCTATTATTTAAGAACAATTATTGATAATTATGTGCATATTAAAATGAAAATTAATATTAATATATCGCTTGTTGTAAATCATGCAATTGCATTCATGGAATATATATATTTATCGCAAAAATGAGAAGCACAGTCCAGTCTAAAAGAGTATCCTACCATCGAACACGGATTCGTCACTGAGTGCATCTTCAATGTCAAAGCTTAAATTATTATAACTAGAATTTACGGAGGTTGTAAGTATTTCTTAGTTCTGAAAAAAGTCAATGAAAACGCATTTTTTTCTAATTTTATTTTTCTATTTCACATATTGCATGAGAGACTTTTCTTGATAGAATGATTTGTTTAAAAAAAAATGAATTTTCACAACATTTCTTAAAAATCAATCTGAAGATGTCAATAACTCAAAACTTTCGCAGGTTACGGTATTACAAAATTCTTCATATTTTCATAAAAATTTATCTCAAAGTTCAAGCGGAATTCCTAATCCGAAGGTAGGACACTCTCTCTTTAGTTACTCTTACAATAAAATATTACTGCAAAAAACTAATAATAATAATCCTACACCATCCTAATCCGGAACAACTTTCAACACATAACGAATTTTTCCCTTCAACATCAAGCATCGAATATATTACACGATCACTACACATTATTATACCAACTAAAAACCACTTGTCGACGGTATCGATATAATATCAATATCCGGTCAACCGGGGTCTTATTTTTCGACGTTGTCAAGGGAGATGGAGGTCTCGGGTTGAGTCCAGATGTAGCCGGTGCGCGTGATGCTGCAGTGCGCGTTATAGTAGCGGCCAGGCGCCTGGCAGTACGACCAGCGCGGGCACTTGCAGCGGAACTTGCTGTCGAACTCCTCCTTGCAGATCTCGTTCCACCAGCAGGTTCGCTGTGGGGAGATTAATTTCGAAAGGAGTCGTATAAAAAGTATTATGGAGCAATTAGGGAAAGAGAGTGAATATAGAGGTATACCTCGGCCAAGTAGTGCCGGACGCTCTGGTCGCTGTAGTTGCGCTTGGTGATAACGTGGCGCGTCGCCGAGTCGGCTTCATCGTTGAAGTAGACGAGTACGAGGAGTAGGCACAGAGCTATTTTCATCTGAGGATGAAATTTTATGTGAAATTCAATGGGGGGTTTGATTTGATTGGTTATTACCGTAAAAAATTGTTGGTATACTGGAAAGTTTTATAAGACGAAATAATACTCTTCAGATGAACACGAGTTACCGAAATTTATTCTTTCACTTACTTACCAAAGTTGGATATATATTTTTAAACATCAATCTCTCGTGAAATATTTATGTTTTTGAATTATTTACTTTTAATACAAGAATTCGTTAACTAGATTTATTTAAATGGCGAAAGAATTTAAAAATTCTTCTACTTACATACCATCGCTATAGAAATGAAAAAAAAACCAATCGTTCGATAACATTTTATCTTGAAAATTTACGTTTGGAAAACTTAACTTTTTCGATATCTAAAAAATCAATACCGTAGAAAAATTTCTACTCTCTAAATGTAAAATAGTGAAAAAGTCACTATTGCAGAGTTAAAAGTCGAGTACTGCCGAAATAGTGAATATGCACTCCGAAATAGTGATAACCATTATTTTAGAAGTGAGTATTTAACTTTTCTAAAATAGCAAAATTTCAATATTTAAAAAAAGTTATTTCGGCAGTGCTTGACTTTTAACTCTGAAATAGTGACTTCTTCACTATTTTACATTTAGAGAGTACGTCAGAGCCAAACCCATTCCCACGACCGCCGTCTAAAGCCATAAAAAAAGTACCCTCCATTCCTACCTTATCGCCATCGTGTATTTCTCCCGCGCCTAGCGCACAACCGACGCGACCCATTACGCGGCCCATTACCCCGCTGGCCTCGTAAAAAGCCTCCTCTCTTTCACCGTCTCCCGCGCAAAAAGGTAAATAAACCCTAGAGAGACGATATATATCTGCATGCACCGCAGCAGCTCTCGACCGCTCTAAATCCGCGGGATGCGCATCGATAATAGCGCGTCTCTCTCCCTCCCTCCAGCCTCCCACACCTGTGGCGCATCACGTACGTAGACAATGGCACGTCCAGTAGCGCAACAGCTGCACTTTCGGCATTCTATTCACCCCCGTACGTACACGTAGATCCTCGCGTGTATATAGGTATACAGCAATCGTTTGAATCTCTCGCTCTCTCACTCGCGAGCAATATCCCTCTTAGCGTCGGATCGATCGCCGCCGCGAATTTCCGCATGCTGTTCCATCCTCTCTCGCGACTATGTACGTTTTTTCCCTCGCGCGCACTCGTCGCCCCCACAAAAGCGCGTGACAATACCCACGTATGGGTCGTCGCGACATGTATATGTATGTGTATAACACTGCACTTACGTGGGTCCGCATGGCTGTCGATCAGGACACCGCGGTGGCGGTGACGACGACGGAGACGACGACACTTTCGCATTAGAGGTGCGCGCGCGCGCGCGGGGGTGCACACGCGGTGGCCGCGTTATCGAGTGAAAAAGGGTTGAGCCGAGAGGGTGGCAGGGCGGGGGGAGGAGAGAGTGTGCATGCCGCGGCGGCGAAATACGTGCCCGCAGGGGGTCGGGCATGCGCCTGATGGGAATCCGCAATGTGTGTGCAGCAGCAGCAAGCGCCGCCGCTGAGCTGCTACTAGCCGCAGACTCATTGACGTAAGTATAATAGGGCGAGAGGTGGTTGTGCGATGCGGCAGGTCATGTTTCTTTATATACATATATATGTAGGTGTAGCAGAGGGTGCTGGAGGAGTTTAGGGGGTGGGAGGATAAGTTTGATTGTTAGGGTACGCGAGGGGCGTCGTTGAGTGGGTCGTTTAGATTTGCCAGAGAGGTGAGGGGTGTAGGATGGAAGGGGAGTGGTGAGGGTTTAGAGAAAAGCGTAGGGGGATGAAGTGTATGCTAAAATAATTAATGTTAATTAAAGTGGATTTTGAGATTTGTTATATGTGTAATCTTAATTGCAAAGAGATAGTTTAGATGAAAATTAATCTATAGCTGATGATACCTAAATGTTATTATAGTTTTAACGGTGTATATATATTAAATTTACATTCTTTGTATGTCTTTCAAAAAACTTACGTTTTGGCTTTTGTAACATTGTCAATATTATTTTTAGAGTATTATGTATTTCAAAACGTATAATCGTCCGGTATCTAACGACGCAGAAACAAATTGTGTACAATCGTTTCTCAAAAACTATTTTTGTCATTTACAAATTGACAAGGCTGAATTTTTATTACGCCAGTATTATAATGAAAAATTTTATTGAATATAGGTAAGTATTATTTTAGTTTTTAACCACAATGTTTTGAATACGGAGATAATACAATTTTGTTTTAACATTGTTATAATGATGTGAAATATGTTCTTTATATTTAAAAATTTATAGATATGTTATATTAGTTTATATAAATAATATCTTTTGGAAATTTAACCTTTTTGTGGTTGATTTTGATTTTCAAATTGCCGCGTTTTTAAGACGAACTCTACCTTACCAACCAAGCAGTTGCAACAATTTGTGCGCAGAATCGCAAAAGCTATACGGTGTTCAGTGTGACAGTGTTCACTCAGTTCACTGATGATTCTTGCTTCGATGGTCAAAATTTAATGTGTCTTCTGCTATTTATTTGATTAAAAACCACAGCTGGGCAAAATGGGATCGCGAGCGTTGTTTGGTCGATGTGCAAGTCTTCTTGCCAACAGCGGCCAACAATGGTAAATATTTGCTATATACGTAAATATAATTCGTCAAGTTTTGTTTATCAAAACATAACCTTTACTTTTTACATAATCCTTACAAACGTTGTAAAATATATTAACAAGTGCCATTTTGTTAACATTTTTCAAGATATTTAACGTTATTTATCATCCAATAGCAAATACATTTCAAGTTCTCCTGCTCTCTGCAAAGACCTGGCTGATGTCAGCAAAGCACTGGAGATCCATGAACCTGCGCAGAAGTCTCCTGAGGATGTCATCCTATTTAGAGACCGAGCTGCACATGAAAAGGCAAAAAGGAAACTATTAACTATTGAAAGTGAAACTAATGCAGTTGGAATTGTTTCTGGTGTGCCAGAGGAGCACATCAAAACAAGGACAGTACACATCTATATGCCTGCGAAGAATGCGATGCAGTCTGGAACCAACAACATCAACTTTTGGCAAATTAGCTTTGATACAAGGGAACGTTGGGAAAATCCATTGATGGGATGGTGCTCTTCGTAAGTAAAATAATTTGAATAAAGATAATATTCCTTAACTTCTAATTTACAGTTTTTAATAATGCCTCTACTATTTTATGTACATAAAGTATGTGTATGTATACAGGATATAACTTCTCCAATTAAATATCAAAACAAACGTTATGGTTGGTTGTTTTGAAATTTATACTCTGAATTAAAAAACTTTATATCTGATGGTGTTATTTAGTAAGAGCTTTTCAATAAATATGTTTAATAATACTTAATGTTTTGAGCTCAAACAAAAGTTGTAGGTAATATAGAAAGTTAATAAATTTACATTTTTCAGGGGAGATCCATTACAAGCAACACGAGTCAACTTTTCATCAAAAGAACAAGCTATTGAACACTGTGAAAATATGGGATGGAAATACTCTGTGGAGGAACCAAACAGAAATGATCCAAAGCCTAGATCCTATGGTACAAATTTCTCATGGGATAAGCGTACAAGAGTTACAACAAAGTAAATTTAGACAGCTATATGTTCATTGGGAAGAGTGCATAACTGTTCCATGTAAAATGTTAATTTAGTAAGCTACGTAATGGATTCTCAATAAATTTCATGTGCTCAACTTGTTAACTAGAGTGCATGAGAACTTTTTATTTGAAGCTCTTATTGAAGTAGGTTGTAATATAAAGTGAGGAGGGGCTTTCAAGTGTGAAATAAATAAAGGTAAATACTCGTTATCGATAAACTCCACTTTTTTATTATTTAGGAATAGTTATATAATACTTTTTATGGTTTAATAATATTATTCGCATTATTAGTAAAACAAGCAAAAGGTACTAGGTATAATCCGTAGAGTCTAGCTCATCTTTCTCACTGTTTCTGTTTTTTTTTTTAAGTATCGTATTTGAATTATCGCTATTATAATAAAATATCTGATAGAATAACTGCTTCGCGTACAATATATTGCTGATTCCAAACGCGCAACGCCTGGCACCGAACGTAAGGAGCCAGCTCGTAAGAAGTCGAAGTTTTTGCTCTCTCTCTCTCTCTCTCTCTCTCTCTCTCTCTCTCTCTCTCTCTGTCTCTCTCTCTCTCTCTCTCTCTCTCTCTCTCTCTCTCTCTCTCTCTCTCTCTCTCTCTCTCTCTCTCTCTCTCTCTCTCTCTCTCTCTCTCTCTCTCTCTCTCTCTCTCTCTCTCTCTCTCTCCTTGGACACCGGAGCCTCATATTCTGTAAATTTTTTTTTCTATTTCTCATCATTCCTTCACTCTCGCACTCTTGCGTTCTTTCTCGTATCGTCCGTGGCGCACGCATCGAGGATGCTTCTCTTATTTTCTTTTTTTTTTCTTTCTCCCTTATAATATTTTTTTTTGTTGTTGCCTATTTGCGGGTATCCGCCGGGCCGACGAAGACAATAATTATAATCCATAATAATAATGATAATAATAAATATACGCGCAGTAACAACGACAACAACTACGATGCAATGCGAATGCAATGACGATGGTTTTTGTTTTTTCACTCTACTCTCTCTCTCTCTCTCGCTCTCTCTCTCGCTCTCGATTTCTTTATTATATTAGTAAAAGTAATAACTTCGATATTCTGAAAAAACGATGGCCCTCCCAATAACGAGCGGTTTACAATATATTTATAATTCTTTTATTTTATTTTATTTTATTTTTTTATTTTGTTAATTGTCCTACGCATGGTTTCTCGCCGTCCGTCAATGTATATATAACAATATTAAACATCGCGTTATACGTGTAGCGACGTTCTTCGAAACGCGCTTCTATTAATGGCGAAGGTGCTTTTTTTATAGCGCAATTGTCGGGGAATGATCGGGGACGAAAATTTCCTCATTGGTGAAAAATCGACGCGATCGTTCGCGTACGACGAATGAATTTTCGTTCGCCTGTATATGTGTATATAGAAGCGCTTTGTCCGAGTGCAGAGGTACGTTTTACGATGCGTGTGTACGTGTGTACATGTGGCTGGTGCGTTATGTGTCAATGAGGCGGCGAACGAAGTGTGCTTTATTTTCTGTTTTTTATATGCGCTCGTTCGGTTCATTCCTTCGTTATGGTAGCAACTGTAGCAGTGCCTGACGCTGGAGAGGAGAAAGAAAGGATTGATTGACTATTGTTTCCTGTTATGTATTCATATTTTTAATCGTTATATATTTTTGAAAAAGTTTAATGTCTATATTTAGAATTACAGTAAATATAAATATTCTGAAATAATTTTATTCGGTAACATTGGTACAACACATTGTCAAAATTTGAAATTCGAATGCGCATCCGGAATATAACAGAAAAATCCACGAGCGCACACGATCCTTGCTTGAATTTTCATTCAGCTCACAACTCCACAATAATACCACTCGCTCCGCCTCTCTTTCTCCCTCCGGCGTCATTGTTTCTTCCCATTCTTATTTTCCTCTCCTTTTACATATATACGGCGATCGATTATTTTCTCGTTTACCTTTTTGTCCCGTAACATACTTACTTTAACTTCGCGAAAACGAATGCTCGTCTGCGTGCTTCTTTTGTTGCCGTGAGAGTATAGGCGCGAATAAAAGGAAAAGGCGTATATGTGTGTGAAATTGTGTTGGCTGCTTTCTTTCTTACATTTTTTTTTTCTTACATTATGTACAGGCTTTAAGCTTTAGAATCGCGATCGTCGAGAGATGAAACGCATTATACATATAGAGACTTGTTTAATCAAGCATTCGTGTGTGTGTGTTTTGAGTGAGTTTTCAGAGACGCGTAGAGAATTCTAAATATTTCTTATGTTCGTCTGGATCGCTCGACTGTCTGTCAATGGAATTTTCATATTGCACTAACCGTATTGCCATGTTTATATTTTTTATTTTTTAACCATAAGAAAAAACTTTCTTTTTCTTTTTTCTTAGTACACGTTAAAATTTCGCTCCATCGACGGCCAGTCGAGCCGCCCGAAATCAAGGTACCAGAGTAAGTCCTAACTGTATCAAAGGTACGTCATTGGCACGCATACGGCATCGAATATCATCGATTCACCGGGGAAGATAGCCTCGAGTAAGCGCGATCGCACAGCACAACGTTATATATTATCCTTGAGACACGCTCGCGAGAATTTACACACACGCCGTCGTCGCGCCTCTTGCTTTTCTCTCTTTTTATACAATACAATATACATACTCTCCGCACACATCATCGTCATCGTTGTCGCGCGCGCGCGACTCGTCGCTTACTCAAGTGTGTGGTTTGTTTATATTCACGACTTTAAACGTTTTTATTTATTAATTTTATTTTATTTTTTTCGTATTGGTTTCTCTTATTGCACTTGTACAGTTCTCTATATATTGCAATAACGACACACTACATTAACCCAACGCCACTGTCCCCTAAAATTACGTTTTATAGGCCTTTGATTGTTGTATATTTCTTTCGCTCTCGTTTTTTTCTTTCTCTCTTCGGATGTATCTCTCTTTCTCTAGGTCTCTCGCATGCACGGGATGATGCAAAAAGTATTGCGCGATTTCGTAATTTCGTTTTGACGCGAAATTTATACTCAAAACTTTAAACGTTTAATCCACGAGTTTTTGGCTTACAAATTATCAATTGCTTGAAGGTTTTTTTTTTCATTTACTTTCATTTACCACGATGTTTCGATGAAACTTCAATATTTTGCGTATACCCTCAACCGAGACGGCCATGTAACCAACGCCAACCAATTCTCTGATCCTCATCGACCTTTTTGAACCAACCGGTGCACAATCCTCGAGCTGCGATTTTATTCCTCCTCGTAACATCATTTGAACGCGTTATTTTTTTTTATATTTTTCACGTGGCGGTTAATATATTGTCAATGACCACTGCCCCTTTGAACGAGCAAGCGAGATGCGCGCGGTTTTTGGGGTGGAGAGACGAGATTAATTTTTTTAAGCAAGAAGAAACGTTTTCTCTCGTTTAACGTTTCTTTTTTACGCGTGAAGAAACGTTTTCTCTCGTTTAACGTTTCTTTTTTTACGCGTGAAGATACGTTTTCTCCCTCGTTTAACGTTTCTTTTTTTACGCGAGAAGAAACGTTTTCTCTCTTTGCTCTTCCGTCATCTCGTTTTTTTTTATAATGTTCTCACGAAGTGCGCGTGTGTGCGTGCTTATTCGTATAATTTGCGAAGTCAGGGGGAGAATTCTTTCTTATTTTGTTTTTTTTTTGTTAAGTATAACGTCACGTTTATATAACACGTTACTTACAAAAAATATCAATAGTGAACACTTATGCATATTTATAATAGGTACTACAATGCAACACTGTAGTGCACATCTCATTGAACAATACACATAATACCATACACTACTATATTTTTCATAAGGAATGGATTCATCTCTGCTTTATTTATTTATTTTTTTATACTTTATTTCGTTTAAATGCATTTATTTTGTAAGATATAGGCATGTAGTTGTATAACGAAATCGGTGCGAAAAGGGAAGACGATGAAAAAGTCATGGTTTTTTTTTTATATTTTCGTCTGATACCGAACGGATCAGCAGCGTATTTATTATACTTGTTGAACTCGGTTTTGGTTTTTTTTTTATTCGCGCGTGGCGTATACTCCTATTTAATGATTTTTTTTTAAAATTCTTTTATGCTTTTGAGTTTTAGCGAGATGGATTTAATTCTTCGTTGATATACGCTGTTTACTTTTTTTCATTCCTTCATTTTTTGTTATCTCTGTTAAACTTTTATGCAGGTATTTTATTATCGCTATTTTAATGCTAGGTATACGCGTTTAATTTATTACCCTATAAAGTATACGAAGCTCATTGTATATCCCGCATGCCCCTCACTCGACCGAGGAATTTACATTTCCCGCTCGCATTTTTACATAGATACGCTCTTGCTTTTTCTCACGTGCTAATGCTGGCGCTTTTTTTTACATATATATAAAATTCGAATGGCTATTGAAAAAAACTTGTTATATATATATATATAAATAAAATTATTATACTTCAGTCGACCTGCTATTACACCGATAAATTAATTCGTCCGAATGAAAGTAAATCCGTAAACGCACGTCTGTGCGGACTCGATATACGTTTACATCCTAAAAAAGATGGACTCGCGACGAATACGAATCGTCCTCGGTTGACGCGAGATAGCGTAAAGTAAAAAAAATGAGCGTAAAGTAAAAAAAAAAACCGAAAAAGCGCAGATCCGAACACGTTTATTATCACATCACACATGCGTTGACATACTTGCGCATCCAATTTGACGAGACGGATGAGAAGGGAGAAGGGAAAAATCAATCCGTCATATGACGATGCGGAAACGACGCATATGTGATCTCGCGCGTAAAAGTATGCGTAACATGCATGCGCAATCGCTATGCATTTAACTGCGTATATATATATAATGTATACTCATTCATACGGCGAAGCGAGGACATAATTCACGCGCACTCTCATCTTTCTCTCTCTCTCTTTCTCTCTCTCTTCCGCATAAAGATAGCGTATCCTCGAGACGTTGATCCTCTTTTATCGGATTACCCTCGAACGCCTGTGTAATTATACACGTACGCGAAGTATTCCTATACACGGGTGGCGTGTTTTATCGATAATATTACGATCGTTACGTAACTCTTTCTCTCTTTTTCGCCTCGTTATTATTACGACCCGATCGCTGCTACGTTATATACTTGCATACACTCGCCCCCGACGTTAATATTTTTCTTCCGCTTATTACGTTCATATGATTGTACGGTTTCTCTTCCCCTCGGTTCTTTTTTTTTGTCCGTTAATTTATATCAATCGTATAACATCCGACGCGTTACATGTCGTTGTACATGTCGTCGCGCGACAACAACGGTATCTTATTTCAAACTTTATTACGAGTCGCGCTACTATTATACTCCCCGCGCTTCTTATACATTTCGCCTCATTTCTCCTCGATTACGAATTGTATTGTACTAATTAGAATATCTCGGTAAGATCGATTTGAACTTTCAAAGACTGGAAATTTTGACCGAATCGAGGTTTATATAACTCATCTCGTACGATTCGCTCAGAATTTACGCGCAAGCATTGAAGATCCAAAGTTTCTCTCTCTCCCTTTCTTTCTTTTCTTTTCTTTTCCCTCCGACGTTCCAATGTTGCATACATCCCGCTTGCGCTTTATTACACACTGTGTCGAACGTGTCGATTACGTTATTTCGATAATTGACTTATTTAATTCAGTTTTTATTTATTTATTTATTTATATATATATATACGGTTACGGTTTTACAATACTCTATTTACATATCATGACGATAATAATAATAATAATAACGATAATAATGGCAATCATAATCAAAATGATAATAATAATAAACGCGCGTCCTGTAATTTTATCTAAGGCGACACTTCGGAAGGGGGCCTCTCGCCGGTGCTGTAACGTATTCGTCTTCGTTCAATTATATTTCTTTTTTATCCTCGCTACTCGATGGATCTTGTCGAATGTTGCAATTGCACCGGAAGATTGTCGCGCGAAGCCGACGATTTTTTTTTATTTATATAGTATATATACATGTATATAATAGAAAGAAGGGGGTCTCGGGGCTTTTTTTTTAATTCTTTGGTGGTTGAGGATCTGCTCGACAATCCAGCTTTGTCCTTTGTCCTTAGCTATTAAGTAATCATTTTTTTTGTTCTCGCGTTAGAATGTTTACTTTTTTTTTGTTGCTTTCTCGTATTACCCGTTCGCTCGGCTTATACACACACACGTACACATACTGATTCCTCGTCATTTCTTTTCTAATTTTTTTTTTGTTTGGTTTTGGGTTGGTTGTTCGTGCGACGACACACGACGCGACGCACTTGTTTATTTATACGATATAATTGTAATAATAATTAATGTTGATTAAAAACTTTGACGATTTTTAAAACGATCAGCAAAAACCTATACAGACACGCAGCTTAACGATTTTTTTTTGTTTTTGTTTATTGAGGCAGTACATTATTTTGTTGTTGTCGTTTTTCTCTTATTTCTGTTCTGTTTTTTTTTTTGTCATTTCTTCTTTCGCGACCTTCTTCGTCTTTCTCGCGCGTTTTTCTCCGCTTTTGCTCCTTAATATTTGCGCATTGATATACAATGTAATATATGCGCCGTGCTCCTTTTCTCGTGCGGGGATCACAAACCATCCTCTTGTTTCCTGGTTTTATTTTTCTTTTTTTTTATGTACACGTAAAAATGTTATCCTTTTTTTTATTCGTCAATTATGTACGCATGAAACTTCGTTGGGTATTATTCTCTTGTTTGAAATAACTGATATATAATATATCGTACAATTTCTTAGTGTAAAAATTAATAGCTACCTTTAGTACAATCATTTCTTACAGTTTCTTTTTGCATTCATATCTCTTTTGTTTACGGTATGAGTATCAGAAGTAGTGGAAGGGGAGCTACTTCTGGTTCATTTAGAATCGGTATTAGTGTCTATGGTATCCTTTTTTTCTTTCATCTTAATGTAATATAACAATTATCGTCTTATCCGCCCGCTAAAATATAACATTTGAAAGATAAAACAAAGAGATAGAGAAGACCGTGGCAAAGTCACCCTAGGCGAATGTAAATCAACATTCGTTATAGGTATAATAGTTATATATAATATATTTAAAAACGTAACTTCAAATAAGATATTAATCATTATACATAGATCAACTACACGAATAAATTCAAGTAAAAACAAGATTACTTTACCGTGGTCTCTTCTATATCGCAACGATCATTTTAAATCTTTCGTCAACTATTAAAACCTATAAATACATCCTAATATTTGTTTGTACACATGATATAATTTACAAGAATGACGACAATAAATTCTTCCTCTTATTCGCCCCCTCTTATTTCATACTCTCGTATTATATATATAAACGAATTCGATAGAAATCCACGTTATACATTGTTTTATTATTATTTTTCCTCATTTTTAGACATAAAAACTAAACGTCATGTATATATAATATATGGTATAAACTAGTCAGAAACTGCACGCAGAAGCTCCGCTTGCGCCGCTGAACACTTTTTGACTAATTTAGTCGCAGACGATCAACTCTTTTGTTAATTCATTAATTTTATGTATATAATAATACATATATACCTACGGGTACCAATATTAATTAATAATCATAATAATAATAATAATAATCATTATTCGCGATGGCGGTATACAACGCACCTTCTCAAATCGAATAAAGCTCCGCGCTATATATAATGTGTATACGCGTACTTATATGTACCGAGTGAAACGAGAAGAGATTTTATACCACTCTAACCTCAAAATCACAACTTTGATATGATTTTTCGGCGCTCGTGGTATAAAATACCGTTCGAAACTAGTGCGTAAGTCAATTATTTAGGTGGTGTGACTTTTTCGCACTCGCTTCGCTCGTACAAAAAGTCACACCAGCTAAATAATCGACTTCCCCACCTGTGTCGAAATGTACTATATCGAGTCGGAGCGACTCTATTCGCTTATATATATTTTTTGTAATATAGAAGCGCCTACGCGAAGTTACTTCCTTTTGCTTTTGACTACAGCGCCGTCGATATAATTTCTGCGCAACGCAGTCGCGATATACACAGCTGGAAGCAACGATCCGTGTATATGCATTAGAGATTCTCGAGATTCGTATATAATAAGGCATACAAATAATTTGTATTCTTTTCCGCTGTAATGATATATTCGAAACTTTGCACAGGTAAACTTGTCTACGCCGACAGCGAGTTACTTATAGAAATAGAAGAAAGAAAATATCAGATGCACATACACCAGAAATTTACTTCCAATCGTGTATATGACACAGGCGCATCATGATCGCGACATTTTCGGAGCAGACGGAGCGGCGAGGTGAACGGTAACCTCAGCCCTCGATTTTTAATTACTTCTATACACGCGCGTTATTATACCATCAAAACATCGACCATAACGCCGCCCCTCGCCCTTCCCTCCCCTCCGCTCGCTTAAAAAATAAAAACTCACACCCGCGCACGCATTCGCCGTCACCCACGCGATACATATCTACACAGTTGCACAGCGAAACTCTACATCATCATCATCGAGAGTCCTTATATATAATACATCATACACGCAAATAAATATATACATATACATATATATTTGAATTTCAATGTATATATAGATACATGTATATATTTAGAACACCTCCTTCTCGAGATCCCTGTGGGATCAGCTAGCCCCGTCCTCTCTTTCCTCCTCGAGGCAGGCCTCCTCGTGGGCCTCCCTGTACTCCTCGCTCTCCCGGTGCACCAGCACGTGCACCACCGTCGCCTCGCTCTGTTGGCGCAGCAGGGGTGGCCGGGCGCTCGGTGGCGCCGCGCCCTCCGGACTCGGCTCCGTCACCAGGATACTGACGTCGCGGCCGTCGGTTATGGTGGAGGCGAGCTGGTGGAGATGGGACGCGGGTGGTTGTGGGGCTGGACGACGACGGAGGCTGCTGCAGCGACGACTGAAGGCTTCCTTGATGTCGCGCTGGAGCATGTTGAGGGAGAGCGCGGTGCCCGAGGGACGCAGAGAGTGGCGCTTCTGGTGCAGCGGGGGCGAGGTCACGTCCTCGTCCGTCTCTACGGCGTCCTGCCGGCCCAACGTTGGCCCGGACGATCTGTGGGGGAGAAAGATAGATGTAGAGGTTCCGTTTTGAGTTGGTTGGAGGGTGGTTTTGTGGTTTTGTGTGAGTACTCTCTGTGGTGGAAATAGTTTTGAAAAATTATACGAATAAATACATTGATTTTCCAAAACTATTTTCATGAATTTGGTCATTCAAGCATAGTTAAAGTAGCGATCTGGTGTGCAATAATTTATTGAATTTTTATTTGGTATTCGTTTACATACCGTTATAAATAATTTCTAAAAGTAGACGACTGCGGTGCAGAAATGCTTTTAGAAGTTATTTTATTTTGTTATGTTAAACGATTAAGCAATAATGTGCGACTCGGTTAAAATATTGCACAACAGGATTTCCGTCTCTCCGTAATACCAATAATCCATAAACTTGAAAGATATTTTTATTGCAACAAGACTTTTCAACTCTTTTATACATATTTAATTTACGTTCTACAGACAT
The DNA here is from genome assembly GCA_036365515.1 of Torymus aiolomorphi. Classification (NCBI taxonomy): domain Eukaryota; kingdom Metazoa; phylum Arthropoda; class Insecta; order Hymenoptera; family Torymidae; genus Torymus; species Torymus aiolomorphi. The sequence continues at coordinate 147,953,211 of CM070877.1, forward strand.
TTCAGCGATAAAAATTATTTTTAATGCTGCAGTGCCCAGCAACTCTTACGTGTATATATAATTGTAAACTGTTTTGATGGAAACTCTGTACTTTGTTTCTTTCCATTAAACATTGTGATAATATTTGATTAATATAATTGTATAGAAAAAATTCAATCTCACAATACCTTATAAATTATTACCTAAGCTATCTATAAAAAATCACTAGAAAAATATTTTAAAAAACATCGACTATGGGAATATTTCGCCTCAAACATTAATAATTACGGCTGAGCCAATCCTATTATAGGAAACTTGTACTGACTATATATATATATCGGCACTGTTGTAAGTATACTCTGTGGTGTTCTGCGTGAGCGTATGTGCATTCACAACAGTGTCAAGCATAATTCAACAGCAGTAAAATATAAAGAAAATAATAACGAGCACGCAATTGTACATATATTAATGCAATAAAACGATAAGCTATATATATATATATATATACATATATTATAAAAAGGCAGAATTATAGCTGGGGGAGGAAACGGCAAAGCGGTGGCGTATATACACACACAGACACACAATAATAAATGTCTAGAAAGCTATAATAAGGATTGTTTAATCAAACTATATGAGAAAACTTCTCCATTCTAAAGTCACTAATTAAAGAGCTTGCTGCGCACGTGGCGGTGCAGCTCGAGGCGGGATTTATCTTACGCGGGAGGGAAGCTCCTTATTATCCAACTAGCTTTTAACGATCAACCTGAACTAAAGTTAACGCTCAATATATACGTTACAACGTGCGCCCCCGCGCGCACACACACACACACACACACACTCACACACACACACACGCACGAACACACACACACACACACACACACACACACACACACACACACACACACACATACACACACACACACACATCAACACACAGATTGGAGCGACTAAAAGATCTATGGGTCGTGTGTGTGTGAAATGGTAATAATAGCCGTTAATTGCCATTCACTATGTATAATAATAATAATACGGTCAAAAATAGTCGTGCCTATGGCAAGTCAAAAAAAAGTCAACCTAGTGATTATACTATTGTGTCCAAGCCTATTACATTGTACTTCCTGCACGCTTGGCTTATGTCACTCTCTGTGCGGCTTGTGTGTTTACCTATGGTTTAGAGAGATTGGCTTCTCTGTGCTCTGTTCAGGTACACGTGGAAAGGAGACAAACAAGAATTTTTATTTATTGTCATTGTTTAATTTTTGTGAGAATTTTTGCATTTTTTTTAATGAGCATTGAACGTATAAAGTATGGGTTGTCTGCGTTTCACTAAAGATTTATAACTATCTAGTGATTGTCTGATCTAATTGATTCTCTATCGATAGAATGGTGAATGAACCTGTGGTGTCTATTTTTATCTTCTTTGTAATGTTAAACATAATATTTAAAAATATTCTAATAAATTAAGAGTTCGTGTTTAAATATTGCTAGTAGTTGAATTAATTCTGATAATCGGTAATCGTTTTATCTGTTATCAGCGTTTATTATTTCAAATGAGGTTAATTAAAGTTTAATAAATTTTACCTCACCCTCTTCTAAAATAGCTCTCGAATAAACATTTTAATAGTTTTCGATAGTATGCTTTGCAATATTTATACACATATAGAATCGAACGTACAACTTTGGACAGGCTCAATAATGCAGAATCGCATTATCAACGCTGCTCGCAATTCACAGCCATATAGAATATATTACTGATTTTAATCAGAGCAGCTATTAATGCAGCGTTGCCTCATGAGCTGCCGCTATTCATGAGTAATGAATGGGCGAAAGACGCAGCTGTACCAAATACGTATACAAATATACGCTGCTTGCCTTTTTATCGTGAAAGCGTCAGGAATCATAACAAAGACCTATTATTTAAATAAAAATAAGATTCGACGAAAATATCTTTTTAATTTTTTTGAAGTTATTAAAGTAAACAGTTCATTGCTATCTGATTTCCAGCGCTTCCAATTATAAGAAAAAAATAGAATGAAAGAAACTATATAAACAGATGCGAGTGACAGTAAGACATGAAGAAGCAAAAGTGCGCGAAAAAAGCTATAGGAAAGAGCGTTGGTTACCTGACGGTGACGTGCGAGTCGGAACCGGAGCTGGAGGCAGCCGACGGATGCTCGGCGGTCGGCGAGGGACGTGAGACGGTGAGGGCGGGGGGCTGCAGGTCCTCGTGGGTACCGGTGGCGCCGGAGAGCATCAGCAGCGGGAAGTTCTGGAAGAAGAGGGCCGAGGCCGTGCCGAGGTCGCTTGCGTCGCTGGCGTCGCTGGCCCTCGAGGACTTGCGGCTGCTGGCCCTGCTGCCCCTGTGCACGTGCAGTAGGGCCGACAACTTGCCACCCCAGCCGCCGCCCCTACCGTCGCTACCCACGCCGCCAGGGCTCGAGGTCTGCGTCTGCGAGTCGACCTCCTGGGCCACTCGCTCGCGCTCCCTCTTCATCCTAGATTTTTTTGATTTTTTTTTTAATGAATGTTGTTATTTTGGGTGGTGCTTGTGAGATTAAGGATTTTACGGATTATAAAAAAAACTTGTTTGTTTTTTTTGGTGATGATTGGGATCTTTTTTTTATTGGTTTAGGATTTCAGTCTGAAAAGGTGAGGAAAAACTCGTTTTGAGAAAGTAGGACGGTGAAAAGCCGGGCTCTACGTCTTCGAAGGTTTTTCAATTTCTTTAAGGAATTGATTGGGCTATCTGTAGAAATCGAATGAAAACGATATGTCTTGTTGAAATAGTAGTATAGATAAGAAATGTCATGAAATCGATAAACTTTAAAAGTTTATCAATATTTCAATTCCCCGCTTATTAAAAATAGCCATACTGTATAAACGAGAACGGTCTTTTTTTTTTTTTAAACCGGAAATGAACTTTAGCGAGAAAATAATTCAAATCTAAAAGAAATTAACAAATCTTAATATCTACGAGCACTAGAAATAGATTTGTTCAATAAATGGAACTATCCAGTGAAAGAATAATTCTCCCCAGTTTTACTGCGTGCAAATTAATTATAATAATTCGAGCAATCATATTCCACAATCAAAATTTCCGGGACGAAAACTAAACTCATTATAGTCTCCCCGCAGAAATTAGACATCCTCGAAACAGTTCACACCCTCTTCCAACACCGTACAAGCTCTCCTAAATGTTCAACACCTATTAAATTTACTTCTCGTAGGACATTAAAGCACTTACGCGATGTACTCGCGATACGCCCGCTGTACAGTTCTCGCCGCCTTATCCTGTCGCTTCCAGATCCGCGTGGAAGACACGATCTCCAGCTCCTTGCGCGTGGGGAACTGCTTTTTGAACTTAACGTCCATCTGTTCCTGCAGCTTCTTAAAGTCATCGGACTCCTCGACATGGCCGAGCACGTGCTTCACCAGTGCGTGCAGTATATCCAGACAGTGAATCTTGTTACCCTTCGCAATAGGAAGATTAAAGCTAACCAGCGCCACTACATTGGGCTTTGATATTCCTAAAGGTGGGTCAAGAGACGCGATGAAATCGCTCAACTGTGAGAACCGGATAAACTGCGTTGCGTGCGGATCGTATCTGTCGCAGACGAGTAAAGTATGTATAAATCATCGGTATCTTGTGAGAGATAAATAGTTGTACGTTAATTTATTGAGAGTTATAGGTGCAGGGGGCTAGCTTACTTTGACCACCGGATGTAGAACATCTCGAGATCGTCCTCGACTATGCCAATCTCCTCTTCCTGGTGCGCCTGGTTAAAGTTCTCGAGGATGATGGCAATGTACATGTTAATGACTATCATATAATTAATAATGATGAAAGATGTGAAGTAGGTGATTGCGAGTAGCGGGTACCCGCAATCGCCGTTCAACTTTCGGCTGGTGGGCGTCGGATCGCAATCCGGCGGCTGAACCATCAGCGACTCGAGGACGTCGTTCCATCCGGCGGACGTCATAAGGCGAAATAACAGCTGCATGCTCCGGCCAAATGTTTCGAAATTTACCTGAAATTCATCATACCCATATTCGATTTAAAGGGTCAATTAAATTTTCGTAATACAGCTTTTACTTTTCAGTAGCACCAAATGAATAATTAATCTTCAATTTACATTTTTGATATTGGTATGATGAGTATGCAGTATTATTTTGCTGTGGCAAATTCTTATCAATAGTTACTGAACGATTTTTTGTAGCTACCTTAACGGAAATATTTTTGTTCAAAAATGTTAAAAACTGTTAGTAAGAGTTATAAACTGTTCAAAAATATTATAAAATGTAGGATTTTGGACGTTACTAATTGTTTATAACTGTTTACAACATTTTTTAACAGTTTTTAACAGTTTGCTCAATAGTATTTAATATTTATTAAATTATTTACTAACTTTTAAATATTTATTAATTATTATTATTAATTAAATAATAATCCATTATTATTAATTGAATAAAAAATAAAAACTAAAATTATTAACTTACTTTATTAATTATTTAATTATTCTTGAATATCAAATTCAAAATTATTTGTAATTGTTTGAAACTGTTTAGAACTACTAGAAACTGTTTGAAATCTCTGCAAACTATTATATTTAGAAAAAATGTATCCAGAATCATACATTTTGTAACATTTATAAACAGTTTTAAATAATTTTTAAAAGTTATTAATTGTTATTAACATTTATAATTTACGATAAGGCATTTGCTTCGAAATTGCTATAATAAAGTAAGCTGTTAATCATGAACGTCAAAACTTGATATAAATTTAGTATAAAATTTATAAAATGTTTAACGAAAATGCTTATTGCTGGTAATTTCGTGCAAATATTTGCAGATTTACTAACTTGTTGTATCATTTTGCGGCACGATTTGATATCATTTTAATACAGTTTTGTGGAATTATGTATTACTTACATTGAAGATTAATTTTTAGCAAATTCAACAACATTTGCTGATACACTACGGACAAATTTTAGCAAGAATTGCCAGTACTTTGCTTTCAAGATAGGAACAAAAATAAATTTTTTCAATTTTCTCATTCAAATTTCTTTGAAAATGCACTTATTCGGTTATTGGGATTGTTATTACTAATCACTCACCATATCGTCGAGTGCCCCCTGCTTCCTCACATGCCCGAACACCGACATGCCGATGATCGCGTAAATGAACGTAATCAGCGCCAGGAGTGCTCCGATGTTAAACAGCGCCGGCAGGCTCACAACCAATGCGAACAGCAGCTTCCTGATACCCTTGGCAGCTTTGATCAGCCTGAGTATCCTGCCTATCCTGAAGACGCGCACGACGCGCAGTAGGGTCGGCGAGACGGGAAAGTCGATCATGATATCCTCCATGAGGATGCCGAGGATCGAGGCGAGCACCAGCAGGAAGTCAAAGAGATTCCAGGGCACGGTGAAATAGTGATAGCGCAGCCCGATTATCTTGACGATCGCCTCGAGGCCGAAGACCGTCGTGAAGAAGGCGTTCGATACCTCGAGGACGAAGAATATCGGGTGCGGCTGGTTATAGTGCTCGATGCCCATCGTCAGCATGTTCAGGAATATCAGCACGAAGATTGCTATTTCGAACCTGAGGGAGGTTTATACGTAATGAGGATCGTAGCGTATGTTTTGTTTAATGAGTTTTTTTTAATAATACAGGACCACGAAATATATAAAAGTGGTTTGCCCGATGGGCTAGACTATGATATTCCTATGTATATTGGCTTGTTGGGGCCGAATATGATCTCAGTTTTGGCAACTGCACGTCAGAATTTTAAAATATTCTTAACTCTAAATTAAGACATTTTCAGATATCTTTATAAAAAGGCTAACAATTTTTTTTAATCATTTGGTCAGTCCTATTATTATAGAATTTCAATTATCTGCTACAGAATCCATTTTGAATCATCTGAATACGATTTTTCTTCTTCGAGAAAAATTAAATTAAAAATTAAATTATGTGAATACAATTTTTCCTTCTTCGAGGTATAATGCCTGCAAAATTTTGATTTGATATTGTCGAAGAAGAACAATCGTATTCAGATGATTCAAAATGGATTCTATAGTAGATGATTATAGTATCCTATAATACCATTGATTAAATTATGAAGATACTTCAAAATTGTTAGAGTTAGGGATATATTCAAATCGTGACGTGCAGTGCCATTCAGCTGCGACGGGCTAAAATTCATGGAATATCATAGTTTAGTTCATTTCGCAAACCACTTTTTTTATTTTGTAGACCTCTGTAATTATTGTCGTAAATGATTTATGATCCTTTACAAGCAATACTTATACTAATAAGAAATCTATTATCATTGTCATCTTAACGTACGGAATCTCAAATATTAAATTATTCACTTATCTCCCACTCAATTTATGACAAATAAAAGTAGACGGTTTGATAATTCGATATAAAACAGCGCGGATAAAATATTAAATCGATAAGAATAACATGCCATAAAAATAAGCCCAGCACATCTGATCTCCTATCAAGCCACCCGTCACGCCAAGAGTCGCCAACTCCCAATCCTCGGAAAACCCCGTTCCTCCCCTCGATCGATCACACCCGTACATACATATACATACACACACATACAACAGCCAGCTGCGCTAGCACAACCCACCACCGCCGCTGGCGAATTAGTCGCACGGCCACTCGGCAATTTCTCTTGCACATCTGTACCCCTATATATACATAGACACCAACAGCAGCAGCGGCACGGCAAAGTTCGACGACGAAACGCCTTCGCGATCGATGGGTGACGAGGCGTGTGACGAGTGTCTTTAAACTCTCACTCTCTAACGCGCTGCTACACTATACGACTAATTACGGCGACGCGCTGACTCACCTCCTCGAGTTGGACAGGTCGTAGAACATGGCAAGAATCTGGTTCATCGGACGTTTTATCACCTTCTGCGGCTTTTTACGGCCGAGCTTCTTCATGGCAGTGTAGTAGTGTTTCTGGCTCTCGGTCAGAAACATTTCTAGCACGCCACCCTCGTACTAAAATTAGAGAGAAAGGAAACGACGCGTAAGTGTATGTGTATACGTGTAGAGAGATTTATCAGTTAATTGAGTTTCAATTATCCACGCCGCTGTGGGCTGACTCGAGCGCATGCTTCCCGGCCACTCGTATCAATTTCGGCTGGGTAAGCCGTGGATATATATACATACAGACACGTCGCGTTCGGCGTATTTTTGAGCGTTCGCTGGTGTGCGGCTAATTAGACGAAATGTCTGTCTCATTATGGAGCGGGGGGAATTGGCGGGAATGCGGAGATATATGGAAGTGATTAACGGTCAAACGAGTTTCAATTGTAGTTATTTTAAGTATGCCACGGTAGGGACACATATCGTGTTGGTGAATTGGGGTGGTAAGTGGAGAAAGAGGCGCTCGGTCAGCCAGTGGTATAACATTTGCATTTCGCGATTGTTGATTCTGCTTGATAAGAGTGGAAACATTGTCTTGGCAATTTTGAGGTCGTTACAGAAAGATTTATATATAGCTTCATGATTAATATAATGATGAATGTTATGATAATTTTTGTTTTAAAAGGAAAGAAAGTAGCAATTTATATATCAAATTGATCAAGTAAAATCAATAAACAATTTATTAAAGTTAAATATTGTAAAACGGTACGCGATAGTTTAGCGCAAAGATTTGAAAAAGAGAAAGAAAGTAGCAAATAGACATCAGGGACTCACTTTTTTCTTAAGCATATTGAAGTTGTCGATGATAACTCCGATGAACAGATTCAGAGTGAAGAAGGAACCGCAGACGATGAATATCACAAAGTAGATGTAGGCATAGAGATTGGCCTCGCGGTGTGGCTGGAGATCCACGCCCCGCGCATCGACCGCGTCCTCCATCACCTCCATCCAGCCCTCGAAGGTCGCCACTTGAAACAGGGCCAAGTAGGCAATGCCCACGTGATCGAACGTGATTTTGCTGTTCTCCCACGTGTAATTCAGCTTGTAGCAATCTTCCATCGTGTTTACCACCTGCGGCAGCCGTCGGAAAACACGCGCAAGAGAGAAAAGAAAATGGTTACTATCTATCCTCTCGCTTGTACGTGTATGTGTGTGTATGTGTCCCAATTTTCTTTCTCGCCCTGAGACGTCTAGTGTATGCATATCACTCTCGAATTTTCTCGTTCTCCGAGGATTCGGTAGATAGCAGCGAATCGCGAGAGGGTGAGAGAGGTATTTTACTTTTCGTTTTCGCTTGGGTGCACCAGCGCGAGAGCGCGAGTGTGCATAAAGGAAGGGGGAGGTTATCGAGGGATTCCACGGTAACTGATTGTAGGGTATTGGGATTCTATTCCTGCTTCTTTCTTAGGAAATGGTTTTACGATTTTAAGCGGAAATTTAGAAGTCGTTGTTGGAAATGTTATTTGAGTGTGGTGCTTTGTGTTGGTACTCACGGTAATAGGCAGTAACATGCCGTTCTCATCGAGACACTTAAAGAATTTGCCGCCGAAAAACTGGACGCCCATTATAGAAAAGATCAGCCAGAACACGAGACAGACGAGGAGCACGTTGAAAATACTAGGTATTGCGTACATCAACGCGTTCACTACGATCTGAGAACATTATAAAGCATACCATCAGATTATGTTTCAACAAGGGAGTCTTTATTTACAATAAATAACTAATTGTGCAATTTGTTTCTGTATGCAGCATTTTGTTTCTGACTTTATGTAGATCAGCAAAAATGAATGATATTTATTCAGACATGCACTTTATTAGAATCTAAATTTAAAATTCAGAAAATACTATGTATAGTTGTCAATTTCGCTTCAATGCAATATCGTGGCGTGAGCGCGCGCATCTAATATATGCGCGGCACCGGCCCGCGTTATATGTATATAACAAGTAAAGCACTCACCCTCATGCCTTGCCACCGTGAAATCGCTCTCAGCGGCCTGAGTGCTCTGAGGGTCCTCAGAGATCGCAGCACTTTAAGGTTTTCATTTTCCTCTATTAAGAGACTAAATATGGATACCTGTGAATTGAAATGCTCGTGTTAGGTTACTCGGTACTCGGGAATGACGTTACTCTACGCCTTCATGCCATTATTAGAGTGACGTGGCAACGTGATGGATGAAAAACTACCATTACTTTATCCTCATAATATCTTTTTGTGCAAAATTATAGTATATATGTATATATATAGTTCAGATGACCAAAGGTTATAAAGTATGTAGTAGTATATAAAGTAGATCTTATAAAAAAAGTTAGCTTCATATATAATGTAGTTATATATAAAATTATAATAAATATGCTTCCTAAGGTTACTCTTATGACTACGCAATAATACTTTTATCCTCGCTAATACGCAAGAAAAAAAGGCAAGACATTACGATCTGATTAAGATTGTAGATGTATAATATACACATCGAGCATGCTGATTATATTATATATTGCTGAAAAAATAATTTTAAACGTCTACTCTTTATATAATCACAGAAGATTAACTAGTAATGAATGAAGAAAAGTGCTCATGTCAAGATGCTCGTCTGCAGAACTACTTGATAATAATAATTGTAATACTCATGTATCGTCAATTTTGAGACAACCTCCTTACAAAACATCTTCGTGATTGTACATAGAGTAAGAAATCTTATTACGACAACCTAAATTCAACTGTTGACATTTTTCGCAGCCTCGGCTTCCTCGCACGCGTGCACCGCGTGTGTACACGATCGCGGTATCGTCACCCCTTTACAGTCCATATACATCGTTAGCGGAAAAATGCCAACAATCGAACGGCTGTCGACAACAGGATTTCTCACCCCAGGTGATTTTTCGGTCTTTTTTTTAATGAAATGAAAATAGCCGTTACATGGTATTGTGCGTGAGCGCGAGGCGATACATCGCGCTTATGCACTTTTATATATATTTATATCCGCTGATATCAAAAAGGCTGAGTAAGATCGAATAGGTGATATACATGTATTATTGGTGAATATATATTATAGTAATTAAAAGTAAGCAAACAAGCACAGCGCAAAGTAAAAAGCTATACATATATATAGAATATTAAGTATATAAAAGTAAACAAACGGCTACAATTATGTACAAGAACAAATAACTGAGATAACTGTGCCAAAAGCTTGCTGTCGCTGTGTATCTAATAAAGTAAACCTACTGACGATACTTTGTTTACGATAGCTTGATCTGTTTATCGTATATTTATTTATTTTTGGTTTGATGAGTTGTAATATGCCGAGCGGGGACGTATGATTTCGACGTACCTGATTTCGGTTAGGTGACACATAAAACACACAGACATAAAAGACGAAAGATACGCAGAACGATGTCTTTGCTACACTCAAAGTGCCAATAACAATTATATCACACTTATTTCAAAAGTGTAGAGCGAAAAATGTCTGTCATCTTCGTTATAATTAAAGTCTCTTGAATACCGTGTTTACAGCATTGTTCAGAGCTTTCGTTACATCATAAGAATTAGAACGTATAGAAGAAAATTACATAGAAAGGTTTCAATACAATTAACTATTGGGTTTTCAAAAACTACGTTACAATGCTATAAACACAATTCTTCTAAAAACACCCTTAAAAACACACGTGTACACACGTTTAATACAATAAATAATCATGCTCCAGCGAGAATCTAAACTGTTTTGGCGTCGGTGATTTCGCTTGAGAATAAAAATCTTTGAAAGAAAAAAAAACAATAAACAATAAAAGAAGACGTGTTATAAATCATCTTCCGCGCCCCTAATCTCAACGTGGCAAAGAAATAGTAAGAGATGAGAAGAGCGGACTCTGCGTACTTACGAAAACGATTATAAAGTCGAGGATTGTCCAGAAACTGGTGAAGTATTTACAGTAACCCAGGGCCAGCCACTTGAGTAACATCTCTATGCTGAAGAGCGTGCAGAAGGCGAGATTGGTCCAGTAGAGGATCTTCTTGAGCGCGGGGTTGTCGTCCAGGTAGATGTCCTCGAAGCAGAGCGTCACCGACGACGCGAATATCATCACGAGGATCATCCACTCGAAGGCGGGCGTGTCCACGACCGAGAGCACGGAAGTCCGTATCCTCACCCACCTTCTGCCGAGGTCCGTATCTAGGCACTTGTTTATGCACGCGCACCTGGTCACACACACATCGTTTTCGTGTAAAATAACCATCATTGTTAATTAAGTACCATCTAATATCTAATTGTTACGTGAATTCCATTGAACGATGCGTGTTTGCATGATAAACATAATTGGACATATGTACAGTGGTAGTAATTACATGAAGAAAATTTGTTTATGGTGGTACTACTGTAAAAAATTAATAAAAAAAAGTTATCTTCTTACTCGCATGTTATGCTATGAACACATTGAATGAGGGTTAAACATCTAAGGTAATCACAATCATTCCAACTATATAATTCTCGAGGACTAACCGAGAATTACATGTATATTAGTTTTTCTCTATCTAGGCAGCAAACAAATTTTCGCTTCATGAAAACTTACTTTTCGTAACAATGTTGAGGAAAGCAATCTTGTGGTACTTTCGGTGGTTTATTCCTGCCGAAGCCAGGAAAGGACTCCATTCCATCCACGTACCTGCCCTGACTATCCCTTCTACCACCGACCGTCAGTTCGTCAACGTAACTAACGAGCGCATGCCAAGGCCTTTTATCGCCAGTCTCCTCCTTCTTCGGCGTCTTCTCCTGCTGCTGCAGGTGCAGCTGAAGTTGTTGCTGCAGTTTTTGGTGTTGCTGCTGCTGCTGGGACGCGGCGGCTTCTTCGGCTTTGGCGCTAGCGTCTTTGAACACCGTCATCTCGATCGTTTCCGCCTCCTTGGTCTCCTTTTTCTCCTCCGGAAGCTTGGTGGTCTCCTTCGTGACCTCGGTCTGATCACCGTTCTGATAGGGTGGAACGGTTTGCCGGTAGATAGGTTCATAGGTGAATACCGGCTGATTCAGACTTTCCTGGTAGGATCTGTTGTAAATGTTGTCCTTCGGCAGGCTCAGCACTGTCTCTTGAATGGCATACTTGTCCTTCTCCGACTTGTCCATCACTTCGCGCACGATCTGCTCGAGCTTGGTGTTCTTCTCGTTCTCCGAGTCCTCCTTTTTGTACTTCTTCTTCCGTACGATGGATCGGATGCGATCGAAGGACCTGGCCAATTTCGACTCCTCGCCCACCTCCTCCTTCTTCTGTTTTAATTCCTCGGAATTGAAGCTGTTGAGCAACAAGGCCAAGAAGAGGTTGAGGACCATGAAATTGCCCATCACTAGTGCCGGTAGGAATATCGCGAAACATGTCTCTGGACCTTCATCCTTCTCCGCGCGCATGCAGTCCCACAGTGGTTCGATCCACTCGCCGCACAGGATGCGAAAGATCATCATGAACGAGTGAAAGAAGTCGTTGAAGTTCCAACGTGGCACGGGATCGGGTTCGAATTTGTCCAGCGTGTAGTCCTTGCTGAACAGCTGCATGCCTATCACGGCGAATATGTAGATGACGATGCAAAGCACAAAGGTCAGGTTACCCAACGCGCCGATGGTTGAGATGATGATACTCAGCAGTACCTTCATCGTCGTCCACGACTGGGCGAGCTTGAGGACGCGAAGGAGACGCAAGCCACGGATCACAGAGAGGCCGTCGACCAGCTCGAACGTGAGGTCGATTAGAGAGGCGGAAACGATGATCAGATCGAAGTTGTTCCAGCCGTTGTTGAAGAAATCCTTGCTCAGCGCCATCAGCTTGAGAAAGCACTCGAAGGTGAAGATACTTGTGAAGACCTTGTTGCCGATATTGAGGGCCTGGCGAATCGACTCGCTCATACCGTGGTGTTCCATCGCCAGGAAGCCCGTGTTTAAAACGATGCACAGGGTGATAGTCAATTCGAAAAGCGGATCTTTTACCACCTTTACAAGGATAATAGTGTGTTTAAAAAAAATATAATATTTCGTACAATAAATTATTAATCACGTATATTCAATTCATTTACCTTGTACAAACCGTTTTGAAAGCGCAGCCAACCCTCGTAATCGACGCAGCACTGGATGCACCTGTCGCAATTCCGATCCGGCAAATCGTCTGGAAGCACATGCAAAGAAATTTCGCTTGAGTACCCTCGTTTACCCGAACGAGTTTATATACACATCGCGACCCCTCTTTTCGTTCATCTCCCTCTCGACCTACATGTACTCACCTAAAACGACGATGTGCGAGAGGTACTCGGGCGGCAGCGAGTATATGTGCTTCTTGCTCTTGATGCCGTTGCACTTGAGCACCCTGATCTCCCGATTGCTCGTGCGCACGGATACCGTGACGGGCGCCGATGGTGGGAAATCCTGGCCACGCTCCTGCTGCAAGTGTGCCTGCTGAAGGTGCTTCCTTTTGTCCAGATGATGACGCTCCTGCAGCCTGTGCTCTCGTTGAGGATGATGAGGATGTTGCTGCTGCTGTTGCTGATCGCGGCGCTCGTGTTCTTCCGCCGAGGTGACATCGTCGCCGTCGTGGTCGTCCACCACGCCCGAGTCGTCCATCGAGGACTGTTGGTTGCTGTTGTTGCTTGCCTGTCGTGACTGCAGCATGTTGCGTGGTGCTAATCGATGCACCACGTTGCTCTCGGCGGGTAGGCGCGGCGGTGCCAGAGGTTGTTGCTGGATCTGCTGCTGTTGTTGCTGTTGCGCGGGCTGCTGCTGTGGAGCTGGTTGCTGAGAAGGTTGCTGCTGTTCTTGTTGCTCCTGCTGCTGCAGGTTTTGCGACTGCAGTGGCAGGTGAGACGGCCGGACGCCCGAGTGCCTCGGACTCGGGCTAGGACTTGGCGTCACAGACCTGCGAAAACGAAGATTTTATCTTCCGTGTAGAGGATACAACGGTGGCGTATGTTTCTTTGTCGAAGGCAAACTTGGAGAAACTAGTGTAACGCCGTGTACGACGGCGGTGGAAGAGAGAAAAAAGTTTTCTCGGAAATTGAACGTCTTATTCTTCTTGAGAGAGTCAACAAAGCTGTGCGCGCGAGAGAGCTCGTGATACACAATATTGATAATGTACATGAATGCTTTTGATGTGCGATCCGAGGAGAAACTTTACTACTTGTTTGCAGCAGTTATATATATATATATGTGTGTGTGTGTGTGTGTGTGTGTGTGTGTGTGTGTGTGTGTGTGTGTGTGTGTGTGTGTGTGTGTGTGTGTGTGTGTGTATGTATGTACAGATGTGTTACTTTATTTGCGGGTCAACTACTTTTGTCATACTACTTGGCAACAATGCAGGCAACTTTGTCTAATAAAATAAAGTTCAATTCGATTTGTTATTAGAAGTTGCTAACGTCGGGGAATTATTTTCTTTGCGGTATAAAGAGTAACTTCTGCAGAGAAAAGAAAATCTGAAAAAGCGTGTCTTTTTGTATATTTTTTCGCGTTAAAGAAGTACAAACGATATTTTGCCGTGATCCTCTTAGTTTAAAACTAATCAATAAATCCGCTCTTAACTTTGTAACAAAGAAGAGTAAATATTCTTATACATAAAGAGAGTTTACGATGAAATATCGGAAATTTTCATTTTACAATGCCCCAGTTTCCGAGAAAAAATATTTTCACAAAGAGCCGACGATTAATTATTACAAACCGCATATATAATCATTTAAAATTCAAAATTTACACTGCCCACAACATTACAAACGCAAAATACGCACTCATATACAAAGATGGCATTGTTGTTTCCACCTCATTGAAAATGTAATTCATTACATACGACGTAATAATCGTTACCTACATATACGCGTTTGCGTCATACATTTTTGAAACGTGCCCATAATATATTCATGCCGTATTTCGGTGGTGTGGGGGTCGCCGCTCACGAGAGTGCGTCAATTGTATATAAACGATCCACTGCCGCATTGCAACTTTATTACCTCGGATAAAGACGAGTGCTATATCACTCTCCGCTCGGAGTGCGCGCACGCGCCTTTTACGCTCCGGAATTAATTATGCAAATGAGAAGCGATTTCTTGGCTCCACCCCCCCTTCTCACATGGAAAAAAGAATGCCGAAAGTATATTACACCCTTATACGCACGACATTATACTAATTGAGATGGTATCTTTCGCTTTAATTGTGCCTCCGAAACAAGGGAAAAGCCGTGGTCACGAGATCCTAAAATTCCTTCCCTTTATTCACGTATAACACACACATACCGTTGTTGTCGTTACTATACACAGTACATACTCTAATGCCCCCGCGGAATCGCGATAACGAACATCGCTCGGGACGATTGCAACGCGATCGGTACGCGCACGCACCCAAAGACTTCCTCCATTCCCCTCTATATACGCACACAGCCGCGAGTGAGCGAGCAAAAGAGAGGGAACAGCAGCCGCCTTAACAAGCCCAAAAAGAAATCGCCTTTTCCCCGCGGGAGCGAGATAACGAGACGGCGAAAAAGCGAGCGCAACAACACAACGGCCGTAAAGTGCGCACGGTTGTTCTCGCGTCTGTAGCAATCGATAATCGTCTCGCTGCTGTGTAGCCATTGTGTGTGTGCGTGTGTGTTTGTCGGCGGTCACGCGACGCGCGCGGGGGAGAAAAGACGTGAAAAAGCGGAGTACCGAGGTATAGTAGCAGTCAACGAGGGGGAGAGGAGAGAGATCGACGCTCGCCGATAATCGCACACAGGTGTACACAGTCGGTACGGGAGGGGGGAGAAGGTCTTTGCCTTCGGAGTGTGGGTCACTGGTTGTGGAGTAGTAGATCGGGATCTCTCTGTGTCGCGCGCGTGCTACCTATTCTAATGTGCATAAACGAACCGTTCGAGGTTGTATTGGAACGCGAGTTCTACTCTCTGCTTTGTCCAACTTTTTGTATGAGTATATATCGATTTTTCGGGGGAAAACGAGGTTTTGCCGTTGACGCGGTGACGAGTTTATTAGAATGGAGGGTATTGCCGTGTGAAAGGAGCGGAGCCGATTAAGAGGAGTATACATATGTATATGAGGTAGCGTTTACTGGCCAATAAAATGCATAAGAAACAACGGCTGAAAAGTATGGCCGTAAAAGAAAATCAATTTTTACGGCTGACTTATAAGTATAACGGCAGAGAGGCGAGCTTAGAGTATACGAGTGAAAATAACTCGGGGGGGTTAATGCGCGCGTGCTTCGGTTGCGAGGAATTGTGTATTGTATTACGCTGTTGTGATTGACTTTTTCGTGCGGTTAACGCCGCGTTAATTGATAGCTCTATTTTGTCGTTTGAGAGTTACGGGCTTTTAATGGGGAAAATGCGAGGTTTATGAGGAAATCGATGGTTTCGAGGGTGAGAGAGGTCTGGGTGTATGAGAAAACGGTTGTCTGACTATGTTTGGAACTTATCTACTGAAATATCGAAAGATACGATTCTTTTTTGTTTTTTTTTTCCTACAAATTTATGTAGTTATTTTGAGGTTTCGCGTTAATTAATATATAAGACTCTTAACGTACACGGAAATTTTTTATCTCTGCAGGAGCTTTCGCGCTAATGTTGTACTTCTGGTTTTTAATAAATAATAGTAAATAAAGATGAGTAATATTTTTTAATCAATAATATAATTTCAGTGAGACACGAAGATCATTAACGCACATACAATTTACCCTAGTCGTTTTGTCATTCTTCCTAATACAATTGTATACCGATCTAATTAGAATTATAGCAAAGAACGACGCACCTGCTGCGATTGCCGCCGTTCTTCTCGTGGCCGACAGTACTGCGTCCGCGCTTTCTCCGCCGTGTCCTCTTGCGAGAGTAGCTGCTCAGCAGCACGCCCTTGCGCGCGTCGATCTTTTTCTGCTTCTCCTTCGTCAGCGTCTTGATGTTGATCTTCGTGGGGTCGAAGCTGAACGTCGAGTCCTCGCGGTGGTCGGTCAGATCCTTTCTTCTCTCCTGTAACGTATACGTGCCATCCAAACGGTGGGTTGTATAGTTGTGCGGTTGGTAATATGGAGGGTTGAATTTTCGAACTGTGAGTTGGGAATTGGTTCTGGTGAATGGATGAGGAGAGTATTGGGTGGTAAACGGGTAAATCGAACTTATTGGATGGGTGTTTGTTAATAACAGTGGTTGGTAGTTATAGCAAAATGGGGATAATTTAGAAAAAAGAAGAAGCTTTTTATGTAAACGTGATTTTCGATAGTAAGTGATAGGACATTCAATAAAGCAATAAAAAAAGGCATCTAGACGATCGAAAACAGTTAAAATATTGTTACGATACTTGCGTGAATACAACGATCACTCTATTAACTCGTACAAACAGATTGAAATGGAAATTCAATTTTACATTTTGACAGGACAATGGCCGGTGCACTTAATTTGTATCCATTCTCGAAATGGAAAAATTATTTTGTTGCATATCGATTAGATGAATAAACATACTTTTTCGATAACTGGTACAAATGAAACCGCTTCTAAATTGGAAGTCAATGTTTTCACAGGCGAAAATTCAATGCGGTGCGCGCGGCACACGTGTAATTTGCTATGAATAACAAGGCATTGTTCGCATTTATGAAATTAGGTTTATTACCAAGTTAAACTGTAATCAAACGTCGCTTTGAATTCACAATGATCTGCTCGTTTATATACCTATGCTTAAATTAAATTTTCCAGAGATTGCGAAAATAATTATTTTTCCATAATCGGTCATCAATTTCCGATATTCTGACCCTTCGTCAACCCTAAAAATACCGAGGGTCCTTCGTAAATAAAGAACGAATTAAAGTCGCCGATTCATCAATCAAAAAGTGTCACATCTATATATAGAGATCGCGTCGAAGTTTAATTTGCGTTCTAAAAATAAAGGTCCAGAAAAATTCCGAGGAGTCATTACAGAATTGCACGCGCGAGAAAAAAGCAAGAAAGAAAACTCGTAACTCGTAATCTAAAACTAATTTGAATTCAACGTGAAAATTCGTCGAACCTTCAAGACCGACACACAATTTGTTTCGAATGATAAACAGAAAGGCGAAACTAAGAGGATATAATTTTTAGTTCAGTATATGCGAAGATCAACGACCCCCATCCCCTGCCCAAAATCCTAGACTACCGGTTTCCGAGCGAATATATCGATTTTGCCATTAAAACGTCGGTTTGATTTAGCACGGCCGAATAGGAAATACGTCAGAGCACTCACGGGGACGCCACAAATTTCGCCCACGCGCAGACGCGAGAACGGTATATAATTCCGGAAAAAACTCAAGCCGAAACTCCGCGAATCAATCAATACCCCAAAATTGAATGAACCCCCAATATGGAAATAAAAAAAACCGCTGCCAATTCATTGGCACGTAGCTTCCTCCAAATTAATGTATCGTTCCTATATGTATAGTATATATTTTAAATATAAAATATGTTTATTCATTATACTTTTTTTTTCAATGATTTAATAATTCATTAATATTTAAAAAATTGCATATTTCTTTCTTATTATTGAAATTATTTGTTAACTGACACTTCTTTTATTTAAAAAAAAGTAATATTTTAGAATATAAAATTAAAAAATTGCTATCTACCCTGAGATCAACTTACTCACATTTTCAAAATCATATATAATAACTCCATTTTTTACATTATGAATATATTATTATTCCATAATTGTGTACATATTATAAAAATTGAAATTATACTTTTAATTTTGATTTTTTTTAATAGTCCGTTATAATTTTCGTCATCCTCTTCTTTTATTTTGAATAAAATATGGTTGATAGTTGATTTTATCATTTCTCACACCATCTTAATAAAAAAAAAGCAAATAAAATATTATGTAAACACAAATATCAGTGGCAGCTAATACAAATATTTACATAACTTTGTAAAGACAAAATGAGTGTATATATAATTATATGCCCGTGAACCATAAACGTTTAAAATTTAAAATATTTATCTCAAAATTAAGTGAGGGTAATTCTTACTATTTCACTTCTTAAATCGTGATTATTCGAAAAATTAATGCAAACTCAAAATAATTGGCCAGCGTATTTGACTAATTTCATGTTTCTGCAGAGCAAATTGCCGAGCAAATCGCTGTAAATTAACCTCAATAAAAAACAAAAGCAAGTAAACAACACGCGCGCGTATCGCACGTCATTCACGGAGAAAAAAAATAGTTGCTCCTACTGCACTCTCATGTAACTTTAACTATAGCTAGTTCAGTAAGCAAGATTTAGTTGAATCAACGTTAGCTGCTCATGTTAAACTTACTAGAATCTTCAGTAGGAGCGTTTGTTTACGTCTCGAGGTCGCGGTCATGAGCCTTCTTTTACTGAACTTTGTAGTAGACTTTACAACACTCTAATGTTGCGTTTATATGAGTACCGCCAAGTAAAACTAACACACCTGACCACAGTTAACGCAACTGTTTTCTTTTTTCTGTGTTTCTATTTCTAGTAACATATACATAAAACCGTTCCCGAAAAATTACGATTTGAAAAGAGGGCTAAAACAGTTTTAACAGCTTTAACCTTAAATATCTCTGAAATTTATAAACTAATTCTTTTACCCTAACAATTCATGTCATAAATAATATACAAACTCTACACCTTCATCAAATCTACACCTCCATCAAATTTCAAAGTAATTAAATTTTAGTAATTAAGTCGTCATTGAGAAATCACGATTTTGAAAAATACGTAACAAAATTTTAATCTTAAATATTTCTAAAAATTATGAGACAATTCTTTTACCTAAAGGACTTATACGATAAACATAAAATTCTACATCTTCACAATATTTCAACATGATTAAACAAATTTTTTTTCTATGCGACAAAGAAAATGACTGCAAAATACGAAAATATTAAATATTAAATATCTCAAAAAGTAATCGAACGATCTTTGTGAAAATTCGCGCATATATTACCTATATCACACAGAAAATTATCTATAAATTTATAGCTGATTCATCGAACCGTTCTCAAGAAATTACGATTTGAAAAAAAGGTTAAGAAAATTTTAACCTCAAATATCTCTGAAATTTATTGACCAATCATTTAGCCCAAAAATCTTAGCCGAGAGCTATGCAAAATCTACCTCTACAAGGAATTTCAAAGCGATTAAGTCAATTTTACTAAAGTAAACGTGCTTCATGCAAAACGCATTTTTTTCATTTTTTAATTTTTTTCTCAAAAACTAGTCGACAGAATGGATTCAAATTTTTACAGATTATAGCTATTTATATTCTGCATTATCATGATTTTTTTCAAACTAAATTGACCGTTTATTTTTGGAGTTATAAGCTTTAAAAAAAAACACGTTTTTGTTAATAACAAAAGAACCGCAATAGCTAATGTAATTTTTTTTAGAAAATATAGGCTTTTTTATGCTCTTTCGAATGCTATCTGTCCGATTTAAATATCTCTGTGTTATCATTAAAAAAACGCAAAAAATGAATTTTGCGAAAATCGAAAATTCGAAAGAAAACAAAAACGCATCAGCGAATCAAAAAGAAGATTTCCTTCCACCATTTACACAAGAAAAAAAAAATGAGACCTGTCCGGTTAAAATCGATAGAATAGATCCTGAGGTAAAACGGTATACTTACATACGCGTGCGCATGCACACACACGCACACACACATCCATACAGACATTTTCTACAATCATGTGATTCGAACTCCTACCACCTCTATTCGTGTTTCTAGAGCGATTTAACGAAACTTAAAATTTTGCTATTACAAAACTTCCTCTAGGAGAAGCAAAATTTCCTTCCTTTCTGTGCGTTCACCCTATAAATCAACCCTTAAAAAGTCCTCCAATCAAGAAACCATTCCCCCTGACAGAGAATATAGAATATATTATCATTAAGCATAGAAGGTTGGATCGGGGGGTTCTCGTGAAGCCAAAACAAGCGTTAGTTCAGCCCCCCAAGAGGCAGGCAGCGCTGTAGCCGCCTCAGGGCAGAAGTACGCGGATAATGACCCGAGTAAAACTAGTCGGGTAGAAACACAACCATACACAAGTACTTTATTCAACCACTAAGAAATTATGATTTTTTCATTTTACAAGGGGCGCCAGGTGCGTACGTGAATCGCACCAATTTATACTCGCCGGCTAACGCGATTCGGAGCGAGACTCACTTAGGGCACCTCTACATGCAGTCTGGCGTTCTTGAAAATGGCAGTCTAACTCTATGAGAGTGAGAAGGATAGCGCACATTTGAAAATTGTCTGTCTTTGTTGCTTCCATAAGGTTAGGTATGCCAGTCTGCCATTCTCGAGAACGCTAGACTCCATGTAGAGGTGCCCTTACTCTGTCTAGCTACAGCTCGTGCTGCAGCTCCTCGCGGGCTCGGACGCGACGACGCTGATGCGCACACACATAGGGTAAATGTGGGTATTACCGCGGACGCTACAATTACCACGGATCGACGAAAAACGCTCTGCAATTTCATTTTTCATAGTATAATTCGGCATTTAATATTTATTCGATCATACAAAATATTAATTAATATAAGAAATCGTCTTAAAAAGAGAATAAAGCATGATTTGTATGAATATACTACATTATTGTCTGGCCATCCGCGGTAATACCGTCATTTGTATACAAATACGATTACTGGTATTACTGCGGCATTGGTCCAACGTAACCTCAAAACAGTGAAATCAAGAAGTCTACAATATATATGAGAACATTTGCCAACTGCTATGTTCTAAATGAAATATGATGTAAAAATATACAGATATGTTCATTTTTTCGGTTGTAAAATTATAAATAATATAACAAGCTCAAGGTAAAATTCCGCAGTAATACCCCCGCGGTAATCCATCATACACACGGTAAAACCCCCGCGGTAATTCAATCATACCCGCAGTAATATCATCCTCGGATCTATTTTTTAGATTGCATTTATTAATTAACTATATGTTTTTTATCATATGATAAGAGTCATTTTTGCATTTCTGGTAAGTTAAAGAAGAGTTAAAAAAAGAATTCGACTTAAATCATCGAGGCAAAGCTTTTAATTCGTGTACTATAAGACGCCCGTGCTGAAAAACCGCGGTAATACCCACTTTTACCCTACTTTGGACGAGTAGGAAAAGGAAGGCGAGGACTTACACTACTGCCAGCTAAATTCTGCACTCTCTCGCTTGACACCCTGGAACGGCGTCTGGCGGCTAGGCACACCTTCCTCTCGATATCCACGCACACTTCCTATTTCAATACGGCACGACGGCTGGAACGTATCGCTCGCGCGAGAGTATCCAGTAGACAGAGCGACGGCCTTTCCGTCGCTACCTCTCCTTTATTGAGTTCAGCTTCCTTCGTCCTTCTACGGCCGCGATCGGCTATGTTAGTGCTCAACCCTCTGTAACACGCACACAGAGAAAAGAAAATCTTTACTGTTAACGAACGGACGTTTGGATATGAAGAAATGGGATGTTCATTTATAGTTAGAAAAATTCGTTAACAGTTAAGTCATGAATCGTTTGAGTAAACAAATCAAACTTAATTGTTAACGAATTTGTCTAACTATAAATGAACATTCCATTTGTCCATATTCAAACTTCCGTTCGTTAACAGTTAAAATTTTCTTTTCTCTGTGCATGACCGGTTATAGCCTCGTATTTACGTGTAGCCTGCGTACAGAGAGTCGGCCTTGACTATAAGAAGCACAAGTCGGATGACGACGAACTCTTCTTCTCGGATCATCTGACTGAAGCTAGAGCTATAGCTTCTGGTCCATTTACTTAATTCTTGCTGAACTATCGCTGTAATTGCTGCTGTCTATAGTAGTCTGCTGCCGCCGACGACGAGGTGTAAGAGAACTGGAGGGAAATTGTGAGAGGTTTAGGCAATGTGGGAACGGAAGTGTGTGTGCCCATCCATCATGTATGTTTACTTCTGAAACTAGTCTCGTGTGTGCATGTGCACAGTTCGCGAAGCTGTTGGCCTCGCTGATGAGGCGTTTAGCTACTCCGCGGGCTCTCTTTCGCGTCTTTTACTCGCTTACATGTGATGAGCAATCTGCCACGTCACAATATATATATGCAAAACCGCATACCAAACTGTACACGTTCACATAAACACACGCTTGTGTGCCGTGACCATTCGTCAAAGTCAGCTCCCGAGACGGCCAATTATCGGTGGTAGAGCTGCGCGCTCTCTTTCCGATTCCCCTGACGCGATACAAAATCATTTCCGCCCCGCTCCACCGCTCTCGTACATCGCGATAGCGCGCCATATGTCTAATCGGGCCATCTGACTCTCGCATACCCCACCCTGCGGGCGACTTTTCCAGTTCGGTTTTTGTGTCATACCGAGGAAATACGGGAGTGTAAAAGAAGGGTTGAAGTAGGGAGAGATTTGGTTTCGCGGAATCGAAATAATTGTATAGGTCAGGGGGTTGGTTTTTCGGTTGCGTCAATGCGAGTGTGATTGATGATGCGCTCGAGGCGGGGTTTGGGAATAAGGTCATTTGTATTTTGATTTGCTTATCTGCGAGGGGCTGTGCTTTGGGTGCTGGTTATGATCAATGGGTGTGTCGTTTTATTCAATCGATGTGAATAGAAGTGCGAGGCTGTGATGAATTAGTGTTTCGTATAGATGTTTATTTACTTGACATTATTGTTGATTAGCGCATTAAACAATAACATTAAAATAATTAACATAGCGTTAATTAAATTCACACGACTTACGCCCTTGTAATTCCTAAGCGCAGATTATTAGATAATACATAGTATATTAGTCGAGCGATTGATCTCCAACAAAGCAGAATTCATAATACAAACTGTATTAAAACAGTTCGCCCGCGCGGAAGTAGTATAATAGTAAACCTTAACGAAACACACACACGTGAAATGTCGCATAAACGCGATTCGCGCTCGCACACATGATTCAAGTTCATAGAATTATCCGAGCGTGTAATTTGAGGACGGAATAAATAAATTGCGAAATTCGCGTGGTGTATATATATACATAGCGTCGTTAGTTACCTCATTTGTGATTTCTGCCTCCTCCTCGTAGCTTAGCGCCACGACAGCGAGCATCAGGTTAATGAGGTAGAACGAGCCGAAGAACACGACCACAGTGAAGAAGGTGACGCTAATCGGGCCACACGCCGACAAAACCTTGAGGGAGAACAGAAAATGAGACCATTATTTCGTCGTAATGTTTCCACCTTGCTCCCCTTGGCCGGGGGAATTTCTTCCGCTAAACGCTCAAGAAACATGCTACCGAGGCGCGTGCATTTCTTTAAAGGACGGAAAATAGTTCCCTGCTGGCTTTTTACACACAGTATTTAAGTTTCCGTTGGAGTTCTTAACGTCTCCCGGGAATATTTATGCTGCCGCAATTAAGAGGCTTAATAATATACATTGAATAATAAAATAATTCAGTTGGAACGTTTTAAAATATAAGTTATATATACCGCGTGTGCACGGAAAATTTCCCCTCTCTCGAATTTACAATGTTTATTTAACCTACATATTATCACTACACTGTTATCAACCCTTTTCCACTATATTCCATTACTCCCCGTGTGATGAAAGACTTGTACTTGTACACATCGGAAAATCATCGGTAAATCGTGTACACACGCGCGACATATATAACCCTCGCGCGTTCACCCGCGCGCACTTCATTATACGAGAGGAGGGTGCGCGCGCACAACAATGCGCCTAACCGCGTGTCGTCTCATCAATCACGCCCACGCGTTATGTACCCTCTCTCTCTCTCTCTCTCTGTCTCGTATACAGCGACTTAATCCGCGCTAAAACGACAGCGCGAACACGGTGCGAGCTAATATCCGATCCCCTTAATAGCCCCCTGCCTCCCTTCTCTATATACCAACAACCGCCGCCGTCGTCACACCGGTCACACGAACTGTACGTTTGTGTGTGTGTGTGTGTGTGTGTGTGTGTGTGTGTGTGTGTGTGTGTGTGTGTGTGTGTGTGTGTGTGTGTGTGTGTGTGTGTGTGTGTGTGTGTGTGTGTGTGTGTGTGTGTCACTGTACCTTGTTGTACACGTCCTCCCAGTAATCGAGGGTGATGAGCTGGAAGGTGGTGAGCATCGACCACAAAAAGTTGTCGAAGTTGGTGTAGCCGTGGTTCGGATTCGGACCCACGCACAGGCATGTGTAGCTCTCGTTGCAGTGCCTGTTCACACGTATTTGAGTATATACGTATTTCTTATTATTATTGTTATTATTATTACTACGTCATATATACGTATGCATGCATGTGTGTATATATATGTATATATCGAGTGGTAGAGAAGAGAATTGGCACGAGCGTTTGCCAAAGATCCCCCGCCGGGTTGTTGAACTCTCGGGAAAGTACGTGTTTATATTTATTGCGTTATACAGGAGGGAAGACGTTGATGCCCTTCGCTCGAGTGAATTGTTTCGTCGCGGCTCGAACGCGCGTGTCTTTTATTTATGCCGCGCGAGTAGTTTACGAGCCGTTTCGCGCCCGGTTGCATATACGCAGCCCGTGCGTCAGTGAATATTCATACGGCTGAGTATAAGTGAGTATAATGTAGGTATGTGGCGAGTTCATATACGCGGTAATGACAGCTGTGACGTTATGGTAGTATATGTGTGCATGGTGGTTGGCGTAACTTTATTTTGATAATAATGAATACTTTTAGTATTTTATAGGAATGACGTTTTTGTTATGTGCATTACAGGGAAGGGGTGTATTTATAGATGTGCACTGGTATACGGTGATATTTTGTTTATAGTTTCATGATGTATATTATATACAATGCCAACTTTATTTTTAGGTTTCAATCTAATTATGATTTACATTGGCGAGCGTAAAATAACGCAATTGTGTTATTGTCGAGGATTCTGGGTCAACGAACGCGCTTTTTCAACTTTTCTAACGACTATACTGTGTAGGTATGTGTACGTGAACTAAATTTCAGTTCATACGAACGACTTTATTATTTACGGCAGAACTATTATTTATATAATAAAAATTCAAAATATTTTCATTTCTACATCGCTCTACTTATATCACTTAAAAGCTATATCCATTTCATCATTCACATGAGTAAATATCGAAAATTAACCAATCCTTTTATCGAAATTATAGGTACTCCAATAAAAAAAAAAAAAGAAAATCCGGTCAGCAAAAATATCACGAGTCCTGACAGATTTCGTATTTGCGACGAGAAATTAATTCTGTCCATGGAAACTCAATAAAACATAATTAATAGACTTCCAGGGCACGGAGATGAATTGCGGACGACGGAGGGATGGATGGAGAAAAAAATTGGAAAACCGATCGTTTTTTATCCTACGGCGACGCGTTTATATATATCGAGCTCTCGAGAAATATACGGCCGTACGTACGCGGACCGTGACTACTAAGTTGAGTGGGACGGAACGAAGTACCGCGCGACTCCTCGACGAAAGTGTATTGGCTGTACGGTTTTCTCAAGAATATTATACTCTTGCAGTCATTTGTTGTTGAGTTTATTAAGATTCAGAGTATTTAAATTTTCTGTGTACACCGTATTCCAACACGGAGAGAAATTTTGTAGTGAAAATTACAAATATTCGAGACAAAATTACCAGTTTCTATGGTAATGGATGGACAGACTGACAATTTCAAAGTTTTTACCAAAGTGCCTTGGTAAAATTTTTTTTTAGTTAATTTAAATTAAAAAAATTAACTTTTTTTATGCATATTGATGGATATATAGTATTTTAATATAGAAATAGAAACAGAAACAATGATGAAAAAACATTAAACTGAAAAAAATTTTTACGGAAGCGGGATTCGATCCGACGATCTTTGGGTTGAGAGTCCGACGTTCTACCGACTGCGCCACAGAAGCTGTTACCAACAGTCATTTGAATCGCCGTTATTACTTACTAAAAATATGTGTATTGTTTTCATTTTAACGTCGCGCACGCCTCTAGTATCAATCTTCTGAAACACAATAATGCGCAGTGCGCATGCGCGAGTACACAAATACCAGGTTATTTGGTAAAATTTATCAGTTTTCTTAGTAAAAATTCTTAGGTTACCTTGTAAAAATGACTAGATCTCAATTTTTACCAGTGTTTCTGGTAATTTTTATTCAGATAATTTGGTATTTTTTTTAAGTGGTTATGGTAGTTTTTCTTGGGAAACTTATAAATTGTATTAGAAACCTGGGAATAACACGGCTTTTGACAGTCTGTCCATGCGCTACCAAGGCACCTTGGTAATTTTTACTCTAAAATTTCTCTCCGTGAACGAATTATTTATACGTGATGAATTAGCACTTAAATACGTCGTTTGCACCCTTCAGTCCAGCGACGGCTGTGGAGAAATTGAAACTTCGCGTGTGTATTAGGTAATAATGACTCTAAAAGCGCATATAAAAATGAAAATCCCGCGATGACTAACGAGGATTTAACGTTTCTCGCCAGAACGCACGCGTTCATTCCCAATTTATAGATCGTTTAGCAGATTAATGTTTCAGCATTATTAAGCGCTTTCGGAAACGAGGCCAATTTGAACATTCATTTACACAACTTCCAAGATTACCCCTACAAAAAACGAAATTTAATAAAAACAACGACGATTCCTTTTCTTACTTCCCAGCAATAACGGGAATTTCCCATATAACTAAATCTCGAAAACCGGCACCCGTCGCCTTGCACACTATATCCCGCTGGCGCGGAACCGTACAGTCCATACATTCTCGGCGGAATTTGCCGGAAGACGAAGTCATAGTCGATACGAAGCTCGCGGCTATGAGCCATCGCCTCGCTACGTCTACCTCTCCCTACTACTACCACCACGCGAGGAGAGAAAAGAGTTCTATCCTCTTCTCTCTTTCGAACTACCGACCTGGCTCCGGTGACGTTTCCGCAGATGATGGGCTCCTCGTCCGCGTTGAACGCCCAGTTGGATGAGTTCCAAGTCCACCTGTTGGGAGAGAATAGAAAAGCAGAGCTGCATATTATGCAAGTGTGTGTGTGTGTGTCTGTGAATATATATGTATGTATATGTGTAGATTCGCATATACAGCGAGCTCCTGAATTTTTCATGCTATGTTTGCGCAACTGCTGCGCTGCGCTCGCTAGCGCCAGGTAACAATGGCGCAGCTTTCTTTTCGAAATGCATGCGTATATATATAGGCGAGCGCGCGTGGAAAGTTCGCGCGCGCGCACACACCCGCTCTTACGTCGAGAGATGAAATTTAAATCTACTTTGAAATTGCTTCGCTCCCTCTCTCTCTCGTTCTTGCTTTTGGCTGTGAAGTGGACAGTAGATGTGTGTGTATGCAGTTCGTTGCTATACTCGTGCAGCTCTAATGGACGGCTATTCCGCGCGAGCCCGAGGGCCGGTTTTTCGGCGAGAGATGCGAGAGCTTTGCATGTATATGCGGATTGTTTTGTGTTTCTTCGTTGAAGCGTATTTAGAATTTTTTTGTTGCACGGCTCTATTTACTTAGCTTTTGAATACGGATATTGAGGCGAACGGTTTGATGCTAAGGCCAATTTTTTAACTGTTTTGAAACGTAAAGTGTAGAGAGGCAAATAAAGGCATGATAGAGCTTATTGTAATATGTATCTAAGATTTTTCATATTACAATATATTCATTACTAGGAGCTTTGTATCATTATGAAAAGTTAAGAAGATGTCGAGGTCACTTATTGATACTTTACTATTTTTTCGTAGCTTTTCATTGTGTTATTTTTCACTGTTTTTATGTAACTTATTCTGAATAAAAAAAGAATTTCAAATTTAATTTAAAAATAACCAAAAACATAATGTAGGCGTCTGCAATGGCTTTGTTTGGCAAAACTGTAAGCTTTGTAAAAAAATTTTTATTCATATTTTTCAATTTTTATCTTTTGTTCCATTTTTATTTTTCTGCGAACAACAGCTGCTACCAATATTTACTGAAATTCCCGGAACAAACTACTGGATCTGAAATGTAATTTTGATCAAAACTTTTTGCAAAATAGTACATTTCGGCTATTTACCTTTTGTAAAGAACGAAAAAAACAAAAATATTGAATCATTTTATTTGTGTACGAATAATTGTTGTAAATTATATTTTTATTATACGGAGATATAACATAGTTAATGTATTCCACACTATATCATTCTGTTATTTACGTTTAGAGTGGCGTTTAAGAGAGTTTCAGAGTTTGGAGTGTCACCGGGCATAAAGCCAATTTCGGCTCGAATGACAGTTTTCACGAAGTTAAGAAGTCCGCGCTTTGATGAAATAAAACAAAGGAAGTTAATAGCGGTGCTTTTACAACTATAAGTTAATAACGACCTTAAACGCAGTAAATGGGTTAATATTGGAAAATCAATAGTCGAGTGCGAATATCAGTTTTAAAGCTTTTTAATTCTGATTTGATTGTGCCTTATAACAGTTAACATGCAGCCTAGAAAAGTAATTTGATCGCGAGGTCGCGAAAGTGCAAATTAATATCGAGCGATATCCGGCAATAAACGAAATCAATTTTTATACCATGATTGAATTTTATTAAGTCACGGAAGTTATTCAGCTGTTTGAAATATGTTTCCATTTTTATACGAATTCCGTATACTTTATCATATAATATTTTTAGAAGAGTAGAGCAGAAATTTAATTGAAAAAATATTTCATAACGATATGTTATATGTAAAACGCAACTGACATTGATTGATTGAAAACATTTTTTTTTATTTAACTCAACTCACGTTCTGTCTAACCCCCTAATGACACGAAAACAAAACCTTATATCAAATTACAAAATCGCATACTCACGAATCAAAAAGTACGCCGCTCCAATCCTTTCGGGAAGGTCACGAGGACCCTTACAGCACAATAACATGACTTCGCAGTCACCGCTCGCAGAAAATAATTGCCCACGATCGTCGAATTAATGTCAATTCTATACGCTTCGCACTCCTGAA
This sequence comes from Torymus aiolomorphi, assembly GCA_036365515.1. Taxonomy (NCBI): domain Eukaryota; kingdom Metazoa; phylum Arthropoda; class Insecta; order Hymenoptera; family Torymidae; genus Torymus; species Torymus aiolomorphi. The sequence goes on from CM070877.1 coordinate 147,983,067, forward strand.
AAGAGGCGCGCGTGTATTCTCGCGGAAATTAGAGGGGAAACGATTCATCCGGCACACGCGCGTCACTATATATCATATCAAAAGGGTTCTCTCTCTCTCTCTCTCTCTCTCTCTCTCTCACGCTCTGCCTTTCCGCTCGGCCGGCCGGGAAAAAATCGTCAATGCATCGCGGGCGAAACGTTTTATCGCCGATGACTCGTATATTTTCTTTTTCTCCTGACACAGCTTTTTTTGAAAAAGGAAAGAGAGAGAGAAGCGCGCGAGCAGCGGCTGCGGGAGTGATATTAAAAAGGGCGATGGGAAAGGAGCGCGCTCGTTAGAGCCCCCGTTTTACGAGTGTTGCGCGAGCTCGTTTATTGCCCTTCATCAACGCGGGAGAGAGAAGTAGAGAGAAACAATTTCAAAGGTGTTTTTCTCTCTCACTGGAGCGTCGTAGTGAGTGTGAGATCAATTGCGCAGCGAGTGCTGTTAGAACGCTCGATTAGGTGAGCAGAAAGTTAAAGAAGGATTTTTTTAATTGTTTAAGGATTGAAGTTTGAGAATAATCTCGTAGTCGTTGTTTGTTTTCAACCTTTGGTGATATTAAATGTATGTGATTCATTTTCAATTTTCCGACAACGCCCATCTCAAATATGGCGGGAAGATTAAAGACTCAAAACGTCGTTTTCGAAAAAAATTGGGACGACAGTTTAATCTTGCTCGAAAAGTTTTCGAAATCCTCCTTCAAATTGCAAAGAGCTGAAGGGTGGCTTTAAAAACTTACTCTCGCTCCAGAATTTTCATAGCTATTATACACTTCTAAAGTTACACGTGAATTAAAGAATCAGCGTCATTCAAATTGACTATTTATCAATGCACAACTTTATAATAATTTCGTTTACGCGAAGAAATTGCATATTTTGAAATTAGTACGTAAAATGCGTTTTTTCCACGTGAATATAATGGTCGCCGCACATGAGTATCAATCGCATGATATTTATAATTATAATTATTACTTGATATCGCAAGATATTCGTCATTATCATTTAAGGCACACATAGACTATATTATGCGAAAAACGATGCGTACCTTGGGTTTCATTAAAAGATCAACTACAGATTTTGTTAATTCAAGTAGTATTTTATGTTTGTATAAATTGCTTGTCATTCCGATCCTATCAATGGATCTGTTATATGGTCTCCTTACTTAGATTATTTAATCAAAGATATTGAAAGCGTTCAGCACAAAATTTTAAGATATTTATGTTACAAATTTTACTTGCCGGAAATGAATTATAGAGAAAATGACTGCGAGCCTATTTTAGAGAACTTTAACCTTTTAAGTATCGAAAACTTGTTTAAGTATTTTGATGTTATTTTTACGTTTAAAATTTACAACAATGATTTTAATTGTTATGAATTAAATAACTTCTTTACTGTAAGAAAAGTAAAGTAAAGTACTGATTACGGAACTATAATGCAATTGCTACAGCTGGTTGTAGAACCTATTATTTATATTACTCAAGTGGTTAAGATTAAGAAGATAATCAATAAAATACCGTTAGATATGAGATCTGATATTTCTCTTAATCAATTTAAGTCGTTTATTATAGCTAATATTATAAGTAATTTTTGACTTATTTATAAGATTTTTACTGCACTTATCACTATGCTATGTACATTATCCACTGTACGCCGATATTTTAAATAAACTTGGAAAGGGCAATCATGCCCGTATATTTTCTCTAAATAAATAAATAAATATTTTTTGTAACAGTATGCTTAAAATGATTTTACACTGCACTGATAATTATTCGTTTCCGAAACAATATACCAAAAAAAGATCATTTTGATTATACCCAAATTGGTAATTCGCAATCTTACGTCGAGTATTGCAGAAGAAAACGTAACGTCAACACTTACTCTCTCCAGTTGACCTCCGTGGCGTTGGGATCGATATGCTTAACGCACTTATTCCTAAGCTCGCCCATGTAAACCTGCAGGGCGAATAGAGCGAAGACCATCAGGCAAAAGATCGTGAGCGTCATTACCTCGGCGAGCTGCTTGAAGCTGTGCAGCAGTGCGTTGATGATGGTCTTTAACCCTGAAACAAGTCGAGCAAAAGTTTTCCCCTTATAGTTAGTGCATACACACAACTGATGGTAGCGCATGCCATTTCGGTCGCTAGTATAGTCGATGAATAAAGATTAAGGAGACGAGCAGCTTTTGATTATCGCGAGTGACAGGGGCGAGAGGCGAGCCTCGTTAGCGCGACGTTAATTTTCTTTATGGGTTTGTTTTTGAATCGTCGCTGATTGCGCTCACGGGAATCGCGGTCTTTTAATTAGAATAAAAATGACATTTGTTTTGGTATTCAAACTAAAATGTGCTTCTAAGGAAAGACTTTTCAGATTATTATTAAAATATGAAAATTGAAACACGACACTACACACGGAGAAAAACAAATTAGTATAATCAGCAAGATATATTCCTTCAATTTTCACCATCAGAGTATTAAAAAAAAATATGTTTTGTTTATTTAAGGGCAAACGTTTATCACTGCTATGGAACCCTTACTAAACAATCTCCTTAAAAAGCTCTCTAAAAACCATCAACACCCTTCACACTCTTCCTACTCATTTTTCACTCCGGTACAAAGCAACGGCGCTAAGCACTACACCCATTTTAAATTACTTACTCCGCCATCAGCCCCTACATAACTACGTGCGCGCCCGCATATTCAAAGGCTCGTCGTCCCCTCGCAGCGGCAGTTCATTTTTAGGGTCTCGAGTATTAAATTAGCGTCGACTTTTGGGAGGGCGAGGGCCGCCCGATGAGGGTTATATAGTCGCCGGGATTTATGCAAATTGACCGAGAGGAATTGTCGAGGCGTCGGCGAGTTGGCTGCCTTTCTCTTGGTTTGTTAGGAAGAAGGCGTTTTAATTGCGAGAAGAGTATTTTTCGAGGGGTAGGGTTGGTCGGTATTGGTGCTGTGGATTTGCGATAAGATGCGTTTTGCGATGGTTTGTTTACAAGTAGGGGGTGGTGTTTGAGGGAGAGATTACGTTTATGCTTAATTGTCGTTGGTATCATTAATTTTTAAGGTTTTGTTTCATGAATCACAATTTTATAAATGGTATTCTATCACTTGTATTTATATATGTATAAAGATAATACTTGATGATTTATGAATTATTTTAAAATTCAGCATGCCGAAATCCGCGTCGAAAAAGTTGGAATTTTTATGTATTTGAGAATTTAATTATATGCTCATTGCTTTAATTGACTTTGTATGGCCATAAAAGATCAACTTAATGTATATGTGAACTGTGGATATTACTGCGTCTATAGAATCTTATGGGAAATCACTATAATAGTAAACGCCCACGGTGCCATTATACCCACATAATAATGCAAATGGCTCTGCAGTAACATTTGTAAAAGCACGACTTTATTTTTTAAGCTTTTTTTTTATTTTATTCGTCACTTTAGACTATAAAAGTGTGCATTAATCAGTAAATATCACGCTCAAGTTTCATCAGTAAAAAGAATGAGCATAATTTGAATACACAAAGATGAAATCTATCGGTTAGAAATTAACTTCTAAAAATAAATCATCGTAATAATCACATTTACCCCAGTTGTTAAGGTAGTTCTTGCATGTAATGAAAATCAAGAACACCGCTTAAGGTTAAAACGCGTTACAGCTTTAATTCGCTATATTTTTAGCTCTTGATTTTCATTCGGAACCCTGCACCGATTATAAACAATTATTTTACGTCATAAAGAGTGGTTTTCATCGAGCCGAATATAATATGAATTTTGATTCGTTACTTAATAATTGTTTACTCATTTCGCACGGACGAATTCATGCAAATATTTATTCTGTTACATCGAGATGGTATACACGTTTTCAATATATTGGGTTGCACATTCAATATTAAATATTGTCAGACGTATTCGCAAAAGTTTACAAAAAAGGACAAACAACGATAACGTGAATTGATGAATTTTTACAAAATGACGCGACCCGATGGCATCAATTAATTACTCGCAACGTTGTTTGGTATTATTTGCGGTTCGATATCGGTCGACTGTAACAAAACAAATAATTGATTCTCCGTATATTTACCGTGGGGAAACGCTTTTTCTCAAAAATATATCAATTCCCGAAACGTTTGCCTCGCAACACGTTTGTTTTTTTATTCGTTATAAAACGAATTCGAATCTTTCTATACACACACACATACACACACACACACACACACACACACACACACACGCACGCACGCACGCACGCACGCACACACGCACACACACACAACTAATCTACAAGTAATTCTCAGATTAATCGCCATCAAGCAATAAAACACGACTTCTCAAGACCACATCTCTCTCTCTCTCTCTCAACAATACCGCGCATTTCACGACGTAATTCCCCAACTCGTTCTCGGGATTCCCCCAAATCCAGGGTGAGCCCCCATAAACCTCCTCTATAAAAATCCACCACTACGACCCTCCCAAGGCCACGACGTATACACTCCACTCACTCTATCCTCAAAAGAAAAGCCACGCTAGCGCTATCCAATCCAAAATAAAAATAGTCGCCCAGTATATATATACACACACACATCGTGCTTGCGCGCACGTTCTAGCAGCAGCTAGCACGCATAAAAAAGAGAGAGGGAGAGAGAGAGCCGTGCCATTGACCCACTATGCTCCATCGGGCACTTTGTCCGCGCGCGCGAGGTCTGCGCACGTCATAACCGTCGTTAGGAGGCATTCATTCGCGAAAGATTCCGTCGCCGTCGCACGCTGGCATATACTGCCTACTGGCTCATTTAAAAGCCTCTTTCCCTCTCTCTCGATGTGTATGTGTGTGCTGCTCAAGCGAAGATTGCGATCGCGCGAAGGTCGCAGCCTTTTGTCGTGTACACGCGCGAGGAGAGAGAGAGAGAGAGAGAGCTTGCCGCTTGCTCGCGAGCCAAATTGTCGTATGTCGGGTGAGTATTAGGGCGTCGAGGTTTTGTTGGCCGTGTAAGTGTAAGGTGAGCGATGGTCTTTTCTGGCGGAGTGGGAAGGGTTTTTGGGTTAGAAAAGTGTTGAAAGAGAGCAGGTTTATTTTATTTTGTAATATTATGTATATGTCTGGTTGACGGTATGCTTGTTTTACGGTAGGTATTTAAACCGAAGATTTATTTATAATTTGAAATTGATTATTTTCCAAATAAAGAAAGCTTTTAAGATTTAAAAATAACGCGATAAAAATATAATACGAACGCATATTGTGCTATTCGAGCGAAGGCGGGCTGTATGTAATACAGCGTCTATAACTTAGGGACATAACCGCGAAATTCTGATCCAATGTTTGCCGTTGCCAAAATTACTGCGAAGCGCGTAATACGTTATAGTGTTCCGTATGGTCGTAAAAGCGCGGCTATTATAATGTTTTAAAACGTAGATTACTCTCGGAAAAGATGATTCATGCTGTAGTTGCAATTGAAGCAAGGCCAAGTTTCTCGTACCAGACTGCAGCTATCTTTATCTCGCATCATCCTCCATTTATATTATTGAAAGCTTAGTTCAAGACTATCATTCTTATCACTCGGCCATCAGGAGCACACATTTATACGTATTTTACAAATATAGACTCGCACCGGTTTTACTATTTAAAATGTCTCATTGGAAGACTGATGAAATTTCACAGATACCTCCGTACTCCCGCTCCTCCGACGAAATTTAATAAAATATTCATACGCCGCCGCAGAATCCCAATACCTCCGGCGCTATATATATACACTTCCTGCAATAGCTTCCCGATAGCTCGTCCAAAACGACAACCAAATACATTCTTCCCTCTCTCAAATTATTTTCCGATTCCTATACCTATACCCTCCCTCATCATCATACCCACTCCTTCTTCTGAAAAAAAAAATGACACAACGTGCCTTATATTACCGCGCGACAAACGAGTGGAAGGGGGCATCATCGATCGGTGCATCTTTCACGGCAATTAAGACGGCGAGAGAGCACACCTGCGCACGCGGCAATAATTCCCCGACGCCCCGGCCGCTAACGATGCAATCTCGATGCGGTGCTGGTAGTGGTTACTATACCACTTGGCAGATAATGATAATCGATGTCGCGCTCGAGATAAGGAACTCGTCTGCGTAGCGGCGTTGAGTAGACTCTGAGGGGAGGGATTGCCGAGAGGTGGGTATGAGTGTGTCGTTGAGGTTTTATGGAGGAGGGAGTCGTTTGGGTCGTAAGTACGGGGAATGTGATTTTAGTGAGAGGGTATAAGTTTGCTATTGGAAGGAGGAATGGTAATGTTGATTACTTCGCCTTCAATGAATTGTTTTATTTCGTTGATCATTGGTTTCTGGATGAATTTTTTATAGTTAATTTTTTTTATAATGTTTGTTCACTTTGAGAGGCCACGTTTAATTTATGGTGAAAAATTGTGAAAATTACACTTCACTCTGTGAAAACTTTTTTACACATTTATGTAATATATATATATATATATATATAATTTTTTTTCAAAGCACACCTTCCGGACCTGGTTTTTCATACTCTTTGTATCACGTAATATAGGAGGAAAATCATTTATAAATAAAAAAAGTCTTGGTGATACCCTTTTCTCAAAGATTGAAAATTTAAAAGAAAAATAAAAAAAAGCCTTTTCTTCAACTGTCAGCCATTTATCCCAGAAACGTCCTAGACAATTTTTCAAAAGATAATATAAAACTAGAGAAAATCAGCTTTTATTTGCTGTTTTAAAAATTGAAAAAATATTGATTCCTTTAAAAGTTTTAACTGTTTAAAGTTGAGCATTGAAAATGCATAAATCACCCTCAATCACCTTTAGTACATGCCTTTTCGACGCTCAACTTTCAACGGTCAGAACTTTTGAAGGAATCAACATTTTTCAATTTTTAAAAAAGCAAATAAAAGCTGGTTTTCTCTAGTTTTATTTTATTTTTCGCAAATTTGTCTAGGTTTCTGGTATAAATGGCTAACAGTTGAAGAAAAGGCTTTCTATTTGCATTTTTTTTTTTAATTTTCAATCTTTGTAAAAAAGCTGTCACCAAGACTTTTTTAATTATACGTGATTTTTCTCCTATATCATGTGGTACAGAGAGTAGGAAAAACCAAGCCCGGAAGGTGTGACTGGAAAAAAATCGATCAAGTAGATAAAGGCCTAGCACGGTCAGCCATATTAATATTAATATTCGCAACTAAATAATAACCACGAGAATATAAACCATAATACTATACACATCAAACCCAATAAATCTACAAAATTCATTTTATAATAATCGTATATAAGTTACATTTCCAAACACATCTCCCGTAATCCCACTACGCTACTACAACTTATCTCCCGTAACTTAAACCCATCCCTCCTCCTGGCCAAGATAATCCGGGATCCCTCAAGACGCGCCCGCACATTGTACACACCGCGAAGGATAAATGGAGGCGCACACTACACATATACCTACCTCCTCTGTCAGTCCGATTCAGTCGGAACAGCGCGCATTCGCGAACGCTCGGCCGGTTAGATTTAATGAAGGACGCGATGCGGATTTCACTTTGAGCTGGTCTGTGTATAGCGCCACACTGCGGAGCAGCGCGAAAAGGACTTTAATTAATCATGGACAGCAAGTTTCGCGTTAGTTCAAATTATCCTGATGAAATTGCGCGACGTCTTGCTTACTAATCCGGCGCATATATATTATGTATATAGTTTGGTGCCCCGAAGTTTGTTTATACAGCGAGAAGGATTTTCATTTGTGGCTGCGATGTGTTGCGGAATAATAATTAGGATGAATTATACACGAATGTTTTGCATTCATTATTATTGACCTGACGTGCGCGGCGTGACACCATTGTGGCATTTGTGGAACAATCCGATACTAATGATGTATAGAGGGGGGCTGGTATTTTTAAAGTAATGGGGTTTTTCAGCTCTGTCTAATGCAATGAACTTTTTGGTAGATGCCAGTTAACCGGTGTTTCTTCAATTATCATATTAACTATGATTCACGGGGGACAAATGATCGAGTTGAATAATATAACAATTTGCAAAACTATAATAACACGCTTCAATTGTCTCGTCAGAATCCCACACTTTGATTCACACACGAGTCAAAATCCCTCGCCACTCCACACAAAGGCCCTGCCCCTCCGCGCCCTAAAATTCGCTTCGGCAGCGCTTTCACGGGTATCACACAGCCGCACACATCCAACTATACGCCTTTTATCGTCGGCCCGCGCCCTCCGAAATCTTCAGCGCAATTTCCGCATTTACATCCCTTTCTCCCTTTCTCTCGGAAAATCCGGTCCCCGTCCCTCGTCGTAAATCCTTTCATTTATCGAGAGCTCACAGCGGGCGTGTGCTAGTGCGTCACTTTTAGCCGAGAGTTCCATGTGTGTGTCGGCTTTTACGAGCGCGAGGCTCGCGCGTAAAACCGGGCGCGATTAACCTTGATTAGCGCCGCCACTGCGAGGACGATAACCATGAGTGTGCGGTTACATGTATATTATATACACACGTGTGTGTCTGTATAGGTATGTGGGTGTTATATAGTTGGAGAAGGAAAAGCCTAGAAGAGAGCGCGGAAAGGGTTAATGCGGTGCGGCAGGGAACGCGGTGAGAGAAGAAGATTGGCCCGCGACGAGGTCCGCAGTCCGGGTTCCGGCCAATGGCGAAAGGTCGCACGGTTCTTTGCTCTATACATATATACACGTGTATGTGTCGTTTCGGGCTCTATCTCCCCCTTATCTCCAGTACTTATACGTTCATTTTTTCCGGAAACCACTGTTAACGGGCCCGCCGAATATGATTCGAGGCCCCCAGAGGGAAAAGTGCAGGTGCAGCGCGGAGATTGCGGTGGGAAATGAGGAGGCCGGTATGTAGTACGTGTGACGCGTTTCTGAATTTTTGGTGAAAGTTTAAGGCCCGGCGTAAGCGATTCCATTTGGTATAATTTATTCGAGGCAGCAGCGGTAGGGAGAATGGAATTTTTGGCGGTTATTGGGCGTGTGAGTCGAATGGGGAATTCGATATTCGATTTTTTGAAGTGATTGGGTTATGATTGCTGGATGTTTTTTTTATACCTCTAGTGATGTATAATTATTCGTCGCGGTATGTTTATTTATGCATGCGGCGGATGTATATGCATATACGTATTTAGACTTCAATCATATACTGAAATAGGGTATAAAAATATTACACAAACAGTTGATATACAATAAAGGGAAAATAAATTCATCAATATTCCTCTATTTTTAGCGCGATATGTATACATGAAAGTTTTCTGTTCCGCGGTTATACTTTTAGCCCGTAACAATTCTAACTTTCAACAGCTGCAGCGCGGCGAAAAGAAGAGAAAGAACCACATACACGAAGTGCTAGATAAAGGGAAAATGATACATAATAGCGTGCTTAGTACAGTGTCATGATAGTGTGAATTATCGTCGCACGCACGGGCTGCTTCACAGCTCCCCTCGTCGATTCGTAAGAGACCGATTGACAAAAGTATAGGTATAGCAATGATGAGTCTGAAAGCGAGTGCGGCTCTGGGAATCGGACCGTCCGAGATACGCGGACGTCAATGGCACAGAATATAGTAGAATGTCAAGCGTTTTCATCCGATTGTTATCGTCGCTTTTGTAGGGGGGAAAAGCTTTTCGGATAACTTTGTACAGCTTTATTGCGCATTACTACATACTGCACGTCTAACGTGCAGTAGGGTATCGCGAAAAAACTTGCGAGCGATTTAATATTATTGGAAACGATGTGAAAATCGATTTGGGATCCAATTAAAAGTCTGCACTGTCGCGGATTTAGGTATACAATATATAGCTTTTTATATACTCCATTGTTTTTATCCGCGGGAGATTGGACTTGACTGGGAAGTCTCGATGGAGATTTATTATGCGGCTTAAGGGTGGATTATTGGCCGCGCGCGCTCGCTCTTTACGGATTTATGGTCATTTCGTTTTAAAATTATGCGCGCGCGCGCGAGCAAAAGTTGAGAGTACATATAGGGCAGTGTGGGCTCATTAAAGTGTAACTTCAGTTATAGGTTTCTGTATAATGTGTAAGTTTAAATTACATGAACTTTGAAGCTGATGGATCAGGAAATAATTTTACATTCCGTGTCGGATGTGATTTTAATTTGATTTGCTAATTAATTTGAAATTCACTTGAATATAATTTTTTAATGGTAATCAATCAGTTTTATATTGAATTCATATTTAATTCGTTAATAAAATTGTAGTAGCGAGAGCGAGTTTTTTAATTTTACAATAATGAACTTTGTATAAGTTGGAATTTAATTTCGCTGCCTCAGCCAGGTTGACGCATTTTCCGCGTAGTTTTACGATTAATTAAATTCATTCTTCGAGATCCTCGCTGCATTAAAAATATACAATGAACAGAAATGGGCCAGAGTGTTTTTAATCACATCTTTTTACGCCAAGAAAGAATACAATTTAATAAGGGAGTAATTATAGAACTCGCTGCATAAAAATCTCGTAAATTTCAACGAGCCGCACTAACCCATTTAACGCAATTACAAGAAATATTTAATTAAAATTATTTTCGTATTCTCGCGAAACCGAACTCACCCAGTCGCGATTCACCAATTTCTATCTAATCACATCACACCTCAGCTCAAAAACCCCTCGACATTAACGAGCCCACGTAGCCCGCTAATTAAATCAATACACCACTCTCCCACGCACGCGCGTATATAGATAGTCTCTTCTCCTTACAATGGAATTTAATTCTCGCCCATACTGGGGCTCGAGAAATCGACGAAAGAAGAGACTAACGAATGGCGCCGTTAAGTTAATCGCCGGGCCTAAGAGTCAAGCTATATACCTACCGTGGACTTACAATCTAATTTCCAGCGGATTATATATACTTCGTTGGGCGAAGTTCGTGCTACTTATATAAAACAGCGAGAGATGCACGCGCGATCGTAATCATCGGCCGAGCGACTCCGAATGGAGTCCATTTTCGCGAATTAAGCTTTGATGCGCGGCAGAGGAGGAAGAGCAGATGGAGAGACGGGGGGAGTGGCTCCTTTAGGGGATGAAGCCCGAGAAACAAATGGCTTTGAAGTACGAAATGGAGTTGCGCTTGAAAGGGGTATATCCTATTTAGTTGCATTTCATATAATTATAATGCTGTGCTTATTAAGGTTATTATTCAAATGTAATTCTTTTTTTGATTTATACGATTGTAAATTAAATTTGTTCACGGTTATTGTGATTTATTATAATGAAATCGTTTATTACAGTCTCTGCAAATTGCGTACGAATAATAAATTATTCATTTGACACGCTGAAACATAAATATTTAATTTCGTATAATAATCTATATACGCCCTTCGTTTAATTTATTGCGAAATTCAAATCCAAAACATCGATAATATTGCCAAAACCAAGAAATTGGCAAGTAAAATGGTTACACGGGTTGACATACGTCGACTACCGCCGAGTCCCATCAAACAATTAGCAACAGTTTCAAACTCCCGGGAACCTCCATAAAACAAATCACAACTCGCGTCACCGACAGCTCAACGACGCACCCTAACCCTCCCACACACATACACCCTCTCTTCAATCAACAAACCCATAGTATAGCACCCTTAATAAAGCTCAGACACAGACCGTGCGGTCGAAAACTTTCAGCGGCGCGTAATCGCCGCTACAGCTTCCTTCCTGCAAAAATTAAACAAGGCGGCTGCGCGGAACTCTAATAAATTGAGACTCGCGCTGCTCAGGACAAAGTTGGCCGAACTAATTTTCGCGCGCGATGAAAAAAGGGAGCAGTAGGAAGAAGCCGTGTGAGCGCGAGGCGAAATTAGCGTGCCGCGGTCGCGAGAGGTAAAGAGCGAGATGTCGCGCGGCCGCGGGGGCAAACTTTATGAGAAAAGTTTCGGAGGCCTTTCGCTCCACCGGACGCTACTACTGCGCGCGAAGATTAAAAATGTATAAGGGAAGGAAGGCTTTTACATGCGCGTTGTGGAAAATTAGTGGAAGGAGGAAGAGGGTCTTATGGTTAGATTATGAGAGGAGGAAGCCGGGAGCTAATGATTTTATTAAGTTTCGAGGAGGAAATTTAATCAAGTGGCTGGACAATGGGGATGGTTGATGGATTAATTTTAGGATTATTGGGGACAGAGATGGTAACATTTTACAAGAAAATTATTTGGTTTTATTATATACACGCGGGACTTTAAAAGCTTCGATGTAATCCGACGATCCGAAGAGCCCCTGCGTATAAGACCATTCCGCGAGGGTAATAGTAGCAATAAAATAACGTTTTATTCGCCGATACAGCTATATCTCATCGATGCATTCCACTAATTTGAAATTTAAATTCCCAAAATATACGATGCTGGGCTCGGTTCGCGCGCTCGTCGTCTAAATCCTCTTCTCGTTCTCCCGCGTGCGTAATAATATAAAATTTCACGATCAAACAGCGCGGAGAAAAGCGCATCTCACCTGGATGCCTGGCTATCGATCCGCGTTTATCTTCCTCTCCCTCTTTGCTCCGCTACTATACCATCTCCGTTCGTACGCGAGCGGTGTAGACAGAGACGCGAAATGACGATTTAACAACAGACCCGTGGACTGGAATTCGCTATTAAGAGTGCGCCAGTCACGCGCGGTGAATTTTAAGAAGCGCTTTTTTCCTCGTCCTCTATTTTTAGGCTTCGCGAGCATTTTTCGTGCGCTTAACGGCGGGAGAGGGGATGAAAAAGTCGTTGAATTTTTTAAGGATCGAGAATCGATGGGGCGCGTGCTAATGACGTTGTTTTTGCGGATTATTTGGATTGCGCGAGAAAAAGAGGATTAAGCTGATGGCCGTGGCGTGAATTATTTAGTGATTTTTCGTGACGTAGTCTGTTTAATTTGTTGAGTGTGTGCACGTGTATGATATGAGTGTGGGCAGGAGATTAAAGCGTATATACGTAAGTGGTCTGGGTAAATATGAAAAAGGATAAGGTGAAAAGTGTAATTTTTTTTATCTCAACAGTGAGAAGATTAAAAAACGTATAGAGTATTGCGCTAAAGGATTGTTTAGCTATATTTGACGTTTACCTACTTTCGTACGTTAAACGACATTTCTTTCATTTATTACGAATGACATGTGTTTCAATTGGAAACCTTTCATGTAAATAAGAGTAAATGATTTTCGAAGCTTTTTTATTAATTAAATCTAGATTCGATGTTTAATGTATGTAAATGTCTCAGTGATGGATTTTCTATAAGTAAGAATCACTTAAAGCGTCTAGAAGTCGGTCTCATATGTTGAATTAAATTTCATTTTTAACGAAGCTTGAAATTAAATTTCTCGCGGTTTAATAAACCGGGTTGTATTATAGCGTACAGCAGTCCATTCTTCAACCGCCAATAATTTATTCCTTGATCAAACATCGCGTCGTTAAAGGTTCAGCCTCTTTATACCCGACGTGTAATGTGCTTGTAATGGGCGATAATTACGCTACGGATGACGCGATATAACGCGGAAGAAATCCGACGATCGCCCGCATTGACTCGCGGGCTCGTCACGCTGAATAAATATAAAAGTAGATAATACGCGGCGACCAGGGCGACGACGACGTCATCTTTTACAGTTGAATAAAGTGCCGGGGGTTTCTTTTCTGCGCGGTAATGGGGCGGGAAATTAAGTTAAGACAAATCTCTCGTTACGCCGTATTATTTTGCTCAATAATTCATGCAACACTTCGTTGAGATTGCACGCGACCGTAAATGAGCGTGTTCGTATTTTTTTTTTTAGGTCCTTATTTTATTTGCCTATAGGCTTGAAACGACTATTAAAATACAAGTTTTCATAAGTTCTTTTCAACGAAATTTCGTAATTTTTTTTTCAGAGTTTTATTAAACACAAGTGGAGTGGAGCTTTTCATTTTTCATTAACGTTCGAAAATTTAAATGCAAATCATGTATGTTATAGGATGAAAGGATTTAATTAATAAGTATATTTTTAATAGGGCGAAGAACACGTCTACATTTTTATGGAAAATTTCATAGCGAAAATTGTGCATATGACGAAGGATACTCAAATAGAATATTTTATTTTAAAATAAAGATATTCTTATCAAGTGAAATAGTTTCATTAGATTAATAAAGCTAAAAGGTTTTACAGAAAAAATTTAATAATGGAAAAAGTGAATCGAATGAAATGGAACATTTTTATAATATTTACCTGCTTCTAATTATAAAATGGGATATAACAAAAATTAAAAATTTACAATTTAAAAAAATTCCAGCTCATAATAAACGTTCCCATGTGCGTTCTTCTCGTATATAATTAGCGATCTCTCAATATTTATATGCCACTCACACGAAAACTAATTAATTAAATCTCAATTTAAATCCTATATAATCGTATCGCCACCTCTTCCCTCCGCCCCCCAATCCTATTTATACCCTCCTTATATCGACCAGCCATTATCGTACGCCATCGCGCAGCTAAAAAAAAGCCAGCGGAGTACGAAAGACCAAAAAAATAAGTAAAAAGAGCATTGTAGTTCCGGGTAATTAAAGCCCTACTCTCTTTCGGTATCTAAAAGGCCGGCGCGTCGACGACTCTCGTGTAACACGCATAATTTTATGCCCTCTCCACCCCCGACTTTCTCGCGTTTTATCGACTCTCCCCTTCCCCCTCCTCTGTCTCAGTGAACAAAAAAAGAAAAAAAAAACACAGCGCTCGAGAGAGCTTCGCTTTCCGATAAGCTATACAGCGAGGCTTTTAAACAGCAGCCGATCTCTCCCTTTTATCCCGCCAGCTCATACCCCCACATAGACACGGACACAACGACAGAAAGAGAGACAGAGAGAGAGAGGGTAAGTCTGGGCTCTCGACTTTCACGGGGAGAGGACGAGAGAACACACGTATAAAGCGCCGATCTTATGGGCCCTTTTTACGGTCGCCGCTCGCGCGTTCGAGATAAACGCGCTCGCTCGCCTGTTCTTTTCTTTTTTATCGTTGCCTCTTCCGACGGGTTTTTTCACCCTAGCTTCGCGCTGTGCGTATAGATATATATATATATAAGGAATGGCTCTCTCGCGTCTCTGATCTCACGAGCGCAATTTTTTGTGCTACTGGATATATATATATATAGCGACGGTGGAATACAGCCGGTGATGTATAGCGCGTGACTGTCGCGACGTACACACGCGTATTTTTAATGTCGGATGAAGGTATTTTTAGAGGGACGCGCGTGGGAGTTTAGTTATTTCCTTCACTTTTTTTTTCGTTGATGGAGAATGGTCGACGCCGGGTTAGATCAACAGGTATAAAACGCGATTTTTATTGAGGATTTCCAGAGAGAAAGATAGGAGGCAGAAGTTAGGTGTGGGTGATGTGTATAGCGAGTGAAGTTACGGCGTCGTAAGTCGAATGTGTTTTGTGGCTCTGGCGCAGTTTGCGATTGGTTTGCGACGATAGGGGGAAATTGAATGATTATTTTATAGAGCGGAAAGTGAAGTGAAGTATAATCTAAACGACAAATTGCTAGTGATTTTCCTAAAGCTTCGTAAATTTCGTCCAGTTGCCCTCTGACCCCCCAAAAATAACTCAATCTCAATCACCTAAACTGCCTTGCAAACACCTGCGCGGAATTCTGTCCCCCTCAGCCCCAGCCACTCGTTAAAGAAGAATCATGTTTCTGCTCGTGTGTGTGTGTGTTTGTTGCTTCCTCCCCCGCTTAGTCGGCCGACCGCGTTCCCAAAGTAACGAGCGCCTTTGTTGCGCTCGCGCGAACTATTCTTTAATAAAAGCGTCGTGTGTTTTTTGTGTCCGGCGCTGGGAGAATAAACACACAGCGCGGATTTACGGCCGTGCGCCGGGGGTTTACGAACGTCGCCGTTTTCGTTTACATTCGATGCGTTGGTGATCAAAGTTTAATGAATTACGAAAATTAAGAGGTGCGAGGGGTGAATCGATAAAATGGAGAAATTGAAATTGGGTTGTAGTGAATTTTTTATGGTAATTTTGCGTTTGCATCTGTTATTTGAACTAATTATGAGGATGTATATATAGCAGAAACAGCGGTTGAAATGTGATATTGCTCGAAAGGATGAAATATTATCTCGTATCAGTTTGCATGGGAAGCATATATATCATTTATCAAAGCCCCTTTTGTTCGCGAAACATATATGTATATGTCATACCTCGCCTTCTATGTAAATTTAATTCTAAAAAAAGAAACAAATTTAATGGAGAATTCCTTCTTAAAAAAGTGATGACCGGAAGAAGTAAAGCCTCTATAGATTTGATCTGTGATTGGCTCTTGGATAAAAGGCGCGAGAATTTAAAATTAAATATGCAGTTTTATTTGATAATTAGGTATTATTTATTGGAATATTTATTGGAATGAAAATGATGAAAGTGAAAAGTATTAAATAAATAATAATCAAATTAATGTTGGTTGCAGCTTAAAAAAATAAATAACATGTTTTAATTATTTGTTAAAGTGATAGCCAGAAGTAGAAAAGTATTTCAAAACACAATACGATTAGTTATTGAATTACACGGTGAAATTCAAAACAATAAGCAATGTTTTAATCTTAGAAGAATTAATTAGTTAATATTAGAATACATTATATCAATATTATGTTCAGATTGTATTCTTTATTTAATACTTCACGAAAAAAAAATATTCGGATAATTAGCTTACAGTTTCTAGCCTCAACATTTTACAGTATTATATTAATTATTAAAGATGCATTAAAATTAAAAAAAAAAGATTTCCGGCTTATAAGGAATAAATTATTCTTTGCATGTTTAATAAAAAAAAGCAAAAATACATGGAGCGCGCGCAGTGCGCATGTATTTGGCTAGTAATTTAAAATATCTCGATGAAATTAGCAAAGGAAGTGGCCAATCAAATTAACGGCGTTTGTACGATGACGTTTTTTTTTTCTTCCGAAGATCGATGAGAGCGGAAGATTCAAATTTCAAACACCGCCGCCGCATTAAATAATCGGGTAATTTAAATGCATCAAGCGGAACAAGCGAGAACTTCCCAGCGACTCTCCCATTTTCCGACCGCTCTCGTGCTGTACTACACCACCCTTCCAATTATACGATCATCAATTCTGACCGAATTTTGTCGACCTCTCTCTTCACCCTATCAAAGAATCATTCCATCCACATTAAAAAATCCCCTCTCCTCAACACACTCGCCCATCTGTTTGTATAACCTCCTAAACCGCGCGCACAGAGAGAGAATACGAAAGCCGCACCCCCGAAAAAACGGGCCGCGAATCGAAACGAGCACAAAAGAGATGGAGGGAGGTAGGAAGAGCGTTTCGTTATTCCGCGCTGGTCCCGGCGCGAGCGCGCATAATTGATTTAGTATCGCGGCTCCCAGAGGCACATACTCGCCGTGAGAGAGAGAGAGAGAGTATAATGGATCGGCGGGTCGCAAGTAGATATATATATATAGAGACGGGTAGGATCTCTATGTGTGTGGGTGATGCGCGCGTGTATGATGAGCTCGGATTTTCGAGGAACGGTATATAATGACGTTAATTATAGGGGTGTGTGGTACGCGCGCCGCGCGTGAGCGTCAATTTCTCGGTGCATTAGGCTGGCGGTAGCGATGGAAAAATTGACTTTGATCGTACGGGGCTGCGGAGCTTGTGGGATCGCAAAATGAATTTCGAAGAGGTTGCAACGAGTATGTTATATATATCTAGGGTTATTATGGTGTGGGCTAGATGAGGAGGTTTTGGAATAGGAAGAATTTGATGAGGATGAAGGTTTTATGATAATAATTGAAATGAATTTTAGATTATACCTTTGATGTGTGAGCTTTACATTTCAATCGCGAAAAGAAAGAACGAACTTGGCAAACGGATATTAAAGAATCTGACTTCCAAAGTCGGTTTTTCAGTTTATTAGGTCAATAATAATCCGCCCGGAAATGTCGCGAAGAGCGAGATATTATCAACGCGCGCGAGCTCATAACGCAGGGGAGTTTCTCGAGCTAACAAGGAAAGCGTGTAATCTCAGAATTTTTATCTGCTCCTCCGGGGTGAGTAGTTGGAGTACGATGGTATCAAAAGATGTGAAACGCAGTTTAAGCGCGTGTCACGGGATATATTGGCTTCGTCAATAAAGTTACGTCGGTGCATCTGTTATGCATGATACAGATTATCTTGATAGAGGGTTTCCGAATGCTAATCGAGGGAAATTTTTTCGTTAGTTTTATCGATACATAGCTATCATTTTTTTCGTGTTTTCGTTGACCTAGATACTTTGCATAAGAGTAACGAAAATCATCTAATCATCTTTGTTTATAAATTCAGTGAATTAAATAGCATATTTTAGCTTCTATAATAAGATGTACATTTACTAAAATAACAATTTTTTTAAACTACTACATTGTCCACAGTTTAACAAAACCTTAAAAAAAAAAACAACGTTAAAAAAGCAACTCTCCTCGTTCTCCACATCAAACGCGGCCCTAAAATAAAAACATCAACTCCTCTAACAACCCAGCCAACCATTAACCTTCACATTCTCACGTGTACTCTCCCCCTCGGCGCTCGATCAAAGTCCGCTCACTCTGTCGGGCGGCTGCGCATTCTCCCACTATACCAGCCCCCACTCGAGCACGCGCGCCTCGTGCCTTCCCCGCAGCTAACTTATTAACAACGCCGGGGTGCTTGGATTTATGAAAGAGGCCCGGCCGACTATACGTGTATCGTGTTGGGCCAGCGAGGCACTTACCTGGCATAATTGAAACAGTCTTAAGGGCTCTCAATACCCTGAACGTCCTGAGACCAGCGAGATTCCCGACCTCCATGCCGATGGTCGCGTACCCGCTCGTAATTACTACGAAGTCCAGCCAATTCCACGGATTCCGCAGATACGTGTACTTGTTCAGGATGAATCCCTTGGCTATGGACTTTATCACCATTTCTGCCGTGTAGATGGCTAGGAAGATATATCTGCGAACAAGAGAACAGTGCGGCAATGAGAGGGAGAGATAGAGATGTTATCGGCGCGAGGGAAATATAGACGATAGAATGTAATTGGTATACTTGTATTAGTGATTGTATGGGCGGGCGCGCGATGATCGCGATTGATGAGTTTTTATTGCGGCGGTGCGTGATTTTGAAAATGATTACGTGAGTGGATGTATATGTAAAAGCGATTTTTTTGATGGAAACTTGTATGCTTTGTGGTATAATGATAGGTTCGAATTTTGATGTTTTAGAAATAATTTTCATTAATATAACGAACGTCGATAAAGTGTGAAAGCAAAGATACATTTCAACTATAATATTGTCACGATATTGTAGGCGTGCATTAGATAATGTATGGGATGGAGTTTTGTTAACTTTTGATGGATCTGATATAACATGAATAACCGACATTTTAGACATTTTACATCAGAAGGAACTCTGATAACAACGGATTTATTGAACGGATGTAAAAGTAAAAGATTATTTCGCTGATATTGCAGGGGAAAAATATTTTTATTATCCTTGATTTTCTACAACTGCGAGTCTATTGAAGGCCGGTTCCATAAATTCTATCTTTTCTCGTAAATATGCCATTGAGGGACTTGATATTTGGTGTGCTATATATAATTTTGAAAGTTGTAAAATTTTGATATGAAAGTTTTTGATACTTTTACTGGCTGAAAAACTGGGACAAACAGGGATAAAGTCATATTTTACAAATCGAAGTAAATGACATCACAAATTTATTCATTTCAGTATTACGAAGAGTAAATGAATCGTGTTTATTTACGAGAATCATAATAATTTTATACGTCTTTTATACCGACGATCATTACAGTAGATATTCCGAGTAAAACATTCCAGTAAAACGCTTACATAATTAAACAATGCTCTCGTTAAACTTTAAATGCATTTAAGTAGCGAGACCCAACGGAAAATTTTGTTTTAGAATTCGAAGTGAAAACGATTACGCGACCCGTGATGTCACGAAAGAAATTATCTCAGCTTCCTTTAACAACTCGCGCGTTACGCAATTCAGCAGTTTAAAAAGTTTCCGAAAAAGCATATTTAGCGGGACCTCTTTGCATTTTCATTTCCAAATGTAAGCCGTAAGTAACGATTGGAGCGCGCTGCAAGCCCGAAACTCGCCAAGTGTATTTTACGTAACGCGCGCGTTTTACGAGGCGCTTTCGAAAATTAGATTTTTATTCATTGTGATGAGATAACAGATGCTTTCAGAAGATTCGCCTTGTACTCACCGATAAGACGTTCATTCTAGATATGCACACATTTTAGGTAACCGTCGTCTACGTTAATATAGTGTAATTTACGCAAAGTTAATCTTCACGATACCGTATAAACTGGCGAATAAATTATCGCACGAACATAACAGTGATCGAATTTAAAAAGGTAGCAGTATCACTTATATAAGTAAAACCTTCGCACTCCAAACTACTCACTACTCTCTAAATTAAATTCAGTGAAAATCACTATATTTTAGAGTGTATAGTGTCGAACACTGTCGAAATAGTGCATATTATGCACTCTGCAATAGCGTATAGGTATACACTGATAATTCAGTGTACATACACTATTTCAGAATGCATATATATGCACTATTTCGACAGTGCCCGAGTTTACACTCTAAAATAGTGATATTTCGTTGAATTAAATTTAGAGAGATATACCTTATATTTTTAATATCCTTACTCTCACTCAACTAGCTTTTAACGGGCAGAGAAAAAAAATACGCAACTACCGCGTCGGCACGCTCGATGGCCTGCCAGTTACCCGCACAGCTATAGCCTCACCCTCACTCACTGCTCGTGCAATATTTAACCGCGCGTCGCCGCAAATAGAATCGCCTCGGGCGTCGGCGCGGCAAGTCCGTTAACCTTTACAGCTATACAACAAGTCTCTCTCTCCCTAGCGCGGCCGTATCCTTTATCGTTATGCTCATCGCTATCCCGCGCTCGCGCACGTATATAAATGATTTACGCGATCGCGATCGCGGCCCCGCGATTGTCGGCATTCCGTGAGCGCGAATTATATTCAGCCGCGTCGGGTATACAGGCCGTAAAAATTTATCGAACTGCGGCGTATGATCAAAAAAGAATTTCGGCAAGGTATATAGAACGCCGCGCGGTCCCTTGATTTCACTTTCACTACCGGGGCTATTGGGTATGTAATTAACGACGAGGGAGGGGGGCGGGGGAGGGTGAAAGCATACAGTCGGGCGTAATTATGCGCCGTATATATATACACGTGCCGAGCAATGGGTCAATATTAATTCGACGCGGGCAAATTTGTTTGGCCAATCCGTTGCGGTCGCCGACGCGTCGCTGCTCGGTTTCCGCCCGCGGCGGCGTCGAAAGTCTTTGTTTGATTTTCCAGATGGAGTACGTGGTGAGGGGAAAAACTACCCGTTTTTCTAACGAGCGAATCGATTAAACTTTCATACAGGCGCGCGCGTGTATCGTACGTATGTAGTTTCGCGAGATTCTGCACTACTGCGCTGCGAACTTTCGTGCCGCGTCGTCTTAATCTCGCGCGAGCACAAAAAGCATCGGGTTAAAACAATTCACTACGCGCGCTCGCGCCCATTAGGAAGTTCGGGCGAGGAAGTTGGGGGCAAGTTTGTACGCGCTCGTCTGACTAAAACGCGTCCCTGTCTACTGTGCTTAAGAGTAAATGGAGATGCGCAGGTGCGGCTCTGGCCTCTGGTTTATTAAGTTGATTATTATATTTTCTTTCAGTGGGATTGAAAAACAAAAGCTTTGCAGAAGATTTGGTGTTGTAAGAGTTTAAATTGGGAGATAAAAAGGTATGGGTGTATTATAGGTTTGGGGATTGCACGTCGCGAATGACGAGTTAAACGTTCGAAAGTGTTTTTTCCAGCTAGTGTGTCTACAGAGCTGATATATATCCGCAATCAAAGCTATATTTACTGAAAGTGACCTGAGTGCAGTATCAAAGAGAGCAGCTAAACTGGTTGCTTCAATAGAACTCAAAAACAGCGCTCAATAAACTCTCGCTATACTGTATCAATAGATACAGTTATAAAACTCTAAACACGTTTCTTCTTATCTTATTCAAGCACACTATATTGAATCCTACAAAAACAAAAAATCATTCTGAAAAGGCAAAAAGACTTATTTCCATCCCTCTCGAAAATCCGTAAACCCCCAATCACTCAAACCGACCAATGCTTTTACACTCCATCCAATTTCAATAACCAAAAAGCGCTCGAATCCCCGGCGAATTTTCCCTCTCTCGTCCGCGTTATAAACGCCGACCGCGTTTTGTAACTTCAAACGCCAGTCATCGGGCAAATTAAGCGAATACGAGAGGGTCATTATCAGCAACGGCGGCGGCGGGTCGAAAAGTTTCGAGTGCGACCGTCTAACCCGGCGGGACGCGAGGTAAAAACTATCCAGTAATTGCCCCTCCCTCCGTGTGTGTACGTAAGAGTGTAGGTGAACGAACGAACTAGTTGTTTGATTTATGAGCCGCGCGATTACTCACGATTCGTCAAGTTCTCGACGTCTCTCTCTCTCCATGTGTGTATATACATGTATATATATATATATATATATATATATATATATATATATATATATATATATATATATATATATATATATATATATATATATATATACACACTAGAGCGCAGGGCTTGAAACTTGAAGCCCCGGCATACCTAATGGCCTCGATAATTTGTCGGGTCATGATTTAACGACACTTGGCGACTTTCCCCACTCGACGTGTACGCGCGTGTGCGTTACGCCTAAAAAGCCGTCATTTGTCGAGTAAACATCGCACAAATTGTCGTCTGCGAGAAGTTCTTCGGAAATCTACTTTTAAAGGCAATTTGTTACCTATATGCGGGGGAGGAGAGAGAAAGATCCGTAACTGCGCGGCGCGTATAATCGGCTTTTCACACCGGCGCTTATACTCGCGAAAATATAGTATAACGAGTCGTCGCATCGAGCGATACTTTCTCGGCGGCGGCTACGGAAAATAGAGCGGATTATTTGTTCGTTCGCAGGCGGTATTGATGAAGAGGAGGTGGAGGGTGAGTAAGCGGGTTTACGCGGCAGTTCGCCGACGGAATAACGCGCAGGTTCTTTATTTTTTTTGCGAGATGGGTAATTAGGTTGTAAAATTGCGAAAGCCCTTGGCGCGAGGGATTAATGTTTTACCGAGATGATGGATATTCGTTTTTATGTAGAGGGAGATTTGTAGGTGCAAGGCGACGAAAAATTATAAAAATTTCGTTACGTTTGTGTAAAAAGAAAGAAATTGATGTTGAAAGTATTTTTTGTAATAATAATGTAAATGCATAGAAAGCTTTGGCTTTATAGTTTTTGCAGAATTACAAGCTGAAGTGGTGTTGTAAAATGAAAGGAAACTGGGTCAATAGAATTTTTTTTTACTAGATTAACCATTTTTAGTCATTAAAAGGAAGAAAGGGGATAAGTGAGGACGAGAGGAAAAAAAGAAAGAGAGAGGAAGACGAAAAGAGACGTTTTATGATGAAATTTATCCAAATAAAGACGCCATTTCTGGAAAGACGTTAATTGATGGGCTTAATGAGTTGTACGAGCTCCAGATCTGAAATGAATATCTACTGTCTCATTTAAGTGTTCGTTAATGCTTTTCCAAAATTAACTATATAAAAATGATTTATAAAGATATTATCTTCATGTATTTTAAATTCCATTTATATACGTAATACTAAATACGTGCTACGACAATACTATTTCCAATGCTCTTATCATTTATTAACAACGTTTTAAATCTTCAGCTAAGATTGAAATAACTTGTACTGTAACCGTTGCTATACTAGTCTTTTCTATTTATATCAGAAAGAAAGCGCTTCAATTCTTTCATCCATGCGACCCAAATCAGTGATCAACAAATCTCCGCGTCTGCCCCCCACAGCGACCAGAAGAATCTCTCTCTCTCCTTCACTAAATTCCAAAAACCCCTCTTACAACTTTAACAACCCCCGGCGCGATCTTCCCTCTAACACAGCCGCATACTGCATCTCGCAACTCAGCCATGCCAACAACGAAGCACTACAGCCCGCCGTCGTACTACACCCGAGCTTACTGGAATCGCGTGTCTCTCGCTCTCTCCCCGGACATAAAGTTGTGCTCGAAATCCGCTCGCCTTTCTTCTCTCTCTTACTTTTTCTGTCGAGGTAAGCCGAGAGAGAGAGAGAGAGAGAGAGAGAGAGAGAGAGAGAGAGAGAGAGAGAGAGAGAGAGAGAGAGAGAGAGAGAGAGAGAGAGAGAGAGAGAGAGAGAGAGAGAGAGAGCGAGCGACGATAACGAAACGACGCGCCGCGGTCGTAAACGCCGATCGCGCGCGGTCAATGGATTTTTTGCGGGCTATCTTATTTCATATCGCGCGCGACTGCCTGTGTCTCTTTTTATTCCAGAAAGGAGGAGAACGCGCGTCGCCTTTTTATTCTTATATCGACGAGTCGATGAATTCGATATTGGTTTTTACGCGTCGCGCGTTCGCGCGCGGGACTCCGAGTACGGGGTTTACGCCTCGGTGTGATGTGCGGGCGTGCGAATTGATTTCGCTTTTGTGAGCAGGACGACGTGGTTTATGAGAGGCTTGGATATTTCGCGCGAATTTCACGGCTACGATGGAGTGTAAATTATCGAGATTTTTGTAGCCGCCTATTTTTTATTTTTATTTTCGATTGGGAGATTCTTGAAATTTCAAACTTTTGACAAGGATGCGGGATCACCAAATAATACCGCGTATATTCAGAACAAAATTTCTGGTCTATTATTAGTTGGTGGCAGGAAATTTTAATATACTTATCACACTAAACGTAACCTTCGCAACACCTCTGATCGTGAACGCAAGTTATTTGAATTTTTTATTTTGATATATTACGAATGTTTTTCTTTCATTTTTTTCTATTTGTTTGACCGAGGGGAGTCAACAAATAAACGGGAACGGGATGCTCGATCGTGTAGCTGGCAGTAGAAACAGGCGGGGCACAGTCAGACGATTCGTGCACTGTTACCGTATTATCGCTCGGCTTGTTGTTATATACATGCATATAATGATATGACGTGCATGACTCGCGTTAAGGGCATGATAAATTATTTGATGGAACGACATCAGGGCCAATAAAAGGTCGACGAGACTTACTCGGCTTCTTCGATAGTCTCGGTCATGGCTAGGAAGGCGCAGTTTAATATAATGGTGGTCATGACCATGTAATCGAAAAACTGATTCGTGCTAAGGAAGATGCAGCAGCGCCTTATCGGGTTCCACGGTGAGAAGATGAACCAACTCTTCGTGGCTGTGAAGCGGTGAATGTAATTTTTGCGAAACCTCTTCGAGACCACGCAAAACGTCTGCAACACAAAGCATATCAAATTTCACATTAGTCATATGGTAATATAATTTTTCCTCCACACATACATATATTATCATTCATGGATCAAATATAATCGCGACCAATGCATACATGTATCATATCGGATATCAAAGATTCATAGCAATAAGCCATGAAATTAAAAAAAATCCCACTCGCCCGTTCGACAAAGCTCCCGCCGAGAACGCAAACACAAGCGCGAGGCTCGATGTCTGCGGCCCCGGCGGCCGGGAAACTCGGGGGATAAACAAAATTTCTCCGCTTGTTTGTCCGCGAGCGCATATACAGCGGAGCCTCGCCGATACGTACTATAAACCCTCGATACGAGCGATGTTTATTTGGCCCGGGCGAAAAAAACGCGCGCTGCGGTTCTGCTGCTGTGGACGGGGCGATCTCGAATATATCGCGCTGTGGATATAGTATGCATATTGGCAGTCGAAAGGAGCGTCGAGTGGATTTTTTCCGCGATTTTTTTGGGGTTACGCGGTGTGTAATGAAGGCCTTGTGTGAGGAGTGGGTGGGGGAGGTCGATGGGTGCGATATGAATAGTTTTTGAGGCTTGAATATAGAGATGGATTTTTCTTTATGCTTATGGGTTGTTTTGTCGGTAAGTGAATGGATTGGTTGCGTCGTAAGATGTTGTGTTAAACCTGCAATCGTTTTTGTCGTTTTCACGTTAACTCTGCATTTTTCGATGGCGTTTTGGAAGAATAGATTTTCATTCAATGCGAAGAAATGACACAGTAAGAGACGATGAATAAATTATGGCACTAATATGGTATAGATCGACTGCAAACCTGCGGGAAAGAGCGCATCGTCATCTAAATAATTGAAAAGACATCGTACTCTAAAGTATTCAGTATTTTATTTTTAACTATAGCTAAATCCAAGCGCGCGCTCTATGTTGTTGTTTTATTAAACACGTTAAGAATAATTTATTCGTTATAAACCAGATATCTTTTTCTTTTCATTTTAATGCATCTTCAATAATTGATATAATACTGTAGTGCATCCACCCTTAATAATTACTAAACTTTGAGGTTGGAATCTAAACTATAAGCTTATTCGAATATTTTTTTCATTAAAGTATTACATAAAAAATAATATCTGAACATAATATTGACATAACTTATTCTGAAGACTGTCTTTTACTTTCCATTCCAATTCTTAAAACCTTCTTTATTGTTAAGATTAAAAATTTGCTCATTTCGAATTTTACCATCAGTTCAACAACCAACCATATTGAGTTGTAAAATGTTTCACTACTTTCGGCCATCACTTTTTTAAGAGAGATTCTTTTTTCGATACGATTTGTTTCAATAATTATGAGTTTGTTGTTTCATTAGTAAGTGAATAATATAGTGTAATACCGAAAACGATAAAAAAATTTGTCATCCACTGTTATCGATACCTGAAAAGTATATAAATATCTTGGGAAAATTGTGATTGTTACAATTGTCTCAACCACGTGAAGAGCCAGTCTTACACTTCACACCTTACTTCTCCACATATTATTTGATAAAATCGCCGAGCTCCCGATAATTGGCTTGCCACCCTCTCAAAAGCGCAGAACGCGCGCTCGCGGCGATAACGAAGAAGACACTCGAGTTACTAGCATATTCGACTCGCGTAATTGGCCCATTTCCGCCTTTCGAATTCGCGCTCTCGCGGCAAATCATCATCGCCCCGCAAGCTCCTTATAAATATTTCACCTTTCCGGCCCCCTCATTATATCCTCGCGCGACTTTAAATTCGCATTTTCGCAAAACTTAATTACCGCCCCGCTGCATGCCGCTGACACGCTTTTTTTCGCGCGCTCCTCGAAAGGAACGCGTTCGCTCGCACACGTGAAATAAAGCGCATTCGATCTCTCTCACATACATATACACCGCACATACACGAATGTATACGAGTATTTTCTTCTTCCTCCGGAGTGAAAAGCGCGCGAGAGCGAGACACGTTTAAAGGCCGCTGCTCCACTTTCGCCTTCTCCCCCCGCCGCTGTCATTGTTTTCCCCACCTTCTGCGCGCAAGCGCGAGTGCTTTAACCTGTATATGCAGCGGCTGTCTCGCTCTCTGATTTCCGTTTTTCTCCCCCGTGTGCGCTCCTTTTTTCGCGTTCCTTCTCCCGCTCGGCGAAATGGTCGATCGATGTACGCGCGCGCGTCTCTCGCGAGAGACGTCGAATTCGCGTGAGAGCGCGGGGAAAATTGCAGCTGCGTTCTCCCTGGATCCGTTTCCAGGCGAATAAGAGAGGGAGAGGCTTTTCGTGCACAGGCTATTTATCGAGCGCCTTTATTTTATTGTGCGGATTTGAAATTTCGTGAGATACGAGGGTATAGAGGCGCTTTATTCGTTTGTACTGGATTTCGGGGTGAAATATCTCGGGTAGGTTAGCTTTACTGTTAGAGAATCTCGGGTACAAGTATATTGTGTTTTTATCCCTTATTTGATAGTAATGGAATCATTGATTTTTTATTATGAATTATCCGGTTTTCATTTGGTGCTGTATTTATAACCTATTTAGCATAATTTTATCAATACTTGAATATCAATCGACTTTGAATAATGACATTATTGCTTTTTTATGATGATGACGATACGTCAAATTGATTCTGTATACTAAAACAATATCACCAATCATAAATTAAATTCAAAATTATACATACTTTCCCCAAGAAACTGCGAAAAAAGAACTGAAAAATAAATTGGTAAAAATTTCCAAAAGTAAAAATAACGCAGTTTCGAAATTATTCCTATACCAAACCGCTTAATCCACAACGTTAGGGGCATCTCTATACCGCTTCACGGCCCTCACGCGTTCCCCTTCATTCAAATAAAAATCCTGCACTCCAAATACGCGAAAACTGCCGCCATCCATCGTGCCGGCGAAATACAACGTCAGCCGGGCTCAACGGCCGGACTAATCGTCCGCGATTTTTTCAAATTTACCCACGACGCAGCTCCGCGTGAAAATACCTTTCCTACACACATATACACGTACATACATACACGGAAAACCGCGCCGCTACTCGACGAGGATTTACGGCCCGGCGCCGACTTATGCGACCCGGCGGGGATTGCGCGTGCGCACTTGTTAGTCACTTATGCCAGCCGCTCATGCATAAATGCATTCGCCGGTGATTGAGTGCTCGCCCATCCGATCGCGCGCAGTAGCGGCTTTTTTATGTCTGCATGTATGTGTAGTGTATGTTTGAAAAATGTGAAGGTGTGGGTTTTAACCGACGCGATGCGGATAATTTTTCTCTCTGGCACGGGATGTGGAGAGTGGTAAATGAGTTGTAAACAAAAGGGTGATCGAGAGGGCAGCGGAAGGGGTAAATGAATGGGGCATCGGTTGAGGGAGAAAGGATTCATTGATGTTATGATTGCACGGGGTGAATTTATAAACGTAATTTTCCGCGGAGATTAATTGGGAACATTTTTCATCGTTATAGAATGATGTCTGCATGAAAAAGTCTATTTGCCGAAGGAGAGAGAGAGAGAGAGAGAGAGAGAGAGAGAGAGAGAGAGAGAGAGAGAGAGAGAGAGAGAGAGAGAGAGAGAGAGAGAGAGAGAGAGAGAGAGAGAGAGAGAGAGAGAGAGAGAGAGAGAGAGAGAGAGAGAGAGAGAGAGAGAGAGAGAGAGAGAGAGAGAGAGAGAGAGAGAGAGAGAGAGAGAGAGAGAGAGAGAAGAGTTTCTTGTTTGAAGAGCCTCGTGGCTGATTGCCAAAAACTAATGGAGGCAAACTACCGAGTATTTTATTGACGCATGCATTCGATAATTCACCGTGTTATCCTTCGAATAGTAAAAAAAAAATTTATATTTCCGAATTATTTATTTGTTTGAACTGTATGGAAAGCAACAACTGTTTCGGTAATAAAAATCAAATAAATAAGGAATATTAGTGTGAAAATATACGTTTATACGACTGTTTGATTTTCACTGAAGGTGGGATATGCTCAATTCCCGCTGATTATTTACCCGCTTTTACGAAAACATTGTTCAAACAAAGCTTTTTTCACTGGCGTTAAAATGTCTCGCTTCGCACGATTCGCCTCCAATTACCAAAACAGTTTGACTAGTCGCTGCAATTCCCGAACTAATCGCACGCAAAAAAAATTCTTCTTCACTCGTACGACAAACTTCCCTTTTTTTCCCTCTCAACACCGAATAAACAGCTCGGCAAAAAACTCTCGGAACACATACACAGGCGTGGGTGGCAATCGAAACGGGAGAAATTACCCTGCGGGGATATAGGCTCTTTCTCGATTTTTCGAAAATACGCTCGTTTCCACTCGTTAAGCGTCGGTGCGCAGACGAACTTAAATCGAATTCCTGGCAACGCGACGAAATGTCGACGTGGAGGAAGCAGGATGAGAAGGAGGAGGCGGAGGAAAAGATTCTGAATGAGATTGCGTGTTTGAGCGCGGTAATTCAGGCTTTTTCGCTGCGAATTGAAATTCGATCAGTCGACACGAGGGCAAGAAAGAGAGAAAGGGAGAGAGAGCGGCTTAAATGTACCGAGAATTTGGCTGGAATAAAGTCGAGGATCGGTTGCGCGGGTCGGACGAGGAGAGAAAGAGGCAAAAAAAGGTTGTAAAATTTGGGGGGTTGGTCGATGGAAAAGGTCGGGGCAAACAATGTCGGTTCGCGGTATGTGGAATTATTTTCTTGCGGGGAAAAATATTTCATGGAATAAAGGAGTCTCACTGGCTTTTCACTCGAGGGTTATTTTGAGGAAAATAGTCGACGGATGTCGGTTTTATTTTGAAGAAGATGTACCATATAAATTTTACTTGGAATAGAATTATAGAATTCCGTGTTTTATTGCGTTGCGTAAATTTCCAGGTATAGGACTATGAATTTATTTATTTATTTATTTTTTGCGCCTCGAATCCATATTTAATGTATCGAAAAAATATGAAAGTAAAATAAACATTCTGCCCCCCCCCCCGCCAAAAGTAACAAATAAATACGTTTATTTTCTCTTTCGTGTTTTTTTTTTCAACAAAAATGTTTGTTGTTGTAAATATACAGTGAAACTTTTTTCATTCCAGGAATATTGTTGGAAAGTTTGTTGAAAAATTTATAGTTCATTTTTTGTAAGTCTTACGCACGGTCCGACGCATAGAGAAAATCACTTTATGACATGAAATTCAGATAACTCTGGCAACGAGTTGAACTTTTCCCATACTGTTTGGCAAAACTAGAGTTCTCAAAGTCGTAAGAGAATTTCTGAAAGCTTTTCATTACTTTTTAATATATTTGTTGCTTGACGTATAAAGTTCCACGCAGAGAAACATATTTCCAAAATATTCCTTATATTTTCATATGAATATTCAATAGAAACGAAGTTCAATAGTTTGTAAACATTCTAATGGCTCGATAGGTATAACACGAAGAGTATATAATTTGCAGTATTGTTCTCCATATAATTCTAAACTCGTATTAAAAAGTACTAACCAACGAACGTTCAACCGAACGAGGCAGAAATAGGCAAAACAACTATAGCCGCACCTCGATTGTTAACTCGCCCAATAAAACTTTGCCCGAAATCGAATGCTTTCAGTATCAACCTCATTCCTAATCCTTCCCCCCCACCAATACCGAAACGCAAACTTTTCCGTTAAAAACTTTTCCTCGCAACAATACGAAAAACTTAAACTCCCTCCTACTTCCAACCTCATATACATAATTGTCAGGGCAATCCCCCACATTCCCTCCAAGAAACAAACCTCAAAACTCTCTCCAACCCCGGCTAAAAAGCTCGCGGGCGTGTCCGACTTCCCTCCATTCTCTCATCGACTCCTCTCTCCCTCTTACTCCGTCCAACTCAACTCACCCTAGAATCGTTATTTAGTAACTCCATTTCCGGCGCTTGCTAGCGCTCGCTCGTGAACTAGGACACGTGCCAATAAGACGCCGCTGGCTTTCACGCCGTCGCTGCCTCTACAGACCCGCGCGCGTGTATATAGCCCCCATTGACGATTCAACGCCGTCGTAGTCGTCGCCTGACCGACGTATAAATGCGACCGGCGATGTGCTACTATGAGGTCGCGAAATCGAAAAGGTATGTAGTGTAGAGCGAGGAAGCGAGGCAACAAGTTGCAGTAGCTCGGTGACTTTACACACACACACACGCGCGCGCGCGTGGGTGCTGCATTTATTAGATTGCAGCGGCGCATCAGGCTGGCACCCAAGCGAGGGTAGGTATTATATCAAGCACGGGGTTGTGGCTATATAGGAAGTGCACGCTGTGACGATCGGCTCTTGCTGCGGTGGTGGGTGATTTCGAGTTGGGGTACTGTCGAGTGGGCGAACAATGATAAACGATTTTTAATGTTTGGCAATATTTCATCGCGGATTGGACGGCATAGAATCGCTGTGAATTTTATTCTTTTGTAAAAAGAGGTTTTGTTGAAATTTGGAAAAGTTATATATCACGGGATCGAGTATCATCCGATGCTTCGGAGGAAACGTTATTTTCCATTCCGTATAACAATCTTCGTGATTGCAATAATGGAAATGAACGTGAACTGGAGGGAATGAATAATGCATTATATAGCCCCGAGTTCGAATATTACAAGATATGACATTCTCGAAACAATTATAAGTTTTTTATAAAGTTCAGATTGTTATTTGAATAATTAATATTTGTAAAGAAGAATAATTTTAATACCAATGATACTGGTCTATACTGTGTATAAACCAAATATAATATGTCGAAATAATCCATCCGCTGGCAAGTGGGATTCCCGCATGAGTTGCACTAATTGGATTGAGATCCTAATTGAAGTACAGTGGCGCAGCTTCGCGTAATGAAGACTTATTTTACGCGCCTGTTACTCGAATTGCTTATATTAGATTATTAATATTGGCATTAACGTTCGCCTTTCTGCGTGGATAACTGAAATAAAAACAATTTCCTCCGATACAATAATTGACATTATTATTTCTCATCAATGCGACGTAACCCATTGTGATAATCTGGGCACAAAGAGCAACGATTAACGATTCAGAAAACAACGTATGCTCATCACCGTCAGTATTGTACATCGATTACCGCATGTAACGAAGGAAATAAACCAATCGAACAAACTGCACAATAAACTTGACATTCACTGTACATTATCCTCACACACACACTACATCACAACGGTGTCTTTCACCTACCCCCGCGTACTTATCACGCTTCACCCTTTCGCTTTCCACTTCCTTCGCCCTCTCCTCCTCGATCTCATCTGCATCCTCATTATTCTGATCCTCCATCTCCTTCCGGATCCTGCCCCTGCTCTCCGCCTCCTCCTTCTCGCTCAGTATTTCCTCGAAGTACCAGAGATACGCCTCGATCCCCTTATCCCTCGCGTGCCTCTTCCAGAAGCACTCGGACTTCTTCAGATATTCCCCCCAGAACCTCGACTCCCCCCTGTACCTCCTTCTCATCCTAGCGATCCTCCGCCCGGCCACTGTCCAATCCACACGCGGATCCACCTCGTCACGGTAGGACTCGGCGAGCGGTTCGACCGAGTACTTGCGCGGCTCCTCGGGCTCGAAGAGCGCCGGCCGCGTCAACAGGTGAGTCAGCAGAGCCACCGGTGACTCCAGCAGCACGACGACCACGCGGTCGCGGCTCGCAGCCGCCGCGGTGGCTGTCATGGTGATCGCGCGGTGACGGATGGCCGGTTCAGACTGCACGCGAGTGTGAGTGCGACTGTGGCCGCGGCGGATATAATGCAGAGAAGAGAGAGAGAGAAAGAGAGAGAGAGAGAGAGAGAGCGCCAAGTGAAAGATTGGGTTAAAGAGAGCACGAGCGTGATTGATGGCGGAGATGAATAGAGGCGGCCGAGACGATCGTAGGTACCTGTTTACCCTGTTGGAGCAAGAGAGAGGGAGAAGGAAAAGATGTGTGGAGGTCTATTATCAGAGGGTCAGCTGGTGTTTGAATGATTTCATGTACGTGCGCGTGTTGATGCGTGAATTTCCGTAAACTAATTTATGGTCGTTAAGGAGCAATGTTATATGATGGCCGTCGAATGTGTACCATGTGACACTATATATTTTCACATGTAGTTGATGAAGGTTGGGTATTGTTTAGATTGTACAAATAGACGTGATATTCTCTATAGGATTTATTGAACATTATTTTAATTGAAGGGAAAGACAGTAATTTAATGAAATTCATAATACATGGTGTCTAACATTATGGTTGCTTTAATATTTACAAAATTAAAAATGTTCTTTTTTATAAGAAAAACCGCTGACAATTCATTGGCCCGTAGCTTCCTCAAACTTAATTTGCTGATTCCTTTAATTAATTTTTAATAACAAAATTTATCATTTTTGCAACAATTTATTTCATAATTATAATTAAATTCATTTATGAAGATTGAACAGAATTAATTCAAATTTTTACAGATTATAGCTATTTACATTCTGCATTATTATGATTTTTCTCAAAAATATTTACCGTTTAATTTGGGAGATATAAGAGTTATAAGCTTTTTAAAAGAAATACGTTTTTGATAATAACAAAAGAACCGTGAAATCTAGATTTTTTTTTTAGAAAATATAGGGTAGATGTCCGTATTAGTGTGGGTTTAAGAAACTCTTCAGTTTTGTCGCATAATAATAGACTATTTAAGCTGTATCAGAGATTCCGGGTGGTTTATATAGATAATAAAAGTAATAATCTACACGAAACAATTATTTTTTATAGAAAAATATTTATATTTACGAAAGTTACAAGCAATATAAAAAAAAAATTTTTGTACGCATTTGTGTGCCCTAGCAGACATCAAAGTACATTTTTGTGTGCCCCGTATTAATGTGGATGTACACGTTTGTGTGCCCCACATTAGTGTGTCTTGATAATATTATCATTGCCAACAAAATTATTTTGTTAACTGTAGTGCATTTATAATCAATTTCTAACCCTTGTTTACATTGAATGTTAATTAATTTCAATACGGTAAAAACTGCTGAAGGTCGTCAATGCGATATGAAACAACATTTGTGCGCAGACAACCTAACCTAACTTTTCTGTTCAAGCACCGATACGAGCATGCTCGTATTGTATTTGTGCACACACAAATCTGGACAAGTCGTTTTTCACTGACCCTATTAGTAGACACCATTAATTAAATATTAAAATCAATTGAAAACCTTTATATTAAGGTTTATTATATAACATAATATTATTTTATGATATAATCAATTGTATCCCACATTAAAATCCTTCCGAAACATTATTTAATGTTACTTTTAAAAATGTCATTTCTTAGCAAGTTTGGACAAGGAAACACCGTGACATACCGCAAACCGTGAAACATATTTTTGAAAGTTCTTTTTTAATGTTATAGTAAATGAAAACAAATTAAGTAATTAATTCTATTTAAACTTAATTAACTATACTTTATGAAAAAAAATATTTTAGTGTTACGTTTTTACTCGTTCACTTCTAGGATATGTTTTAATAATAGGGCACACAAATATGGACAGGCACACTAATACGGACCACTACCCTAGTTATTATAATTCTCTTTCGAATGCTATCCATCCTATTCAGATACATAGAGCCGTTCTCTAGAAATTACGATTTGAAAAAAAGGTTAAAAAAATTGTAACCTCAAATATCTCTGAAATTTATGGACCAATCATTTTGCCCAAAGAACTCGACCGAGAACTATCCAAAATCTACCTCTATAAGGAATTTTGAAGCGATTAAGTCAATTTCACTCCCGTAATCGTTGGACATACAAAACTCATTTTTTTAATTTTTCAATTTTTTCCTCAAAAACTAACCAACAGAATGAATTCAAATTTTTAAAGATTATAGGTATTTATATACTCCAATATCATGCTTTTTCTTTAAAAAATTGACCTTTTAGTTTGGGAGTTATAAGCTTTAAAAAAAACACGTTTTTGTTAATAACAAAAGAACCGTGATAGCTACAAAATTTTTTTTTTAGAAAACACAGGTATTTTAATTCTCTTTTGAATGCTACCGATCCGATTAAAATATCTCGATCCTATCATTGAAAAAAGCAAGAATAAATTTTGAGAAAATTAAAAATTCGAAATAAAACAAAAACGCATCGGCCCAATCAAAAAACGGATTTTTGACCCGCAATCACATAAAAAAAAACAAAAAAAATGAGATCTATCTGGTTAAAATCGACCGAGTAGAAGGTGAGATCCAGACACACACACCCACACACACACACCCACACACACACACCCACACACACACACACACACATACACCATACCCACACACACACCATACCCACACCCACACCCACACCCATACCCACACTCGCACCCACACCCACACCCACACTCACTCGCGCACACACACACACACATCGATACAGACATTTTCCAAAAACCATGTATTTTGATTCCTAACACCTCGGAAAACAATTATAACATGTTTTTACAACAACTCAAAAAATTACTATCACAAAGCTTTCTGTAGGAGGAAGCAAAGGATAAAGGGATCTCCTCTGTGGATTCACATAAATTCTAATAAGCGACAAACAACTATGCCTGATTAATCGTGATGAGTTTGTTTGGCCCTCCATTTTTTTATTTGTATATTGAAGTTTCATTTTTCGATTTACAATTTGACTGAGAACGTCGTATAGTTCTCTAAAGCATTTTAATATGTATTAAGAAAGGTACACTGAGCGAATTTTGTATCTCGTTGTTTTTTTGTGTTTTTGTAATGTAATTAATTTGTATAAATTTATTTTTTGTACAAATAGCCAATAAAGTGCCCGAAGAGGTCGACACTATAGGTTGACGAAACGTCGCAATTTTAAATAAAACAATTTGGTTTTGTTTAATTAAACACCTTAGCCCCAGATCAGATCGAAAACTATGCCTGATATTTTTTTACTGAAAATGTTTTTACTTAAAATGTAAAGAATATGACGAAGTTTAGACAAATTAAATTACACACATAAGAGCATTAAAATTATAATAACAACGTACTATAGTATTTTATGAATAATTTATGAGTAATAAATTCTCACGTAAAGGTGAAAACTACGGTGTATAAAGGTCTCAGAAAAGACGGGACCATGATTAACTCTTCTAATAAATTTTAATGAAGTTTGTTGGTTGCTCGGCGTTTTGAAAAATTCTACGTTATATTTCACTGGTATTCTACGTTCTTTCGAAAGAACGATAAAAATGAAAAACTTATAAGATTACAAAATAAGTTCCGATTTGTATTAATTTTGAAAAAGTAAGGCACATATGAGGAAATTCACAAAAAATTTCAACTTTAGACGGCCTCAAAACTGGTCAAAATTTTTGTTGAATTAGCACACCTTCCGGGCGCGTTTTTTCTCCTTTTTTACGTTACAAAGTATACAAGGAAAATAGTGGACAATTAAAAACGTCTTTGTCACACAATTTTTATAAAGGTTGAAATTTTTGAAAAAAAGCTTTTTTTAAATGTCAGCCATTTCTCCCAGAAACTTTCTATTCAAAGTTTCAAAAAAGAAATTGAAACTATAAAGAAAGAGTTTTCATTTCTTTTTTTGAAAAATGTTAATTCCTTCAAAAACTATAAGAGTTTAAAGTTGAACGTCGAAAAGGTATTCAAATGCTCAAATCACAGGAATCAGAAGCCCCGACTTTGAGATCATTTTTATGCCTTTTTGACGTTCAACTTTAAATTTTTGAAAGAATCAACATTTTTCAATTTTCAAAAAAGGAAACGAAAGTTCTTTCTTTCTAAGTATACGTATGCGGTGGTACAAGTAGAACATTTTAAACTATTTCTTCATGATAAAAATAACAAGTTTAATTTAAAATACGAAGATATACTGATGCATTTTGCAGATTTTGTACCTGATTTATTAACTCGGACTGTATTCAAATATTCAAATGTTTATTGTTGCCTATCGCGTATTATAAAATATTCAATATTTACGATATTAATTATAAAATTATTGATCTAGATTTCCTGTGTAGTTTTAATGAGGATAGATATATACATTGCGCTGCGTAAATTTTGCAATGCATTTTCTCGCTCTGCCTTTAAAGTGAAATTTATTTCCGTGATTGGCATTTCTTTGTTATTCTGGCATCGCATTCATCAAGAATTCAGGGCGGCTTGATTTATCGTCGATTATTCAAGCGATGCGTCTACGTACATTTTACAAACATCAAATGATTAATTCGAATTTTGTAAATGCAAGCGTTTGCGCTCGATAGAATGTAAAATATTGGATATTTGTTTCCAAAAGTAAAAATCCCCGTCGGTTTTGGTAAAGTGTTTCCTAATATCGTCCAATTCAAACCTGAACTCGTATAAATCATAGTAACAATAATTTATCCATCAATTATTCTACTCAATTTGAAGTTATCGTTTGAAAATTGATAATGCTAATTTTATTTTTTGTAAGTCACTAATATAAGTCAGAAAATAATTATTTATCATAGAATTTTCGTTATACATTAAAAACCTTTCATATGAGAAAAAAAATTGCACCATTAGAAACAAATCATTATTAAAAAAGCCCCGAAAACATGCATTACTACAAAAAATTTTGTTCAGCCAGACACAAAAATTAAATCACACAAATTCTCGAAAAAAAAAGAACTCGGGTCCGCCCCTACTGCTAAAAATCGCTGACCTCGTATTGAATAATTAACAACTCTCCGCCCACCCGCGTAAGCACACGCACATCCACACACCTATACATATATATCCACTCGCGAGCGCTTAAACCTCTTCGCCAAATAATTCGCAAACGCACGCGAGAGCTCTCTTCGCTCCCTAATCCCCTCGCGCCCGACGCGCGCATTATAACGGATTTATCGCTCTCACAATACCAAGGGGGAAAAGTCGGCCGGGATATAAAGGCGAAAACAAGAACCTCCGCGAATCCTTATTAAAGCGAGTAATCCCGAGACACAATTCCCTGTCTATCGGGGTCACCGCGCCGGGCCGATACTCTCGCCGAAGTATCGAAGATAAAAGCGACCGGCAGAGATGGACTCGCGCAATTTACGGCTCTGAAGGAGAAAGAGAGAAAGAGTTTAATTCGATTATCTCCGGGCGCGCGCGCGCGCTCTGTGCGAACGGCGAAACGAGCGCGCTTTTTCGACGTCTCCTTGGGTTCGCTCTCGCGAGCGTCTTCTTCGATAGATATAGCTATGTATATAGGTAGCTGATGTGTTCGTCTTTTTCCCGCGGCAGAGCTACATCAGTTGAAAAATGTCGACGGCTGGGATGCTCGTATTTTTCTGACTATACCCGCGTGTGTAAATAATAAAAGAGTGTGTTATACCTGTGTGTGTAAGTATAAGGGAAGCGTGAAATGTACGGAATGTTTGCGCAGTCTGATTTGATAAATATTCTGCGAGCGTGAGGATAACCGTTTCGTATTATATATATATATACATTTTGCTACACGAAAATGGTTTTGCGCGCGCACGCGTGTATAGGTATATGTGTTCGTAAGTTAACTGAAATTGGTTTATTTGTCAGGCGAAAATTGAAACGAAATTTGTTTGCGCGATACGCGACGGGGAATTAATTAGAATTTAGTTGATTTCCGGGACTGTCAGGAAAAAAAAATTATTATAGCCCGGCTGTAATCGAGGGGGCGAACTTTCACCCATCAATACAAATTGCTTGCTGTACGAAATTCTAATCCCATCGAAAAGCGCGCGTCACATTTGCATCCATCACAGAGCAAACAGCCATCGACAGTCACCACGCATTCGAAAACATTTCAGCTACTACCACGCGCGTATATATACGTATAAAATTCTCCCTGGTGAAAGTGTATGTCGGAACTTTTCCGATTCCATCCATAAGAATCCCCCGGCAAAAAGCTCACGCCCGCCCGCCGCCGCCAACTTCTGCTCGTTTCTTTCGTGAACACTTACATATATATATACCCCTTTCTCCCTTATTCTAACTCCATCCATCTTTATTTTCATCCTTCCTCTTGTGGAACGAGGCGCAATCTACTCACTACGGAAAACAAATTGCGGGGAGGAGGGAAACCCGTCCTCCCTCTCTTTCTCTCTTTACATGTATATCTATATACATCTATAGAAGATCGTCTCCCGTCGAACTTTCGCCGGCGCGCTCTAAATCTCCTTCTCACGCTCGCGCGAACTTTGCCTAGAGATGGAAAATTGATCGGCGTCATTGGCTCGAACAAAATTACGCTCTTAGGCGTCTTTTCGGAGGATCGCTATCGTGGATTAAGTTTTATTTAATCGAAACCGGTGTTTTTCCGTTGTCCGGGTCATTTGAAGCGAGTTGAGAAGTTTGCCGAAAGAGTGAGAGAGGTGAGTGAGGCGATCTGTCGTCGCGAGGAGTTGAATGATAATGACTCGTGCTGGAGAAACGGAGAAGTTTGTGTGCTCGTGTGGGGCTCACTTTTGAGGTGTGGGTGAGTTCACTACTTGAGTCGCCGATCGTCTAATGCGTTTTAAATGTTTCTTTTTCAACTTGGCACACTTTTTAGCAGTGCCGAGTTTTGTGGTTGGGCGAGATTATTCCGCAGTTAGAAAAGTCCTCGGAAGAGGTGACATTAAAGATCTAATGTTTTACGTGTTTAACAAGTTAAAGATAGGAAAAAGTTTATATGGTTCTACTTACAGACGTGATTTAAAATGAAGGTATATCGTCGCGCGATACGAAGAAAAGCCAACTTTGAAGTTACAGGCGAAGAAAAGCCAAAAACGCGTCTAAGGCGAAGAAAAGCCAACAAACGGTATTGACGCGAAAAAAAAGACAGTTTGCGCCCTCTCAGCCGAAGAAAAGTCAGTTTTTCCAGGCCAAGAAAAGCCAGTTTGCGCCATCCCTGGACGAAAAATCCCAACGTTTCGTCAGCTTGGTCTACCAACCTCTTCAGGCTAGATTTTTATTAAATAAAACACAAGATTACAAACAACGTTTAACATCGGTAGAAACAATGATATCACAAAAAGCCGTTATTTATCTTATACGTTAGCACGAGCTAACGAGTCAAAATTTTTAAGCGATATATATTCATTGCAAATCTCACGGCTATTAGCAAAGAAAATTAGATATACGCACCTATTTATACTCGATGCTGTATAGTAATTATCAGAACAAAAGAAGGGATAAATACACATATCATAACAAAGACAAATTATGACGTTGGCAGCTTTAATTTTGAAATTAGAGGGAAATATATGCAATTTAGTGTGTGAATATCCTCCTTCTTATTTATGCTATGTTGCACTTAATGTGTATCATTTCTGATAAGTCTTTTTTATAATCATGTTCAATGCCAATAATTTTGGTTTCATCCCAATTAAATTCATGATTCAAACTATTTTCGTGAGTGTGCACTACAGGCTCAATGTTTTTATTTTTTTTTATGGTCATTAATTCTAGTTTTTAAGGAACGTTTAGTTTCACCAATATAAGTGTTTTGATGCTTTGTTCAATAAAAACAGAAGGATAATCATTGAGAATTAGCATGTTTTTGATTTTTTTCAAATTTTCTGAATGAAATTGCTGATCTGAAAGTAAAATCGTTCGGTCCGTTAAGTTATAAATTATAAAAATATAAATTTTTACAATATGGATTACAGGACTGGTTTTCTAGGTTAAAATTGAGAATTTGATACCCTGTCTCGTTTAAATGCTCCGCACGCTCAACTAATAGCAGCAATAAATTACTTTAACAAAAAAATATACAAAACAGTTAAAGGTTTCGTGGATTTCCTCATGTACTACTCCGATCGATCATCAAAATTGTGTGTTCGAGCAACCAAACGCGATTCCGTGGTGAGAATTCTTTAATTCCCGATGTTGGCTCGCTCGCTCGCTGAATTATTCGGGCGGCCTACATTTTGCGCGCTCGCCAGCTGGATTAGACCGTTTTCGGGGGGTTACCTTGCTTTTTCTCTCCGTCCTCGGGCGAACGTATGTGGCCGAAAGATTTGGAGGTCCGTTTTTTTCAGAGCATACGCGAATATTTCAATTTTTTAAAAGAACGGTTTATGGGATTGAAAGTGGGAAGGCAATAAGATAGTGGATCCGTGCTTTGTGGTATTTATTCGTGGTATCTGTTGTATGGAATAATACGCGCTGAAGTAATACGCTGTTTTAATTAATACACGTAGAGGTGAAAAATTGGATGGGAATTCCTGGAAAAATATATGTCGCATGCCTCCCCGAAACTGATAAAAAATCTTGAACCGATATTGCCAGGGAACAAGAGGTCCACGCAAAAAAATGGAGTTTCGTAGACGTACGACAGTAAACGAGTCCATTATTTAAAAAAGTCTCAACTCCAAATAGAAGTTTCATAGACGTGCGACAGTAAACGAGTAGAGTATTTAAAAAGATATAACCCCAAATAGTTAACGCAAAAGCCGCTGCCAATACATTGGCACTTAGCGTTCTTAAATTTTCTCGGTCAGTAAGGTAAAGGTCCCGATTATGAAACACTTCAAAAAGTAGTCCCTATTATGAAATGGTGTAATGTAAATTAAGATAGAAGTAATTTGGAAACGTTAAATTGGATAAGAAAAATATATTTAGATTCATGCTTTATTTGTTTTTATATATACATTAATAAATATATGACTTTACATGTATAGAATGTGAAAAAAAGAAAAGATTAGTCTTAAGAAAAAATTCAACAACCCCCTAACACCGTCATTCGATATCCAAAGATGAACCCTAAAACCATCTTTTTAACGCCAACAAATTGTCATGAAATTGCTAATACCATTAATAATATGAAATTGAAAAACGGGAGATTGATAATATTAATGTTAAAACACTTAAAACTATCCTACACTATATTGTTCCACCTATGGTACATATAATTAACCTATGTATCGAAAAATCGGTCTGGCCAGATGTGTTAAAAACAGTAGAAATTAAACCAATATACAAAGTAAACAACAAAAACTTCGCATCGAATTATCGACCAATATCTTTGATTTCTAACATTGAAAAAATATTTGAAAAAATAATATACAAGAGAATGTTACATTTCATTAACGAATGCAAAATTATATCAGATAGACAATATGGTTTTGTTAAAAATAAAAGTACAAAGGATGCCTTGGATCACCTAATGAACATAATATATAATAGACTAGACAATAGTTCTCCAATTGCAATTGCATTTCTAGATCTTGCAAAAGCTTCTGACACCGTCGATCATGCTATATTATTAAACAAACTTTATTGTTACGGGATAAGAGGCAATATGCATAAACTTATAACAAGTTATTTAAATAATAGAAAGCATAGAGTAAAAATAAATGAATACGTAAGTGAATATAAAACTATAACCACTGGAGTTCCACAGGGAACAATTTTGGGACCGTTGCTGTTTATCCTGTACGTAAACGATCTATTACAAGATATGCCAGAAAACTTTATAATGTCATATGCTGATGACACTGCTGTGATATCAACAGAGGAGAACTGGAGTGAAGTAACGCTAAGATTAAATAATCATCTAAATAAAATTTTTACATGGCTCGCCCTAAATAAACTCTCACTGAACATAGACAAAACAGTCTACATGACCTACGGGAATTACGGTGACAGTATTCCTTATAGTCTAAATATATAAATTAATGGAAAAACATTAAACAGAGTTGAAAATTGCAAATATCTGGGTATTATAATAGATCAACACATGAGATGGAATAAGCATGTTGAATACATAATAAATAAAACAAAATATTTAACTTTCTATGGAGACATTACAAATGATATATTATGCTTTCTTCCATAGAGTTTTTAGCGATGGGATTATATCTTGGGGTGGTGCATTTGCAAATAACATTAATTTACTACAAAGTCTGCAAAACAGACTACTGAAAATAATAAACAAAAACAATTTTGTAATACACAAAAACCTTCTAAATCTTGGGCAGCTATTTGCATACGAAACCTTAATATATCATTATAATGCGCTCAAAAGTAAATATTTAAATTCAACAAGCATAACAAGAAATAAGAGCATTCAATTAATCGCTATCAAATAATAAAAGAAATTGCAATGTCCCTTCTTTTCCCGATACGGAGAAACAGAAATAAACTACTTTTACCCCTTTACCTCTTACCCTTTAGACCTCGCACGCGACCTAACCACACCACTTTACGCCCCGTACGTGCCTTCTCCACTCCCATTAATCGCGTCATGAAGCCAGCCGCCCGCGCGCGTAAATTTACTCAATTTTCGCCGTCGCCCGTCACCGTGCGCGCATGATGCACACGTGTCTCCTGACGCGCCGCGTCTCGCGTCACTTCTCTTTCCATTTAACTTTGCCCGCGCGAGTTCCGTCGTTGTCGTCGTCGTCATCGCTGCCATCGTCGCTCGTTATTAGTACCAGCAGCAGACATGCGCACGTTGCCTTTAATTAAGCGTAGTATACCCGTCCATCGTAGGAGACACCGAGCGTGCGTCAATGGTTTTTATGAGGAGGTACGTAGTTTTTTAAGACTTGGGGAGGGGTTCATGGTGGGAATGGGTTAGTATTTGTATAGGGATGATTTCAGTGTATTCTGTATAAGTGGGACTATGTGGTCGCGGAGTGCTGATTTTGTAGGGTGTGTTTGAGGATGTATTGTTCAATATTTTCAACAGACGAAACAGACAATGGATAATGCAAACAACTGATTTTTATTCAATTTTATGCTACTTTTGTATTTCATGATATTTGCTGTTCCGACCGAATTGAATATAAGAAGATATGCGTTTATCTATAGTTAAAACTAATTAAAATAGTTAAACATAATGGTTAAAATAGTTAAACATAATGGTTAAAACCCATGCGGACACTTCGATGGGGTAGCGGAAACCATTAAAAGTGTGAAATATTGGTGTGCGTGGCAATCTGTTCAAGCTTATTGACTTCTATTTGAGCAATCACAGGCTGTGCGTATTTACGGATATTTTTAAAAGTAAACTTGAGTTAATTGATAAATTTCTTCGATACGTCGCATTCAAAGCATACGGACCCATTAGCCCGACTGATCATAACTACACTGAAATAGCATCTTTATGGAAATATTCAAACCATAAGCTCACTTCGCCACTACCATGACTGTCTTCTTACGTTTAAAATCATTCATAATGTCATTCACTGTTCTGAATTAAATAATCTTTTCCGTAATCGTTTTCTCACCTATTCTCTACGCAGCCATAGAACTTGGCTAGTCTCTTTCACAGTCTAATTTCGGTTTTTATTCGTCAATAAACCGCACTGTAATGTTTGTGGAACCTTCTACCTGCACTGAGAAAAGGATTTGTTTACTGTTAACATTGCATTGTAACTGTTAACATGCTTATGTTTAAATATGACCAAATATAGGCATTGTAAATTATAATGCCATGTTAACAGTTAAGTTACCATGTTCTCATAAACAATTTCAATATGTTACCTGAGAACATTGATATTGTAATAGTTACAATATGATTATTATAGTAGT
Organism: Torymus aiolomorphi; assembly: GCA_036365515.1. Taxonomy (NCBI): domain Eukaryota; kingdom Metazoa; phylum Arthropoda; class Insecta; order Hymenoptera; family Torymidae; genus Torymus; species Torymus aiolomorphi. The sequence goes on from CM070877.1 coordinate 148,027,959, forward strand.
TTTTGAATCTAATGACCAATTTTTTACCAGGATGATGTTGTTTTATAACAAAACGTTTGAAATAAAAACATCATTTATTTTTTTACTCCAACGTTTCGGACATTTTTATTGTTTATCCTGATGAGGGACATAAACAATAAAAATGTCCGAAACGTTGGAGTAAAAAAACCGCTGCCAATTCATTGGCACGTAGCTTCCTCAAACTTAATTTATTGATCCCTTTAATTAATTTTTACTTCTAATATTTAAAATTTAATACTTTATCTTGTACAGTTAGACTAACTAGGAGAGGGTCATGGGTCCGGATTCAGCTTAAACTGTGCGTTATATCTTTTTTCGTAATGGACCGATTTTTTTGGGGAACGAACTCGATCTGAAGATATATAAAAGCTACATCTGCGCCAAATTTCAGGACGATTGGATAATTTTTGCTCTAGTTATCGTGCGACAACGAAAACGCAAATTTTTTCTAAAATAATTCTTTTCTAAAAAACAAATGAAGATCATCTCTTGAAATTTTAACCAAATATAGTCTTCTATAAGTTTAATAAGTGGTTAAAATTTTAAGTCGATAAATCAAGTAATCTCTGAGAAAATGTGAGTCAAAAATTAAAAAAAAAAATTTTTAACCTCAAATATCTTTTTTCGTAATGGATCGATTTTTTTGGGCAACGAACTCAATCTGAAGGTATATAAAAGCTACATCTGTGCCAAATTTCAGGACGATTGGATAATTTTTGTTCTAGTTATCGTGCGACAACGAAAACGCAAATTTTTTCTAAAATAATTTTTTTCTAAAAAACAAATGAAGATAATCTCTTGAAATTTTAACCACATATAGTCTTCAATTAGTGTAATAACTGGTTATTTATTTCAAGTCGATAAATGAATTATTTTGTGAGAAATTAATTTATGAAATATAAAAAAGTTTTCCTTAATAACAATTGACAAAGTGAAGATATTTTAAATTTTAGAAAAGGAAAATATAGGTAATTTAAATACCTTTCAAGAAAAGTTTATTATATTATGTAATAATGACTGTAAGATATGAAAAAATAAAAAAAACTAAAAATTCAAAATCGTTTTTGGTTATAAAACAAAAGAAAATCAATAAAAACTCAAATCCATCAGCGTACCTTTCTTTTCCCGCGAGACAAAAAGAATAAGCTTTACCCGACGAAAATCGGTCGATTCGTTTCGGAGATATGAAGAGTTCAAATACACACACACACACACACACACACCCACGAAAACAAAAATGATCAAAATCAACTAATATACACATATATTGCCTTAAAACATCTTTTTGAACATTTTTTTTCGAAAATTTTTTTCAGCGTTACAAAGCTTCCTCTGTGAGGAAGCAAAACTAAATAACTAAATAGAGTTTTTATTTCAAACCTTTTTGTAATATAACATCACCCTGGTAGAAAATTGGCTATTAGATTCAAAAACTACAATTTACAAGAACTTCTACCATCAGCTACTTTCAAATCTTAATATTTCTATTAGTTAATATAGATATTGTAACTATTACAATATCACATTTTATCCTTAAACATGTCAAATAGTTGTATTTCAAATAGATAAATATGTTAACAGTAACAATATTTTTCTCTCAGTGTGCTAGTCTAACGAGTGTGCATAATCTTTTAAGGTTTAAACCGACTTTAAGATCCTTAACAATAAACTATTAACAATTAACTACTAATGTAACCGACATATATAACAGTTTTGTTTTATCTGTATGTTGATCTTCTCTTCACAATAAATAAATAAATAAGTAAATAAATTAAAGTTTGGTTATCTAAAAGTATCAGTAATTCATGGCATTGGAAAATATTCACTTAGAGTTAATTAAGAATGTTGGAAAAATAGTATTAATTTCACTAAATTAAGTCTTACCTAACCGATTTTACCACAATGTGGTTATTGTATTAGTGAAAATTTAATGTTAATTTCTTGTTAAATTCTTGTTAAAATTTAAAAATTCTTGTTATATATTCGTAAATATCAAGAGGATGTTAAAGATATTTTGAGTTGAAGTTTTAAAACTTAAAAAGTGTGTATTATCTGCGGTGTTACAAAACCATAATGGTTTATACGTTGTCTACGAACTACTTGTTTCACTACTTGTTTCAATTACTTAAAGTAAATTTTATTTCTATTTATGTAACGATTGGATACGGAAAAACAACTTGTTTGGTACAAAACTTAGTTTTGTACGACGAGGAGGATGTTACGGAATGATTATCACAAAGTATTTAAACTCTATACCTATTGTATAAATGATTTTAATATGATGTATAAAAAAAAAATAGAAAGACAAATAAAATGCGTTGCGAAGAGAGTGAGATTTTTATGTTAATTGAGTTCTGTTAGTGATTCACGATAATTAAGAAAACGCGTCAAGAACGCGTTCAGAACTTTGAAATTAAATTGTTTATCAAAAGTGATAGTGTTATTATTTATTTCTCCTGCCGTATTTCCATTTTCTGCGGAACAATAATGTTTAAATTCGTGTACTTAGAACTACTTGCTAAAACATGTTTTTGCATAATCTCTTAGTAACAGATTACGTGTAGTCTGCTTATAATTATCAAGTTTCTGAAAACAAACTTATCAAAATTACATGCCATTTTGATAATGCCATTGATATTGATATTTTCGGTGAAACGGTATTTAAGCACTGTTTCTAAGTTGTCTTTTCCATTAGCAACTATTCCAGTACGCAATTTTTAGCTGTTTCGACAGTACATTGTAGCAACAGTAGCTATAAATTAAAATAAAGTTTTTTCCGTCAATTTTATAGGTTCCACCTTGTCACATACACTACCAACTAGCTACGGCCGCCACCACGCGGCTTTCTACCAATCGCCGTCATATTGTAACTGTACTTCTTGCCTCTTCTTATTCTGTATATTCGTACGGATATACATCCGTAACAACCCACTAATTTTATAGATTTTACCTATAAAATTGACGGAAAAAACTTTATTACAATCCATAGCTGCTGTTGCTAAAATGTATTGTTTACTGGAATAGTCGCTAATGAAAAAAAAAAAAACAACTTAGAAACAGTGCTTCAATACCGTTCCACTTTTGGCATATTCTGGTTTGTGAAATATCAATATCCAGGGCATGTAATTTTGATAAGGTTATTTTCAGAAATTCGATAAGTATAACCAGATTTCATGTCGAAGCTCCTTACAAAAAATAGCACGATTCAGGTTCCGGCGAACACTGGTCTATTTCAGCGCTTGCGGCGAAGACTAGCACATTCCAAAGTCACGACTTATGCTACTTTTCGGCGTTTTCGTTGCAGTTTTGGAAAATGTGCTAGTCTTCGTGGGGTGTGTCGATGTAAGCTATTACTAAGAGATTATACAAAAATATGTATCAGCAAGTAGTTTTAAATACATTAGTTTAAACATTATAAAACTACAATTGAGGCGTATAGGTGCAAAAGCTTGCTAAGTCACATTTGCATCTATATGCCTCAATTATAATATCTACATGACCCAATAAATAGAGCTACAGTATCTCAGTTGTCTTAAGCCTCGAACTTTTGGTAAAATTCATTCTTTTTACCTAAAAAGACGCATGTGTACGCCGTACGTTGGTCGTCTTGGACGGCCTCAAAACGGGTGAATGAGTCTTGAGCGCGAGCTTCCTCAATGGCGTTAATTGTTAATACCTGCACGTACAGGCTGTACTAGCAATACGTGAGCGCGATTTAGTAAATGAAACTCGACTGTTACATTCCGGGCGATTCGTCAGATTAGGTCGATGATTTGTGGAACTTCTCTCGCAGGAGGGCGAGACTTGGCCCTTGAAGAGGGGGTAAACCCATCGCTCCATGCGCGGCCCTAAGGGCCTTTGCACGCTAAAAGCATAACGCGAAGGAATAAGGAATAAGAGGGCATAAGGTGGACATAAGGTACTTATGCTCCGCTTATTCCTCTTATACCCGTGTTGTGTACGCAACGAAACGTGCATAACCTCTTGATTTTTTTGGAGTAAAGTTTTCGAATGAAATAGTTTACTGTAATTATTAATTGACTCTAATTGGTTACAATCTAAAAAGTTGACAAAGTAATAAAACTTGAGGGGCTTTTGTATGTTATCATTTCAACGTGCAGAAGTGAGAAAAGTTTTCTTCTTAATCATTTAGTGATTATTTTTATAATAATTTATAGCGTAGACATTTTTGAACAATGGATGAAGAGGTAAATGTTTACTTGCAATTTATTATTAAAAAACTTACTCCAAAACAAGCAATTTAGGGGTTATGCACGATCCGTTGCGTACACAACACGGGCATAAGAGGAATAAGCGGAGCATAAGTACCTTATGTCCACCTTATGCTCTCTTATTCCTTATTCCTTTGCGTTATGCTTTTAGCGTGCAAAGGCCCTAATAGGTGCGTGGCCACCTCTCTGGCGAGCGTCGCTGCTCAGTTCTCGGAAATGGAGCGCGCAAAACACTCCCGGAATTTACAAAAAAACGTAGCTTTCAATTTTTCTACTACATACGACTTTTTTCATAACCTAGAAAATCGATTTTGCGTGCGTGATGCGTACGCCAAGGGTTTAATATAATTAATATTTTAATTATTATTATTTTTAATTCTTACTGCATTTATATGAGTAATTAAATATTTTACAATCAAATTACTTTTTGAAAATATGCAAGAGGTTTCAAGTTGCAATCTATATCTATTCTACATTTAAACATCAGTAAAACGTTTCAGATAGAGTCGGATAGTAACCCTGGTAGAAAATTAACCATAAGTTGGCCAGAATATGCTTAACCAGCATATGGCTTAGCCATATTCTGGCCAACTTATGATTAATTTTCTACCAGGGAAGAGACAGTTTTCTACACGGAGAAAAATTTGGTTTGAACGTCGGGCAGCTCGATTAACCATTTTTCAAATTCTAGCTTGATCAGCTGATCTTTTCACTCAAGGCAGATAATATAATTTAGCCAATATATTTAACGTTAAATATTTGGTGTAGAATGCCAGTCTAGATTGGATTTATTTATTTGCGGCACTTCACTCATAGCAATGGATTTTACAATTGGAAATTATTAGGCATGAATTTAGTTCCTATCAACTGCAATTAGTCAATAGGAAGTTTACAAATAAAGTTAACGTGGCGTGGCGTGGCGCGGCATTCCAAACGCTTTTGAAAAACGAGTTTGCCATCTATATTATTGTACTCATGTACAATACTTTTTACCAAACCTATTTGCAAAGTCTTGGACATGAGTACAACATTCTATAGATGGTAAACTCGTTTTTCAAAAGCGTTTGGAACTCCACGCCACGCCACCGACCATTTGTGGATACACTCTTAGCCCTTCACTTCGATACTAATCTCCTTCATTCTTTGCATAGATAATCAATTAATTGATAATTCCAACAATTTCTGTGCATAATTATAATAACATTTTTTTTAATGGGCAATAAATTTGTGGGTATAACTGAATTTCGTTTGGAAAAAATTTTGTCCGTACGAAAATATTTAAAAATAGTTTCACTCGTATTTACCAAAATACTCGAAAACGATTTTGCAAAGCGCGTTTTTCAGGGCTCTGCGAGCGAGTACAGCCATTTAAATTTAAATTTTTATTCCGCTCGGGGGAAGGGGCGTGGTTCGCATCACGCGGCGCGACAAAATGTGATCTGCATAAAATATGCGTAAATATATATATTGCGGTAACGTATTTTTCGCGTCCAGCGTTATAATAGAATTGCCAAGTTCCATCATACATTCGCGAGTAATATCAAACTCACCTAGCACAAACTCCAGCTAAAAGCCAAACTTTGTAAAATTTTCAGGGCGCACCTAACGCGGATCTGCACTAATACTTGCCGAATCTCACCGAAGTCAAATCCGTATAACCATATGGTAAATGGTCTCTCTCGCTCAGTTCGGATAGACTTTATTGACCTCTCGTATAGGAACCGCGGGAGTGACGAGGGTTCGTTCTCGGAGCTTCGAGATATTGATGACTAGCAGTGAGACTGGCAGGTCGACTAACCGATTGCTCTAGACTGCAGATCGGCAGATCGTGTGAGTTTTCGATCCTGGAGATGTAGATGTCGTAGAGGATAGAGAAGAGAGAGAGAGAGAGAGAGAGAGAGAGAGAGAGAGAGAGAGAGAGAGAGAGAGAGAGAGAGAGAGAGAGAGAGAGAGAGAGAGAGAGAGAGAGAGAGAGAGAGAGAGAGAGAGAGAGAGAGAGAGAGAGAGAGAGTGGGAATGAATTGCAGGCCGCCGTAGTCGAAGATGAATTATCGGAAAATTAGCTTCGGGTTTTGTCTCGGTGTAATGAGGCGTAGGGCGAGCTATCGGAAATCGATTAAGTAAAATTAGAGATATAGGTGTGCGCCGGGTAAAAAAGGGAGCCCGGTTTTGCGGAAGAAAATGACGGAAAGGTCTAATCATTTTCTATTGTACAGCGTGGTATATTGTGGCCAATACGTTTTCAACGGAAATATGAAAGTTTGGAAATAGATTGCCTTTGAAATCAACCGATTAACATCACATATCCTTCCATATACTTCTATCCTTAAAAATATCCTCGCATAAACTTTAACAGTCCCTCCACGCCGTTTATCGCAATAGATCCCAACCAGCCGCGCGCTCGTAATCCTTCCCTCTACATGCGTCTTTTACAACCTTTTCTTCCCCATACCCTCCTCTCGAAAAATCACACACAGCGCAGCGAGACAAAAGCCTCCGTCATGGTCTATACCTCAGTGCGGGCCGGGTAATTATAGCCGACGTGCGCGTGGCGCGCATCGATCGGCGTGGAATTCCGCGGCCCACCGCCGTACCGCGCCTCTACGCTGTGCTGCGGGGAGAGAGCGCATTGTTGCTCTCTTTTACGGCGCGCGCGCGGGCAGCCTTTTGCGGAGCATTTAATTCGCGCTTGGAATTCGGTCGTCGCGTGCGCGATTGGCTTTGATTGCGCGATGCGGTGTATGGTTTTTGTGTATGGGCAGGTGGGGGGAGTTGTCGTTCTGCCAGTTCTGGGGTTACTGTTGGTTGTCTTATCGAACGAGAGGTGATTTTTCTATTTGAATTTTGAGCACGTTGAAGAATTGAATCGAATGTGTATCTTTCTTTTGTAAACTGTATACGTTTTGTTGATATTTTCATGTTATACGGTGACTGGCAAAATGAACGAGATGAAATCACGTAGATCATGAGAAATATTGATTATACACCTTGATTACGAGAATCCATCAAGTTATAAATATGGAAATTTTTAATTACAAATGCAGCGGGTTGTCGAATCTTGACGATGTAAAGTAACTTATTAATCCATAAAGGCAAACGCTGCAAAAGAGGACGACGAGTTTGCGGTGCCGGGAATCCCGACAATTTCCGATCCTACGTAATTCTCGGAATTTTTTAAATTACTTCTTTACTTAAGTAAATGCGGTTCGGTTCATTTTGTTATCCCCGAAAGCTTCTGAATCCTCGAGAATGACTGCGCGGAGAGTGCATTTCCGCGTGCCATAAGTCATACTTTTAGAATAAAATTGGGATAATGTATAAAGAAGAATGCCCACGGGTTGTAAATTTAATTATTCTTGAAAATGCAACCTGTAAAATCAGTACTATCATTTGGAAAATAAAAACTATGAAATTGAAAAATAAAAATTGATCAGGTTACTAAATAGGAAAGTTGTATAAACGTTGACTGAGAATCAATTACGTCTGTCTTAACTCAAGTTTCACTACTTCTATATGTATTTAGTATAGGGACAAATTTTAATCAATCAGTTTAATAATTTTCTCACAGTAAACTGACCAATTTTTGTTCTAATTTTCTACTTTATATACTTTAAATGAAAGGACAGATTTTATAGGTTGCAGTTTTCACATTAAATAAGGATGTCGTGGGCCTTCCCATTTATGCGAGGTTTATAACGAAAAATTCGTCATTCTCTTATTGTTAATCTAAGAAAGACTTTAGGTTGATTTAAAATTGTAAAATCTTACTTCTACTCCACGCCGACAAATCAACGCGCGATTTGCAAATTATTCACCCCGCGCTCGCAGTTCACGAAAGAAAACCTCCGAACGTATAACAACGCACGCTTGCCATTTGCAATTCTATACAGGGCAAATTACAGTCTAAAAAAACACACATGCACACACTGCTAGCACATTATTTTAAGACGCATATATATGCTACGAACGGCCGCGGGGCTAGTTCTGAATAAATGTACACGTTCCTGGGTGTGTGTGTATGTGTGAGTCTGTTCTCGCTCGAGTAGTCTCTCTCTATTTTTCCTAGATATTAATCCGCGAGAACAGCAGCGACGTCGAGGAGAGAACGAAGGGGCACTTTTGCGCCCTGAATACACCCTCGAGAGTAAACTCGTCTTCAAGCGGCGCGGAATCGAGTTTGGCTACTCGACGACTACGACGACGGTGGCAAAGGCGGCTAAGCGCTGCCTATAAATACAGTACAGAAGGGGACTCTCTTTCGCTCTTTTGTACATCGCATTTTCTCGTAAATATTAATTGGAGAGGGGAGGATTGAGTTTTGTTCTGACGAAAGAGTGTTCGAATGGAATACGTAAAAAGGATAGAGAGTGAGAGAGAGAGAGAGAGAGAGTGAGAGAGAGGGGGGGGGGGTAAAGTTTTTGATACAAGTTTTTCGGGAGTAATTTCAACGGTCAAAGTAATAATTTTAACGATGATTTCATTATTTATAGTCATTTGTATTCGATTTATAATATCTGATTATTAACTTTCTCTTTTTTCATATTTTAAACAACTTAAAATTCACTCTGTTATATTTTAAACTCTGACATATTGACATTTGCTGAAATGCTGACGTCGCTTAAGAGGATTATAGCGAGAGACAATAATAAAAAATGTATAATCCAATTTTAGAAAATTCAAATAAATTCCGCATTTATTCAATTACCCGGGAGGTGGAGATGATCGATGGATTATCCAATTATCGAATAATTGGAATTTGTTAAAAAGCCTCTACGTGTGCGGTATATTGCGGCTTGGTTATGGATCATTGGGGATTTAATATTGATTTAAAATTGAGAGTGAATTTTATTACTGACGTCGCGGAATTTATGAACTTTCCTATATACACGCGCGTCTACATGTGTATATAGAAAACTTTGCGAGGACCACGCATTCTGTATACATTTATCGTCATTAAATCATGAATTGTTGCTGGCACACATTTATTTTAAAGAATGCTTTCGCGGATTACGCAGATAATATATTTTCGGCGACAACGCTTTATCTGGGACTACAACGTAAAAGCGTATATAATATTTCATGTTATTATCGGGTCGATGTATAACGTTGATGCGTGTATACGTAAAAACATCAAAGGAAAAAGCGTGGGAAATGCGCACGAAGGATTCAACGGAAAAAGAAACAAACAACGACCGGCGTACGAGAAAAGGGAAATTAAGATAGAGATCTTACAATTACGTTGCAATTAAAAGTTTTAATGTGTCACCAACCTTACTTGAAAGCCGTAATAACAGTTTCATAGATAAAGTATTCAGCAGTAAAACTTTCAAAGAGAACGTTGAAACAACGGTTCTCGAATGAACAAATAACGGTTCCTTAAAAATCTAATTACACCTATACAACAAAATCGTTATTAACAAATTATTCATAAACCATGCACACAACTAACTCTCTACGCAGCCCTCGAATAGATGAAGAAAAATCACTTCCGCGAATCCGTTCGACATTATTACTTAACCATACGCATGGAGCGGCACACATACACCGCAAAGCTGCGATTGCGCGAATTCTCCCGTATAAATAATACACATTTGTCGCGACACACGCACGCACGTTGCACACAAGGCGTCGAGTCCGCCGCGTATTTCTTTCTGTCTTATCGCGCGCTCACGCGAGCTCCGAGATCGACAAAGCGATACATTAAGCTTTTTCTTTCTTTCTTTCTCTCGTTGTTTCATTAGATTCCGTGTACGGGACTTTGTTCTCTAGGAGGCGGGGGATACGTGTGTGTTTGTGTGCGTGTACGCGCGTGCTTGAGCGATTTAATGGGACGTGTTAAATAAAATCGTTGACGAGATCAGGAGTTTCTTGTGTGTGTGCGTGTGTGTGTGTGTGTGTGTGTGCGATCGCGCGGGTGTGTGTAGGCAAGCGAATCAATTTCGTTGTTTCTTTTTTGATCTGGGATTTTGTTCTGCGCGATAGAGGTGGTTATTTATAGGGGTGGATTGATTTGTGAAAGTGATTTTCAAATTTGTTTGTGATGGTATTAATTTTATAGAGTGGGCTTTACCAATTGTTTTTCTCTTTTTGTTATTGAACCTAGGAGAATCGCAAAGTATAACTGGGATTTTTAATTAGATTAGTCGCTGTGTAGTATACGGTGGAGCGTTTAAATTTATAAAGTGTAGCTGGTTTTACGTCAAGAGCTCGAGAAGCTTAATTTAGACATTTGTAATTAACTCAAACTGCTAATGTGTAGCTTCAACGTGTATTATTCACCGTAAAATGTACTCAGGATTAAAAAGATCCATTAAGCCACGCTTCATCCTAAAGTTATATTTGTAGTAAAAGTCTTTCGAATAAAAGAAAGCTTATAAAGAAGTGCAGTAAATAAAATGTTGATTTGTCGAGAATAATTCAGCTGTAGATTAAAATTTAGTAATTTACAGTAAACGAAAAATACAATGTTAAAAAGAAACGATCTTTATGGTGGTACACACTAATAATAGTAATCTCCCATAATAATGAGTCAACCATGGTAGACGCCGTACGACCGCAGCCGTTTGTTTGACTACAGCACACCCAGGTAATATTGGCGAAGAGATTTACGCGGGATCTCTGTACAAACTTTTCTAAAAGCTTGCGCGACTGTTTGTTCGGGTAAATCCGTCTGGTTCAAGCGCGCGTGTATAGCGCGTTTAGAGAAGCGCGTGAACGCATTGATCGGAAACGTAAACAAAGGCGTCAATGAAGCCGACCGAACGGAAATCGAAACGCGGCTTCGGAAGCGTTGCGTGGAAACTCACTAAATGACTCGTGTTTTAGCTATATATCGTGCCGGCCTCGAGTGTGCGAAACCTTGGTGGAAATAGAGTTGTTGGTCTCCGTTAGGACCCGCGGAAAAAAAGGAATTGGTCGAGTTTACTACAGCAATATACTTACCGAGTGTCCCAGCAAACAGTATACACGTCGCTACACATTTCCTAGTAAACAACTCATTCACTCTTAGCGACTCTACGGCAACTCTATCGATGTGCAGCATGCTATTTAAGCATGCTTACATTTTAAAAACGTAATATTTAGATTATGTATTAAATGTGATTCATTTTTACAGTGTATACCCTGGTAGAGAATAAACGAACGTTGTTGATTAGTATCATCGAAATTTAATTAAAACTATTTAAAACTATGATTATATTGTAAAGCATCTATAATCTCTAAATAATATTTTCACCTGTATAAATAGTTATTCTTCGGCGACAATAGCAACATAGTTGTGTTGACGCTGTTAATTTAAAAATTGACAAACAGTTCGCCAACCGTTGGTTAATATTTTTTTACCAGGGTACTTATTATGATAAATAATAAAACAGCATTCGTCGGACTCAAAGTGAGTGACTGTTTTTTAATAATATGTTTACCCGTGTTTATCGAATAGTATCTCGAGTGCATCAGTCTGTTGAAATTCACGTTAAAATGTTTCTAAATAATATAAATACTAAATGTCTTACTTTTTGGTATAGTCGATACATAAAAATTTATTCAAATCACTAACGTTAACGTATCCTTTTTTTTTTTAATTTTCAAAAGGAGCGCGGCGAATATTACCCTCTGCTACATAATCAATCTATACCACTAGCAGAAATTGTATCTATCGGAAATGGCCAGAAAAATAATAAATATGTAAAAATAGCTAATTTCTGGGTAGTGATGAAACGATTTTTCCGGTCATATTCTCTATTTAATGGAGATAACACAACCTTAAAATGTTTGTACTAAATTTTCTCCGTAATCTGATCACGTATTTAAAGCAAATATTAAAAAAAGACAGCTAATCAAAACGTAAACACAAATTATTGGTATTTAATTCGTTTATAGTACTGTTTCAGGGGATATAAACGAAAATAATGATTTTTCCGTTTGATTATGTCTCTCTCACTCTTCGCCATAATAGCAAGTTTCTTATTAGCCATTTCCTAACTAAAAAAACTGACCAACTTTAATATCTTTCGAATACTCATAAATAAGCTAATGTAAATTTGTGAAAAAACTTATTCTATTATTATTCTGTCTATTAAATGTCGAAAATGATCGGAAAAATCGTTTCATCAATGGATAGAAATGGCCTAGAAAAGTGTCTAGTTTTCGACGATTATTGGGGAAACTAGCTATTTATTAGGTAAATAATGGAATCGATTTCCACCAGGAACATGATCTGATCGACCTATCTTCCACTTCCACCTATCCTAAATTTTCACTCTTATACTCTCGCTCTTCATTATCCACGCCAAAAACTCTTTTCCTTCCATAAAATAAATACCTTCACACTTCGTTCCAACAGCCATATACTTTTCCCCATTTCTGCCGGTGTAGAATGCGCACGCGTGCGATGCTTTTAAACGCGTCACTCGAACGATCCTTTTTACTGCGCCGCTATACCATCGTCTATGCGGGAAACTATTTGACGCGAGATACGCGCTATCGCAGTTTTACGCCGTTATAGCTTCTACACGGTAGATATATTAATTTTGACGGATAGGCCTGCGGGTATAGGGGTGCACGCGGGATGTTTTATTTACGCCTTGCTGCAGGAACGCGCGACCATCGATTCGCACTCGCACGCTCGCGCGTGCGCCACGAGAATTTTAAAGTAGACCGAAAGCTTTTGGACTGGAATTTTGGTTTAAATATTTAGATAGGAAGTTTTCGGAGCAATTTTCTAATTTCGAAAGGAGGTAGTATATATGAGGATATTTTTTATTTGTCCACACTTAGAGGGTTCAAAAAATGTAAAAAAAAAATTGAAGGCACACCTTCGCGACAAGTTTTTTTTCATTCTATAGATCATAAAATATACGAAAAAACTCGTGAACAATAGAAGACGGTCTTGTGTGATACCGTTTTAGAAAAAAATCCATTTTCTTATGGAAATTTAACATGGGAAAAATGGACGAAAAGTAGTCACTGATGGTGAGTCAATAGTAAGCTTTTAAATGTGCTAACAAATATTCCAGAAAAAGCCATTAAAGTAGAAGAAAAGAGCGTTAATTTAAGCTAAAGATCGTTAACATCGGTCGGTTCTGCGTTAAGTTACGTGCATTTGAAAACCGCAAAAAATGACCAAAAATGATTGAATTACGTGGATTCGAGAAAAAATCGTTCATTTTTGGTCATTTTTCGCGATTGAAATTGAATGAGAAGAAACTTGTCGCGAAGGTGTGCCTTCAAATTTTTTTTTTAATTTTTTGAACCCTCTAAGTGTGGACAAATAAAAAATATCTTCATAAATATATACTTAGAGGGTAGGTAAACGCGTGTAATGGAAATTTCAAGTAACAGTCGTTAGGTCGCGCTAATAAATAATGAATTGTATGACTTTCATGTTGCCTCGGTGAACGGGTCTTGGAAATAACGTTTCCGTTTTATATACAAAATGAATGTGTGCAATAGCGGAACGAAAGTTTAATGATTTGATATAAGTTATTTATGAGATCCAATTTTCAGCGAAGTATATTTTAAACTGTACAGACATTAATTATTGAGACCTGAAAATACTTGTTTGGCTGACGCTATAAAATATTCTAATTATTATTTAACGATACAGCTTACTTTAACGTTGGACTACGTCATTTCGTTTACACATTATATATCATTCAAGAAAGATATCCGTCATTTCTTGAGATACCATTCAATATTTCTTTTTTTAAAAAATCTTCCTTTAAAATCCCTGCGCGCCTCTCCCACGCAAACTCTATTTTCCAAACTGAATTTTCACCTCGTGCGCGCGTGCGCACGTACACACACACACATTGTATACCGAAATTACAGCGACAGCTCGCAGCCAGAGGCGGTGGCGGCGCCGGGCGGCAGAGCTGCAATAACCGTGAAAGGAAAAAAGTAATATACCCGGGACAATAGCTCAATGCCTACTTCGCAATTCAATTTACTTTATATCGTCCGCGCGCGTTTCTTCACGCGCGCACACAACCCCTCCGCATACACGCACACGGCTCTACTACTGCCACCACCACCATCGGCTTGTGATACTACTCTCATTCGCGAACTCGCGCGCGAGCGTTACAAATGTATAATGCGCGCGTCTGCAGTAGTGGCGCAATGCCGCGCTGCCGAATCTTCGCGCTCGACGTTGTTGTTGCTGCTACCTGCTGCTATGTGTGTATGTAGTGAGGTACGTTTCGGCGAAGTGCGCCGTGAAAAATGTATGGCCTGCTTTATGTCTGCCTATAGAGCTGGAAATGCGTAGATTCGCGAGAGGAAGAGAGCGAGAGAGAGAGGGGAGAGAGACAAACGAGCGCTGGTGTTTGGAAATTAAGGAGCCGGAGGGGCGTTAAGTTTTTAAGTAGAAGGAGAGGGTGAGAGAGAGAGGGGAGGGAAAGGCGGCGTTAGAGATTGGCGCGTGATTTATTTAGCGAGGTGATGAAAGTGATTCTCGGGAATGGTAATAGGTGTTTTCTGAATGCGCAGCAAGATAGGTGGGAAGTGCAGACGCATTGTTCGCGAAAGTATTTGCTTTAATTTGCATGGGATGTTAGTATAGGTTTAATTAAAGACAAGCTTTTGTTGTACTATATCGGCACGTGAAAATATAGGGTAGACAAATCATTCGTGAAGAGAAATTTAATGAGTAAAAAAATTATATAACTATATTGAACTTGTAGAGACAGAAAAATTGCTGAGAAAACATCAGTGAAGATTAATTAAATATTAAATGTAGATTGACAATCTTAAAATATAAACAGTATGCATGTTATTGAAAATGGTTAATTCTCTGTGTGATTCTATCTTTTTTCGTTCATCTTCATTGCAATATACTGAGAAATGGTAAAAATAAAGTTGAAAATTATTTCATCAATGATAGAAAAAACCTATCTAGTTTTTGTCTATTTCTAGATCTTTTTCATAGAAAATTACGAAGTGATTGACACATAAAATTCCATACCCCGAGATTTTCAGTAGATCAATTCAAGTGTTAGTTAGACTGCACATTCGAAATTCGCTGCTCCGCGCACTTCCATTTCCCCCGACCCGCCGACCTATTGATTATTTTTTTTTTCAAATTCATGCAGTTTCATGCCTCGCTCCTCGCAGGCACAGGAAATATTCAGGTTAGCGAGAGCTGCGGTTTCCTCGATGGACTACTTTTTGATTTGAAATCGATGAACAGCGCCAGCCACCGCAAGTCATAATTCGAGCGCCGTCGTTTCCAAAGTACACACCTACAGGCTGAAAGATATCGTAGTTCCTTCTCGGAACTACGATATCTCGTTCCTCTCGTCATAAACGCGACATTCCACAGATGAAAAATGCCGTAAATAATCCGCGAACCGCTTCCGCGGAAACTTCGCGCTACATTGGTCCTTAATTTTTAAATTCCACGCATCAGCGCGGCCGCCACCTCGGATAGCTATGCGCGATCGATGAGTATCAAAATTCGCCGTCGACACTGAGGTGACGACGTCGTCGTCGTATTACGGATAAAGCCAACGTAGCCGTACGCGCATCCCCCCCCCCTCTCTCTCTCTCTCTCTCTGGTATACTAGAGCCAGGCTAAAAGGGCGAGAGGAAGAGGCTTCTCTTTTTGCCTGGGCAAACTGCGAATTTTCGTCATGATTGCAGAGAGCGGTTACTGGCTACGTGCCAGTCT
The DNA here is from genome assembly GCA_036365515.1 of Torymus aiolomorphi. NCBI lineage: Eukaryota > Metazoa > Arthropoda > Insecta > Hymenoptera > Torymidae > Torymus > Torymus aiolomorphi. The sequence continues at coordinate 148,043,877 of CM070877.1, forward strand.
AGATAATGACGTGATTTACATGCTTGCTCACTCTCTCTCTTACGCGCAATATAAGCAAGTGCGAGAGAGGCACACTATCGCGGGCTCACGTAACACGGATATCCCTAAGCTGCGGAGACTGTATGTATATATATATACACGTGAGGATGGACCGACGCGGCGCGCGTTCGCGATAAGCATCGAGGGTCGTCGTCGTCGTCGACTCTCCGCGTGTAGGTGTAAGTATAAGCTTTCTTTCCCTTATCCGTCTGTTTTGCGTGCGCCTTTATATACGCAGCGCGTGGTGCTGGTTTTTTTCGGGAGTGATTTTCACTTGCAGTTTTGAGATGTGTATAGGGGAGATGGGCGTGGGTGTGAATTATTTTAGGCGCACTGGGTGTGACTGAAATCGAGGTGGAAGGTCCGAGAAAGATGAAGAAGTTGGTAGGATAGCGATGAGGGTTAATTGATTGAGAATAAGGTGTTGTAAGATTGACAGTTTTTAATGAATTGAAAATTATTTTAAGCACATTGATAAGAGAATAACTATTGAACAATTGCATATATATACACTAGAGAGATATTTTTGTACGTTTAAAATTTTAATATTTTGAATTATTTTCACGGTACTAAATGAAAAGAATTATAAAATCTTTTTTACATTCGATATTAAGAATTCCAAAAGAACGTTATTGTGTTGTTAGGAACATAAACAAGCACAAAAAATATTTTCAGAGAGGAATAATAGATACATGCAACAATTATAGTGATAAGTTAATCAAATTCGCAGAAATGCTATTTACTCGAAATAATAAAATTCTGAAAGACGAAATATATTTCCGTTGTGATTTTTAGAGTGTTTGTCGCAGATATGACTTTGGAGATAACTAAATTTTCGATATTTAAATTTTTATGAGAAAAAATCATTTCGAATATTGAAACCACATACTAGATAACAATAACTTGATAAAATATTTTTATCTCATCTCTACATTCTTTTTCCAAGCATTGTTAAGCTACGAAAATTTCTTGTATGAAAATACATTTAAAAGCGAAGCAATTTTACAAAACTACATGACCATCCACTGTTTTCCCCCAATACTCATCCAACCGCGATTTCCCGTAGTTGACGTTCGCTCTCTTCCATTGCACGTGCGCCTACCAGAAATCGCCAATTTGTAAGAATGCGTTCCAGTCCCACAAAATTGGATTGGTGCTTCTCCGACCCTTTTTCTATCCCCTCTCTCTTCTCACTACCGCGCTGAATAAAACTCTCAAATTAAACAACCCTTTTATCCCCCGCCTCACCTTCCCTAGCGCCCAAATAAATAAAGTCCAAATCTGAACGATGCTTGCGGGGAGGTACACGCAAACACCCACCCACACACACACACACACACACACCCCCACCCATCCCAACACACACATACACACACATCACGCTTGACTTGCATGCAAATCCGCGCGGACTAGTCCTGCGCAAAAAAGCTAGCAGCGGGCGCGCGTATATGAGAGCTTTATCAGGAAATAATCCGCGATGCGATCTAAATAGCGCAGTTCGGTATTTGCACTCCTTACACAGGGCCGCCGCGGTATTAAAACGCGCGGTGACATTTGGCGCTATCTATTTCGGAGCGGCCAATAATCTTTCTCTCCCTGTCACAGCGATATATCTACCTACAGCTTTTATATATTATAAATCATCATCAAGAGCGTAAATAGAGTGCGCGCGCGTATTAAGTCGCCGTCCCATTTAATCAGAGCGAAAACCCCTTATCGAATGGTCACCCGTTAATAATTTTTGCTCGGATGCACGCGTGCGATTGATACAGTAACCATTGCTATAAGTACGCGCGATCCGCAGCAGCGCACCTGGTCAGTAATAGTTGCAGTTTGCTCGACGCGTGTGGGTGGCTTACATAGCAATGTGTGTGCGTGTGTGCATATGTTACGGAGAGAGAGGGAGAGAGATATTGGTCGCAGCTCTAGAATTGCGGAGCAGTGTGCACTGCAGGGTTACTGAGTGGGATAGAGAGCGTGTGCTCCGAGATGACAGCGTGTGCTGTGGAGTGTGATATACCGAGAGAGAGAGACGCGTGCGAGAGGGATGATGATGGGTCTCGCGTCTTTTTTCAAGTGGCCGAGGTTGAGATTCGAGGTGAGGAGACGAAAGTGGAGACTTTCTTCTTTATCGCGAAGGGTTGGGTTATTTGGTATTTCTTTGCTTTTTTTTCTTTTTTGGCAAACTATACTGGGCGTTTAATGATTTATAAAGAGCGTTGTTCTAATTAACCTAGGTTATTTGTTTTTCTAAATTAGTGCAGAAACGAATATTTGCCCGAATTCGCAGAAACTTTTTAGCCTACCAAGAAATAACAACTCTAAACTCAATTTTATCCCTACGATCTTGGAATAATTCATATGAATTTTGGAACTACGACCTAGTACGTGATCAAGATACTATCGCGGTAAAATTGCCTCTTTCGGGTGGAGAAAGCTACTCCGATTTCATACCACTTGAAAGACTTGAGTTTAAAAAAAAAAACCTATTCATAATTCATTTCTAAATCATCCGCCAGTCCATTAATTACTCGAGAACCCCCACAAATCTAAAATTAAACATCATTTCAGGTGCTGTGCAATCGCTCGGGCTGTGACAGTGGCGCGACGGAATCGTCCGCTAATTAATAACTGTTAATAGCGAAGAAGCGAGTCTGCGGTGGCGGCAGCTCACCCGACAGCGATTTACAATCGGGTCAGTCCTAGCGGCGGATAAACGCCCCCCTTCCTCTCTGTGATAACATCGGTCTGACATTACCGAATGGCGGTATCGCCGCAATTCTGGGTCAACACCTTGATAGGAAATTAACTATTACAAGTGGGATGAATTACGCTCAAATTAGCCAAATTGGTCAGTCGTGGCGGTGGTCGCACGTGCGTGCACCCTAAGCTCCGCGTTCTCTCGTAGTGGTAAAGTGTATCTTGGGCAGAAAATCGTACGTTGACCGTACCTATCCTAGTTGATATTTTCAATGCTTCATAAATCATACAATGCATCATCACGATGAAAACGGTCTTCCCCGTGAGTAGAGAGCGAAATTTATTGATTGACTTTGTATTGGGAGTGTGGATTTATGAGAAAATTCACAAAAAGTTTAAACTTTAAGCGGCCTCAAAACTGGTCATAATTTCTTTTTATGTGCACAACTTCCGGACGCGTTTTTTCTTTTTTCTTATGTCATAAAGGATATGGGAAAAATCATGTACAATTAAAAACGTCTTTGTAATACATTTTTTTAAAGGTTGAAATTTTTTAAGAAAATGGCAAAAAAAAGACCTTTTCTTTAAACCTCAGCCATCTCGCCCACAAACATTCTACTGAAAGTTTCGAGAAAGAAATTGAAACTAGAAAGAAAGAGCTTTCATTTCCTTTTATGAAAATTAAAAATCTTAATTATTTTAAAAATTTTAAAAGTTTAAAGTTGGACATCGTAAAGGCATACAAATGCTCTGAAAGTCGGGGCTGTCGATTCCTGCAATTTGTGCATTTTTGTGCAAAAATGACTAAAACAAGCTATTGCTGTGAACGGTCATTTTTCAACTTTAAACTGCTCGTAGCTCGGAAACGAACCTGTCATTTTATTGAGTTTTTATACATAATTTAAAAATGACTATAGATAGATTGTAAGTATATTCATGACATATTAATTGATTATAATATTATCTTAAAAATTCCTGAAATTACTAAATAACCTGTATTTCAAAGCATTACTTGGAAATTATGATTGAAAAAAAATATAAAAAAAAATTAATCTTAAATATCTCTGAAATGTATATGAATGAATATTTCTGCCTAACGCATTCTATTAAGGTAGTTGTCGACTAGTAATCGAAAGTAAAAGTTTCGACTCTGTCTTGCCTGCCACGCGTGTTTTGTTTACGCGAGATAAAGAACTTTTTGAGCGGACGGTATCACATAATCCCGAATTCCCGCTCTGACTCTCGCTTATGCGTGCCTTCTCTCTTGCATTCGTAGCGAGCGGTCGCGTGTCAACTAAAAGAATGCTACTTTGAATTACAATAACTCGAAAACGGTGCCGCTAGTTTGCCTGATTTTTCACTACAATGTTGTGAACATCTCTCTTAATAATATATTTATTTTTTAAAGACATTCCCAGAGATTCTTTCTTTAGTAGATGAAAATGTAATTCTATGATACCTCTTCCCATAACCTACGTATTAAAAGTCCAAACTTTAGGAATTTATATTTCGGAAACGGCACTGCTGAGGTATCCCAAATTTGAACCATCTGTAAAGAATAACTCTATTAATCTACAGTTAAAATTTCAGAAATATTCCCCAGAGCACAGTTTACTCGATAACTATCTTAAAATACAAAAACTATCATTATTATACTAACTTCAAAATCCATGAAAATAAATATGTTGACTTTAAAAAATCTAAAAAATCGACATAAAACATAAACTAACCTCACATATTACAATGAAAATATTACAATATTATTTTTGATACTGAAAAAAAATAAAAATACTCACACTCACACCCACCGACACATCCACACACACACATGCATACACGCACACATATATACATACATAAATAATGGACATTTGATCAAAATACTGACGTCTTTCCGTGGTTGGTCAACTCGCTTTTTTGCACATCTTTTTGGGGGTGTGCCGCTCGCCTATATGCTTACATATACGACCGAGCGAAACCGGACCTCAACTACTGACACGATTCTCGCTCGCTAGTGGCTCTCGAAATTCGATTCCGGATTTCGTTGCATGCGACATCGACATCCGCGTCGCGTACGTGTAAACATGGAGGCCTGTGTGTGTATGTGTGTATATATGTATGTGGTTTGTTCTCGGAAGTGTTCGCTGATTACAGGGCGCTGAGAAGTTACGACTATTGTCTTTGGCGCACTGCATCGGCCTTTCTCTCTGCGCCCGCACAGTCTGCGTTTGGATCTTTTACACGAGAAATTCGCGGTGTTTGCGGGTTGTGCAGAAGGGTGATGAAGGGGAAGGGGTTGGCTGATTGAGGTGAAGAATGCGTCGGTGGTTTTCGAAATTTAATGAAATTTGGGTTTATTGCGTACGAGTGTTTCTATTTTACGTATGAAAATTCGCTTCAAACACACAGGGACCTTTAGTTATGTACGTACAAATTTAACATGTTATACATCTCTGCATAAGCTATACCTATGAGAAAAAATAGTACAATTCGATACTAGTGCGTGAAAGTGATTTTTTGTAACACATGCACGGTTTTTGTCGTTTTTCGACCTAAAAAAAGGTCCTAAAGTGACATTTTTTTTAACCGATTGGATAAAAAAATTTATTCGCGCCCGGCGGGCGCAAAAACTCCATTTGCGCCCGCTACTCTAAAATTCCGTAAAATCGCAAAAATCAATTTAGCCTTGCTCTTTAGATTCAAAAATGCCGAAAATCAATACATAAGTCACAAAAAATATGGTATGCACCTAGGGCTTATGTCCGTGGGCCTTTTGACCTCGTGTGTTTGCAGTATTCGTCTTCGTATATTGTAATAACGACAAATTAAACGGCGCAGCTACTATTTCGAGAAAATGAATTAATTTTACTTATTTAGAAAGTTAGGATTTCTAGAAAACGAATGAAGCAATATAGCAGCAATATTTACAACTCAAGCCGACGGGGAAATCAGGCCCACAAAAAATCACCTCTGAACTTGGCATGAGAAACATATTTTCTTACGTATTTGAATCCATATTTGAAGTGAAAATAGTGGATTTCCCAAGCCCATTGTCTTTAAATACCGGTTTATTATCATGAAATAATAGAAACCAGGGAAATTATCTGAATACTTTTCCCTGTTTTCCTGGATTCCCTGATGATAAAGCGGTATTTCGATTTCAGACATGGATTCAGCATCTAAAAATACATAAGAAGATATGTTCCTCATGCCGAGTTTTAACATTTTTTTTTCGTTCGCTCTGAATTATACGAATGCTTTTTACTCATTTCTGGTAATAAAACAGTATTTACAGAAAATAATAATATTTTCTGGGAAACTCTATTTTGATTTCAAATTTGGATTCGGTACCTAAAAATATGTAAGAAAACAGACATGATTTTTTTGAGGGCCTGTGTTATTAGAAAAAAAAGAAAAAATAACACGAAAAAAGTACAGAACGTTCGTTTAATTAATGGATCCTAATGTTGAATGGATTTATCCATTATCGCGTATTATCTTACACGTTCATTTATAAGTAACTGTGGCCCCTTATTAACAAATAAAACACACAAATGCATTTGTCAAATTAATTTCAGTTGAAATGTGTGAACTTAATATTGATCCAAATTTAATATTGTTACAAAGCATGTGATTCATAGCTATTATAGTGATTCATATACAATTGATAGAAAATGTTCAAAAAGTGATGATAATAAACCTATACTCGCTCAAATAACTACGTCGTAGAAAACTGCAGCATTGTTTCTTACTGTTCGACTCTATCTGAAACGTTTGACTGTTGCTCAAGTGTAGAATAGATATAGATTGCAAATTGAAACCACTTACATATTTTCAGAAAGTAATATGATTGTAAAATATTTAATTACTCATATAAATGCAGTAAAAATAAAAAATCGCGAAATCGATTTTCTAGGTTGTGAAAAAAGTAGTATTTTTTTCATTTAATTTGTTTATAACAAATTACTAATACAACATAATTGTTACAAAGCATGACTTATCCATAGAGTAACATTATCCATGAACTTTGAAATGATCTATTTCATGACAATTATCTTATTTCACCAAAATTAAATTTACATAGGTAAATCCTATAGAAGTGTACGAGATACTTGTACATAGGTTGGCACAATACTTACAAAACTAAATACTTAAAACTAAAAAATAAATATAATAATCTTTAATTTCGCAGTAACAAAACAAAATTCGTATAAAATGTGTACTCGCACATCAAAAATTGATAAACATTTTAATAATTTGTAACATCTAACAAAAAGTATCGTTATCAGAGCCGTACTTTCAGTTCTCACAACGTAAAATTTTTTTCAGTGTAAATATAATTGTAACATACTTGAAGTTCGCGTATTGCTCGTACAGTCAGTATACGTGCACGTATCAACAATAAAATTTACGTCATTGAGGAAGCTTGCGCTCCAGACTCACTCACTCGTTTTACTCCGAGACGAGCAATGTACGATGCACGCAAGCCTCTGTTTAGGTAAGGAATGAATTTTATTAAAAGCTTTAGGCTTAAGACGACTGAGATACTGTAGCTCTATTTATTTAGTGAGGTAGATGTTATATACTTGTAGTTTTATAATGTTTAAATTCACGTATTTACAACTATTTGCAGATACATGTTTTTGCATAATCTCTTAGTAACCGTTTACGCGTTGTCCGCTTATACTTATCGAGTTTCTGAAAATAACGTTATCAAAATTACATGCCATTGATATTGATATTTTAAAAGCCAGAAATATGCCAAAGGTGGAACGGTATTTAAGCACTGTTTCTACGTTGTTTTATCCAGTAGCGATTATTTCAGTGAGAAATACACTTTAGCAACAGCAGCTATGAAGTGCAGTCAAGTTTTTTCCGTCAATGTTATAGGTTTTTTACTGCTATTATTTTGTTTGGCTCATGAGGGTAAGTATAATTGTAACATATAGTTAGAGTTTATACCTTTTGGGTTTTAATTAGTACGTATGTATTTGGGTTTATCCACCTGGAGCTTTATCGAGCTAAACAAAATTTAAGTGCTGTTTTCATTTTTGGCCAATCAGCGAGCTGGAAATTTTTGAATAGACAATAAAATTTCTCAACACATCGAAAATTTCGCCTTGCACCGAACACTCGATAAAGCCCCTGCTGTCTACGTGTCAAAGCAAGGGACCTCTATACCTTTTTCCATACTCGCTTTCAAAATCCATACTTTTATTTTGATGATGCAAAAGTTTAGAGCGGACCCATTAGTCAGATCTCTATGGGTCTTGAACGCGACGGAAAACTGCTAGATTGCTACTTTCGCTTCATCATCACCCAGTGTCCGAATATATTTTGATATTTCATAGGCACCGAAAGCATATCCAAGTCATCTACACTGTTACAAATTTTATTAAATTTAATGTATACGTAACTGTAAGCAAACTTCATGGAGGTACATTAAAATTAAATAAATTTGCATTTTTGCCCGCTCACCGTGCACCTACTCCCGCAGCTAACGAACTCGATCGTGTGTTTACGTTTTGCTGCAGTACTCGGAATCGGTGTTGTCTATCGCGTTCAGATTTCGTATAAACGTCTCCTGTATATTTCCTATATTGACAGTAATTTTTCGGTTTGTTGTAACCTTTTTTTAAAGAATCGCATCCTAAGTGTTTTGTGATTTACCAAGGTACTTTTATAAGAACCCGTGTATAAGAGTTGAATAATTTCATAACCGAGTTGACAAACGATCTAAAATTTTGCACACTTATAGAAAATCAATCGAAGAACAAGATTTTGAATTTTTGGAATGGTATCAGCACTTTCATTTCGGTATCGAACCTCTTTAATTTCGGTGTCGGACGAGGTGTAGTTCCGCTCCCCGACCAACGTGCCGGTATGGGTTTTAAATTAGTAAATACTAAGAAAGATTTGTCATTCGAAGTTCGTGAATGTTTTATTGAAAAATTTGTTTGCTCTCATATGTAAAAAATAAAATATTAATTAATATTACTTAGAATATAGATTAATTTTTAAATGTTATTATTATTTTACAGCTTTCTCCCTGAAGTGCTATTGGTGCCAATCTTTTTTTAATAAAGATTGCGCATCGAATGCACAACAAGAAAAATATGTTTTTAACTGCGGCTTACGCGGTTTCACACCAAATAACACTCACTACCAAGGTAACTATTTAACTATTTCTTATGAGACGTCTCAGTTTCTGAGACAAAACTTACGTATGTCTAGTGATAGGTAGACTTTCTGAGACAAAACTTACGTATGTCTAGTGATAGGTAGACTCTATCTCTAGTGTAAACGTGGGGTATTGAAAATGGATAATAGTTGATTTTATTTATGTATGAATTACTTTTTGCTTACCTATTCCTGGTGTTGGTAAGTCACGGATGGATGCGTTCCCACAGGTAATACACGAATTACTGAATAAAAATAAAAGGTAAAATTCAGACTTAATTTATTTGTATTAACAAATAACATTAGTTTTGTGATACAAAAGAGTGTCTTCTATTATCGATTTGAGGAATAATTATATATTTTTTCTTTGTTCTTTGTAATTGTGCGTGCGTGTGCTTGTGTGTTGTGTGCTTGTGTGCTTGTGTGCGTGTGCGCATGTGTGTGTGTGTGTGTGTGTGTGTGTGTGTGTGTGTGTGTGTGCGCGCGCGCGCGCGTGAGCGTATGTATGTGCGTGTGTTTTTTCCTATAAACCTCTTTTTGCCTTTCCTTGTCCGCTATTATCCGTGTAGTTTAAATATTGTACCGAAACCATTGTGATAAAAAAATGAAAATGTTCTGTATTAACCAATTAAAAAGATATAATAATAAGTGAATACTTTAAAATCGGTCAAGAAAAATTTATGCGTAAAATGAAATCTCGATTAAGAAATGTTACATGAAAGAAATCACAACAATATTTGATAAAAGAAACTCTTTTTATTTAATAAGTTAATATAATTTGTGTAAACCAATTTTCATTTCGATATAATTATCTTAAAATTTTTAGTTCCTGAGGAAGGTGAGGATCATATAGCTTGCACCACTAGAGTATCCAGTAAGCATTATTAAGAAAATAGTTTAAGAAGTGTTTTAAAAAATATATTTTTATTATGATTTTTATTAAAGTATTTCCACAATATTAGCGAAAAAATATGATTAATTATTTTTGAAAATTTTTTTTTTATTAACATTGGTTATAGATATTAAATTTTAGTTACGAACGAGAAATGTTGGTAAGTTGATACGATATATTTTGTTTAATTTTTAAGTGTACGAGGGAGAAAAGGTGACCGAAAGATTTTGTTCACGAAGAGAAATGCCATGTAAAGGGATAACAGCGCTGACTGAAGGTCTGGCCGAAATTATATGGTGCGAGGATTGCACAACTGATCGGTGTAATGGGGATTCCATTTATAAAAGAGAGAACGCGATTAATATCAAAGTGGACGGCTAAAGGATTTTGATGATACTAGGAATCTTACCGCGAGCTGCGCAATAAATAAACAAGTGAGCGACATCGGCCTATTTATCTGATTTGAGTATTTAAAAGTCGAAGTTCCAGTTATCTAAAGGTATATGTTAGACGAACAAACTACACGGAGAGAAATCTGAAGCGAAAATCGCATCAGATGTTATCTACTTATGGCATGACTCTGTATCATACGATTTCCGTCTTAAACTCATGACAATTAGCCTCAAATTTATGTACAATCTTCATCCAAATTCGTATGCTCTAATCGCTTGGCCTGATGACAAAAATTGATGGGCCCCTTGACTTTTGATCGAACGGTGAAGAAAGCGGAAACAATACATAAACTACATAAAGAGTAACTAGCGATTGCGTTTTATATTAATTTCGATGAAAAATTAAATATTTCTTTATCTTTTTTATTTGTAAATTAACCTTATTAATAAATTAATAAATCAGTAAAAAATGTCTAAGCCTTATTTCTTATAATAATCTCTTTTTTTAGAAGAATTAGGCATAATAGCCCTAATCCGTAGACAAATATTTACAGAATGTCGAATTATAAGCACTTATTATTACAACGATTAACAACAATTAATAATCTATTATATAATTTCTATTATACAACTTTCATTATATGCGCGAACAATATAATTTTACGTATACAATACATTGATAAGTGAATAAGATTTAATTTACTTACTTAATTTTTTATGTTTTATTTACTTATTTTTTTCAATTTATACATTTACTCGACGAAAGGTGTAAGTAGGTATACTTATAATCGATACATCTCACGTGATTAATCTCACGTTCAAATTCACGCGCGGTTCCGAATTACTTAATGTTCCGAAAGTCAAAGTAATAATGACATTTTTTCATCAGTTGGAGCAAAAAATGCATCAAGTTAACTATGACATTTGATCAAAATCACCCTGAAGTTAACTCATAATGAAACATAGAGTCGCTTCATACGTAGGCCGATGAGCTTTTCGCTACAGTGTTCTTTCCGTGTACGAATCGTACGTGAATAAGTGTTTTAAATCAAACTTGTTGTTCTGTTAAATAGTATGTATTTGAAGGGGGTGTGGATATCGACCTATATAATTTGATCTACCCTACCGGCCGAATAGCAGTAATTCGTTATAACTCGATTATTTACAGTTAGCAACTTATGCAAATTCGCTTGTTCTCCGCAACGTAATTATCAATCATTCTGCAAAGTTTTGAGTCAAAATTTAAAGGACACCTATAAAAATTCTTATTATTGTTCAACATAATGTTAGTTGAAAATGCGTTACTCTTATTCGTCTCTGTTAGTCTCTTTTACTGTGTGAAATACCGTACACCCGTTTTAGCAAAAAATAAAAAACTGATTAAATTGTGTTATTTACAGTATATAATTAATTTAAATTTCTGGACGCTACATCAACTTTTCCTCTCACCACCCGGTTTCACAAAAAGTTGCCATAATTTACAATCTTGTTGATAAATCAATAAAACTATCACACCCACAATTTCATCATGACAACCTAGAAATTACCATGCACTACCTTTTATGTAATAATTACCCTCTACATTTTATACATAAATATATAGGAAAGAGACTAGAGCAGAATTGTAACAATAATAGCTACATTACTGGTAGTGATGCCATGAACACCACCGATACCTTAGCTACCAGAACGAAAATCATCCTACCGTACATAAAAAATCTCACACTGAAAATTCATCCACACACATAATCTTGTTCTCACAATTAAAACTATCAACAAGTTTAACCATATGATTAGACTAGGAAAAGACCGCTTGGAAAAACTAGAATCGAACGGAATTGTCTATAAGATCAATTGCAACAATTGCTCGGCAACTTATGTAGGTATGAGCAAGAGGAAATTAAAAAAACGTGCCTATGAACATCAAAGAGCAGTGAAATTAAAGTCTAACAATTCGGCTCTCTCTGTACATGCATATACCACTGAACTTTCCCTAGATTTCGATATTATAGAAATACTAGATACAGAAGTGAATTACTTTAAACGCATAGTCTCCGAGATGATTAACATACACTACCACAGCAATACCCTCAACCACATGGAAGATACACAATTTCTAAAAAAATTAATACAAAAAGACAATCGAATCTATAAGAAAGCATCGTACATAAGATCAAAATATTTACATTTCCCTTTATGTGTTTTACACAAAATTCCTTCTCCACTCGCCTGATATGATTATAGGATAACATGCGAGCGAGGCAGTAATATGTGAGCTAAGCAACGTTTCGGCAAATACACGATACACGGCTCGCTGTCTATATGTGTGACTTCCTCCACCACTGATGTACCACAATGAGAGAGGAATCCGCTACCTTGCTACGCGCTTTTCTCACTCTTTCCACAATATACTTTAATATCGGCTGATGTAAAAATCAGTGCCGTTCTGGATTTAACTAAACTAACATCGTTTAGCGAATCCAAGAGTGACAGCGTGGAGAAGACGTGATAAACTTTGTTATTTATATAAATTAACAAATTTTTCCTATTTTGTGAATTAAAAATTTTCTACGTTTCACAGTGACTTGGATACTTTGCGATATCTATAACAAAGGGTTGGACTTCACCGTGACAGATCTAATATATTAGACAATACTTATTAAGTATTTTTAAATTACTGTAACAGAATTTTGTTAACCATAATATTATAAAATAACACATTTTATAACATTGCTTTCGCAGCCCTGATAAAGATAGTTACAACACTTTCGAAACGTTGGCGATAAATAAAGTTTATCTACCATATCGGCTCGTCTCGAGTCCGTTTTTCCATCACAATAAGTTAAAAATACTGCATGTTAAAAGTAATATAAATTATATAAATTATAATACTTTTTTAATAAATAATATAATGAAACTAGTAAAGTCTCAAATGAATCGTATTTAATCTTTTTCTTAAATTTTGTATCTTTTTGACCTATTGCCATCCCAGTCGATGGCATTGTTCAAAACTACTCCTATGGCTTGAAGTAATGTCTTTTCTTGAACCGCTAATTTATTGTCTGCAAAAACTTGTGTAAGTGATTCTAAAAATAAATCATAAACAGGTTAAATACCATTTAAACCATTTAAAAAAGTTATATCAATAAATGTATTACCTGATAAACATTTAAAAAATTTTGTATCCTTGAAAACAATTGACTTTTTCATTAACGTGTGTGCATTCCATTCTATGAGATCATGTGCAAAGAAATTTTTGAAAATTATTGTTATAATATTAGGAATTTTGGAACTAGAACAAACAGTTGAAATCTAATGATTCTTCTGAAATAACATTTAATTTTTTATGAAAAAGAAATTTTAGGTTATTTGGTTTGAATCAATATATCTATCTAATGTCTTACAAGACCTTCATGCAGAGTACCAATTATGCTGGCATCAAAGTCATTCAATTCATTCACTGTACTAATGGGAAGTTGAAAAGCATAAAATTAAAATCATTTTGGTCTCTACATCCTTGAGTAAAACTTGTGCATCTTTGTTAAAATTATCAACTTTGATTTGAAATATTTTCAAATCTGAAGCATTACATGAATAATTGAAATCAGACGTAAGGATTTCTAATATTTTTCCCTTTATATAAATATTGTGTAAGTCATTGGTTTTCTTGAACGATTACATTTCTAAAATTGGCAACACATTACCGTTTTTCAATAACACTATATTATTGGGTGACTTCGTAGTTAGACAGCAATTTACCAACTGTATTTTCTTAATAAAAATCCTATTTTGTGAATATTTATTTTTAATGAAAAACTTTGTAGATTTAACAGGTACAGGCTTTTCAAAAAAGTATTCTTCTTCCAACCTTTTGCGAAATTGGGATAGTGGTTTATTACCACTTCTCAAATATTTTTTAAGTTTCCCTAGATAACTTTCGAAAGTTAAAGTAGTGATTTCACTCAATGAACAATTACTGTGCTTATCATCATCACTTAAGGTAATTCACCCGCTTGAAACAGCAATTTTAGTTTTTGTATTTTTTAAATAATGTTTTATTAAGTTGATAATCCAAGAGTAAGTACATGTAACAAATATATACTAGAAAGAAAATAAGACGATTTTTTTCAGACGAATTCAGGCAATAGTCACTATGCTATTGCTATTGTTACAATTAAAGACAAAACCTTCAATAAGTTTCTCTAATTTTTTTATTTTTTATCCGATCTTAACTAAATAAAGCTTATTTTGTTCGTTAAGAAATTTCAGTGCGAGTATCGGTGGGAAAATTTATGATACGAGTTACCAGTACGGCGCAACATCAATTTATTCATCTTAAACACTCTAAAACTTGACTTGCTTTTCTTAAACAAATTGATATTGTGCCGTACTGGTAATTCGTATCATAAATTTTCCCACCGATACTCCCCCTGAAATTTCTTAACGAACAAAATAAGCTCTATTTCGTTAAGATCGGATAAAAAATAAAAAAATTAGAGAAACTTATTGAAGTTTTTGTCTTTAATTGTAACAATAGCATAGTGATTATTGCCTGAATTTAAATAAAAATATTTAGTGACATTAAAATATTCCATTTTATTTATTTATAAAATGTTGTTAGAATGTATGAAGTATTTTTTCGCACAGAGATTAAACAGGGTGCGGTTACGGCTACGTAATAAATCATAATCGATAAATAGTTTGAATAGTAAGCGTTAGATTGTATACTTACCATGAAAAAAGTATAAAACTTAAGTACTATAAACTAATAACTTGTGACGGAGACAAATCCCCGCACAAACGCGACTACATCCAACTCACACACTCACGCACGTACAAACACAAGCACAGCGTAAGCAGCCAAAGCGATAGGCGAGGCGGCAGGAGCCGCGCACGAGCAGCACGTGTACGATTAGGGAACGACGAAAAGGTGTGAGAGAGAGAGAGAGAGAGAGAGAGAGAGAGAGAGAGAGAGAGAGAGAGAGAGAGAGAGAGAGAGAGAGAGAGAGATTAGGAGACAGAGACAGAGAAGACGACGCTACCGGGAAAAGAGAGAAAAGCTCGGCGAGTCAGTCGTGATTGAGCCCCGCAGCTAATCACCGGTAGCGGGGGAGAGCGGGGAAGGTACCGAGGGATCAGTTTCAATTGCCCGGTACGTTACGCCGAGGCAGCAACGGAAGAGACGCGCACTACGATGCACCCCGGACTTCGCCACTGCAGTCTCCCTTGTATCGGAGCCGCGCTCCGGACCTTCATCGCCAACCGCGTCGGCCGGCGACTGTGGAGAACGCGACGTAGGCGATCCGATGGGCCGCGAGCGAGCGGAGCAGGCGTCTTCGTGGTCAGACGGCCAGTAACCAACGCAGAACGGCTCCGAGACCGCAGACACTTGTAATGCACGACAATAATGTACTGACTGAAGGTGGGCCGGCCGATACTCTAAGCCGACTCACCGACGGGGCGACCACTCTTTTTCTCTCGCCGCGATATTGAACCGCGTTCATTAAAGCGCGTTTGTATGAGCGTTTTACCAACGCGTCTCGCCTTCAGCGGATCGCTTCTCCGCGCGTACCGACTGCGCTTATCACACACACACACACACACACACACACACACACACACACACACACACACACACACACACACACACACACACACACACACACACACACACACACACACACACACACACACACACACACACACACCCGAGCGGTAAACGTGATGCGACGCGTACCAATATAAGGCCCGCCGGGTCAATGTATTTTTAAGTTGTTAATAATAAGTTCATATTGATCCATTGCTTCCATGCTTCGCGAATATTTCAGAGCTGATTCGACTTACTCCAACGATACGAAATGCGGCCTCCCAGATAAGATTAGCCGTGACCGCGGACACACGCCCCAGCTTCGAGCGGCCAGGTGATCGTCCGAGCGCGAGCCCCGCACGCGGGCTCCCGTATTTGTCGACGTGGATGTCGAGCACACAGTGCTCCGACCTGGGGAGAATACCTACACGTCACAAACTTAAATATTATAGTACATTTCGACACGGGTGCGGAAGGTGATTATTTAGCTGATGTGACGTTTTTCGCACGAGCTTAGCGAGTGCGAAAAGTCACATGAGCTATAAATCTTCTTACGTACTAGTTTCGAACCGAATTTTATACTACGAGAGTCGAATAATCATATTAAAGTTATGATTTTGAGGTTAGAGTGGTATAAAAAGTATAAATTCCATTTAGATAAATATCTAATGATGTTATTCATCACAATAATAACATAGATAAAAAAAGGAAGAAAACGTTATATTGTAAATCAATCGGCAACAATCACGAAATTTATCTGTATCCACTGATGCACTGAAAAAAAAGTAGTATGCGCACGGCAACATCAAATTTGGGATACGGACTATTTTACTGAGAGGAATCCGTACTATTTCCTCCGCTATATGTATCTATAGCCAAAATCGGGTATTCGCGCTGTAGGAAAAACCAGTATAGCTGCGTGAGAGCAATACCGATACTTGAGTCAACTAAACGTTGGTTCCCATACAGAAACGGCCCCGCATAGCGGTAAGTTGCGGTATCAACGGACAGCACGCAGGAAGACGCAACATGCGCAAGATATGATGGCGTGGTCTATAAGGTGTTCGGGATGGCCGATGACGGAGTCTAGGTGGTGCGCTCCATAGATTTTTTGCTTTATAGGTGTTGGAAATCATCGAATGCGTCATCTAGGTGTTCCGAGTGGCCAATGATGAAGTCTATCTGGTACGCACCGTAGGGTTTTGTCTCTGGATCTTGGACTCATCGAATGCGTGATCTAGGTATTCAGTGTGGCCTATGACGGAGTCTAGGTGGTACGCACCGTAGGTTTTTGGCTCTATAGGTATTGGAAATTATCGAATGCGTAGTCCAGGTGTTCTAAGTGTCCGATAATGGAGTCTAGATGATCCGCGCCGTAGATTTTTGGCTCTATAGGTGTTGGAAATCATCGAATGCGTTGTCTAGGTATTCCGAGTGGCCGATGACGGAGTCTAGGTGGTGCTCTCCGTAGTTTTTTGCATCTAGGTATCGGAATGTATTCCATGCGTGGTCTCGGTGGTCGGGGTAGTCGATGATTCTAGGTGATGCGTTCCGTAGTTTCCCTCGTTCACCACGTTTTCGATGCGTTCCATCACCTAGAGGCAAAAAACTACGGAGCCGACCACCTAGACTCCATCATCGGCCACCCCAAAGACCTAGATCACGCATTCGATGCGTTCCAACACCTAGAGGCAAAAAACTACGGAGCGCATCATCTAATCATCGCTATCGGCTACCCCGAAGACCTGGACCACATATTAGATGCGCCCTGATATCTTAACACAAAAAACTACGGAGCGCACCACCTAGACATCGTCATCGACTACCTCGAACACCTGGATCACGTACTAGATACGTCCTGAAATCTAAACGCAAAAAACTACGGAGCGCACCACCTAGACTCCATCATTGGCTACCCCAAAAACCTAGACCATGCAATCGATGCGTTCCAACACCTAGAGGTAAAAAACTACGGAGCTCACCACCTTCATGAAAGACCTAAACTGTGCATTCGATGTTTATAATTATCGACAGTTCTTACCCACAAACTACATCTTTGACGTTTGCGCATATAAAATTTTAGGTTATATATTGTGCTCAAAGACAACTTACAATTAGTATTGCCGTCGAAGCAATACTAAATCTTTTGAGAGCGAAACCAAATTAACAATAACAGTATAGTTGTCACAATACGGTACAGGAATAAGCCTAACAGCTATACTTTTATTGCTGTCAGAACAAAAATATTTTCATATTTCATATACTTTTTTTTCTGTGAAACTGTAAATATTTAGATGTTGGACGCTGAAATGGGTCGACTTTTTTATGTGTCGCACCTTAAATTGAGTCTAATGTAGTTTTGGTTAGATTCTATCATTTGGACGTTTGTACGTTTTGCATATTTATAGAATGTGTTTTAGTGTACAGTGATATTGGAAATTTTAAATTTGTATTATGTCGCATATAGTGAGGAATTTATTAGCTAACCGTATTTTTGATAAACACTACTTATTTATTTATATTTTCCATTCAATGGACCCATGTTTGAGTCTCATTTTCACTTTGTTTTTCTGTAAACAGAGATCGATAAATCTATATCAAATTTTTTTGTCACAGATTAATCTCAGTCTCAATCAATTTTGATTAATTTCATCAATATATTGCCGTCTTTTTATTGAATTAATTTAATTTATATTTCTTGATGGTATCTATTAAAAAACTCTTATTTTGGCTTATCCTGAGGTCTGTTAGCAGAGTGTGGGATATTCAGTCGCTCTTTTTGAAGTCCTCCCCCTCTTGCGGTCACGTCCAGTGACGAGACATATATAGGGGAGCTGCTCTTTATTTGATATACTTAGTTCGCACTAAAAAGTTATTCGTTCAATAGGATTGACGTAGTGAGAACCGGGGTACATGCTTAGACAATGAGAATAACCCTTAAAGGAAAAAAAAAGAAAAAAACCGCTGCCAATTCATTGGCACTTAGTTTCCTCAAACTTAATTTTTTTATTCTCTTATATAAACTATTAAAATTAAAAATTTTAACTTATTAAATTATTTAAAAAAAAAATCAAAATTCAAAATTTGTTGTCCGTGCGACAACGAAAACGCATTTTTTTTCTTCAAAAATTTTTCTCACGAATATCTCCAAAAATAATCCAGCAATCTTAATGAAATTTTATACATATCGACGCTCCCTACGAAAACTAGCACGATTCACATTGCCACGAAGACTATTCCATTTCAGCGTTGGCCGCGAAGACTGGCACGTCCCATTGATTTGCGTTGAAGACTAGCCCGATTCGCTTGATTGCGGCGAAGATAGCACATTCCACTGTCTCTTATGTAAATTAACACGGTGACGCGAAGTGCTAGTTTTCGCGGCAAGCTTACGAATCGTGTTACTTTTCGTCGCAAACTCGTGAATCGTGCTACTTTTCGTCGCAATCTTACGAATTGTACTATTATTCGGCGCAAACTCGTGAACGATGCTAGTTTTCGCGGCAACCTCGCGAATTGTACTAGTATTCGCGGCAAGGTCGTGAGTAATGTAGTTTTCGTTGCAGTTTTCTAAAATGTGCTAGTCTTCGTCAGGAGGCCAAAAAAGGTGCTAATTTTCGTGGGGAGCGTCGATATATTCTTCACAGTATGGGCTAGACAGCCTATAAATTTCAATTTGATTTGTCGAATCGTTTTCAAGAAAATGCTATGTGAATAATTAAAAAAAAAAAAAAATTATTAAATATCATCGAATTTTATGAACATTTTTACTTAGTCAATGAAAGGGCTTCAGAAGTATAAAAGAGCTACCCCTCTGCGAAATTTCATAAAGATTTATGGATTTTTACTTCAGTTATCGTGCGACAACGAAAATGAAATTTTTTTCTTCAATAATTTTTTTCTCATTAACAAATCGATAAAGCCTCTTGAAATTTTTAGAGGTAGAAGTACTTTTTATACTTAATAACTGGTATAAATTTCGTGTAAAAATATGGAATAGTTTCTGAGATAAAAGTTGTAGAAGAAAATGACACATTTACTCAACAAACGAACACAACAAATGAAGGACAATAGATATTTAAATTTAAAAAAAAAAAAAAATGTAGGTAATTTAATGCCCTTTCAAATGCATTTCAAAAAATTGATAAAAATTTACCCTATCATATAAAACTAGGGTAGCTGTGCCCCCGTGCGTGTCTCGCTGCGCTCGACACGCTAACGCCCCCGCCAACACCTGCTCCTCGCTTCGCTCGTCGCCCCCCACTCCCTATGTAAAAACGAAGTTTTATATAGGCACGACTGCAATTCTTAGGAGGACCTTATAATTTTATTATTGCATAAATTGTAATACTTTATTTTCATCGTTGTTATCATTAAAATAAACAAATACATCTGGAGTAAAATTTAAATTACTTTTTTTTTACTTTTACACATTTATTTATTCTTTTTTGTAGAAGGTTTGCGTTTTAATTCTACACATATAGATATATGTAGATAATTTTTTAAATAGTCTATGATGCATATAAATTTATGAAGTATGCTTAAAGTGCAGGTAGGAATATTAAATGTAAGTACCATGATTGCAGTTATATTTAAAATTGAAAACATTGTTTTCATAATTTTTACCATAATTATAATAATCGTTTTTATTTTTATTTATGAAAATGTTAAATAGAAAAAAAAAGTTACAACGCCGCGTGCACTTTACCTGCAGTGCACACAGCCTTTCCCCGTCAGTTTCCTCGTTCTCTCGTTGCCGACGGCTAGCTACAAAGTCGGAGAAGGGGGAGGTCGGACGGGAGCAATCGGGTAAAAAGAAGAACTCGCGAATGTAAGATAAAATCCCAAAACGAACACTTTATTCACGAAAAGCTTGAGTTAAAATTACATACGCGTGCAGGTCGAGACTCTCGCAGATCGCCCGGGACGTGGACTGCCGGCACAGCCCGCGCGCAATACAATAAAGCGCAACGCGCGGTGGCCGCACTTACGTTTCTATCTCTCGCTCACCCTCCCGCTCGATGTTGAGGCGCCCGCGCAGTCTCTTTTCCCTTTTCTCCCGCAGCCGCCGGCTGCAGACTGAAGATTGGCGGCTCTTCCTCTCGTGCTTTCGGGCCCACACTGGACACGTGGTTTGACGGCCAGGCGAGCGGAGCGGGGAGCGGCGGCGGACGCGTCCTTCCTCCTCTGAGGGCTGGCGATAAGAGAGCGCTTCGCTCTCTCGCAAGTTGACGCGGCTCTTCCCGCGCCCCTCTCCTGCGACACCTAGCGCTACTGCGCTCCTGGTGCTTATCATCGCAGGCTTTTACCCTTCGCACACTTCTACACTCTCGCACTCATTTAGCCCTAGACGTTACAGTCACAATCTTACAGCCATTATTACATAATATAATGACCTTTTCTTGAAAGGTATTTAAATTACCTATATTTTCTTTTTTTAATATTTAAATTATCTTCACTTTGTTATTAAGGAAAATGTTTTTATATTTCATAAATTAAGTTCTCAAAAAATATTTTATTTATCGTCTTGAAATTTTAACCACTTATTACACTCATTGAAGACTATATTTGGTTAAAATTTTAAGAGATTATCTTTGTTTTTCAGAAAAAAAAATGTTTTATAAAAAAGTAGAGTTTCCGTTGTCGAACGATAACAAGAGTAAAAATTAAGTTGGATTTTTTAATCGAATGGTAGGATTTTATGTTAATGATAATTTTAGAATCCACTGGCCATCCATACCAAATTAGTGCTCTTATTTATCCATAATAAATAAGAGCACTAATTTGGTATGGATTGCCAGTGGATTCTAAAATTATTAAGAGTAAAAATTATCCAATGGTCTTGAAATTTAGAAAAGATGTTGCTTTTATATTTATCGCCAGATCGAATTCGAAAAGAAATAGACATATTCTCTTGAAAATTTAACTAAATATTGTAATAAATAATTGTAATAATCGTTTAAAATTTCAAATTTATCAAATATTCTGAGATATCAGTATTAAAAAACATTAAAAAAAATTTTTAATCTCGAATATCTGGTCGTGATGATCATTTTTTTGTGTTTTTTGTGTGCAATGAATTTTTTTTTGTAAAATATAAAATTGTATAATAATAATTACTTTTTAAGGATAAAAAATAGAAAGAGTAAAAATAAAAAGTCACAAATCATTTAACATAGTCTCACCGTACAAAATAAAGTATTAAGTTTTAAATATTGGAATTAAAAATTAATTAAAGGAATTAGTAAATTAAGTTTGAGGAAGCTACGTGCCAATGAATTGGCAGCGGTTTTCAGTGTACTGCTTTCCCTGCATATGTCATGCCAAGCGCCGTATGAGCCGCGGGGGGAGCACGCGCACGACAACAATGGCCGCCTGCCACTCGTGAGCAAAGAAAAACATCCCTACATAAATCGGTAAATCGGACAGAAAGGGGTACTATATGTGTTAATCACGAAGAAGAGGTGCGCAATACAATCTATATTTTTATTTGTACTTTATATACTAGTTTTATTGTGAATATTTATAGATAAAATTTGGTGTGATACAATTAATTATTGGCATAAAAAATTAAAACAAGGTATCAATACATTAGTTTGAGGAAGATACGTGCCAATGTATTGGCAGCGGTTTTTTACTTCAGATTCGTATTCTGGAGGCCAAAATTCGTAGGAATAATGTGGCCCTAACCGCAGCACAACATACTTATTTGTGGGCCTGTATAATGGGATATTTTCATACCATTGCATATAAATCGCTTTTTTCTAAGATTTATGTTAAAAAAAAAAAAATCACGTGACGATAAGGTAGAGATCTACATTTGCGTTGCAGATAGCGTTAACTATTTTATTTCAAATTCGACCGATATGGCCACTTTTTGACCATAAAAATCGGGGCTAAAGTAGCATATATTTCCCGCAAACCTCATTTGCCGGGCGAAAGTAAAAACTGACATTTTTTTTTCTTTTACAATTTTTTTTTTACAGTACTATTTATTTTATAATAAACTGATATACATCTAGTGTTTTTCTAAAAAAATGAAGAAATTCTAATTACGAAATAAACAAATATAAAACATCGCTTCAACCCCGCTTTTCAGGGTCAAAAAGTGGCTCGGTCGAGAATGGAATAAAATACTATATGCAACACCGGACGAAAGTAGAGTAAACCCACCCGCGGGAAAAATCTGCTACTTTCGCCCCTTGTTACATAATTCACTATTATTTGCATTGTTTAGTTTGGTAAATCTTAAACGTGTAGTTTCATAATATTAAAATTCATGTATTTAGAATTACTAGCTGATACATATGTTTGTATAATCTTTAAGTAATAGTTTACATATAGTCTGCTTATAATTATTGAATTTCTGAAAATAACCTTATCAAAATTACATGCCGTGAATATTGATATTTCAAAAACCAGAATAAGTATGCCAAACGTAGAACGGTATTTAAGCATAGTTTCGTTAGCGACTATTCCAGTAAAAAATACATTTTACCAATAGCAGCTATGAATTGCAATAAACTTTCGTCCTTTAATTTTATAAGTCTTTTACTGCTGCTATTTTGTTTTGTTCACGAAGGTAAGTAGAATTGTAACATACACCTGAAGTTCATCTTTTGGATTTTCAATTAGAAAATACCGAGAAAGATTTCATATGTAAATAATTTGTATTTGTATTTATTTAATATAATAACAGGCCTTATGGCCTAAGGTAAATTCTGGTTTGTAACATAACATAATACTTTAATTTATTTATTATTAACCAGACTAATTACATACAGAGTAATCTTATAGTGGTAGATATAACTACCCGTACATAAGCTTGTAAAGTATACTTACAGATTAACTTACAAACTAAATAACAAAATATTAAATATTTGACATAAAATTTACAAACTTTAACAAATCTCTAGATACGATTTAATTTTACATTGTTTTTATATAATTTCTTAGTTTTTTCTTTAAAGTGTATTTTCTATTATTTTCGTTACCATACAAACTTTTTAATTCTTTGGATAAACTAGTGCAAGTCTTTAGAGATACCATGTAGCTATTTTTATTGCTAAGAGCCTTTTTTATTTTTGGAAGTTGAATACTCTTATTTCTAGTTATAGAAGCACTTTTCTTATATATTAATGCGTGACATAAATCCGCACGACTAAAAGCTTCGAGCTCTGGCTTCCCTCTGTTTCAACTGAACTTATCGCGAACCCCAAAACCTTCTTTTTTTGCAAAAGCCTCTTTCTTTTGTTTCGTCGTTATTGCTCCGGTATGCCATACGGTTCCAACCTCCTTTCACTCCGGTTGAACCGTGGTTCGATCGAACGATTTGAACGTATTGGCCCCGGAACCTCAGTTCCGTGCACAAGGTATATACTGCCACGAGCCAGTAACACTGCTTCGTGCATGTAGACGCAATAAGAACGGAATTCTTTAGTAATTATATTATTTTAATTGAACATACACACACACACGCGCACACACACACACACACACATATAACAATTAGCTCGAAACAATTAGAAATCTGTTTATAATAAAAAATTACATTTTATATATGCGCGCATACAAGGTTGTATAATAACTAATGCAATATAGAATACAAGTAATAGATTTATTAGTAATATATTTAACAAACAGTTTTTATGTATAATTTTTAAGATTCTTGTTTGAATTTTTTGTAAAAGAGACCTATTATTTTTGCAAACCCTGGCCCGCATGTAATTATTCCGTATTTTATGTAGCTGTGAAAAAAGGCATAATATATTATTTTTAGAGATTTTGTATCCGTGTACTTTTTGATTTTTGCAAAGATAAAAATTAAGTATTTAGTTTTATTTATAATGTATTGAATGTTTGTCCCATTTCATATTAAAATCGAAAATTATTCCCTGGTAACTTGTAACTCTTTTGATTTTCTGTGTATGTATCTCAATTTCAATTTGTTTGGCACACTATCACAATAATTACCAACAGTCAAAGATAATTTATTTAATGCTAACCAATTTGCTGTATTATCTAAAAATTTGTTCATTTTTCCCGTGTATCGTCATCACAGATAACGACAGTCTCATCTGCATAGGAGAGAATTGTTTTTTTGCATATCTAACAATAGATCATCAACGTATAATATAAATAATGATGGACCTAGTATCGTTCCTTGCGAAACCCCAGCTTCAATTTCTTTTCATTGCTTTTTTATCTTCTAATCTAACAAATGTTTTCTATTGGAAAGATAGCTAGTCATTAATTCAAGACTTTTACCTCTAATTCCATATCTTTCGAGTTTTTCAATTAATATTTTATAGTAAACCGTGACAAATGCCTTGGCAAGTTCTAAAAATGTGATTATTTATGATTTACTCTTGTCTAAGTGGTTGTATATAATGTCAGTAATTTCGTTAAGGGGGTTATCGTGATTTTAAAACGGGTTCTCTATTTAATTTGTATGTCATAAATTATTAAAATATAATAATCTAAGTACACACGAATATGAAAGGCAATTACTTTCTGAACCGAAGAAACTATTGTGATAAAAAACTGTTAATCGAATGCGTAGATATTGTTCAATAAGTAAAAAAGTTACTTTCGCTATTTGCCACCTTTTTATTTTTCATTCAATTTTAATGTTTAATGTCTCATTTTGCTCCTTAAACATTTGTCTACGATCCATCCAGACTTATATTATGAAATAATTAATATATACGAAGCAACATGTAATTGTTTACAGTACAATATAGTATAAACTTCAAATTAATTGTGCTTAAACTGTAAACAATTACATGTTGCTTCGTATATATTATTACATTAGTGCAAAGTTTGTATGACTTTGGAGTGATACAATTTGATTTTATAAAAATATTGTCAATACACGTTCCATTGTAGCTGTCGTTTGCTGGTCTAGAAAAGCTGTTTAAAAACTCGTGACTAATGTTATCACAATATGATAAATTTCTATACATAATGTCTACGCTAAAATTACCTATTATCAGATTTTTTTTTAATATTTATATTACTATTAACATATTTTTTAATTGATTGAACTGTAACAGGGCTGGCCCTCGCTGATATTACTCTTACTTTTAGCAAAAGTAGCCGCTGTTAATGGCGGGGTTCTGCTCGGCTTTCTGGTATTCGTAGGCAGCGAGCTTCGGCTCGCTGCTTCCTCGCGCCTAAAAACGGGCGCGAAATCACGTCAAATTAATTCTTTAATAATGAATGTTCGAGGAATGGAATAGTGTAACACGGGGAAATCAGCAGGGAGAACACAGATCTAGTAAGATAAAGGTGGCGTTTATTCACCAGACAAAACTACAGATGTAAACAAATGAATGCTATATTCACGAACGCCGTTCGCACTCGGCTAGAGATTTACACAGTTAAATGGTTATTTGGGAGAGAGAGAGAAAATACAATTCGCTTCCACACGCACTCGCTGTCAGATATAATTGTCTCAAAGCCCACCTGGCTGGCCAGCCGTCGCGTAGAATTATCGCGGACTCTCGTTGTACGGTTATCCGGCTCGAACAGCTGGGAGGGCAGGTGCCTACAGCGGATTTCTTTTCCTTGCACTCCCCTGGTCTCGTCGTCTTCGAGACTTCCCGTAACGCGGATCGGTGTACTCTATGGGTGGTTGGGCACGAGGTGATAGGAGCACACATACATTCGCGTTCTCGCTAGGAAAATTCTATCGTCGCCCCATTATTCTAGTCGCGTACATCGTTCCTCGGCTTGCCGAAACTCTACTGACTGCTGACGTGATGGTCCGCTCGCTCTCTGTCTCGCTCTCCCTCTCCCTCGCTCGGCCGCCGGCACGTGTACGCCGTTGCCGCTTTTCGTTGCGTCCGAACTCGCACCGACGGCGAGGACTCTCACCGTTACAGAATATACTCTGCTTTTTTCATGGAATGAGATCTGTAAGATGCAGAGATTCAAATAGTTTCATTTTTATTAATAAGGATATTCGTACGTATAATACTTAACCTATCTATCACAATAGTTGCAGTGTTTTCTATGATATTTTCTTTAATGTACAAAATAAGACCATCCGCTTTATTTATAATACTTTCGTTGTACCGTAATTTTTATCCAGATAGATTAAAAAGTCCAGCTTATCATTAATAGGATTTGATTTTAGACAGAAATATTGCATACAAAAGTTGTAGATCTCAACAAACAAACTCTCATGATGAACATTTTTACGTAAGATAATTTCTAGCAAGTTAAACCTGAAAGAACTATTAAAAACGCTTAAATACAACCAAAATAGTCAATTTTTTACCATTATAGAAAACAAATAATTTTTCATCATGAATGCGTTACAGTTTTCGTCAAAATATAATATATTAGTATTTGAAATGTTTAAATATTATTATTATTTTTCAGCTTTCTCCCGGAAATGCTATTCTTGCTCATCTGCTATAAATACCGACTGCGCATTGAATCCAAAACAGGAAAAAAATATTATGGACTGCGGTTTACTCGGTTTGGGACCAGATCACAGTATCCAAGGTAACTATTTAGCTATTTCTTAATTAAATAGTACATTATGATATGGGTGTGGAAGGTGATTATCACTCGCTTCGCTCATGCGAGAAACGTCTCATGCGGTAAAAATCACCTTACGCATCAGTGTCATTCAGTATTTTATACCACGAGAGCCGAATATTGATATTAAAGTTATGATTTTGAGGTTAGAGTGGTATAAAATAATGAAAATTTTTTACATTAACCAATTAAAAAGAAATAATAATAAGTGAAAGCTTGATATTAATAATTATATTAAAAATTGTAGGTAACTCAAGTACTGGCGAGGACATGATATCATGCTTTACCTATGAAGTCTGTAAGTATTAATTATGAAAAAAATTCTTTAAAAAGTGTCTTAAAAATTTTTTTTCATTATAATTTTTATTAAAACATTTTCACAATATTAACGAAAAAATATAATGAATTTTTAAAAAATTTCTTTTTTCGTGACAATACTTGGTAGATATTAAATTTTAATTACTAATAGGAAAGGTTGATAAGTTGATACGATATATTTTGTTTAATTTTCAAGTTATGGATGAAAAGCAGGTAGTGGAAAGAATGTGTCTACGAAAAGAAATAACATGTAATACTATAAGAAAACTGTTTAAAAGTATGACATCATGCAACGTTTGTACAACTGATCTATGTAATGCAGAGCCAAGCACTTTCATTCCATAACATAATGTTTAGATTGTAAAGGTTACTCGATTATAAAGTATATTTTGGTTACGATAACTAATAAAATGCTAATCATGTGATTTACCACATGTAAAATATTTTTTTATTTACTGTTGCGGATAGAAATAGAAATTAATACATTTACACCTATAAAATGCGGCATTCAATTGTGAAACCAATAAACTTAAAGATTATTGTAAATATAGGAAAATATTTGTAAAGTGTCGAAAAATCAATATTGTAAAAAGGACAAAGAGTCATTAATCGTAAAGCTACTCAGAATTTACTGACAGATTTGCAAAAGTTAATAGTCAGTTAATTTCAAGCGTATTACCAAATTTATAACAGGATAATTTGATAAATCGTAATTAATGTCGAGATTGGAGAGTAGATTAGAAAGGAATAGAAAATTATTTGAAACCACATTCGTGTGCAAGATAGGGGAGTGTTAACGTTACGAACAAGACAAAAGCAAAGGTAAAAAATTCCTAGAAATCGCGGCAGTGACGCAGTAGGGAGCGGAGAAAGCGCCCGAGCCACGTAGAGAGCCCAAAAGCGCCCGAGCGGCGTGGCGCGCCGGTGTGGTAGGGAACGCGCCGGGAGTGGGGAGGGGTAGATAGATAGATAGATAGATAACCTTTTATTCGCTTCGACGGCAAAACTTTAAAAAATACACATCAGTATATAGCATATAAATATAAATAATAAATAAAAAATAGATGCTCTAGCAACAGTATAACTGTTTTCAGGGCAAGTCGAGTTACAATCATGTTAGTATTTAATAAAATTACGCAATACAAGTTAATACTTAATAAAATACATTATATAATACAAAGTAAAATATGAAATTTGGTTAAGGGTCTGTCAGACATAATAAATCACAGCAGTTAAAGAATAATACTCTGACATCGCAGACTATCACAGTTAAAAAAGATATACATGTCACAGTAGTTATAAGATACTATCGCAGTAAGAGAAGAAAGAAGAAAATAATAAAAAGGAATACATATCACAGTTGTTACGAGTTCTTACTATCGCTGTAAGAATACATTTTTCAGTACTGCGAAAGTTGACAAGTATATCCCACAAGTTTGGACCTCGCGGCCAAGTATTAATCTAGATTACATCTAACAGTTCTATACTATGACACAGCACTGGTAGCTCCCTATATGCTCCACAAGAAGGGGGGTTAGGGGTCGAGATCGAGAAGGTACTGTCGCACCGCCCTTTTGAATTTAGAGAAAGACGGAAGGTAGCGTAGAGAGGGGTCAGAGGGAGAGAGTTCCAAAAAATGGCGCCCCGTACTTGAATGGATCTTGCTCCCGCCTCTGATTTTCTGACAGGCAGGCTAAGTTCGGGTGGTACTCCTCTAAAAGTTGGGCAAGGCTTATACCCAGAAAAAACACAGCTAGATATCTGGGCTCCTTTATACGCAGGATCTTGTACATGAGTAGTACAGCAGCATGATACAGCCTTCGAGAGTCTACGCGGAGCCAACCTAGACGTGATTGATAAGGAGTGAAATATGAACGTCCCTCTTCACCCCGAAGACGTACCTCACACATGAATTATTCAGTCGCTGTAGTCGAATTCGGTGCTCGTTCATCGTGTCTAAGTAAACCACTGCAGAGTAGTCCAGATACGGCTGAACTAATGCCTCGACCAGTCGTTTGCGAAGAGTCTCGGTGGTACAAGCCCTGATGAACCGCAAACAGTACAGGGCTTTATTGACTTTCTTGGCAACTTGATTAATCTGCGGCTTCCATGATAGTTTACTGTAAAGAGTAACACCGAGAATCACAACTTCGCTACTGAAAGGGATCAGGACTCCCGATACCAGATCCCAATACCAGACAAGTTCATATCATTGACGATATTGCCCCTTTTATTGCCGAACAGAATTACTTTAGTCTTGCCGGTATTGAGGCGCAAGCCTCAACGCAACCCTCCGTCCATCCAGACACGAGTTTTGCAGTATTGGTCATTCGAGCAATGTTCTCCAGGATTTCATCCTTGCTGGTATGTAAATAAATCTGGAGATCATCCACATACAAAATATGTTTAACTGTGGCACCGTCTAATATGTTCCGTAAGTCGTTTATATGTAGGCAAAATAAAAGGGGACCCAGGACTGAACCCTGTGGTATTCCCAGATTTGTTTCCGTCCAATCGGAATTACCGTTTTTAGTCGTAGTGTCCATCTGGTTACGATCATGCAAGTATGATTTTACCCACATGAGAGCCGACCTTGAGAATCTCAAGTGATGAAGCTTACCTAGCAGCTTGGTGGGCGGGATGGTATGGAAGGCCTTGCTGAAATCGAACAGCAATAGTATCGTCAGTCTCTTCTTATCCCTGGCCATTCTTACATCATCAATTAGTTTCAAGCAGTGCTGTCTGAGTACTATGATGCCGTCGAAAGCCGGCCTGGAGGGGGGGCTAGTATACTATTTTATCTTACTTCCTGATTTGATCGTAGGCAATCTTCTTGAGTACCTTGGAGAGGAAATACAGCAGCGCAATGGGACGAAAGTCCGAGACTGTTGATGATGCTACATACAGTTTTTTTAGTGCAATTATCTGCGCCTGCTTCCAAGATCCAGAAAAAATGCTCTGAGCAAAAGAGGAGTTAAACTTTGTACTATATAATTTCCAATGACAGGTAAAACTTTCGCTATCACTTTTTGAGGAATGCCGTCAGCACCCCTTGCCTGTGAGGAGAAATGGGATATTGCAAGGACTACATCATTGATGTTAACTGGTTTAAAAGAAAAACCATCCTCTTTTGCAAATAATGGAAGAGACGGAGATTCCGGCAAAGTGGTCTTTCAGCTCACCTGGAGTAAAACCATGTAAATGTTTCTCTCTGCTCTTTAGTAAGAGGCCAAGATTACGCATTTTCTTCCATATATCCTTGTTATCATCAACAGCGTCTGATAAATGTTTTTGCAGAAAGGAATCAGGCTCTCGAGCAATGCGCATGTCGACCTCGTTACTGAGACGGAGAAACTCATCAAGAAGCGCCGCACGCCCAGTACGCTCATAGCGCCGATAGGTGGCATTACGCTTGCCGATGAGCTGTCTCAGCTCAGGACCAAGCCATGGAGCATAGTTTTTGATAATGCAAACTGTTTTTAAAGGCGCTAGTTAACCTATTGCAAGGTTAAGGTTTGAGTTGATGTTATTTAAAGCGCCCTCCAGGTCAGTTTCCATTGAAATCATGTTCGCCCAGTCACAGCGAGACAGCAAAATGAAGATGAGCAGATATTTTTAAAATCCCTGTACAAGAAGGATTTTTTCGAAAGTGCCGCTACGAAAATATCGATAGTGACATTCATGATGGCATGCTTGCCAAAACTGGGCAACCATTCATTCTTTTTATCCAGTATGACGTCGTTCTCGTCCGTCAGTATCAAGTCAATCCACCTGTGAGTCGTAGGGGTCTTATGCTGGGTAGGACCGTGCTCAACTGTTTGAAGAGACAGCTCATTAGCCAGACAGATGACAATGGTTGCATATGCATCAGTTGGTTCGCGCAGGGGAGCATACGCGACGCGTGGACACTCGCGGGCCGCATTCGGTCGCTCAGTCAATAGCGCTCAGGCTTCGGTCGAGTCAACAACGATAACGTGGAAATATATGTGATCGAATAGTTGTGAGATTATGTGTGACCAAGATAGGGCAGTACAAGTAAAAGAATAGGAGGTATTGCGATGAGATGATACCATTCGAATATCGCATTTTATCTTTTTTCACTTTATTTCTGTGTTCGCCTTCACTCTTATTTTCCTGAATAATTATTCCATCTCTCCTCGCATGCTCACCGCTACCGCTAGCCTACATCAACATCTTATATCTCAAAAAGTATATTTTTAATATTTTTTGTTGACCATTTAGATCGAAAGCTGAGCATTTTTTACATAGAAAATGATTTTTTTCAAAATGTTCGAAGTTGCTGATCACGATTTCAAAATTCAAAATGGCGAATAGAATATGGCTGTTAAAAATTCGAAAAAAGCTCAGGTTTTTCTCAAAATTAGAATATAGGGATTCTCGTGGTCGCTGATCACGCGGATAAAATACACGCGATTTCTATGGATAAACAACCCACGATTTCTATGGACAAACAATACGATATTTCCAACCAATATAACATTTCTACCAAGCATAAACATTATGATACTAATACGAAGGCTGCTATAGGTTAGTATCTATAGTAATATGTTACATGCATTATATGTATAGAAATAGTTTGAAAAATAATTATTACATTTAGAGGTACACTAAATGCAGGCATTAGAAATACGGATCTCAACAAAATTCTGTTTTCGCTCAATATCCCAGAGTTGAATTGGACAACATATAAAGATCATGAGAAGGAAGTGGGACCGGTGATTGAGACAATGGCATATGAAAGTTGTCTACGAGCAGCTCATGAAGAAAGGAATAAAACTATAGAAAATAAAGAAGAAATTGCCAAATTATTGTAAGCTTTAGTATTGCACAATTTGACAAATTCTTAACTTTATTTCATGATTTTTTTATTGTTTTATAATTCTTATTCGATTATTTTAATTTTACATTTTGATCAACTGTATATACCATTGATTTTTTAATTCTTATTGATATTTTGTTAACTTTTTAATAGTTTTCATGATGAATATTTTATACTTTTAATGATAAAGTATGTACAAAAATTGTAGATTGAATTTAAATATACATAAGTTACTAATTAAGTTTGACGCTAGATATAATGGTGTATAAGCTAGTTATAATTCATTTATAATAAAAATTATATTCATTTTTGACAATAAAAATTGATTTATACCAATAAATAAAAGAAATCAAAACAAAAAATGCATTTCAATTATGTATTTTATACTTTCTATTTTCTATTGTTTTTCGTTTCAGGCCTAGTCATTTAGATGAAAACTTTATTCTTCCAGATATGCATGAGAATAAAATTATGCAAAAGGAAATATATATACCTTTCGGTACTAATGTCAATACCTTTATCAGGGCTAAGTAGGAGAAAAATACATAGTTTTAAAACATATGTTTTAAGACTTTTGGCACGAAAATTCGTCGGTTTTGAGAAAAAAAATGTTCGATGTCACTGGAGCGGAAAAATCTGTCGACCAGATAAAGGGTGCGCGCACGAAAAATCGTCTAACGACGTGGCGACGCGGAGAAAAAGTTTGGAGTTACATGATTGACAGGTGGACGTGGTATGGATGTAGCCGCGTGAAAACCTGGAAATTGGGGGCGGTGGGAGAATTTAAAGCGAATGTAGGAGTTAGGTGATTGAAGATTTCGTTAGAATACGTTTTATCTTTATTTAAAAAATATTTATCAAATAAGAGTTATTTCATTTTTATTATTTAATAATATTCAATCTAATATTTGATTATTTTTTTTTTAGTTTTGGTATTTTTTTTCAAAGAGAAAACTCTAAATGTCGACAAGTAAATAACGTTTCGAGCAAGGTTAATACAATTTATGTAAATTATTCATTTCAGATAAATCTTATTTAAATTAATGAATGATAAACTAAATGTCTAATTATTATTATTCGTTTTTTATCATTCTATACTCACTGAATATGTAGATATTAGATTTCACTAATTTGAATATTGAATATATAGGCTATAATTATATAAGGCAGCCAGGCAAACTTGTTGCAATAATTATTGCAAAACCTGTCACGAAAATATTTCATTTTATTCCTGACTAGTCAATTTCAACCCGGTTCATTGCATTACATTCAATTTCAATCTTTTCCGTTGGATAAAATGAAAGTCATAATACTTTTTCCATTCGTATTGTCAACGTGTGGTCATGGCATATTCTGCCTTCACCGATGAAAGGATCAAAGTCAACATTTTTAGACACGACACTGTAAAAGGGTTTATTTAAGAAAGCATATATATACTAACGTTTGATTCGTATTCTTAGAATTAATTTACGAGATAGATCAACATTAGTGGCACGAGAATAAAATTATTCCCGTACAATTTACGATTACCTCTATTGTTCTTTTTTATTTTTATACTTCATTCACAAGAAGAGTACACAAAGTCTCCACGCTAACTAGATCCATATTTTTCCTCATTATTAACCGAAAGTAAGTTTTTTTTTCGTCTTAGTAAAATATTCATCCGCTCGGACGCGGGTGACGCTTACGCGCGTCATGCATTTAAAACTGCACATATCGAGATGAAATTGAAAGCAAATTTTATTATTGAGTTGCGCGTTATTTATGGATAAACAGTAAACCAGATATTTGTGGTTTACATATTTTTTAGATTTTATTGATGAAAGATACAATTTTCTGCTATTTCATTATGGACATACACATTTCCATCCCACCGCTAATCAATATCTCAAAGTTCGCATCAATAGTAAAAAGCTTTAAATGATATATATAATATTTAATTACTGTAAATACATAATAACTACCAATTTACGTTTACTATTTTCACAATACTTCGTAAATTACCAGACAAAAAATTTCGTGCAACAACTCCACCCCTCGCGTTCTAAAGAAATTCATGACCCCACGGCGCTCAAGTCCCCGAGCTTTCACCTCCCTCAGCGCATAGTAGGTACATCATAATATAAATCGATTATTTCACCTCTCCTCCTCCCCTTCCATCGTACTCACATCTCTCATATTCAATTCACATCGCATCACGTACGCATCCCGCAAAATCGCTCTTGAAAAGGCTATTAAAAAGATCCATCCAGCCAACTCTGGCCGTAAAAAAGAGAGAACCTCGACTCCCGCCGCCGCCATGCTTAATGCGACACGAGAGTGTGACGTCACACACGCGCTTATTCTCTCCTTCTCTCTCGCGTCCCCCGGCCGTATAAGTATAAAATATCAATATTTTTCCAGCGCTAGCTCACGACCCCAGCACCACGGCGTTCCTTCAAAGCAGCGCGACAATGTTGTGTATTTCGCTTTTGTGCGCCACCACTACTCCTCTCTCATTTTCGTCGTTTTTTTTTCGCGCGCGCGATTCCCTCGTCCTCTGGGTATATACATAGCGCGGACGGCCTGATTCGCGCGCGTAGAGATATAAATAAAAATGGATCGCGAGTTGCTGAGAAAGGGTGTGTACAAGTATATGTGTGTATGTGTGTGGCGCTAAATACGAGAGGAGCATGAGCGACGTCGAGAGTTGATGTTTTTAATTCAGGTTTTGTGAGGAGAATCAATAGGACGTTTTGTTGCTTTGATTGGACAGTTATGATGTGATGATTATGAGGTTTACGAAAATTTTGAGCGTTTAAAGTAAACGTTTTATTGAAATAATTGGTAATTTATGAGTGACTCGCATAATTTACGAAATACGATTTATTAATGTTATAAGAAAATGGAGCAGTAGTTCAGATATGCTCGGCTACTGGAATGTTATACGAACAATTTTATACGCCGATAAATTTTCATGGTAAATTAAAGTAAAACAATTTTAAATTTGATATATAGAATAAAAATATGAATTTAAAATACGTTCAAAATTCGCGGCATTGTTTGAATTTTAATTTAATTGCACAATGAACGTCGCTGGCAATATATTTTTTCTGTAAATATTACACGTGCTTTTGTTACTGAAATTTTAATTTTTAAATTTATCGACGCATACCGGAAATATTATTCTCATTAAAAAAGGAAAAATACTTCATAGTCGGCAAAAAAGTTTTATAACCTCGTCCTTTTTACAGACTGTAGCGAAAACGTTACTACGAAATAAACGTTTTTTTTTTTTTTTTTATAATGTCCCACCTCGTGAATCCATTTAGATCAAAATTATGACTTCCACTCCACGTGCCGTAAATGGCAAAATTACTTATTAGTGCGATACTAAATAAGGATGTTATTCCAGTGGATTACTTTGTTCTTTTTAATACTCTTTATTAGCATATAAAGTATAAATGTAGAAATTCGGTATGAATCTTTGTTAACTTTTTTTTACATTTTTAATACGAATGTAGAATCATGGATTTTATACACTATGGCATACGTGCATAGCATGCCTTCGTGCAAATAGCGTATAAAAAGTATAAATGAGATTTGTATTAAAAAAATTACTTTAAAAAAATCATAAAATCATTACCATAGTAATGGTATTTTTCGTCACAAATTGTTGGCATATCTTCAGAAGAAAAGTTTCATTATAAATTATCCCAATCTACCCTTATACATCATTATAATTATAATCATATTTTAATAAAATAGTAATAACAGATTATACCCTTCAGTCCAAAGTCGTTATATAAACCGAGAGATCTCCATCATTCTTAGAATAACAAAATTCGCATGCAGTCCTTAATTTGAATTTTATCTCCGGTTATAATTTACCTTCCAAAAGCCCCGAGCACACTAACGAAACCGATCAACGAACAGCAAGAGAGAGAGAGAGGAAGAGAGAGAGATCATATCAATTCGGATCACTTACAAATCTCCACTCGAACGCCAACACACGTGCACACTCACAAACTGACAAAGGAACGGCATTCGTACGCATAACTAACGCAATGCGGAAGCAGCAACGCCTCGAAAATAACTTCACGCCGACAAATTCCATTTAACCCTTTCAGTCACGCAATTCGATTTTATTTGGCATTCAAGTGTGTAGTTTTCACCCCATTTTAGGGGTTATAGTCACGTTTACTGTAATTTCAACATTGGATTTGGATTCAGCGTCAAAAAAAACATTGGAAACATATATTTACTCTTCAATGTCAACAAAAATTGAATGGTGAGACTGAAAATAAATGAAAATAAAATGACGCCACTATAGTGGTGTCTGTGACTGCAAGGGTTAAACCGAAAGCTGCCTCGCGCTCTACCTACTAAACACCTCGCAGTTCCTCGCGGCACGGGCGTTACTTTTGCCCTAACGATTTTTCTATTAGGCACGTGAGAAACGCCGCGACCTTTATACGCGCGCAGATTTTTAAAGCCGATATCGCTCGCGTTCACACACATACATACGTATATACGTACATGGTATAACCGTAGTTTCCACAGCGCGATCTACTAGCTGCTGGAGAAAAAGAAGAAATTTACATGTATATTTGCGACCACGTGAATTTTCGGCCTCCGTCTATTTCGGTGCGCGCGCGCGTCCCAGCGGCGCAGTTTTTCATGCTCTATTGGGACTTTAGGCTTCTAAAATACCCCTAGAACCTTCCTCCTTTACTACTCGCTACTCTTTTTTGTGCCACTAGACATTAACATAAAAGCAATTTCAAGGTTCGCTCCTACGTTACTCCACCACCGCGCGCGATTTTTGAAATTGCGCACACGGCCACGTATCGACGCACACATCTCACCTCGGAGCGCGTTATGCTCAATTTTAAAAATTCAAGCCAATCCCGGCAATTCCGTGCACACCCCTGACGTATTATATATCAAAACCATCGACGGTGGAGGCGCGTGTGCGCTACGACAGGTTGCCGAAATTCCAGCGACCGAACGACGACCCGTAAAAAACGAGAGAGAGAGAGAGAGAGAGAGAGAGACGCACCGCTCTAAAGCTTTCCCCCCTTCCTGCCGGGGCAATAAAAACCAGGAACGATGCAAATAAAAAAAGGGACGCAGCAGCAGCAGCTCGCGATCCTCTCTCGGGGGGCACTTACATCCGTTGCAGCTCCGTGCCCCGTCGAAATATCGATCTCTATCTCTCTCTCTCTCTCTCTCTCTCTCTCTCTCTCTCTCTCTCTCTCTCTCTCCGCGACGGCGGCAGCTGCTGCTGCTGCTATAGATACGTCCGCGCGCAGCGATAATGCTTCTTCTCTCTCCCTCTCCTGTTTCCCCATCTCTCTCACCGGCGGCCTGCATTCGCTCACCGTCTCTCTATTCACAGCCGCGCGTCCTTCGTTCCACTTCTCTCTCTCTCTCTCTCTCTCTCTCTCTCTCTCTCTCTCGGTCTAGTGAGAGGACAAAGGCGACGATCCTCGCGGAGCTTCTCGCCGTCTCTTTTACGGATAAGCATGAGAGTGAAAGAGAGAGAGAGATCGCATCCTCTCTAGGGCGAAGCGCTCCAGCGAGCTTTGTACGAGACTTTCGACTTCTCTCTGTGGAGAGTGAGTGAGAGAGCGAGCGTCTTAGCTGTCTTTCTGTCTCTCTCTCTCGGACGGGCGCGTGTCGAAAATGAGGCGAGCTCTCGCTGGAGTTTTATTTGCGCAGAGATCGAACGAGAGCAGCGGGGTTTAACCCTTTTTCGGCGCGCGCTCGCACTGGTTTACAAACGCGGAGAGCGAGAAGGAGAATATCTGTGTGCAAATATACGGGGAAAGCGCGAGGTGGTTGTTCGGCTTATAGGTGGCGGCGTGGAAGACAGGCTGGAAGGGATAAGCGGGAGGTAGTGAGGGAATGTTGGTCGAGTGGGAGGGTTGGCGCGCGCTCGCGGCGATTTGAAAGTGTTTTAAATTTAAAGGGAGCGTTTTGAGTGAAAGTAAATATAAAGGGATCTTAAAGTTCATCCGGTTATTTTGGATGGTTAATGAATAATTTGTGGTATGTTCTTTTTTTTCTAGTATAGATGTAAGAATTATGCAAAAACTGTTTTTAGTAAAGTAGTTTAGTTTAAACCATCAATTATATCCCAATTCATTAGCAGGAGAAGAAAATCGTGCCATCTATAAAAGATAGAGTAATTAATTCTGCAATAAAAGAAGCAATTGAACATGGATTATTCATGCTATCGGGATGAGTAGCCATTTCATTGTATTATACTTTAAGTATAATGGTTATTAATGTATTCTGGGTAGCATTATTTAGGAATTAAGGCCGGATATATCCAAGTGCACACCAAGATAATACAAATACATTTGCATACACGAAACAAAGTTTAAATCCGATGATAGATTGGTGCTACTTTCCTGTAACGCCTCATATCTCTGGTGCATGTACGAAAATATTTATTGTATTATATTAATTGAACGTCAGATTGCGTAAATTAGGGGACAAATTATCTGCAAGATTTATGCGGTTTACCAATTAAATAACATATTTAATTATTACAGCAAGTAAACCTAGATCTTTCGATTCGAATTCTTCACGTATAAACTACGTTACATATAGACTCTTACGATATTTTTGTATTAACAAAGTTAGGCAAATCCTGATTTTGTGAGACTTTTCCACCTTGCGAATAGTCGGCGAGTTTTTCATAGAGATCGTAACGAACGCCAGACTAATAAACGAATTTTACAGCGAACTGCGAAATTGTATAAAATAAAACTGTGCGCTGCAGTAGCCGTACATAAAATTTCAAATACGAACTCTTAAAACTCACGTGGTAACGGCGCTGCCGTAAAAGTGAACATTTTCAGAACCCACCTGTAACGAAACAAAACGTTCCAGTTAGAAACATCGTAACCAAATAAATCCATAAATTACTTATTAAACATTATTATAACAAAAAAGTATAACTCCACTCAAGCAAAAACATATAATATACACACAGCATGTAAACACCACTCGCGCGCGCGCACGACATCCCAAAACAGCCATTAGCCTAATCTCAAAAGCCAATTCATCCCGGCAACAATGCCAGTGTACACCCAACGCTTTTCGCAATCCAGCCCATCTCTAAATACCCCCCGCTGTCGTTTATCCACCCTTTTCCTCTAGCACCCCGCAACACACGCACACGCAGCTTAGACGCGCACGCGCGCGACAAAACTTGCCGGCGCGGGGGGGAGGCTTTAAGCAGCTGGAATTTCCGTAATCACAGATTCATGCCCCGGAGTCGCGCGACGACGAGTTTATTAGAATTACTGCGGAGGCGCGCGAGGGTATAGGCCGTAATTTTCCGGTATGCCGGGGGATGGCTGATGATGGTTAGGAGTGGAAAGGGGAAGCAGGATAAGTTTAACTCGCGTTTGTAAATAATTAGACGGCGGAAAAGTTCTGAATGCGAGTAGGAGGTGGAGTTGTTGGTAGGTGGGAGTACATATAACCCGTCATGTGCTAGGGAGTTGCACTGCATGTCTGCGCGAGGCAGGTTTTGTCTCTTTGGAGCCAGCGAACGCGTTGTTGGTGTGATGGTTTCAGAATTAATCTTTTATAGCGGACTGCTTTTTTTTATGAAGTGATGTTCGGTGTTTCCGTCGGCAGCAGACAGTGATGGATCGGTTGGTTAATTATAAAATACATTCTTCTGTATTTTAAACTTGCAAGCACGTTTGCATTATTTAATTCAACTGTGTGCGTGGTATTTATATTTGTATCCATGTTTTAGTTATAGTACGAAGTACGTAATTTATGAGGATTCGGAATGTAAATTTAATGAACGATGTATATGAGGAAATCCACGGAACCTTTAACTGTTTTGATACTTTTTTCTTAAAGTAATTTATTGCTGCTATTAGTTGAGCGTGCGAAGCACATAAACGAGACAAGGTGTAAAATCTTCAATTTTTACGTAGAAAACCAGTCCGGTAATCCATATTAGTGTGCCACGCATGCTCAAGTCTGGGGAAAAAAGTCCACTTTTTCCACTTTTTCAAAAAGTGGACTTTTTTCGACAGTTTTTTACATCCCCAGACTTGAGCATGCGTGGCACACTAATATGGATTACCGGACTGGTTTTCTATGTAAAAATTGAAGATTTTACACCTTGTCTCGTTTATGTGCTTCGCACGTTCAACTAATAGCAGCAATAAATTACTTTAAGAAAAAAGTATCAAAACAGTTAAAGGTTCCGTGGATTTCCTTATATGTACGATTATTCGAGTATATTTATTCTACAAAAATTCTCGAAAATTATATACTTTTCATGCAAATAGCTAAACCTTCGTAGTTTTGAAGATAATTCTCAAATTTTCTCGCGAAAAAACCCCCAGCAAAGCGAGACCATTAGCGTTCTTTTCCCTTCTACATAATATCATGGCACATATAACGATAACATCGCGAAATTGCGCGCATACCTTGTACAGAAATAGCTATTTCCAGCTCTAATACAACACGAGCTTGTTGACCTATAAAAATCTCTGCCGCGTAAAGCCCGTTTAGCTACTAACGTTTACCCCCTACACGAACCAAAAAGAAGGAAACCCCCAAATTCCAACGTCATCATCAACAGCCACAGCAAATTCGCCAGCCATTGATCCAACTATCCCCCTCGGGTCTCATAAATTATCCCCAAATAAGGCGAGAAGCGTTTATAAAGAGCTAAACCCAAATTACTGAGTTTAACACGCTCGACAATAACCGACATCGTTAATTCCGGCAAACGCACGGCCGCGCGGCTATATACACTCGCGAAGCGCAAACGATCCACCCCGCAGTGCGACTGTCACTCGTTCTTTTTTATCGCGCGCTGCGCGAGATGTCTTTTTGAATGGGCGATGAATGGGGCGGTGCGCGAGCGTTTTTCGCGAATTGAAATGCAGCTGTAGTGGATAGACCGTTTGATGTCGGTATGTGTGTGTGGAACGAGGTACATGGATGTTGATATATTTCTAGAAAAGGAGTATATATATTTTTTGTTGGTCGAATGATGGATAGGCTTCTTTTGTTTGTTTTAATCGATGAATTTATGAGAATAGAAGTGTAAGAGGTGGGGGGCAAAAATATTTTGTCTCCCTTGGAAAAGAAACAGAATTATAGTAGCATTAAAGTAAATGTAGGCAAAGTCGTCGTTCCGTCATTTTCCATCTCCTTAATGCAGAGTCAACAAGGCGAAAGAAAAACAAAAACGAAGTTACTCAAGTGCAAGAAAAAAGAGAGACGAAATATCTGCTAAACTTCGGAGAGTACAAGTTTATACCTTTCATTTTCTTTCTCCCAAGTTTCTCCTGGCATTCTATTTTCATATAATATTCATTTCATTGAAATGAATATTACACGCCTTATACAGTGTAATCGTGTATACAATAGCATACGTTTTTGCGACTCTATTTTCTGGAAACGGAAAAAAGGAATCGTGCGCCGCACGGTTGCACGATTTTTAAATTATATTTTTTCTCGGAATTTTTCATAGCCTATTAAGTTGCGTGGGATGGAAGAGGGAAGCCGAGGGAGT
Organism: Torymus aiolomorphi; assembly: GCA_036365515.1. Taxonomy (NCBI): domain Eukaryota; kingdom Metazoa; phylum Arthropoda; class Insecta; order Hymenoptera; family Torymidae; genus Torymus; species Torymus aiolomorphi. The sequence continues at coordinate 148,085,922 of CM070877.1, forward strand.
AGTAAAGGCAAAAGAAAAACAAGTAACGTAACAGGATGTCTGCGACGACGTCTTTATGACGTTGAAGTTTTTATGGCGCTCTTGCGCGGGCGCGTGCACGCTTGTAAAAATCGTGCGGAGAGGAAAGGTTTTTATTTAATTTCGCCACGTACCGTAATTCTGTCGCTGATGCTTCGAATGAAAGATGAAATATTATATGACATTAATTAATTGCAGTTAATCCTATTAATTTGTTCGTCATTCAATTTTATTTATAACCGTACTTGAGGCTGTAATAACATGATATATAATTCGTAGAATTATGTTTTATGTGTCTATATATTTCAGGATCAGTGCAGTATGGAGAAATATTTATGTCAATGCTTCTATATTATATTTTCGTAAATACACAGTACATAACTTAATCTATAAATACTTTCTTCACAGCATTACTATTTACGTATTAATAATACTCATAACTGCTTAATTTCTAATCCAATGTATATCTGTTAAGAATTGAATACACACAATTAATTATCCCAACTACCAACCTACAAAAATTACTAACCGACCTAAATTATTCAGAACCGATTTCATCGCTAAGGAAATTCAACTACCAAGAATCCAATACACCATTCTCATTCCTCCTAACTCCCTTCAATACTCGCACCAACCACCAAAAAATCCCTACACACTTCCCTAGCTCTCCAACCTCCCGTATACCCGATTATCCCGTATAATCCGCCAGTTGCAGCAGCAACGCATCACCGCGTGCTTGTACCCGTCAATTAGCGCACGCGTCAGCCGTCCCCGTTCACGTATTATAGGCACTCACGCGTACACGGACTGCGCACGTCGTCTTCACGGCTGCAAGTGATATGATGCGGTCGTGGGGGAGGCCGTTCCTTTCAGTGCGTGGGGCTGTCGGTCAGATTTGCGGCTGGCTGAGCTTTACCACCGGAGGAGGGCGAGCGTCGTTTTTCGGGACGAAGAATGATGATGATGACGAGTGATGGGTGACGGGGATATTGTCGATAATGAATGTTAATTGTAGGGATTTTTCTTCTTGAGATACGGTCTGTGGAATAATTTGCATTGTTCGTGTGATAATACCGGTTGGGCGAAGTGTCGTTTAATAATAAAATACAATTATGCGAGATAGTGCGTGTATTTAATGATTATATTGTTGAAGTTCAAACACGTGCAAAAATGGAATTTTTGGTCGTATTATTTTGCCCGAAAATTGTGAAATTAATTCATATACGCGCGCTTATACAAGCAGTGTAACAGCATATAACGTTGCCGTTTTTGTCGCGCTGAAATATCAATACAGTGTCAGCAGCAGCAGCAGCAGCAGCTGGTGAAAAGTGATGTTCAACAACCCGCGTAATACTTGGAAAGATAAACTTGGAGTTAATGATATTTATAGTCTAACCGTGCATATACGGGGTTTTGTTAATGTTTGCAACATACTACTGGTTTAAGGTATTACATCGAGGCAATTCAAACTTGGATAAACGTACTTTAGCAAATTGTGTGCTTTGCCTTCCAGTTAATAATTTGCATTATACCGCTTTTAAGCGCTGTTCCGCATTGAATCGCATTTTCCGCTGCTGTATGTATAACTCAACTCACGCCGTTTTATTAAAAAAGGAAATAAACGAGGCCATTAAAAAAAAAAAAATTATTATAAGGTTATATTTTTCTCCGACACGAAAATTGCAATCCCTTACGAAAATTCACGTGAAATGCGGAAACTGCGGATTTCTATTTTTGGATCCAAACCTGACGCATAAACGGTAAATAAACATAATTCCGTTCTCTTGTGTGCGTATGGTATGGACTTCTCTTTTTAGTCGCTCTCTCGAGCGCTGGCCGTATATGTATCTCGAAAAGTTGGCTGAAAAATGGTAGTTTCAAATTTATTCCAAGAAAATGCACACTTTCCTCGACGTCTGCAAGATTAATTGCCTTCATCTTGCTTCCTGCTATTTTCTTTTATATTTATTTTTCAAGTAAACGATAAATAATTTTATCGCAAAATCATAAGAAATATCATTTCTCAATGCCAGAGCGCGCGGCTAAATTTCTCTCGATATTCCCCGCGTATGGAAAAATTCACCACGCGCGTATGTAAATAATACGCAAAAATATAGACATTTTGTTATTTAATCCAAGAAATATCTCACTCGCGCGCACCGCTACTCCACAATAATACATACGCAACTCCACTTCCTATAGTTCTTCTATATCGATTAGCGAGAAACTACCTCCACCCCATAATTTACCTTACCTATCTCGCTCTATCTACCCTATTGCAATCAATACGTGCCCATCCATCGACCATCAGCCGATCTCTTATATATATGCACATCACACGTGTATACCCACACCTGCGACTCTCTACGTTATAAACCTCTCGGCATCACCGCATCGGCATTATAAAAGAAAAAGCCCTCCGTATTTTCTCGCGCGACACTACCTGCAGTCGTAAAAGGCACGCGGCGGAAAATCCCGGGCACGACGCGATAAACCCATCGTCGCCCGACAAAACGTCGTGCGCGAGATCGCGCATAATGGAAAAGCTCCGCGGAAGGAGAGCAAGCCAGAGGCAATTGTGCGCGAGGGAGAGAGAGAGTGTGTCTCGAGATAAACGTAGGCGCGAGTGAGCGCAGAGAGTCGAAGACGAATCCGGAGTCGGTGAATGGGAATAGGGTCGGGATCGATGAAAAGAGCCGTGTATGTGTATGCGTGTGTACGTGCGCAGAGTATAGGTGAAGTTATATGCTAACACGCGGACGCAGATAAAGTTGCTGCAATTTTCGTGCTGCTGACACACATACGCGCTCGCGGAAATGCATGTGTATACACATGCCCGAGCAGTAGTGCAGCTCTCTCTCTCTCTCTCTCTCTCTCTCTCTCTTTCTCTCTCTCTCTCTTATATACAGCGACAAACAAATAAATACTCGTGTGTATGTATAACGCGCACGCTTCCGCACAAAGTAGTTCTCTCTCCCTTGCTCTCCACTTTCTTGGAGAGAAGAGAAGAGGGAGGAGGTAAGGCAATGCGCTTATGCGATTCTCGTAAATGCGCTCCGCCGGGCGCAACGGAGAGTGCCGGTGTGCTTTCTCGGCACACGATGTGCTACCGCCGTCGCCGCAGCCGCGCTTTTATTTAGCCTCGCGCACTCTTGTACTGCACGCGATGTATGTAAGGAAAAGTGCGCGCGAATTTTGAACGCTATATGCGAGAGAGAGATAAAAATGCTGGGAGGAAGACTGGGATTTGCATGCATGTGGGAGTGCAGGGGGTATGAATGTTACGTTTTGTGTGAGAGCGGTGTGAGGAAATGGACGCTTGTGGGGAAGAGAGGGGTTCACGCGTTTTGGCTTTTTGCGTGATTTTTAGCGCGGAGTGGCGAGTGGATTTGATAAGAGTGAAAAGTGGAAAAGAGAAATTGAATTTTGACGGCGAAGGTTTTGAGATCCTAAGATTTTGAGGATCGTGGTGAATATAGATTAGGTTAATTGAATTTTAGATACTCTGTGTACTTTGTCTGACTACATTAGGCTGTTATCACTTGCGCCCAGCTGGCCTCGACACTATAAAGTATAATAGTACATTGTACGACTATAGTTACACGAATGAATTTTTTTAGTGAGAGGAATAGACTCTGTACATGAAAGGCAGGTGGGGGACTTCCAGTCGACCGCCATATCAATGAAAATAAAACAGTGAATTATGTTATGTACAAAATCTTCTTGTAAGAATTTACTAGACGTTTGCAAAAATATTGAGAGATTTATTTATTGTTTAAAGTTATTAATTTACGTCATCTGTGAGCAACATGAGGAAAAATAGAGCTGCAAACTAGACGCTCGAAATACTTGACTTTTCATTCGCCTTTTAGGTGCGAACAGCATCTTTATCATGCAGAAATTGAAAAAATACTTTTAGAATTGACACTGTACCTATAACATAACAATCTATAAAATGAAAGTATGTTTCCAATGAAATTGCTGCACACATTGACTGCCCATGTTCTTTTACGCGTGTTTAGCAATACAATCGCGCTTTGAAACACCACAACACTCGTGAAACCGGTTCAATTTAAATTTAATTTGCACCTCATTTCTTCGTTACGCCAGACCGACAAGCCATCGGGACAAGTTGTCAATACTCCGTTCCTCTTATCCGGGATTCCAATCACTCTACAACAGTATAATCTCGATTTCCCGTGATCCGCGAACAACTATTCTCAATTAAAAATCTCGTCTCCTGGAGAACCTCGGCACTCAATAATGAAAAACACTCTCGTGAATAAAATTGAGGTGTTTCCTATCAACTTAAACACTCGGAGTGATCGGTTTTTTTTCTTCAGAATCTTGTTGTGAAGGTAATAAAAATAATCTGTGTTAAGTATTAGGTCATTTTTTAAATCACGAACTTTCAAGTGTTGGTAACCTTGGAGCTTAGCGTGACCTACTTACAGGTCATTAATTACACACTAATGATTCTAAAATGCTTTACAAACTAAAATCAAGAAAAATATTATTCTCTCCCAATTGTCAGATTCCAGAATATTTTAGCGAAGCAGCATTAAAATATCCGCATTTTTTCGAACCCAAAATCAACTAAAATACTTAAAAATAGAAAACGCGAACTCCATTACCGATAACAAGCGAGAAAAGTACTATATCGATATCGTTGAGAAAACCTCTGCTCAATCAATCGCATCGAGCGCAAACAAACAAACATCCCTCCCAGCTCCTCTAAAGAAACCAAACACCACCACTACGCTGCTAACATAACGAACCCAGGGGACCTCAGTTATACCTCCGAACCTCCCGCAAAAAAATTCCCTCCCCCACATCCACATTTGCATTGGCGCGCGCTGACATTGAAGAGCGAACGTGCAGAAAAAAAAGAACCCGCGTGAGAGAATAAAGATCGCACCGCGCTATCGGAGAAAAGCACGTCGTCGCACACGCAATTTACTCTCCGCGGCGCGCTACACAGTCGCATTAATGAGCGCCCGTGCGAAAGAGCGAGCGAGCGCACACAAGTGGTTCCGGTACTGTGTACGTATATATATGTATACACCTACGTCACTCGTAGCATGCGCCACCGCGGGAAGAAAATCCGAAGCGCGCTTTTCTTCTTTTTCTTTTCGCGAGCTGCAACGAGGCCGGGGTGTTTTTGGTGTCGGATGCGGAAGAGTCGTTCTTTTTTTCGTGTGTGTATGTACGTGGCAGGGGGCAGAGAGGTACTCTTTTCGAAAAAAATGTTGTGGATTGATGCGAGGCCGGGGAAAAAGTCTGCGGCTATAGCACGGAGTTTCTTGAATGAGGGGGTCAGGTTTTTGAATTGGGGGTGTAGCGTGGTTTTTTGTTTGTATTGTGCGCGCGGTGTGAGGTTGGACGGAAAAATTTAATAATGTAAAGGGAGTAGGTTGAAATGAATGGCAAATGATTCCGAGCTAAGGTTTTTGTTGTAGTTGGGGGGATGCTCTTTTTTCTTATTTAAAAATAATATTCTTTCCCTGATGGTAGAAATGTTAACCAGAAGCTAGCTATTTTTCAGTTAACTTCATGGCTAAAAATAAAGATTGCTTGTACTTCATAATTATGTACCAATCCAAAATAAATTACGGCATTTATACTTCATAAAATATGTATTTTAAATAATAGTAGAACTTTTAGATGAATTGTATTATTATTGCATTATGATTTTTGCTAAAAATGCTTCCATTTAATTAACACGGTAGCTATAAAATATGGTTCATTTTCTACCAGGGTTAGTATAAAATTATAAATACTCGATGCTTATTTTCGTGGAATAAATGTATGAGGTTATCGTTCATAAAAGAGCGTTTGAAATTTTCATGAACTCTTTCACGACAGAAATAATTTAAAACCCATATTATAATATAGTCAGCTAAAAGATCTCAAAATATAGAGCCATACATTACGCTGAATCTACCTTATCGAAACGAAACGTTCTATTACCCTTTTCCCGTTTTGTATCCGGCTCTTTTTTTAGAGTAGGACGCGCATAATAACGATGATCGTATTACTTTATACATCCGTTTTCGGCCAGGCAACGACGGGGCGCACATATGCACAGCACATCAGCTTCGTCATTCGTTCCGTGAATACGTGCGCGTGCAAACGTCCACTGGATTTATTGTCACAATCAATCGCGGTTTTTTCGCCGCGATGAAATACCCGTTCTTTCAACATTTACTTCTACCCGAAATTGGTGCCGACTGGAAAGTACTATCGATCGGTGTATTTTTATTTTTCTATGTTCCGCATTATTCATCGAGTTACACTTAGAAAACAACCCTGCATCAAAGAGAATCTGCTTGTGGCAGGAGGATTTTCGCTAAAAATAGCGCCTATAGGGTTTTGTTCTGCTAGAGGAAGAATATCCTCTCGGTGAAATACTGTATTACAACATGAGGAATTCCTTCTGCAGTAAATAATATTATTATTTGGTACAGGAGGAAAGCTCGTCAATGTTAAAAATATATTAGTTATATACTTACGCTTATAATATAATTGCAATTGCACGAAATATTTCAAATTATAAGCTAATATGGAGAAATAAATTCCAGAAATACTACACACTCAGAAAATGATCTGACTGTCGGAAGAGGATTTCCGCTAAAAATAGGGCCAAAAGGATATCTTCCTATGGAAGGAGGAATTATCTTACAACTAACGAGAATCTGCCTGTCAGAAGAGGATTGTCAGTTAAAAATAGGGCCAAGAGAATATCTTCCTATGGAAGGAGGAATATCCGCTTGGTACAATATTGCATGGCGATAAGAGGAATTCCTCCCGTATATGTAATAATTATTAACAAATAAATAATTAATCTAAAAATTAAATTGTTATAGTTGAATGGAATAAAAAGACTTTAGTTATTTTAAATATTTATATTAGTCCTAGTGTCATCTGTTATGAATAAAACTTGTCTTACACTGCAATTTAATGATATTTATACACTCAGAAAGACGATCCTTTGGTACCAAAATAAAATTCCTCCCGAAAAAAACTTCCTGCAATAAAAAGGACTTCCTCCAGCGTGGTAGAATCGTAATTCGATTACAGGAACCGTGGTATTCTGTTATAGGAGGCCAATCCTCCTACATGAGGAGAATTTTACGTTTTATTACAAGAATATTATGTGGCAGTAATGGAGGAATGATATTTTGGGTCTTAGGTCCCCAAAACTCTATTTTATAAATATCATTAAATTGCAGTGTAAGACAAGTTTTATTGATAACAGATGACACTAGGACCACTATATAAATATTTAAAATAACTAAAGTCTTTTTATTCCATTCATGTATAACAATTTTATTTTTACATTAATTATTTATTTATTTTTTTGTTAATAATTATTATATATCTGGAAGGAATTCCTTATATCGCGATGCAACATTGTTCTAAGCGGATATTCCTGCTTCCATAGGAAGATATTCTCTTGGCTCTATTTTTAACTGAAAATCCTTCTCCGACAGGCAGATTCTCGTTGGTACAGAAAGATCGTTTTCTGAGTGTAAAATATAGTTTTGGGAACCTAAGGCCCAAAATATCATTCCTGCATTATTGACACATAATATTCTTGTATAAAAACGCAAAATTCTCCTTCTGCAAGAGGATTAAACTCCTATAACAGGAGACCATGATTTCTGTAATCGAATGACGATTCTACCGCATGGGAGGAATTCCTTTTTATTGCGGGAAGATTTTTTCGAGAGGAATTTTATTCTGGTACAGGAGGATCATTTTTCTGAGTGTAGAAAACTCGAAAAATCCGCCACTGACAACCTTTAGATTGGGAAGCCGAGCTCACTCGACCACGGCAGCCTTTGACTAGCAATATAAAAAAAAGGAATACATTTTTCGAATAATCCTCTGGTATCCGCTTGCATTAAAACGTATAAACCTCCCATTTTTGTATTTATAAACAATTAAGACCAGAGTAATTCAATTATCTACTACTTATCTACTCATAGTATCTGATTATCTTTTTATCTATTTTTCGTTATCTATTTATATATGAAAATTATATATAAATCCTCTGACCAGGGGAGGAAAACCCTCCTGTGGGAGAAGTCGAAGGTTCCTGCAACAGGATGACAGTTACTCCAAGTGAAAGGAATTCCTTTTGACTGTAGGAGGATTTTTTCAGGAGGAACATCATCTTAATATAGAAGGATCATTTTTCTGAGTGTATTATAAACCTACATCACGATTCCTTTTGAACTGAGCAGCACACAATAATCATTCATGTGCACTCAGTATAAATATAGTTTTCATAGTCATCTATATTTAAAAAGAAATTTCCACCTCGTCACCTTTCAATTTACCCCAATATATTCCCTATCTTCCCTTAAAATCAAATCCATACTCCATTCCTCATCCCATCCGCGTATAATGCACATACATATGTATATATTATATTCCCCGCCCGGTTTCCGCGGATTTTTTACCCGCCCGCGCGTGAAATATCTTCGCCTCTGCAGTATACTGCACCCATCGCTCTCTCCTGCTTCGATCAATCGCGCACAGAGACGAGAAAATATATATATACGTATATATGTATCGCGCGTCTCGCGAGACTTGCTCGAGTGAAGCAGATCAGCGCGCGCACACTCTGGCAATTATGACGGGCGTCGCGTTAATATTTGATGGCGCGCTGCTGTAAAGAGGCAGCGGCAGCGGTGTGCGCTTTGTTTGCGCTCTCGAGGATACGGGTGACGCAAACCGACGGATTTTAGCGGTTTTGAGGAGTGGGTGAGAGGAGTGTTGTTTGACGGTTGGAGCTTGAAATGCGGTCGGGGCGAAAGGGTTTTTAATTAGGTTGCGGTCGCTGGAGGGGATGGGGATGGCTTGGGGTAGAGATGAAAGGGTTTTTATTTGAGGATTGATTTTTTCGTTGAGGATTTGTGCGTGCAAAAGTGACATTGATAGGAAAAATAAAGAGTGAGGAAGTTGGTTTAGAGAATTCAAAATATTGCTAATGTATACTGCAGCCAGACAATGTTTGATCTTGATTATAATGGGTTAAGAAACGGTAGCGTGTTGTTAAAAATAATTAATACTGTGTAGTGTAACAATTAATCTCACTGCAGTGATAACTAAAATATTACACCTTTTTAAAGGACCTCATCTTCTAAAATACTGTACTATCCAACTTTAGGTGACTACGCGCACCGCATAAATAACTCATCGCATTCTACGAAAAATAAAACCCTTCCGTTACATCATTTTTATTTAACCATTATTCCCTCCACTCAAAATTCCATTCTCATAATCCGCAGCGGCGGCAGCAAAGGCTATTACTACTAGTACTTCTCCTCCATACTGCACCCCAGTGTAATACATACGATTCATACAACTCAATTGGCCCACTCGCGTCGTCAACAGGCCCTCCTCGAGAGTTCACTATAATATATACAGCCCTCGTTCCCCTCCCAAGTGGAATTTTATAAATTCCGGCTACGCTCGCGAGCTGTTCACAACGGGAGCTCAGCTCAGCCGTCGCCGCCTCTTCCTTCGTCCCCTTATCTATTTGTTATCGGGCGTGTACACAGACGTATACATGTATACGCGAGAAGGAGCTCTTTCGGGTCGATATAGACATCGCGCACAGTTTGTCCGCGAGCGATGCATTTCGCATCGACAGACGCGCGCGCGCGCGCACAGGGATGGGATGAAAGACGAGCCGCATAAAATATGCAGCAGCCTCTCTCTCTCTCTCTCTACTCGAGAGTAGTAGTGTTGTGTGTGTGTGTATACATATATGTGGTGTATGTTACGTTTCGTTTCGGTTCGGCGGAACTGCTGAATTTTTCAATGATTACCGCAGGGGAGAGATTACGACGAATTGTACGCGCGCACTCGCGGTTAAATGATTCAGGCGCGCGGGTGAGTGGAATTATTCGCTCGTGGTCGATTATTCTTTTATTTTTATGGGATGGTGGAAAGGGTGGGAGGGTGCGGGAGGGGTCGAAAGAGCGGGAGATTTAACGCGCTGTAGGATGAGAGAAAATTTCGCGGTTCTTGCGAAGTTTCTTTCGCGCGTATAAGCGAGAGGGTGTGGGTGGGTATATAGTGCTACACGCGCGCAGTAAAGTTTGTATTATATATATTATACGCGGTCGCGGCTAAAGTGCAGAAACAGCGCGTCTTATTCCCCGCCCGTAAAGTTCGAGGCGGTGTTACTGCTGCTGCTGCTGCTGCAAAAATTACAGAGCCGGAAGTTGGAGCTATACGGTGGGAGAGAAATAATATCGAGAGAGTATGGGCGTGGATTCTGCCCTATCTTACTGGATACATCGAACGAAAATACGGGGGGGTGCGTACGCAGCTGGAAATATTTTCCGTATGTATACATAGTTTTTGTTAATTGAAATTTAGCCGTGGAGGTTTAGTGAAACTTAGTGAAACTGTTTGGCGTGCGCTGTTCGTTTATAGGGCCTTTGAATGGGAATGAATGCGTTGAAGAAAGACGATAAAAGTGTTACGATAACTATGAGCTTGTAAAACTTAAGGAGGGAGAAAGTTTTTATTGCCAATGATTTTTAGGGGCGCACTGGAGTGCACCGATCGCATTTACAAATGACGCGCTGTACGTGAAGTCCCGCTAACAACGAGGCTTTGTATAATCTGCGAAATTGCACGAGAACTTAAATCTATTGTGAAATTTGAAAGGAAAAAAAAAAAGATGTTTTGTACGAAGAATATTTAGATGATGTTTATTCATACGCCGCACTGTGGCGAGAATAAAGCGCCCAAAGTACGCGAAATAAAGACAATATCATTAATCTAAAAATGCCGGAATATTCAGTCCAGTAACCTCCCCGGATAAATACATAAAAGTCGCACATCAGTGTGTCAATAGCGTAGACCCGCAACAGAGCGGAGAGGCTTCAAAAAGCAGCCCCACGCGCGCACACCTACCCCATTCAAACTAAAGGAATCTTTTATTCAGAGCTCGTCATTAAACTTTCATCAACATTCACCGCTAGATTACACGCGCTCGGTTATATCCAGACACTCTGTCCGACAGTTCACCTTATGTACCAAAGCGCTCAACCTTCCAACAAGCTAGAATAAAAGAAGAAAACACCGCTGTATAACAAAGTGTATACGTATATATACCCATTCCGTTCCCGTACGACCGCGACAATCAAACCAAACAGAGCGACGGCGGCGGCGACGGCGGTGGCTCTGATCTTCTACCGTCATCGCCCGACGACAAAGGCGCGAAAGGAAGGAGGGCGAAAAAAGGACTGCAGTATAGTAGGTAGGGGCGTAGTCAATTTAAACCGAGTAAGTCAACAGTGCTGCTGCGCGCACGTCCTCTCTTTCTCTTCTGCCTGCCCGCCCAATTTTACCCTTGACGAGGTCCGCGCGATCGAGCGCGTTTCTCTTTTTCTCCGCCAGTTTTCTATCTGTCTTTCTCTCTCTTGAATCTTGGCACCGGTACGCGGCGAGCTCTGGCTTTTATCAGCGTTTCTCGTTTAAAAAAAATAAATGGCGCGAGGAAAAGAGCGAAAGAGAGTGAGCGGAGAGAGAGAGAGGGAGTCGCGTGAGAAAACAGCGCCAGCCGAGAAAAAGGAGATAATTAGTTTCTCTTTCGCGCTGCGCTGTTTCGAGCTTTTCCTCCGGCTTTTTTGCTAATTCCGTTAGAGAAAGAAAGAGAGGGAGAGAGGTCGTGGAAGTCGCGCCTGCGCGAGGTGTTGTTTGGTTTAGGGAAAAAGTGTAACTGCAGGGGGGGGGGGGGGGGGATAACTTTTGAATGTATTCGCTTAATGTTTGGAATGAAATTTGGGTTTTATTCGCGTGTGTTTTGAATGAGTGCGTTAATTGGGTGTACAAGTGCTGCAAGGTTCAAATTTGTTCATGGATATGAGAAATTAATGTAGCACTGCTTTTTCTCATTTTTGTTTTTTAAATAATTTCGACCTTGTGGGGCCTTTGGTAATACTCAGTTGGTAGTAGACAGGTTGAAAAACATTTGAAAAAGTGGCATTTAAAATGAGAAAAATAAATGTAGCCGTAATTATATATTTCATTAAATTCCAGATTCCGCTGATACATAATTCAACTTTTTTAAAACCTCCCTCACGTATAGATGTTAAAAAGTTTTTAAAATGTAAATCAAGCGTTTAATTCAACATTAAATTGCAAACAAACTCGACCTACACCGTGGAAATCATTAAAAATGCAATAAAAAGCAATTTACAACTCTCACACATTCGTCCAAACTACACACATACCTACTCCTGAAAAAAAAAAACTAATCGACACTGACCCAAAACTCCTGAGCCCTCTAAAAATATCTCCCTCTCTCCCTCGCGCGCAAGAAAAAAGGCAATCCTCATCCCCGGCCACTGTCAGCTTATTACAAAATCGGCCCCCTTCTCATCACCTTACCCTGCGCATTCGGATCTGAGAATCCGCGCACACACGTGTGCTGGCCGCGCACGAGATACGAAGAGCAAGCAGCAGCAGCAAAGGAAAAAAAAACGTCGCGCGACACGATTTGGCGCTGAGCGCTAAGGTCGGAAGTCGCTCGGGGCGACGTTCTGTTTTCCCGCGGCGGCTCGCTGAAATATTCAGCCGTCCCTTTACGAACCTTCGCCAATATTTACTTCTCGCGCCCCGCGCGTACGTATGTGGAATAGAGAGAGGGGGAGAGAACTAGCGCGTACGCATACATACGCGCGTCCTTTCGACCTCTCTCTCTCTCTCTCGGAGTCTGAGAGCGAAGGGGAGGGAATTTCTCTTCTATTCCTCGCCGACACGGTCGACCCCCTTTAAGCTTGTATTATAGTACTGAACCCGTCGTCGTAACGTGAAATTTCCGTATTGATTCTCGCTGCTGCTGCTCTGCTGTGCGCCGTGTGTTTCGACCTTTTTTCTCTCTCGCGCTCGGGTTGTCGGCTGCTGTCGGAGTGTGTGGCCGCCTTTTGTTGCGGGAAATGGGTTGTCTGGCGGTCGTTGTATAGGGAGGGTTTTGTGATTCGGTGATTTTTAGTGATTGGAGAGAATTGCTGCAAATGGAAGGATCCTCGGTGTGGCTTGAAATTTTTTATTTTTTGTAATTTTTAGGATCCGGGGAATACTTAGTTTGGAAATAGTTTTGAGTAATAGCTTCTTTGATAAACTTCAATTTTAATATTCAACCTATCAGCCGTGAGCAATAGATGAATCTATTAAAGCCAGTTACAATAATTGTGTAATAATTCATTTGAATTGTAATTGAAGAGTATAATCTCTAAAACAGACTAGATTGGTTATTTCATATATATAATACTATTTTGTAAAGCAATTTAAAACGTAATTTTCACACTGCACCTGAAGCAGTTTAGAAAAATGAAAAGCCATTTTTTTTTTTTTTTTTTTTTTTTGAGAAAGCAAATATTTTTATAAACTAAAAACCCTTTTGAAAAGAAGTTTCAAAGAAGCTTGCTGAATTCGAAGAAAAGAGGCAAAGATTTAGACTACAATGTAACATGGCAAAAAATGGAAAAAAAAATGAAAAATAAAGTGTTAACCTTACAGAAAGTGTAACCTTCCGCGCGTCTGACTATTTCGTGGCTTATCTACTGAATCTAAAATCAAGCTATTTTTTCATGAAAGGACGCTCGCTCTATATATTTACCCATTTTCATGAACATAAATATAGAATTCCTATTGTTTAGAAACACTCTAATTCCATACCGTAGTTCCGACCTTTTCCACCTAGCAGGTGTCGAGATCGCGGAAAACGTTACACGGCGCGCAGCAAACGCATTATATACCCCTTTCACGCGTTCACTCTACGCTAGCCCGTGTACTGCGATTTTACCGCGCGTAGCTTTATGAATAATTCTCGATACGAATTTCAGGAATGGATTTTGAAACTCTGCCAATCCACGCGGCAACTCCATAGAACTCGCGTTTCTCGTTCTCGCGTCGTTTGTAAGTTTTCAATTTGATATAACGCGCGCCGCAGTAGTAGTTTGTATACATGCGCGCATGTGAAATTATCGATTGGTAGGCGAAGCAAATTGATATGGTTTTTATTTACAATGTGTATACAACAGCATGGCGTTCGATTTTAACATGATTGCGGGTACACTGATGCGAGTTTGCACGCTGAATAGATACGCGGTTGAATGCGCTTAAGGCTTTTTATTCGATTCTGCTCGCCCTTTCTGGATATAAAGCTATATTGTTGTCATGGGTGTGGCAGTATGTTTGAAATGTAATATTCGTGTTATGTGCAATAAATAAAATAATGTGAAGTAGGTAACTGTTATTAGTTTATACTTCTTTTCGATAATATATTATACTTATTTAAGAGGTATCGCAGCAATCCGATACTACGATATCGTTTTTTTCCGCATAACTGCCCGATTACAGTATTTCATCTTTCTACAGACATTGACTTTACGTACAATTTTCATTACACGAGTATTTTCAGAATATCTATAATAATTTGATACTTTTCTACGTGGAAAATTGAGTCTTCCGGAATAAAATATGTAAAAGGTTTAACGTCGAAAAATGTTTCCAAGATTGAACAGAATCTCAATTTTATCCTACGTTATATATTTCCCCATGTATCATCACATATGTATTACTTTCAATCGATTCCGGCCAAATTAATGGCTTGCGAGAAAGCTCTTGCATTCCCATTCCCGATGATTTAGTCTTCCGATAAGCTCTTTATCTTTAAAATTAAAGGCAACGCTGTATACCATTTTTCCAGCGCGTTCGTTCGTCCGAGCTCCAGCTCACCATTGAGCTCTAGATATACATATATAGGAACACTTACATAGAAAAGCATATCCGCGAAACGCGTTCAAATTTAAAATCTCGAGCCATATTCTCGGGCACACATACATGCTTACTTATACATATATATACACTATGCATGAAAAATGTACTTCGCGGAATGAAATTTGAATGTGACGCAATATTCTATACACACACACACACACTCACACACACACACACACACACACACACACACACACACACACACACACACACACACACACACACATATGTTCTCGGTTGGTACACTTTATTTTAGACCGCGGTGGGAAAAAATTTTACGGTTGCCAGAGTGGCGCGCGGGACAGGTGTCGAATATTTTATTGCAAATCTTCGCGAGGGGAAAGAGAGAAAAGAGCGAGAAAACTTTGAAATCTCTGGTTCACGGAATATTTTATGATTGAGGCCCGGAGAAAGTTGGCCGCGCGATATGCTCTGCGCGTTTTAGAATATTACGGAAATTGTTAGCGAAGTATCCGAAATGCGCGAGGTAGTTTGCAAACGCACTTTGTGACGGGGGTGTATACATATTTTAGCGCATACTGACGTTAAGCTCAAAGTGTATTTTCTAAAAAAAAAAGCATTAAAACTCTAAAATTATGTAAAGTTTTGATAACCAATTTGAAATAATCACGGCGCTCTTGACTCGTTAAAGAAGTTTTGCGCTACTAACAATTTATGTTAACTTAAAAAGGATAATCCTTAGGGTCCTTAGAGTTACGAAAAATTACTCAAGAAAAAGTTTAAATGCGGTTAATTTGGTCTTAAAAGTTCAAAACGTATTTTGAATTCAGAAAATACTTGTGATTATTTTCTAAATTTTCAAACAAATAACCCAAACTCATCGTTATACTTCCCACCTCTCCCACAAATCACCACAAAGCTTCAAAATGAAATCCAAATTAAACTCAATCGCCGCAACGCTCTCGTGACCCCTCTTCAACCCGTAATAACCTATGAAATACACATCCCGCGCTCGTCCAATTATAGCCCCGACACGTACGCAGTCCGGGCCACTCTACAATACGCGCGCTGCAGCTGCGAAGATCATCGTCGCGTGCGCGCATACATCAAGCTGGCAAATTTACGAGATATATTCGGACGGCCAGTTATACTCTATTCTCTATTCCGTAACAAGTATAAACACAGCAGACAGACGTGCATAAACACACATAAAAACGTAGCGTCGGGGAGGTACTTTAATCCGGCCTTATTTATCCGGAGAGAAACGAGCCTCGCGCGCACGGCTCTTGTTCTTTCAGAGCGCGCGCGCGCGAGACGAACAAAAAGATGCGCGAGTGCCGGCAGTCGCGGACGATGGCATCCTCATTACCGTTATTACGTGCGCGCGCTGCCCGTTGTCGTCTGCGATTTTTCACCGGGGGAGAGGAGGAATTTTTTTCTTTTTTAATTTCGAGAAGGGTTAATGGGGTGGACTGGCGGATAAGGGGATGCTGGGTGAAGGGTACGAACGAGGGTTAATTGTTTGGATATGACGGGAATTTTAAGTTT
The DNA here is from genome assembly GCA_036365515.1 of Torymus aiolomorphi. Classification (NCBI taxonomy): domain Eukaryota; kingdom Metazoa; phylum Arthropoda; class Insecta; order Hymenoptera; family Torymidae; genus Torymus; species Torymus aiolomorphi. The sequence goes on from CM070877.1 coordinate 148,102,263, forward strand.
ATGCGGAGGCGTTGTTAAATCTGAGTGTTATAAACGGTTTATCGCTGTTGAGATGGGACGGATATCTGCTGGATTATTATTCAAGCAGACGTGGACGCGAAAAGCTTTCGAAACTTCCGTCACTATACGATACTGCAAAACTTTTCGGTAGAAAAAATTAGCCGAACAAGTATAATATATAGCCTTCCGCAGTCTATGAATAACTCAAGCGGGAGGATTAAACTGCGTCCCTGCCAAAACTACGAAAAATATCGCGTTTAATTCCGTAACGGAGCTTAATCAACAAGCTCGACCCAATTAAATTATTCACAAAGCAGTGAAAAAAAATGTATCGCGTTTAGTCGGGGCTAGCATTCAGCTCTCTGCGCCCATGTTTATAACGCATTTAAAAACACCTCGCGCCTATACCAGCTGCGTTGAAAAATAATTAATCTCATATTCCACAGGTAGACGCGCGCATCGATCCCCTCCCCAAGAGCTGGAAAACCGCAAAAACTTCGTGCCCCAAGGGGTGTACACACACGCCCCCCCCGGCACGTAATAAAATCTCTGGCCGTCACACTCAAGCTCAGCGCTGTGATTTTTTCAAACACTTGTAAACCCCGCAATGAGACATACGTCGCACGCACTACCCAATATCTCTCGATTCATCGCGCTGACAAATCTGCGACCTTGGTCGGCCTCTATACAACTCTCCTCAATTATATATACGCGCACGCGTTCTCTTTCAAAGTCGCCCATAAATCTCCGCCTCCCTTTTCCTCTTCGAGTATAAACAAACTCGAAGGAACGAAAAAAGCCAAACCTGCCCGAATCACACGAGTGACCGGCTCTCTCTCTCTCTCTCTCTCTCTCTCTCTCTCGCCCGCCTACGACGACCTTCTCTCTCTCTACACAAAAATCTCGAGTTTAATTTAAGAAGAACGCGCGCGCGTATAACGCCCGACCTTCGGCCTCTTTTTCGCATTATGCGCTCAGTCGTCACAGCGAGCGACCGAGCGGGCGCGTAAGTGGGGCAATAGCACGCGCTTGCGCTGCTCTCCGCACGTGTATGTGTGTATGTATATGTACGCGCGCACACTCGATGAGAGTAGCGCATGCGGTTTTAATAACCGGCGCAATATGCGCGGGCTCGCGCGGGCCGCGAGAGAGGGACTGCTGTCGTGCATGCGAGGCAGGATGAATTCGGAGAGAGGGAGGAAGAGCCTGATGACGGCGCGCTCGCGAGGGGCTTTAAGGGCGGTATTTATTAATGGGGGGAGACCAGGTGTGCGCGTACGCGTTTCGTAGTAATGACGAGGGAAGGTTGTTAACTTCGCTTTCGTTGTGAATTATACGCTGCTGTGGATTCCTTCGAGGGCTTATTTAGTAGTCTTGAGGTTTCAAGTATCGCAGGGTTTTGTATCGTGGTATGGTATGGCTATTTTTAGGATTGAGAGCGGAGAATTTTTTTTCTTACTAGGTAGCGGTTTGGTTGTGCGAAAGTTAAAATGGGATTGCGTATGCGGGCGCGCGTGGGGATATTATTATGGGATATTGATTGTCGCGCCGGTAAATTGGATTCGTTATTTACATGACATCTAGGAGGTGATGAAAGCGGGATGAAAATGTAACGTGTCGGCGCGTGATTCCGGCGTTATTCGCGAAATTTATATATAATTGCGCCGGCAATCGTCTGTGGACGGATTGAACAAGACATTTTGAATTAATCAATTTTAAATGCCAACACTGTCGCTAACGGGAAAATCGCGTTTTACTAATGACCAATCAATCATCCGCGCCTCATCAGTCTAGATAAACAATTGCATTATGCTGCTAATTCCGACAAATATTTACGTTGCATCGAAATTATGAATCATATACTGAATTTGCGTCCCACGAATGATTTAGATATCTTTTCATGATTAAACTACACTTTAGCTTTATATTTTCTTTATAACTATAATTAAAATATTAAACGAACATTTATTTTATTGAGATAAATGTAAAGGTGATTTATGAACATTTAATTCTGCCTTTTAAAATTCATTCTACCAAATGAATATTTCCCTTCACATACCTATTATTTTACAATGTTCAACTTAAACTCGGAAGCAATTAATTCTCAAACACATACACATAAGTATACTTTGAAAATTACTATATCCGCAACTACTCCAAAATATGTCTTCAAAATTCCATTTCGAAATTTGCAAACTCACATTCCATCCGTATATACATATACAAACACACAACCATCGTACCCATCCCCAAACTTTATCCTCGAGTCGTTGAAACTTCCGTTCGCGCGCTCGCTTGGGCCAAAATCCAAAAACAATTAATAACCACTCGAGAACTGCTTCGCGCGAGCGAATCATCGCTTCGATCCACAGGTATATACATATATACACGTGCCCTCGTGCATGTATATGTATATGCGCACGCGCCCTGTGTTTCGCGAGCCAATAACTCGCCGGATTACAGTGGCGGACCCAACAAAGTAGACGGACGCAAATTGGACGATAATTAGCGCGCTCGCGCGTGCACCTCGCCTCGTCGTTCCTATCCCGGGACCTGTCAAAGAAAATTAGTATTAACGGCCGAGCGATTGTCTTAATCGCGATGGGCTTGACGATTCCGAGGAGATAGACGAGTGAGTTAGGAATTCGTAAGAACACGTTGGATGTACAGTATAGCTGAATGGGATTGGGATATAAAGTTCGAGTGGGTTACTATGTAATAGTATATTGTGTGCCAAGGGCGTAAAGTGGGTCTTTTTAGACCGAGTGTGGGGTTGCAGTAAGAGTCGAAGGTGAGCTAGCACGAGCCGAAGGCGAGTGCGTTTGCGAACCGAAGACGAGTACTGCAACCACACGAGGTCAAAAACCCCACTTAGCCCTTGGTGCACACCATATTTTTTGTACCGCAAGTATAGATTTTTGTGTTTTTTCAAAATATCGATGATTTTCTTAAACAATCTTGAAAACTCCATTCAAAAACGGCAGCGGGCGCTTTGCGATTTTTTATCGTCCGCTACTGCGAGCAGCGGGTGCTTTTCAGTTTTTACCGCTCGCTGGTCGACAAGCGGTCGCTTTCGGCTCTATTAATAAGTTCAAAAAACACGAAAATCGTGCTTGCGGTACAAAAATTATTTTTATTACATTGCTGAGAGTCATTAATTATACTTATTATAAGGTGAACGTGAATTTAGAAAGCATATCAAACGACTAAAAGCTATATGGTTCTGAAAGTCCATTCCCGGAATAAGTAAATTATCTTGCTGAATTTTAATGAAATTCAATATGCAAGAAAGAGATCTTTCAAAGTCAAAGCTGTATTACCCAGCGCTCGTAGCTCTTAATCAGGAGAAAGAGTCGAGAACTTAATTGCATTAATTCATGCATTTGTCATCTTCTCCCTATTCCGTAAAATAAAGACATTCGTAGATTTGATTACGAAAGTTTCGGAAAATAAAAGAAGATTTCATACGCTGACTACCCTGGAGTAACTTTACACCACTCTCTATCTAGCAAAACTTCAGGAATTACTCATTTATTAGAGAATCCAGTTCATCGTCAACAATCGTTTATATCACAAAGACACTATAAATAATTTCCAGCTCCAATATTTAATATTTAAAAAAATCACCCCGACCCCTCTCACCAAGCCACTGCGACAGAGCCTAATTACTATACACCCGCACCGCATTCCCACGCACGAAAAAAGAAAAACAGCGAAACCCAATCCATAACCACCCATATCGCTCCTTTCATCGCGACACAAAGACACTTCTCCCTCTCTCTCTCTCTCTCTTTCGCGCACCCACAAACCCCATTTTTCCGGGGGCCGCCTACATGCAGACCGTCGGCTCGCGTGCGTGTTTATCCGCGTTCGTATAGGCACACACGTATACCCACACACACGCGCGCGCATAAACGCGTACACGCGATCCGACCCCTTTGATACTCGCGCCGACTTTCGCCCGTTCTGCAGCTCTGCAGTGCGGTATATAGCCGCGCGCCCGCATTTACGCGCTGCGGTCAGCGACGCGCGTTCGCGTTCCTTTTTGCTCTCCTATAGTAGTGGTGGCGTGTAGATACATATATATAAAGTCGTGCGGGCGATGATAGAATAAGGAACGAGTAGCTGTAAAAGTTATGCTTCTTTTTCGAGCGACCGGGTACAAGGGATTCTTGTGAGCCGCTGCCCGCCGTGCAGACACTTAGTCTCGAGGAATGTCGCGCGGATGTATGTGCGTATGTACAGTGGAGGCTCTCAATTAGCGCGACAGCGCGGTATAAGAAAACCTTTACGGCTGTGGTGGGTACATAGCGTGGAAGGGCGAAAGAGAGCGGGAGGAAGAGGAATGGAAGAAAGAAAAAAAGAGAGTGAGTGAGGAGAAACACGCGTGTGTATACGTGTACGTTTGAACGAGGTCTCGTGCGATTTCGAGTGTTTCGCTCTCGCTAGCGGCGCGTATAATAAGTAGCAGCGCGGGGGAGTACGCAGTCGAGTATATAGCAGTAGCGTGGTCTAGTCGCCAACGGATTGGCTGGCCCCGACGTGAGCGTTTCTTATTTTTTGCGCGATTAATTAGACGCTTTTCATTTTGTTGCCGCTGCTGCTGCTTGGCGCAATTATTTTTCTGCTCTCTCGCACGAAGTATAAGTTTAAGCTGGCGTTTATTTACGTAATTAAACGCGCGACGCTTGTATACCTGTACGTAAGTTTTAAGGTACGAGTTAGTCGCGAGACCCAAGTTATGATCTTCGTAATTAACATTATATATGAGGAAATTCAGATAAAATTTCAACTTTAGGTGTGCACAATTTTTTTTTTTCAGGCATTTTTTCTTCTTTCATATGCACAATTAAAAGCGTCTTGGTCTCATATTTTTTTTAAAGGTTGAAATTTTTGACGAATATGGCAAAAGGCCCTTTTCTTTAAACCTCAGCCATTTAGCCCAGAAACATTTTACTCGAAGTTTCAAAAATGAAATTGAAACTAGAAAGAATGAGCTTTCATTTCCTTTTCTGAAAATTAAAAATTGATTCCGTCAAAAGTTATAAGAGTTTAAAGTTGAACGTCGAAAAGACATAAAAATGTACAAATCGCAGAAATCGGCAGCCCCGACTTTGTGAGCTTTTTTATACCTTTTTGACATTCAAACTCTTAATTTTTTGTAACATAAGAAAAAAGAAAAAATGCGCCCAGAAGTTTTGCCTTCAAAACAAAATTTAACCAGTTTTGTGGACGCCTCAAGTTGAAATTTTTTTCTGAATTTTCTCACATACGTAGACGCAAACGTAAAGTTGTAGCATCTATATGTATATAAAATAAACTATTACCCCCGACAATCTATTGGTAACCACCGTTAATCCTTATACGCGCAGCAAACTCTTCCGCTAATCCTGCATCGCATTATCCTCCGCGGCCGCGCGATAACGGCGAGCATCGTGTTGCCAGCTTAAATTTTACTACTACCTTCAACTGCACGCCCTCACACTCTCCCTTTCCCTTTCAGCATTTTTATTCGCCATTAAAATCGCGTAAGTAGGTTAAACCTCCGAGTCTGCCTTTTTTCTCTCTCTCTCTCTTCCTTATTCGCGGAGTCTATATACAACTCTCACGCGCGTCTGCGGGGCTCGTAAAGAAAGCCAGCTGCCTGCGAGGAGGCGGAAAAGTGCATGTAAAAGAGATAAAGGGCTGAGCTTGCTTGCTTGCTTGCTTGCTGCGCTTACGCTTTCGCGCGCCACGACGTAGCGAAGTAGAGAGAGAAAGGTCTTTTCATGAGCAGCAGCAGTAGCAGCGCGTAATTTTCCTTTAATTGTTCGGCTCGATTTTCGCTCGAAGGCGGGGTGGAACAAAGGAACGCGAGGAGAGTTTTGAGCCATGCTCTCGGAAAATTCGCTGAGTCGTCTCGTGGAAAGTATATATAACTAAGTGAAAATCCGAGAGTAGCAGCCGCGCGACGCTTCGGCCCGAGTAATTCCCTCTCTTCTTATCTGCGCGGCGGGGGGTTACTTTTCCGGGCAATTACAGGGCGCAATTATTTATCGGAGGCGGGAGTAAGGGATAGGAAGTGTATATATATATATAACACACGCACGCACAGTTTTCAAGTAGGTCGCGTCGCTGCCGCTGACGGCGAATCTAGATTTCTCTGTGAGTGTTAGTGTGTGTATGTGTGTGTGTGTGACATGACTAATTGCGGTTGAAACTTCGGGGGTGATGGCGACCTGTGGGGGGACGCCTTGGCAATTACACAATTAAAAACTTTAATTGATTATAAGCAGTTTTCCCGCAGAGAGAAACCCCCTGTTCGAAGACTATTATCATTATTAAAGAGTCCCATCTCGCGCGCGAAGAAATATGTACAGCCCGCGTCGCTATATTCTTATCACAATATTTTCAACTTATATACCTAGGCGCGCGCGCGCGGGGTAATTTTTCTCTCTATACCTCGGCGCGGTAAATTTCAAAAGAGTCAGGGGAGAGAGAGAGAGAGAGAGAGAAGAGAGGTTTTGTATAAAGCCGCCTCCCGCGTATAAACTTCGAAGGCTGTAAAGCGAACTTTCGTGTAGGGGTATAAATAATTTTGCAAAATGGAAAGTCGGAATGAAAATATCGCGTTCACGACGCGTGCGGGCGCGTGGGGGGTATAAGCTGTTTTAGAAGCTACTTTATTCTAATTAATTAGAGCTATTTGTATATAGATTGAGCAGGGAGGCGCGCGTGTAGTGGGTAGCTAGCTGCTACTTGGCCGAGGGTAAAGTGATCCGAAGTGGAATTCCCCCCTCTGCTACTTTTAGTGCCGGGGAATCTTGCCCCGGCTATTCGCACTGATGTGCCGCATTCTTGGGTTAACTGTATTTCGAAACTTTTGCCCAGGCGTGCACCTATATATCTCGCTCTCTCGGGGTTCAAATGTTAAAAGTTTTCGCACGCGGTCTGAGATGTATATGCGTAAGGAGAAAATACGAGGTTTGAGATTTTATAATTTTTATTTTATTGTGTACATAATATTACAATTATAACTTAAGTAAAAAATAATGTTTAAAATAACACTAACACACTTATTTTCGTTGACCGACCGATTCTCTCGACTGTCACTCAGTAACCGCACAACAAAAGAGAAAAAGCAATTTCCCCGCAAGAAAAATTAAATTCTAAGTATTCTCAGAATTTATCGCGCGACTATTTCGCACCTATTGTCCGCAGATAACACTATCAGTCCCCGAATCTCTCCCCCAATTCAACCTCGTACAATTGCCTCCACAAGAAAAAAGACACGCGCACCCCGCCGCCTCTGTTGGACTCATAACCGGGTTTGAAACTTTCCCCAAAGAACTCGCCCCGATAATCCCTCGCACTACTAAAAACTTCTGCCAGCACCCTACCTCAAAAAAAGGGACTTTCCGGCCAACCCTCAAAGCCTTATCTTCTCCCCTTAATTTCCATTGTCAACCTTCCACACGTCCTTCCCACCCCTGTTCTCTCACTCTCTTTTCACTTCCGCGCGCGGCGCACGATGATCTCGCGGCGTCGACCTCGCTGACACACTTTTTCGGCTGGCGCGTCGGGCCGGCGCCTCTCTCGCACGAGCATAACGAATTGCTGCTGGGCGGCGGCTGTGCATTTTCCGCGATTCCGAACTCGTTTCCGGAATTCCTGCCAAGGTCAATTGCACCGAGAGACGGCCAACGCGCGAAATGAATTTTCTTGGCGGGTGAGCGGGTTGGGAGGAAATTACATTCTAGCGAGGACTGAAATTTAGATTTGAATTAATGAGGATGGAATTTTTTTTGGGTGTAGAAGGAGGGAGAAAGAGTGTCGAGGGTGACAGGGCTGGGATAAGAGCTGAGAGACAAAGGGTGGAGTATTATTCTTTTGGTATAGTGCTGCGGATGGTAAAATATCGAAGTACATATTTTTTGAGCGGGAATTTTCGTATGGTGAATTTAAATTTTGAGAGTTTCGCAGTGATTGATTAACAAGTACGATGGTAGTAATAACTTAATTTTTAAAGGTTATTTACGTTCTAAAATTTGAAATTACACATGATAGCTTATACCGGTTGGAAAGTCGTTCTATTTGGCAAGTACAAACCACGATTTAATTAAATTTCTGGTTACCAATCGAATCAATCATCAATCAGCGGTTTCGATTGGACTAATTTGCCGAACACTCGTTCAAGCTTTGTGATTGATTACATTTGTGCAAAATTAATATTTAACAGAAATGTATAGCAAGGGAGTTTGGTTAAATTTGTAAAATATGTATACTATTTAATCATAAAAAGCCCATAAATTAGTCCCTTAACTGTTAATGGATCATATATGTACAAAAAAAAGTCGTGTCAAATCTGGCAATGGATCATACATGTACATATTTGAATAACTTTTGCAATTCTCAACAGATTTGGACAAAACTTGGTATACAACTGTTTTTGAGATCGCTGACATCAGAATTATTATTTACGGCTACCAGTTTTGGCACGAAAAGTTGTAAAAGTCGCACCAGTTAAGGGGTTAAATTGTAATTTGAGTACAACGAAAAGAAAAATAAACTTTATTTATAGTAAGAGTAACTTTATATTTAAAATTATAATGCCGATATCACATTTTCAAAATGGAGATTCTACTTTTTCTTAATGCTATTTCTACCGATATCCGCTGTGAGTAGAATTAACTTGTCATTTGTAAGTTAAATCAACTGTATAAAAAGTAGAATCCGCGTCCAACATTTTTACTTTAAGTATCAAAAAGTATCAGTTACAACACCGAGACTATCGGTTAACCTTCTAACAAAATGAGTCATCCTCAAAAACACCATCCTGCTCCATCCTTGCTTTCGCGCGTCAAGCCCAACTTGCTCGTGCTCTCTGCGCATTGCGGCAGCTGCGATGATCGTTGCCGTGCGTTCACCCCATGCGCGAGCGCGCGCCTGCGAGCTAATTTGCCGGTTCGCGGGAAGGAAAAAAGCCCACCGCGAGCGATCGATGCGACTATGCGCCAAGGCGAAATTTCCACCCTTATAACCAGCGATATTTACGAGTCGAGTTTTCGCAAAGTTTCTCGAGCCTTATCGGCGAGTAGTTCTCGCCAGGTGCGTCGCCCGCGATCCCGCCTCGTTAATTACCGCCTTTCTCCATCTCCCTCAGCCTCTGGCGACGTCTTCCCTACTGGATGGGGAAAAGAGGTTTTAAATATAGCTCGTGACCCGATTAACAACCTTTCACACGCGTGTATATATATATGTGTATTATACGCACGCGCGTGAAGTTATTTATCGTAACGGTTGTAAGAAGCGGGCGAAACTTTATACTTCTTTGCGGTGCTGACGGCTAGCTGGTAAGTTTTTGCGCGCGCTTATAGATTCTCTTTGTCTCCGGCGAGCGAGGAGGAATCCTTTCGAAGCTTATATATACACACCCGCGCTCGCGCAGAGTTGAACGAGAGTGCCGGTCGAGTCAGATATCGATTAGCGCGAGAGAGAAGTACATAAGCAGGCCGTGGATGGGAGGGGACATTTTTCTCGGCAAACTCGATTTTCGTAAGTAAATTGAGACATTATCGGGTAAATATTTAAGGCGATTCCGCTGGTGGTGGACGGGCAGGCGAAAAGTTCCGCGGTGTGCTGGGAATAGTCGCTTTGACGTTTGAGTGGTAAATTGAGAGTGAAAAGTTATTTTTAAAGGATAGTCTCAGTAGCGGTTCGTTAATTTTTCAGTTACTTCGGCGAGTGAATTCAGTTGTATAATTTATTTATATATACGCAAAATTTAACAGATTTAGCGAACCAGGAAAAAATACACGTGTTTTTTTTTTTTTTTTTTTTTTAAGACAACCCCCATCAAGAGTATTTATTAATAAACGTGAACCGACCCCTTTAACAAAATGGAATACTTTATCCCAGGCCATTTTAAAGTTGAAAAGCGAGCCTCTGTCATAATGCGAGAAATTTAAATAACGCAGCACACAGTGCGCGTAACGCCAGGCGTGTCACTCGCGAAAACAATAATAAGCGGAAAAGCCGTGATACGATGCCTTCTCGTCGTGCCTCCCAGCCTGCTGCGCAAAGCTCGCGTGCATGTAGAGTCGGGACTTTAATATTCGTAATAAAGATTTCCAGACAATCGCGTGCTTTTGCGCGTAAAAAAAGAGCGAGGCGAAACAGAGACAGGAAGACAGAGAAAAAGCAAAAACGAAAGTAGATGACACACACACACACACACACACACACAGAGCCGAGTGTATATTTGCATCACGTGTCCTCCGCGCGCAAAATATTACTGTGCGCTCGAGACAATGAAAAAATTCGACAATGAGAGAAAGAGACGGTCGATGGCTCATTGTGTCCAAACGGAGGGAGAGAGATAGGCGCGGGAGCGCACTTTCGCGCCGTGTCGCGCGCTTTTTTATTTACCCTCGACCCCGTACTCTGTATTTCGCAGGAGACGCTGCGAATTTTTCGCTTTTACGTGAAATCCCGAGTATATCCCGAATATAATGGGGTTTGGGGGATGGGTTTATATCGGGCAATTGTGAGATTCGGTACGTTGAAAGTACATGAAATGAAGGTATTGAAATAATATGGGTTCTGCTACACTTTGTAAGATTTGTAGTCCTTTTATTTGTAACCTGATACTTGCGAGTAATTTTACCGTGAAAGATTTTTTAAAGCTGCAAATTATGTAACAATAATAATCGAATGAGAAGACAGTTTATATAAACTTGACGAAAGTTTCGGGGAAGAAAGTTCAGTTTTAAGCAATTCCATTGTCTCGCTATACAACCAACCGAACGCTCGTAAATTTATTTTCCACGAAAATTCCATTTAAAAGCACGCCAGCTAAAAGCTTAACTGAGACACTGCCATAGTCAATTCTCCCACAGCACTCGTTTGTAAAAAAAGGAGAGAAACAAAGCGCATGCAAAAGACTCTGGAAGCGAATCAGCCGGAACCGGAAGAGCTTCGTTACAGTTTTATAACAATTCCCTCTTCTCTCTCCACTCTCTGTCCCTCTCTATCTCTCGCTGACCCTGGGGAAGAGAGCTGACACTTTTCTACTGCGCACTAATTACTTTTCACCGCCACGGTGGCGGCGGTGTGCCTCTTCTCGTATAATTACGAAACCGAACGCGGGGGCAGGGAAACCGAGAAAGAGAGATAGATAGAAGCGCGCGTCGATGGCCTCGGCACGACTATTGACATTGCAGCGCGCGTGCGGTCATTTTCTCTCTTTCTATCTCTCTCTGGACTGGTACGCTCTCTCTCTCTCTAATCTCTCCCTATCGCCCCATTTCTCTGCTTTTTTCATTTGTTTCTCTACTGTTCTCTTTTTCTTGAAAAGAGGAAGTAGTGGAGAAAAGGTAGATGGTCTCGTTAGTTTTCTCATCTGTAAGGGGAGGAGGTGGTAGTAGTGGTGGCCGATTAGTCGAGGTGCAATCAATTAACGTATTAGCATAGCGTAAAATAGAATTGTTCAGAGGTTGCAGGAATGAGATCGAACTGATGTAATGGATTCAGTGATAAAAATATACATTTTTATTTAAGGTCAAAAATATTTGTGTCCATTACTTTATGCTGCATTGGAGATATATTTTTTGATTAATCTTAATAATTTTATAAGTAAATGAATTTTATCATTTGCACAATTAAATTATTTTCTCACTCTGAATATAGTAAACTTAAAGCTTGAGAGTATTTCGCATAAAGTGAATATCTCTATTTGCTTAATATTGAATGCACGAACAAACACATTGGTTTTTCTCCGTTTGTTTGTTCGATCACAGCTTTTTAATTTAAAATATTCCCCGAGTAAAAACAAACGCTCGATTGCTCTGCAAGCTGTTAAATTTATTCCTATCGTTGATTTATTTAATTATACTTTAAAACATAAAAACCTTTATCGAGTTTTCTTCAAACTTTAAAAATTAATTAATATTATTGGTTAGTTTTTTTTTTAGCACCCAGTAATTGAAACTCAATAATTATAGAATTATTAAGTACACAGTAATTAGAAGTAATATGAATCAATTATAAACCAATTTGACGAGTTCAAAACAGCGTGCAATATTTATTTCGTTTCTCCAATAAAACCGAATTTCCACTTAATCCATTCAACGAATCTACCAATGTATCATGTTCTCGCAATAAAATTTTCACCTTCTAATTTAATCCACTCCATCAACCCAACACTCCCCACTTAAAAACCCACTATTTTAACTCTACCACTTTTCGCCCTCGCACTCAAGACTTCTTGAACGACTTAATTTCCCATCCCACCCTCAGCTCCCCACGCCCCGCAAGAATCCCCCCATCTCCAATCGGCGCGCTCTCGTCCGATCAGACCCCGGCTCTAACTACTGCAGCGCAAGTAGAGAGCACCCAATGGAATCGGAGAGCTCGCGTCGGAGACGAACGAATTTCGCGATTATCCAGCCCGCAGCTATAGTGTGTGTGTAGCGTACATATATACGTGTATAGCGCGGTCGGTGCACGGAATTCAAATGAAACGGGCGAATTTGGGATTCCCCGCGCGCGGCCGAATTGTTCACCACGGAGGTCGTACAGACCCGGCGATTGATTATTATTGTTATAGGCGACTGACTGCTAGCGCGGGTGCACGCTGGATTTGGCGTGCGCTGGCTTTTTACGTATTCGAGGGTTGACGGATGTGTGTTTGTGTGTGTATGTGTGTGTGCGAGCGAAGTTTTGCAAGTGTGAATAGGGCATTTGGCGATTGTTGGTTGCGAATGTTTGAGTTTTGTTAGACGCGCGTGACGTGAATGTTTAATTGGCCTTTATGATATTTTCGGATCATCAGGGTTATAAATTTCGGAGATGTTTATTTGTGTATACTGCAAACACTGAGTTATTTGGCTTTATCTTGTGCAAATTTCTTTTTTATGCTCTTGATTGTAAGAATGTCTTGTATTCTACAGCGAATAGCGCAATTTACTTTTGGTTACAATCAGCCGTTGTTAATTTTTCAAAAACTTTTTGATTGCACATTAAAAAACCACACACACACACACACACACACACACACACACACACGTAAAAAGTTTTTAATTAGCATTCATTTTACGCAAAACTTTTGTGCAAAATAGCCGTAAGTACAATAATTAACACACAGTTTTCCATACGACATAACTCAGAATATCCAACAGCTACGCAAATCCAGTTTTTTCCGGAACTCGCTGTACAAAAAATTCCGGAACAAAAGCAGCATTCACATACCTCAAAAAACTTTTCCCCTGTTTCCCCCAGCCATCCTTCATTCACATTAAAAATCTCAATCGGCGTAAAATTCACGAATCCACGAAAATTAAAAAAAAAAAAACGCAAACACCAGTCAGACACAGCGACATCAACGCGCGGCACATTCAGCTCTGTCACTCGCTCGGGCAAGTTGGGAAAGCCAATTTCCGGGAAAGCGCGCTACAGAGCGCGCGGAATCCCCGTGTGCTCGCGCGAGCCGATAAAGCGAAACAAACTTCAGCGCATCGTGCGCGTACGCGCGAGCGTTAAACGCCCGGGAGTTTAAGTTCGCCATTGTTCATTTCACGCCGCGCGTCGCCGCTGCTGCTGCTGCTGCTAATCGAATATACGCGAGGAGGAACAGAGTGGGTGTGTATGTGTAAATAAAAATTAATGGTTATTGATTGCGAGGGGAGGAGGTGGGAAAGGTAAAGTATTTAGAGGGGCATTAGCGATTCGCGTTCAGGATTAGTAGCTTTATGTGTCGCTTAATGTAGTTATGACTGGAAGTGGATTATTGGTAATGTTATTTTTATGATGCCGGTAAAGCATAAGTTGGTTTATCCGGAAAATTTAATCTCAGTTTATCTCGCTGGATACGCGAGCGTGTGTGTATGCAAGTGTAATGTTGTTAAACTGTAAAAATGTTCATTATAATATGAGCTTCCACGTAGAGGAATTTAGTTAGAAGGATTTTATAATGAATTTTTCGTATTAAATAAATGTAGTGGTACTTTTAAAAATTAATAATGAAAGTTTTGCACTAATTATTCATGTAATACATGTACATTTGTAATAGGAATTATGAATTTATGATAAAGTTAATAATTTAACAGTATAAACATTCATGTGCCGTTACTAAATTATACGTGGGTTTAATATAAAATACAAAGTGTCGTTATAATTGGAAAAGGTTACGGATGTCCAAGAAACCATAAAACGCAAAATCTTTCAATCACTGTCAGTGAATTTTGTTCTATATATATAGGTATATGGAAAAAATAAAACTTCTCTAAAGTATACATAATTAATCTTATAACCTTTTAAATCTGAAATACTCCAAGTTGCATCATCTTTACAACTTCTGCTTCGAAGCTTTGTGTTATTCAAAATTTATGTTTTATTAAAAACATGTTAGAATTGTGTTATGAGTTATTTGTAAGCAAAATACACTGTTTTTGTAAAATATTTTAGTTATTTGTTTAATAATGATTTTTTACGTTTCAAATGATTTTTTTTCTCGATTCAACAATTTTATGTAATAATTTAAGTTCTTTTTTTTTAAATTGATCTGGGAAATTACCTACAACGATAGATATACTAAGAAATGTTAAAAGTAATCTAATATAAATACATGTAGGAATTTCATATTGGAAAAAGAGTTACCTGCCACTGAAGTGACAACGGTTTTTACTTGGCAAGGTATATTTTACTCACTTGAATTCTGAATCTACTCTGCTATTCTTCACTACTATTCGCCAAGTTAATATATAGCTCAACGGATTCTCCATAGCAACTCATAATTAGCAATTTTTCCTTCATGATTACGGCGCTTATTACAAGCTCGATTACGCCCTTACAATGAAGGAGCTAGGCAACGCTCGTGAATTTCCCAGCTAGTGACAGCTACAATCCTGCATTATTAACTTCGCTGAGTCACAAAAGAACCGCGTGCGCACGACTCTCAAAGCGACGAAACAAACGCCAAGGAGCCCCGCGATTCTGCTCTAAACTCAATTAAACCCGACACTGCAGAAGAGCAGGGCATATACATTGCCCGATATATATGAAAGTACGAGTACGAGTAAGAAAGTCGGATCATTAAACCCCGGAGCTAAGTCTCTCTCTCTCTCTCTCTCTCTCTCTCTCTTTCCGCATCTTCGCTCTTAATCTTCCTGCTTCTGTGAGTTTTCACTTTCTCGGTACGCGCCGCTACGTTACGGTTATATCCCTCAGTTTTATGCCTCGACTTTTCCTTTTCTCTCTTTCTCTGTTTTGCTTCGCTATCATTGTTTATTCAACGTGGGAGCAGGGCGCAAAATCCAATCTTCGGCTATGCTAAGATTTCCACCGGTTCTGTGTGTGTGTGAGTTTTTCCCGGCGCGTGCAAGGAGGAGCTTTTTGCGCAGTGCAGCTGCTGCAGAGTCGTCGGCTCTTAATTTTTTACAGATGCTATTTCGTTCGCGGGAGCATGCGCAGTCGAGGGTCGGCGAGGTAAAAATAATTCGATTTTCCGGATTTCCCGGCGACTGAAGAGTCGGTGAAGATGAAGAGCTGGAGGGTAATTGGGCCAGTGGAGTTCAGATAGGTGAGGTTGAATATCGAGGCGACTAATGGTCGTATCTATAAGACAATGGGAAATAATTTATAGATGAGGTTGAAGGTGTGAGAATCGAAAATGTATATTGGTCTTTATAATGACTAATTTAGAATATATTTGTACCTAGCAGACGTCAGCAAACGACATTATTACAGAAATCTAAAGTCTACATATATTTATATTTTTTTACAGCTGAATTCGATGGTACAGTGTTCCTCTACATAAACAACAAGTGCAAAAATATCAGAGTAAAGCTAGTTAAGTTTCAGGAAGGAATAACTAATAAAATGTATATAATTTTTGCGTGAAAATAGCTAGCCAGCTAAACAGGGATATACCATCATATAAATATAATATTGATTTTGTGTTAATTAAGTAAGCGGATCTAAAGATTATCTTTGGAAATGTTGATTTATTAACCATCATCGCATGGGAAACAAAATCTATAATACTCTGGTAAAAATTTGTCTATTACGAAATATGGTCAGAAAGTCAGTAAAGAACTAGAATAAATGGCTAGTTAATGGCCATGTTGAAAGGCTTTTTCCTCTATTATTCGCCCATTTAATAGATTGGAAATAGAATGGCATAAATATTCAATTTAAATATACTCATAGACTTGACGTTTCATTTAAGAGCATTCAATTGTAATAGATAGCTTAAAAAATGTAAACAATAAACACAGACTAAAAAACCATTTACATCACTCCTTTCTTAGATATTAACTGAAACCCATATTTTTCTATTAGATACTGTCTCTCTGTCACTCCTCGTCATAAGAACAAGCCTTCTACTAGCCATTTTCTAACTAAAAAAACTGACCAACAGTTTCTTTTTCTCTCCAATTTTAATACCTTTGAAATAGTTAAGAACAAACTTGTGTAAATCTTTAAAAAAAGTCTTTCTATTTTCAATCTATTAAATGGAAGCATAATGTTGGAAAAATCATTTCATCGATAGATAGAAATATCCAAGAAAAGTGGCTAGTTTTTGGCTATACCCCATTAAAACTAGCTATTTATTAGGCAAATAATGAAGTCAGTTTCCACCAGGGTACTATTCCAGGTATTAACAATTTTAAGACGCCTGGCATAATTACTACAAATCAATTCATTAATTCGAATAATTAAAATTTACGTAATAATATCTAGGACTTAATATATACACCGGTTGAAAGCATTAATAGAAATAACGGTTATTACTAACAACATTAAAGAAAACCATAACTCAAACAACAACAATATCAACCAATTTTCCACAATTTACTTCCGACCTGCTGGCGATAATGATTCGATTTCCTCATTCACAAAAGAACCTCCGTCGTCGATCGTTCGCAAGCGTCGCCCGATTATGCACACACGCACACACCTTCGAATCGTTCGCGTATTATGCGCCGCTCGCAATTTCTATGCCGCGAGCGCTCACCGAAATGAGAGCTCGCTCGCTCCTGCGAAATCAACGCATTGTGGGGGAGGAGGAGGGGAAGTGTATAGAGGGCTTTGAATATCAAGTAACGTGTAGTTACACGCGCCCGGTAATCGCTATATTTCGCGGACGGAGAGAAGGACTATATTTACCCGCCGCACATGGTGTGAGTATTTGGGCGAGCGAGTTGAGGACTGGATGTATCGACGTAGTAGATGGGTTTGGCGACTATGAGGAGTGAGATTAAGACGGAGAGAGTGGAGTCTTTATCTGGAGATGATGGAAACAATTTAGTTGTTTTAATTAAGAGTTATTCCATAAGTTTATGTAATAACAATGATTATTTTTGAATTTGAATGGCTATTATTAACAAATAAGTAGGTTGATTTCGATAGGTATAATAGCAAATTTTTAGATAAAAGACAATTTAATTTCCAATGCGAAAATACGCAAACATCTTCTTGTAATGAATATCTAAATATTATATTTTATCTAATATTAGATTTTAACTCAGCGAAGCGAGTGTGTTTATATTCGACCGCTAAATTAATATCTATGAAATACCATATGAATACTGAATGTATCTAGTTCGAGTAACGTTATTGAAAATTTTAACTCTAATTCGTAATCTAAAATAAACATGAGATTAAATAGTTTTACAAATTAAAAAGTACAGGACACTACAATTACGCAGTGCTTTAGGATGCATTCGAGGTTAAAGTGGATTGTAAATAAACGATTCTTTCTCGCAGTACGACTACACAAAAAACTCATTTAACTCAGAATTAAACTTAATTTTGGCCACTTTTAATTTCACCTATTTCGGTGACTAATAAAAGAGGTCATTAAGGTGGTTCCCTGGGTAAGAGAGAGACAGACAGCTTTGAGCGAGAGAGATAGAGAGTGCACACTGGCGCGTTGAGCGTACATAACCCTCGAAATATATCAAGTTCTGCGAAAGCGATATTTTTAAAAAGCTCTATTTTAATAATGAAACGATGAATCTACTTCATTCTTGCGCGAAAACATTCTTTATTATATATTCTATGTGTACATGAAATTCCAAGGCTGACTTGAATCTCGTTGCTTAGATATTGTTGTAAACAGATACATAACGCGACAATTTCGATATATATAGATATATCTCCCATGTAATCCGTGTAACTTTACACAGCAATTACTCAGAAGCTAAACGATAAAATGCTATGAAATTTGGATATGACATTCGTTATGTCTTTATTGACCTACGTGTGTAATTTCAAGTATGTGTTGAATCAACTCTGATCTCCAGGGAATCGCCTTAATCAAAAATTTTCAGCAGGCGCGGCGCAATGCACGCTACCCTTTAATTTGACAGCGTTCTTTCATTAGTATTCCTTTATAACGGGTAATTTGAGGGAATATCTAATTCAAAGCAGAAACAGGTGGTAATCCCGGCTAAATTATTCAATGAAAGATCTTGGCTCGCGCTGCCAAAGACTTTGCTTATTCAGACAGTTGCCAAAGCTATTCTTTATTCCGGTCAAAATAATGCTCCGGATTAAGCGCCCAGCGCACGGCTTTCCGCCTGTTTCGTCAATATTTTAAGAAAGCCGCGTCTCTGGGATGCAAATCGAGATTAGTGGAGTACTTTGAATGTTGGAGAATTGTTTAGAGAAGTCGAAAAAGTTTGCTTGACGATTTAAAAGCTTGTACAAGTTGTGAAAAAATTTTTCTTGCATTTATAGTAATTTATTTTAAAATCAAATTCTGCTTTAAAATCGAACAAAAAAAAAAACATTAAGGTTGTTGACGTAAACGTTTATATTTTACTCAAATAACATATCACTTTCACGATACAAAAAAAAATTGTCAGATACCAAAACTTCACAGCACACACAGCTGCACGATCGAATCGGTTAATAGTAATTGACGGCCGCGTATTTCTTTAGTCAGGCTTTCAAAAAGCGTACAGGCATAACCACGCGCGCGTGAGCCTGCAAATTCGATGACGTCTGTTGTCGGTCAATTTAATAGCTTTCAATCGGGGCACCACTCCTCGAAACACGCGGCTAAAGAGGCAGCAACGACAACGTTGCAGTGAAATAGTCAAAGACTGTCAGCCGTGTAATCAACGAGTAAAGTGCACGTTCATTTTCCGACAAGTAAATTGCTAATTACCGCGAATATAACGAATCATAAATAGCCTTTGAGAATAAATCACCTCGCTTCGGAAAATTCATTACGCTGCCTTCACGCGCGTGCGCGCTCCTGGCGCCAGTACATAAAATGTTGTAAACTCGCTTTGCTAAATCAATTGTTTTACAAAATTTTGACATAACTTTGTGTTACTGACATAATTCCATGCATATTTAAACATATAGGACAACACGTGTTGAAAAAAAAAGAAAAAAAAATAATTAACGAACTCGCGCCAAATCGCTCCGGAAGAATAAATTTTCATACGCCTCGGAAAGAAACACAAAGTTCCCCAGCGCTTTCCCGGCCATTATAAAAACTCAATTTATAGGCGGTTTCATTTACCCTCACTTAGCCTGACTTACACGACCACAGGTACACATACCCACCTCCGCGTTCAGATTAATTGCACCTCTTGCCAGTCCGCTCGCGCTCACTCAGCCAGCACTGTACAATACGTCACACCCATACGTAGACCCACACAAACACATGCACACACACACACACACACTCACCTCGTCGTAGATGAAGCTGTCGATCTCCTCGAGGGGCCTCCCGTAGAGCGTCGAGGGGAAGGGCTCAAACTTGTTGGGCAGTACGCCACCGTCCTCGACGGATTTCTTGCGCTTCGGCTGAAAGCCGTAGTCCCGCACCAGCTGCACATGTCTATTCTCCAGCCTATCAAGGCTGGCCTTCGTGAATGGTTTAACCTGATGCTTGGCTACTGGTCGTCCACTTGCCGCGTACTTCGACGATGGGGTCGTGACTTCGCCACGGAGTTGGCGACACCTCAGCTCCTGCAACTCGTCCAGGTCGTCGGCGAGCTCGTCGTCGGCCGCGTCGTCGCCACCTTCAGCCTCGTGTGGCTCGTCAGCGAGTTCGTCGTCGGGCGGCTGATGGGTCTGAGGTGTGCCGATGCCGTCAACCTGAATCTCGGCGGAGCCGCTGTCACCTGTACCCGAGTCCGCGGAGACACCCGCGGTGCCAGCCAATGGTGGTCTGAGCCTGGCACCACCCGACGGTTGGTTACGGCCTGCCGACTGTCTGCTAGTACCGGGACTCGCGTCGTGCTCCAGCGCTGGGCCTGGAGCATTGTTTGAAATATCCTCGGCGATGATCTCGTCGTCGTCCCGGCTCTGGGATCGGCTGGCAGATCGGGTGCACTTGGCGAACAGCATGGGCGCCGGCTCCTCGTCATCGTCGTCGCTGTGTCTCCGACTATCGGCTGGCTGACTGGGCACCTCAACGGACACGGCGACCGTGTCTGGCTGCTGCTGCGCGACATCCTCCACAAATACATTGTTCTGTTGCTCGGATTGTTGCTGCCGCTGCTGCTGCTGTTGCTGTGGAGCTGGCGTTGGCTGGATCGCTGGCCTGGCAGGTAACGGTGGCAAGGGTCTTGGGCCAATGGGTGGATGAGGCGCGCGAACGCGGCCCCGTGGCTGCCTCACCTGAGGTGTGCGGGGTGGCACAGGCGGCGGTACCACAAGCTGTGACTCCTGGGGCAGATTCTGCAGACTACCCGTGAGCCGTGGCTCCAAGGTCTGCTGCCGCGGCAGAACGCCGACGACCTGGGGCCGGTTTCCGAAGCCGTTGTCCTCGGAGCTGCCGCTCGAGCGGCCGGGACTGCGGGGATCTCTCGGTCCCTCGGGCCCAGCGGCTCTACGCGATGTCATTGGTCAGGTGCCCGTGCCTGCTTCGTCGACTCTGCTTGTCCCAGCTGCTGCTCTGCCTTGATCTGTTTCTTCGTCGTCGTCGTCGTCGTCGTCTCGGTTGTCAGTTGTCGGAGCCGCTGCCTCATCATAGCTCGGCCTGTCGCGCTGCGCTACCTCGTCGTCCTCCCCACCGCCGGCTGGATCCAGCTCACGTGGCGCCCGGTGCATCGGACTCAGCTGGGACACCTGGCGTCAGAGTCGCCCGTTTAGCGACGGTGATTATCCGATCCTCTGTGTAAGTATCGACCATCGCCACTCGGAAACTCTCTCTGTCTACCTTTCTCTCTCTGCCTCTGTCTCTCTTCTTCCACTTCGTTTGCTCCCGGTCGCTCGAGAGAAACTTGCTACTCCTTCCAATTAAGCTTCAGAGTCTCCTCTCTATCTCTATCTCTCTTCTCCGGGAAGTAAGAGCGTACGCGGAATTCTTCTTGCCTCTGGCATTCTTCTCGCTGTCTCCCTCTCTTACTCAGACAGAGGTCGTGTGGAGAATAGAAGAAAGCACAGTGTACTAAAGTATCACGGTAAAAGTCGAAAACTCTCTTCTTCTTCTTCTTCTTCGCTTCCCCAACTACACCGGCTACTTCGTAATATAACAATATACATGTACATACATAGAGTAGTAAGTGTGTGTTTTTGTGTGAGTAACGCGAACAAGCAATCGCGCGCTCGCTACCTCTATATACTATATCAGAAAAAACTTTGAAAACTACGGAGTCACAGTCATCGGATGAGCATGGCCTTATTAACGGGACATCGCCTCTTTCTTTCTCTCTCTCCTTACTTCTCTTCCTTATTATAACTCTTATTAAAATTCTACGACGGCCCAGTAGCACCGCTATGATAATAACATCTAAGTCGTGGAGAGCCTTTGGTCTCCTCTTCCTCCCTCATGTTCCTCTCCAGCCCGTCGTGCCTCTTCCGCTCTCCACTGCCGAGTCGCCGCGACAACAACAACGTTCTTCTTATTTCTTTCCCAGCAGCAGTAGTAGCGGTGCTGGCAGCAGCGCCTCATGGCCGTTGTTGTTGGCCCCACGGAGATCATCTGGCGGGTGGGCAGCTGCCGCGGCGGCCTCCTCGCCCGCCTCGCGCCGAGGCGGCGCGCCGCCGGGCTACGATGCACATAATACTTTTTTATGTATATTCGTATGGATTATCACCACAAGCTTCAAAGCTCGCTGCGGTTTTCTCGATCGTATCGTATCACACACGCGCTCGCGCACTATATATATAGATATATATCTACGATGAGGGACTACTGGTATAATACACCCGTTATCGTACGCGTGAGTATACAAGGTCCGCACTATTCTTCTTCTTCGTGTTGTCGTTTTCGTCGTCGTCGTCGGCCACCCTGTTGGAAGAACACACGCAGATCGTAATACACCTGTTGGAGGAGAGGGAGAGGTACGGGAAGGAAAATTCTTTCGGGACTAGAGCGCAAGCACGCCCGCACAACCCGGTATATAAATAAGCCGTAGCTTTCACGAAAATCCCAACGATAAACTTGCGCACGTTACTTATGCATTCCTCGGGGAGTGGGAAAAAGACTTCCGCGCTGACTTTATCTCGGTCCTGACCAGCACAACATGCCTTCCCTTGGGTATTCGCGCTCGACCCTTTCTCAACCTCAACTTAAACGATCCTATTAATCCCATTAGATTCACAACTCCTTACTCTTATACATCATCACTTTAATCATTTCGACACCGCGTGTCAGTGCACCCGCGTGCTTGCCTGACAACAACAACAACAACAATAACAAGCTACTTTGAGGAAGGATCACAGAGCATACGGACGGAGAGCGATAAAAAAGGAAAACAAGCTGCAGCGGTGCGCGCACGGCAGCGCAGCCCGCTCTCCCGACTCCACCAACCCGGCCAGCCAGGTACCGGTGGCGGCACAGCGCCCGCTTGCTCGAATCGATCGGCTGCACGGGGCAAGCGAACAAGCGAGCCCGAGACGCGAAAAACACGAGGAGAATGCACTCTCGCGCGCGGGCGGACGGGCGGTTGTTCACCAGGAGAGAAAGAGCGCGGCCCCCGCGCACGCTTGGAAGCTCTTGTACACTGATACTACTACTGAGGCTTCGTTACCGGGTTACGCGTGTGTTTCACAAAATGCTGCCAGGACGTGAATTTTAATATTTTACGTAGGTTCAGGTTTATCGTCGCAGGTATAGGGGAGGGAGAGTTAAGGTTTGCCCTCCCTTAGGTGCAATGATCTGCTAACCCCGGTATAGGACAGCGGTGGTGGGGGTGAGGAACCTGATGGAGTGGGGGTAACTGAAGGGTCAGGAGAGGGAGAGAGCCCCTGCTACCCTCTCTCTCTCAACGGAAAACGCGCGCGAGCGCTTACGGGAAATCACGGGCGTCTCTCGCGAGAGCTCTGGCGGCACTGGCCGCCAGAGAGAGAGAGCACCGTCACCACCACCGCCGCCGCTGCTGCCGCTGCTACGGGGGTGGTGTGTGCGCGCGGAGCTTGTGCGCGCCCGCGCGTATCGAACCACCGCCGCCGCCACTGCCGCCAGTTTGCCTGCCGCGTATACTCCCTCCCCGGCGCAAGTCCACCTGCGTTCGCCACCCCACCCTACATAGTGTTGGAAGGAGGGGGGCAGAGAGGTAGAGGTGTTTCTGAGAGAGAAAGGTGAGGATGCTGGGGGTATGAGGAAGGGGATAGCAGTGGGTTATGGGAGCATTGGGGTTACGGGGTAAAGGAAGGTGCAAATGAAGGGTTGCAGACGATGAGATGTATTTGATTGTACTTATGTAGTCGAGGGATTGTTGAAAATCGCAGTGTGAGTATAATGTTTGACGAAATGATCTAACATATACACTTATAAAAGCTACAATTTGTTCTTTTTTCCCAGCAATAAACACATCTTTTTCGAGAATACGGATGTTTTATGAATATAAATAAAAATATAGGATTTTGTATCTGGAATATGAATTAGGTGTCTGTAGTAATTTTCTTATTGTGTTTTCTGTTATTTTAAAAAGTGGTATAATTTATAAATGCTCTACTTAATTTCATTTCAAATTTCATTTCAATTTTTCAATTTTTTGGTGCCCACAGGAAAATGGGCATTAGTATGCTTGTCGTAATTATAAATCCGGAAGCTATATTTTATTCAGCATTTATATTTTATAAAGTTTTCTTTCAACAGAAGCAAGTTCTTGACACTACGTAAAATGAGAATTCATTTTAAAAACCTTCATTAAAAATATGTTTCTGTCCCTGCTAAACTTTGGCAAAATTAATTCGCTCGTACACAATGAGAACCATTCCGTTTAGCTCATGAGTTTGTGCGAAAACTCAGCACCATCCTCACTCTCTTCGAAGCTTCTGGATTTCGATATAAAGCGCTAGCAACGCAGCCACCTCAGGCTTTAATGCGTTGCTCGATAAACCTGTTAACGCTGTCTTAAGTCTCTAGACAGCCGTTCATCCGGAAATTATGATTATCGTGAAATTCGGGGAGGAGAAGAACAGTTACAGCAGTGGTTATGAATTGCGAAAGATTATTATTACGAGCCAAGGGGATTTGAACGCTGAAAAGCGTTATGAGCTTGAAATACTACGGTTGGAAATGTCGAATTTGTAATAGCAGTTGGAGCAGGTTATAACGTCGTTGCGAGAAATCGATATTTTTGAGGAACTTTCATGGCTTGTGTTTGATATGATTTATGATGGATTTTGAATATAAAGATAAAATAAAATAAAAATTTTAAACAAATATTCATTTTCATAACTTAACGCAATGTTGTTTTGTCATTTTCCATATAATTAATTTTCCATTTTATCTAGAATACATATACAGCATAAAGCTGCATTATATACACAGCAAAGTTAACCCAATATTCATTGTTTTCAGTTACGACAGTTCCTCATAACAGCTAATGCCATATTTAACAAAGTCAACCCTCCATTCCTCCGAAAATTCTCCACCACCTTTCCGAATTATTACTTCCACGATTGACCTCTCGAAAACCGAGTGACACGTAACCCCACCCTGCTCTCTCTCTTATCACGAAATTTCACCCTCGCTCTAAATTTCTCCGCGGCACACGATCCTCTTCCCTTGCCCCCCGAAAAACTACTCTTTTCCCTCCTATGATTTTCGACACGCGAGCGTCGGTGGGGCGGCGAGAAATTAAAAGCTGACCCGCCGCGGGTAAACAGAGCAAGCACGCGCGCGTGCAGGTGTGTAACGCCGTCTACGTCGTCCCGTCCAGCGAAATAATCAAACAGGCAAAGTTGCGCGCGACTCGAATAATTCATCGTGCTTTTTCGAGCGCACTATACACACGGGGAGCGGGGAGCTCGCGCGCACGTAAACTTCGGATGGCGTAAATTCCGCGGAGACGAAGGCCGACTCTCCCGGGCGATTGTTTCGTTAAATTGAATCTCGGGATGTCTCGCGTAGGAGTAGTGGAGAAGAGAGTGAGACAGGATGTTGCTGCGCGATAGGATTTTTGATCGTCGTGGGAGGAATATCTTTTGTTTTGTGGGATTTCTTTTTTTGAGTTGGTCGCTGAATGTAATGAATTTTGGTTAATTAATCATTAAATGGGAAAGAGGGATATTATTATGGTGTAGGTAATTGATGTACAATGCATTTCTAAGGATTCAATTAATTATTATAATTTAAGAGACCGAATTTATACCCCATGTAATTTATTTGCCTGTGGCAGCGGGTACAAATATTAATTAAAGCACATTACTCGTGATTTTCGAATATGACTGTGTGTGTCTCGCGCGTATGCAATATATAATTTACGGCTTTATACTACCACCAACAATTACATAATATCCCAGAATATATATTTATACCGAAAACATAAATTACAAAATAAATTTTTAATACTATATAAAACATACTAATTCAATCACCTCCTTCTCCTCCACCCCAAAAACGAAAAACTTCATAAAAAGCAACCTTGAAATAAAATCCTACCGACAAGTCATTCTGCAACTTGTCACGTAAAGCCTCTTAAACCCGAGCTAACAACCACTCTGTTGATCGGCCAAGCCTCATCAGCGCGCCGTTGTACATATGTAACGGTGGTGGCGAGGTAAGCAAGCAGATTTCATAGCAACCCGCAGCCATTACGGTCCAAAGCACATTACCCGGCGACTGAGCGTTATTGCGTCTCTCTCGCGCGTGCACAGCCGTTCGTCAGCGCGCTAAGCTGTTTTCAATGTATCTCATTACGCGAGCGGCGTGCGGTGTAAGGCGCGAGATAAGAAGATTCGTTGCGAAAAGGAGGAGAAAGGTAAACAGTTTGCTACAGCGCGGGGAAATAGATTGAAAGTTTTGCGAAGGAATGCAGCTGACGGCGGAGTAAATAGCGTACTAATACTGCTGTTGGTGGACAACGTCGCGTATTCGTCCGAGATTAATTAGTTTTGCGTTTTTTGCTGGGGGGTGGTTGGGGTGAAGTCTCGTGATGAATTTTGTAATCACTTGTAATGCATATATGAAAAACCTTAGTTTGCAAATTGGTTTTCTGTTCGCGCTATTACATAATTTTAATTGTTTGCATTGTGTAATATAATCGATTCTTGTTATTTATAATTTTTAATGACGATTCTAAAAGAACATTATATTTGAAAGCAACTATTGTGTTCATAATAAGTCAACAATACTTAAGACGTATTTAAACTGAAGTTCAAGGAAAACTAGTATTGTGAAGTGCCGAGCACTCGAAGGTAGCAGTAAGATTCTTGGAGAATGCAGCATTCTGAAACAAAACGAGATATTGATGTTTGTAAGACTATTGTCAATCTCTCAGTATTTATGTATTTTTATCTTTTCGACGCATAAATTAATTTTATTAATGAACATTCAATTATTTATTCAATGGAAAATCATATAAACAATTGTCATAAATTATTGAATATCGGATACTGTGACTAACAGGAAATCGAGGATCATAGGTCGACTAGATGTAACTCTAGTTCATCCGATTACCGCTATGTGGCGTCTCGATAGGCGCTACTCGTGATAGAAATCAGCCATCGTCAATATAAATATGCCTCAGGCACGTAACTCAGTCCGGTCGTGCCTTATAGCTGTAAGTTATGGGGAAGACTCGTATGTCATAAATTTTTGAACGGGGAAGTCAACTACTTGCGATGCGTTTTATATGAATAGTTTTGTAAAGTTGACATCCCCACATTATTATTTTCAAACAATTAGTACATTTCGACACTGGTGCGGAAGGTGATGATTTACTTCCGCACTCGTTTCGAACGGTATTTTATACCACGAGAGCCGAAAAATCATACCAAAGTTGTGATTTTGAGGTTAGAGTGGTATAAATACTATTATTAATCAATCATTGCCTTATTTATTGTGAATTTCATTATTAATTAAGCAATGAATTTCCTACAGCCCTAATACACTGAGAGAAATGTAGGAAAATTTACTATAAATGTAAGAGAAATACTATACATTATATAGGAACTTTGGGACAGACTTGAATTATCATAAAATTTACTACAATTTATAGTAAAAATTGCTATATATATAGTAAAAATTACTCAAAACATAGGAGTTTTTACTATAAATTGTAGTAAATTTTATGATAAATTGAGTTTGCCCCACGATTACTATAAATATAGTAATTTTTCCTAACCCATTTTTCTCCATGAAGAAATCATGTAAATAACATTATTGCCAGCGATAAAACACTGTTTACAAGTTGTACCCAATTCTTTTTACCATCTCCTTCCCATTACCTTACATCGACATCATATTTCACGGAGACTCTCCTCATTTCTGAACCATAAAATATAACTTTTTTATTCATCTACTCTTCTATACACCCCAAACCTCGTTATACGCACATCTCCATTCCCGTTTAGACTCTAATAAAGCACACACACATATACACACACACAAACGCGCGCACAGGCGTCCTCGTAACATATATACTCATGGGTGCAATAAATAGACGGAGGTGGGTCTACCACATCATAAAATATATCTCTATGATAATCCGGCGATTCCTCGGCCATTACCTCGCCAAACCACGCATCAACATTCTCTCTCTATCTCTCCCTCCCTCGATCCCTAAATTTTTCATACGACCGATCGCTCATACCTCCATCAATCATTCAGCGCAAAAACTCTCACCCGGAAAAAAGAGAAACCCAACTCACCTATTAACTCGGCAGCCGAGTGACAGGCGCGAAGAAGACCCTGATATATTCTCGATGACATCCTGATTCAATCTATATTCGACAAACCTCACCAGCAGCAGCTCTCCCCCTCCTTTTCACCTACAAATGACGTCGCGTCACCCAAGACACCGCCTGTGTCTGTATACCGTAAGGTCGTCGTTTCTCCCCTCGTTGTAACGCGCGGAGGGAGTAGAGAGGAGGGACCGATTCGCCAACTGTTGAACGAGATAAACGGCCCGGCGACCCTCGCGGCTTGCTTACATGACACCGGGATGAGACTCTCGATCGCCGCGCCGTTGTTGCTTCTCCATCCCCGGAGAGAAGGAGGTGACTCAGCAGAATCTTTTGGAGGGTGAGTGCTGCGAGGACAGGAGAAGGTTGTTAATGCAGTAGTTCGAAGGGTGAAGAGAGGGAGAGAGAGAGATTCGGCGCGATGGATTGCGGCGGGTAGGGCTTGAATTATGAAGGGGTTAATCAAGCGGGCTCCTGAATATTTTCGGCTGTAGTGGCGGCGACGGCGACGACGGCATCGGTTGTCGTCGCCGTCGTTGGTTTGCACTTTGGTGCCGGCCGGTGTTTGGGTGTTTTGGCTGATTTTTTAATTGGGTGCTGAGAGAGGATGAGAGTGCGGTTTTTGAAAGACGGAGGTGAGAAGGGTTCGGCAAAAGTGTGTTAAGTTTTTATGGAGGGATTGAGTGGATCGCATTTCGTGTGATTTGGGAATGATTTGTTTATAACGGGGTATTGGCAGAGTTTAAGACTGTTTTATTTATATATTATTTATATGGGGCAAACATGACTGATAATTTATTACGTATTAATGATAGGCATTATATAATACAGTAAAGTATTGTGTATTATTAATTATACATAAATATACAGTGCAAATAATCACAAAGTTTTTAAACGAATACAAGCACGAATTGAATGTTTGAATAATTATACGTACTAATATAAGATTATTTAAGTAAATATTTATGGTTGTTATTTGAATATTTCATTTGAAATTCTTTTACTAAAGATTATTTCAGCCAAAAGAACATTATTTGATATTTCAGGTTTACTCCTGTCTATATTATTGGCAGTATTTTGCTTTACGCGCGCCAGATCTGAACGTGATAGCTTTGTTATAGCTTCAAATTTATCTTTGTCGCAAATTTCGAAAATACGGTTTCAAGTGAAACCGCTTTGAAGTTTCAACTAGATATTGCACGCTTCTATGCGTCGTTTCTTTTGAGAGAACGTAACCTCTTCAATTCTTGGAATTCCAATTGAAATTGTTCGTAGCGTATTTCGAGGTAAGATACTTTAATCTTACAGGATATTTATAATATTTCTTTTGTATGATTTCAAAGTAATCCTATATACAAAATTCAATTTTCTAATACGAAAATCAATATATTTTTCATTATCTTAAAGAAATCCAGACTTATAACTGACAGTTTTTTATGATTCACATTTCTTCAGAAGAATAACAAACCGCATTTTAATTATACCTATCATCGAATTCTTCAATACAAACCACCACGACCCTTTTCACCCAGAGAACATTCGACGGCCAAAACACCCAGAATTCGATCACATAAACCAAAACATCCCGAGCCGTAAACCCTTCAAAAATCTCACCCCTAACATCTCTCGCCCGCACATCCCATAAAATAACAAAACAATCTCACCTTCTCCTCACCCTTCCTCCACCTCCCAGCCTTCTTCCGTTTCATCGGATCGAAGTTCAACCGCCCCGTTCTCTCGCCGCGAAAATCCTCGCCGCTATTACCATTCTCCCCATCTCTCCCTCTCCTACCTTCGAACTTTTAATATCCAAACTCGTCCCTCCCGGCGGCAGGGGCCGTAAAGAGAAAGCTCACCCCTCAGCGACTTATTTTAACGATTCTGGCGGTACTGCACCGCACAAAGAGTAACGAAGAGACAGAGAGAGCGAGAGAGCGAGAGAGAGAGAGAGAGGTGAGACTACAGAATCGCTTCTGCAGCTCGCGCGCGCTCCGTTCCTTCCGCCGTCCCATTAACCCAGTATTTTTCTACTTCACTGTCAGCGCTCGCTCGCTCGCTTGCGCTCTCTTTTTTCCGCCTCCGTGCTTTTTCTTCCGCGCGCGAAGTATGTGCAAAATAGTTCATTACGCGAGTGAGAGAAAGGCACAAACAATTCGATTAAAGACGGATCGACGGCAAGAGAGAGGGAGAGATAGAAGGGAGTGGTTTGACTTCTTGCTCTTTGAAACACGCTCTTTAGGAGATGTTGCAGCAACTCGTGCGTTACCGTATACTGCCGCGGTGGCGAATGCAAAATGCGCGCGCACGCGCGCCTAATTTACCCAGATGGCGAAGTTCGAATGCACTTGAAATTGGATTTGCTTTATGTCGCGTTTTTATTTCTCGTCGTAAACTGTATAGTCTCATTACAATGATTGTATATATGTATACGTGAGCTCAAAGTTCAAAGTAGCGCGTTATGTTTTTACACGTATATTCCGAATGAAGAACTTTACTTAGCGAGTAGAAAAAGGCTATTTCCCAACAAACTAAAACTATAACTCTAAGCCCGGTCTAATTAACCCACCTAAAATTAACATATCCATAGCCTCCGAAAAGGGGGAAAAAAAATTCCACTCCTCTCTTGCTTCGGTTGAATGAACGGCTACCACGCGACATTCGTCTTCCGTACACCAAACACCGATTAGCCGCAGGCATCGAGTAAGTGCCCGGGCAAATCGCGAAGCGCACGCAGTTTACGCGGATGCATTAAGCGCACGCGCGCGCGTGTGTGTGTACATCGTGAGCACGCGACGCGCTTTAATGGCCGCTTTTAATCAACCTTGTTTCCATATATCACTCGAGCACTTATCCCCTCGCCTTGCGTATCTATTCCGAATCTTTGGCGTAAGCTACTCATTTGGTTACGTGTGTTTTTTTATCGGGATGGTCTTTGTCGCTCCCCTGGACTTACAAACCGGGAAGTTTCTATACTGTAAGCGTTGGTTGGTGGACACCCCTAATTAAGCGACCAGATATGCAGCGTTCGCGTCGGCTCGAAGGAATTTATTTGGTTATATTGCGACTGGTTGTGTACTCAATTACGTTAATTAATTATGGCGATTAAACATACATCTATAAATCATTTTTCCGTATATCCACTGCTAAAGTATTCTTTCTAGTCTCTCTCTCTCTCTCTCTCTCTCTCTACGAAAATATTTTATGGCCGTTAATACGTACAAGACGCTGACCATTGCAAAGCCGAGTTACCTCGTCCCGTTTTTCGCTGAACTAAACGCCGAAGTTAGAAGATCGAATCGTGCGCTTACAGTGACAGCATCGTCATCCTTTGCTATCCCAACTGCGGCGACTACTACCTATAATCTTTCTTTCAGTATCCAAGCGATGAAGCTCTTGGATTCTCTCCCATGTTCCATTAAACTAGAACCATCGGTCCAATCGTTTAAAAGTGCAGTTTTTAAATACCTACTGGGATGTACTAGCGATATTTCTGATGACTGATGTAACTGGGTTGCGTGCGCTTTAATTACATAATGTTGTGCCTAAAATGTTTTGTACTAAACGCATGACTAATTTTGTTACCAAATTCTGTTTTCTATTATTTGCATAATTTAGTTTACTTTTGCTACGTGTCTAACTGATCGATTTGTCAGCAACCTCACCGATATTATATTATACTTGTGATAAATTTATCTTTTTTGAGTTATTGTTTTACCATGTAATTTTATAACTTGTTGTAATCTTTATTTGTAAGGCGATATACGGTCCAATGGGACCTTATCGATAATAAACAGTTTAAATCAAATCTCTCTCTCTCTCCCTCCCTCTTTCTTTTTCTCTCTATCACTCTTTATCTCTCTCTCGTTCTAAATTTTAACATCATTTCATTAATCTCTGTTTGTTCTCTAATCGCATTTTAGTTTTAGCATTTATCATCTAGGTAAATGTCCTCGCTCGGTAATTTCATCCCCAGCACCTTCGTTCGACCAGCAGTCATTCGGGAGCTCATTATGAAAATGAAGCTTATAATTATAATTACATCGTAGCGTCTTGCGCGGTTCCGCCGAAGAATTCCAATTACTTATAATACAAACAAGATGGCGAATACAGGGACGACGACGACGTACTGGGGCAATAAGAGAAAACAATATCCCTTTATCTGCGCATGTTAATCTTAACCTCCTTAGCTCTCTTTTCGAGCATCTCTTTCCCTGCCCATCCAATCTTACTTTCCAACTCCCTCTTCCGGTCCCTCTCTCTGTTCCTCCCATTCCGAGTGAATCAATTTTTTTTTAATTTTCCCGTCCGCCTTTATTTCGGCCACTCGTCGTCGCATTATGCCTATACACCCCACTTTACTTTTCCTCTCTCTCTCTCTCCCTCTCTCTCTCTCTCTCTCTCTCTCTCTCTCTCTCTCTCTCTCTCTCTCTTAGTATAATTTCACCTTCTCTTTCCGGCACAGGGGCTTTTCCAGGCCGGCGGCGCGTGTCGCCGCGCGGTTATTTTGTTATTCCACGCGAGGTGCGCGTGTGCGCTATTATTTTCGACAGGCGCGTGCCGAATGAATTAGGAAAGTGCGATGGATTCCACGTAGGCGACGCGATTTATGGCGGATGTATATAGCAGTAGCACGTACTACGCTCTAGATGCCTCGTAGCACCCAGTGCGCGAGAAACTGTTTGCTTTCGGGTCTCTCTCTCTCTCTCTCTCTCTCTCTC
Source organism: Torymus aiolomorphi (assembly GCA_036365515.1). Taxonomy (NCBI): domain Eukaryota; kingdom Metazoa; phylum Arthropoda; class Insecta; order Hymenoptera; family Torymidae; genus Torymus; species Torymus aiolomorphi. Next base: position 148,135,064 of record CM070877.1, read on the forward strand.
TCTCTCTCTCTCTCTCTCTCTCTCTCTCTCTCTCTCTCTCTCTCTCTCTCTCTCTCTCTGTCTGCCCCGCGGCTGATGGTCGAGGGTTGTTGAGGGAAAAAGGCTAGCGAGTCTCGGTATCTTTCATCTTGATAGCAAGCAAGCAAGCAAGCGCGCGAGCACTCGGTATGTGTCAAATAATACCGGCCCGGTGTGCCGTAATTATTCGAAATTAATTTTTATTTTTGGCTACGTTGATAATGGAGTTTCTAGATAACGAGTTTCCTCTGGCGGGGGTGGATTTTATTTATGGGCCTGATTCAAGTTTCTCGTATTGTTTGTAATGATTTTCCAGGAATTATATTTTTCATTTATAATCGTATAATATGAGTATTATTAAAATTTCCATTGTTTTGTAATGTTTCATTATTTTCTTGGTTTCACTATATTATTATTGAAATTCAATACAAAAATACATTCCACGAATAATTTTAACGAACAGCTATTCATTAAACATTTCCACTGAATATTCAAATTTTTTAAATTGACAGCAATAATTCTAAATTTGCAAAATTCTCTATAATCAAAACTTCCTCTATTTTTCAATATAACAGCCGACCAAAATTCATTTTTTCTTTCCAACTCCACCACATTTTCACGAGCGAAAAATATTTACGAGCCTGCAACCCTGAAAATAATCTGCCTCTCTGAACTTTCCACTCATCCCTCTCTCCCACACAGCTATACGTACAGCAGCAGCAGCAGCACAGAGCCGAAACGCGCATCGATCCGCCAGAGCCCAGTACACATACACACACATATGCCCACAGGCTGTAGAGACGCAACTTCCAAGTTCGAGGTCCACGCGGCCGGGCGGCCTGCACTATTGCACACTGCACACGTGTGCATATAAGCGCCACGGCGGCGCCTCGGTGACTTGAGAGACTATTCGCGCGTAGAGAGCTGTGAGAGGACGACTATATGTACATATGCAGAGTCTCTTCGCTGGATGGAAGAGGTATTATAGGTATATTCATCGGAAAAGCTGCTGCAAACACATCTGGACGCCTATTACAAGAAGGAGCGTACATGTTTCGACCTCGTCAAGGGGTTAAAGTTTGGCTGTATAATGTAAATTGAACTGCTGTGTGTATAAAGATCAACGTTTTTGGTACTTCGGGGGATACGTTTGTTCTACATGTGCGTAGATGATTTATTGACTTTAATGGGTTACAGGGATCGGAGCAATATTTATGGCTGCTTGCGAATAGTTTAATATTGTAAATTGCAATTCGAATGATTTACATGGTGGTAAATTGTATTCCAACTGATGCTTACGACCAAACAAATCGAAATATAAAGTCTATTTTAATAATCCACATTTAAATTTACATTCGCAGATCATCAAAACAACCCACAATTTCGATTCTCCGAAACCGAAACCAATACGACCTTTCCACCATCGTACCCTCTCTGACTCCTCGACGCTCTTGCGTCGGGCTCTCTCGACCATAGCTAGCCCGCGAATCCTCAGGGGATGAAAGACGTCCGGCTTGTGTTGCTACTGCGGCTGCGGAATCGAGGTCGCCGCGGCGGACACAAACGACGGATGCACGCGCGCGCAGCTCCTTTATATACGCGCGGTTACGGCTCGTGTAATTACACGGCAGAAGCTCGCCGCGTGTGTACGTTTATTCGCGAGGATAAGAAAAGGGATTTTCGGGCTTTTTGAGGCCGAGGGAGAGGTGAGTATTGAGGTTTTTGAGGAGTGAATGGGTAAAAATAGCTTGGAGCTTTTTTGGGGGAGCTGAGGTTGTGGAAAAGTGTGGTGAGAGTTGCGGGTAGTTGGGTAGGATTGGGTAATGTGTTATAATGTATTGTTGTAGAGGCAATAAGGATATGAATTAATGATTCAATTGTTTAACGATTAATAATCATCGTTTTTCTCGTGGTAACTCGAGGAATGATGAAGCGCGTTTATCGGATGGTTGGATCTCGAGCAGATTTATATTTAATTAAAAGGCAAACATGCTTTATCATATTATATCTGATTTGCCCGGAGACAAGCGATTATTACTACTACGTAAAATACTAAATCAGCCGGATGTCAGACCATAATTTCTTGGTAAATAAGAACGTTCCTGATGATCATTATAAAAACAATGTGCATCTTACCTGACGCTTTTAACTTTTGGAAACTTTTTTTATGATGAGCATTAAAATTATCAAAAATAGATACCAAAATTATCGAAAATAGAAACTAAGTCACTTACTTCATCGCAGAACCAATCGTTTCCATTAAATTTCAAACTTCCTTCATTATTGGCATTGATAATTCTTTGCATTATATTTTTAGACTTAACTCGCAAACATCCAATTCACTAAAGTGTTAACTAAAAATATCAGTCTATAAAATATAAAAAGGTCTGTAAATAATTTAGAAGCTCCTCGGGAAATGAAACAGAATTTTAGAAAAGGGAAAGAGAGACCGGGAACGGCCAATCCACTGTAACTACATTCAGAAAAGTGATCTAATTTTCTGGACAAAATGAAATTTTCTTCTCTTATTCCGGCGTATTAAAATTAGAATAAAGAAGCATCTTTTTCGCTATGTAACTGTGTCAAGGGAGAATACGACTGCTTTGACCAATTTCATCGAATTACGCTCTCACTCCCGCAATCGTTTGAAACTCATGTAACCGTATTTCTTTAAAACACGAAAAACTCGTTTCAAAATCTTATGAAAAATTTTCCAATCAAAATTTAATCCTTAATATAACGCAGACTATCTCTCAAAAGAATCGAGAGATCTTAATACCTCCAACCCGTTAAACCGTACCTTCCCCTCCGAACCCTCATCCCGTTCTCTCTTCACTCTCAACCGCAGAGACAACCAGCCACCCTGCCTTGCATCCCGAAAAGTCAGAATCCCACCCACACGAGGCGATCCGGTCGCCCGCGTAAACAGACGTCGTCATCCCTCTCACTTTGTGTATTATGGAGATGCAGCTGTTGGTTTGGCCCCCGGTGTATGCGTGTGTTTGTGTGTGTGTGTGTGTGTATGTGTGTGTGTGTTATAGGTTGGTGAATTATTGCTCGCTCGTGACGGATTTTCCGAACGACGATGTGCGATTGGTGGTTAATAGTAATGGACGATTGTAGGAGCGAGGTTGCGATGTCTTTTTAGGTGGTATGCGAATGATTGAATGGGGCATTGATGTTTGATGATTGGGTGATAATGAATTTATCGAAGGTGAGTTATAACTTTAATAATGTGAATAATTAATTTTATCATTTAGCTGGTTATTTGTTGGTTGATGACGTGCAATTGAACCGAATATACACGAATCTATTTAAGCAACATTACGTGTGCGTCATCAAAGCCTGCGACCACATATCATTTTGACATTACAGAAACCATAACAGTGGCTACGACTGTTTGGACTATATTTTTGTAACAAAAAGATATTTTAAAAATTAAACTTTGAATTATTCCCATCATCGATATTAATCACCAATTATTTCATAATTGGAACCTCTTCACCGACTTCTTACGGCACTTCCATTAACGCTCGTATAATCCTCCTATATCCCTTTTACTCTGCGCCCCCTCGAACAACGGATATCACTTGAAGCCGCAAACCGGCCGTCCAAACTTTTCGTATTTATTATAATTTCGCAACGAGCGGGGCGACGCCGACGCTCCAGTGACATTCGGCGCAATAATTCTGGCAGGCGCCCAAGTAGTGGCGAGCCACGGCAGCGCTTCGAAGGCAAAACCTGCGCCAAAATTAACAGGTTAGAATTTCAACAGGTGAGAAAAAAAAGGAATCGCGTGCGGGGGGAGACACGAGCGCGCAACAGCGCCGCACTGAACTTTTCTGATTCTGTTCGACGAACTTTCCGGTCGCCCGTTGCAGGCGGAAAATCGGAAAATCGCCGACTTCCTCTTTCTCTCGCTTTCGTTTCCTCAAAAAAGCGGTCTTCGCACCTAATAAATCCTTCAGCCGTCCTGTTGGGTGGAAGGGAGTGAGGAAAGGAAGTATTTGAGTCTACTTTTCGCGCAGTTTGCCAGTCACGTGCGCGAGGAGAGAATGGGATGTATGTACGGAGGCAGTTATTACAGTCGGCGGGTGTAATGTATTGCCCGGATGTTTCTCGAAAAATAATTTTGTTCCTTGTATACGTATACCTAAATCAGTATATACGTTCGAAGATGTTTTTCGCGTGGATTAGGTGTATATAAAATGATTGCGAATATTATATTAATATTGTGCGTTAAAATAGTAAAGCTAAAATCTGTATATTAACATTAAAATTGAATAAAGATTAAATATTGCGATTAAAATAGTAATTACAGAGAATAGTGCAAGATTTAAGAACAAGTAAATTTTAATATTATAATATTAAACGTTTATGTAAATAATTTTGTGGAAAGCAACGAAGACTTTGCATGTATAATAATGCTGGAGTATACTACTAAAACAAATTATTTGTATTATAAAATTCTTCCATCAACCCTCGTAAAAATGTTAACCATAAGTTAGCTATTTTTGAGTTACCTTTATGGCTGAAAAAGCACATTGCTTATTATTTTATATAATTATGTACCAATCAGAAATAAATTATGGTATTTAAACTTCATAAAATGGGTGTTTTAAATAACAGTAAAATTTTTACATCAATCATATTACTTTTGTATCATGATTTTGGCTAAAAATGCTCGCATTTAATTAACGCGTTAACTGTAGAATAGATTTAATTTTCTACCAGAGAATTATTCCTCAAAAAAAAAAGAAAAAAACAGTTATATCCTAACCCATCACCGAAAAATCTTCAACCTCCAGCTACAACCATAACACTATAATTCAGCCTCCGACACTCAAAGATTCGTGCACACCTGCCCGCGCTTACATATACCTGCTTACTTGCTTTACCGAGAGAGAACGGGAGAACGGGAGAGAGAGAACGGGCACAGGGCGGCGTGCACGCGGCGGCACACACCGCACTGCGGCACTCGCACATCCATCCTCCCTCCTCTCTCTCTCTTTCGCCCCCCTTCCACACGTCTACGTCTACCTGCTGCCAGGCTACTCCTCCCCCCCCCCGCAGCGCGAGCGCGATGCAAATGCATAAATAACCCTATGCGCAGGCGCGTATATGCACGGTGGCGCTGAATTGAAATAAAGCCCTTTAAGCGAAGGCAGGCGCGCTCGCGCGAGTATAGTGCTGGCGGATTGAGAAATTCATTTAGTCGGGCGGCCGCGACGACGGGAGTCTTTCATTATTCACGGCTACGGCATGCGCGTCCAGAAGTGTGGATTTGTTGATATGCGAGTTGTGCGAATGTGTGAGGTAGTGGAGGTTTGTTTGTTTGCGGGACGTGGGGACAGGGTTTTCGAATTTTTGGGTAGAACAGCCGGGTGGAAGTTTACCGGGCGGCGAGTAGAGATGAATTGTTTGGAAAGTTGGTACTTACTGTTGATCAATATTTATGATTGTGAGTGTTGGAGTGAGTGAGTGTGTTTGCAGCGGGGAGAAAAAGTTTGATTTTGAATTTGAAATGTTGACCTATAGGCGAGGGCGATCGAAGAGAGGTAAAAATGAAAACGGAGGGTCGAGAGCGTGGTTTGCGTGTGAATGAAATTTGAATTGAGTGGGGGATGTGTCATCATTAGATTTTGAAAAGTTAACAACGTGCCTGGTATCTGTTAAAGTAGAATATCGATTCGAAATTAGTGTCTGCGTCCAGTTCCATATCTGTACCATACTACCAGTATCTTAACATTTTTATTTCCTAACTTTAGATTAACGAAGCTGTATATATTTTCATATAATCTGATCAAAAGAAACAGATAATATTAGAAAAAATTAAAACTAAACAGTACTTTATAATCTCGTTTAATTCGCCCCCACAAATCATACCAAACCTCAAAAATGCGAAACTTCCCATTAAGCCCGCGCAACCCATAAATATGTATCCAATCCCGCGAGGGCAATTCCTTTTTTCCAGTCCGTACAACCAGTCTACTATGTTTTTTCCGCCCTGTACACCCGTGGCAGCAACGTTGAAAAAAATTAAAAAATTGAAAAATTTTCCACTCCTCCGCAACTCTCTCACGTATAGCACGCACACACACACTTACGTGCCCACGCGTATGCGCGTAGCGATGTGTAAAAAAACGGGGCACACGCTCTCGTGTACGAAAGTGCAATATTTCCTCGTTGACCTTAAAAAAAAAGTTACAGACAGTGCATGTGCATATATACGCGTGCGCCTGCATTCGCTCTGCAACGAAGCAGAAAGAGCGCACGCGCGAGAGAGAAAGAAACTTCGGAGTTATTAATCACGTCCGTCTCGCTTCTTCTTCCTCTTCTACCTCTACCCTCGTCCACCCAGCTCTGATTTTCCATTCTTCGCCCTCACTGTATTTTTGCAGCGCCGCTGGTACCACCCACTTCCACTCACTTGTGCTACACGTGTATATGCATATACACACGCGAGTGTATATGTACAAGTCAGCCTTGGGTGTCGGATAAAAATCGCGTTTGACGGGCTCGTCCCTTTGAAAACAAAAATTCCGCGATTCTGTCCGCGCTCGGGCGGAATGGTTATCGAAATTCCGTTGACCCCGTTCTTTATGTGCCTGCCATGCGGTTTTTCCCCGCACACGTAAAACACACGTTACGGACATAAATTTTCTTTAACCTCCTCCTCTCCTCCTCCTCCTCTGCTTTGTTATTTCGTGTAAGCCGCATGATTTTTCGAGGCCGACGTAATTACGCGCGATTTCTCTCTATTCTAATGGAATGAGTGGGAGAGAAAGAGAGAAAGCATCGGTATAGATACGTATATTGTTTCGCGCGGATTTTGAGCGCGGAGGTGGATCTTAATCAACGCGCATTAATTGAAACAGAGAAAAGAGTGTCCGCTCTTCCGTGCACGTGGGTGCAATTTGATTATAAAATAATTTAGAAGATGCGTTTTTTAATTAAAAATCGCACTCGCCGAAATGAGGCGAGCGATTGGGATTAATATATACGGGGTGTATATGTTGGATAAAGTTACTGTTTTGGATATAAATTTTTAATTGGAATAAAAGTTATTTTCTCATTTTCTTTCAAGTATAGTTCAAAAGGCCGGGGGCAAAATCTCAAAACCTATATCCCTCAATTAAAAAATTTTAATTAATCAGTAAGGATCTTTCCTCGACGCCCCGCCTGGGAATCCACTTAACCCGCGAGAAAAGCGTCGTTGCCGTCGTCGTTAGTCACCCTCCTAACGAGCAATTTAAATGCAAAAAAATCGCGCGACGGTTGAAAAAACCATGACGCAGCCGCAAAACGAAGAATCAAAAAATCGCGATCCCTCTGTCCGTATATACCTTCACCCTCTTTCTCTCTCTCTTCTTTTAATCCACACCTACACGCAGAATAATGCCGTTCAAGCGCAGCGTCAGAGAGATCGCCGGCAAGGGCAAAGGAAAAGCTCCGCTGCGAGAGGCATTTAAACGTGCGCGAAGCGAAAAAGCAGCAGCAGTAATGTATAGTGTAGGGTAGGTAGAGTGCATGTATATGTATACGTGGGTAGATATACAGTGCCACTCTCCGCCAAAATTCTTTTTTGTCCGCCGCTCGCTTTTTCGGGAGGAGAGTAAAAGAGAGAGACTGGAGCACTGTGTTAAGAGGATCCCTGCAGCTACCGCCACCGCCGCCGCTGTAGGCGCGCAGAGTCGCGGGAGTTTTTTAAAATCTCGGCTTTTCGCGATGTTTTCGGATTTCGTTTTTTTTTCTTTTGGTCGGGTAGTTCGCGCGATTTTTGCTAAAGTGAGAATTGGTTGTAATTAATTTTTTTCCAACACGAGAGAGAAATCTTGCTGCGATGTTTTAAAGAGCGGAACTTTTTCGAAACTTATATGGATTTGGGTTACGGATTTCGCGCGAACGAGGGCCGAGTATAATCTTATTTGAATATACGAGCTGGTATAATCATTTTGACTCGGAGGCGTTGCTGTACGAGAGAGAGAAAGAGAGCTCGCCAATGGGTTTGAATTTTAGGAATAATACTCGAGTTCCGTATAACGGCGCGGCAGCTGCGCGTTGAGTGCGGTTTTAAAATTGTTATGTGTACTTTATTCGATGGATCCGGGCGATGACATTAATTTCGGGCACGTGTCTGATGTTGATAACGAAAGGTGAAACTGCGGAAAAAGTGGAGTATTGCGGCGTGAGAAACGCGGTTACCTTTGAAATTTATATAAGAAGAAATATTTTATAACGTAAAGCAGGAAGCGTTACTTTATATACGCTGAGCGAATTTAAAATTTTATATCAGCTATTCTGGGGAATATGGTATTTTGTCGGGCTGTAGAGAGAGTATCAGAATCGCAATAATACATGAGTAATAACCCACTTCGACAATTGATCAACGGCTTAATAATAAGCATACGTGTATAATTCACGTCAATAAATTCAGCTTATATGCGTAATATATATGTTTAAGGTTTTAATATAACAATATCAATTCCACACATTATATATAACATAATGCGCAAATCAATCGATACCCTACAATTACATAATTGATTTCCAAAATTAATCGCACCTTATTTTCCAAAACCTATAAAATTCTCGAAAAAAAAGCAACTCCAATTACACGACCGCGCTTCATTCACCTTCAGCACGCGCTCCAGCTCTTTCCTCATTCTCTCTCACGACCCGTCGGGATTTATTATCGACGAAAAAAAAAACGACGATGCGGAAAGCAGATTCCCGAGTAAGAAGACTTGCGCGCGCGCGCGAGCTCGCTTTTTCCCCGCGGGCGACGCGTATTTTAGAAAACAATGCACTTCTGCCGCGCCGCGCTGTACACAGCCTCGTTCCACATTCGTATATTCCCCCGCACACCGCGCGCACTACATGCTCTCGCCTCTCTCTCTCTCTCTCTCTCTCTCTCTCTCCTCGCGCGCGCCTCATTCGCGCTCCTTTTTATATTCGCCCGACGAGCAGAATAGCCAATCGAACATAATGCGGAGGATCGAAGAGAGAGAGAGAGAGAGTTGAAATGTGCATATTTTTTCCGCGGCAGTGCGCGCGCGTGCATTTTCCGTCCGCCTATATTTTTGCGTCGTTTTATTGTTTCCAAAGTCGATGGAAAATATTTGTTTCCGTATTTACGGCTCCGCTGGCGTGTATCGCTTCTTTGCTCTTTTTTGCCCTCAGATTTTACTTATTTTTTCCGGGAAGGTGCGTGCGAACTAATTAAAAAAGCTTATTGGGGCACGCGAATACTTCCGCAGTTTTATATTCGAAGACCATTCAGCGAGGGGCGATAAAACGCTTAGGAGAATATCCGACCGCCAAGGGCGGTGGGAGTAGGAGATTACTTTATGGATATGGAGAACGTCGATAGTGGGTTTTAGGTAAAGTAAAGATAGAGGTTTTTTTATGTAATAGCATGAGGGAAATGATGTCTCATTATAGCTGCTTATCGCCTGATCAATTGGACAAAGGAAGTCGTGAAGAATGAAGAGCATGAGCTATAGGGATGTAAAGAATGTACACACATCCGTCTATAATCTTGTCTATTATAGTTAGCATGAAATTTTTATTTAGCATACATTATATACCGTGTAAAGATGAGAAAAATCGAATGCAATTACATCCGCAGTGTAATTGGAATACACGTACAGCTCTAAAGTATGTCGGCTATACAACCTGTTCTGAAAATGTATGCGTCTGTAAACATAATCGTGTAGAGCGCAAAATTCTAAGAAAAAAGTTCCTTTATCATTTTTTGATGTGACTAGTACTTTTTTAGTAACTGATGTGTTTAAATTGTTTGTTTTTAATAGGAATTGTATATCTATAGATATCATCTTATAAACATTGGTATACATTTTCTATTAAAAACAAAAACAATTTAAACACATCAGTTACTAAAAAAGTACTAGTCATATGAAAAAATGGTAAAGGAACTTTTTTCTTAGAATTTTACGCTCTACAGGATTATGTTTACAGACGCATACATTTTCAGAACAAGTTGTACATATACGTTGTGCTTATAAAGAATATTGCATGAATTTTAATGGAATGCTACACATTGCTATAAAAAATAAATCATTACAAAAATGTCTTTATCATAAATATATATTATTTTAAATCGCTGATGTATTTCAATTTCAAAATTAAAATATGTTTTTAAACGTGCATCGATCCATATATTTTAAAACTAAAAATTAACATAGATTTACATTCAAAGCGCAAACTTTCTTATTCATGTTATTTCCACCTTTTTAAGATCCATTCGAAGTCGCATTGAAGAGGATACGCGATGCCGAAACTCTCTCTGAAATTTATCCCTTTTGCCGTGTACACCACGAAGTTCTCCAATGTTTAACCGTCGCGTGGCCGTCGCATAAAACGCTTTCCTATACTGAAAATCGTGTTCATTTCAAAAAGCTCAATTGCTATAGAAATTTTTCATGCCGACTGCAAAGCGAGCGGCGAACAGCGCGAGCTTCTGTGCACACTTGAGCGAACGCTGCGAAACGTCGTCGATTCACTTTTATTATGCACATAGAATGTTCCTCAAAAATTTCTGAAAATATACAGTTTTCCGAAATTCTCGATGTTATGAAAAACGTTTTTTCGTTTTGCAAACGTAAGGAAAATACTTTTATAGGTAACCGAAACAAAAATCCATACTACCTATTTTCAACCACTTTTTTGGTCAACTCTTACATAAAAATTTTTTTCATTCACCCCCTCCCTACATCTCAACTTATTTTGGACCCTGTCGCGTTCTTCCTGCCCTCCCTGGAAAACCTTTAAATCCAACCTCATCCACTTAATCGTCGATAAACCAATTACCCTCTCCCGCCGAAAAAGCGACAGCTCCTCTCGCCTCCTCCTATTTAACTTACGACACTCTCTCCCCCCCACTCCTGTGCACACACATCACACGACGCTCTCCCGCGCGTAAGCGGGCTCCTTTCTCTTATTTGCTCTCCCTGCCCCTGACCGGCGTGTACATGCATATATATACACACAACCGTCCTGTACGCGAGAAAGAGCGAGAGAGTGAGAGAGTAAGAGAGAGGGAGGTTGTGTTATACGTCATTTCACCACGTCAGAGAGAGCGAGTCGCAGCGCGCGAGAGCGGGCGGGCGGTATTGATCGGACGGTGGGCGAGCGAGGTGCGCGCGGGAGTAGGTAGGGTGAGAGAGAGAGAGAAAGAGTTGTACACATAGCGTGTGTAGTTTCTCGCGCGCGCGCTCTCTTTTCTGTGTCTCCGAGTTCCCTCTCTCTCCCTCTCTACTTCCTACCTCTATCCTCCTTCTTTCCACGCTTGCACACCTGCGCACATATACACTCGTTTTGGTCTAAGTTTTACAACTCCATCGTCGGGCCTTTTTTTTCACCTCTCGCAACCGATAAGAGACCGTGGTATGAACGAGATCGAAAAAATAAAAAGTCACATGCAGGGGCGGCTGGAAAATGGTCGCACGCGTATATATACGCCGGTGATAAATAACTGCTGCTGCGGCAGCGCGCGAGAGAGGCAAAAAGTCACACGCGCCGGGCGAAAAAGAGGCAGACGCGCCTGCAGTATATAGCTCTAGCGACGGCTTGATGTATGTACATATGGACGGCGAGGAATTTCAGCCGGACGATAAGCTCGATTTTATGGATCTTTGCAGCGGGAAAGTGCTGCCCCTCTCTGCGCCCTTCCAAGCCTCGACGGAGAGGTCGATGCTGAGCTTTCGGAAAATGGTCTGGCTTTATAGTGCCTGCTGTTTCGCTTTTTATTGATGCGACTCGTTTGTGTATCGGTTGACTTCTGGAATGGAAAATTATATAGGATTGGTGAGATGATTATAGATAACATGGTTATAGTTTACTAGTATTTTTGATGACCATCGTTTAAGTATAATAGAGTGTTTAAAAAATGGTATACAATTCAATCAAGTTTGTAATAATCAAACTTGACACATATTTACTTCAATCTGTAACACTAATAAGATAATGTTACATTTTATTTTATATTTTCACGCAGATATTACAAAAACGCGTTTAAAAAATGATTATCTATAAATAAATATTCGGAAAAACTCCCAATTATCGTGGCTGAACCTAAAAAAATCGTTGAAACAAGAACCGTCCCTAGACAATAATAGAAAACTCAATAAACGTGGCAAACAGCATTACCCTGTCCAAGCGAATTAAAGCGCAAACATCACGTCGCCTCCCCCTTCCCTCTCCATATCCTCTATACCGACAGCATAATCCCATGTGCCGCTGCTTTCAATTTTAACGTCATCGCACCCGGGCAAAGGCGCACACCCGTGCGGGCATTGCAACGAAATTATACGGAGGATCCACTAGCGGGAAACAAAGCTGAATTCCGCCAAAGTGGATTTATATAACAATCTGATTTCCTGTCCGACGTCCGTATATATACTCGGACCGTAGAACAGTGGATAGATACACAAACACACTCACACAGTGTATAAAAAGTTCGCCGTGCGAGGAAAGCACTCGCGTTAAGCAGCGCGCGGCGAGGATTGACTCTTTCGCTCGCTCGATTGATTGGCAGCGCGGGTGCGTGGGTGAGAGAGTTTTTTATCGATGGTTAGGGATGAAGTGGGGGGGTAGTGCAGTGGCGAAGGGGTTTATTTTTTTTGAAGGTAGGAAGTAATTTGGTATTATAGGGACGGGGAAGGATAATTAAGCGAGAGATTTCAATGAGGGTTTTCGCAAGTCGATTGGCGTAGTAATCAGGGGGAATTGGTGGCGTTGTCGAGGCTGATCAGGTTAAAATAAACTGTCACGTTTGCCATTTCGGATTTGCAATGAAGACTATAAATGAATTTATCGAAATTGAACTTTATGGAAGTTCTTCTATATGGATGGATATTATCTATAAATATAAAGTACATAAATCTGTATTATATATCTAGATAGGAAAAGTGTCTTTTTGAAAAATGGTATAAAAGTATACTCGAAATAGAGGGAAGAGGTCAACTGTCAATTTGAGCGAGAAAAAAAAGGATGATACAAGATAGATGGCGTCTAGAAACTTTTTCAGATATTTTTGATTGACATTTTTAAAGACAGCGTACCTAGATAAGAGCGTATCACAAGGGAATACAATTTTCTCACTTTAACTTTATTCACCAGAAGATATTTGAATTTGTAATCTTAAATGTTTTGTGTGTCAGAGTTTTTCTCATGCCTGACTGTAATATTTTTTAAATAAAAATTCCTAATATAAACAACAGCATCTTAGGAATGTAACACATTTTTCGCACAAAGAAGATTCACGTGATCCCCAAATCGAAGCGCTGCCAACCGTCAAAAGCCTACAACGTCCTTCTGGCAAAAGACAGCATTAATTCCAACCCCCTCCGCCTCTTCCCTAAATATCCAGCCTATACGTCCTCCTCTCCACAGCGCAACAATAGCCGCTATTAGACATCCCTCTATCCGGCCAATCGAATCTGGTATCGTCTCATCCATCCACCCACTCATCCACACACACACACACACACACACATACACACACACATACATACATCCGAAAAAAGACACAGACACACAGAGGGACCGAACGTCCTTCACGACGGGCGTATATTCGGCCTACGGACGCGGGGGCTTCAATCTGCGCCTGGCCTGAAACACTTTTGATTGCGAAAAGAGAGAGAGCGAGAGACAGAGAGAGAGAGAGAGAGAGAGAGAGAGAGAGAGAGAGAGAGAGAGAGAGAGAGAGAGAGAGAGAGAGAGATGCTACGCGAGCGCGCGTGGCAATCATGCGCCCGCGGCACCGAGATTGCTCGGCTCATCGTCGGGGCTTTCTTCTTTTCGCGAGGGAGAGAGAGAGAGAGGGAAAGAGAGAGAGAGAGAGAGAGAGAGAGAGGGCGCGGTGTAGCAGCCTGTATACGTTACATATATATACGTATACAGCAAGCGGTATCAATTCGCCAGGTCTCCCTGCTGACACACAAAGATATCTCGCTCGCGCGCGCAGCGAGAAATAAAGAATCTCGCGCATAATGATGAGAAACAGAAATATTCTCCGCGGATTATCGAATTCCGCTATATATGCGCGTCCAAAGATGGGGACGTAAGTCGTGGTGGAGTCGAATTTTCTCGCGCTGCCGGCAGCGTTTATTTTGCATTTGAATGCGCGCTTATGAGGAGAGAGAGAGAGAGAGAGCGGGGAGAATGGATATTAAATTTGTATTAGGTGCAGTTTGCGAGGAAAAGGAGTAGTAGTAGTATAAGGGAGGGAGAGAAGGAGCGAGGAGGAAGAAAGCGGAGGGAGTTGCTTAGGGCGAAGAGGGAGAGGGAGTTTTTGTTTGAAAATGTGTTGAGGTAAGCTCTCTCTACGAGAGGGCGCAAGACTGCAAGGAGGCAGTTGAAAACGAGTTTATTCAAATAGCAGAAAATGAGACGACGCGCAGGCAAGCAGTTTCGAAAATGCTAATGACGGCGTGGCCTGGACAAAAAATATTCCCTTACGGGCGTATACGTTATATCCAATATTGTGCACGCATGCCTTTCGGGCTGGGGGTTGGCAAAGCGTTATTTATGGTGTGGCTTTTTTTTCATCTTTGTTGTCCGCCTTTTTTTCGTGGAAGGGTCGACGTCGGGGATTAGTTGCTTTGGAAGTGAAGTATTTATTATTTTTATGTTTCCTTTTTTATCAAGAAGAGGGGAATAAGTAATGAAAAAGTCTTTAGTTTTTTGTAGGCTTTTTCCTTTTCGAAAATTGTCTTCTGTTTTATATATTAAAAAGTAAAGCTGAACAAAAACCTTTCCTTTTCCATCTAAGACTATGTCTTATTCCAAGTACTTCTTTATACACTCCGGCATAATTAAACCAGAAAAAGTCTCTTACTTTCAAGGCAACCCAAAAAAACCTCACAACAACAGTTATTCATCGGGGAGATTAGCGTGTATCCTGCGCGACTCGTCAAATATAAATTACCGCCATCAATTCCTCCACCCAATACCACTTTTTTTCCCATTCGGCGCTATAAAAATCACTTAATTCCCGACGACGTAGCCCCGGGCGAATATCAATCCTCGACGACGAAAAAAGAGGCGAAAAATCAGCAGTAAGTATACTATATACGCCCGTTGCTAATCCACCATCCGTCGTCATCGATTCGACAGTCCATTCCCGCTGCCCGTGTCGTCACATAAATCACCCCCGCCTCCCGTAAAAAGAACCCCGCTACTTACGTATATGTACGCTTTTCCATCTCCGCGCACGCGTCCGACCAATTATTTCCCCCAGAATTTTCAATCGATATATGCGGCGACTACTCTATTTGCCCGCCACATCGCCGACGAAAGTCCCGACCGCACCGAGAGAGAAAGGGCAAAAAAAAGCACGTCGGGGCAGATAGAGGAGAACTTTTTTTCCTCTCTGCGCGCCACGCTGATTGCGGAGGTCCGATTCGTTAGCGGCTGGCGCGAAGAGTCTTTCTCTGTCTCTCCCTTTTTCTGTCGCGCGCGCTAGTAGACGCCGCTACTTCAGGGCGATGAATTACTTTTATATACACATATACGTACGTATTCCGCGTCTGCTGCGCCTTCACTCTTGTTATATATGTACGTCTTTGCCCTTCGCGTTTTTACCCCTTTGGTCCTGAATCCGAAATGCCGGGTAAACACGCGGTGATTAGTGCAGTGCGCGCATGAGAGAAAAAAAATGTATATACGTATGTCTCTGCATACACGTCAGCGTATAGGTTGGTGTGTGTTTTCATCGCCACTTGTAGACCGACGCGGCCCATTGTTCCGAAGCGCGCAAAAGGAAATGTCTGTCGCGGGAGGGGGTTTATTTTTTCCGCGTACTCTCCTTTGTTTTTTTCGCGCTCGGAGGTTGTTTTTTCGCAAGACACTTTGCGTGTCGTTCACCCGAGCGCACGATGACGTCGTTTTTTCTTTTTGTACGAGAGCGCGAGTTTTCCATATATAAGAGACGGCGCGACGTACTGTAGGTAATGCGATTCAACGCGCGTGAGTCTCACTTTTTCGAGTTTTATTTCAGAGAGAGAGAGAGAGAGAGAGTCTGCGCAGGTGGCGCGAGTGTGTGCAGTCGAGCGACTGAAGAGTTTGCTTTCTGAGTTGAGGCGCGGTTTTTAGTTTTAGATAGTTGAGATTGACACGACGGGCTGTCTGGATTCCGAAAGTCGCGGTTGAAAGGGGCTGGAGTGCGAAAGTTCGTTCTGCTTGGAATCGCGATGATGTCATTTATAGTTTAATAAGCTCGTCGCGACTGTCATTTATATACCAACTGAAATGAAAATTCTTTTAAAAGAATGAAAGAAAAATCGGCGAGTAATTATATACACTAAGAGAAGAATTTATTTATATTTAATAAGAAAATATATTAAAAATGTATAATATATTAACTATCAATATCGTATATTAACTATTAATATCGCATATTAACTCTTAATATGAGCATCTTTATAGTAAGTCTTTGGATATTTCCGTAAAATATTTCCTTATTTCGCCAAAATCAGCTATTTTAATAAAAAACAGTTAACATATATATTAAATGTAGTTGAAATCCAGCTAATGGTAGTAGTAGATGATGATCAAATTTTGCATCTAATGGCCTTGATACTACCAAAAAGGTGGAAATTTTGTTAAGATTGTAAATAACAAAACACCATTTGATAAATTACGACGTTTCGAGCATTTTATTAATATACTCCTCTTCAGGTATATTGACGAGCGGATAGTTTCCCGCGCAACAGGTTTTAACTTTGTATTTCTAACAATACTCTTATACCTGAAGAGGAGCATATTAATAAAATGCTCGAAACGTCGTAATTTATCAAATGGTGCTTTGTTATTTACAACCTTAACAAAATTTCCACCTGTTTGGTAGTATCAAGGCCATTAGATGCAAAATTTGATCATATATATTAAATATAAATAAATCCTTCTCTCAGTGTAAAAAGACTTTCTATTTTTGCCAGTCGACATATCCGATATACAGGGGAAATACCCTAAATAAAGGAACAATTGTGCTAAATTGCTGTATTTTCAGAAGCCAGGCCAAAGATACACAGACGGTTGTTCTCTCCAGGGCGCGCGAATGCATAAATTTACGCGCGTGACGGGCGCGCCGGTCACGCGAGACGCGGATGATATATCGAAAGCAAAATCTGCTGGTGCTCTTCGGGATTCGGCGTGGTCGTCGTCGTCATACACTATATTACAATACGCTACATGTCCTGCCGCGGTGCTCCCGAACGATCGTGTGTATCTAAATATAAAGCGTATCAATTTCCTAAATTGTCTCTCGACATTTCAACACCTGTTGTGACGATTTTGTTTTTTATTTCTGAGGTGGTCCAAGATTGGTGGAATTTATTTATAAAGCTCGATGAAAGTTTAACAAAAAACCGTCTGGTGGTTGGTTTATGAATGAACGGTAATTGGAGGTCTTCGATTTGTTGTGAATGTTTCATAAAGATTTTTGAGTTTTTAATTGATGTTTGAGCTGGACAAAGTTTCATTTCAAATTACACTTCAACTGATATCAAAATGAAGTAGATAAAACCTTATTATATTTAATAAAAGAAGTAGTAAAGCATTGACAGCAATTCATTCTAGTTATTGCAATAGGTTTCACAAATTTATATTTTTTTAATTATACAAAGAAAATGCATAAGATCTATTCAAGAGATTGGAAAATAACAGTCTTTCTAGAAGTTCATTAATATAATAAAGAAATAATAATTTAAATTATTCAATTTGTATAAAAATATGAAAATTCATTAAAAAAAAAGCTGAAAATAAAAGAAAGAAATACGAAATTTATGCCAAATTTCAATCAAACAGTCCACAAAATTCATTCCTAACAATACATCACAAAAAGTATCTGTCATCCTCGTAACACGTTCTCCCCACCCAACCAAAATTCACTACCTTCTACCTTCTTTGCATCTCGCCTCCGCCACTTCTGCACGACCGAAAGACAGAAAAATGTCATGCTATCGCTCTCTACACTATACCACCGTCGTCGTCGTCGTCTCTCTGGCTGTCTCCTACAGGCACGCTCAAAGTTTTCTATACGCGCGCGCGAAGCGATTTCGCCTTTTTGACGTGCGCGTCGATTTTTCCGCTCCCACGGACGTGTCGCAGGCGAACTTTTTTATTGCGAGCACGCGCCCGCGCGCGCATCTCCAAGTTAAATTATACAACAATCCCGGAGAGGAGTTTACTCAGCGAGTGCCGCGGCGAGATGAAGTTTCGGGGGTGCACCGCCGTTTTTACGACGGAATGGATTTTCCGTGGATCGTGCGAGAGTATACGAGAGCGGGCGTTTTATGCGTCGTAAAGTTCTTTTTTCTTCTTCCTTTCGAGGGCGAAGGGGAATTGTTTTAAGGATCGAAAAGTCGGGCGCGTGATTAATTCTTATAGATTCAATCGAGGTTTTTGTTTAAAAAAAAAAATTATTCTAGCTTGGTAATTTTATAAAAGTAAATACATTAGATTAAACGTGGTATAATCTTATTTTTGATTTTTGAAAGAGATGAATATTGTTTTAACCATTACAGTCACTTCTCTTCATGCGTATCTTGAACATAATTTATTATCCCACATTTTTCGCTAAATTATTATGTTTTTATTAATCGCCGCACGATTAATTGTCAACCGCATCGCCGAGATCTCAACAATTTGAATAAACCTCCCCCGTATTACTCACCGCGCACGAGCGACACGCCATATCAGCAATCAGTAGATGCGTCCCAGCTTTATTCAGACCATTTCTCTCCGTTAAATTTTTCCCACACACTCGCCAGCTCTAATGGACATGCGTGCACGACTTTATATTGACAACGCGAGCACTTTCCTATGTACGAAATAAAACAAACAGCCGAAAACAATATTTTTTCATTCCCCCCTCTCATATCGCCATTCTTCATCTCTCCTACAATCAATATACATACGCTACGCGTTCTTTAAAAAATCTACGTCACGCTTTCACCGTCTAAAATTGTACCTCTATTCTCGCCTCAAAACCGCTAAAAATAACTCTGGAAGATCGTAATATAAAACCGACCTCATAATAACCAACCGAGCAACCTGTACGTACGTATACCTACATACCCGCCGACAAAAGACTCGGCGACCCCGTTTACCTCGTCGATTAACACCGGGCGATAGGGGAATCAGCGCTCTCGCGTCGATCGCTCGCGCTTCCGTGCCTATCTCTCGTCCCTATATCCTGCGGTGCGCACGAGAGAGAGAGAGAGAGAGAGAGAGAGAGAGAGAGAGAGAGAGAGAGAGAGAGAGAGAGAGAGAGAGAGAGAGAGAGAGAGAGAGAGAGAGAGAGAGAGAGAGAGAGAGAGATAAAGGCGATTTTGTTCCTCGCGAAGGGGGCGAGTCGAGGCCATTGATTAACGGCATCGGCGAGTCGCAAACGCGAGGCGAGGCGAGTTCAGGACGAGGAGGAGGAGTAAAACCGCAAAGTTGGATTGTCTGCGGCGAGATTTAGGGCGGTGGGCGCCGAGAAAGAGAGAGGGAGAGAGAGGGAAAGAGGTGATGAGGTGACTTTTGGCGAAGGGGGCGTTGGGGAAGTGAGAGTGTATTATGGGTGGACGACGGCCTGGGTGGCTAAAGGGCTGGAAGAATTGATTTGAGGATGAAAGGTGAGATTGTTAGAAGTTTACTAATACGTGGCATGTTGATTCGGGGAAGGTGTATTGAATACAGAATTAATAGTACCACCGTTATCTTGAGTAAACAAGATAAAATGTTGAATGATTTTAAACAAAGATTGTATTTTTAATATTATTTTTAACACATTTTTAGAAACGTAAATTTTTAAAGTATAGATATTTCGACATCGTCTATAAAAATTTAATATGCTTGTCATTTTGTACTACAATGTCACAATAATGAAATACAGAAGTTTTCGTACAATTTCGTCGCTCTTACAAATATCAAAACATCCTTTTGATCTTTACAAACAAAATCAGCCCATGTCAACGAAAAAATTCCCCACTTAAAAAAAACAACAATATCACTTTAATTTACAGAAACTCCATCCCACGAAAACGGCGAAATCACAGAATCCTCAATCACCCAACACACACACACACACACACACACACACACACACACACACACACACACACACACACACACACACACACACACACACACACATGTCTGGGCTCAGCGCGCATTCTCCCCTTTACTCGCCTCGAACCCCCGGCTAATCATTAAAATTCAGCCGTTCCGCACAATAACACGGGGCTCGCGCGCTCAGCTCTCACATATAATTCAACAAAAGAGCCCCACCGACTCTTCCGCGCGGCACCTGCCGTACCTTGTGTCGATAAGAACAAAGCCGCTCGGGGCAATCCTCTCCCTCTCTCTCTCTCGCGCACTTTCTGCGCTTATCGACTGCCGGATGAGCTGACAACGTGTGCGCGCGCGTGACAAAAGAGGCGCGAGAGTTTATACGGGCCGGCGCGCATTGTTCTGTCTCTCGCGCGAGACCTCGGCAATGTGCTCATGGCGCACGGTTAATAAACCCATTCAAAAGAGAGGGAGAGATAGAGCGGCTAGTATGTGGTGGTTTTGATAGAGTGTATGGGTTGTTTGGTTTCTCCGAGGTTTGGTGCGCACGGCCTTGGGTTGAAGGAGCTAGTCGCAAATGCAGTAGGCTGCTTTCATATCACGCGCGAGGTTCTGAAAAAAAGTTGAAGAAAAGATGTAGTTTTGTATGATAAGCAGAAATTACGTCGTTTTTCATAGGTTTTCATTCTTAATGCGGTTTTTCAACCGTGTCATTTATCTTAGTAATATATCATACCAATTCGCAGACAAGTTTGATCGAGTTCCTTATACTTTGATGCAAATGTTTACATAACTCTTAATTGATACCTAAAAAAATTCAATACATGCAGAAATGATTCTGATACTCGAGTTTTTCCCAACCAAGATACAGCAGACAGACTCGACAAGCTACCGTGTAAAAAAAACCTTGTAAAAACGCAAATTCGCGCGAAACGTCGATCGCAAAAATACGTGCACATTATATATATACACGCGTTACTCATACTCACAACCACGTTGCTCCTGCACGCGCACTCCTCGCTCTCCTCTTCCGGCTGCACCGAGGCTATCTCCAGTACCTTTAGCGCGTGCACAAAGTTCCTCAGCGCCAGCTCCCTCGACCTGCAGAACGAGAACACCAGGAAGGCCCGCTTCCCCGTGTCGATCGGACAGATCATGCATCCTGTCCTCGCCTATATACATACGCATAAATAACATTATCTAGTCATGCAACCTGACGCTACAATTATTCACACATTCAACCGACAAAAAGGCCTCGTATAAAATTAAGCGACAAACACACACAGATGGAAGAATTGACCCACCTTGGCACTGTACGCGATACCGTGTTGCTCGCACATGCCACTGAGGAGGTTGCCGGCGGAGTCGCTGGGCAATCCGCCGATGTACAATTTGCCGCTGCACACGACGTGCCGATGAGCCAAGTCCGGCGAGAGCCGCCCGGGATCTTCCGCCCCGCAGTCAGCCGGTGTGGGATTCGCGCTGAAACTATATATATATGCGTGTGTACAGCACGCACGAGAGATGCGCGCGATTATACGGGGGATTCGGCGCCGCTGGCTAATTGAGTAGAGCTGTCGTGTAATGTATAGTGTATATGGGTCTTGCTGCTGTTTGGTTTGTGTTATGTTTGTAAGTGGTGATCGTGTTTATGCTAATTTTTGTTAATAATACGGTAGTATCTTTATCCTTTATCTTTATGGTATAGATGTTTGAAATACTAATTAAGCAGTTTACGTTAAATTTGGAACGTGCGATGGTTTCTTATTCCGTTTTCGTAATATTAAAGAGACAATTATACTGCAGTAATAAATGAAACGTGATGATGTTTGAAAGTTGTTTTGAAATAATAATTATTTGGTCATTTACCTTGCGGAAATGGGTATGTTTAAGCAGAATCGTCTCCAATCGTCGAACGACAGCAAGTCCGTGTAATAAGGATCAATGTCCACTACCCAGTAATTTAATTTCTATACGTAATACGCACGTTTCATAGTTAATTGTAAAAAACAGGTTCTGTCGTGACTTTGTAATAAATGCAATATTAAACGGTTCGCGTTATGGGTCATAAATTTTGTTAATTTGAACTGCTTCTGTGACAACAAAGCAAAAACATTGACATACAAGTATATAAAAAAAGGCTCATAAAATTTCGCAATCATTTAAATCCATACACGAATTCGCAAACCATATTCTACTGTAACTTAAAACAAAATCTAAAAATTCATCTAAAAATTCATATACCCCATCGCCGCCATTCTCATCCTCAAACACCACGACATCTACTCCGAAGAATCCGACGTACGGCTCGACCAGCAGCATATTGCCCAGCCGTACCACCAGCTCCTGGATCGTCTCGTCGGGCAATGCCGTCTGGGGCATGATGTAGCCAATGTCCTCCCAGCCGCAGCCCGAGCGCGTGCGCACGACGTCGGCGCTGGCGTGCAAACAAGCCGCCGCAGTGTCGTGCTCGATGAAGCAGCCCAGGCTTAGCGCGCGATGTGTTGTCTCGGTCGGGTAGGCTGTTAGCACACCGCCTGTAGGCATGCAGAGATTTGGGGTATGGATTATGGAATTGTATTGTTTTGCAGTGGGGATTTTTTTAACGAGAAGGAGCGTGAGGTGCTGAATAAATAAATCTGATTTTTTTTTGTTGAGGAATTATTCTTTTGTGATCCGGGAAATATACTTTAATTTAAACGTATCCTGGTAGGAAATTAACGATAGTTTATTGTTAATCAAACGATGGAAGCCTTATCCAAAATTTACTTTAATTGGTATACAATTATCAATTAAGAGCATTGTTGTTCAAATAAAAGAATATTGTTCTTAGCAATAAAATTAGCTAAAAAAATAGGTAATTTATGGCTAACATTTCTACCAAAAGAATTATAAATTTTTTGTGAATATAAATGGATTGTTTCTGTGGTTTCCAGGAATAACCACATATCTCGACTTTTTCATTATTTCGACTACATCGAATTTTTAGTTTCGCTTCGGTGTTTTAAATCAAGACAAATGAGATTGAATACAACACTGCATCTATGAATACTAATCTAAATAACATATTTATTACCATAGTAACTAAATCAAATAGCATTCATGTTTTAGAAAGCGACTATCACTTATATGGTTTTTCCGGGAATAAAAAAAATTTGAGTGGAGTTATATGGTTTTTCCAGTATCAATGGCAATTATATTATTTTTCCGGCAACTTTTTTTATTCTTCATTATTCACGAAGAATTCAATAACCAATACACTATCATACTAGCCGCGCCAATAAACGTCTCTATTGACTGTGTAAAGGCGGCTATGTTATATTGTTGATATATTCCGCTACTAGCTACAGAAATTGCATTAAAACATATCTAAATATAGTCATACAGTTTATTCCGAAAATATTCAATTGAAAAAGTGGTTAAGTGGAGTTGTATCGTTTCTCAGGATATTGGATGGAAAAAGTGGAGTTATATGGTTTTTCCGGGAGTTATTCTGAACAAAATGGAGATATATGGTTATTCCGGGAACATGTTGAAAAAATGGAGTTATACCGTTGTTTCTTGTGTTTATTCAAGACAACAAGTGCACTTTAGTAATATGTGTCATGATTACCTGATAGAGGAATATTTGAAGATAAGAAATAAGGCATAAAACCTATTTTGAAAAATATGTCACTTATGTGGTTTTTCCGGGAAGCCACAGATTTAATTTAGTGTATGTAACGATACGACATTAAGGAGTACAATGATATGATATCATTATACAGTAAATTGAGGTAATCTACTAAATTATCGCCATCTCCTGCATTGACTTAATTAGTAGTGATCTTCCATTTCGTAGAATAATGTAATGGCCCTCCTTTCGTAATTGTCGTTGTAACTATCCCTTTCGACTGCTACGATCTTCACCATTACCACTTCAACTGTTATAAGAAAAAAGATAACGACGAACGCCGCGAGACTAGATTTTTCATCACCAAACGAAGCTCTGTCATTTTTCAAGAAAAGAAAGGATAATAGACATTTCACAACACAGGCCATGCTTTTGGTAAGAGTTATAGACCACTAAATTTCGATTTATGTCTAACAGCACATGTAGCATATGTTATTTAATTTGAGACCACTTCAATTTGTAAATTATCACTTATGCACAAAAAGCTTTTAACTGTCGTTGTTTTTTTTTCAGAATCACAAGATTATAAGAATTTTGTATTTTACAATATAGAACAGCATACGAATCACTTGAAGGCAAGAACACTTTTGACAATAATTTTCGACGATTTGACTTTCGAAATGATGAATATAACATAACAAATAATAATATACAAGATAAATTCGACTCGCCTGCCGTTAATGAAATTGTATACATCAAACGAAAATGTTGCATTAATACTGTATAAATAATGACACGTTTATTTCACTTGATCAAGTCGCTAAATTAATTGTAAATAAATCAGTAAGTTGTTTATCAACAGTTTGCTGAACAGATGTGCCTGCGCTCGATTGTTATTGCATTAATTCGTAATCAATCCGAATTGATATTACTGGTGTGAACGTTCCGTAATTTGGTTTCTGTAAATAATGTTGGATATTTCGCAACACGACTATTGTCACACGATTAGAGCGAACTCTACAAAGAATTATTTTTTTTTTTTTTTGTAATTGTAATATGGCAATTAATTCAAGCGAGTAACATTTATAATGCTGCTAATAAATTCCGGTGAATTTAAGAAATAGAACATTAAATTAAAGATATTACATTAGAAGAGGAACTGCTTTTGTATATAATCTACTTAAAAATTCATTATTTTAAAGCCTTCGCTTTAAAAGTAGGAAATCCGATATTATTTTATCTATTTTTCATCTTCGTAGTTAAATAATATTCAAACTACTTTTAGGATTTTAAAATGAAAAATTTAATTTTCACGAATAAAATAATATTGGTTATAAATAGGATATTCGAACAAAAATTCTCTTTATCAGAGTTCACTGCATAGCGTCTCTTATTCTAACTAGCATAAACTTCGATCTAAAGATACACTTTGCGAAAAACAATAATGGCCATGACTAATCCGCACTACTATTGATTTAAATATTCCCGTAACAAGTGTTCAATGTTTTTCTCAAACAAAAGCACCGCTGCCGTCAACTAAACAAAGCCAAACCGACTATAATTAACGCTACGAAAAAAGAATTACCAACCGTGCCGCTCTATTTCGACAAAGAAGTCCTCGGCGTCCTTATAAGCGCCCCTCTTCAGGGTCAGCCTCAGCGGCAGCACGTCGGCCAGATAACGCGGCAGATCTTCCTTATAAAGATAACAGCGGAGAAAGAATTTCAATTAGGCATGCCAGACACGCGCGAATGCGCATTTTCCCGCGCGAGCCACCTTTTCCACAGCCGCGCTGTGTGTTTACAGTCCATGCAAATGCGATATAGTTTTGGGCTCGTAAACAAAAACGGAGTTTTAAATGGTCATTTCGCGTGCGCGCGCGCTCGGAATCGTGAGAGGATGTGGGTCATTATTGTAGAGTTTTTTCGCACGTCAGCGACGCGCTTTGTATATCTTTTTTTTCTGCGGTTTAATCTTCGCAGGAGATAGTTTTGTATTTCAGCGCGGTAGGAAATAAAAGAAAGTGACCTGCCTTTTTTAAATTCTTAAATGCAGTTAATTTACTATGTTCTAAAAAAGGTAAAGAAATAACAATTTTCATTTAAACGCTCTCACTCCTACTTCATTAATCATTTTAGAGAGTTAAAATAATTTGCTGAAATAAAACTGACAACCGGCTTCATTGCCGAAATAGCTTATTCCCAACCAATATGCGAATAACCCAAAAATAGTATCATCCCTTATCCGCAACATCGATCCACACATCGTCAAAATATCGCTCACCTTCGATCCCTCATAATCGCGGGCTTTCAGGCACAGCAACGCGCTCTGGTTGCCGCAAAAGCCGCAGTTGACCTTTATCATCCACCTCCTCCTCTTTTCCGGCATCCGGGTCATCATCTCCGCCATCCTCTCGCACAACTGTATACCCCAAAGAGCGTAAAGAAAAACGGTACACACATATATAGAGCCATCGACGTACAGAGGAAATTCGATTCGAGAAAGCGCTTTCACGCAGCCAGCGGAGGCTCTTACGTCGGTGAAATTCCGAACGGCGGCGAACGGCGGATGCGGCACGCCCGCCTCCGCGAGCAGCGACAGCACGTAGTGCTTGCTGAGCAGACGCTCCTGGAACCTTAAGCAGGGACCTGTGGGTGGGTAGAGACGGAAGATATGTTATATACGGGTGTCGCGTGCAGGGTTACCGCCAGCCGTAAGAGGTGCCGTCCGATGCAGGCGAATGGAGGCTTTCTCGCGGCTGTTTGAATGGAAAATTTCGTTTGCGCGAGGGTGTTGGGTGTCCGAGGTGGTTGAAAGCGTTGTTTGTGGTGTGAGAGGAAAAATGGTTGCGATATTAGGTTATCAAGGATGAACGTTAATTTGGCCTTTAGATAAGTGGTACTCTCTAAAGTTGAATTAGTGAAAATTGCTCCACCATTTCAATTAGTAGAAAAAACTTCTAATTTATTAGTGAATATTCACTATTTCATTTAGTAGTTTATTAAAAATACTATTTTTATTAGTAGTTCTTACTAATTTAATTAGTAGTTTTTAAAAGCCACTAATGAAATAGTGAATATTCACTAATAAATTAGTAGTTTTTTCTACTAATTGAAATGGTGGAGCAATTTTCACTAATTCAACTTTAGAGAGTAAGAGTGTTAATGTTATTCATGAATGAAAATTTATAAATAAGCCAATGTTACAAAGATGAATAATTTTTATAACGCTTATTATATCTTTTAAAGTTTTCCTCTAATAAATCTTTCTGACTTTCAATCGTTAAATTTCTTATTGACATACTTATAAATCACCGTTAAAAATAAGACGATCCGTCATGAGTATAATAATATTAACATAACGATGACGTCTCTCGTTATCCAAAAATTCAAGACAATAATATCCACAGAACCAAAACAAAGTATCGAAAAATCTCACCTATAACAGCCGTCTTCAATTCGCAAGCAATAAGCACACCCGTCTTGCTCAGTACCCCGGGAATGATGAACCCGTGACGTCCGGCCGTCAGATGTCTTACTCTACGATAGACCTCGGGCGTGTAGAACAGCGTTTCGCAGCCGCTGCGGTACTTTTCCTCCACGTCCTCGCAGAAGCTTCGCGATCGAAATTTTTTTATTGGACCTCAAGAAATTGACGTAATCAAAGCGGTGTTTACCATTCCTCGTTGTTTTCGACGATCCACAGGCGCGATAAGGAGACATCCGGTCGGGCAGTTCTGATGAAGTCTTGTAGAATGCATTTGGTTTCGAAGGTCGACTTACCCGGGCACACGTAGATCACTTGGGCGTTCGGATTTACCAGCCAACCGATTCGACCGATCTGTATAACGATATTCGTTACTTCATTTTTAATAAAGAGAGAAATAAGAAAAACGATTTGGTGGATTATATTACTTGTATGTTTTGTAAAGATTCGAATGCTTCGTGAGCCTTGCACCTTAGATCACACGGGAAGCTCATCGAGGGTAAATGGGTTACAACGTGAGGATTGGTTGTTATACATATCCATCTTTTTGTCGTACAGTTCGACCTAAAATTTATTTACCCTTGTACTAACAATTACACTCAATTCAAGGATAAATTGTATCTTTATTGACACATAATACAGAATACTGCCAATGGAAAAAAACTAATAAACCATAATAATTACCACCAACCATCTCATTAACCTTCTGCAAAACATCGAGAACCCGTACAGCTCAATGCCCTTGAACCTATCCAGGTCCTCGAATTTATCCCTTCTCGAAGGCATTACGCACACATCGTCGCAGCACGTTGGAACTTCCTCCTCGGCTTTATCACTCTTGATCATGTGACACATACCCATTTCCGCGAGCTTGCCGTCCCGCTGGCGCAGCACCTCGTCGACCATGTCCAGGAAATCGCCCCACTTGCCTATTTCGTCGGATTTGCACCGAATGCATTTGAAGGGCTTTGAACGCTGTTCTAGGTGGTCCGAGGTAATCGTTAGAAAGTCGTTGAAGTGACGGAACACGATTGGTTCCTCCTTCGACTGACACGTTCCATAACGCGCTTTGTACTCGCGACATGTCTGCGGTTCATCCGAGGATGTCTCGCAGTAGCAGGGCTCGAACTCGTAGCTCGTTGATGAAGAACTGATGAAAGAAGAGTATTGGAATGGTCATTAGTAATGATTTATTTAGTATGAGATGTACCTTTCTGATCTGCCTCTTTCACATTTCAGTCTGACCGGAACAATACAATAATCGGGAACTCTCGCTTTAGGGCATTTTACGCGCTTTTTACGTCGTTTACATAGAGCTTCATTCAATTGTTCTTCAATAATATCAATAAAACGCTGTAGCTCCTTTTCTTGGTAGGCAGGCTTGGATTTAAACTCCTCGCAAAATATTTTTATATCAAACGAGTCTGAGCAGTCACATTCAATAAATTCATCCGACTTAGATATGCACTTTTTGTCGTAATAAAATTTTTTCGTCGACTTTTTGATGCACTCGGCCAACGGCTTAGACACGGGAATCAGATTTCTTAGCGCCCGGCGAATCACCAGCTTCTCTTCTGCATTGAGTATATTAGAATCGCGCAAACTAACCCTGTCCAGCGATAATTCTTCGCTGAACGATACACAAATTTTACCCATCGCGGAAGAAATTTACAATCGCGTTAAAAATAGAACATTGTTGTTTGAATACGCGAAGTTTAAACGACAAACGCATAATTTTGTAATAAAACAATTTGTTTATGGCATTTTGCAACAGGTTATGATTCGACTTTGAAACATCGTCAATACAACCTGAAGTTGCTTTCACACCAGACATTAGAATTCCTATACAAATTTTCCCACCGACGATCACAATAAAGACCGCAATAATTCAGTCCTGTAACCGACACGCTCACTGACGTCTTTCCACTCTCGTATACTTATGCGTATAAGTATTCCTATCAACTGATTGTCAGTATACCTCTTATTATAATCAACGTGGGAAAAAAGGAACACACCAATACTAGGAAACCTCTGTACGATTAAAATACCGCGTCAGCCGGCATATTCCGTCTCATTATGCAACCCGTAAATATCTACACTGTCGTACTTCTGCTGCACCTCTGGAAACTCGGAAACTGGTTTCTCTCTCTCTCCTACACCTGTGCGCACACATGTGGGGCTATACTATACGCAAACGAAAAAAAACGCTCGAACGCTATATAAGAAGCGCCGATTGCCGTGTGAATCGATCTAATCGCCGTCTTTGAGGCACAAAACATACATCGCAGTCACTCGCGGGTATAGTTGGAAGCATGTCGCGATCCGTGATTTACCTGACCGCGCTGGCCGCCGTTGTCGCGGTCGTCTGCGTCGCTGGAGTTCGTGCGGCCGAGGAAGGGGACAAGGATCACTACCCCATCGCCTGGATGAAGGTGGACGTCAAACCGATCGTTGATAACGACAGGCTGTTCAAGAAGTACAAGGACTGCTTATTGAATGAGAAGCCCGTAGGATGTCCTCGCGACGTCACTGAATTTAGGAGTGAGTATAGTGAAGATTTTACTATTTTCTTTTTTTTTTGTTAATTCTATAGTTGCAGTATTTAGAATACTAAATAAGTGTTACCTTTTGTGAATCAATAAAGTTAGTGATATTTTAATGAACTTATATTTACATAATACTATTTTGTTTTCCTTTTTTTAATAATAATTATAATTGACAACTTGAATGTAGATTTTCGCACAATTGCATAGATACAAATTCAAAAAAGTATAATCTTATTTTAATTTTATTTATATAATTTCATGAAGTCGAAATTTCACAAACCATTATATTCTATTTCTTTTTTAATGTTCTATTGTTTATAATTGATTATATTAATTGAATTTATAATTGAATATAATTGATTTTATTACATATACAGTAGAAACAATACAACCCGTGTAAAAAAAGTCTGGGAACGTTTGACAAGCCAAACTTTTGAAGCCAGATTTCTGCAAGACTTCGCCCAGACTTTTTTTTTACACGAGAACAAAAGCAAGCTAATAAACAATCTTATTATAAAATCTTTTAAAGAAGATTTTAAAGTAACCACAATTATTTTTATCATATTACTTGCAACGCCTTCAAATTAATTAAACATATTGTCTTCGAAACTTGGCCATGAATTTGATCCTAATAGCCACTTCATTAAAATTCCTTCTACTCTAAATTTTCCGGGAAGACACATGGGGATAAGAGCGGAACGTCGTGGTGAGAGGTCAATAATTACGACGAAGATTACCCCGGCATAACTAGATCGAGATAAATATTGGCAATTAAACGTTGAATCACAGTCTGATAAAAAGTGCAGTAATGAAAACCCACTGTACGGCCGGCTCTATACGTGTCCGACCACATTTGACCCTGATCTATTTGAACCAATTTAGATGTATTTATCTTATACAATCACAAACATTGTCTTAGTTTTTCCTCCCACTTTCGATTGGTTTAAAGCAATAAATTTCTTCTCTAAACGTATATGTATATTTGAATATTCTCGTATACTCTATTACTCATGAATATCAAATGATTTTGAATTGTACTACCTATATATCCTTGATTTATAAATAGAGACACAACAATTCAATTACAGATACTTGTTTTTTACTCAACTAACCTTGTAATATATTTGCAATCGAATTCAAATCGCAACTCCTCAAGTAAAACTACTCTTGCATTGTTGAATTCATGAATTCAGCAACATTTTGCATAATCTTTTTTTACTACTTCACCACCTAACCATCTCATTCGTCAACTTTCTTGTCGTTTTCAGAGGTTATCCCAGAGGTGGTCGAAACCCTCTGCGCCAAGTGCCTACCGGGACACATCGAAAAATTCAAGGAAGCCATCGAGTACATTTGCAAGACGCGCCGCGCCGACTACGACGAGGTGCGCAGGCTCCGCGACCCAGGCAACGTGGTCCAGAACAAGTTCGAGGAGAAGTTCGGTAAAGTCAACTGCTGATGATGATAATACACACGCGTGTGATATGAATCTCAAGTGATTACCTATACAATACTTGTAAGCTTTAATGGGGCGAACCAAAACCAAATAAATGATAACTACGGCTGTCGTGATTTTTGTAAAATTTATTACTATTAAATATACTTTGATTCATTAAAAAATAGCATTGTTTTCGTTTATTCGTATACGCTCGTCCTTCTTGTACATAAAAAATACTTGTTCGATACGATTGGCTTACATGCTAGGCATATTACATACTATAAATACAATAACACTTACATACTGGCATGAAATAAATAAGGTGGGCACGCCTGTCCTTATTCGCATGTCTGTTCTGATTCGCAACACATTTTCATAGTTTTCACAAATACAAATAAAAAATTGATTTTGAACATTAAAGGAAAACTTTGACAAAAGAAAACAATTTTCTCTCGTACAAAATCCTACAAATGGAACTTAGAGTCTATCTTCAAGACACACGAATCGGGACCTTAACCCTGTATCGATGGGTAAAAAGAGCTCGGCAAAAACCTCAAGCCGTCGGGATTTAGGAACAATGACGAGGAAAGTGGAGGGACAGGAGAGGGAGAAAGGAGGAGGAGAAGAAGATGCGGTCGCTCGCTCTTAATGCCGTCGGTGGGTCGGGGCGCGGGCGGAGCGCCTGAGCCGCTCATCGTCGTCCCCGGGCTGCTCGCTCAGGCTGTTGGCTGTGTCCTCGGGCGGCGGCTCAAAGTACTTCTTACGGTAGATGCCCTTCGGGTCGTACTTGTTGGCAAGAATCTCGAATTTCACCGGCTCGAATTCTCTGCAATGGCAAAATTCGAAATATTATAGCTCATATCGATGTATATTTGCGGTCGATATAGATTTGAAATTGTAATAATTCGATAAATTGATTTTTTTTATGATCTGTATGAGACCTTCATAACGTAACGGCGATACGGCGATTATCGTATGAAAATTATTTTATGTAATAGCGATATTTTTTCTCAATTATTGTGAGAGTATATTGCGAACTCACAATAAGGCGCTATTTTAACTGGAAAATAGAGACATATTTATACACAATTGGTAATAAGGGGATGTGAGTACCGACGTTATTTTTCAAACGAGTACATCTCACGAAAATACCAATAGAATCATCAAAAAAAATTGTGAGTATAGTATTTACATATACGGAGCGCTTTACAAACGTGTTTTTCCAAAAAAATGATGAGAATTTATTTAATTAAAAAACACCGTACTGTCGGTAAGTAGGAATCTGTATTTGATCTACTTTTCAAACGAGCATAGCTAACGAAAATGCTCATAAAATCACTCAAAAAAATGTCTGAATATAGTGTTTACGTATACGGAGAGCTTGACAACCGTCTTTTTCCAAATTTGAACGTTTGAATGTTGATTTAAAAAATATTGAAATTAGGGTTTCACATCACCATAAGGCTTAATATTACGTGTAAAGTATACTATTGCGCATTGTGACTGACGACGTAAAAAAACCATTAGAGATCAATGATTATAAGTGTAGGTATGTTATTTGGGAATGATTTCGTTACACACAATCAAATTAAATTTCTTCTACGACAACACATTACAATATTTCACGCTACAAATATAAAGTAACGATGCGTCACGAGTAGAAATACGATATGTTCGTCCGGTATGACTTAGCCGAGCATCATCAAAAAAACCACACGTAATTTTAGCTCCTCTCTAGAACTTTCATTCTTACTTATACCTCCAATATCTCGAAACCAAATTTACACACGCTCTAAACACTGCAATAACCCAAGCCACCAACTCTCGAATTCAGCATTATAAAAGTACTAAACAAACGCCCGAAACCCATCAAAACAACAACAACGCGCGCTGAAACTTCGGTTAATGACTCGTCCAGTCCGACGTACAAAAGACTGTACGCAGCCGACAGTTCGGGGCGATAAAACCGATTAACGATCTGCCTGCACCGAGTGTCACGTCGACACGCGTCGGCACGTCGGTCACGAAAATGGTTCGCGCGGCTAAGCGCGTACGAATGCCGTCGATTAGCGGCAGCTGACCATACGAGCTTCCTTTGTCTCTCTAAGGCGCACCACGCCGTTTGTTCCGCGGTGTATGTACAGAGTGTGCATGTAGGCTGTGAGGAGTTGATTGATGCGAAACTAGTCGGTAGTATGATTTTTAATGGAAGATTTATGGAGCGCGATGTAATGGGTTACTGTTCCGTGTTTCGAGTTTATTTTCGGATTGAGTTATGAAAGTACGTGCAGGTTGTTGTTGAAGATGTGGAAGAATCAAACCGTTTTTTTTTCGATTGTAAAGTGCTGAGTTTTGAGTGAGTTATGGTTCATTGTTTGTAGTGGAAAAATGTTGTGTGCTGTGCAAGAATTTTGTTTTCTTTTTAATTTATTGAGGATAATATGATATTGCATACAATAAAGTTATATAATTTAACTGTTATAAACCAGTTTTCATTTCCGGTCTCCTATGCTTATATATCAGAATCCAATTATCATGAATTAAAGTGGCTTCGGCGACTTTTTATAAAAAAATGAACATTTCTGAAACTTTACAACAATATTCTTTCAACATGACACTTTTCATTTACGTCAAGAAAATACAGGGTTAGCGACCAAATTAAAAAAAAACTAGGTTTATTAAATGTTTCTGTTAACATGTAGCTTTATGGTAAAAGACATTCATTTTGTATTTATTCCATTATGAATAAATAATTCTTATTAAATAGAATATCAAATTGAAAATTCAATGGAGATTCAAATGCTGCATCAGAAATATGAGTTGACTACTATAAATTAGAGAGATATTAGCGAGAAACTTTGTAAACATGCTAACACATAAGTAATAAAAATGGCAATTATTTTTGTTTTTTGACAAAACTCAGATTTTTAAAGACTTTCTGAAGTAGTTCGGAGGTAATTAATAAAATTAAGATTTCAAAAATTGCGAAAAACATCCTACTGGGGCCCCGACTTGATAGAGCACCACGCATCGAAGCCACCTAAATTCGAATAATCATAACAATATATATAACTAAATAAGGCAACCCATAATTGAATTCACAAAATCACAAAAAATAATTCATTTATAGATTCAATAAATAAGTTCAAATAGTACCAGAAAACATAAAAACAAACCCAATGTTTATATTAAAAATAAAAAGCATATTACCAATTCCTTTTACAGCAATATCTCACCTTAGGTATCTAATAACTTTAACAGCTCCCTCGATCTGGCTCTTCGTGCACTTGGCGCAAGCAGTTGCCAATGCTTCCGGAAGTGCACCTGCAACAGACAATAATTTCACAAAACGCTACACCCATACACTCCCAATCTCCCTCGAAAAATCTCCTCTATCCATTCATCACCTTATCCGCAACTACACTTCGCACCATTCAACAACCACACCACCCATCTCAAAATTCGCGCAGCATAAAGTCACACATCCTTTCAGATACCCATCTCTCTGTACATCGCGATTCCGCACGCACGGCTCATTGCGCAAGTATCAGCTACGAGCGATCGGCTCGCGATGACCTTGCCGCTCGCGCTCACGACGTTTCCGCTCGCTCGCTTGCGGAGGCCCTTAAACCACTGTTGCTGCCGCTATGCCAGCTCCTGAGAGATTGCGGCGAGGCGATAAACGCCGTTATTATTGCGCGCCTCGCGTAACTCGCAGCGTTTGCTAAATTGCGGACGTGTAAATGGCCGGTTTTCGTCATATATAGAAAGAAAGATGATCTATTGTGTATGTAATTTGTGGTAGGGTTATCATTTTTTTTTTCTATATGGGATTTCGAAGTGTCTGATGTAATTTGTGGAGTATATATGTATATATTTAATGGGTAGGGCGGTTATGTAACTCGAGGATGATTCGTTGTGAATGTTTTTTAACGGGAAGGAGGTTGAATATAAAAAATGTAACAATGTGTTTCCTTGTTAAGCGTTCGTTCGCGCGTTGAAAATTTTGAGACGCAGAAGAAGAGCTGAGTCGAGAATAGAATGCAAAAAAAAAATACGACGAGTTCAAGCGAGGCTGGTCCCGAATAATGTATAAACAGCACTCGACAAAAGCCAGTGACAAAAAAATACGCGGATTGCCGTCTATGGGTTTGAAATTCATCATTCAGTATAATGGGATTGGTGATGCCTATTCAAAATTCAAGATCTATTTAACCAAGATCTATTTAAGATCGTTGAATATGAAAGAGAGAACTCGCGTGGCGATGTTGTTGCTCATATGACTCACAGGTCTCTTTTTCTATCGGATTCCATTTAAATTCACGTTTGCTGATTCAAGTCGAATATTTAATTTGCGCGCTTCGATAACGCTTTGTTTACATTTATCTGTGTATTGATCTACACACCGTTACGATCTTTTTTTTATCTCTCGTTATTCCCATCACCGTTAACTTCCTTCTCGCATCGTTTGCAGGTAGTGAAGCGAAAAAAAAAGTTAATTGATTGTGTGAAGCGCGTTTATAGTCGCTATTGTGCTAGTACAGAATTAATTAAGGAGTTCAATTTAATTGATAAACGAGAAATGTGTTTAATGTTACCCAAAACGTAAAATGATATTTAGATTATATTGTTACCCAATTATACTTTATTTGTTATTACCTTAAATCAGCTAATTTACAATAATAATATTATTTCATGAAAATTAACACAAACATGCATATTAGATAAATTAGTGCAAATATAAATACTTCAAAAAATGAAGAAAACTAAAATAAAAAATGGTATTATGCATAAAATTATAAATTCAATAGCAAACTTTAATATCCATAAGTATATACATTGTTTAGAATTATGATCGTGAAATATTCTTTTATGGTTAAAGAATAGCATGCTATTAAGATACTATCTTAGTAATTTTTAATACCATATTTCTGCCAACTGCTTTTGCTTTATGTGGGTCAGTGCCGGTATAATTTTTGCATTCACATTTTACTTTCGCTGCTCTCTAATCTTTTTTAGAATGTTTAAGCTCTTAATTTCACTTTCAAAGTTATGACATATTGAAAGAGTAAATTTACATGACAAATGTAAAGCTTATTAATTATTATGATTATGATTTGATTAATCGGTGATTTCTCATAATCGATAAGCTATAAGAATAACAAATACAGTTTTAGTGATATTTTTCTAATTGTTCATTTTCCAAATTATTACAAATATTCAGATTGAAATTTCAATTGAATATCATAAAACAACTAATAGAATAACAATTTATGCACTCTAATCGCGATAATATATCAATAATAAAAGTTCATAAAAATTACGAAAACCATACCAACTACATACACCAAAACCAAAACACCTCGACAAAAATTAACCAAATCCCCATCAACCGCAAGCCGGTCAACCACTGCACCATCAATAACCGCGCAAACCGACGAGCCACTCCTCACTTTCACCCGCACGTCAATCATCACGACTCTTTCGCCGCATCACCGGCCAATCACCAAAACACAACACCGCGCGCGACTCACGTCTGAGCTCCCGTCCGTCGGGCGGGCACGGACCCTTCGACATCAGGCAGTTGAAGTAATGTTGCAGCAGCCTCTTGCTGTCCAGAATCTCGTTCAGATTGACCTTATCCCAGCGCGTCATGTAAGTATGAGGCTTCGGCCAGAGATAGCCACTGGCCCCGGTCTTCTCGTAATCTGCGTCGAGGCAGCCGCCGAGCAGCCAGCAGAGCGCCAGCCAACACATCCGCTTGTCCATGGCCGAGTGTCGCTCGCGCGCGCGCCAGCCGGAACACGAGAAAAAGTTGCGAGTGTGCTTTTATACGGTGGGGGCGGCCGCGCCGCGCCGCTCCTCCGGCATACGTGCGTGTACGCGCGTGTTGTGTATTATATAGTACAGCGGTATAGCAGTGCTGGTGGTGGTGGTGGAAGAAGTAACAGCTTTTGCTCCGGGTGGTTTTGTTGGGGGGAACGACGACGATGGTTGACGATTATACCCGCGCCGATGAAGTGGGACGAGAGAGTCTGCTTTGCGGATGCGATGCGGAATTGGTTTCTGCGATGCGCGAGTTCTGCGTAGCTGGAAACCCGAGCGGAATCGGCAATGCGGGGTCGACGTATTTAGGGCGCATACGAATTGCTTTCTCTTTTGCGCCCGAGGGCCCTGGTGTTTATGAGATGGGATTTCGTCAAGTGCGGCCTTGAACTTGGACTGCCTTGTCGTTGAACTTGACAGAGGTGTTATTATATCTGGTCCTTTGTCTCGCATGCTCGCGCTCCCTTGTTTGTCAAACGCGACGTCGTGTATTTCACTTTCTCTCCCGTCAAGCGTACCTTTAAAGGCCAATCAAAGGCTATGCAAATGATTGGCGCGCGCGGACCTTGATCTTGGCTGGCATTCGACGATGAACTTGAAAAGTGCCGGCTCCTCGGGTCCCGCTTTTTCTTTTGCGCCGATCTTTTACTTTCTTTCGCGGTGCAGTATAAGTAAGCCAGAGCTAGGTGCACCGTACAGGTTCTTTTTACGGGCTCGCTGATGCGTAAAAGTGCGATTTTTTTAATGGTGGCTTTTTGGAGCATCCGCATGATTGACCTGTATTCCTGTGTATGAAAGTATATGTAGAGTGACGTTTTTTTTGGCACATAAAATGAAATTGATTGGGAGTTGCAGTTTATTTGGACGATAAAATTAATTCCGCATAAAAAATTGATAAATATAACAATATTAATTAACAATATGAAAATTTATTATTAATAATAATATAAAAATTAATAAATGCTAAGTGTTATCGTATATGTTTTTCAATTATTTTCAGAAATAAATATCCTTTGTTTTCTTGAGTGCATCTATCATGCGGAAAAATAGCGAAAACATCTAGAGAAATCCAATAATCATAAATAAAACGTTTTCATGCAATTAAAAAGATATCATAAACGTATCAAAAGCAAGGGCGAGTCGGTCAATTAACAAAAGCCGCTCGACGACGCAGGAATGTGGAACCGTGTTCTAAAGTAAACACTCATCATTTTTATTGCTCTTTAAGAACAATTACCAGTCTGCTATAAAATATCGACTAGTTTATCCATAATTAACTCGTCGTAAAATGCACAGTTATCAAACAATATACATCAAAAGCTCAGTAGCACTATTCTAAATCATAATGAAAAAAAAAATAAAATAAAAAAAAAATAAAAAAATAAAATAAAATACTAACGAGGTACACCAACCTGTTCATCAAGTATCAACTCTCGCGTATATATAACGGCAAGCCGGTCCACTCGAGAAGTTGTACGAGTATTACCGGAACAGCCCGTGTATCGTGTCTCTCACCTGTTCGTTGCTTCATACTCTCACGCATACTACTCCCAGCGGTTCGTGCATTTCCCTCTTCACGCGCTCGGGATTCATCATCGTTCGCACATGTACATACGTATATGTATACCCACGCGGCACGAGCTTTCAGGGAGCTTTTCCCTCTCGTATTCGCATAGCGTATAACACAACCGACGACACGTATGTGAACGTGAAGGAAATACTGTAGTCGCCTCGCGTGTAGGTACACATGGACTTTTCGCGCAAACGCCGCGGTTAGTTTGTCGTCCTGCCTTCTCCTCCTCGTTCACTGTGCCACAAGTTCGAACGGGATTTCAGAAACAAAGTCGTAACCGTGGTTTATGGCGCTGTTTAGAAATCGCGCGAGCGAGTGGAATAAGGCTAGGGCAGCGATGAAGAGATTTACGGGGAATCCGTGCCTCGTCAGAGTGCGAAAAACAAAAGAATGCGGCGCGGTTAAGTAGCGAGTAATTGCTTAAGTGTTTAACTTGATTTGGTTAAGACAGATCTTGTGTTTTGCATCGATTTTGTAACCGCGCGCCGCGCGCATACGCTAGCCGACAAAGACGCATCTGGAAAGCGATAAAACCAATTTTAAAGTTAATAAGCCTGGTGGTATATTATATATATGGTGGGTTTTAGATATATTACGTAAAAAACGTAAAAAGGATAAACTTCAGTAATTAATGGTTAGCTATAGAGTAGCAGACAGTGTGCAATGCGCTGATTGGAAAAGCGGACGATGTAATTATACGTGTAACTGTTCTTGAATGAAGAATTATTGCCGCAATACTTCCAACATATATTATGTCAGTTTAATCCTTAGTTATTTTATTAGCCAATAATATTTCAGGAATTATTGATCCGTTTTTACTCGCTGTTTACTATTCTCGTTAAAAATAATATATCGTAACGTGGAAACATGAAAAGACAAACAGCCAAACAGCTATTAGAAAATAGTTTCACGTATCCAACAACATTCAGCGTTCATCAGAGTAATACGGAAGCATCTCGCGCATGCGATAAATTAAATGAAAAGTGTCTACGAAGAATTAAGCGCGACAATTACACACTGCCACTTGCAGAATTCTCGCGGTGAAGTAACGGCGCGCTGAATGAAAATTGCCGAAGATTGAGTCCCGGCAGACCTTGACTCTCGACGCGAGAAACGATTAAGTTTATATAGCAACGGGAAAATAGCGGCATCATTCGACAAGAATTTTCCCAAAGCATCCAGTCGACACAGCCCCTTTTACGGTATAGGCTATGCCTGCGCGAGTGCAAAATGCCATAATGTGTCGTGTGGGAAGTCTTTGTAATGGAACTGAATGGAAAGATCTAATTATCCCCGCTCAAAGAAATACAAAGGAATGATAAATCGTTTATTGCTTTCTTCTAGATGAAGCTTTGTGATTGAGAGTAAAAAAAATGTTTTCGAGAAAATATGTGAGAAACCTTATGACCTATAGACTCGAAATTCATAGTTTAAAAAAAACTAGCGTTACCCGTGTAAAAAAAATTTTGTGGGCAATATATGGGCCGTATGTGCCTCCGGCGCCTCAGCCGAATATTGGCCATAGTTTTCCCACATAATACTCATATGTGGCCCACACTTCAAGAAAAAAGAATATAGAGTTCATGTGGCCATGGTATGGGAAACAGTATGGCCAATATTCGGCTTAGGCGCCGGAGCCACATAGTGCCCATATATTGCCCTAATGTGGGCAGTGTGGCCAATATATTGCCAATATACTGCCCATACTGTTGCAAATATATGGGCCTCGAAATCATTTTTAGCAGGGTAATTAGCGCGCTACGCGAGCCACCTTTCCACTTTTTATTACTCCTTTCGGGATTCGAGATCGACTTTGTCCTTTGAGATTCGATGTCGTCCGAGGGAAAAATAGATTATCTCGAATGCTAAAATTATATATTGGAAGGTTGGTATGAATGTGCGCGTGTGTGTTATACATACCTCGAAACCTATTGCTTGGATTATGACGAACCACGGCTCATTTTCTTTGATTTTGCATTCTGTAAGTGACAAAAATGATTCATTTTAGAATTTGATTATGAATCTATAGTTTTCATTGAAGGAACCAATAATTTAAGTAATGGACTAATACATTACGTTTCAAAAAGCTAAGTACTATAATAAATTGGCAGCGGTATTCAGCGTTGAAGAAATATCAGCCACTATCTTTTATTTCTTTAACACCATAGAATTTAAAAATGAAATTTTTTCACTTGATAGGTTGCAAACAATAACTCAACTGAAGTGTAGAGTAATTCCCCAGTTGACTTAATATTCTTTCAACAAACGAATTCTTCTTGGCAGCTTATTATAATCCAAAATGAAAAATGCGTGTTTGACTCGATATAGGCAACGCGGTGGTTGACCACACATGGCCTTATATTAGATATAGTATGATACATAGTAAATATTTACATCATTTTATTCCTTTAATATATTTTAAAATATTAAATTATAAGTCATTAAGTTTGAATTTTTTTTATATTTATTGCATAAGCTGGGAACGAGTATGTACTATATTTGAGTATGTATGCGTGTGAGAAACGGGGAGAGAGATAAGAGA
Source organism: Torymus aiolomorphi (assembly GCA_036365515.1). Classification (NCBI taxonomy): domain Eukaryota; kingdom Metazoa; phylum Arthropoda; class Insecta; order Hymenoptera; family Torymidae; genus Torymus; species Torymus aiolomorphi. Next base: position 148,176,188 of record CM070877.1, read on the forward strand.
GAGAAAGAGGGGGGAGAGAGAGAGCACAAGCAACAATTATCTATTTAAAAAGGATTGATTTCGTATGCGGTACTTGGAACTCGTGCGATTAGTCATCGTTTGCGAAGTACCGCAATGCAATATAGGTTGATTAAATTTATCGTGAATCAGTTTGCTGACTTTCTCAATAAAATAAAACTTCTATTTTTATTAGAAAATTAAATTGAATAACAGAAAATAATGCTCAACATTTAGATCTACGAAATGGTTATATACAGGATCCGACAAAAGTACCGACGGGAGTTTTCTTATTTAAACTATTAACTGTTTTTGTCTTCTATACTGGACAAATTAACAAATTTTTAATGGGGACATACATTATTTTTCATTGTCTATTTAAGGTCTTACTACTAATACAATAACCAGACAATTAATACTAGTATTTTTGCTTATTTCTTGTCCTTTGCAGAAGAGTCAAGAGTTGAGTTAAATTATCTTGAACAAACACTAATTTTTATTAGTTTTTCTTAGAATTAATGTTTCGCTATTTATTCAATTTTCGGAAAAAAACAATAATATACTAAAAAAAATATATCTTTATTTATTTTACTTGGAATATGTTGTATTAAATTACTTTCGTTTACAAATTAAAGTAGATGAATAGATTTCTTGTAGAATACAAATGGTTTAATTACTTACCTCTGGACCTTTGACACATTTCGAGTTCAGACAAATCTGCAAAAAAAGAAACGTTCGTTTTAAATGATTGTTGATTTTGATATTTTAACTAGTTAGATGTTGGTCTACATAACCTCCGAAAAGTAAATTCTGTGATATACATCATTTAAATTTCACTTTAATATAACAAACATATCAAAGGTTACAGAACGACCATAACTGAAACTCACATCTCCTTCTCCGCAATAAGTTCCTTCTGCTGGAGGTCGAGATTGAGTTTTGCAGAAAATGTGGTTCTCCGAGTGCCCCTTACACCATAATACTTCACAAATGCTTTCGCCATCCTAAAGAGCGATTAAAGTTAAGATTTAATATAAGTGTTTAAAATATACATAAATGCCTTGAATATAACATATTTTTGACGTTTCCCGCTATACCTTGAATGAAGACGCTTTCATTGTTCGTCGGTATTGTTCTTTGCGGGTAAGTACTTTTCCGAGTAAGATTTTCGAATAAGGTACCCCGACATCTGGCTTGTTCTTTAAACACTGAGCTCTGTTGCTTCTAAAAATTGATTAAAAAATTTTCACTCTCTATAAAATTGAAAAATTTAATTCTTAAAAGGTTACTTCAACTTACTTAAAAAATTCTCGCATGGCTGTGACACTGCACTGGGACCAAGGCACACCTCTGCTGTCTGTGCGATTGTAGCTCATAAGGTAGCCCTCGTTCTGGTCACACGGGCCTCCCGGCACGGTAGCTGACTCTTGGCCGCCCTGCGGAGCACCCAAACTGCCGATAAACGGCATTTGCGAATGAATTATACGAGGATTAGGGCATTTAAGTTGAAATTTACTATTGAAATACGGAAGTACATGGATTTAGAAGAGAACTTACGTAATTGGTTAAACTGTAATAGATATTCGAGTTTATCATATTGGCATGGTATATAATGATGTTTTTTCACCCAATAAGATGTTATTATTTTCTTTCAAGTAGAGTGCGTGATTTTGGTCGAAAGCTTGCAGATGGACGATCGGGGTTGTCGTAGACTGAACTTCATTGGAAGCCTCATCATTCTCTTCGCGGAAAACTTTTACCACCTCGTAATCCAATTTATGTACTGTTATAACAGGGAACTTTATTATACTGTATAATTGTAATATCGTCTTATTCTATAAATTTTATTTTATTTAATTGTAACAGTTCAAAATACGTAATACCTCAAATAAATGCAAGGAAAAAAAAACTTTAATATGTATGAAGATATGAGTATTCGTTTACAAAAACTTTAAGAAATAAGTGTAATTGATTATTATCTTTTGTCCGTTAATAGATGACACTAAGCTCGTGGAGAGCACTAGTAATGGACAAATTATTTTGTAAGTTATAGCATGAATTTGTGTTATAATTTATACAAGGCGATAACTATAAAATATTTTCGTACAACTTTCGTGCGATGACGAATAAACTTTTCAGTAGGAAATATCTTTCTTACATATTACTATAACTTAATAATAAATCAAATAATATTTATTTTAATTCAATACGATGTGGTGATACATGCCGTACTTATTTCACAAAGCGATCATTTACATAACAGGTAAAATAAACTTTATAAAGTCATAGATATAAGAGATACGGAACAGTTCGTTAAAGGTAATTTTTATTACCTTCCAGTTGTTCAAATATTGAATTAATTAGGTTTTTAATATGATAAATTATTTCAGAATCTAATCAAATTCTGTATTAACATTATATTTATTTTTAAAGAATATATTTCATGAGTTATTTATTATAAAATAAATTGATGCAGAATATTGATTAAAAAATATCTATTTGAATGTAATATCACGCTATCTCATGCACTAATTTTGCAAAGTTATTATTTACATAAGATACAAAGAACATATGAAAGAAACTCTATAGAATTATATAGATATGATTGGAAATATTGAATCAATTACATTTTTTACAGTACATAGTTCGAACATATAATGTTATACAATACGTACATTATATCAATTAGCGTTTATTACAAGTTTGAGAACATCATTTTTAATAATTTTATTATTATTTATCAATGACTGATTTTCTTATTTTATCTGATCAATCGGTTCAAATCTATTTTTAAAAATACTTTTCTGTATTTTTAGAACAGGATAAATAAGATTATTGACATAAAAGTCCACATATTTTAAGAAATGTTTTGTACATATATGTATAAGTATGTACATACCTTTAAAAAATTGAAAACACCTCATCGAATTTTAACTGGACATTGTTTATTCTTTTTTTTTAATCATAAACTCAAACCAAAATATTTTATTAGAATATAATCCATTTTATAGAAAAAAAATTCAAATTTTAGTTTTTCGAGTGCGTGCGTGTGTGTAGATGTGTGATAGAATATATTACATATATCTGGATCAGTTTTTTTGGCAGATTATAAAGTTATAATTACAGATATTAAGGGTTATATCTTTACTTAAAAAGATTTTAGGATCTATTGATCCGTTTTTGTTTTATAACAATTTTTGTAAATTATAACTTTTCCAATGTAATACTCATTTGTTTTCGCATTTAAATTAAATAAATGAAAATGTCACCACCATTTTCATATTTTACATGGTAACAGTATATTTTGTGTCTGGGAAGTCGTTATCTGAGAATCCGGTTGAAAAAGACGTTATCTGGGAATCCAGTTAAAGAAGGTATTATCTCTCACGTTGATGTTTTACCCTTCTATTTATATTGACAACCAATGGCGAATTAAACCAATAGCAAAGTATAAAGAAATAAAGGGAGATTCATTATTATAAAAGCTCTAGAACGTGTAAAAATCAAGCGGTATAAAGTCATTTTTTAAAGTGAGAAAAAAAATCAGTAAATAGAAGCAAAAAACATAGTTCTGCAAGATAGTCGAGGTTTGCTATAGGGGTGGTCGTGGCCGATTGAGGTCCATGGATGAATCAAGGTTTTTCGAACGTATCAAATCGGCACAGTAGATAACTTTAAATGAAGCTACGTGCCAATGAATTGGCAGTAGTTTTTTTACGTTTTAGATTAATATATTTTAGATGTGTACGCCACTCTGTCATCTTGTAAAAATTAAATTAATAACGGAATATTTTTTGCGTTTTTAAAGGCTGGTGTAAACATAACTCAAAATATTCCGTTATACCGCCTACCACAATATTTCGACACCTCTCTACAAATAAACGAATTACAAAATATACAATATCCGTCCGAGAAAGTATGTCCGTTTCGTTCAAATAGCTGGCCAAAAACGAAAGCGTCCACTCTGGAACTTTCGATTTCGTCTACCAAACCATTCGCAGCCTATATACAGTGCCAGAAGTCATCCCCAAGCTGAAAGAAGAAAAAAATATCGCGAGGCTCTTCAAAATCGTCTCCTCCTCTCTAAACCATCCGCACTTGAACTTACTCGCGCGAGCCACACACATAACCCACTGTAGACTCGCTCCATTCCGCTCCGATATCACCCGTCGTCGTCGTCGTCTCGTGTGTATGCTTGAGACGAGAAACCTGTCATGTGGCCGCGAACCTGACCTGATTCCGCCAGCTCACGCGACTCTCGCGCGCTTGTAAGTGCGCGAGCAAGGAGAAATTGATCCCGCGCGGCGACGCGCGTTTCGCTAATTTAAATGCGCGAGCGCGGCGAAGCGTTCGTTATGTTGCAGCGGGAGAGAAAAGTCGTTTTGTTTCTGCCGCGAAGTCTTTCAATGCCGTTCGGTTTTGCGAATTTTGTGGTAAGTTGTTGACGGGTTCATCATGTTTCGTTGCGAAATGTCTTTGTTTGAGGTTTTTTTAAGAATGATAAGCAATGGAAAACAGGTAGTCGTTGCGGATGTTGGAAGTTTTTTTAAGAGAAAATGAAGGGCAATTTTGAACATACTAAAGACGGTTATATATATCCAATGAATGTCGCTGAAATGAACAAACTATTTTCATTGTTGAAATATTTTAAGTTTTTAAACTTCTGAATTCAGTATTTTTGCAATAAATATTTAGAGATATTCCCTGGTAAGAAATTCGTCTATATGAAATGGCCATGAAGCTAGAAAATAGCTAGTAAAACTGGCTAATTAATAGTTATGATGAAACGATTTTTCGAACATTATTTGCCTATTTCTTAGATTGACGGAACAACAAAATATTCGTATTTGATTTACTTACTAATTTTATCTTTGATGAAAGAGCATTAAAGTCCATTGGATGGCTTACCAAAATATAAATAAATAATATTAACTAATAAATCATTTGTTGTACTCATTCTATGAATAATTCAGCAAAACTTTTATTTCTCTGCCTGATTTTGTCTCTCACACTCCTTGTCATAACAGTAAGCCTTCTACTAACCATTTCCAGACTAAAGGAACTGATCACTTTTAATACCTTTAAAATACTCGAGAACAAGCTGGCGCTTGTCTTCGAAAAACCCATTCTATTTTTCAATCTATTAAATGACCAAATAATAGGAGAAAAAACTTTTCATCGGGAGCTAGAAACTGGACAAGAGAAATTCCCATTTTATAGCAAGTTTCTAATATGAATGGTCAGTTATTAGTTATATAATGTTTTGGATTTCCACCAGGGTTGTAACCAGAAATATTTCTTAAAATGAAAAAATGCATTATATGTAACCAATTACTTCGTCTATACATATTGTAGATTTTTCTGTTTTTCTTGATATTTAATTTTCTGTGATTTTGAATCCTCGAACTGAAGTATATGACGTTTCTATAGCTGTCCAGAGCCCAAACCGTCAAAATTAAAATTGCGGAAGCTACCGATGTATTTGGCTTACCTTTTTGCAAATTTACATTCTATTAAAATCAAATATATACTAATTGATATATAAGAGGATTAAGTAACTACATAATATTTACGTTTACATTTCCTGAATACATCTCCATGAATTATGTTAATATATCTGGCTAAATTATTCTTTAACTGAATGAATTATACGGTAATCTTTTAAGTATCTTAAGTTGCTACTATCTGAATGCTGAAAAATGACAGCAAATATTTTTAACCAAAGTGATTCAAAGCATTTTTAAGTATATTTATAAAACCACATTATCATTTTTATTTCTTGGCATCAATAAAAAAAGATAAGTTTCTTCAACCTTCCAAGAAACAATGCAGTTCATCAAACTCTAAACACCTTCCTTCACCGACTTCCCACACCTGTAAATTCAAAAACAGGTGAGAGAAAAAAAGGAGAAAGAGAGACGTAACAAACACACGTATCGAGAATAAAATCTATTTATTGCGTGATCCGCGGTGGCGAAAACCGCTGGCGCGAGAACAAAGAGACATAATAATCTTCTCCTTCTCTCCAGAGCGAAACAATGCGCAGAAGCGAGGCGCTTGCGCTCATTAACATATCCCCGGCTCCTGCTCTCGCATGCGCATAACTTGACCGCTCTCCAGCGGATCATCGTCGGCCTCGAGGTTGCTGTTCTGCGTTGTTATTGAGTTCACACTGCTATTCCTGATGCAGCACAGGATGAGCAAGTGTCGGTACTGATGGCGATACATGTAGACAGTCTCGCCGCCCATCACTGTCGTGGCAAAGATCAGGCCGCCTATGATGAGGAAAATCGCTGGTATGAACTCCTGGAGCTCGATGGGGACCGGTTGGGAGCGGAAGCTCTCAGGACAGGCAGGACGCCGATGATGCCAGATGCGGAAGAGACGGTTCGTTATGCCGCGTTCCACTATTTGCCGTAGTCTGCGGTTTTTTAAAGGGATTTTATTATTGGAATTCTTTGTTATTCTTTAGAATGAAATCTAAATGCCACACGAAACTATCTCAAAAAGTTGAATGAAATAACGAGGACCAACCCGTAAATAACCATCTTCTTGAAAGGTGAATGTTTGCTTGTCACTATAGTCACGTATCTCGGCGGCAACAATTCAATCTCCGTCAGATCGCAAATTTGAGCCTGGGTGAACGTATCCTGAAGGATATACGAAATTGACGTTACAAATTGCTTTCTTCGGGGGATAAATTATTCAAACAATACCTCGATGATTTTATATCCAGTAGCGCTGTCGATGAAGAATGCATAACCACCTTTGCTCACTTGATGAAGGCCATCCGCGGCGGTAGTCCACGATTTTTTTTTCTGCGGAGGCTTGAATTTCTTCTCCCAGAGATACTTTCCAGCTGGATCTCTTGTAGTCTAAAAATGTAGTAGATACAAATTGCAATAATCAATTATATATCAGAAAATTCCAAGGTCAGTCTACAAAATAAAGTGCATTTATATGTGTAATTTTTTTCGTATAGAGATAAGTAAATTTTAGTGCCAAAAATCTTCTGAAGTCGAAAAAACTAACTTTAAAATAGTCGTGAGAATAAGGTATGTCTTCCGACGCTACGTGCAATTCGCTATCAGCCAAGTCAATCAAATTATTAATAAACTTCGGCGGTGGGGCGAGGAGCGAGCCGACTATGCTTGCTGAGTAGAATTGATACATGAGCAGAGCCCAAAGAAAGAGCGTAATAAAAACGATACGTCCGGAGTACAAATAGGGTCCGTCGCTCAATCCTTTGATAAACAAACGTTAAATAAATCATGTGTGAGCGTTATGCAATGAATATAAATACAATAGATACAATATTTGAAATGAAGATGGTTATTTGTATATGTATTTTAAAAATGTTTTCTAATAATTATATATATATCGATCAATACGCATGCTTATAAAATGCAATAAGTATTTAGTTATCGAGTCGATTAATTTGAAAGAACCTTGTTGCGTTATCGCTGCAAATGTAATGAGCGCCGTTTCCGAAGATGGGTCGGAGTTTAATTTGTATCCTCGCGAATTATAATAATTTTCGATTTTGACGGCTATTAATAGCAGTAGCCAGCAAGCTATGCAAATGTTTAAAGAAAGCCACCAGACATTTTCGGTAAAAGGCCTCAAGAATGGATTTCTAACATTACTCTTTTTCGGATGTCGAAACATTAAATACGGCCTGTAAACATAAATAGCTTTTTAATTGTACTTTCGCCACTAATATTTGCTACACTGGTGAATGCTGGGATTAAACACAGGCAGCTCATAATTACTTTACTACATATGTTTCGACAGTAAATTCGCAGGCATCAAATCTTTCTTCCTTGTATTGAAATGGAGCAGCGCTAATGTCCACCAGTCCGTTCATCATGTCTCCCAGGATACCATTGAAAGTTCCATTCACAACGTATCCCCATGTTTTTGCTTGCATCATATTAATCCTAAGAAAATAACAGTAAGTATTCAAACTATTTTCTTAGATATAGTATAAACGGGATACGATACGAAGCGAAAATTACGAGAAATTGTACATATCCCGCAACTGGAGCACCAATGCATAATGAAATCGGATCATCGAGTCCAGATGCGGATCTATCGGAGTAGTCAGGTACGTCTCAAAATCCGGTCTCGGTTTATTCATCAACTAAAAAAACTCAACATAAAAAATATCTCTTTCAACGGCAAAAAAAAAACATGCAAACTCTGTACCAAAACATACAACGATGGAAAAATTCAGCGCAACCCCGTGAAAGTCCTGCCTTCTTTTATACTTATACTGCGTGAGTTGGTTTCGCAGCCCGCCACTTTCGTCCCAGTGACCCATCGCCGTGATGTTGATCTTGCCGCCGTGTCGGTACGCGTGATTATACACGTCGTAGAGCACGTACGTGAAATTGTGTTCCAGTGCCAGGGTGAGCTCTGATTCGACCGTCAGCGGCAGGTCGCGAATTATGTCCATGGGTACGTCGGAGGCTGTGGAGACAATGAGCCAGATGTAAGATTCGTTGAATGGTAGTTTCGCGGCTGAAAACTGAAGAAGATGGGGTTTATTCATCCAATTTTATCGTTATTTCAATTATAAGTTATTTAATTATATGTTACTTTATTATATTTATTAAAGATTTGGGTGATAATAAATGCGTATTATAGACTGGTGACATTTTTTTTCAATTTTGATTAAAACTGAGAAAAGTTAATAGTCATGTATAAACTTTTAATTTGACACTTGAATTATTATTCGTACTACTGATATAATTACTTTTTTAATTTTGCTATACAGCCACACTACCATAAAAATTTAATTAGTGGTTATTAAATTGACAAATAATATAATATTTTCATTAACAATTCTTTTTATAGTGCAGATACATCGTAAATTAATTCTAATTTGACCACATAAAAGCAATCACTTGTCATTCACTGTTACCTGTTCGAAAATAATACTACTCCGCGCACAATCCAAATCCAGTACGACGCCGACTTTGTAATAATTGACTTTCAGAATTCTCTCCATATCCAAATTGTCCTGAATCGCGTTATAGGACATCCTCGTGCTGGTGCCCACGCGCCTGTGGTAATCAAAAACATCTGCGTGCACAGGAAGAATGAAAAAAGAAATCTAATTACAAGCGCGACTGTAAATGGCGCTCGGTGCAATCATTTCTCGCCGCATACACACACACTCACCGGACTCATTCCAGCATGCAAACGCGACAATTTGCGACGCGCTCTTCTCGCCCAAGTGTTCCAATGCGAACGCCGGATCTATCTTCGCAGCTGTAGCCGACGAAATTATCGCCGCTAGCGTTACTATCACCGCCTCCATCAGCATTTCGCCAATCATTATATACGATCCTGTCAATGCAAACCCTACATTTCAAAAGTGTGCCTCATCATTTAAACCTGTCGAACGAAACGAACGAGCTAGTACCTCGCTGGACAAAGGGGAACGAAATCGCCCGCATGTATACTGTATTCTATAACTTTAAGCGCTCGTTAAAGTTTCATATACACCGCCGCAATCCCGCCCATCTACGATATGCAAATTGCAACAAGCGCGCGCGCGCTGCTGATGCTCGCTCATTAATTCGCCACGGATACGATGTCGCGCGCGACGACAGCTCTCGCGTACGTACAACCTGAATCATTGTTATCGGAACAGAGCGCGCGTATTCGTATTTTGCCCAGCTGCGCGCTCGAATATGCATACGGCTATTTTGTCAGCGTGCATATTCGATGCGTGATACTCCCGTCGCGCATCTGTATGCATATATATGTGTACGTATGTGTGTGTATTGGGGGATGAGAGGGGTAAAGGCTATAATTCTTCGACTGGGTATGGAAAAATGAGAGATAATGGCAGAGGATTTAGCTGCAAGAATGTATAGGAATGTATTAATATTGATGCAGTGTAGTCTTCGGTGTTGCCGTAGCGACGGTAACTGGATTCGCGCGGGTTATAGGTGTGGTTGCAGTTTTGCAGGCGCGCGAGAATTATTCCAATTGTATAAGGCTAGCTGTAGTTCCATTCGTGAGTTTTATTCCCGATTTCTTTCAATAAACATGAATAGATATCTAAATGAAATTTCTTTGAAATCGATTGCGTGTTATTATTTATACCGTAGTGCATGTTCAGGAAAATCGCATGTGTTAAACACAACATTATTGCTTTTATAAATAGTTGCCTACACTCTACAAAAATATATGCTCGAGTGTAATCATTTAAATGACTATAAAAAATATTCATTTCGCTATCAAAAGCCAACTTTTCATCAAATCTCTCCGATAGCTTCTGTGTCGTAATCACTCCTTTCTCCACTTTCTAGCGATCTCTCTTCAGAGCTGATATGCTTGCTAATGTGCAGTAGCGATGGCAGCAGACTCTTCACGATGACGTTCTCGACGAGCATTGTGCACGTGGAGAGGCAGAAAGCCACGGAAATCATGACGAGGGCAGGGCTAAATTCGGCCAGGGACACGGGCACGGGAGTCGAGCTGTGGCTCTCCGGACACTGCGGCCGTTTCGGCTTCCAAACGCTGATCAGCCGCTGCGCCATGCCGGGTTCTACGATCTGTCGCAGACTGTGGAGAGGAAACGTTAATGATAATTGAATTGCATGAGGGGATGTGGTGTAGCGGTTGTAATGTTGTAGTGTGTATACTGACTCATAAGTGACCATCTTTTTGAAAGGTGAGTGTTTGGCTGTACCGGTAGCTGTGTGCTTTGGTTCGAAAAGTTCTATCTCTTCCGAATCGCATATTTCATTTTCATCGAATGTATCCTACAGTGATGGGCTTCGAATAATTATTACATAAACAAATTTAGACAATATATAATACAAAGTAGAGTGCAAGCATCAGAGTGCAGTCTAGAGTGCAGTCAATCTGCTTAATATATTTTAATATAAGTTATTTTTATAAAAATGAATTCATAAAATTATGTTGCAAAATTCGATATCTGGACCAACCCTTATAATTTTATAAGCGGTCGCCAAGTCCACCTGCAGGCCAAAGCCCCCTTTCTGCACTTTTTTAAGGCCTTCTTCTGCGGTATAATAAGGAAATTTCCTTCTCCTTTTATTTAGCGCAATCTTACGCTGAAAAAGTTCAATGACATCTTCATTTGTAGTTGTCTAAAAATAATATATAAGGTCTCCTATATTAGCTGATAGAAATTTCATAAAGTGCAGTGATTTATTCAAAAACGAAATACATACCCTAAAGAAATCATGATTGTACTGCATATTTTCAAAGTCAATTTCGATATTATTGACCGATAGATCTTGAATAGTTTTGATAAAACGAGGTTTTTCAGCCAGCAGAGAGCCTACTATACTTGCAGAATAAAATTGGTACAATAGCATTGCCCAAATAAATAGAAATATGTATACTATTCGGCCAGAGAAAACTCGTGACGTATCGCTCAGACCTGTAAATTAATTCATCTTGATGAATGCAAAGTCAAGTTATTAATTATTAATTTAGTTTTCCAGATTGACAATGAAACCTACCCTGTTGGCAAATTGCGGCACTTGTAATGAGAAACGTCTCGGATTCCGGCTGTGTCAGAAGAGTGCTATTTCTCACGATCCCTAAATAATGTCGCTCTATACTCTACAGTAATGTATAGCATTAACCAATTTATCAATCCTACAATAGCCGTCAAAACCCAGACTTCAGACGCAAATGGTTCGAGAAAACTATTGTTGAGCTCTTGCTTTTTTGGATTTCGAAATACTACACGTACGCTAAAGATATTGGAAATTTTTATTACAACCGCATGTGCGGATGATTGCAATCGATGAAATTCAAGGATATAAATTTTACTTCGCCATATAAGCCTGGACTGTGTACTCCATAACATCAATCCTCTCTGGTTTGAATTGAAATGGTGTTGCCCCCTCTAATGAAATCCCCTATAATACCGTTGAAACTACCGTTGATTAGGTAGCCCCACGTGGTTCCTGGCAATAAGTTCATTCTAAAATATATAATTTATAACTTTTAATTTCATAATTTCTAATGAATTTCTATACAAATTTTCTATGTACACAGAGATAAATATATAATTACGATTACAATAATGAAAAATCGTTAATACCTTATTTTATAGTAAAAATTACTATATTATAGTTGCATTTATGATAATTATAATTGAAACTACTATAATATAATATATTTTACTAAAAAACATAGAAACTATAACATTTCGACAACTAAGCGATATAGTTGTAACGTCTACGCATATTTTTCCTCAGTGCAATTAAACTAAATTGAGATTTTTATTCAATGCGTGAATAGTAAATCAGTATACGATATATGCATTAAAATATAAAATCTTAATATTTTTAACATTGGGAAGCATCTAACAGTACACAGGAGAGATGCAATTACGTGAAATTGTAGTAATCCCTCAGTTGCCGTGTCAGAGCATAATTATACCGATGCATAGTATCAAGATGCCGATCGATAGGATTAGTTAAATACGTATCCATGTCAACGGTTTTGGGTGGAAAATCAACCTACAAATACCAATAGATAATGTGCATATTAAACAGATCCTACCTAAATGTATCCTCTTACACTTCCATACACTCACAACGATAGAAAAATTCAAATACATCCCATTTAAATTTCCTCTCCTCTTGTACTCATTGCGGATACCGCCCTCGTCGCTCCAATAACCCATCTTCGTAACGTTCAGTTTACCTCCGTGCCTGCAGCTCGGATTGTACACATCGTACAGCTCGTATCGCGCCTTCCCTCCGCTTTCCCGCATGGCTAGCGTCAGCTCGGCATTAATGCTTAGCGGCAGACGGTCCAGCAGCTCCAAAGGCAGCTGATCAGCCGTGGTCCTCAGTAGCCAGAAGTAGGATTCGTTGAAGGTCAGTCGCTCGTCTATAAACTGTTACAGAGCCGTGTATGCGCGTGCTTGTGTGTTTGTGTGTGTAAATACGTGCGAGAGTTCGGAATTGATGGTGTGACGTAACGTGTAACGATGCATTCGAAGGCAATAAGTTATCGGTTGTTTATGGACCCGTGCGCCCTTGCGAGGCCGTTCTATACGAGTACGTTCTCACGGGTGTGCTCGATAAGGGGCCAGTTTGTGTCAGAGGACATAGTGCATTAGTGCTGAGTTGTTTTAATAATTAATTATCAAGCTGTATGTTTAAGTAATCGCTATACACGTAATAAGTGTATCAAGCATTTAAAATTTTTATTGGCCAATTCGCGCCAAATATAGTTATTAGTAAATGAATATATTTTTATTGAGTATTGGTTTACGAAGCAAAAGTTTTCGTATTAGAAAAATAGAAAACTTGGCTACATGAAAAAACTTATAGCGTTATCTGATCCAATATGATTTCACTTTTTGGGCAATCTAAATCAAGGAAAACGCCAAGTTTGTAATAATTAACCTTTAAAATTTCTTTCATACTTAAATTATCGAAAATTTCTATAATCGACAGCCTTGTGTCCATTGATTCTATTCCGCGAAAAACTTCTACTTTTTCTACAAATGAACAAAAATGATAAATTAGAAAATGTAATAAAAATATTTGTAATGTACTATTACTGTAATTGTAAATAATTTACAGGTATTGTTTAAGAAATCATTAAATTTGTAAATATCAATTTTACATACCAAATATATTCCAGCATCCAAAAGCAGCTATTAGCGAAACGCCTCGTGACTCAAAATAGTCCCCTATAAATTTTACATCAACTTCATTTGCTCTGACCATAAATATTATAAATATAAACAATAAAAAACCCGTCATCCTTGCATAAGATATTTTTGACTATTGATTTCTGTAGAAATAAATAAAACTTTTGTCTATAATTATTCTGCACAGCACGTGCATCTCACAAAATGCATCCTCGGTTCCGAATTGGTAAATAAACTGATTGCACTGTAAAAAACTACCTCCATTAAATATAGGATAAATTATGAAAATAAAACAAAATAAAAAATATTAATAAAAAAAATTGCTTAAGGATAATATTTCAGTTTAAAATAGTTAGCTCACTTAAATAAGTCGTAACATATAATAGCGCAAAAATGAAGAAACGACGTAACCATTCACTAATCATTTTTTATCCGACACTTATTATATTTACATTTACAGCCCATTTCGTATAAATGATTTTATCAACGTAACACTGAAATGAGAAATCATCACTGGCGATTATGCATTTACGCATGCGGGGATCGATAGATTTGCATATTGCAGACTCAAGAGGAGAATAGAGAATAGATGTCCGGAATTATAGACGATAATACTGTCATTGTAGGCAAATGTCTGCGATTGGTTCAAGATGCACGGGTTATACCTTACTTATTACCTTATATTATAATTATGCAATAACTCGCTTTATATAATAATCGCATTTGTTTCAATTACTTTTTGAATAATTTAAATTTGGTTCCGGGAGTTATATACCCTAATATACATATAATTTACAATCGAATGGTTTTCACTATACAGAACATGATGTTAAAAGATTTAATCAAAGATGTAATTAAAAAACATTTTAAATGCAGTTTTCACTAATGCATTTCATGAATATACGATAATAAGTAGTGTATTGATTCATTTTCGATGTATATCTTTCGATTAAAATATTGATACGGCGCTGTAGTAAAGAGTTCCTTAATAGTGTTAACATTCATCAATGCATCAATGTCGAGAAAGAAGTGTCTGTCAGGGGTACTCGTTTTTTTTTGTCTTAAATCTTATGCGATATCTGTATCTTTTAGATTGAACGAAAGAAAAATTTATATAAAAAGCTATTCGTGATTTTTAAATAACCAGTAATATTGTTACGTTGAGTAAGTTATTATAATACATTATTTACTATTTTAAAAGTGATCAAATGGTAAGGATAATTGTAAACTAAACATCTTATTATGATTATACTCAAGTTATTTTAAGTTACGATATTACTTAATATACCGCACTAACAAAGTTTCACTATCATACCACTATAATTAATTTTACTATTGAAGTGGATATTAATTCTTATTAATAATGCATTATTCGATAATATTTAACACTTTTGTGAGAATAAGCACAGCAAAGTTCATCATATATCTGTAAGAGATGCATGTATAAACGTTTCTTCTTTTCATTAACATGCTTTTATATTACTATCCCCATCTACTTCTCTCTCATTTCTTTTCCATCACGTTCCTGGCGCTGTAGTTACTTTAAGTACATATTTGAGTAGCTATCGAATTTTGTTATGATGCGTTTTTATAGCAAAATTGCAGGTTTCTGAACTCGATAATAACACAAGTATACTAGGCAATTTTATTGACGGCTAATCACTTCGCAATGAATAATTCCTGTTCTTTTCCCCTAGTTTTGTTACAATAAGCTGTTTTTGTTAGCATGTCTTTACTTATTATCACAATGTACCTGTGATTTATTTCGCCTGCTCGTCTTGACTAAAAGTAAGTAACAATTTCAATTTATCCTCATTAATTTATGTTAATAATGATATAGATGAGCTTTCCTATAGATCATTTTCCTGTCAGAACTAAAACATAATAGTATATTACGCACCATGGGAGGAAAAAACTTAGACAGTCCACAGCTCGTGTAAATTGCCATCCGAGCCGATGGCGAGGGTGGCAAACACGAGCTGGGGGCTGGCCAATTTTACTCCGGTGGTGCGTATACTATTTTTCCTCACATCGAGGCCGAAAATGCCATATTTCCGTTTCGGAGCCGGGCGGGAATGAGGCACTTTCGGCCCGGTGTGAGGAAAAGGTATTTTTTACATTATGAATTAAAACAAAAAACTACACGAAAAAGGTTAGTAAGCCGATGACGATTAAATTTTAGAGATACTCGGAAATGAAAAAAATGAGCGATTTTCCTGAATCGACGTAATTCTTAAAATTTTAATCATTTTTGGTCATTTATCGTGATTGTCAAATGCACGTAACTTTGCACAGAACCGACCGATTTTAACGATCTTTAGCTTAAATTATAGCTCTTTTCTTCTACTTTAATTACCTTTTTGTGGAATATTTGTTGGCACCTCTAAGAGCTCTATTGGCTAATCATCAGTGATTACTTTTTATCCATTTTTCAGTTTTTTTTAAATCTGTGTCACAAAACCATCTTCGTGTTTTGGAAAAGTTTCTTGTCTATTTTGTAACCTAAAGAACGAGAAAACAGTTTTTACAGAGATGTGCCGCCACTTTTTTTTACTTTTTTGAACCCTTTAATGTAGATAATTTGTAGAATCCACATATACTCATCCAAAATACATGGGATTCCCATTTAACTCTACTACGCAGGAGAAGAATCGAAATGTCTTTACTAACGGTGTAATGAAATGAATACTAAAGGTAATATCACAAATATTATTGCTTGTGAATTAAAAATCCATATTTATCAGTGGTTTTATCAAAACTCTTTTTACAACTAATTATTATACCTCTTTAAACTACTAGTAATTGTTATGGTTGGAGTCATTATATAGCAAGACTCTCTGTATATGAAAGTGATGATTAATCAGTTTAAACTCAACTTAATCTTTTATTATAAAGGTTAGAAAATTATAAAATAGAGTTAGGCCTTTATATGAAATATAAATTAATGTATTTAGATGTATGTAAACATGCTTGTATCCTTAGCTTTAGCATGATTGTAAACACCTAACATTTACTACTTCTACAATTCTTGTATAAATAGTTATTCTATTCAACAGCAATCATTGATGTTGCTGAACCTTCTTTTTCCCTCGTATTTTCAGACATAGGTATGATAGGCTGCTGCTTTTGGGCTGTTATTATATACCAATATTTACGTATCAAGTTTTCAGTGAGCATGACAAATATCGCAATGGCCACTCCAGTTGCGAACATAAACAAAGCGGGACTAAATTCCTTAAGTGCTACCGGGGTAGGTAAAGAACTGTGGCTTTCAGGACATTGCGGTCGTCGATGATGCCAAACGTGACGAAGTCGACTAGCCATACCTTTCTCTACGATCTGCCTCATTCTATATGGATATTCAACTTAGTGAAATTAACGTGCACGGTATAGATTTTAACTTATTTATGTGGTGACTTACCCATATGTCACCATTTTTTTAAAGGGAGAATGTTTCGCAGTTCCTGTTGCGGTGTGTGCTGGCGGTAACAATCGAATTTCTTGTAAATCACAAATTTCATCTTGATTAAAGGTATCCTATATTTATGATTTATTAAAATATTTTCATATATGTTAATAATTCTCCAGATCAAATTATTTTACATAATGTTTACATATCAATTAAAAGTCACCTCAATAATTTTATATGCAGTAGCAATGTCAACTTGAAAGGCGAATCCACCTTTTTGAACTTTTTTCAAACCTTCTTCTGGAGTAAAATAAGGAGCTTTTTTACGATGTTTATTTGGCATCAATTTTCTTCTATTTAACTCAAGAACTACCGGATCAGGATGTGTCTAATGCAGCAAAAAATTAACTATTGTACAGGTAACAAATATAGATAGCATAACATTAGCTTACAGCGAAAAAATCATAATTGTATGCAATGTCTTCAGCTCCCATATCCAGTGAACTTTCGAGTAATGCTTGAGGTGTTGTAATGAATCTTGGAGGAACGGCTAAAAGGGAACCGACAACACTGGCTGAGTAGAATTGATAAAGCATCAATGCCCAAAGAAAGAGAGAAATAAAGACTATGCGACCAGAAATAAGACTTGGACCATCACTTAATCCTGTATGTTATACACGTTTTATTTACTTTTAAGTAATCTGATAATTGTCTGTTTGTTTTTGGATATACCTTGTTGGCAGAGTGCCGCGGTTGTTATAAGAGCAGTTTCTGATGCTGGATGAGTATCTAAAGTCACAACTGTAAATTTCTTATCATAATGTTGTTCAACTTTGACAGTTAAATATAAAAGAAGCCAATTGACAAATGCCACTAGTGTTGTTAATAACCATATTTCATGAGAAAAAGGTTTAAAGAACTGGTTGCTCAAATCATTTTTCTTCGGATGTCGCAAAATAACAGTTGGCCTTTTAGATATATTATTGAAATATGTAGTATATTTTGACAAAACTAACAACAATTTATTAAAGCTTAGAATTTATTAGTTTATTAAAGGCATATTACCCTGCAACCCAAGTTTGCACAGTATATTCCATTACATCAAGTCTTTCCATTTTCCACCTAAATGGGGTTGCGCCGACATCTATAATGCCTTTTACGAAATCTCCTAGGATTCCATTGAACGATCCATTAACTTTATAGCCCCATGTTGTGCCTCGAAGCAGATTCATCCTATGAATATAATATACTTTAATAAATTATCAAATTATCAAATCCAGTATTTTAGTCACAAAAGATAACCTACGTAAAATTATAGTAGTCCCGTAATTGTCGAGTCAAGGCATAGTTATAACGATGCATTGTATCTAGATGTATGTCAATTGGATTTAGAAGATAAGTATTCATATTTACTGTTTTGGGTGGGTGATCAACCTGATCAAACGAAGTAAAAGCAATTTAAAAGGATATGATAGTATTTTTTAAGTACTATTCAATTATACTTGGAATCTTACCACAATAGAAAAATTTAAGTACATTCCATGTAAATTTCCACGCCTTCTGTACTTGTATTGAGTCAATTCATTAATTAACCCTTTTTCTGCACTCCACTCACCCATATATGTAATGTTTAATTTACCTCCGTGTCTGTAGCTAGGATTATAAACATCATAAAATCTGTAGAAATCTGGTACTTTTTGTAATGCCACCGTCATTTCGGCATTTATGCTTAATGGCAATGGATCAAAAACTTCAAATGGTACAACATCGTTTGATGTTGTTATCATCCAAAAATACGATTCATTGTATGGTATTTTAGTCTTAGCAAACTATGAAAATTGTTTACAAAATTACTTACTCATTACACAAAAGTTAACAAAAAAAATCATAGTATTATTATCTATACCCGTTGAAAAAATCGTTCGCCATCTGGACAATCTAGATCAAGAAGGATTCCAAGTTTATAATAATTTACTTTTAATAATTTGTTTAAATCAGAATCTGGAGATTCTGTTGATGTATATGAAAGTTTTAAATCTAATTGGGTCACTTTTTTAATAAAATCCATCGTATCTAAAAATTATATTCTTTAATGGTAAATATAACTCAATGTTATTGAGTACAAATTAATTTATATTGCCAAAAAAGGTTATTTTAATATAATTATAGTACATAAAAATATAAAGAAAGCATAATAGATTGCATACAAACCATATACGTCCCAGCAAGCAAATACGGCAATTTGCTTTACTCCTTGATGGAAAAAATAATCTCTTACGAATTTTGTATTAACTATACTACCACCAATAACCGGTATAATCCCTAGCAACACATAAAATATTTGCCAATTTGACTTCATTATGATTTCTCTTTTATTTGACCAATAATCAGGTAAATTTTATTTCAAATTTTAGTTATCCATTATTTGAAAATATTTAGCATCATACGTGCGAATAATCACAGCAAAGTACATCATACATCTGTCGGAGCAGCATGTAATGTTTCTTCTTTTCGTTGACGTGTTTTTACATAGCCGTCACGATCTATTTTACTCTTGTTTCTTTTCCATCACATTTGTAATGCTGTACTTACTTTAAGTACACGGTTGACCAGACATCGAATTTTCTCAGCGATGCGCTTTTATCGCCAAATTGCAGGTTTCTCAACTTGATATCGAAGTTGCTAGCACATTCATAGGAATCACGAGGCGATCTGATGTTTTGCAGCATTCAATAAAAAAGTTTACTCGGCAATTTTATCGACTGTTAATCATTTGGCAATGAATAATTCGTAGTCTTTCCCTAGTTTTCTTACAATCGGCAATTCTCGTTAAATAGTATCTTTAATTATTATTTCAAAGCAACTGACATTCGCTCCACTTGTACATTTACACTGAAGTTAAGTACAAATGTTTATTAAAAATTACAAATAATTTGGTTGTATTAAAATGTTCCTGTAATTACAGAAAAATTTTCTGTAAAATATAATATAGTTTTGAATTTTTACAATCTGTGGTACTTTTGCAAAGCTGTTTAATTATTTTTAGAAAAGTTTTTGTAATTTTTACTCCAATTTTTTCTTACTTTACTTAAATTCAGCTAAATTCTAATATATGTACGTTTCAACCTAAAGTTTATTAAAATAAATATTTATCTTGAGATCTACAAAAATAATACATGTGCAGTCTTTTAAATTACGAATTACAAAGAAATAGTTTAATAATATAGGAACTATAATTATTTCAATCAGTCGTGTAAAAGTGAATGAATAAAAATTTTAAACATCCTTAGGTTCTTCTACGTGGATGGACTCATTCTTTTCTTCGCTCTCAAAGGAGAGCACAGCTGAGCTGATTTTCCTATCAGAATTAAAAAATGTTGGTAACAAATTCTTCTCGATCAAGCATTTTCTTATAAGATTTTCAGCTAGCATTATAAACAAAGACATGGAAAAGGCTGCGGCTATCATGACTAGCGCAGGACTAAACTCGTTCAAAGACACAGGTGTTGGAGTAGAGCTGTGGCTTTCCGGGCACAGGGGTCGCTTAGGCTTCCAGACGTTTCTCAGCCGCTGTGTCATGCCGTGCTCGACTATCTGACGAAGTCTGCAAAAAATTTACTCTATAATAGTGTAGAATGATAATGAGATTGTAAGAAGATTTATATTCTGCGCACCCGTAAGTAATCATCTTTTTAAAAGGTGAGTGTTTAGCTGTGCAGGTAGCCGTGTGTTTCGGTCCGAAAAGTTCTATCTCTTCCAAGTCGCATATTTCATCCTCGTTGAACGAGTCCTGCAAAAAATATTTTGATGAGTATGCAACCTCCTTAGAAATAAATTACCAACTCTAAAAGTTATTTAAAATAGTTGAAAAGATTTTTAAATTTGATGTGCGAAAAAACAAAATTTACACTCTAATATAGGCGTGTGCAAAAATACAAAACATTTATTTTGGCCTACTAGCATTTAGTCAAAAGCAATTAATTTTTTTCTCTGCTAATCAATCATTCACACTATAAATTTCTAGTGATTTTTAGAATCTTAATAAGCTACATAATCTTGCTTAATATCAGAAAAAAGTAAACTACAAATATAAAATATATAAATAGCTTTTCGAGTTTTTTATTTGGAATACTTAACCTCGTAACATCAAAAGTAATTGTTATAATTTAATTTTTTTTAACGTAATTAAAAAATTTCTTAAAAACGTGAAGGCAAAATATTACTGTTTCCTTTAATACAAAACAAGATTCACATTTGATCTGCACTTATTAAAGCGAGATTACATTGCATTCACCGAAAATTAATGACCAGTCGACACATATATCCTTTTTAAAAAGAACTCAATTCAAATTGCATAATTCTGGCGATGCGATAATTATCGCGTTAAATCATTTGGACTCGGCGAAAATTCCACTGCCAACTACCGGGACAGTGAAGTGAGTGTGAAGACGATGCCGTGATTCACTCGCCACTATCACCAATCGTTATTGTAATTAATCTGGAAGGTCGCTCAAGGTTTTCACGCTTCTCTGCAAGAATTCGCGAATTCATGGATTTTTTTGGGTGGAGAATAGTGTACTATAACGATGATATGGGATCACCGTGGAGAACCGGTTATGCTAAGCAGTCTTCCGACGATCGGCAGAGGAAACTTTATATGTGTCAAATGTTTTTTTAATAAACACAAATTAGGATGATGTCGTCAAGAGGAGTTCAGCTGTGATTGTAAATGGAATTTCGGCTAAGATTGGCGATGATGTATTAAAAAATGATGTTTATAAGAAATCCATACATTTTGTACCTATTTTATACGTAGGTAAAGTTAAGCATAATTATATTATTATTTAATATATGTTCCATTTATTAGGCATTCAAACTGTTCTATAGAATGCTTTTATTACATTATTTTATTATATACTTCCATTTCATGCAATTAAATGATGTATTGCACTTGAGAACGCGATCATACTAAACATGCTCTGTTTTGTGCTATTGCAGGAAACTAAAAATAACGTGATGAAGCTTTATTTGCATTTTTATAACATATGCCACAAAAAAGGCAAAACGTTGATTTAACCTTTGTTAGAAAATTACATGGCGTTTGCTAATTCATTTTTTACGGCTATTTCCATACTTTTTTCTCGAAGGCATTGGGGATGTTAACTGCTACTTTAATGCTTTTGATATGAAAATAGCATGCTAATTTTCTACACTACTCTAAAAATAAAAATATTTCAAGGAAATTTCAAAATCTAATTTCTTTAACAAAAAACTAATTCGAAGAGTCAGTGACACGACTCACGGTTATGATTTTATAAGCCGTCGCTACATCCACCTGGAATGCAAAGTCGCCTTTCTGAACTTTCCGAAGGCCTTCCTCCGCTTTGTAGTACGGATACTTCTTTCGCTTCTTGTTCAGCGCTATCTTGCGTTCAAAAAGATCCATTACGTTACGATCTGCAGTCGTCTGGAGAATAATATGCACATAATACTCATTTAATATTATTATACGACCAATAAAATCTTTTATTGATACGCGATAAATTTACCCGAAAGAAATCATGATTGTAGGGCATATCCTCAATGCCGACTTCGAGATTGCTATCAGCAAGGTCCCTTATATTTTTGATGAAACGCGGCTTTTCTGCCAAGAGAGAGCCGACTATGCTGGCTGAATAGAATTGATACAGAAGCATAGCCCAGAGAAAGAGAGACATGTACACAATGCGACCGGAGATCACTCGCGGAGTATCGCTCAATCCTACGATTCAATTATTCTCTTTATTTAAATCTCATTAAAATCTCTCATTGAATATTCAACTATCGTACATTTTTCGCATTTAAATTTTGAATTATTTTTTTTAGATTCATCAACAATTTTATTACCTTGTTGACAAATAGCCGCGCTGGCGATGAGAAAAGTTTCGGACTCCGGCTGTGTGTAGAGCGTGATATTTCCCACTTTACCAATGAAGCGTTGCTCGACTCTGATTGTCAGATACAGCAGCAGCCAATTCAGCACTCCGACGACGGCAGTCAGCAGCCAGACGTTCGTGGAAAATGGCTCGAGAAAACTGTTTTTCAGTTCTTGCCGCTTTGGATGTCGAAATATTATGGCTGCTCTAACGACATCAAAATATTTAATGTTACTTGATTTATCATTTTTTCCAGCTAAATAATTTAAGAAAAAAAAAAGATCTCATTTGGTTTCAGAATCTATAGTATACGGATCTATGTTCTTCCGTCTTGAGGCTCTGCATATGACTGAATTTTTCATAAATTTCAGACGAAGGATACCGACGAATCGCGCTTGACTGCAAAATATTTTTGCTGATGCTACTTCTCATTTTTATAAAGAGATTCTGTTCGCGTAAGTGAAAGAATACAGATTTATAAGCGTATGCAAAAATAGTATTTTATGATATTTGTTACACTGTGATGAAATCGTTGACATTATATTAGAATTTCTATCAAGATTTGCTATTATAAATTAATAGATAATTATATAAACTTTCAATTAAACCCCAGCATTGAAATCCAACAAATTATAGTAAAATGCATTACCTCCCGGTCATATTACATGTAGATATAAATCGCAATTATACCATTCTAATCAATGACATTCATCTCTCCGGTAATACAATATTCATTTACCTACGCGTACGCGCATACGCGAATCGAAATGAATCTTACTTGGCCATGTAAGCCTGCACCGTATAGTCCATCACGTCCATTCTCTCAGGCTTGAATTGAAAGGGCGTAGCTCCAACGTCGACGATTCCCTTTATCATGTCGCCGACAATGCCGTTGAACGTGCCATTGATGAGGTAGCCCCACGTGTCGCCGCGCAACAAATTCATTCTGAAACCCATCAACCATAATATATCGGAAACGCATAACGATTTTTCGATTTTCCCAGGCGACACAAATACAGCGAAAAATAGGAAGTTTTATTTCTCTCTCGCGCGTACGCGAGTATCACGACCTCCATTAATTGGCGATTTGTAATTTTTTTTTCTTTGTGTCAGCACGCACTCGTGCGGCTTTTTACGAGCACGCGCGTACCGGAATAATTTACGCGTGGGGACTGGTTTTTGCACTCCGCTCACCGGCGCAGGCAGGAAGATGAACGACGAGGAAGCATTGTGTAAACATTTAGTTTGAATAATTCGTGTCTATCGATCGCGAAACAAATCGCTTTTAATGAGGGAGCCTGAGGTCATTAATGAAGAGATAAAGAGAGATGGTATTACGTGAAATTGTAGTAATCCCTGAGCTGCAGCATCAAGGCGTAGTTGTAGCGATGCATAGTGTCGAGGTGTCGGTTGATTGGCGTGGTAAGGTAGGTGTTCATGTCGATGGATTTCGGCGCAAAATCCACCTGTTAGTAATTACAGAATTAATGAATCGCAGATGATTAGATCAATCCTAAACGTGAAGGAAGGTCAAACAATCTTCAATTGAACTGGTTATAATGATCGATTCTTTGACACTGAGGCAAAAAAAAACTTAGTTACGCACTATGGGTGTGATAGCTATTCTCCGAAGCAATCAATCATAAGACGCCAAATCATTATGATTTTACAAAACGATCATCTCAATAATCATTCCATCATTTAATACAATTAAATAACATTAAAAAATCATCATCTTATTCACCACGATCGAGAAGTTGAGATACATGCCCCTCAGGTCCCCTCGCCTCTTGTACTTATACTGGGTCAACTTATTATGCACGCCCTGTCCAGCTTCCCAGTACCCCATCTTCGTCACATTGAGCTCGCCGCCGTGTCTGTAGCTGGGATTATAC
Organism: Torymus aiolomorphi; assembly: GCA_036365515.1. Lineage (NCBI taxonomy): Eukaryota > Metazoa > Arthropoda > Insecta > Hymenoptera > Torymidae > Torymus > Torymus aiolomorphi. The sequence continues at coordinate 148,201,073 of CM070877.1, forward strand.
ACATCGTACAGCTCGAACCGATCTGTACTGCCGTTGCCGCGCACGGCGAGCGTGAGCTCGGCGTTAACGCTGAGAGGCAGCCGATCGAGCAGTTCCAAAGGCAACCGATCGCTGGCTGTGGTATGCAACAGCCAGAAGTAGGATTCGTTGAAGGGCATCCGCTCGCCGATGAACTGTGATGTAATGAGATGGTTATGTACGTGTTTCAGGGCATCGCCAATCGATTTGTTATTGGATATGGATTTATGGGCGACCGGCAAGATTGACTTGGAGGAAATTGAAAGTTTGAAATTTATCTTGTTGATTTTCCTGGGAGAGAAAAATGAAGCTATTCGCTTCTTACTTTTTCTGATGTAGTGGGGCACGAGGGAGTTTTGGTGATGTGTGTGAAATTTTTGCGGGGCTATTTTTGGGATCGGTAACCACATTTGCCGACAGGAATACATAATATTTATAGACATTAGTGTTGCCGTACAATGGTAACTGTAGTGTCTATAAATAATATAGAAATGTTGGTATTGCTCCAAAAAATGTTTTCTTCGGGTTTGTGCTTTATGGGTCAGTACGAGTTTTACTCAACTTCAGGAGCCGTGTTTTTTTCTTGTAAACTGTAATTTATGGTGATTAACAGGATTTATAAATATTAATGGTATGTTATCAATGAGTCAACGGTAGGCTTGATTTCTTCCATTAATCGACTGCAACGAAATGTGTTGTTCGCTGCGCTTCTTATACAGAGATAAATTACTTTTTCTTTTCATTAAGTTATTATGTTTATTATTGAGTAATGTACCACACACATGCAGCAAGTAAGATATAAAAGAAACATTTTAAAAGCGTGTTGATTCAATATTAATGCTTATCTATATTAACTTGGCTGCAACAGCCCCCGCTTCTTACGTAAAAACTTCTCGTTTGCGTATAAGGTACAACTGCTATTTCTTAAGAGAACCTTATATTTTCACGGTCACAAAAAATGTTACATTTCAAGTACTAACAAGGGTAAATACTAATAAGAAAAATCAATGCATTTCTGATGACGGGATGAAAATGGAAATTTTAATTGTTTTAATTGTTCTTTTAGGCCTAACTTGTGAGGAATTGACTCTACGTAAAAATGTTCAGTAGGAAAAAGTTCTGTTTTGATATGATCTACAACTTTTGTATTTAAATTTTTTATGCGAATTGATATCTCTACTAGATAAGTGTAAAAAATTTCGTTTTTTGGGCAAATTTAGGGGTATTTAGCATATAACTTTAAAGAATACAATTGTACTGAAAACGTTACAATACAAAAAATATGTGTTTCCATCATATCTGCCACTTTTAAGCTGCCCAAGTAGTGGACGTACCCAATGACGATAAAGGCTCTGCCAAGAAGTTACCACAAGACACCTTGAAGCGTATTCAGATTGATTACCTTAACATCTGCTTTTGTGACATTCCCAAATGTTTTCTTTTTTTAAAATTTCCTTTTCAAAAAAACGAAACCAAACTCGATTCGCCACGATGCAACAGTGTTGGACATTACCTGGGCTAAAAGCAGTTACGAATGCGGAAAGTATAAGCGCATCCACGCACTTCTGCATACTACGATACTACCTGATCCAGTATGATTTCACTTCTCGGGCAGTCCAAATCTAGAAGAACGCCGAGCCTGTAGTAATTCACCTTCAGCAACTTGCTCATGTACAGGCCGTCGGAAATCGGGATGAGCGACAGCCTTGCGTCTAGTGACGCCAGCTCGCGGAAAACTTCCGCTTTTTCTGCACAGACCCGTTTACACGAACGCATATAATCAGTTTGTAGATCGTTTCCCTTACGGGCGGGGAGAGGATGAACCACCGATCAGCGAGATGATACGGCGACTTGTTTTCGGCGAAATATTTAGTTTTGCAGAATCGCGGTGTCAGGTTAATTATGCAAGAGTATTGCGTCAGAGTTTAATGGCAGTGCAGAATATCCGTAATACGATATGTTAATTTTGCGATGGAATATTATATAATAATTGAACAATTATGAATACGTTTACGGTTAATTCAAACGTTTAGGTTGCAAGAAAGTTTTAAAAACGCCACATAGATTTGCTCTGCAATTCAAAATTCTTTTGGTAAAATAATGAACAGAAATTCTTGTAACCTCTTACCGTAGGATTTATTGAATAAAATTGTAAATTTTCTTTTTTTTTAAGTGTATAATAATAATAATTAAATTATACATTCTTAATACGAAACCGACAGATATTTCTAGTATTTCACAAAAGGAATCTAATGCATACGATTTTTTTACTTATGATATAAGATGCCGTGACAATAAAAATTTTAAATTTGCCCACGTATGGGGACATATACAGAAAGAGGATTATAACTCATATTCAATACTATATTATATGATTATTTCAAAACAGTAAGAATCGAAATCTTCTTGAGAACAGGGCAGCCATTTATTGAAAGTAAAATGCTTTTTTAAAAATCTTGCAACACCACCCTAAATACAAAAACCAGCATCACTCTTACCAAAAGGATCCCAGCATCCGAATGCGGCTATCTGCGGTACAACTCGCGCCTCGAAGTACTCCCGAGCGAATCTGATGTCAACCTCATCGGCAACACAGGCGCCGGCGAGTATCGCCAGGACAACGAAGAGAAGGTGACCCGGCGACATATCGCGTTGAGAGCTCACAGGTAACGTGCCACTTATGCGCGTTATGTCCACGCAATGATTGATCACTTACCAGCGCGCCTGCATTCGGCGTTACGCAACGGCAGTGAACCCACACGGAGAAACTTTTGGTACAACTGCTGCACTCCGTAGTGCGACCGTTGCGCCAAGCGCGCCCTCTCGTTTGTACTTTCAGTTTGGAACAACTGCTACACCAAAAACGCGCAACGGCTCGACCAAGGAGCAGACGACGCAGCCGCTTGGAACAGCAGTTACGCCTATTTGGAATAGCTGCTGCCCCAAACTCACAGCGCTGCCGTCGCACTACGGCTAAAGCATGATTTGCACCAAAAGTCTCTCCGTGCACAAGAAAGTTGATCACACTGGAAGCAACTTGGCAGAGTGAAAAGTATGACACGCACATGCACGCATGCATGCTAAATGATTTGATGATTAATGTAATTTTGAATTATTCAAACTCACTCAAATAATTGGCTATGTAGATTAGTGCGTAAAACAAGAAACGTGAGTGTGCAAGGGTCATGTTTTTCATATAGATTGGGTTTGTCTGCGGAAGCCTAGAAGGGCGCATCATCACTGACGATTTCACGTGCTTGCGCATTCAAGGATCGATGGGTTTGCATATTGCAGAGTCAAAAGGAGGCTGCTGTCGGGTAATTGTAGACGATGACGCTGTCATTATAGGAAATGCCTGGCATCACGCTGCCTTTGACAAATATGGAAACCTTGTGTTTATTCGTCCATGCGAATCTTTTGAAAGCTCTGTTTCGCGGTTCATCCGAATAATTCAGTCGTGGAGTTGAAGATAGCCGAGAATAGTATATAGGGGTAGTTCAATACCTGCAATTTTAAAGGATTTGTGTATATGTGCGATCCATTACCAATTTTGGCACGACGTCATTATGTACATGTACGAGCCATTGCCAGTTAAGGGGTTTAAATAACACTTGAGATGTTAATAATTACACATTAATAATTGTATAACGTCATTCAAAAACAACTGGTTTAGTTATTTCTGGAATGAAATCAGAACGAAGCAATTTCATAGAAGTATAATTTATGTAGAGAAAGAGACACTAATTTGATTCTATAATTATTCCATAAATATTGATCTGGTTTAATGAACTCGTGCACTCAATTTAAATATACCAGATACGCAATTTATAAATTTTTCATGGATAGGATCAGCAGATAAGTACTTACAATATGCATATACCGTTACTTCTTAAATACTACGTGCGTTCGTGATACAAATCATTTCTAAATTCATGTAAAGATAAAAAACTTTGTAATAAAATTATCAAACTGCTTCCACCTTTAGGAAGCTTTGTAGTAATAAAAAAAAATATTTTTTTTTATGTAGCAATAGCGAACCGTGTTATAGCATGAGGAAAATTCGTTCTGTCATTCAAAATGTTTAATTACTTTCAAAATGACACAAAATTGAATAATCAAAATGATAATATACTTTGTGCAAATCCTAAAATTCTACCATTTTCATCATTCGAATAATCAATTTTTTGAAAAATTCCGCGCAGTGACTAATTTTTTCTCTAAATCATTTAATTATCCCCAAAACAACGACAGATGATTCACTCATTTTCCTTTCACGCACATTTAATCAAATTTGATCAACACCTTTGTCTCCCCCTTTCCTCTCCTCACCACTACAACAAGCAATAAAACATACACTCTGCCAGCTCCAAACCATGATGGCTTATCTTTTTGCGTGATTATGTATATCATCGACGGGGGATAATTATCACCTCTCGCGCAATGCACGTAGACCAGACAACTCTTTCTTCCTCATCGGCTGCGATTTACGTTGAATTTATTATTGCCCATTAGATAATGCTGCGATAGAAACACTTTTTGTACCCCCTTTCGAGTTCCACGCTTGTCATGAACACATCTATTTGTATATTCTTTATAGAGACCTTGCTGGAGGTAATTTAATAGCCAGAAGAGAACACGCACATCGCGCTCGAGACATTTTTTGCCTCCTCTTGGCAACGGTTACAGGCTACTTATCAATTGACACCAGGCATTTTTTCCGGATGACGGGAGAAAAGTCTACGTCCAAAAAAGAAACCAGTTTCTACACACACACACAGACACACACACACACACACACACACATACACACACACACACATCTCCTCTCCATATAAATAGTCCAATGAGTGCATTTTACTCGCTGAAATCCGTGGTCTCTTCCAATTGCGAGGGCAGAAGATCTCAGTGCGTAGAGATTATCACGATGCTTCGTTCGGTTTACATTATGTTAGTAATCGCGTGTCTGACTGCATATGCCGGAGCCGACGAAGAAGAGAAGTACCCCGACAAGTACGACCATTTGGACGTGGATGAGGTTCTGAATAACGAGAGATTGCGTAACCAGTACTACAATTGCTTCATCGACGCTGGACCCTGCATCACCCCTGATGCCATCTTTTTCAAAGGTATATTTATACTAGTGGGGCTTCTCCCCCCTGCTCGCTCCGCTCACCAACCCCCATTTGTGTAATTATGTAGTATAACACACTGAGATAAAATAATTTTTTTTTTGTTTATAATAATTATTATATATAAATTTAAAAACAGTTTTTCACACCACCCTGGAGGTACTGTTTAACTATTAAATAATTAATCAAATTACAAACTATATTTCAAATCGATAGTTTACGAAAATTATAGTAGACATGTAAGTCAAAAAATTAATAGCAGTCAACATTTATTTCGATTGACAATATATATTGCAGAATGTTTCAAAATTGTTTAACAATAAGCAATGCAACTTTATTGTCATTCTTATTATTTATTTATTTATTTATTTAAAACTTTAACGAACTAAGAGCTTTTTACAAAATGAGTTTTGGTATAAAAAAGGTAAATACATATGACGGCATAAAGTCTAGAATTTCGTAGAATAATAAAATTTACGCAAAGAGAAAACTAATCTAATAATTAAAAACAAGAGAGCGCAACGCAGATTTAAAAGATGGTAAAACATTCAAGATTCCATGATCTCTTAAGACGATTCAAAGTAGAATTAAAACCATAAGCGGAAGTAGGCGTTTCTTCTTTGATAGGCCTAAAATGACCAAGAGAATAGGGAAGCTAGCGCGATACGAATAGGTTAGATACTTCATCAGATGGCAGGCAACAGATTATGAATAATTTTATAAGTAAGAAGACAGTCATAGTAATGGTGTAGACTACTTATTGCAGGTGTGTGTATGTGTGTGTGTGTGTGTGTAACGCTGCAACTTTTTCAATTTTTATCCAATCGTTTTTGGACAGCGCTTAAAATTTTTCTTTTTTTTTTCAAGATTTTTAGAAAATAATAATATTATGTAATTTTTTGGATAATTTTTTTTTATATCGATTTTTCACGTTTTGAAAAAATAATTTTCATTTTTTTTTAATAATAACATTGAGATATTTGAATCGTATGGGAAGCATTCGAAAGAGCATTAAAATACCTATATTTAAATAAAAAAAAATTCTCTAGCTATCACGGTTCTTTTGTTTTTAACGAAAACGTGTTTTTTTTAAAGCTTATAACTCCCAAACTAAACGGTCAATTTTTTTTTTTTAAATCATGATAATGCAGAATATAAATAGCTATAATCTGTACAAATTTGAATCCATTCTGTTGATTAGTTTTTGAGAAAAAAACTGGAAACCGAAAAAAATGAGTTTTGTATGTCGTATGATAACTGGAGTAAAATTGGCTTAATCGATTTAAAATTTCTTGTAGGAGTAGATTTTGGATAACTATCGGTTGAATTCTTTCGGAAAAATGATTGTTATATAAATTTCAGAGATATTTGAGGTTAAAAATTTTTTAAGTTTTTTTCAAATCGTAATTTCTCGAAAACGGCTCGATGTAACAGCTCCAATTTGTAGACAATTTTGTATGTGATATAGATAATATATGTGCGAATTTTTACCAAGATCGTACAATTACTTTTTGAAATATTAGGTATTGAAAATTTTCGTATTTTACAAAGTTTCTTTCTTGGTCGCCTGATAACTAGAGAAAAAAAAATCAGTTTAATAATGTTGAAATTTTGTGAAATGTAGAGTTTATATATTTATTGTATAAGTCCTTTAGGTAAAAGAATTGTCTCATGATTTTTAGAGATATTTAAGGTTAAAACTTTTTTAAGTTTTTTTGATAATCGTAATTTCTAAATGACGACTCCATATAGAAGCTTGAAATCTATAGACTATTTTGTTTGCGATATAGGCAACCACTTATTACACTTATTAAAAACTATATTTGGTTAAAATTTCAATAAATTTTCTTCATTTGTTTTTGAGAAAAAAATTATTTTATTAAAAAGTATAAAAAAAGGAATTGATAAATTAGTTTGAGGAAGCTACGTGCCAATGAATTGGCAGCGGTATTTTTATAGTGCCCCAGTGTTCATGACATACGCAAAGCATCGAAAGGGCCTTAGTTAAGCCCAACATTTTTGAATATTTATAAATTTTTCTCTCAAAAAATATGTGTTCAATCGAAAAATGTGTTATAAAAATTCCAGGAATGAGCGTAGCGAGGGGTTGGCAATGAGGGTTGAGGCAGCCCTGGTAGAAATTTCTCTATCGGAAATGGCCAGGAAAATAATAAATAGCTGTAAAAATAGCTAGTTCCTGGATAGTGATGAAACGATTTTTCCAGTTATATTTTCTATTTAAGGCAGAAATACAGCCTTAAAATGTTTTTACTAAATTTTCTCTGTAATATGATCATGTATTTAAAAACAAACATTCGATTCTGTCTCTCTCGCTCTACGCCATAACAGCAAACCTCTTACTAGACATTTCGTAACTAAAAAAACTAACCAACTTTAATTAATATCTTTTAAATACTCGTAAACAAGCTAATATAAATCTGTGAAAAAACTTATTCTTTTATTCTGTCTATTAAATGGTGAATATGTGATCGGAAAAATCATTTCGTTAATGGATAGAAATGGACAAGAAAACTGTCTAGTTTTTGAGGATTATTGGTGAAACTAGCTAATTATTAGGCAAATAATGGAATCGAACCAGGGTTATATAAACTTGTAATGTCAACAATTCATATTACAAGATCAGCAATTCAACGCAAAATCATTAAAAACTTCCTAGACTATATAATTATTGAAAAAAATAAAAAATGTTTAAAAAGTGGATAAAATATCTCTATAATATCTAAAATATCTCTAAAATAAGATATGGAATTATCATGAAGTTTTAGATTTATTTCAGTACATCAAAAACTATTAAATATGTCGATTTCACAAGAATTGTATTATTAGAACTAATAAAATTATAAAATATCCGCTGTGAGGAGGCGATTCACTATAGAAAACAAGACGTCAAATTTCTTTACACGTAAACTATATAATGTTAATTAATTATACTGTAAATCACATGATCATAAATATTTTTATTTTCCAGAACGGTTCCCAGAGGCGATCGTAACTAAGTGCCGAAGGTGTACTGATAGGCAAAAAAACGCATTCGAAAAGATTGCTGTTTGGTACAATGAGAATGATCCCGAAGGCTGGGAAAAAGTTATGAGGAAAGGTGTCGAAGATTTTACAAGAAAAGCAGCTTTGAAGAAACTGGCTGAAAAGTCCCAGTGATATTCTTCGTTTTTAATTAAATGTGATTAATTTCTATTTTGTAGTGTAAAATAAATTACTTTCTATATTTTCACCAAAAGGTAAACTTATATTTACTTATTTCTTTATCTGATAGCCCAATATTTTATCATAACTATCATTATGTAATTAAAATTGCGTACACTTTCTCGATCAATTTTAACGTATATACAAATCTATGTGATATCTTTCACCTTTATCTAAATCTTTTGAAAACGAAAAATTCATATTTGTAAATAAATTTAATCAACTGAAATAATAATTAAAAAATTTATAAAGTTAAAATTCTAAATTATTTATTAATTCACGGTTACTTTGATTTTTCTTACATTAGAAAGATACTCGTATGTAATTATAAATAAGCTGCAATAATGTTACATTAGCGAAAATATCTCGCTCGCTCTCGCTCCAGACGAAATTATAACTTTTCTAATTAACTGCATTTTTTATATTTCAATTTTTACATAAAAATGGCTATTTTTATACAAAATATATTAATTTAAATATATTAATTTAAAAGTAGAATTTAAATGCTGTACATTTGATACTTTCACGATTAATTGACGATTATGATCTTTGGTAAATTCGCATGTTGTTTTTTTAATTGAGGAGTCCAGTTGATGCTGTTTCAGGTTTATATATTGATTCTTGTTATTATATGCTTCATAAGTAATGTTAAAGTTTTGAAAGAATTTTGTACTTTATTTTCATGGTTTAAAAAGAAACAGCCGACATAAAAAATTGTACAATTCTCCTTATTGCAAATAATGATTTTGATGTAAAATAATATTACTGAAGATTATTTAGGAGAAATGAATAAAATATAAATATATTGTGATGTGAAACCTTTTCATTATGGGAAATACACATGAACTACTGGGTACGGATCCAAACTTTGGCTTTTTAATATAATAAAGATGTTGATTTAATGGTGGAATTTGAATGCTACACATTTAATACTTTGACGATTAATTGCCGATTATGATCTTTTGTAAACTTGCATGTTGTTTTTTTAATTGCGGAGTTCAGTTAATGCTATTTTAGGTTTATATATTGATTCTTGTTATTATCTGCTTCATAAGTAATGATATAGCTTCGAAAGAATTTTATACATTATTTTTCATGATTGGAAAAGAAACGGTCGTAATAAGAAATTGTACGATTCTCCTTATTATAAATAATGATTTTGATGAAAAACAATATTACCGAAAATCATTTAGGAGAAATGAATAAAATATGTAAATATTGTGGTGCGGAACATTTTCATAGTAAAATACACATGAACTAGTGGGTAGAAGACGGGTGGTTGGACGGACTGACGGACTCAAAATTTGGCTTTGTAATATAATAAAGATAACCAAAAGAAACAGTTGCAATAAAAAATTGTACGATTCTCCTTATTGCAAATATTGATTTTGATGAAAAACACTATTACTGAAGATTATTAGGAGAAACGAATAAAATATGTAAATATTGTGATGCGAAACATTTTCATTGTCAAATACACATAAACTACTGGGTAGAAGATGGATGATCAGACGGAGGGACGGACGGAGCCAAAATTTGGATTTTTAATATCATAAAGATTAAATAATTTGATACAAATCATAGGTGCATTATAAATCAATATTTTCATTTTTTATAATTCTATCCGATTCTAACGAGTTATGCTGAACTGAGTTATAATGTTGTTGAATAAAAACCAAGTGTTATATGAATTTTTCCAAATCGCAACTATGAATGAATCGCTCTTTTATTATCAGTGACGACTATTAACATGTAGCATAATTTTCTTGTTTAGATTTACTGCTATGAATATTCAACTAAATTATGCAATAACTAACCAATTCCACGTCAACGAAATACATGATTCGAATGAAATTCTGGCTACATCAAATTTGCAATATTCATCCGATATGATAGCGTCGATATTAAAATATCAACACCTAAATAGCAAAAGAATAAAAATACGTACCACCTGTAAAATCTTGTGGTGGACGATCGATCAAAAATAAATTTGGCTGGGGTTTTTTTCGACATGGTAGTTTTTATAATTTATTGTTAATAATAGGCGTGTATAATTAATTAATATCTGTGTTTAGCCGACAGAAAAATTACAAAATAAGGACTGCATCCGCCATCGATGATAATATCGCTATCATCGATTACAATGCATTAGGAGTATGAGCTGATGTTGGTATTGTTTCATGGATGAATTCCTTGTCTTCTTGCATCCTGAATCTGTTTCTCGATCAGGACGTTCCACTGCTGTGGCGCATTGTCAACAAACCAGCTAACAATCTGTTCAAACATCATAAGCTGTTTCTCGGTGCAGTATCTACACGACGTTACCACAGCCTCGGGTGCCTTACCTAAAATTTGAAAAAATTTTTTCGTCCTTTAGTTTTAATATAATTTTTTCAGACGTATTTTTTATCACGAATCTTATCTTCTGACTTATTATTGTTTCTACAGATAACATTTTTCTTTTAGAACAAATTGTGCAATAATGGTATTTTTTGCGATTCTAATTATATGAATTGAATTTACGTCCTATATCAAAGGGCACAGTAATATCCCTATATTCATGACTCATACTCGTTTTCGAGGCGCTAACGTGCCCTCTGGTACAAGTTTTATAGCAAATCCCGAAAAAAATCAGACAAAACGATTTCTTGCATACATAAACTCACTTTTAAAGAATACAGCGGCCTCGGTATGGCACGGTCCAGTGTCCATGAAGCAGGCGTAATAACGGTTGCGCTCCTCTTCGTTCGCGAGGATCGCCGAAACGTCAAGGTCGTCGAACTGGGCTGAATACTTTTTATTCTCAGCGTGCGCGTCGTGGACGGCCAGGAGCACGACGACCGTTGCCACGAGGATCAGCGTGCTGGCCGAGGGTGCTAGCTTTGGACTCATGGCTTCTTTCACGCACTCTGCTCCCTGATTTCTTCTTCTTCACCTGCGTTTCTATATATCTGCTGCGCGTGAGTTTTGAGCGAACGATAATTCAGGGGGCTTCCTCTCTGCGGCTGCGAGGACGTCCGCTCGGGGGAGATATGCGCTTTTGCGTAGCAAATCCCCGGCACGGTTGGATTTATAGACTGCCCGCGGCGTTGTCACGGCGATCGACCAGCTTAATGGCCGACACGCATAAGTTCCAGGAAGTTGATGAATCGCGGGAAAAGCTTTAGGGAGAACATATATACATACATATTGTAGGTATACGAGGTAAGCGCAAGTCATTAGCGTTAAACACACAAGGAGATAGAAGCACAGGGTATAAGGCTGGCCGTGTGATGCATAATGAAGGGTTATGCGCCAGAAGTGAGTGTTTGTCAACGCTTGTCTCAGTTATGCAACGTTAGTACCACGTGATCGGTAGTACATGCGCGCCTGCTGGAATGAAGATTTTTGGTTCGAGCCTCGAGAACAAATATATTTTATAGGGGGATCGGATCTCGGAAAAACCGTATTTTTTGCAGTGGCGCGAGGCTTACGGGTGTACAAATATCATGATGTAACTCTTCGTTGGGCAGTATAAGCGTTATGTAAATGATATAATACGTGGAAAGAAGTATGATTATGTAATGGAATAAAATCTTTTGTTCAAAAGATTACAATAAATAAATAAATAAATAAAAATAAATACAAAAGAAATGGCCCCCACTGGTTCTCAATCGATTTATTTGATACGACAAGGAACAGGACTGAGAGATTAGCAATAATAACTGATGTCCACTGTCTCTACAACAATTTTTTTTTTCAGCCTATGAGTCATATAATAAACGAAAACATTTTTTGGTTAGCCAATATTTAGCTCCAAAGTGTTCGAACCAATTTTGCAAACTACGAAAATTAAAATAAAGAAAAGAGATTTAATTTAAGTTAAGGCTCGTTGGAAACGGCAGGCCCTGTGCACAAATTATGCGCATTTGAAAATGACGAGTAATCATAACAAATCGCTAATTTATGTAAATTTGAATTTTTTAATAATTTTTTTGTAATTTTTCGCCATTTAAATGCTTAGCTTACATTAAAGCTCTTATCTTCTACTTTAATTTTTATGTTTTGCAAATTTGCTCTCATCTTTAAGTGCTTAAAGTAGTTAAGCCTCACCCCAAAAATGTGTTATTGGAAAATAATTTTTGCTATGGTTTGGTCAAATCTGATCGGACGAATAACGATATATCGACGGCTGAGCGGAACAAGGTCGTATCTCACCGCGCGGATGAAGAACGTCGTATCTCACCGCGCGGACGAAGAACGTCGTATCTTGGCGCTCTTGCGGCCAGTACACGGCCAGTACACGGCCAGTATACGGCGAGATACGACGTTTTTCGTCCGCGCGCCGAGATACGATGTTCTTTGTCCGTGCGCCGAGATACGACCTTTGTTCCGCTCAGCCGTCGATATGTAAATGAGTGAAAGTTTAAGTTTTAGAAATAATTTTTTTGAGCTTAAATTGTCGATATTAACATTTTGAAAAAGTATATCAAGTAAAATACGGGAATATTTTTTTTCATCCGATTTTACAATAGTTTATAAACTTACAGACTTGTTAATCTGCGCTTGCAAATACAGTTTTCGCTCGAAAATAGTTTTTTCTAACGCATAAACAATCCCACATTTATATATATATCCTTGATCGTCCGATCGGATTTGACCAAACAATAACAAAAATAATTTTTCAACAACACCTTTTCGGGGTGAGAAACGAAAATGTTAAACACAAATGTATAAGATTCCTATCTTATCCGATTCTAAATTTTATTATTTTTTAATACTCCGTGCGTAAAGCCCGATTTCTCACACGTTTGAATAAGAAAGCATGCACTAAATCAAGCTTTGCACACGTCGTGTCAAAATAGTTATTTTCGATACAAGTGCGAAAAAGTGATTTTATCCTCGTGTGGACGTTTGCGCCCGAGCGAAGCGAGGGTGAAAAGGCCACACGAGGATAAAATCACTTTCTCACTCGTGTATCGAACACTATTTTTTCACACTCCGTGCGCAAAGCGTCCACTTTGCGCACGCTCGGCCAAAACCGTGCTCGCAAAATCGAGCTTTGCACACGTCGTATAAAAAAATAGTGTTCGATACACGAGTGAGAAAGTGATTTATTATCCTCGTGTGGCCTTTTCACCCTCGCTTCGCTCGGGCTCAAACGTCCACACGAGGATAAAATCACTTTTTCGCACTTGTATCGAAAATAACTATTTTTATACGACGTGTGCAAAGCTCGATTTTGCGAGCACGGTTTTGGCCGAGCGTGCGCAAAGTGGACGCTTTGCGCACGGAGTGTGAAAAAATACTGTTCGATACACGAGTGAGAAGGTGATTTTAACCTCGTGTGACCTTTCTACCCTCGCTTCGCTCGGGCGTAAACGTCCGCCCGAGGATAAAATCACTTTCACGCACTAGGGTGCCTGTTTACAGTATGCGAACTGCCCGATTTGCGCATTGTGTGACCGAGTGTGAGAAATAGTGATTACTCCACACTGGGCCGTAAAACGCGCAAATTGGGCTCTACGCTCACCATGTATAATCTTACGAGTAGAAGCTCTCAGAGATAAAACACACGCTACCGATTCATGCACAAGTTCGAAGAACGAAAGCACGTGACCCGACATAAACTCTGAGTCAGTAATGTACCGAGCGTCGACAGGGAACATCGAATGTTAAAGGCACATGACATCGACGATTGCGAATCAGCAGAACAGCGAACAGCGAATCCACGAGGCACTGAATCACCGGCACGAGAATCGGACGTCAAATTAGGGAGAAAGAACGGACAGCCGCTGAGCAATAATCCCCCACTCAGGAACTCCAGGGCGCAGCAATAAAAACCGAGGGAAGCGCATCCAGAGAGACAAAAAGAAAGAGCACGAAAGCAGAGGCGAGAAGGAGAGAGGTGAAGAGTTCGAATCGGCACGAGGATGAACAGAGCCAGTGATCCACGAAAGGACGTCGATAGGTTGTATCGCGAACGCGTGTTAGGCATAAAAGTAGAAAATTATGCACACTGAGTTAAAAAAATAGAGTTCGATACCATAATAATGTACTATTCTCGCACTTTAATAACGTTGCAAGAAAAACGCGTTTGTCAGGCTCTTCGCAATCCTGTAAGCAATATCTTATTTGAATTTCAAATGATTCTATCCATAAGACTTTTTCAGAGACATTTTTGAAATTAGCAATAAATTAGAGATAATTGAGAAAATTTTAAAAGTGTTTCTAAAAGTCTAATGGATGGAAAAATTTTAAATTTGAAAATGATATTCTTTACAGGAATGCGAAGCGACTGAAAAAGCGTTTTATTCTTAGAATGTTCATTTAATCCAAAAGAGATCATAAAATTTGGAAGCGGGTAATGTAGGTTTCTATGACTGGCTACTACTTTTTGACCACCTTTTGCCATTTTGAATTCAAATAAGATAAATTAATTTATTGTTGAAGCATTGTCACATTTTTACCGTAGATTACAATTGTGGGGCTCAGAGCAAAAATGGGTTAAGTTCTATGCTTTACACACAACTTATTTTTGCTTTGAGCGCTCCTCACATGACCCATAGATTTTTGCAGAATTGTTTATATTACAACATATATTACATATATGAGGAATTCTACACGGAGAGAAATTTTGTAGTGAAAATTACAAATATTCGAGACAAAATTACCAGTTTCTATGGTAATGGATGGACAGACTGACAATTTCAAACTTTTTACCAAAGTGCCTTGGTAAAATTTTTTTAGTTAATTTAAATTAAAAAAATTAACTTTTTTTATCCATATTGATGGATATATAGCATTTTAATATAGAAATAGAAACAGAAACAAGAATGAAAAAACATTAAACTGAAAAAAATTTTTACGGAAGCGGGATTCGATCCGACGATCTTTGGGTTGAAAGTCCGATGTTCTACCGACTGCGCCATGGAAGCTGTTACCAACAGTCATTTGAATCGCCGTTATTACTTACTGAAAATATGTGTATTGTTTTCATTTTAACGTCGCGCACGCCTCTAGTATCAATCTTCTGAAACACAATAATGCGCAGTGCGCATGCGCGAGTACACAAATACCAGGTTATTTGGTAAAATTTATCAGTTTTCTTAGTAAAAATTCTTAGGTTACCTTGTAAAAATGACTAGACCTCAATTTTTACTAGTGTGTCTGGTAATTTTTATTCAGATAATTTGGTATTTTTTTTAAGTGGTTATGGTAGTTTTTTCTGGGAAACTTATAAATTGTATTAGAAACCTGGGAATATCACGGCTTTTGACAGTCTATCCATGCGCTGCCAAGGCACCTTGGTAATTTTTACTCTAAAATTTCTCTCCGTGTACAGATTATCCAATCCACACTTAGAGGCTTCAAAAAAAAAAAAAAAAAAAATGGAGGCATACGTCTGTTATAAACTTTTTCTCGTTCTGTCGGTCATATAATAGACAAAAAAATTTCTAAACTCTCGAAAATGGTCTTGTGACACGGGTTTAAACACAAATCCGTTTTTCTTATGGAAATTTAACCTGGGAAATATGGAGAAAAAATAGTCACTGATGATTAGCCAAAACTAAGCTCTTAAATGTGCCAACAAATATTCCACAAAAAGGTGATTAAAATAGAAGAAAAGAGCTTTAATTTAAACTAAAGATTGTTAAAATCGGTCGATACTGTGTAAAGTGGCGTGCATTTTAAAATCGCGAAAACGACCAAAAATGAGCAATTTATCCCGAATCCACGTAATTCGTAAAATTTAAGTCACTTTTTGTAGCATTTTCGACAAAAAAGACAAGTGTGGGAAGCACTTACGCACACGCATTACGTATACTATTTTATACCACTCTAACCTCAAAATCACAACTTTGATATGATTTTTCGGCGCTCGTGGTATAAAATACCGTTCGAAACTTCCCCACCCGTGTCGAAATGTACTATTTCGATACAGTATGCGTAAAATGCGATTTTACACATTCTATAATTTTTTAAAATCGGTTTTACGCTCCCTGTATCGAAAAATATCGTTCGATACACGTGTGAAAGATGATTCTACACTTATATCGAAATATACTATTTCTAAATGTGTGCGCAAATCGATTTTCAATGCCTTTGTAGCATACACAGAGTGTGGATTTGACGCATTTTGAACTCGCAGTATACAAAGTGCTTGCTTTTTGCGCACCGAGTGTGCAAAGTAAATTACAAATTTTTGCGTCAAAAACGCGAATGTGATATTTTGGCTCGGGTATGGTGAAAAATAGTATATGCAACACGGGGATAGAAGGGCCACCCCAGAGCACATGTTTGCCACCCTCGCCTTTGGCTCAGGTGGCAATTTACACGTGCTCTGGACTGGCCAACTCTTGACCTCCCTAGTTACGCAATATACTATTTCCGCTACTCCAGGACGCTCGAAAAACTTAACACTTTTCAGGCAAGAAAATCGAGCATTTCGAGTATTAACGAAATTTCGTTACAAGAATAAACAAAGGTATCATCAGTTTTTTACCTTGTAACTTTATAGAACAATCTATTACTGGATTATGCAGGGCAATTGAATTTGTTCAAGACGTAAATCGCTATTCTGTTTTTTATATTAACTATAGCAAAATTCAAACGCGCTCCGCACGTATTATTTTGTTTTTGACGTTATGGACGCTATTTTTCACTAGGATAGTCTTAATTAATTTAAATAATAAGATAATTATAGATACATTTATTAAACAAAATATCAAATGTTTTTATTCTATTTTAATTATTCAGTAGTTCTAAATACTTGAGTTTGAAAATTCAAATCTAGCGAATCCTCGCGCCTATTTCATGCAGACCAATCAAATCAATCTTTAAATGATTCACAACATCCAGCCATTATTTTTTCAAGAGTGGAATATTTTTACATTACATGTTTCGCCGATATAAAACAGTATAAATATATAATAAAGTACAGTGCGGAACACCTTTAAAGTGCTGAATCCACATCTGAAATCAAAATAAGGGCTTTCCCAAGCCGATTTTCTTTACATACTGTTTTATTCTCGGAAAATCCTGGAAACCAGAGAAAAGCACCCAGATGACCTCGTTTGGGTGAGCTTTTCCCTGCTTTCCACACAGAAAAAAATTTTGAACAGCCAGGGTACAGATCTGTGGCTTCAAAGAGCAAATATCAACTAAGTACATAACCACTTAAGTGCACCTGTGCCCGGAAAAACCACTTAACTGAATATTTATATTTAATTAAAAGCACCGTTTTGAAGTTAATACTATGCATTAAACAGATTATGACATACCTATTTTTATAGCAACAAAGATCAAAGGCAATAGATAATAGAAGGTAACGCAACAGCTTTGATTGACAAGTACCCTATGTGTAAAATTTCACAAAGAAAATATAATTTGAAGTGAAGGTTATTTAGGAATTTTAAAAGGTTTTGACGATAATATTACAATCAATTATTTTATTTATTTTTCACACATAATTTAAAAAACAAATCATACCTATTATTTTATTCATATTTTATACATAATTTAAAAATTCATACTTTTTAATCTTCATAAATGAATTTAATTATAATTATATAATAAATTGTTGCAAAAATTATAAATTTTGTTATTAAAAATTAATTAAAGTAATCAGCAAATTACGTTTGAGGAAGCCACGAACCAATGAATTGGCAGCGGTTGTTTTGTTTCTGATAATAAAACAGTATTTAAACCCCCCTATTTTTACTTCAGATTTGGATTCAACGCATCAAAATACATAAGAAAACATGTTTATCAAAGTTCAGATATGTTTAATAAAACTTAATCAAGAGAAATTTTTCAAAATATAATATATAATTAAACGGATATCATTAAGATGCTAAAAATTATTTTTAGTTATTCAATAAAAGATTTCACTCTAAATTCCGTTTAGAATGTACTAAAATATTTTATTAATACATATAGTAGCAGAGTCTTTATTGATGATTTGAGTAGTTGTGTTTTTTATGAATACTAACTTTAACGATTTCTAAAAAAAATTGTGCACTAAACTATGTGAACGTAACTTTTACTATATAGGATGCTGCACTTAAATAAACATTTCTAAAAACTAAAAACAACTCGATTCTCATAAATATAATTATATTTTCATTTTTTATTCGTGCACTGAAATTATTACAAATTTAATTATTTCCTAAAAATTCAAGTATAAATAAGAGGAGACAATAAAATGTATGATGTGGGGACGTGCATCCCGGTTAACTATTGATGCCTTGCCTTAGACCTAGTGACTTATTGGCCCCTCGTACAAGTCGGGCGTTCTTAGCCTCCACATCGCCGCACACAAATTTGAGCCTCGGTTGGCTCGTCGATTTGGGATGAGTTCGGAATCGGGGCGGATATTGGAACGTAGAAAGAAGCAGGCACGAAATAATAAGAGCCATGCTGCCATTTGATTGGTCGTGTATTAAACACTCAAAAAGCTTACAGTAGATTACGAACGAGCTTCGCTCGGCTCACCGTACCTTGCATAGTACGGAACAAGCTCGCTCGGTGATTTTCCTATCACTAATCTGTCGAACCTTAATTAAATATCGAGTTACGGGTACCTGGACGTGCGGTAGCAGACGATCGAGTGGCGAGGAGCGGCGTCGACGGGACGGCCTCTCGGCGGACTCGATGGCTGCTGGCGGGTCTGAATGAGACGCCGCCTGTAGCCTTGGCGCTCCGGCTCTCAGGCGCAGCTGAACGTGCGGTCGACTAAGGCTGAGCGAGCGCAGGTCGGAACGGTTCCTCGCGTCTCGCTTAGCGGCGTTGCCGTGGATCGGCAGGGTCCTCAGCCCTATGTCAGACCTGCTGAAGGGAATCGCGGAGGGAGACCGGAAGACGTCCGTCTCCCTCACGCGCTACGCATGAACTGCCGATTTCTTACCCGAAAATCTCGTGGTGCGCGTACGCGGCTCCTGGCGCCGGCTAACCGCGTATTTACGTACGCGCGTCTCTCTTTGTGTATGTGTGTGTGTGTTGATGTGTGTCACGTTTCAAATGTATTAATATTCTCTTTTATTTATCGTAATTTATATAATTCTAATTGAAAAGAAACGGTTGTTTGAGATAAATTCTTTATTAATATAATAAATTATTTAGACAAACCAAGTGACTAAGACAAATTATTTATTCTACAAAAACATGAGTTCTTAGCCATTCCCAAATAAGAATGACTCGTATCTTTATTGTAAACAGCGGTAAAAAGGAAAACAAGATATCGAAAATAGTATGATTCAGATATAAAACCTGCTCTTTTAGGCATACAGAATAACAACGATTTCCTCGCTAAATTCTAAACACTCGACCATAATAAAAGTGAATTTTATAAAGATGACTGAGATTAATTGAATAAATGTGTATACGCATTTTTTAGCAATTCTTAGTAGAGAGAATATTAATACAATCGTTTTCATGTTATAGTATACCCAAGTGTCATATATCCACTCTGACACAAGCAAAACTGAATTGTAAACAAAATTAATCTCTTGATACAAGATTCGTAGAAAATCATAAAAAAGGTGAAATTTTTTGTAGGTGTTCATCTCAATTCTGGAACCAATCAGATTTCCTTTTTGTGTACAAATACCGGTCGTAGAACTATACGGATCTTGCCATTCGACTACAAAAATTTTGAGCGATACACCTTCAAGTCGGCTCGCCGTAATCACAAAACGTAAATAAGAAAAGATTATGCTTTTTATATGTGGTTCTTTTGATGTCTAGTACTGAATTAAGTTATCAAATCATTGTTTTTTCTGCTATATACCAAGCTTGTGATAATATATTACAAGAAAATTCAATAGGCTTGGAGGAAAAATGATCAGACAAATTTTCTAATACGAAAAACGTTTAATTTAACTATAATTAAATCAGCATTGATTTAATATAACTATTTAATTATTTCTGCTTATCAAATAAGAAAAGTTTTATCCTAATGAATAAGAATTTGTAAAATTTAGAAAAGTTAAATCTAAAAATTAAACAGTAATGTGATTGCAGTTAAATTCACTATAATTACCAGTAAATAATACATGACATTAACATTTTAGTTCAAAGTCGTTAATGATTCACACGTGTAATGATGTATTATTGCTTTAGCTAAATATACAGTCAACTGCCAACCAAAAAAAAAGTAAATTTTATAGGAAACGAAGTATATCTATAATGCTCCAACCTTACTTCATTTATTATTATTTACGAGTTTCCAATAGAAAACTGCATTATCATCTGCAACGAGTGTGCTATTAGTGCACATATAACCTAGAATTATGATCAGTTCTCATTTCCTGAGCGTGAACATTCAGCATAGGGGTCATCGCTCGTATTCGATCACACAGAAATTTGTCAAAGGCACCGAAGATTACAAGGAAATTTTCTTCGTCTGATGTTTTGATCATCTGCGTCAGAAAATTATTATAAGTAGGGAAACTACTTATCGGGATTAATTGAACGTCATTTAATTTCCGTTTATTGATCTGTTCCCCGTACATTTTTCCCACACGATTCAGGTACTTGTTTAAAAAAGGAGATTAGTAGAAAATTTTTAGGGAAATTGGCGACTTGATTGAAAAGACTCAGAAAACTTTCTACAAAAATCGAGCGCGAATTTATTGTTTTGATATTATTTTTAATGAAATAATTGTGATTCGAACTGTAATTTGAGCTACGCAATGCGTATAGTGCCTAATCAGCAGTTTCGTGGGTATGCTTGAAACTCAATGATTTGAATAATTTGGAATATGGATTTCACGATAA
Organism: Torymus aiolomorphi; assembly: GCA_036365515.1. Classification (NCBI taxonomy): domain Eukaryota; kingdom Metazoa; phylum Arthropoda; class Insecta; order Hymenoptera; family Torymidae; genus Torymus; species Torymus aiolomorphi. Next base: position 148,222,201 of record CM070877.1, read on the forward strand.
GTTGCGCTAGAATTTCAACTCATATACATCGTTTTTCAGAAACAAAAATGCACACGAAGAGGCGAATTCTGAGCGAAAGTATAGATTGACAAACACAAGTATACTCTGCATATTAAGTAATTTCTTTCTGTGGCAAGATGCTGGAAAAATATGTTTAACGTTTCGGTCGATTAATTAGTGCTCATTATAAGGTAGTCATTGTGTCACCCATATAAGTGTTGTCCTACATACCTAAATATTATGAATAAAACACTGCTTTATGTAAAAATTACATGGAAAACGAAAAATTACTTTTTATTTTATTTTATTTTAAAATAAAGTAAAAAATATCATGCAAAATTAAAAAAACATTATTATTTATATATTTCTTTATTGATTAAAAATAAAAATACCAGATTATTTTTAATAAAATACATATAACGTATCAGGTTTGATATTGTTACGATGGCAAAAATAGTGTCAAAGATTGCACTTTAATATAATTATAATATAAAATCATCAGATGGAAATAAGTCTGCTAATTACATGAAAAAAATTTTATAGACATTCGATGAGGCATTTAAAATCTATGATTGTGGCTTTGATTTAAGATTTCAGTTGAAAAACTGCGTCGTATTAATTGCATACACAAAATTACGCAGAAAATTAAAATTATTATTCAACGCATTGCACTGCGTTACATCATTTGGAGAAGCTATCTCGAATCATCGATAATTTCAATTATATATTTAGTAAGGCACCTTTTCAAAGACTATTCTATCAATGCCTATATTTTATAAAAAGAATAATTATTTAAATGTATTATTTAAATAATTAAAATTTATAATTCCTAAAGATAGAAAATTACAGATTATTAAAGCATCATTTATTTTAACGATAAAGATACAAAAATATTATTAGAATAAAGAATGAATAATCATCTTGGATTTTTTCAAGTATTTTGGAACGCAGAATGAATATTTAAAAGAGAAAAATGTAAAAAATAAAAACTTTTAAGTAAACGAACAAAGAGCCATTTCTTTTTACTGCTCTCTTTTTACGCTTCCTTATGAATCCATCACCATGTATTCACAACCTCATTGACTTTTATATATTCTTGCCAAACATCCTTAATCGGCTAATCGTCGAAACCACTTTTTCAAACGACTCTGTGCATCATCTCATCCCGTGAATCTCGAACATTCCCAAACAGCCGAAACTCCGCTCTGACATTCGTAAAAACCTGCATCGCACCGCCTACGCACGCACACATTTCCATTCCAAAATCACCGTTTCTGTCCACCTCCTCTCAGCAATTACACATATAATACACACATCTCGCTCGCACTAAAATATATACCAACACGCGTATTTGGCGCACACATATCCAACTTAAAACACGACGCCCCTGATTCTGACCACAACGCGCTACCGCATTTGCATTCGCTGGCCCTCCCCGCGTGTCCTTCGCCGAGATATACTTATATTCTCTCGCCCAATGTCAGATCCAACTTCGCACCTTCCGCTACACACGCACACATACACACACGAGAGAAAGAAAGAGAGAGATACAAAAAAGAGATCCGAGGGGAGACGGGAAGAAGAAGCAGACGAAGCCGGGGGAAGAAGAAGAGGGAACATATACTCACCTATGAGCGCGTGCGTCTGTGACGTCAGGCGTTTCGGCGCCGCCGCGTGTGCGCGGTGTATATATAAGCACCCAGCAGCTGCCCGGAGTCAATGTAGACGGGTTATCGCCGCGCTACCGAGCTGTTTGTTGTTTTATCCAGGATAATCCAGTGAGAAATCGAGTTGAGAGCAGAGAGAGAGAAAAATGGCTAAGCTGGGATATTTCGTAGCACTGTGCGCTCTGGTGGCGGTCGCCCTGGCCGAGGAATTGATCTACTCCGACAAGTACGACTATATCAACGTCGATGAGATCCTGTCGAACCCCCGCATCAGGACCCAGTACTACAACTGCTTCCTGGACGCGGCACCCTGCCTCACGCCCGACTCCAAGTTTTTCAAAGGTATTGTTGGGGTAGTCTTTTGGCGAGGGGTTGGTTACGGAATTGTTCGAGTTGAACAGCAGTGGTTAAAACAATTTATTGTTCGTTTACGATGTATTTTTATGAATTATTTTATAGGCCATTCTAAAGATTATAATAATATTCATTGTTATCAATCTAAGTAATATTGCATGACTTCATCTTTAATTTTATTTACAATAAAAGATTTCAGTTGAATTGATAATTGTTCGTAGTTAATGTAATATTAAATGAAATTCAGACGACAGACAAACAAATCGGTGAAAAATTGAACTTTATTAAGCCAACGTTTCGGGAGTTCACTCCCCTTATCAGGGCTACAACATCAAGATAACAATGATCGGTGAAAGATGAAAAATTGACATATGAAAACACAAACAGAAAAATCAAAGAATATAAAATACCATTACGTCAAAAATTGACCATGTGATCTTAATTTCAGACGACTCCCACATGGTGAATGTTTGCTTAATGATATTTTATATTTTTTTATTTTTCTGTCTATGTTTTCTTGTGTCAACTTTTCATCTCTCACCGACCATCGTTATCTTGATGTTGTAACCCTGATGAGGGGAGTAAACGAAACTCCCAAAACGTTGACTTAATAAAGTTCAATTTTTAAATTGAAAAATTTTTTTAAAAATAAAATAAAATTAATATTAATATTATTATTAATATTAATTAATATTTTAAAAATTTGTTCGTCTGCCGAATTTTATTTAATATTAATAAAGATTTTAATGCATAATTTTTATTTCAATACGCTCTTCAGTTAATTGCAAAAATAATATTTTTTTATCAAAATTTTTCACCTTATACTTCAAAAATCGTCATAAAAAACAAAGAGTTTGAGAAATTATCAATAAGAATGTAACCTAACTTTCCAGTTACATTTTGAATTCAAAGTAACTTCCATATTTTGAATATTTAAGACGTTTCCATTTGAGATCATTAGTACTTGTTTTGCTAATTTTATGCAAATATATATTTACATATTAATGTCTATAAAAATAGTTTGAAATGCCCATTTTTCTATCTCTGAATCAAAAAAGGATATTTTAAATATCAAGTTCTTAAAATAATCCATTTGCAGCTTAACATTACATTAATTGCTCTCGTGAAAGAAATTATTTAGTCGTAATGAAAAAAATGTGTGCATTCGTTTATGCAACTACTAATCTTTCTCATTGAAAATTTATCAATTACATTAAAATAAGCAAATAACATTTCGCTTCCTTTTATTTATTACGCTGTTGTATTCAAGAGAGTTATAAAATCAGTGTAATAAATTTAAATGTGATAGGTAATTAACTTTATCAAATAAAAAGACATAAACACTTTAAAAATAGCTTATCAATATAGTTAAAATCAATTTCTTTCTTATGTAAAACATACCAGAAGGTTGCAACATTTTCAACAATTCTATTAGTTTAATTGCCAAGTAAACTCATACAAAAATCCTTTTACTTATTAACGAACTAGCTACAAAAAAAATAATAATAATAATCACAAAATAGAAAATTTTCCAAACTACTTCTATATACATATATATATATATATATATATTTTATTCACAATCAATATACTACACTGCTTCTAACGATGCCAATCACCATTAACCCCAATCATTCGTCTTCGTTCGCAGACAAGTTCCCCGAGGCCATCGTAACCAAGTGCAAGAAGTGCACGGAGAAGCAGAAGGTGAGCTTCGAGAAGATCGTCCTCTACTTCACCGAGAAGGAGCCGGAAAAGTGGAATGCCATCCTCGCCCGCGCCATTGAGCAGTCCCAGAAGAAGAAGAAGTCCGCGTAAATCGAGCGTCCGGACCCGTTTTGTATAATGAGCATACCAAATTCCTTAGTCTGTAATATAATAGCGCTTCAGTGAAGAAGAAAACAAATACAAATTATCGGTTATGTCATGATATGAGCGAAGGACCGATCGCTGTATTGCTCGGTATTGTGCCGCCGGGTCGACGCTCGACGCGGTGCGTAGTGCAATCGACGCTATGCGGCATGATTAATTATGCATGCGCGAGATCGAGGAGGAGAGATATACTCGCGTCTCTCCGGTGCGTGTATGTCTCTGTATAGTTTAGGCTTTTTCGCGATTGAATAAAGCCATTGCGAGTGTAAAATGTGTATGTGTCATTTGGCGATTAAGGAGATCTGTGCGTGTATGTACCTCTGTATTGTTAAAGTTTGTCCTCATTGTTGTCCCGAATCGGCGATTCCAATTACATACGCGCGGCGTGAACTCGTTTTTTTTTCCTGAATCCCATTCGGGGAAACTCTCGGGTTGACGCCGCTGCCATATAAGAGACGCCGGTTCCCCGGGAATTCTAATGTACATGTGATTTAAATAAAGTTAGTCGTATGCGTGTGAGCATACGTGAAGCAGTTGAATACAAAAAAAAAAAAATACGCATGTTTCATTTAACGAGCCGCTATAATCGATCCCCCACCTGCCCTCCTTGCATATACATATATATCCCATATAAATACACCAGCGATTGATTTCCTCGAGAGTCGCCCGGACGGCCTTTACATTATTGGGATCCGAATTACGCAAATTGGTCGATGAACTAATAAGAGAATGCACGCAGGCGTGCGTGGCACCCGATAAATTAGCATAAGTCGCGAGAGAGGCACACGTGTTTGCGCTGCTTCGCTCGAAAAGGGCTACACCGTCGTTTGCATTTCCATTATAAGTGCATTCCTGCACATGTGTGGGAATATAGTTGGGCAGAAACTTCGCACTTCGTAGAAAGAAAATCAGGTCAAAGAAAAACAGCTATATTGGGAGTTATAAATTAAAAGTTGCGCAAAATTGTTGCATATGGCATTGATGATATTGACCTTCCAAATATTGAGTAAAAATAATGTGACTAAATGAGAACGGTTGCATACTCTTTCGACATTATCTGAAACAGGTGAACTTGAAAACTTGTAGACAGATTTCTTAAATATTATTATATATTAGAGTAACTTCACCGTGTCATAATTTTTAAATATATATGAAGTATAAGATTATCTTAAGAAATAACGTTTAAAATTTTTGTCAACATAATAATGGAGCAATGCTTGCCCGTTAAAAACACAATTTGGATAATAACCGTTGTATAACTATCTCAATTTTGAAAAAAAAAATAACTTCAATTTTAAGTGCTATGCAAGTTTTCAAAATTATTTATATCTCAGAAAGTAGTAGTACTGCATGATTTTGTCAATGAAATTAATAAAAACTTTAATTTTTTTAAACATATCACAAAAATCTTATGCATCAAATATATCAAAATATTGACGTAGTGGGGCAATATTGCCTTCGGATTCACATCTAGGAGGTTAAAATACATGGAGGTATGGTACTTTAGCTACTAAGATATATCACTTTTCTGTGCACACAGGTCCATGGACGCTATGTAATCAATTACAACAATAAGGAGATTCAAATCATAAATTACATTATAAACAATCTATCTCGTACTGTATTTAACTCTCCCTCTCTCTCTCTCTTTCGCTCTCATATACATTATAAAATAACATGGCTATTCGTTACTAAAGGAACTGATATTCCTGACAGGTCTGCATGAAAGATCCCAGATGGAGCCTGTGCTGACCGATCGGGTCGTACTTCTTCAAGAACTGCTCCCAGAGATTGGCGAACTTGGGCAGCTGCAGAATATCGACGATCTTACAGGCCATCTCCTTGTTCTTCGGCGAGCATTTCGCGCACCTCGTGGCAACGAAATCTGGTAGCACGCCTAGTGAAGAGAACAAGAAAAATGTTTCTTTGTAGGATTGTTCTGAAAAACTTGAGGCAAACAGCTTCTCGACGATGCTTGAGTAGAACTTACCGTAAATGACAATATGATTATATAGATCGTTTTTTTTATCATTCTCTCTGCGAAAATGTATTCAAATTTACTAAATTATTCTCTTAAATTAAACATGTGCATACAATACACACACACACACACACACACACACACACACACACACACGCACACCCACACGATCTGTTTTAAAACGAGTGGCGGTCACGCCTAAAAACCGGAATGTATACTATGCGTAAAATAAATACACACCGGATAACAACGTGTTAGTGGTGGTTTGCACTATATTGAATTGTAAAATCGAATACAGCTAGCATATTTTTTTCTCAGTGCAACTAATTAAAAAATCATATAAAAATACACCTTTCGATAAACTAGCCTGCGGTACAAAAATACACGTGAACTTACGTTTGAAGGCTCGGCCCTCGCTGGGACATGGTCCCTGATCGAGGAAGCACTTGGCATAGAACTGGAGCGTGGAGTCGTCATTGAGGATGTCGTTGAGGCGCATCATCGGGTCGTCAGCCCAAAGTCCCGTGACGGCCCATCCGAGCAGCACCAGCGACACGTAAAACGTCGGCCTCAAATCTGCGCGTGTCGCCGGGAAATTCAGTGTGTTTTATCATCTTTTGAAAATATTTGCGTGTCGTGTGTTTAATTACGTGATCAATCTCTATCGAAGATATCGTTGAAATTCTGCCAGGACCAGTCACCAGGTATACGTGGTTATTATACACGAATTTATGATAAAGGAATTGAGATAGTAAAAGAGGTATAGATGAGGAGTTTTGGAAATGAGAAAGTGAAATGGGGAATGTAAGAATGATTTTAGACTTGGAAGTGACGTGTGATGAAAATTTTTGAAGATTCAAATTTTATTTTTTATAAAGTCGATACTATTGCTTAATTTTTAATGAAATACCTGATCTTAATCATTAAGTTTATATCTATAGCTTCCAGGAATAATGACTTAACTGACTTTTTGTCAAAATTGAGTCAGCACCGGAATTTATACCTTCTAACTATCCTTTTTCATGTAGACTTGGTCCGGAAATGTGAAACGCGTTCAAGGAGCAAATATCAGCTAAGTGCATAACCACTTAACTGCACCTGTGCCCGGGAAACCCACTTAACTGAATATTTATCTTTAATTAAAAGCACCGTTTTGAAGTTAACACTATACAATAAACAGATTATGATATACTTATTTTTATAGCAACAAAGATCAAAGGCAATAGATAATAGAAGGTAACACAACAGCTTTGATTGCCGGGTGATGGGGCGAGTGTGCATAAACAGTAACCGAGTAACGTTCGGTAATTCGGTATTCGGTTTACCGAATTCCGTTGACTTCATGTAAATTCCGTTGGGAGACGCATGCATGGGAATGAATATTTGAATCCGTTAACGCCGAAGAACGCAGAATTTTACATGTCATTTCAAACGTTATGAATGACATAGAAATCATTATAAACTCATGGTAAAAATACCGTACCTACTATTTTCGAGGTCGCTCTTTCAATTGGCGAGGTCAAAATTGCATTTAGATGGCGCTGGAGTACCGACATGGCCGATTTAAAATAAAAAATCGTCGAAAAATTCGGGGATTTCTGACTTTGTGATTGTTTCTCGGGTTGAAAATGCAGTTAAAATTATCCAAAACATCAACCAAGGGTGCACAAAATAGCTCAACTTTGCGATGGAATTTTTTCCCCGACTTGAAGAAGATCTAACCTTTCTCAATTTACCATACATTAACAAGAATAACCTGCGATGATGAAAATGTGGTGAAAATTGGTAGAACATATAATTTTATCCGTTCATTATTCTTCAGGAGACATACATGGGGGTTTTCGAGATCGCTGATTACGAATCCATCATCAGATTTTCAAATTTCAAGATGGCGGATCCAATATGGCGGATTTGCAGTCATCGACCTCAAAAACCCCAGTATACCGATTTTCATCCAATTCCGAGAGTTTTCGGATTTTCGTCATTCTATCGCAAAGTCGAGCTATTTTGTACATCCTTGGTTGATGTTTTGGATAATTTTAAGTGCATTTTCAACCCGAAAAAAATCACAAAGTCAAAAATCCCCGAATTTTTCGACGATTTTTTATTTTAAATCGGCCATATCGATACTCCAGCGTCATCTAAATGCAATTTTGATCTCGCCAATCGAAAGAGCGACCTCGAAAATAGTAGGTACGGTATTTTTGCCATGAGTTTATAATGATTTCTATGTCATTCATAACGTTTGAAATGACAGGTAAAATTCTGCGTTAACGGGTTAAAAAAGAATTCGTATTCTATGTTTTAAGTGTAAAAATAACTATGTTATTTATTTTATTTGAACAATTTCCCTGAACCACTTAACTGCACAGTTACCGGAATAACGACTTAACTGCATTGTTTTGTTTGTTTATACAAAGAACAAACATGTATTCTAGCAGCTAATAGTGGGGTTCGAAAGATATTCGATACCTTTGTATTTACATAGGTTGTAGACATTTGTCTAAATTGTTATGACTCATATCACGCTTTTGGATCTTACATATGAAGTGTCATGACAGAAATTTTAAAACGGCGATTTGTCGAAAACACATACAAGTGGGTTAAGTCGTTATTCCTGGAAGCCACACATATATTGATGCGTTAACAGTATTTATCTTTCAGATCATATGCAATTTTATGAGTAATTTGCAAGCATTGAGGTTTTCTAAATTAATTGAAAAATACAAATTTTGTATCTTTCCAAATGAACTTTAATATTATTATTTTAATTTTAATTATAATTTTATTTTTAATTCTAATTTCTAAGTTCTACTTTAACTATCTTTATAAATAACTTCAAATCGCTTTACCGAAAAAGCAAATGTAACTATGATTGATGTTGATAATAGAATGTCCTCCGAAGGGGATAAGATAATTACAGTTCTGCGCAAACTAGGCAATCGATAAGTAGCGGGCAACCGAACCAACCTGTCATTGTATACCAAAACGTCCTTCTCGAAACAGCTTCAACTAAAACTTTGACACTCCTTCAGACTTGTGCCGAACCAGCAATGGATACGAACTTATATATATAAAACTGCGTCATTTCGACGGCAATGCAGCCCGAATCAGCGCCAATCGGGAAAGTCGTTATCGAGCGCCGTTGAACGGTGTTTTCGCGCCTTGGGCACGTGTTAATTGCCTTCCGCGTCGTCATTGATACGTGGCGTATCGTCCGGGCGTGACTTTCTTCAGACGGGTTTTCGCGGAAGCCGCCCTAAATGTACGATTTGGCTAACCGATCGGGATCCTGGTATCTCTGTCTCGTTTATCGCCGGCGTATGTCATGAAATTTTTGGGATAGCGATGTGACGAAAAGAGCAATGCACATGGTTGTGCGTATTGTAACGCGTGAATCGCCAAGGTATGTTGACGAAAGAAGAAGTATATTGGGGTTGCGGTTCGTTTCGGAGTAATTGGGTTTAGTAGATCTAGCAATTTAAATAAATAAGAATAGAGTGTATGAGAAACGAGTGTGAACAATTAAAAGATGTAATAATTTTAATTTTCCTTTGTGATCTAATTTTTATAAATAAAATAAATTTGAGCATTATCTAAGTGAGCACATATTCCTTATGGAGTAGAACGGGAATGGCTACGAGAATGACTGTCAATTTTGGTCAGCAAAATTATTAAAATTCGCGTCTCTACTACGTTACCGATTTTTTCAATAGATATGGAGGAGACACGGAAAAAGTGTCAGTGATCTTTATGCTCATTAAGACTGACAACCCTGTTGAAAATAAACATGTGTTTTCACTATTATGTTAATTTCACTTGACAAAAAAATATGTTTTTATTACATGTTTTTATGGTCTCAATTCAACACATGATAAAATATACGAATGACATATTCTAATTTATTTTAAATACGCGTTAAAAACATGTGATAAAATCATGTATTAAAATCATACGATAAAATTATGTGTTGAAAACATGTGATAAAAAAGTAGTACCAGTAATTAGTTCTCATACTTATACCCTTTTTGTCGAGATATGGGTTACCTAAGCTTAACAATGCGTTATTTTAAAAAAAAAATAATATCTTCTATATTGACTATCACAACACAAAAGGGAGCAAAAAAGATTATGAGATATCCATGTTTGAAAAGTAGATTAATTGCAGATTCCTACTTACCGACAGTACGGTTTTTATTTAATTAAATAAATTATCATCATTTTTTTGGAAAAAACACGAACGTTAAGCGCTCCGTATATGTTAATACTATACTCAGATTTTTTTTTGGACGATTCTATTGGTATTTTCATAAAGAAAGACAAAGCTGAAATTTAAGCTTAGTTTCGTTAAAAAATATTAATTTTTCAGGAAATTAAATACAAATACAAATACAAATTATTATAAGCAATCAAAGAAAGCGTAAAAAAGTAGTCAAAAATTTGCCTTCCTTTTAAACGATTTAATGGGTTGAATTTTCGGCATATTCTTGTTTGTGCACATAAGGATTGTGCACATATTTATTGTGCACAGATAGCATTGGTACAGATCTATATATATAGATATATGCCAATGTTAAAGTGTGCACAATTAATATGTGAACAATCAGTATGTGCATAAACAAGAACACGTCGAATTTTCAACCATTTTCTTGTGCTATCTTTCATTGGCTATAATTTCTGAAAAATTAATATTTTTTAACGAAACAAAGCTTAAATTTGACCTTTTTCTCTCTACTTTTATAAACTTTTTTACTCGTTTTGATATCACAAATAGTTGCCAAGTGATAGTTAATAAATAAGAGATCATGTTTAAAAAAAATAACCCATTTTCGAGATTAGGTAACCCATATCTCGAGAAAAAGGTATTGCAAAGATATTTCCATTGCAATCTTACGGAGACATCAGTTTTGAGTTTTTCCTCGTTATTTATTTCCTATAATTATTTCCTATAATTATTATTAATACTTTGAATGCCCCATAACCCATATATATGAAGCATGGATTTATGTCAAATTAGATAAATTATTTACATTGTTGTTTGGGTAAAATTGCTCGTTGTTCATAAAAAATAAGATACTAACATGATAAAAATATATTTTTATTATTATTCCATATAAATACAAGTGAAATAACGAATTAATATTTCTTTTTAAATTACACTATTTTGGCCTTAGCACCTTGGGAAAGTCATTTAATTTTATGCTTTGCAATCAAAGTTCTAAATATATTTTTACATATTTAATATGAATAAAAAATGGTAAAATTTTATCGATAATGAATTATTTCTTATATTTCTAAGAATAAAAATTAAAATAAATTTAATTTATTCATTTTCTTTTTAAATAGAGGAATTTTGTTTTATAAATTTCTTTTCTATGAGCGTCCTGAGAAGAGATCTTAGACTGCATATTATTTATGATTCTTCTATATTTATTTGTTACATCCGTGGCAGAAATATGTTATATAAAAAAACTATGAAAATCAATAAAAAAAACCATGAAAATCTATGAAAGTCTATGAAAGTCTATGAGAATCTATGAAAGTCTATGAAAAACGTATAAAAAAACTCTCGAAATTGGGACGCTTGCATAGTTTTTCCTAGTTTTTTTATAGTTTTTCATAATTTTTAATAGACTTTCATAGTTATTCATTATTTTTCATAGATTTTCATGGATTTTCATAATTTTTTTATAATAATAATTTAAATCACATGATTTCAATTATTATAAACTATGTTTTAAAACATTTTTTTAATTTCATAGAAAAATAGAATTTATAAAAAAAATTATGAAAATCCATGAAAAATAATGAATAATTATGAAAGTCTATTAAAAATTATGAAAAACTATAAAAAAACTAGGAAACACTATGAAAAAACTATACAAGCGTCCCAATTTCGAGTTTGTTTATATACGTTTTCCATAGGCTTTCATGGATTCTCGATCATAGATTCTCATAGACTTACATAGATTTTCATAGATTTTCATAGTTTTTTTATAAAACATATTTCTGCCAGGGATTGCCAATAATCCTAAATAATATATTTTTTATATCATAAGCTTAACCATAAATTTCGATTTACGGACTGTTTTCAGGCCGTGAAATTCAATTTCCCGGCAAGCCCGTAAAATAAAATTTTTACGGATACGATATCAAAAACTAGTGTTCGTTACTCGGCCGTACGATTTCATGGTCTTGTAATGATTGCGCAGCTCTCGGGCTGCGAAATCGCAGTTTACGGCCTTGTAAAAAATAGTGTTTAAAAAAGAGCTCAAATTGATACGATAAAGATGTACAAAGAATTCAAATATATTTTAGTTATCATTAAATGTTCAAGAAAACTTAATTAACACCTAGATTACTATATGAATCATATATATCGACGCCCCCTACGATAAGTAGCACGATTTAGGTTTCAACGAACACCAGCTCTTTTCAACATTTGTAGCGAAGACTATTAACGTATTAACGCGTATTCTTGGTTTGCGACGAACTTATAGCACGATTCGCTAGATTGTGGTGAAGACTAACGTGTTCCAGTTTTTGCAGCAAAAACTAGTACGTTAGTATCAGTTTTCGTTCCAAGCTGAAGAATCGCGTTATAGCTTTTATCGCAATCTTGCGAATCATACTAGTATTCGATGCAAACTCGTAAATAATGCTAGTTTTATAATATGATTCGTGTACCAAAACATTATTACTTTCGTGACGGGCGATATATAAGCGCATTTCGGCCCGTGTAAACTAATAATAATCAGCGTAATTTTTTGGAAATTCGTTATTTAAAATATTTTTTTCAACTCAGGCATGAAATAGGACCTTTTCCACGCGTGAAAATGGGAGAGAAAATTTCGCATTTCGAGCGTATTTTATGAAACTGGTGAGAAATAGCTATTTTTACCCTGAAAACAGGTGAGAAATAAATAATTGGTGGGAAATGGCCATTTCTACCCTCAAAACAGGTGAGAAATAGCCCCATTTCTCACCTGTTATTCATTTCTCCTCTTTTTTAGGTAGAAATGCGTTTTTACAACTCGAAATGCCCAATCGTCTCTTCCACTCACATACGCGAAAAAGGCCCTGTCATGCCTTCGTTAAAAAAATACGGTGTCTAACATGTGTGTGGGAAGGAAAGCTATTTCAGACTCGGGTGAGGTGCCCGAGACTCTGACTCGTGCAGAACACCTCACCCTCGCTAGAAATAGCTTATTTTCTCCCCTTATTGCACAATGTACTATAAGTACATCATACTATACAATTTACTAGTCGAAAACATAATCTAGTATCAAGTATGCATGACCCAAATATAGGTATGCAGTACGTTATACTGTACTGTAAGAAAATTGTTTTCCTTTGGTGCTGCACGACTCATATATATTTATGATATGGGTCATGCCGGCGTGAAAGTTTTAATATTATAGTTGTTATTAGTAGTAGAGCATTATTTACTTGTATACTATAATAGTAGTACAAAAAAATTATATTTTTAAAACTTTTTCAACGTTTATAAATTTGCTGTAGTTAAAATAAAATCACTTTTAAAGAAAGTTTATTTTCATTTTTAGTTTAAAGTTTTGATTAGCTTAATTACATTTAATAATTTAATATAATACTGAATTACTTCTGCAGCAATAATATATAAATTGGGATATAAAAGGTATAAAATAAAACATATAAAACTTTTTATAAGAAACATATACGAGTATAATCTATATCTATACATAATTTAATCATTTACAATGACTATACAAAGATACAAAATATGCGTATTTTTATATCATCACCTGCATTCATATCCAAAACTTTCAAAGTACATATACTTAATATACTACTTTCTTACCTGTTACTTCAAACAGACTTTATCGAAAATCAACAGACTTCATGATTTCAAATTTGAATAACTCTATGTACTCCTAACTAATAAATAATCAAATAACGTGAGGACTAAACAAATTATAAAAAAATATAATAATCTACAACTTCTAACGTTTAACACATTTAGATTTTTTAAATATAAAATATAACCGAGTATATGTATAAAAACACTGAAATCCTTCAAAGGCACATACGTGATGTATAAACATTGCAAGTCTTAAAGTAACGTGATGTTTGCGTAATTAAAAAATAAGCAAAAGAAAATTTTTGCTACGATTCTAGTGCCTTTTTACCAGCATAGAATTACTGAATAAGGGCTGCGTTTATATTTAGCTCTGAATTTTCATGACTGGGTTTTAGAGTTATACTTATACGATAATCGTGAATTTTGCGTGCTTTCGTGGCAATCGTGTTCCACATTCAGTGCTGTTACGCCTCATCTGCATAAGGAGATCCCTGGAAAAATTCATTCACAATGTTATATTTATGATTCCATTACATTTTTTCCGAACCATGATGTACATTAACGGTTTTCTCAAGTAAATTTTTGTTAGTAAAATAAAAAGAACTCGTAAAGCACATAGCTTGGCTAATTTTACCCTTTATTAAACGGAGTAAAAAAATTACAAAAATTCAAAATGTGCGCCAATTCAAAGTTGTGTGCGTAACGATTTATAAAAAATGCATCAATAAGCATAAACAAAGTTTAGATATTTGAAATTCAACGCGTGTGTAATACTGTTTTAAAAAATCAACACGGAAAAATTAATATGAAAATATGTAAAAATGATAATAAAAGCTTGGTTACAAAATTTCTAAATTTAAACATGATTGTGTTAATATTTGTTTAGGAACTATAGGACTATTTCTTATCACAAAATGATCTGTCACTATAATGGCGCAACGTAAATTTGTGCTTGTAAAATTAACACTACATAAAAGTACGTGTTGATGAGATGGCGTTTATCATGTTCCTTTTTGTACCTTCATAAGAGCTTTGATGCCAAAAGTAGCTGCAACACCTAAACCAAACATGATCAAGTGTGGCAAATACTTTACTCCAGGAATATCAGGCCTCTTTGCCATCAGCAGAGAAAGGACTTTCAATTTGTTATCGGAGTAGGGTGGGTAACGGGAACTGAAAGTACAAAACAAAAATTTGATTTTAATATTGGATAAATTGATATTTTGTTGCTTTTAATGATAAATTTTGCAGGTGTATAAAAATGTACACCAAATTCTATTATTATAAATTGTTAATAATGTTAGTTAAGTGCAGATGTTTAATTGAATACATCAAACTATACTTACGAGGCAAGAGTTTCTCCAATAATATTGTAATCCTTTATCAAACAACCTTTGGGATGGACAAATGTGTCGTAAGTCAGTTTTCCATGGTAAGCACCCATTCCAGATGCTCCAACACCACCAAATGGCAAAGTATCAACTAAAATTAAAAAACTTATAAATTATATTGAAATATAAATTATTGCAATGAAATAGTATATTACGCACCAGGGGAGGAAAAAACTGGGACAGTCCACAGCTCGTGTAAATTGCCATGCGAGCCGAAGGCGAGGGTGGCAAACACGAGCTGGGGGCTGGCCAATTTTACTCCCGTGGTGCGTATACTATTTTTCCTCACATCGAGGCCAAAAATGCCATATTTCCGTTTCGGAGCCGGGCGGGAATGAGGCACTTTCAGCCCGATGTGAGGAAAACATATTTTAAACAACATAACACAAAACAAAGTAATAAAAAACAAAAAAATCGACAGTATCCCACAAAAAATACCACCTGAAAATAGAAAACTTTAATTAAATTTAGGACAATAAAACAAGCAATCAACTATAAAGATTTAAAGCATAATCACAATAAAACAAATTAGTGCAATATCAATATATGTTAATAGAAATTAGTGCAGTGTTGTGCAGATTATTTCTACAGCTTGCAAATTTTTATCTACGTTGACACTAAATCAAAATACTTTATAAATCCTACCTGTCATGTGTAAGATAGTATCATTGACTACAACATTTCCACTAAATGTGTTAGTTATTATAAGATTTATATCATCCATGTTAGTGCCAAAAAGGTACATAGCTAAAGGCTTCTCCCTGCATAAAGCAGAAGCATTGCGCATTTTAAAATTAATATATGACAATTACATTTAGAATTCTGAAAGGGTTAGACCTGAGTCAAATGGTTTATTGCTGTTCATTATTTCAAAGCAATGGTTGAATTGTTTGATTATTTATATATTTTTTAAATTTAAATAAGTTTATACCATAAACCAATTAAGATAAACATTCCCATACAAGCAAGCAGTTTTAACATTTTTCATTCCTCATTGACAATAAGGTAAATGCTGCATACAAGATAAAAATACTAATGCAATGCATTTTTCTTTCATTCAATAAATAGTTATTACTTAAAACTTATTTAGCCTAACTCACCACCATACTGCATAATTGTATCATTGACACATACAGAACCAGAATGTGTTTGATTTATGAACAATTTTTGTACTGCCTTATCCTTTGAAAATACATATAGTACAAGGGGATGGTCTCTAAATTGTAGAAAATTAAATTATTTTTAGAACATCATACAATTGTATGAAATTTCCAAATATGAAAGCAAATATAACAATGATAAATGCTTTAATGTTGCAATGAAACCATTGAACTCTTATATAATTATACATTTTTTATAGATTTAAAAATTTTAAATGTAAAAAATCGTAACTTTGAATAAAAAAATCATGAAATATTATGTTAAATTTTATATTTTTCACTAGTTCAAAATCAAATGATTCTTATTCCTTTTGGAAATTCTTCAAAATATTGTACTTATGTAGTTATTCATGTTTCTATGCTGTAGTATTGTAACTTTATAGTAAATCAAAATCAAATTTTAAAATACAGTAACATTGCATGAAATAATGGTAGTATAATACTGTAAATAACACTTTATAATTTTAAATCTACTAAACAACTGCCATAAATAATTATTTTATCCAACTTACCGCTCATTTATGAATTTGATTGCTTCATAGGCATTGCTTACATTTACAATGGGTAAAATTGGTCCGAAAATTTCTTCTTTCATAACCGGATCTGTAGGTCTGACATTTATAAGAATCGTTGGTGCAATGAACCTTTCAGAAGCATTTGTCTGTCCACCAACTGCTACCTCACCATTTGATAAGAAATTCGCCAAACGCCTATGATTTCATATTATAAAATATTTTAACTATTTCTTTATAGTCAATTCTTGATTATATTTATCTGTTAATTTACTCACTGATAATGTCTATCACTGACAATACGACAGAGATCTGGGCTTTGTTGAGAATTTTCCCCATACCATTCTTTCATTACCTTTTTTGCTGTTGCCACAATAGCATTTTGCACTTCTGGCGTACATAAAATATAATCTGGTGCAATACAAGTTTGACCAACATTGACGAATTTTCCCCACATAATTCTTTTGGTTGCAATCTCAATATTTGCTGTATGGTCAACATACACAGGACTAAAAAATTAGAACCAATTATTAAAGTACTTATAAATATTGTAACTTCAAAATCTACGTTTCTATGATTTTGAATGTGATACATAAAGACATTAAAAATGTGCACCTCTTGCCACCTAATTCCAATGTTACTGGGGTAAGATATTTGTTAGATGCTTCGCGCACAATACGACCAACTGTAGTTGAACCAGTATAAAAAATATAATCAAACTTTTGTTTTAAAAGTTCAGTTGTTTCTTCAATTCCACCAAGTACTACTTTATAACATTGCTATGACAAATATACTAGATTATTAAGAGTTTGAAAGTAAAATAAAAAATCTGGTGATCTAATTTTTTGTACTCACATTATCTACATATTTTGGTATCAATTCATATATAAGTTTTGCAGTGGCAACTGAAACTTCTGATGGCTTAATGATAACACAGTTTCCAGCTGCTATTGCTCCCACCACTGGTGCTAATGTAAGTTGTAGGGGATAATTCCAGGCACCGATAACCAAAACTATACCAAAAGGTTCCTTGTGAATAACAACATCATCTAACATGTTAACAAATGTTTTTGATGGCTGAAATCAAAATACAATTGTAATTAAAAAATTTGTTTTTAAATTTTAATGATACTTTCAAATCTATTTTATAATTCAATAGTAAATATATAATTGAATGTTATTTTATGATTTACCTTTTCCGGTGCAGCCCATTCTTTTATATGCCTCAACATATGTATGATTTCATTTAATGTGTAATCTATTTCAAGGACATAATTCTCAAATTTACTCTGAAATAAATAAATAAGATTACTCCATCAGTAAGCTATAATAAAATGAATTAACTGATAAGCTGTAAGAGTCCATTAAAAAAAAAGATAACGACTTAATGAAAAAAATATTAAAATAAAAAGACATACTCTTCTCAAATCTGCATTTAAAGCGGCATGAAATTCTGATCGATTCTCTTCTAGCATCTTTTGTATGCCTTTCAGCTGTTTAATTCTGAAATCCAATGGTCTTGTTTTACCACTGTAAAACGTCTCCCGAGTGGACTGTACAATCTAAAAATACCAAACACATTATGTACTCTGGACTAAACAACATTTTTAATAATTTATGCATATAAAAACTCACCTCTGCGTAGTTTGACATCTCTTTGCCGTTGATTGGAACTGAAAGAAATAATAGAGCCTTATTAATCTCACAAATCAACCAGATCAAATCACAATAAAAAAAAAGTGTTGCCAAGATAATAATAACCAGCAACTAGAAGTTTCTGTCACAGGAGGAAACGAATTTACAAATTAAATGTTCAATTGCAAAAAAAGGACGATGCAGTAAAATACGTAATGGCACACGACGTGTCAAGGCCTCGGTGGACTTTGCAATTTTATATAATATCACCCTACTCTTTTTCGACAAGTCGATTAATTACAAATAGCTGATAAGCGCCCGATAATCTCCTTTCGACCGAACGAAAATAGCCGCCAACGTCGCACTTTGTATCAACTAACTCCTATATATCCTAAGTACGTACCTACTGGACAGCAAGTGAGCCACTTGATAGCGCATCGGGCAGACGAATTTCAAATTTTTCCAAAACACGCAAGGTCGCGCGCGCGACCGCTGTAGGCACTCAGGCAGTGGCCCCGTCGCAACTCACACGCTCACACACATGAGAAATACCGGTTCCCTGCATGCGCGCCTTCAATTATACGCGCTCGCGAAGAAAGAGAAAGACCTACAGATATGTACGCAGAGACGCAAGTGTTGTAACTGCCAGCGGAGAGAAAGTTTCGTACATACAGCATAATACTTTCGGCCATGCACGTTACCTTACATACGTATATACATGTGCGCGCGCGCGCGCGGAAACAAGCGGCGGAGTCGACGACACTTTTCCTACACATTTTCTTCTTTGTTTTGCCGTCTGATCACGAACTGTCATAGAATCGCGAGGAAGCCGAGAGCCCGAGCCGCGTAAACAATTGGCGGCAGATGACACACACGCGGAAACACCTGCTCTGCACCGCCGTATATCCTTATATACACGGAGAGAGACTGAAAGCAGTCGGCGGTATAATATTATGATGACAAACGCCCGGTAGCAGAAGGCATCACACAACGCGACACAGGAAGGGAGCGTCACCGCACTTCCATCCTCTTCCGTTTGTCATATTTACGTCTACCTACTTTAATAATAACTCACTCTATTCAACAATTGAGTAGGTATCCTGTGCCCAAAATCCTCCGACCCCTTAGTGTAACCTATTACTGTCCTCACAACACCACTGTGCTTTTTTGCTGCCCGCGACAAAGCGCTGTATCACGCTGACTCCGGAGTAAGATTATAAGAGAGAGAGAGGCTGCTGCCTGCACCGCGAGATCCCAGAAACAGCTTCTTCTCCGGCACACTCTGCGCGCGCGACTGATCGCCGCAGAATGTTAGTGGCGGCCCGTTTCGAAACTCATGCAGCGCGCGACGGCGGTTTCCTCGCTTTTGTCATATAAGTATCGCAAGAACGCCCTGCCCGAGTGTGCGTGCGTAATGCGCGTAATATATAACTGCATGCGCGTAGGCATATTGCTGGAGAAGATAAAGTTATGTACTTGTGTGGTAATAAAAGTGATATGCCGCGGGCGTCAGTGGAGCGAGTCGTGTGTGATTATCGAAGAGAGTGAATGCAATGGAAGAAAGGCGATGAAATGTTATCGGGAGGAAAGTACAAATAAGCGCATATAGTCGGGTGATAAGTTTTGATTTGTTGTTTGCATGAGGAATGTTTTGGGTTGGTTATGATAAGTGGAAAAGGTATATGAAATATTATTGATTAATCGAGTTTTCTTTTTTACCGTCGGACGGACGAGTGAGGTCATGGGTGTTGGTAGTTTCATAGGAGTGCAAGAGAGGTCGCGGGAACCTCGTTTCTATTTTTATTTTAAAAATAGAAACGAGTGTTTCGTCCTGAATATATATATATATAATTAAAAAACAAGCTTGTCCAACCGGATTAAAGTGGTTTTGGAAAGCATTGAAAATAAATAAAAATGTTCGAAGCTTTTTTTTATACGGATTTTGGCAGATATTAAAATACGCCTTCGAGTTTATTCGAAGACATAATTTTATGAGTTATTTTGGTAGCCAGGGAGTTATAATAATTGAAGAAAATAAATTCAAGCGTTATCGCGATTAAATTAGAAAAAAATAACGCAAGATATTTGTGCTGAGAAATAATAAAGAAAATATTGCTTTGAAGTGTCACACTGATAATGATTAATCAAGATTTACTATCTACCATCGTAGCCATTGTAATGAGCCACTTTGGCCTCCTCAACCTGGATTCTGACAGCATCTCCGTTATTATTAGATTCTACTGTCTGTTCGAATGCTTGTGTCATGTTGTTATCGAAAATATGAAGTTTGTTTCAAGCTGAAACACAACGTTGATTTATCAACATCGTTAATACAAGTATCAAAGTAGTTTACTGTGTAATGAAAAAATTCATTAAAAAAATTTCAAAGTTAAATTTCAAATTTCCGTACTTTACTATGACTTGAACAGACTTTACTATGTATATATCATATTTCTTATGAATATGTTAATTTTTTAATGTTTAAAAAATTCCTTTTTTTAGAGAAATCGTCAAAGCGACTTTTTCTTCTTCTTTAACTTATCATTTCCACTTCGGATAGTTCAGAAAAATCAGCTAAGTAATATTTTCTAACTAAACGACTTTTATGACTTTTCGAAACAATTGCTTTATCAGCGAGATCTAGTACTCAAATTATCACTACCCTATTAGTCCGGGCGCAAGGGGGGGTCCCGTGTACTTTTTTAGGTCCCCTCGGTAACTTGATGTTACTGTATGTTTTTTGGTATGCTGAATCCATTTTTCAAGGTTACCAGGTCGAGAAGTGGTCAAGTTAATTGTGAATTAATATTTTTTATAAACAATATAAAAAATGTTATATTTTCGATTTTAACAAATCCTGAGCTATTCTCTGTCATCTTCTGAGAAAAATGGTCCTTATTAACTTTTCCCTTCGACCCATAGTTTGCGAGAAAAAAATTCTGAGCTATTCAAAAAATCACATTTTTTAAAACTTTGGGATTTTTTACGAGAAAAAAATTTTGAGCTATTCTCTGTCATCTTCTGAGTAAAATTAGTCCTTATCAATTTCCCCTCCGACCTATAGTTTTCGAGAAAAAAATCCCAAAGTTTCAAAAAATCACATTTTTTCAAACTTTAGGAATTTTTTTCTCGAAAACTATGGGTTGGAGGGAAAAGTTGATAAGGACCATTTTTACTCAGAAGATGAGAAAGAATAGCTCAGAATTTTTTAAAATCGAAAATATAAACAATATAAACAATAAAAATATATAACAATTAACCTGACCATTTCTCGGCCTGGTAACCTTGAAAAATGGATTCAGCATACCAAAAAACATACAATAACATCAAGTTACCAAGGGGATCTAAAAAGTACACAGACCCCCCCCCCCCCCCCCCCCCCGGCGCCCGGACTAATAACGGCTAATATAATAAGTATCTTCGAAAATTTGAATAGTTAATTATAATGCAATTAAAATATTCATTTTATAATTACTACCTACTAACACACTATTGAGTTACAACTTTGTACGTAAACTACACAATTTACCTGCGGCCGCTGACCTATCAGTCTACAAACTAGCCACCGCCGTAATCGTAGCTTCGCGGTAAAATAATAAAAGCCACAATTTTCGCACACAGAGCTCCAACTACGTCCACGATTCTCCTGCAACTGTCCGCAAGCTTATGCGGCCTAACGAGACTCTCGTTGACGCAATCGAAGCGCAAAGCCGCGGATCCATGAAACATTAACAACGCAAAAGGTTGTAGCAGTCCCTAACTATAATTTAACGAGACACGGCGAAGGTAAAAGCCGGCTGCATTATTCAGGGCTCGCATACGGGGTGGGGGATGGCTAATTGTTCACTGACTCGCTAAAAAATGACTGATATGTATACTACTACTACCCCTTCCTTGAGGACCTTGTGGCAAATTATTCGGCGGGAATTTTTAGGCTGGAGAGGGGAGAGGATGACTCGCGGGGTGAAAAATGTCACGAAGAGGTGAGTTAATGAGGGGTTTCGCGGGCGTGCGCGCGCGGAAGTGCAGTGTAAGGTATTATTACGTCCATGCAGTAGTTTCGAATGCGTAGCTAAAGTCCTACCATGCTCTTGTAAGTAGTAGTACTTGATTGGCGAGTTTTATTCGTGGAATCGAATGTAACGTGGCTGGTGTAGCGTGAACCAGAAAATAATTGATGCGATTGGTGAAACTTTCAGTTTTAGGAGGAGGATGCGTTGTAAAATGCGTTATTATAGAAAGGAATATTTGAGCCAAAGCACTGTGACTTAACAGTTAAGGCATGAAACTAAAATTATTAAAAATAGGATGATATCGTTAATAAGAGTAAGTCAAATTTCATTAAGTATTAAAAGTTTTCTTTTTAGTATTTCTACAAGAATTTATAGTTTTTGCAATACTTTTTATACGTTTCAAATTGTTTAACACAATATAATAACTATTGGTCAGATATGTGAATTAGACGTTAAACAAAATGTTGAAAAACGATGACAACTTTAAAAAGTTGTAGATATACTTTAACTGTTATACTTAATGAAATTTGACTTGCTTATTAACAATATCATCCTATTTTTAATAATTTAAGTTTCACGCCTTAACTGTTACGTCACAGGGCTTTGGCTCAAATATTCCTTTCTATCAGTGAGTTTAATCATTAGTATATAATATGAATGAGTTGTATGTTGAATTGAATGGATAATTTTTACTGTTTTATAATATATGACAATGTGAAACGTATTTGATTATATTAATTATTTAAAAAAGAATCGAATAACGGATTAAGATAATGTGTACTTACCGACAAATTTTAGAACATGTATATCTTTTGCAAATAATAATTGAATTACTAAAAAAAAAATTGAGTATAGTATTTATATATACGGAGCGCCTGACAGAGCTGTTTTTCCAAAAATCTACTCAGAATTTATTTAATTAAATATAAGCCGCAATGCCGATAAGTAGGGATCTGTAATACTTCGAATTTTGCCAGTATTAAAACGAGCGTATCTCATGGAAATGCTGATAGAATCGCACAAAAAAAAATCTGAGCATAGTATTTACATACACGGAGCGCCTGACAGAATTGTTTTTCCAAATAAACGTTCGAATGTTTATGAATTAAATAATGAAATTGGGTTGATTTTGAGGTTCACATCGCCTTAATGCCGCTTTTCTCTTTCTCAATTCAAACGATCATAGACGGCATTACGTTGCAGTTTAATATATTACGCATATTAAGAACTATATGATTAAATATAAAGGAATAGTTGTTTGCTTATAGAAAAAAAAAATTAATGATACAGTCTAAAAAATAAAGCAACGAGAATTTCCATAAAGTTCTAGTAACATTTCTCAATTTTCAAGTGTCTAAAATATTTTACATTATATTATCAATTTCTATCTCCATCCACAAATTCTAGTTGTGGATTATCGCAATTTGGTATACATAATTAATAGAATTACTTTATTAGTTAGAAATTTTTCATAAATATTTTTCCTATTACTTTCCAAAAATAAAATAATGAAAATCTTTTTCTAAGTCGGCACTCATGTAAATTCATGAACAAATTAATTAATTTAACAGTTAAAGCTGACTGACGTATAAATATAGAATTAGATTGTTTATGATTTATATTACTTTACGACTCCTCACTGATTTATTTTTAGAGATTAAATAATATTCCAAGCAAATCAAACCACTACGGAACTAACCAACAGCAATAATCACAAACTTGAAATTATTGTTTCGCCACTGTTACGCAGTAGCATAAAAACGTCGAATGACAATCCAAACTGCTCGAGAAGGTAAACCAACATCATTGATAAAACTATATATACACTATATTTTCTGCACTATAGAAATACGTAAATACGTGCCTTGTTCAGCTGGACAACGAGGAAAACTTCTGCGGTATGCACGCGCGTATCTTCTCGTCGGCAGCGCAGTATCCCACTGACAGCCAAGGAGCCGTTGGATGTAAGGAAGAGATACGTAAATGCAAATCATAACTAGCGTTCTTTGCGAGTCATTTTTTTTTTGTTCGCAACACGACAAAAAGGCTCGCGAGAAGTGTCGATTATGCATATACCTATACGTAAATCGGAATACACATAAACGTCTTCAGATTTCGCTTTTGTGATGCACGTAAGCGAGCTGTCATTGTTATACATATGGCTTTATTATGCACATGAAAGGTGAGTTTCGTTGTTCGCAAAAGGAGATGAGGCGTATTGATCATGTAGGAAAATGGCCTTACGCACATGCGAAAAGGATTCATGGAAATGACTGTTATAGGTACCTAACAAGCGTTGTTTTATCGATACGCCACACTTGGAATTCATTTCCTTGTGTACGCGTAAATACAAGACTGCGAATGTAAAAATTCAAATAAAAAAGAAAAACTTAGTCACGTATAGTGCTGACCGTGAAAACGCGATATATGATTATAAATATTTATCAACTTAATTAGCTATTTGCTGGAGTAATACTTTTCTTCCGCATCTTGTGAAAATTAACTAAAATTAGCACTTTTTCATTGAGATTGACTTTTGTGCAACGCCATCATTTATAATTTTTTTTTTATTATTATCAAACTCACAATCAGAGTTTAACAAAACACAAAACCATAAATTGTTTTAAAATTATAATAAATATTTATGAATTTTATAAAAAACACAAACAATGAAAAAACACTCAATGTAAAATAAAAGTTATAATTGTACGCCGATAAAATCTAACCGATTGTTTGAAAATGAAGAAAATTTACATACAATTATATGAAGATTAATGTATATGTAATATGAAAAATAAAATCCATATAGACTTACTTTATGGAATGTTGCAATTACGATATACAGTGGCATGAATGGTGATCATAAATTAATAAAAATTCAGTGCAAGTTTTTACACCAACAAACGCGTTGCACTCTAATCTATATTTAAATGCAGAAATGCTGCTTATACTAGTATGAATAAAACATGCATTCGTACAGTCTTGATTAAAAGATGTAATTGTGAACTGGGCTTTATTAAAAGAGCCATCATTTGTACAATCCTAACAGTGGTTATTTAGTTTGTATATAATTTAAATGGTACAAGACTTTTTAAAAAACCGCTGCCAATTCATTGGCACTTAGCTTCCTCAAACTTAATTTCTTGTGCTATATTAGATAAATTATTTGCATTAAAAAGTACAATTAATGGTAAACACGTTTATTCAATTGCTTTTAAAAAATACAAATTCAAAATTTTCTAATATTTTCAATTTTATAATCTTATCAATTATTATGCATTTGCATAAACAGAAGTAAAACACCATTTAAAAAAATAAAATATTTTTAATGACTTGAATCACAATAACAAAGACTTGTATGCTGTCTAAATACCAAAAAACGTCCAAAATTCTAAAAACGAAAATCTCCAAAAATAATCGAGCAATCTTAATAAAATTGTGTACGTATATTCTTCATAACGTGAGCTAGATAGTCTATAAATTTCAAATTTGAAAAATTAAAACAAAAATTTAACCTCAAATATCTTCGAATCTTATGAAAATTTTTCCTTAGCCAACGAAAGGGCTTCAGAAATTTAAAAGAGCTATACCTCTATGTGAAATTTCATAAAGATTTATTGATTTTTACTCCAGTTATCGTGCGACAATGAAAACACAATTTTTTTTCTTCAATAATTTTTTTTCGTTAACCTATCGATATAACCTCTTGAATTTTTTACAGGAAGAAATACTTTTTATGCTTAATAACTGGTAAGAATTTTGTGTAAAAATATTAAATATTTTCTGGGATAAAAATTATAGAAGAAAATAACACATTTAATAACAAATGAAGGAAAATAGATATTCAAATGTTTAAAAAAATAAATTGTAGCTAATTCAATGTACTTTCAAATGCATTTCAAAAAATTGAAAAAAAATTGCCCTATAATATAAAAATATACAAAAAAGTGAAATTTTAAACTGTTACTTTTATTATGTAGAATTAAAAAAAAATGTTAACTGTCTTGCAGTATTCGTACTCAAAGTATTAGTCATATACTAGAAAATCACGCGCATTAGTATATGCACACAACTTTAAGATCGCAAACAACTTCAAGGTTACAAGTCAAATATTTTGAATTGTTAGCTTTTCCACTTATGTTTTAATGAATTTTCATTTTAAATACATCTTATTAATGAATGTAAATGTTTTAAAATATTTTATAGTAAATTTACATCTGGATGATATTTATAATACTAATTTTTATAAACATAATATATTTTCTGATATTAAATATTTTACTGGAAAATTTAATAATATATTAGAAAAAAAGAAATAGATACATTTAAAAAAATGCTCATTTTTTTCGAAAATTTGCATTGCGCATGTTATGCCAGTTAACAAACTTTTGAAATATTCAAATTTTTTAAGTTAGAAATCACAATACTTTCACGTTCTTTTGAAAGATCAATAGTATTAATAAAGTTTAAAAAAAAATTTCATCTTTGAAATTCTAAAGTAAAGTAATAATTTCTAAAAAAATGTGTTTTAATTTCGTTCAAATTTCAAATGAACCGTAATCACAGCTCATGTATAATGACAGATAATTTTCTGGGCTATTACGTACACAACTTAAATGATAAATACTGTTTGTGGACAGATTTTTATTAACAGTAATAGACTTGTGGTTTAACATTTAATTTGTATTTATTCCCCTGAACAAACTTTTCTTGTTATTGTATAAATATATTATGATCGCCGATAATTAATCATTCATTGTATGCACTTATTTCTACTAAACTATAAATATTTAATTATTGATTTTCATTATCTAAAATTTATAACGATTTTTATTTTTTCAAAATTGTTTTAAAACAATCAGATTGATAATTCAAAAATATACTTGTGTACCAATAGTATATCAAACTTATCCTGCATTATAATTTAAATAAGTAGTGATTTTTTTAATATCGTTGCAATGATGATTTCATACTTCATTAAAATCACTAATATTTATGTTTCTTATATATCTTTTTTTTATTATTTTCCTCGTGACAAAGGCTTTCGACAAAATAGTTATTTAAAAAAAGATACCGATATATCAATATTCTAAAACACAATCCAAAAAACGGAGTAAAAAAATTGTTCCCAATGTAACCCATCAAAAATTTGTATTCATTACTCACCCTCGGTCATTTTGTCAATCAGCACCACTGTCTCTTGCGGTTCGATGTCAACCCTGCAGACTTCAGTCTCTGGGCGATCCACCGCGACGGCCTCGGAAGACGGATTCGCCCAGCCGTTCGTTTCGCTCATGTCCACGACCACTTCCGCCTACGAGAATTCACACAGCGCGTCTTATAAGTGTATGCAATAAACAAACTCCCAAAATCGCACGTATCATATACATCGGCAAAGCACAAACAAAAAGCTCAGCGACACCGAGCAGCGCGTTAGCAACAACAACGACAGCAGTGGCTGCGGCTGCGCGATACTCACGGCGGCGCGAAAGAAAAGCTGCGCAGACCAGATGTCCAGTAGCAAGAGGAATGCGCTATAACGAGGCGCTCGCGCACTGCTCCGCACGTGGGATGATGTCTAACCGCCGGCGCGTCAGGGACGGCAACTTGTGTTTACAAAGAGGAGAAGAGATACGGACCGACCGCGCGCCAATGATGATTTATCGTCGAGAGGAAAAGAGAGCAGATAAGGCGTCGATGTTGGTGTAGATAAAGTAGGTTGAGCGAATAGGTCCAGACCGCCCGTGGCAAAAAGTATAATATTTGAACGGTATAGATGTGGAGTGCGGTCGCGCGGGAAAGTGAAATGGGTGTAAGAGTAGGCGGTGAACGACGGTCGCGAGATTATAGAGCCGGCAGAAGGCGGAAGCCGAGTGGTGAAATTGTCTATCGGTTATGGCTGCGTCGATTGCTTTCTTTTTGCTGCTAATTTTGCGGTTTTATTACTGCGTGCATTAGCGGGCTAGTTGCGTATAAGGAAGCTTGCGCGCTGCCGCGCGACTGGAAGACTAATTTGTAAACACGGTTTTGGAGATTAGGTGAGCAGCGATGTAATGTAGGTAGTGTAGAAGTTGTGTGTTATGGTGAGAAGATATTTATAAGATAGAATTTTGATAAAAAAGTTGACAAGAAAATGAATAGCAATCTGTTGTTCAGAGAAATTTGAGATGGTGAATATGTAGCTGTTCGTTGCATAAAATATTTTTAAAAAGTAAGAATATTTTCCTTTAAAGTTTCTTCTACGAAGTGTCGTCAAATTCCTTTGTCGCAGAGTTTTCAAATGAATGTTCATTTTTTAAAAATCGTCTATAATACTTTTGAATAATTTCAACGTTGTTGTTGAAACATAATTACTCGTTTTCAGAATTAACAGAATAATATAACCGCTTGTTACTTTTATTCTATGTATTAAAATTTTTCTATGGGTAACGGTTTTTTTTAGAATATTATATGCAGAAGATTCAAAGGTAGTAAATAAAAAATCCGATAAAACTTTAAAAATATGAATTCTTAATCATGTTACTGTAATGTTGGATAAAGTAAAAACAAGATATTTGTTTTTTTTTTTCATTTAAACATTAATAAAATGGTAGTAATTCTGATCACATACAAAAACTTAAGAAAATTTGTATTTTTTTTTTTTTTGCTTTTTAATCTGTATTTAAAATAATCTTATACTCATAAAATGCGTTTTGAGAATACCAAGAATAATGCATTCTCCATAGTTGCATATATTACGCTGCTTAAATGAATGCGAATGTTGTAGAGGCATAAAATGCAGGTGGAATAAGTACTATACTGACTACAGAAAATAAGCGCGTTGCTCTTTCACTAGACATTAGGAGATCGATTTACCGCCACTAGTAAAACGCGAGTTCAAGAGTCTCGTCAATTTATTTCATCGCAACCAACATATTGCGTTTATTTTTTTTTTAAGAAAAGTTTTAAAATATTACGTAAGCATTTTATTTTTTATTATAGTAAGGATGATTTATGAAATTAACTGTAATATATGTTGTGGGGAGTATGATCATTATCAAAGTAATGACGTCCTTAAATGAGGTCATGACACAACAAAATAAGAAAATATTTCATGTAGCTTATGACTTTGTGCAATTTCTAACTATTTGAAGATGAAATTTTGTTTGTTTTTTTTATGATCTGCACTATACGATATACTACAATATTATATAAGACAAAAACGCAAACAATTTATAAACAAGAAATAACTTTTCTTTTCTTTATTCATATGCACATTTGATAGTCTGTATTATTACTATTTATAATGGGTCTTGTATGTCCGTATATGTTTTGATGTTATTACTGAGACTGATGAGTTTCTCTTTCTTTTCTAATGTTTCACTTAGAAAGAAAATGATAATGTCCAAAGTACTTAGTATTCTTATAGTTTCATATTTTTCTTAAATTGATTAGCTAAACAGATTTCAAGCTAGCAGTTTCAGGCATGTCCAAATATAACAGAAAACTGATAATTATACAATTTTTAATTAATTAATAGTATATTACGCATTTAGAGACTAAAAGTAAAGAATGCCTCAGACTGCATGGAAATTGTCACCCGAGCCTTCGACTCGGGTGACAATTTCCATGCGGTCTGAGGCATTCTTTATTTTCTCACGGGTGCGTATAATACACTATTTTTTTTTGCCTAGCGCGCCAAAAATACCACTTTTGCTTCCATTGCTCGATCGCAAAGGTTGTATTTTCGGCCTGGCCAGAGAAAATAAATATATTAAAATATTTTATAAAATGTTAGAGTTTCAAAATGCACGGTATATACCGTTATAGTAAAATAAAGCAGAAAATGCAATGTTATCAAAACTTAAGAATTAAAATAATGCTATCTAGTTACAGAAAATGTATGACATACCACAAACTAATTTCATATTATATTGACTGAATATTTGTGATAAAAAAAATAGTGAAAATAACATTATAAACTTCTGTATAGAATAAAAAGTTTAAAATTCACAACATTCCTAGCAATTTATCAATCGTACATGATTATTTAATAACATTCACTAGGCAGTCTCATAAATCAAGTCATATACTCAATTGCTGTTTTATTTCGTGAATATTAAGGTGCTTTTATTAATACAATTAATTTTTCTGATAATAATTCATATCATCTTTTGTTCAAATTTAATGATACCAACAGTATATAAATATACTAACCATGGTATAAATTATTCTTCTAAACGTTAATTCGGTTAGTAGAACTACATTAATCATACTAGTTTGTCAAATTTTGTTCAATATACTTAGGTATAATAATGAATATTCAAAATGAAATTCACTCTTGACATTGACCAGTTAATTAAACGTAAAGCATTTCTTCTTTGTCTTGGCTGTGAGCCGATTTATGTGTGAAACAAATTTCATAAATCAGCAAGTTTATAAATAGTTGGAATTTCTGATATCATTTTACATTATACTTACTTTCTTTTATTATAGTTACGTGTATTTGTATTAATTATTATATATTTCCAATTATACTGCATATTTATATATGATTATTTATTGTTACTTTTCAAAATTATTCACATTTTTACAAATATAAACAATTTAGCCAAAGCTGTATTAAACCGTTAATTATTTTATTTGAAAAGAATAATAATTCTTATAAGAGTTATATTGATTAATTTTTATAAACTCATTTTTAATTTACAACACTGGATTTTCCCTGGTAGAAATCTTTATAAAATGGCCAAGAAGTTAGAAAATAGCTAGTAAAGCTGGCTAATTAATCCCTGTGATGAAAGATTTTTTCGACCATTATTCGCCTACTTCTTATAGATTGACGTAATAACAAAATTTTCGTATTTGATTTACTTAATAATTGTATCTTTGATGAAAGAGCATTAAAGTGCATTAGATGGCTTACCAAAATATAAATAAATAACATTAACTAATAAATCATTTGTTGTACTCATTCCATGAGTTCAGCAAAACTTTTATTTCTCCATTTGATTCTGTCTCTCTCACTCCTTGTCATAACAGCAGGCCTTCCGCTAGCCAGTTCCAGACTTAAGAAACTGATTAGTTTTAATACCTTTAAAATACTTAAGAACAAGCTTGTGCTTGTCTTCGAAAAACTCATTCTATTTTCAATCTATTAAATGGTCAAATAATTGGAGAAAAGGCGTTTCATCGGGAGCTGAACAAGAGAAATTCCCATTTTATAAGGAGCAAGTTTCTAATATAAATAGTCAGTTATTAGTTATAAAATGTTTTGGATTTCCACCAGGGTTGTATCTGATTAAAACAGTGAAACAAGTGCGTGTTCTAAAGTAATGAATATTGCATTAACATATTCTCACCGTTTCAGTTTTTAAATCAGTCAGAAATAATTTATTTTTTTTCAACTCAGGCATGAAATAGGGCATTTTCCACCCGTGAGAGTGAGACAGAAAATTTCGCATTTCGAGCGTATTTTATGAAACTGGTGAGAAATAGCTATTTTTACCCTGAAAACCGGTGAGAAATAAAATGTATACCTGGTGAGAAATGGCCATTTCTCACCCGTTATTCATTTCTCCTCTTTTTTTTAGATAGAAATGCGTTTTTATGATTCGAAATGCCCAATCCTCTCTCTCCCACTCACACACGCAAAAAGGCCCTGTCATGCCTTCGTTAAAAAAAAATACGGTGTGTAACACGGGAAGAAAAGCTATTTCAGACTCGGGTGAGGTGTTTTCAGGAATCATCTCTGCCTCGGGCGCCCCAGACTCCGACTCATGCAGCATACCCCATCCTCGCTAGAAATAGCTTATTTTCTCCCCTTATTGCAC
The DNA here is from genome assembly GCA_036365515.1 of Torymus aiolomorphi. Lineage (NCBI taxonomy): Eukaryota > Metazoa > Arthropoda > Insecta > Hymenoptera > Torymidae > Torymus > Torymus aiolomorphi. The sequence goes on from CM070877.1 coordinate 148,254,438, forward strand.
AATGTACTATTTCAGGTACATTATTGGTGAACCGTTGTACCGGGCTATTATTTCAGATACTACTCAAGGATTATCTAACTGACCAAATAACATATTCGTTGATAATTAGTGTTTTTGCAAATATACTTTTTTGGTAATTAAGAATATTGTATGAAAAAGTTATATTATACCATTAACATTTACAATATAATGTTTATTTATTTGTTTATTTATTTATTTATTTATTTATTAGTAATAGACAGGCTAGAAACCCTTTCCAAAAGAATTACATCATTTATACATGTATGTGAAATAATAATAAACATCGAATACATAGAAATATATAGCAAATTTTCCTGTATTTCTAGCATCATTTCTTACATAATGTGATCATTCTTTAAGTTTACTGTTAAAACAATATCTACTTTGCAATATTTTTAGTAATTTTATCATTAGTTACAAATTCGAACTATAACGAATATAACTCTAAAGAACTATTAACGATTGTTAATTCAGAATTACCATGGAATTTTTTTCAACCTTCTTTCACCTCTGTAAAATATCTTGAATTAAACATTAGATTAAAACTACTCAGCGGACGTTAAGCTAAGATTGATCTAGACGTGACGCTACCTAGAAAATTTCGATATATATTCACCCCTCACAACTTTAAATTTATAATATGACTCCAAAAAATTATAGTACAGTTTTACACATAAAAACAACTATTAATACTTTTCACTGTTATCAATTAAAAATCTCACCATATAGAACATTTTACATTACAATTACTAAAGCTATTGCAGTATGAATCACCGATATTTTCCACATCGCCGAATAATGTTTATTGGTAAATTCATTCCCAAGTGACTCAACCTGTCATTTGACGCATTATTTTTTTGTACGGTGCTTTTCCAGTAAACTTTGAAATTACACTTCATTATAACGACCTCAATAACGACTAATGTTCAAACTCATCTAAAGCGCATCTTCGCGATAACGCATAAAGTACACACACACACACACACACACACACACACACACATTAAATAATTAACCGCATCACCCTATAACGCACCAAAGCCACCGCGCGCGCGCACCCGTACAATATAAGCACTAAAAACTCACCATGATTGTGGATTCCGCGTGCACTTCTACGGTGTCAAGATTAACAACTAACTCTATTTATATGTATAAGATTTGTCTTAGTCACACAGTAGTTGCCGGAGCAGCGCACGATGGAAAATCTCAGCGAGCCAGTGTCTCTTTTTCTCTCGGAGTCGGTGCGCGTCGCCAACACAGCCGACGACGCGTCAACGCTCGACGATCGATCGTGAATCCGAAGAATCGATGCGCCGCACACGCGCGACGTTTAGCGTTGCCCGAATTCATTTGTACTAATGAAAAACGGCAAGTTCATCGCCGCGCGCGTGCGACTCTCATTAAGCTACTGCTGCTGCTGATTGTGCTGCTTGCGCTTGTGTTGCGCAACGTGTGTGTGTTGTGGTATGGTAGGTAGGCACACGAGCGTATTACACATACTACTTATACTATCAGTATACAATAGGTTCGTTCGAGCGTCGAAGAAATACGGTTTGGTCCCCACCGATCGGCTATATATTCCTCGTTTATGCTACGAAGAGAGACCCTGTGCACTTGCCCGCGCTCGGCGACTGTCACGAGGAGGGGAAAATTTGGGTTCTAAATTACAAGGTCGCGAATTATGCATGAGGTTCGGGGCGATACTCACATTGATTGTTGATTAGTATATAGGTCTGGGCCGATCGTCTATGGTGGTTTGGGTAGTTTATTTCACACGATTATTAGTGGAACAATGCCCGTCTGCTCTGAGTTTTCATTTATTCTGAGTACTAGTTTTAGAAAAACAGCTGATGGTCGAGGCTGCGAACTTTGCAAGTCTGCAAATAAGTGCATTCAAGTATTCAGCTTCCGCCTTGTCGCGTGAATTTTAGATCCCATGGTGGCGTCCTGCACTGTGGAGCAGACAGTGATCGATAACATGCGGTTTCTTACACATGTATTTTTTCAAAACTTTTGCAAAATACGTTTATATCGATTTCTATATGTTCTGCTTATGTTTTATTAAATTGATGGCAATATTCTCTTTATTTTTTTTTTCTTTTGCTGAAATTCTTATTTGAAATAAAACTTCGTTAAGTTTATATTTACCATTTATAGTTGCTTCATCTGTACACATTAACAGTTCTTGCAAATTGTGATATATTTTGCAAGTCTAATGGTGATATTGAGTTTTTTTGTTGCATTTTAATGTTGGCTCGTTGTATCTTTATGACCCTCGTTAGCAAGGACGTTATACATTATACGTTTAATTGAGAGTTTTTTTACCACCAAAATAAAAACATATATTGTATAGTTAAAGTTTAAAAATAACTAGTGAAACGACAAATAAATTCCAACATATGCAATTCCAGTGATATTGAGTTTTTCTTTCAACTCTTAGACTAGAAAAAATGCAGGAATTGAAATGTATTTTATAATAATTATTAATTTTATGTTAGCAAATGCAAATGTAGCATATTTAATGAATTATAGGTGGATAATCTAGGATTTTATAACTAAGCTTGAAGTTGCATTAAAAAATGTTTAAAGTGTCGACGATTGTGTTGATACTGTCACGGGGTGGATTTTCGGGCTAAGGCACGTTTCACCTGTGTACCTTAGCGGTTTAAATCCATATCTCTCGGTTCAACTCCCGGAGATATAATAGCTAGATTAGGCAACAGACGCTACAACGTCGTGCAATGTTAACCTAATCTGGTTACTTACCGTGCAACACGCAAGTGAAGACTTGCGCTTTGTTTCTCACCAGTGACTCGAACTCTCCTCTCGTTCACTGGTTCGTGTGCCGGCTGCTCAGATGAAACGATACGTTTTCTCTTACGTAACGACCGCGGAGGCGGCGGGGAGCGGGGAATGACTAAGGTCGCGAAATAATAACTCGAGCAGTTAAAGTTAATAATAAAAGACTATTGTTTATTAAATAAAAGATGATGAAGTTAAATGAATAATTAATAATTTAGACAGTGGAAGTATCGCGTTGAAATAGGTTAATTTCCCTACCTAACGGTGCGCCAGCACGTTATCTCAGACGTCAGCTGTCTCGAGGGCTGACGTCACGCTCGCGGTAATTACGATGTGTACGCGCGGTAACATAAGCCTCGCGTCTACAGTAATATACGTAGCGTACTCATCGTCTACGTGAGTGAGAGAGCGGTCGCGCTCGCGTGTCGCGACACATACACACACACTTAACGGGATTCCATAGTCCTACCATTACCGACCGAGCAATTCACACAGTTTCAAGCTGATTAAAAATAAAATACGTCGAATCACAAAAAATCAAGAGAACACTCTTCTGTATTTTTTAACGTTCTATCATCCAGTCAAAGTTTGGAGTTGAAATATCAAGCCGTTTTTTCAAAAACTTTAAACGAAATTAAATTTCGCTTTGTTCAAAGTTTTTGCAAAAATGACTTGATATTTCGACTCCAAACTTTGACTGGATGATAGAACGTTAAAAAACACAGAAGAGTGTTCTCTTGATTTTTTGTGATTCGACGTATTTTATTTTTAATCAGCTTAAAACTGTGTGAATTGCTCGATCGGTAATGGTACGAGTATGACATCCCCTTAACTTAGCCTGAGAGAGAACAGGCTACTAACGCATGTCATCTGCGCACTTCTTATGCGCACTTGCCGGTTACAAACTGCCGGCAAGCTAAATCATTGTCGGTGACCTTCTAAGGTTGATGACCCGAGCCTGTGCTCTCTCTACGCTCGCTCTCTCCACACAAGAACGCCTATTCGGGGCTGCTGTCCAGGTGGCGACGAGCCTGGACAAACGGTTACGCGTACTTACTCGCGACGCGGTTGATACGTGCACGCTTACCGCTATTGTAGGTTAGATTCATACGGTGTGGTCTAGGTTTCTTGCAAGCATCCTCGCTGCTAGGCTGGCTTCACTGTATCGCCTCTCGTGATACTCTCTGCTGCTTTCGTGCCAGGCGAACAGGCTTACTGCACTAGGATGTTGCTGGTTCGGGAGTACGACAGGTAGTTCTAGCCTATCGTACTATCTCTGAGCTCTCCTCGTGTTTCCGTCGAAAGTACGGTATAACACATTTCGCGGATCACAATAGTGGCCTCAGGATGCATCACGTATGCACTCCTGAGGTTACAACTATCAAACACTTCACAATTATCGCGGAAAACGCGATATCACCGCGAACTCACTATCGCGCGCGTCTGTGTCCGAACGATAACAACAACAACATTGATGCCGGTCACGTCTCCCCCGGCACCTTCGTTATGCTCTCAATACAGCTCCAATACTGCATCGAGGCGCCATCTAACGTTCGTTACTACGAACTTATTTATTGCCGATTTATTACCGACGTCGGTACGGCAGGCCGTGACACCCCCCACCCAGACGTCGCTTATCTCCAGATGGGCGACTCTGTACAACAATCCGACGTCGGTTGTTCCTGACAACTCTAGAACAACTCTGTCGCTGACGTTTATATTCAGCAAGAACTTTTTCCTACAGTGTCTGGAGATTTAGCTTTAGCAAAAGCTTTCTCTTTCTCTAGCTCTACAGGCTGATCTACCTGTAAAACTAGCGGTATGTGATTCGCTATGCTGTCTTGGTTATCTACCAAGAAAGTAACGTTCCTCTCTTCGCGTTGGTGGCTTCTCGTTGGCCACTACTTCATGTACAAACAGCTAATCGGCACCTGGTTCGTTCTAGCCAGCCGACGATGTTAAATGCTGTGTCGTCTTCGCTAATTTTTGTTATAATGACCAAGAAGCAGGTGATGTAGTCTCTCCCTAGTTCGTCTTCACCTTGCATCCTGGTTATTACTCTCGACCTTATTGGGCCCAGTGCCCGCTGGCGGCTGGGTTCTCGCAACGGCGGGTCGCTCATCGCCGGATCTTCTAACTCCCTCTTTTCTTCTTCTCTTCTTCTATTCTTCAAGCCAAATGTTGCCCTCGGAGATTTTTTTTTTTTTTTTTTTTTTGGATTCTCGAAACGCAGAATTGAATTTCCGTAGCCATAGTGCTGGACAGGCGAAACGACCTATCGAGCTACCCATTGCGTTTATCACGCCCGGCTGGTGTGAGTCAGCGCATTGCGGGGTGGCCTTCCCCTAGGGTATGCTAGACTTAGCTAGATCACTTCTAAGGTCATCGCTTACGTTACCTGGAGTTAAATACACTCCAAACCAGGCATCGTTACCGTCGATTCGACAAACAAATCGGGAACGGGATGCCTGGCGGCACAAAGCGGATGCGGAGCTAAGCTTCGACGCATTTACGGCACTTGGCGAAACCTCTGGTCACTTTTATCAGTCACTGGTGTGACCGGCCGGGAAATGACCTGTCATCGCGGCTTAATTTTGGGCAAAATTAGTTGGCCAACGATGCCACGTGAGAGGATCGCCTGAGCTGGGCCAGAGGCATTCGGCTTCCGGTCGAGGGGTCCTATCCCTCCGAGGATATTCTTCTCTCTTCTTTTTATCTGAAAGTTGACGGTTTGGTGGATTTTCCCGTGTCCTTTTCCACCATCCATCGAACTTTAACAGCGCTACGATGTTTCGTCACCGAAGTTTCTTACCTGCCGTCGCTGGAATTTACCGTTGACCTGTCCCGCTCGTTACTGGAAGTGAGGCTCTTTGGTCAAACGGTATGTCTCAACGTCTATTCTTCAGCGACGACAGGCTGTGGCTCTCTCGGTTTCTCAGTAGCCTATCTCGCCACAGCCATAGCAGCGAATGAGACCTGAGGGTTGTCTTTGACCTTGTCGACGGTCTTCCTTGCTCTTCAAGGTCCTCCAATGAGTCCTTAGGGCTATCTTTGACCTTTCTCCTCGGTCGTCCTTGCCCTTTAAGGTACTCGACCTTAGAGCTGTCCTTGACCTTGTCGACGGTCTTCTTTGCCCTCGTAATGAGGTCTTCGTTTCTCCTTCCAACAATTCTTTGGAGCTTTTGCTTCGACTGCTATGGTAATACGAACTGTCATTGGTCATGCCAATTCCTCTTCTCTGACGTAGCAGCCTTGTTCGTATTCTTCGTCACTGAAAACAATCGTCGCTCTCTTCTTCGTCGTCACTGCTGAGTTCTATTCATCACTCATTCTTCTCTTAGCAGTGATTTTCCATCATCTGGTGTCATCTTCTTTCTTCGTCGTCCTCTTCATCGATTATTGCGACATATTCTCTCCCTTTCTTGTGCCGCACATCACCAAGGTTTCGACTTGCCTTGGTGAGTTCCCCCCCTCCCAGGCTCTGCCGCGGCTTTTAGGCAGCGGTTGAGTCCTGCTTACCAGCGGCACCTGAGAAGGGAACTGTACCTTTCATGAAGGTTGCCCCTAAATTTTCTATTTTCACATCTAGGGCTTGTACTTCTTCTTCTGGTACAAATTCTTCCGCGTTTTGTACCAGTTATCTTGCTTGCTCGCTTGTCGTTTTCTTTCCACGCGCATTGGTGACTCAGAGCGTGGTTGTGTGTGCGATTTCTGAAGAAATGGGATCGTTCCCTAAGGCGCACCTTCTTTACATAAATAAATAATTTATAATATTGGTTTTGTCTACCTAACCTACACGCTCTGAATTGCACCTCGAGTTGCAGAAGGGTTGATACCAGTTGCTCGACTTCAAAACGCCCTGGCTGGTTTTTCTCTTAATTTGCCAGTAATTGGTGCTTCGATCCCGATTTAGCACGAATTACTGGTTTGTCGCTGTTTTTCAGCTATTTTAAAATTTTTACGTCGGTACGGCAGGCCGTGACAATACATATTAAAGTATTATCTAATATCTTACAAAATGTATCTCACATATATCATCAATAGTTAAAATTCCTATATCTCCGTTATTATTATTATTATTATTTTTGTAATAAACGTACAGTGAAGTGCGTGCGTGCGTGTGTGCGTGCGTGCGTGCGTGTGTGCGTGCGTGCGCGCAAGTGTGTCTGTGTGTTGTAACAATGAATGAGATACATATCTATGTAATATCAAAAATAACTTTTTAAATCGATTTTTAAAAATGCATGAAATAAATAATATGCTGCTATAATTGAGAATTCCGAATCAACTTTTGGTAACATTCAACATTAAAACTTTATATTATTCTTTCCTGCAAGCGCAAAAAGCAAAAACTTGTCATGCACTGTAATTGAAAATTCAACCTCACTGACGTTAGATCATTAGAATAGCATTAGACGGAAAATAATTTTGCAATAACAGGAATAGGAACGAAATCGTTTCAGAATAAATAGTCTACTGTGTTTCTTCAAAACTTTAATGAGCATTAGTCTACTGTGTTTCTTTAAACTTATATGAGCATTTACATTCAGTATACGTCGATTCAAACAAATTACTCTGCATCTGATGCGAGGATAACAAAGACTGAGCTTAAATTTTTCGGTTTACTAATGTGCTTGTTAGTTTATTTTTATAATATTAACGATTGAAGCGAAAGTAAATTTAAAATAAAATGTTTCATTGTTTTATTTCAAATACATATAGCGATTCAAATGAACGTCAGTAATAAATAATTTTCACTTTGTATGCAAATAAAACTGTTCATATAAATTTATCAAAAGAGCAATTGTCATTTATAAATTAAAATTATTATATATTTAACTGATGCATCATGAAAGCTTAATGAAGAGACGTCTCGTTTTATTGAGAAAAAAAGCGAGGCGACCGTGAGACCCGCGCGGCGTTGACACGCATCGTTCAGAGCGGCGAATGACAATAATAAAGTAGCCAAGTGAACGTCCAATACTCTCTCTCTCTCTTTCTCTCTCGCTCTGCGCCTCTTCTCTTTACTTTCATCGGTCTATCTTTGTCCCATTCTTCTCCCCCTCTTCTTAATCTTTCATTCCTCGGTATTTCGTCCGCTACTTACAATACCGAGAGCTACACGAACGATTTAGCTGTGTGTTGCAATATTGCATTCACTCACACATTATTTTCGTTCTATTTTCTTTTCTTTTTATAATTATATTAGGGTATATGACTCATGAAATGATAAGACATTATGAAAAAATAAATATACCAACATTAACTTTAGTAGTATCGTAAACTAACGTATTTTTATTTCAGTAAACATGAATATCAAAATATATTTTGTTCCTCTCCATTTTATGTACACATAAAAGTTTCTCTTATCTATCATACAAGGCACTTGAGTGTAAAATATTATCAATTGATTTATACATAGAGAGTATACAAAAAGTGTAACAGCTAGAAAATAAATTTTCTATAACATTTAAAAAGTAGTAATAACGTTTAGGATAAAATTCTCAAATAGGAACGTGATATCTACATGGGAGTACAAAAATATACATCTTTCCCTTTTTAACAAAATTCTATCTACAAAAACTCAGATAGAATTTGAAAAAACTCCCGGCAATGTCTGTACGTATAATTTGGCTCTGAGTTCAGGCCCGCAAAAAATTTGCCCGCAGTCTCGTTCGCAATATACTTAACACAAAGATAATCACAAGCAGCGTCGTCACAAGTTTGAGGAAATTCCATTTTTTAAAAAGTCTCTCCGAGCTTGTGACGATTGACTCGCCCGTGGCGTGCTGTCAGTACCAGTCTTTGAATCTTTCCAAAGCTCTTTTCCATTCCTTGATCGTCGTCTCGTAAACGGCATGCCGCTCTTTATTAGGATAAAACGTTTTTTCTACTTGACGGATTTTTAACAGTTCTTCCTTATTGCTCCAAACTCCTGTTTCGATAAAAATACATGTTGGATAAGGCTTCTTTGCTCTTTTAGTTTTGCATTTTTTAAAAATTCTTATTAATACCTTGTTGAAGTCCAGCAAGAAAGGCTACTCCTAAAATTGACATTTCGGTACTGGTACTTCGCTCTACTGCTAGCCCAGTTAGATCAGCCAAAAGCTGCATCGTGAAATCATTACTTGAAACTCCTCCGTCAACCCTGCAATAACATTTTTCTTCATTATAATTTGACACTTATGTTAAAAATATATCGTCAGATTAACAGTCTCTACACACCTGATGGTATGATATGGGAATTTCGCTTCTCGGTGCATACATTCGTAAATTAATATTATCCTGAACACTAAGCTCTCCAGCATCGACCGGACAAGGTGGGCCTTATGAGTCGTTGGTTTGACACCGAGGAATCCTGCCGCGGCTGTGTGATTGGCGATCGGTGCCTGGACAAACGAAGCAAATTAATTTCTCTGAAAAAAATATACTTCACGCGTGGTGCTTATTGTCAGTGACATACCTGTAAACCACTGAACGCAGGTATGAAATAAACACCATCAGAGTCATTGACCGACGTTGCCAGTCTGAATGTATCTGACGAATGTTCGATTAATTCTGAAAGAGTAAATATATCATTTTAGTGTACGTTATATCAGTATAGATAAAAACAATAAGTAAAATAAAAGCTTCTGCATACCAAGCGATTTAGCCCATTCGATTATAGATCCAGTGTCGTTCGATGCACCTTCGACGACGTAGACTATATCAGATCCAATGCGCCACCCAACTAATGGATATAGACCTATAAAAATACATAAATAATTTATATTATTAACACTTTTAGGGCAGCATGACTCATATATGGATCATGAATTATTATTAATTTTTTTCATTTTTATGCTCTTTGAAAAACGCTCCCAAAAAAATATTCTTAGTATGGTTGACTGTTGCATTTCTTAAAATCTTAGAAAATAGAAGTAACATTCAAAATTTTATTTTTTATTCAAATTTTAATTTAAAGTTTGAAATATTATAAACACTGTCTTATGCATTAGCCGCCCTGAAAGTGTCAATTATTCCGCTTGTAATTGTTATATTTGAAATTATATATTCCATATTTAGAAAGTTCGGTTTCCTCAAATTGTGTACAAAATATTTCAATGAATTATTGAAAAGCTTTTTTCTGAAAGCTTCATTTCAGAAAGAAATAACACGTGTTATAACATCGACAGATAACATGCTTGTTTCTTATAACACGATTCGTAGGCATGTCTGTAGATTATCTAACATATCGTGACTAATAATCACACGGACTACTACTGATGGTAGAAACTTAAAGATACAATAAGACGTTACATCATTCGATTTTCTGATTTTTACCAACAAATTTGTCTTACCAAAGAGAAATTCCAATCAAGCATTCCATCCTATATCAATAATACTCTTTCTTTCCACAAAAAAATAATAATAAAATATCATTTTATTCCCTAGCAAAAATTTAATAATGTTAAAAAAAAGTAAAAAAAAATGTAAAAAAAAGTAAGAACATGTAAGAAAATGTAAAAAAATGTAACGATTTGCACATTTTTGTTGCAAATTTTGTTGGAAAATTATTTTACAGTCTTTTACATTTTCTTATAAATTCTTACATTTATATACACATTCTTGCACCTTTTAACATTTGTGTACATATTTGTACTCTTTATTATAGATTGTTACATTTTCTTACGTTTTTTTACATTTTATTATATTTTTTTACAAATTTATAAATTAGTAAAAATTTTACTACTTTTTCTATGTATTCTTACATTTTCATACGGTTTTTAACATTTTATCCCGATTTTTTATATAAATAGAATTTATTATTTTTGAAAATTTTAAAAATGTAACAATTTGTAATGAAATGTAAAATTATGTAAGAAAATGTGAATTTCTGCAAGAAAATGTAAATTTCTGTAAGAAAATGTAAACTTTTACAGTTTTTTTTACAAATGATGACATTTTCTTACAGATTTTTATATTTTCTTACATTTATGTGAAAATGAAGCCGATAAATAAAAAATTTAAGAAGTGTAGGGAAGTGTAAGAAAACGTAAGAGAAAGTAAAAAAACGTATGAAAATGTAAAATTCTATAAGAAAACGTAAACTATTACAATTTCTTACAAATGATGACATTTTCTTACAGATTTTTACGTTTTCTTACATTTATGTAAAAGTAAAGCAAAAAAACAAATAATTCAAGAAATGAAGGAAAAGTAAAGAATAGTAAAAAAATATATGAAAACGTAAGAAAGTATAAGTTTTTGTAAGAAACGGTAAACTGTTACGGTTTTTTACAAATGATGACATTTTTTTATATTTTCTTACAGATTTTTATGTTTTTTTTTTATATTTATGTGAAAATAAATAAGAAACAAAAAATTTTAAGAAAAAGTAAGACAATGTAAGAAAATATAAAAGACGTCCGAAATCCATCATTAATGTAGGATTTGTTAAATTTTCTTACTATTTCTTACTTTTTTGTTACATTTTTTCACATTTTTTAAAATTTTCATTTTTCGCTAGAATTCCTGCAAAATTACCTGTAACAGATGCATGCGCCACGGATCCTGTATTAACATTCAGAAAGCTGCCCGTACCCATGGTTAGTTTCAAATCTCCAGCATGAAAACAGCCAGAGCCGAAAAGCGAGGCCGACTGATCGGCCATGGAGCAGCCGATGTTTATCTCAGCGCCGAAGATCGAGGCGGGGACACGACCGAAGTCGCCAGCACTGTCCACGATCTTGGGAAACATCGAGGACGGTATATTGAAGAGACTCTGTGCCCAGCCGGCCCAGTGCATGGTGAACGGGTCGAAGAGGCCCGTTGCTGAGACGCTCGATACGTCTGATATGTGCTGACCTATAGATAATAAATAGCCGAGGTTGAGATTATTTAATGTTCAAGTAGATCGCGTAGTGATGATTGATTAGCGTTTGTTTTCGTATGTTTTATAAGCGATTGCAGTGTCTGGTGAAGAGATTGATGTCGTAAGTCGCACGTAAGTAGTTTTTTTGATCGGAGTTTACAATCATTGGTAAGAGCAATCTTTTATTAGACGATCGCATAAAGAGTGAAGTGAAGTTGTTGAGGTATTACCTATCGCTTGTACCTTTCTATGATTAGTCTGCTTGCACTTTTGCTTATTAAAGACATTAAAGTGGAAGCAAAATTATTATAAATTCCAAGGGTCAATTCTAGTACTTTTCCATTCATATATGGGCGCTAAACATTTTAATTCAACGATGCGCTAGCTTTTTCATAAAAACGCACGTTTTATAAATAAAAATGACAGGCTATATAAGGTATCATAATTCTTACATCATCCTATACCCAAACTCTTATTAAATCCAGGCAAACACCGATTCTTGCATGAAGCAAACATCAACCTCTCCTCCCTAATAATTCCACGTGCCCGCAAACATCCTTTTCAGCTGAAATCCACACTTTTTGCCTGTTTATCGAGTGCATCACCTATTACTTATATCCGAGCGACTCACCGGTCAATTTGTAGAGGAGCCAGCAGTCGACGCCGCCGAACACAGCCTCACCGCGATCTGCGGCTGCACGCAGTCCTTCCACGTGTTCCAATGCCCACACCAATCGTAAGGTCACCTGAAATTAAAGAGTCATTGTAATAACGTTTCTGGTGGGAGCTGACATGTAAGTATAGATATAAAAGTCAGGAGGCGAGTTGTTTTTTGGGGTCGGCGATGATGCGCGGTCGTAAAATGATAAAAATTTTGCGTGTATTGACGGGATTTTTTATGGTTTTATTAATGTGAAAGTGGTTACGCGACGAAATGTGTACCGTCTGAGGACAGATATTATGTTTGGACAAGTGAAACGTAAATGTTTGTTTAAAAAGATTTTAAAAAAAGATATCAAATAAATCAATATCCATCTTACGTATCAAGCATAACATTTCCATTCAATTCTGAATCTTAATAAACTGATTACAATTTCATAGGTCGATTATTCGCTTAAATAAATCACACAGCTTTGCGCACAACTTTTTCCAAATGCGCAAAAAAAAAACAGTCAGACCATGCATGAATTATTATTTCTTACATCCAATCGAGCTCACTCGATCTCCGCTAAAGACCGCAATGATTCGAGAATTTAATCGCGCGTGCCATGATTCTAAGAAATACTCCCATCCCGCCTGTCCTATGTATACATAAACAAGCGGCTTCTTGCTATATATACGCAACGAGCGCCTGAAAAACTCATTAAACCGGCTTATTAATGGGTGGGAAGAACGTAAGGAGAGGAGGGAGAGAAATTTAACCTGCGTATTCATCAGCCGAAGAACGCTGCCGGCCTGATAGCGCTTGTTGCGCGAGATCGAGTAGAGGAGCCGGGCGCCGAACCGCATGCCCCGCATCGTCATCGAGTTGTTCCACGAGTTCACCATCGAGTCCGCCCGCAGGTCCTTCCATGTTATGAAGCTGCAATCAGTACATTGATGTACATAGTCGAAGAATCGATATATTTTATTAATTAGCGTTTTCTTAGTTATTTTTATGATTCAGTTGAGCAGGAATTGATTATTAACTGAATTTGCTTTGAAAATCGATAAAATTCTATACGGTTTTGTTTTATATTTTGTATGTTTTGGCAGAAGTGAATTTGTAACGAAATAAATTACTGTGATTTACTTATATTATAAATAAAAATATCGAGTATATTCCTACTTGTGATAATGTTTTCCGGTTTCGAGGTTCCAAGTGACAAAGCTGGAACGTTGCGTGGATATGCCCAAGGATTCAATTTTCGAGGGGTCGACACGACTCTCTGAAATATAAAACATTCTGAGAAATTAAATTGGAAGTTATACTTTAGGAAGTTTTATGTTATGCTCATGAAATCACGATTATATTTGAATTTTTGTGTTCGATAATCCTTTATAATTATTATATAAATAACAAAATCAACGTTACCTTTGATACATTCTTTGACAATTCGTACTATTGTCTCCCATAACCAGTCAGGGTCAATTTCCACGTAACCAGGTTTCGGATATAAGAGCTTCACCTACCACAATTAATTAAATTAATTATTAACTGCAATCATTCAAATTCATATTAAATAAAGAAAACGTCAAAATTAATTTTTCCAGCATCAATTCCAGATGTCTAAATAAAATACGAGCATTTCGCGCTTATATAATAGCTATCCGATGGCGCTTCCGTTCGTAATAGCGCGAAATTACGCTTCAATCGGCACGATTTCCCGTTCAAGTTCGGTGCGACCAATTATGTATAGATGCACAGAACCCACGCGTATTAACGCCGCGATTAAAGTCCTTGAACTTTCGCTTAACACCGTCATTTTATTTAATTTCCGCCGCTGAACCGGGTCCGTCAATTTGCCTGCATGTCCAGCTTTTCTTTTTCGATGATTCTTTATAAGATTAATAATGATATTTCAATAACGGCTTTTTAAATTTCGAAGAAGAATAGCCAATAAATTTATTTATAATACCACGTTAATTTCAACGAATTTCGATATAAATGAGAAAGATTTATTTTTTAAATAATAAAAAAAAAAATTTTTTGATGAGGTAACAAATTATAATCTGTCACGGAGGTTTCCGTAGAAATTTAGACACGTAGAAGATGAGAGACCGTCGACTCAGCAAAGGATTATAAATTCCTACATAGAATTTTACATTATTTAAATTTATTTTGAAGCATTTAAAAATTATCGTAGTCAATCCGGTGTTCATAATTATTTTAGGAACATCGGATAACTGAAATTTTTAAAAAAGTTCAAAATTCGAGATGATTAATGAATAATACAATAGTAAAATGTCGGCAACCATATAATAGGCTCCGATATTCAAGCGCCAGATTACAAACTGTGGATCCGTGGGTTCACATCTCGCACGTCGCTTTTTTTCACGCTTTATTATTTAATTCCTATACGTAATATGCAACAGATTATGAAATGGCGTCCCTTGTGGGACAGAGACGGCTTCAATTATAAGTACACCAGACTTCTCGGAATTTGAGATTCTGCGAAGAGACAAATCCTACATTATCTACTTTGAAGATTTCTACCGTAAATACTAAAAATCGGATTGTAAATTATTAGTATAAGTTAGTTGGTAATAATTAAGAGGATGTGGTACTCATGTACTCTGTTTTACCGGCAGAACACGGTAAATTCTATATTATTAAAATAAATATATCGAATTACGTCTTATAAAGAGATAGTTGCTCTGCGTAATGTAATAATCTATCAGCCTACGCAGTTTTGAGCTCAAATATCAACGGCATTAAAAGATTTTGGGAACAAAAATAACCGAAATTTCGTTCGTAAAATTTTTTAGAGTGCCGTTGATATTTGGGCTCAAAACTGCACAAGCTGGTAGATTATTACATTGCACAGGGCAACTATCTCTTTATAAGACGAAATTCGATATATTTATTTTAATAATATAGAATTTACCGAGTTCTGCCGGTAAAACAGAGTGCATGAGTACCACACCCCCTCATGCCTCATGCCCCACAGCCTCGTTACACGCACAATGGCCTTTGAACCGCAGGCTACAAATACCTGCTTTTAAATGATAAAAATGTTCACAATTTCTACGCGCAACCGCTTCTGACCTGCAGGCTGTTAATGCCCACTTAGATAATAAGGAAGATTGTATTATTGTCGAAAAAAACGTGGAGGTCGACGTTGACCGATTGTAGTAGATGTCACGGGGGTTTCCGTCTACGTTTAGATAACGTAGAAGACGAGAGCGCATTGACTCACCAAAAGAATAATTATAATATATATAAACATAGCTGATGGTGCACTCGTCATATGGCATCGAGACATTCGCTCCGTGGTTGGGCGCGAGACTACAAACCGCGGGTTCGTGGGTTCGCGTTCCGCTCGTCGCACATTTTTTTATGCTTTATTATTTAATTCCTACGTACGGAACACATACATGTTTATATGACTGACTGCTATAATGACTTGATGACGTACTACTTGAACAATTTTTCAAATAAAGCACAGACGACATCTTCTTATTCAGTAATAAGTACTTCTAAATAAAGTGCAAATTTCTTAAATAATAAAAAAAAAATGATTCAAATTAAGTCGTAAATCTCAAGTTGAATTTCAACAACTTTGATATTTATGTAAAATATTGGCATGTTAATGGCTTTTTCTACGTAAGCACTTTAATGAAACTTGAAAATATCTCTAATTTCATTCATTGCCTCTAATTAAAATTTATTCTTCTTCGCGCTCCTGATAAATAACAGTGACAACATTGTGCACTAGGCACTGCATTTTGGTAGCATACATTTTTCATAAATCTGTAGTACTTTCGAAAATACATTTACTGCAAATGCCACTTGTGTGCGCGCGCATGCGTATATACGACTGCACTATGGTATTAAATTCGATGCCGCGTGTTATACTGAATGCATATTTATTACATAATTGACACAGTTTTAAAAAATTTTAAAGTCAGTGAAAGTAAGACCGACTAAGTCGCCGTATATATAAACCTGATAAATATGCGCCGGTCAACGCCGGTGCGCGCACGAGCGTGTATATATAGCAGGTAATGCTATGCATGGCATTGGAATGAAAACTTGAATCGTAAAATTCGAAACGAAAGGAGTACAATAAAAAGGCCAATTTCTCTAAGGCGTGTCGCGCCAAATAAATAGTTTTCGACTAGCATTAGCAATGCAAAAACTGAAAAACGTTTAATAAATATATAAATGAGCTCGTGTAAAATTGTTAATAATTTTTTGCTGAAAATAATTACAACCTTTGTATAAGAGCAGATGTATATTAAAACGGTTAAACTAGATATTATAATTTGAATACTGGAAAAATGTTTATGGAGCATATCTTTTTCTCTACTATCTACACTCAATATTTTTTAAATTTTAAACTAGTTTTAATATTGCTTTCGTAAAAAAAAAATATTGAAATTCATTTATTTATACATTTTTTACACGAAAAAGAAGTTGTTAATTCAAGCCATTAATTGAGCAGTATTAGGGTCTGTGACAGTACATCTCACTGTTGTACATTCAAAGCATCTGTTAGTGACTAATTATAGATAAACCGGAAAGTCATAATCAGTACACCAACGATAAAAACGCATGTGAAAAGCAATCCACTAAGTATAGATAAGCTCTATTTTTCATTTCTTTTCCTAAAGCGTTGCTGCACATTCCCAATCAATAACTCAACTGTATCTACAACAACCGAAACCCGCGCGCAAACTCACCGCACTGTAACTGCCGCAACAATTCAAACACCGGATTCGCGCGCGCGCGCTCCGATAAACGAACCGGCGATAACAGTGCAGCAGTATGTACAGTAGTAGCACGCCGCGACGCGTGGGATCGATACCCCCTGCCGTCTATACCTACACGCCGCACAACAAGGAGAGAGAGAGACCTCAAGGGCAAACCTTTTCGGAGAAGGTGGACACGTCCTTGCCCGCCTCGTCGAGGATGTAACAGCGGATGGTCGTCGTGCCGACGTCAAGGGCCGCCACGTACCGCATGGTGTACAAATGTGTGCACTTCGATGTATGTGCCTTCCTCCCACTCGACACGTGTATGTGCGTGCACTCTACGAAACGGACTGACTGCGCTGCGGAGACGACGATGGCAACGCGCCGGAGAGGAGCGAGCGTGTAAACGGCGCGCGCGTTGTTTATCGCGCTGTCTCTGTCGCTCCCTTTCTATAGTGTATATATAGTGCGGTGTAGAGCGATGTAAGTAGAGTTTCCGATTCGCGGCTGATTTTAATCGTTGGTAAGTGCATGTGAGCGTCGTGTGATTAGGAAAGTTACAGAGGAGGTTGATTTTAGTAAATGATTCACAAAGTTGTGGAACGAAATAATTTATATTGTTCGATTCTATTAAAAATAAAAATAAACAACTGTTTTATTAAAGCAAGTAAGAAAATAACCAAAGTCCTGTTTATTGATAATTGACCTCGAACGAAATTTGCTTTAAAACTTTTAAGATAATAAAGATTAAAAAAATAATTGAACTCGAGTACTTATAACATGTTCTGATTGGAATAGATCAAAAAAGAGTAAACTAGCACAAATAATTAAATTATAATCAAAAAATTTGAGAAAATTTCATTTGTAAAATTAATATCAGTTGTGCGTAGTAAAATAAAAATTTTATACTATTTTTATAGATAGTAAAATAGATAATCTTTTAAAAATTTGTTTATTTATGCGTTTAAACTTAATATTCTTTTGTAACGCAACATTAAAATGTAAAGCGATTTTCGTTCAAAGTACAACATGGAAAGAGAACTTTTCACATTGAATCTCAACTTTTTTGAACACTTGCATCTAAACGAAACTGGCAATTGACTATTAACTTTTCTTAGATTTTATTTTTTACATGTCTTTTTAAATGTGGCTTGAAAAAAAAAAAAATTATTGCGCAAGCTTATTCTTGTCTTTCTAAGAATTTAAGTTTACGTTTAGCGTTAACATTGTTAAAATATTTAACAGTTTTAAAGCTGACAATTGTTTACAAGTATTATACACATCTGTACAAGGGTGGTATAATCATAAAACTAAACTTAAGTCTTTTTACATCTCATATGCAGAAAACATTTCTTGCATTTCTTTGTGGTCTTTGCCTTCATTAGTTTTACAGTATTCAAAGAGGTGTTTAAGCACTGAAAATAAAAATGTAAGTGAACATACAACTGAATAAGTTAATTTACAAAAGAAATGTAATCAAACTATACCTTCTTTATCTGTGTGAGTCATAAAAAGTACTAAAGCTCTAAATCTTTTGACCTTTGCAAGATACTTTAAGTAATTATAAACCTTATCTTTATTTGGTATGAACATTGCCTTTAGAACAGATACAATTTCACTAAATATGGAAGACTCCAAAGATTCTTTAAAAATACTTGGTAAATCTTCAGGTGCAATTTGCTAAAATTAAATTCATTGTGTATATCTTGCGCAGATATAAGTGATTTTAACATGAATATATGTTACCTTTAAGTATTTATGTCTGAAATTGAGAGATGTATTTTTTCGCCAAGTAATTAAAAAGGTTACAGAAGATTTTGGTGCAGGAGGTAAATTTTCTATAACTTCTGTATCAATTTTGTCACTACACTCAACATTGGTGCTTTTACTTTCAGACTTATCAGTATCAACAATTTTAAGATTGTTTTCTGTCTTTGTGACTGGCTTTTGAGGCTTTGCTGAAGTTCTCGTACTTATCTCAATATCTTTAAATATTGACTCATTTTCTGGCATTTCTTGTATGCTGATTCTCCTCAACGTCTTTAAAGTAATTGTTTATAATTATTCTCTTATATTAGACTAAATTAATAAATTAAAATTCAGTGTACTTACTTGACTTAATCGCCTCGAAGGTTCTGTTAAAGGTTCAATAACGCTTACACCTTCTTTTAATTTTGGTAACCAAGATGGCAGTTTATTTTTAATTGTTTCTTGTTTTTTAGACTCTGTTGATCTATTTGATTCTTCATGACTTTGAACACTTTCCTTTTTAATTATCTGAGCTAGCTTAATGTTCTGCTCTAACTTCTTTGCTGTATTACTTTCCTTCTTTTTCGCCACTTCTTTTGCTACAGACTTTTCATCTTTGGAAGTACTTGGTTGTGCTTTTTCCTTTTCAATATTTTTGATTGTACTTTGCTTTGGTTGTTCCTGTCTTTTATTTTGTTCTGACTTTAAAGTTGACGATTGTTTTCCCAATAATTTTTCGCCAATCTGCTTTTCTATTAAGTTTTTTTCACCTTTTTCATTTTCAGAAATAACTATTGGCTAAAATTATTAAAAAAATTCAATTAGGAAATTTATAACATTATAAACTGAAATAATTTATTTTCTTTTTACCTGAGATGCTTTTTTGACTTTTTTCTGTACCTCGTTTAATAAACAAGTTGCTTCTTTATTAGATGGTTCTATTTTCAAAATTTTTTCCAAGTCTACTATAGCATCTTTATACTTTTTCATTTCTATTCTTGCTGATGCTCTTCTGTGATAAGCTTTGACGTATTGTTCATCAAGATTTATTGCCATAGTACAGTCAGATTCAGCAGAGTATAAACTTTAGAACACAAAAATTAGAATTCTATACGTTAATTTCGTACTCATATTTAATGCAAAGCACTTACTTATTAATCTTCAGGTGGCAAAGAGCCCGATTAGCATGAAAAGTAGCATCACCAGGAAATATTTTAATAGCTGCACTGTATTTGCCGACAGCTTTGGCATATTCTTTTTTTTGCACTAAAGCATTGCCTTCTTGTTTCAGTTTCACTGCTTCAGCATGTTTTTTCTCCAGTTCGTCTTTAAAAGGAATTTCATAGACCTTTTCCTCCTTCACATTATCATTAGATTTTCCTTCTACTTCTTGGCAAGCTTTATTCTAAAAAAATATTTTATCATTGTTAAGTACTACGTTTTCTTTAAAAGGAATAATAAGTGTTAATTAACTTACAACATCAAACTTATCCCAAGAATTGTAATCACTACCACTGATACGTTGAGTTTTACTTGGTTTTTCATCCTTCGGTGATTCAGGCATAGGAGAAGGCTTCTTTTTCTTCTTTGCCCTCTTTGTCCTAACTGGAGGTAGTACCTACAAACCCGTTTAAAAAAAGATATGGCAATACCAAGGACAAGGACAATGAAACAGTTTAAATTCCAAAATATATACCTGGTCATCCTTCATGCTCCTAATCTCCAAATCCTTTTTCTTCATCTGCTCCTCCCATGCTTCCATGTCAAGAAACTCCTTTTGCAAATCTGCTGAGTTGTCTCTGATCTGCTTTTGCAGGGCAATTGACGGGTCCATCGCCATGTTTTTCTACGAATGCCCAAAAAAAATTACGCAAACCCCCAAAAAACTCCAACAGTCGCTGGCAGCCGTTGACAAACCGCGCAAACGAAATTCAAACAAAAGGCTATGCCGGCAAAATATACCTACATGCGAATCGGTGTCAACCAGCTCATTTCTCGGCGCGAAAGCGGCTTTAGGTTAGAGATGCAAGCATCCTTCGATCCCCTCAATCATCGCACGGCGTCATGATTCCGGTAAACAATCGTCAGAATTAATCAATCGAGTTGGGAATTGCTGTATAACGACGAGTAATATGGTCGCGAGGCACGTGCTCTCCCAATGTTTTGTCGATCGCCGGGCCCTTTCTACATATGTGTGTTCTGTCTGTTCTAGGCAACTTTTCTCTATGTCTGTCTCTGTCTTACATAAACGGAACAGATCTATCTGTCTTTGTCGAGAACACATAGAACACACAGAACACACATATGTAGAAAGGCCCCCGCGCGAAGAGACGAGGACTGGATTGGATTTCAAACGTTTATTGCGTGCGGTACAAACACGGCGCAAGTTTTTAAGTCGGTGAAAAACAAATGAGAAGGTGAGAAAGTCGAAGCGGAGTTCGCGGAATCGCGGGTTTCGAGAAACGTCGATAACGGCGGCACGGCGCTTCGCGGCAGCGCGGTGCTCGATCACCTGACTGACTTTTGGCGGTATGAATTGAATGTGCGCTTTTATAATATACGCTCTAGCTCGAGGATGTGAGGTTTATGCAAAATTATAAAGTGATTTTACAAAATTAAAACACAATTAATATTTGACTGGTACTACTATTTATACAAATAAAAATATCGGATAATGGCAACAAGAAATTAGAAATATCTACATACTACATTGGAACAGATATACTTGCCTTCGGAGCGCTCCCGCGCTCCTTGATTCATACTTTTCAATATTGGTTTTCTTTTTATTTTTCTTATAAAAAAAATAAACAATTATCTTTGAGAAATATTCAGTAATAATGAATCAAACAAAAAATAACTGTCGCTTTTATCAAAATAATATGTTTACTTTCCCTTGTGTAACAAATTTTTTTTTAAAGGAAATTTGATTACCATATTCAATAAAATTATTAGTAAATATTACTAAATACTACTAGATTATATTTTAAAGGATCATTAAATTATTAAGAACGTATTCAAGTTAAACACTTTATCCTAGTTGGTTTGCTTCTAATTCTCATTGAACTGTGAAAAAAGGACCCAAGAGGCTTTCAGCCGAAGGCTTCAGCATAGTCGATAAAAGAGGATCTGAGAACTGCCAGTAATGACTAACGAAATTAGATTGACAGTCTCAAACGAACGGCTGTGGATGTAAATGTACTACATATATTCAGTAACTCGAAAACCGCTTCGAGCTGTCAACGATTCTGTAGCGAAATTGATTGACTAAATAAGCATAAACTCACGTCTAGACCTGTTGAAATTTGTAATTATCGATCGATTTTGCGCGTGCAAGCTTTTTGCGAGTGCTAGCTTTGTTAAAGTTTAGATTACGTATTTATGAAGTAACGCTATTTAGAATTATATATTTATGTTGCGTATTATAATGGGGCATTGTTATACCTACGTTATATAATATATCTATTATAATGAAGATATTCTGGTATGATACCATCCATTATTAGTCATTTAAGTGTGCTTTGTGTCATTCTATTAATAAATATAATTTATTTAAACTCCCAAAAAACAAAAATTAAAAGGCACATGTAAGAACTGTATGTTGCGTATTACAATGGTGCATTGTGATACGTTATAATGAATCTATTATAATGAAGATATTCTGGTATGAAAATTAAAAGGTATTTGTAAAAACTGTAATGTACAGATTCCTTTTGAATGCTAATATAATTTATTAATTGCCTCACACCAAAAATTCTGTCGATGGATATCCAGAATAAAACTGTTATATAAAATGAAAATAAAATAAAATAAAAAATGTTCGAGTTTTTTAGAATACCTATACTAACGGATTTTGCGCACGCGTGGTCTTTCGTGTTGTAACCTTTAATCTCGCATTTTATAAACAAACTAATAACGTATGGAGTAGAGTACATTTTTCACAAAAGTGACCACAAAATTGAGAAATCAAAACACGAATAAAAGCGTTACATTCAATTCAAGATTTATCGCGTTGATTTTTTATAAATGAAAGTGGATGTGGGACATCAGAATTTTAGGTTTGTTAGAGTCGAGGTTACAGCATGCACGAAGAATATGAAAAAAAACTTTCGAATTAACTTTAAAACTTTATTAATAATAATAATAACAACATAATATGAACAGTCAAATATAAGCAATTTTTAGAGAAGAGTGGGATATTACAAGTCAGGTTGTTGAGTAGAATACCACATTTTTTTACAATTTTTCATATAACAAACTAACTTATTTAATAGCAAAAAAACTTAAGAGACATATATTATATTGATTTATTTATTAACATATATGACTATCCTGATAGAAATGTTAACCAGAAGGTAGCTATTTTCCAATTAACTTTATAGCTAAAAACGAACATTGCTTGTATTTCATAATTATGTACCAATTCGAAATAAATTATGGCATTTACACTTCATAAAATATGTATTTTAAGTAATAGTAGAACTTTTAGATGAATTATATTATTTGTGCATTATCATTTTTGCTAAAAATACTTCTATTTAATTAACACGTTAGCTATAAAATATGGTTAATTTTCTACCAGGGACGTAAAATTTATATATTTACAAACGCCAAAAAAGAACCTTCACTTAAAACAAATTCATGTACAATATAATTATTAAGAATAAATAAAATTACGATGTTGAAATAAGGTGGGACGCTACTTAAGTGAATGTTACACCCACTTTGCGTCTCACTCGGTAGTACGCTAGACCGTGTAATGCTCAAACATTTATACCAAATTAATAAAAGTGACTTGTATAAGCAAATAATATTATTGATAATTTTGTAATAAACAATTGAGCATTACAATTCTATTACCAATAAGGCAATAACTGCATATCTTTTTCATTCATCAGAGAATGATGTCTATATTGACTTTTTTTACCGAAGCATTAGAAATGGTAAATATGGTTAATTAGTTTAATGGATATTTAATTTATTACATTATATAAAATTTATTTAATGAAATACTGTAGAAAATACTCAGGGGAGTCCTCTAACCGTTTGAAAGTTCGCGCCACAGGTCAGCTCAGTGTCACCGCGCAGGCGCACGCGCACTGGACCGCTTTGCGTTTACCGCTCGTAACCGCTAGGCGGAGGAAACATTCGTGCACGTAAAAAAACGTTTCGCAGGGCATATAAGAGCCTGCAAACGTTACAACAGCATCGCTTCTCGGCTCTCTGAGCTAAGATCAAAGTGTAGTATTTTATATTTAAGGTATAGGTGAAAAGACAGCTGCCGTGTCTTCTAAGGTAGAGCTCGTCTTTCTATACAACCTCAATTTGGCTCAACTTATTCTCTAGAAGTTGATTCTATAGTCTTGCCAAGACTATCCTCTGATAAGCCCCCCTGGTAGGTGGAATTTCGAACCTCGAATACTTAACGGGGTGCCATAGTCCTACCATTACCGACCGAGCAATTCACACAGTTTCAAGCTGATTAAAAATAAAATACGTCGAATCACAAAAAATCAAGAGAACACTCTTCTGTGTTTTTTAACGTTCTATCATTCAGTCAAAGTTTGGAGTCGAAATATCAAGTCATTTTTGCAAAAACTTTGAACAAAGCGAAATTTAATTTCGTTCAAAGTTTTTGAAAAAACGGCTTGATATTTCAACTCCAAACTTTGACTGGATGATAGAACGTTAAAAAATACAGAAGAGTGTTCTCTTGATTTTTTGTGATTCGACGTATTTTATTTTTAATCAGCTTGAAACTGTGTGAATTGCTCGGTCGGTAATGGTACGAGTATGGCATCCCCTTAAGAGGGCTGCAGCTAGTAGACCCCAAGTACTTCGAACCCTCACGTATCGATATTCTTCTCGGTGCAAGCGCTTATGCGCTGCACTCACTGGATCACTTTCATACACAGGAGAAGTATGCAACTTTTGAAGAGACACACTTCAAAATCCCTAAGTCTTTATACAAGTGTGTTTCTTCAAAAGTTGCATACTTCTCCTGTGTATGAAAGTGATCCAGATTTCCTGGTATCAAGCTGCACGATCTTAATGACATGAGGTATCCTAGTAGTATCAACACATACAGCGACATGTTTTGGCGGTTTAGAAGGAAAAACTGTTCCAAGAAGACCAAATAGATATATCACTAACTGAAAATAAATTCTCCCAGCCATCGACGAACCGGCAATTGCTTCGCCCGATCCATCGACATCAACACCTGTGGCACCGGAGCACCAACACCTAGAAGTGCCCAGGCAGGACCTACCACCAGCAAGCTCAACAGCCCGAGGACGCGGCCCCACGCAAGAGCAACAGCGCATTATAGCCGCCCTCGAAGCTGTTACAAATATACAACAGCTAGAAGACGCAGCTGCTAGAGCCATGTTATTCTTATCAAGCAAAACTGAGCGCAGACCCCTTAACCATCCAAGCCGCACGGAGCAACGAACGACTGGTAGAGTCGGAGATGCGCAAACCCTCGATCGAATACGGGAGGCCACCCGCCTCCAACGTCTCTATAGATCATCAAAAAAGCGCGCAGTTCAAAGAATTCTGAATGGTGCAAATCAATACTGCCAAATTAGCAAAAACACCATTACAGCTCATTTTAGAGAATTGACTGCACGCAGACACGGAACAGGAGAGTGGCCCGACATATTCGATAGAGACGAGCCATCGGTGGCAAGCGGGGAAGCCTTGTGCGCCCCTCTCGATAGAGAAGTCCTCCGCCGGCTCAAGGGACGCAGCAACACCGCTCCCGGGCCGGATGGATTAACATACAAGGACTTAGCCAAGGCTGACCCAGGAGCCTACGTACTATCCGCCCTGTACAATACCGTATGGAGATTGAAGGCATCACCGTCCACTTGGGGAAATTCCACCACCACCCTCATTTATAAGAAAGGGGATGCCTCTGATATTTCCAACTGGAGACCGATCTCCCTTGGAGACACGGTCCCCAAGCTGTTCGCAGCGATCTTGGCGGAACGGGTAAAGGTATGGGCCGTGGCTAATGGGTGCCTTAGCCCTAGTCAGAAGGGCTTTTTGGAGTACGAAGGATGTTACGAACATAATTTCGTGCTCCAGGAAGCTCTTCACAGGGCCAAAAGCGGAAAGATGGAGTTGGCGGTTGCCTGGCTTGACCTAGCCAGTGCCTTTACATCGGTGCCCCACTCCTCGATTACACGGGCGCTCGAAGGCCACGGGCTCCCGGCGAAACCCCTCAAAGTCATCGCCTCACTGTATCAAGGCATGCACATACAGTACCGTACGGCGGAAGGTCTCACTGACAGCGTGTCTATCGAGTCGGGCGTCAGGCAGGGCTGTCCACTTAGCCCCATTGTGTTCAACCTCACCCTGGAAGTCGTATTGCGAATGATCCAAAGAACGAATGAGGGAATCACAATGGGGCAGGACCGAGTATGCCAATTGGCGTACGCGGACGATATAGCCCTTCTAGCCGACTCTCCAGCAGGATTGAGGCATATGCTTTTCGTGGCTGAACAGGGAGCACGGGCGGTCGGACTCACCTTCAACCCGGCAAAGTGTGCTTCGCTACACATTGCAGGCCGGGGTGAAGATGCTGTCCGACCGACCGAATTCTCTGTGCAGAACGCACATGGCAGGTCAACTGTTGGGCAGAGGATACAGAGTCACGGTGGAGGCCTTTACCATCGGAGCCCTCGGCGCATGGGACCCAAAAAACGAGCGGGTCCTGAGACTCCTCAATATCAGCCCGCATTATGCGGCGCTTATGAGGAGGCTCATGGTGAGCGACACAGTTAGGTGGTCCCGGGACATCTATGTCGAGCATGTTTCGGGAGAGAAGCAATACAGGATATCATAAATACTACGTTGTCATGCTTATATTGTAGAGTCCCCCAGTGTCTATTTATTACTATGTATTATTTATTATTTATTTTGTGAATAAACGTTCTGTAAATATGTGTGTATCACGTCCTCTTTTTTATCATCACCAACCAGAGGTCGACTTATTGAAAATAAGCATGGTCTCAGCAGGCCAAGCGCCGTGTTGTTTACCCCGTTTTAGGGGCAGTCATGATAAAACTAAACTATTCCTCTGTTCTTATCAGCTTGATATCTGATACGCTTCCCATTGGGGAGCCAGAATATCGAACTGATTTTTGAGACATGACGGGACGTCTGGGGCTTGCTCCGGTCCTGTCACGGATCAACCTTGCATTGCATTACAGCAAGGACTGGCCCACTTAAATAATTCAAACATAAAAAGCTCCTAGAACTTTAGATAATTTAAAAATATTTATAAAAATTTATAAATAAAAAATTTTGAAGATTTTTGAAAATTTTTAATGTTTTTTGCAAATTTACGCAGATTTTTAGAAAATTTTGCCAATTTGTGCTTCTTTATTAATCTATAAATATATTTGAAACATTTATGAATGTTTTTTAACGCTTCACCGGCTCTCATCATGTGGTTATAATTGGAGTATTGAATTAAGGTTTCTATCCTACTTGCAAAAGGTATTATTATTTATACCACTCTAACCTCAAAATCAACTCTAATATGATTATTCGGCTCTCGTGGTATAAAATACTGTATGACACTGATGCGTAAGGTGATTTTTACCGCATTCGACTTTTCTCACTCTCTTCGCTCGTGCGAAAAACGTCTCATGCGGTAAAAATCACCTTCCACACCCGTATCGTAATGTACTATTAAAATCTATAATATGGTAGTTTTAATAAATTATTATCGTAACAACGTTACAATATATTTGTAGATTAAAAAAATGGCACAAATCGTCGAAAATTTGGTTCAACTACATCGAAAATAGTGTTTTCCGCCCTTTAACCTCAAAATGCCATCTTAAATGTCATTTTGCGGCCTCGGACGGAAAAATACGTTACTGAAACGTGGACGTAAGAGAATTTTTACCTCATGCGACTTTTCGACCTCGCTTCGCTCGGCCGAAAAACGTCGCATGAGGTAAATAATCCTCTTCCGCCCGCGTTAGTAATATACTATTCACTTTTCGATTGAGTGACGACTCGTCGGGCGAGTCTCCAGTGGCATCAGTCTCTCCAATAGCCGGACACTCGTCCGACGAGAGAACCGTGTCACAGCAACCCCCGGTACCGGCAGCAGTATCCACGTGCCCGATCGCACCGAGACCCGCGCCACGACCAATATCTACTTAGTTTTTTCTCTTCTCTAAATTTAATCGGCGCGTAATAATTGAATGCATTTGAACCTGCCATATTTTGGCATCACTGATTCACAATCAAATGGTTCATTAGTAAGAGAACGTAATCCATTATGTGAATACTTAAGGAATTTCTCAACTAGATTAAATGAAAGTGTCTCGCCATTTGAAATTTCTTGAAAATTTAGAATCTATGTTGTTGATATATTATTTTGAAAAAGAAAATTAAAATCGTAGAGCCGTTTTCGAAAAATGTTATTTTTGATATACGATCGAAGGGGATCATTGCAATAAACTACGAATTCTGCAGCATCGGAAATTCTATTAGCCTTCACATTTACAAAGCTGAATTCTTTATAACTGACAAAATTGTCGACAGAGTGAGCTTTAGCTGCAAGCTTTAATGTCAATCCAGATTCGATCACTTTTCTATTTTTAGTACCCATGCGTATAACTGAAGCAATTCCTTTAACTTTACGGTTACATAGATTGAGATCGGTTTTTATTTTTGAAAAATCTTCGAGCGTGAGTAATGGTCCGTTCAAAGAATTTTCTTTGTTGTTTTTACCTACTTTGATATAAAGAAGTCGATCACGCGATTGAGAAAGTAGTAAATTGGAAACTTGATCATTTTTATTTTCAGTAAGCTTATTCTTTATTGTGGCTGTAATGACTTGACTCTGCGACTTTAAAGGCAATGCTGATAGACAATCGGAAATATTTACAATCTGAGAAGCCAAATTACACTTATGAGTTATCCCTTTGGTGGTAATAGAAAAAAAGAACTGCAGCGCTTCCTAACAGTTTTCAGATCTAGTTTGATAAAATTCATATGATATTAATGCTAAAAATTTCACAACTATTCTTTTACTTACAATCTTATCAGAATCTCTTTTCTGTAAAGTATTTTCGAAAAATCTAGCAGGAATACTTCTTGCTATTTCACAAACTTTACAATCGCATTTCAAGTTATCCCGTGACCTTGTAATTCTCTTTTGCGAGTGAAATATAGACATATCCGGAAAGTCAATTTTTTTCTTGTCACCATTTTTCATATGATAGACATTTCTCTTACATGTACCGCATACAGCTGCAGGTATACTATCGTCATAAAAAAAAATTATTTTAATATACTATAGTGAAAGATCTAGCATAGAGAACTTAAACTACTATAGATTGAAAAAATATGCATATAATACGTCACGTGCGAAGCTAAAATGAAAAACGTTTGAATGATCCAAATAAATTTTTTTATAGAAACTTGTATTATTTAACGTAAATACGAGGCTTGATGAAAGTTATATAATTTGAATAAATTTTTTTTTTTTCCGTTGCTAACTATTTATTTAAATAGACTAAAATGTTTATAAAAAAAGGCAAAACAGCTTTAATTTAAGCTGCGTTTCGTTAAAAAATGTCGATTTTTTAAAAAGTTATAGGCTATCAAAAATAGAGTAAGAAGATAGCTTAAAATACCACTCGTTAAATGTTTGAAAAAATAAGAAATTTGTAACCCTTTTCTTACTCTATTTTTGATATCCTATAACTTTTTAAGAAATCGACTTTTTTTTAACGTTTTTAACGAAATTAAAGCTTTTTCTGCCTTCTTTAGTCCATTTACATGACCGGAATATTCAAAAAGCTATAACCAAAGAGACCCCATTTTTTATCAAAAATTATTCATTTTAGACATAAAATATCTTGGGTCTCGGAACAAAAGGCTCATTCAGAAAAACTCCGAGACACGTGTCTCATTATTTGTCATAAACAAGTACATCCTCGAGTTTTAGCCAAATCCAGGACCCGCATCCTTGGTGTTCCCCTTGTAAGTATTTATCTTAATCTGTTTTGTCAAACAGACAGATTTAGAGAGGAATACATTTTACGATAGTTTGAAAAAGGATGAAATTTTAAGATTAAAAAGAAATTACGTTTCGCTCTCGGTACTGCTTCGTGGGTTCATTAGGAGGACAAAGGCATATCTTTGCTAGACAAAACATGATAAATTCAAAACATGTATATCGCACTACAAATTAGTAGTGGGGACGGGTTAAGGTGTCTAACTAGTGGCAAGTAGGCAAACTAAATGACTCGAAGAAGAAAATAACTCTAATTTGATGTACGAAATGCCGTCTTTTTGGACCGAGGTGGATATAATGTTTGTATGAATGATTCTAATGACAGCCACCTGTTATTAATTTTGCAAAAATAAATGTAATAATCAATGCTGTCTATTGGAATTTTTACCCGAGACTGAGAATGAAAAATATTAAAAAGTTTCTGAGAGTATTGATCAGTTTATGAGTCAGCATTGATCGTTAAAATTATTTTTACAAAATTAATATTAGGTGGCTGTCATAGAATCATTCGTACAAACATAATAAATTAGAAAAGATTAGCTACAATTTTTTTTTAAATCGGTTATTTCCGTACCAATTTTATCATAAAAAAGTAAGAGTTTCACTGAAAATAAACAAAAACATCAACTATAAAACCATTTCGACCACGAAAACTACCCGCTGTCATCTTCACCGGTTTCTTCTACTCATCTCTACAATTCGCGTCGCACCCATAGGGCACTCCTCATCGCCAGACACCATTGCCGCCGCCGCCGCCGCCGCCGCCGAGGCAGACCGAGCCGCGAATCCAATTGCCAGCTGCAGCAGCAGCCGTCGTCGGTGCGCATTGATTATTGCATAAACCTTGAGGAGGATGCACCGCGCGCTCGTTGCCGATGATGATGGGGCGCCGGCGGCGCTGCAGCTCTTCGCAATTAACCGCCCGGCGCTCGCCGCCTGCGTGACGCGAAATGTATAACGATTATTGGGAGGCGATGACGGCTAAGATAGAGAGAGAGAGAGAGAGAGAGAGAGAGGGGGAGTGTGGGTGTTGGCAAATGTTGTAGCGTGGCGCAGCGGTGATTTCGTGTAATCGGGGTGCTGCGGTGGTTGTAATTGGTTACGGTGGTAGGGGGGGGAGAGGTGTGTGAAATTACTGAAGTGGGGTATAAGAGGTGGGGGTGGTGAAGAGGATCGAGTTTTGATGAGCGGAAGGTAGGTGGGTTGTTGAAAAATTTTGGTTGAGTTTAGTGGGTTGCACTTTGCATTATTAGAATGATTTCGTTAAGGTTTTAATTCATTAATAAAAGCGAGATTGGCAGAAATTTTCATAGTTATTGTAATAAGTTTGAGAAGGAAATACTAACAAAGCGTATGGGTTATGTGGGAATGTGAGTTGAAAATGTTTCGATTAAGTATACTTGCAACTCATATCTCCTGATGCACGATGAAAATTGTTCTCGATCGATTTCTTGTACTTAGAGCAACATATTTCATTTCGCTGATTTATACAAGCGCTTTTTCTCTTCCTACAAAGGGGTGCGCACTGTCTTTCTGGTATATCTTTGCAAAATTCTCTCCCGTGAATTCTCGGTTGATGTAAGCGATTACGGTGTTGATGATAGCGATGACCAAAATGGTGAGATTTATGAGGACGATGGTATCCATTTTCGCAATATCTCAAGTGTTTTTCTCTTGCGCTGTCTAACGTAATGATCGATTCAAAAATTTCTAATGTTCGCGCCACATCCAGATCGGAAAAAGTATTCTTTACACGACCCGATAAAGATTTCCAAATGGCAATAATCCATTGTTGAATGTCTTTTAAAATTTTTGGCTTGTCAGATAACTCGATCTTTGATTTTAAAACTTTTCTTGGATCAACTATGCGTAATACGAAAATTAGATAAATTTTTCAGAAAAACAAGTTAAAGAAATATTTAAATTATACGAAATACCTCTTGACATAGTTACATATCAAACTCATGAAAATTCTATAGAATAAGCCGACGTGCCGTCGCAGGAAGGTTAGGTATTAAACTGAAGATTATCTGATTACATGCGTAAATAAAAAACAAATGAATTAAATTATAAATATTTATTAATTATATAAAATTCTGTTCTATAATATCTGATGGTAATTACGAAATCATATTTTTTTCACTTAAGTACTCACATTTGTACTAAAACTTAATATTTGTTCACTTTCATTGATACTTATTACATATAATTAATTTAATAACTAAATGGAACGCTTACAATCATAAAATTATTGGCTAAATAAAAAATCAATGAATTCACATTTTTACATCAAAATTAATATGATTTGACATGTAACGCAGTAAATCACACTGTTATCTTATCAATTATTTTTGTCATGTCTGTAGGAAAGTGATTTTGTTTGTCTTTTAGTTGCTTAGAGATAAAGATTTACAATTGGCACTCCTTATCCCAATCATCCGGAAGAACGTCTCTCCAAACATTGAATAAATCGGGAAGTAGACACGAATCGCCGCATCCAGGAATGTTTAATCGATGGGGTACTGTTTGGTCTGTATTGTTCATCATGGAAACCTAATAAAAATTAATCAGACATACATATGCAATATAATAGAACTAATATTTGATAAATATTTTTGTGTACATAAATGTAGAATAAATCTAATATTTTTTTCAATAAAAAAATAATCATTACGGAATATTAAATAGAATTCTCCTCTGATAATACTTACACGAACTTCTTGCACTTGGCCGCCTTGAACGGCTCGCAGTTCGTAAATGAGAGAAACGCCAAGGTCAAGTTTGAAAAGTTCGTCGGTGAATCCCATTGCTCGCAAAGTATTGACTATATTGACATCGTGCGTTCCGTACAAGTACATTTTCACGCTGTCGGGGCCGTCTCGCATCTGCTCGAGAATGTGCTTCAGTAACGGTCCTCGAAGGGATTTATCATCGTTATAATTTTGAGATTTTATAATAGCGAATAAAGATAATTTATTGTTTTAGGTACCTCCGCGTAATCGTCTTTGTAACAAGTTACTGGTGAACAGCGCGTAACTGCGAGCAGCAATCTCTCGCATTTTTTCATTGTAGAATTTCTTGATCTCTGCTGGCAGTTTCAGTCCATGCATGACCTGTTAAACAATTTGAAATTATTAATAAATACAAATTAAATTATTAAATTATATGTATATATCCTAAAAGGTAAAACAACTATATACGTATTGTAGAATAAGCGATTTTTGTATTTATTACAATTAACTAGTTTTTTTGATATTTTAGATTTATAATAACAACATTACGTTCCATCATCTACATGAAAAAAAAAAATATTTACATAAACCTTTTTTCCATTACTCATATATTTTTGCATTTCCCATCATTTATTCACAAAACAAAAATAGCATCTTTTAAAATACTATTTCCAGAAATAATGCGATTCCTGACAACAGCAACGACGACGTTGTCAATGGCAAAAAAAGCATAAAATTTCATATAATACTCGTCGCTGTACATAATGAAATCTCGAAAATGACATGCGCGCGGGCGTCTCATTGCTATTCATGGCAGGCGGGGCATAATCGAGAGGCTCACCTCGATTTCCAGGGTATTGTAGAGGAACTCGACGTCAGTTATTGTCCTCATCGGCTGTCCCGTGACGTCGCTAAGTTCCCGGTAATAGGATTCCAGTTCCGCGTCGGAGCGCAGCGACTCGTTCGCGTACGACTCCTTCAGCGCCGCTGCCAGCCGCGGACAAGATTTGCCGACCACCAGGATCTTCGCCGTTATAACGGAGGATAAGGCATTCGTGAATTGAGAGAAAAAGGACGAGTTTTGTTGGTTTGTGGAGTTCTTGGATTTCGTATTGATTTATTTTGTGAGTGCAACTTTTACAAATAATGAGCGATAAAAAATAGTTTAAAGGATAGAGTTAATATTTTAGTAGGAGTTTCGTTCATACTAACGTAGTCAATGAACTGTTGAAATATTTTTTAATATTTGTAAACGAATATACTTATCACGAATGTAAACGAAGACTTAAGTATTTATAACCCAACGATTTATTGATTTTATAAAATGTAATCAATGGCCTTTATTGTCAATTATAGTGTTTGAAAGCAAAGTTTGCATTGAATCTTTCCACTATAAAAACTTTTTTATGAGATAATTTCTCTTGCAAAACTTTGTTTTTCATAGTTTATTTGTATTTACTTATGCCAAATTATGCAACTCGGTATTTAACAAAAAATAAAGAGTACATTAATTAATTACGTAATATGACAAGATAATATAATTACTATATGCATTTAATTAAAAGGAGACGTGAATAAATATTGACGTACAACAATTCTATGAATCGCTAGGATCAATCAATTTCGTTATTTTTCATATAAAAGATACACAGAACTAAAATTTTCAATCGAAAAAAACAAATACTTTTAGCTTATTTTATCCTCCGAATCAACAAAAAGTCAAAATTAAAAATCCCATATGAAATAACCATCCCCGCAAAATATAAATTTCTCGACTCTCCACAAAATTCTTATACCTCGCCTAATCTCCATCGCTAAAACTCCGAGTGATTAATTAAACACCTCACTTTATACACACATACACCCGAAACCCACCTGATCCAGTGGCTTGGGCAGATAATGAACGGGTATCGGTCGCCAGGGCAGACCGGGAACAAAGGCCTCGTCGGCGGACAGCGGGAAGAGGCCGGCGAGGAAGGACTGCGTGGACTCGATGCAGCGATCCGAGTAGCTGCTGTTCACCATTGTGCTGGCCGCCACGTACTTGCCAACCGTCAGCCAGCCGAATTCCCCGCGGACCCACTGGCCCAGCTTGTACAGCTGCCGCATTCCCCTCTGCGCACCGAGGAAAGTTTTCGCATTGTTCGAGAGTGCAGAAGTTTTAGAGAGAGAGAGAGAGAGAGAGAGAGAGAGAGAGAGAGAGAGAGAGAGAGAGAGAGAGAGAGAGAGAGAGAGAATTTTTGAAAGTTTGTTTTATAGAGGGGGAGGGGAAGGAAAAGTATGCGCGAAAAATTGTTTATGGAGCGAATAGTTTTCTTCAAGTTTATTGTCGGTTGGAATGGTCGTTTTGGGGTAAGTTGTTGACTTTAAAAAGAAAAAATTAGAAGTGAGTTGTTTTTAGTTTAATAGGGGTTCAATTGTTTTATTACTGTGTAGGGTCGCGCGAATGCATGATTTATGGGTTTTTAATGGATCGATGCGCAGCGAGACGTTACCTGGGTCAGAGCTCCCCAACCGCCAGGCCAGTAGTAATGTAAGTAAGGATCATTGGCATAAGTTTCTGTTGGGTTTCGATCGCCATGTCGGAATACCTGTAATATTATACGTGCAAAGTGTCATAATTATTTTCACTATTATTATTTAGAACTGTTTTTTTTTTTGTATTCAGAACAAATAACAACATTTGAATCCTTGCACCAGTTTCAGATTTGGGAATATAAAAGCGCACGTAAATCATACCTAATGGATACAAGAAAGGTCTTAAGGACATTTTTCTTCGAGCAATGCGTATGCAAATTAAAATGTGGTATTGAAAAACTTACGATAAACACTTTCTTCAGAGCGGCGTCCTTTGGTTTATCTCCAAAAGACGTGTACGCCAAAAGGACGCATCCTATTATAACAGCAAGGACCACGACTGCGACGCATATTTTTCGCTTTCCTGGCTGACAGCCACGTCTTAATGGACTTCTGCTTTCCATGACTTTACAGAAAACTTCAAGAGTCACACGCGACTTTCAAGCAAGTTTATCCCTCTAAGCTAATAAATTATTTTAAACATACTGCGCTTGCGCGAGATGTATGGATACGTATTGGTCTAAAGATTTATATTTTTTTCGATTAAGTGTATAATATAATTGTCAAGTTTAAAAGTTTTAATTTGAACAAAATAACTTAAAAGATAGCAATTTAAAACAAAAAATAATTGCTCTATTTTTTCTTTATTTTAAAAAACATTGTTCACAAATTAACAAGTAAAACAATGATTACATTTTTCTCGACTTGTCAGTAAAGTAAATAATCGCAACGACAATTTTGACGTATCATTCCTTAAATTACATTTTTACATCATAAAAATACTATGCAATTTGAAACCTCACCTTTTCTCCAACACTGCCAATTTTGACTATTCTGCAGAGCGCTTATAGCGGGCACCAATGATCGTACGCACGTGCGCAATAAGCGATCGCAGCGCTTCAGTCCCACGATGGAGGTTCACACTCGGAGTGCAGAGATCAACTCAGACCGTAAACATTTGGCCAACACCTCCGATTTATCGAATTTGCGTTACAAATAACTCACAACTCTTGACGTAATGCTGCATAGCGGTTCTTTTCTTCAACTCTACTGAAAGTTCGGCAACGAAAACAGGTAAAACAGAGCAGAGAAGATAAACAGCTGACACAGCAGTATCGCTTGCGCACTGTGTAGTCACGCGAAATACGAGCGGCAGCTCTCTCTTTCTCGGCTGAAGCATTCCAGGAGCGTATAGTGTGACGCTGACGCCCACCTTAGTGTTTGCCTTACTTTTTGAAAACAATATTTATTTAATTTCTTAGTCATGTTTTTATTGTTTGTTTAGTGTTGAATATACACTTGAAATTAAAATAGAATTGAAATAAATAAAGTAAACGAACTATAGGTGAATAAATATTGGTATGAAAATTACTTACTATCTGTTATATTAGTTGAGTTGAATGGAATTTTCTGCGGTATCTATAAGATTATTCAAGTGTGCCTTTCGTCATCCTTTTACTCATTTTATTTCGTTATAAAAAAATTACTTTTAATTCAAGTTATTCACAATGATATTTTAATTGATTTGAAATTAAATTTATTATTTTTTAGGACTTTAATAATGACATTCAATTTTGTATGACAAATTTGGTTCAAATTGATGAAATAAAGAAATTCAAATAAATTCAAGATTGTTTGCTGATCCTTTGTCTATTGAAAACCACTACGCATTATCAACACAAATAATCTAATCTCTAATCATCATTATTGAACTTCGTCTTCAGCATTCTCAGGTCCTAGTTAGGTCTTTAAGTAATTATTTCATTAAATAAATTTTTTACTTACGTTATTCAGTTATATTTAAATTTTATAAATTAGAAAATAAGTTTGGAAGGGTAATGAGAAGACAGAAACGTCACTATTCCTGTTTGCATTTTATTACAATAATAAAAGAACAAGAATCGCTTTTTCTAAAACTTCTAACATAGAGTAAACAATCAATTTTTAAAAAATACAAGAGATCTGCCTGTCACATAAATTCGCAATACTCTCGTGTGCTACGTGTTCAGTCGAAGGCTTAGAGTATTTTTATATAATATAGTAAAATGTAAAAATTACACTTTTTTAGATCAAAATACGCTTTATTATAGCAGCTAATGAAAATATTATAATATATTTATGATAATTTAAGGAAAAATGTTACGACCAGTCGTTTCGTAATATTTTTTATATTTAATTAAGAAATCCATAAAAATTTTTTTCTTGTTTTAATCTAAAATTTAATATTTATTAGAAAACAATTAAAATTTATCTATGCACTTACATATTTTTATGGCTTCTAATTTTTCAAAATAAAATACATATTTATTCTTCTATTTTAAGCAACCTACTTATTTATTTATTATTAGATAATTTATTGATAATTTAATTTTTGTTTGCAAAAAATTAATTTTGAAATTCGTACGTTATAAGGACGAAATATATTTTCACCGATTCAAGAGTTTAATGTATTGATTAAGTATCAGAGTCAGTTTATATATTTTAAGTAAACAGCTTTTGAACTATAAAATTTCAAACAGGAGTATTGATGTGACACTGTGAAATGTTTTAAATTGTAAATGAATATTTTTACTGCACTTATAATGAGGGGAAATTCTTTCGATGATCGTAATTCATTTCTCAAAAAATGAGAAGAAACAGATAACGTAAGGAGGTAAGTGTGCATACATCATAAATATAACCACGTGCATACTAAATTATCTCTTCTTAATTTTTGGTTGCTTAGCGAATGGGGCATACAGACATTGCAAGATAAAATTAATTTAAGTGTTAACAGTCTTTTTATCAGAGCAAAGCTGTCAGGAATGTTCTGATTAAAGTGATTAATTCTTTTCTAAGCGAAGTTATTGTAGTATCCGTATACTGAGCATCTAGTGCTAATTTTGAATATCATGCAAGTACATCTTTTATTCTTATCATATTATTTGTATTTGAAAAAATAAAAATATTTTTGCCAAAAATTAATAAAATTTTATATCTATTTTTTATTTGGATATTTATTCAACAATCAGAATATTAGGCTTAATTTCGGAGATAAAATTTGCAATAGTTTAACACGATAGACTGAGTTTATCTATTATATTTCGTCGAGTCTTTATTATCGCATTTTGCAATTTATTTTTCCTTCTATGTATGTGTATAATATAATTCTGATCCATCAATCTACGAAGGAACATCATGGAAACTGCTACGTCACATCGACGAATTATTCTATATATATATATAAATCATATGTTAGTCTTTTTCCCCATTGAGGTAACGTCAATTTATATACGCACATGCATAGGAATAAAGAATAAACATCAATGCAGAGTATTTTGTTACAACGTTAAATATAGTTTTTGTCGAGTGGAATGTGCTTATAATACTCAATTATAGTTGACAATTAATATTATTCGCTAAATTCTAATTTAATTGGAACAACATAAACTTCTTCCCATTACGTAATTTTTTAATTATATATATAGTGTGAATAGAATCGTGCGCCCGGAATTCCCCGCGGTGTCCATAAACAATATATTTCGTATGTAAGCGTGTGGAAGACGCACACATGCGCGTGGATGTAACGATCGACGATATTGTATATAATAACGAGGACACATTATGTTGTTAATACTGGTCATGTGAACGCGAGAGTTTACCCGTGCACGGAACTTCCGAAAATTCCGCGCGTCGCGGCTATATAAGTGTACTTTTCCTTTAATCCGATAATTCAGCGTCAGCAACGTTTATACACACATATATTATGTATGTATATATTTTTGTGTATATAGTTATAAATAATGTCTCTTCTCTCTCTCATTACATATATAGATTATCCTGACATCTTTTCTTGTGTTTCGTATATTTGTATACTTACTATATATATATATGTTATTTGTGTTTGCATATATTTATTATTTGTTTACCGTTATAGCTTTATCGGCATCTTCTATTTGTTTTATCGAAGCTTCTATACTATAGATATAGGTATATAAGCGAGATTGAAAAGCAATTTTTGTTCATTTAACTTCTGAGGTAAATGTAATAGTCTAAGGACAAAGTACCAACGTTAATAGTTTTCTCTTTTGTAAGCATGTTTGAAATAAAGAATAGAAATAAGAAGGTACAGGGATGTATTTTCCACGGTATAAAGGATTTAATAAACGAAACAAGGAATTTAATATGAAGGAAATTTCGAAAAATAATAATACTTTGAAATAACAAACAAAATTTTAATTTCCAATACTACAAATGAAAATTCATATTTTTCTACAGTCGTAGACATCTAATAAATTACTATAGTAATAATTAAATGCTGTTATTACAATAACTTGTGTTTCAAGAAGACGCAAAAGTCACTCTTTTATTTTTGCATCATTTTATTTTGGATTCAATGCTAAACAATTTCTATACAAGGAGCTACTCCATAACACAAATCACTACATACTACCCTGATAATATAGGTTCAACCAATTTTCTTAAATCTCTTACTTAGAACAAGTCATTTATTTGTCAGTTTGTAAAATACAACGATAAAATTATAACTTTCACATCTCCTCAAATCCATAAATATTTTATAATTCTATTCTTCTGTTTTAGAACTCGTGTTATACTTTATTTCATCATTTTCTGCTTTGTCATCTAGCTCTAAGGAAATCTCATTGAAAAGTCGTAAGATGTAGTCTTGAGGGTATAATGGCGCTACAACATTCAATGACCATTTAGCGAACTTCACTTTTTTTTTTCGTTACAAAAATGCCGATTTGGTAACAACATAACGACACGTCCACTATTGCGCGAATGAAAAAGAAAAAGTAAAAGCGCTATAGACAGGGTTTCTCTTGCTTCAAGTTGCCATCTACATAATTTGCATGTATAAACTTTTTTTCGTAATTTTTAATTATCTTGAAAATGTAAAGCGCATACTCAATAAATAATACTGTAACAGGCTACACGCTATTATTATTATACTCATTCAAAATCGAACGAATAAGAACGCAATTAGACTATGTAATAAAAACGCAACGATTATACAAAACGAAAAAGCCATAACGCTACATAATCCACTTCGAGTCTCGCTAAAATATACAACGACGCTCTATAATATATCTTACACTTTCCGACCGTCGACCGGTTAGCCGCCCGGACAATCCGAGCCGAATCGCCTCGATCGCACACTCGCCGTGTCCCGCTCTAAAATCTAAACGCTAATTTACACGATCTCTCTTTATACGACTATTACAACAACCGCGTCCAATCGATCCGATCGCCTCGAACTCTCGCCGACGACAACCGCGTCGAGCCCCGGAAAATCTCCCCCTTGTATATATACCAACGAAAAAGAAAAACGAACGCTAAGCATAATCATCCCCTCTCGGATAAAATTGACTCGATCCGTTACTCCTCTCCTCGGTAAAATCATATTATCATTATTATTTATGTATGCCACAAGATGCTTATACACATATCGCATAACGCGCAACCGAAAGCTCCGCGGTTACACACGTGGACAATGAGAGCGAGAGCGAGAGCGAGAGATACACAGGTACAGAAAGAGCGGAGCAAGAGAGAGAGAGAGAGAGAGAGAGAGAGAGAAATAGAGAGAGTATTACACAGGATCGGACGGGGGGGGGGGGGGCATTAAGCTGCGTATATGTAGTATCGGTATGTATCGTATCTGTCACTGCGTGTGTGCGTATGTCTATCTATACTTTATAGGACTATAGAGGCTGAGTAGTAGTAGTAGTAGTGTCTTTGGCGATGTCGTAGGCGGTGGCGGCGGCGGCGGCTTGGAGTAGATTCGTAGCGGTTGCGCGGGCTAATGGTCTGCTCCTCCTCCTCCTCCTTCTCCTCCTCCTCCTCGTCGTCATCGTGCCAGTCGTAGTCGTCTATATCTACGCCTGCTCGGAGCGGCGCCTCCTGCCGGGACCCCCGGCGTAATTGGCTGCCGCGAGGCCCATCAGGTGCTTCGCCGCCTGGCTGCCGCTGAAGCCGCGGTTCAGGCCCAGGTCCAGGCCGCGCTTCGCGCTGCAAGAGGAGCGGGTAAATTCAATTGCACACTGCGGCGAGAGTAAGAGGGTCTCCGTGATGACGCACGCGAGTCGAAAGGGGCACGGGCTTGGCTTTTAGTTCGTGGGTGTAGATGAGCGCGGCTCTGATGTGTGTGGGTATGAGGTGGCCTTTGAAAAGTTGGAATTCGAAGGCGCGGGGAACGCGATTCTGGCATCAATTTTTAATGAGTGATGTGGTAGCGGTGGTGAGGATTTTTCGAGAGAGTGATTTTAAGTTGGAATGTCGGTGAGATGTGGTTGAGAATGTGTACTGGGAAAAATGTGATCTTCTATTCAAGAGAGAACTTTATTAAAGTGGGTGAGAAGATGGAAGGAAAGCGGTCCTTCTGCATTGTCTTGTACTTATAATTAAACGTATCTTTATTACGTAATTAAGATTATGTTTTCTTCATCTTATCGTTTTGTTTTATTATAAACAAAGACACTAAAATTAAAATTAAATTCATTTACAATCTATATCATTTTGATACAAAACTTGTATCTTTTTAACCGCGAGAAATTTATCGATACAGATTCTACAAAAAAAGGTAGGACAAGCTTTTGTCAAACGCGAAAATGAGGAAAAAAACGTTTGAAAAGCCCATTGTTATAATGCACTTTCTACTTACTTATCCGGCTGCACGAAGACCGCCCAATTCTCTATTCTGTCTAGCAGCTCTTGCGCGGCCTCCGGATAATCCTCTTGAAATTGATTCCAGAGCGCATGCGATCTACTGCAAAATAGAAAAACGCCTGAATTATTAAATATCGATCGGCGAAAAAGTTCTGGTGTGTATACCACACGCACTGCACGTACACCCCACGCAAAGCGAAATGAAATTGGACACCCACTGTGTTCTTTTCGTATTTTTAATGACAATCAGGAAAATTGCCATAACAACGCAACTGTGCTATATACAATTTCCTCAAAAAAACTTCTCGTAATCCTTTGTCCTCTTCATTTGCGTATACACACACACACACATCGCGGAAGTAGCACGTACGGATTCAAGTGTTTACGTGTGTGTTTCTCAAGAGGTATCTTTTCCGTTGGGTGTAATAAACGGACCGAGAAGGTATAGAGAGCAAATATGCATGAGCGGTAAGTACGCGTAAGACAAGAGCAGTCGCTCGTCGGCTTCCTCGGTTTTGATTTGTGCTCATGTGGATAGCGCCGCGCCGAGGTTTATTCAGCGCTCTCGCTCGATATATATTATTGAGAGGGATTATATTTTCAGCAGTGGAAAATGTATTTTTAGCGGCGGCATGCGAGGTTTGTTATCTGGATTACATTCCTTGTAACAAGATTATTATCACAAATAACATGTAGAATTATATACAGTAGTCTAATACGTAATTAAATCAGAGCCCCGGTAGACAGTATATACTTTATTGAATCGGAATTCGTTAATGCCATAAAAAGTACTACATCTATTAATAAAATATATCTCGCGATTATCATAAATAATTTAGATTTTTACTTCCCTCAGCAACAATTACATTAGAATTCTCGGAAAGACAATGTCGCTTTCCATTCCGCCTTGAGCGAATCCAGATTTAAATTCGATTTTAATTTAAAAATTAACGCCACCCTCGAGAGTTACTTTTCGTAATTGACTTTTTTGCATTCACGTGTGTATATATATAAAGCAGAAGTGGCGGCGCGAGCGCACAGAATCAAGAAGAAATTACAGTGCGCGAGCGCGCAGGCGAGCGTATCTTTAATTTACGAATTGTACACGTGAATTTAAATTAAAATGTAATTCTTTCATTTACTTTCCACTTTCGTATACACGGCAAGAGTTAACGCCAAGCGTTCGCTTGCAAAACCCTTATGTCACTCACAGTTAAACAAAGCTGACGTCTTAACCAACAAAACGAAAAAAAAAACAACGCAGGAACTCGATTACCTACAAAGATATCGCCCTTCGGCTCCCGCGCCGCGCTCAAAAAGTATCCAACCTACTCTACCGCGGCGCAAAAAGTACGTTATTATAAACATACTAAACGGTAAAACAAAGATCAGATAAAAGGACACACGCGACACACGCCAAGTGTTGTGTATATCACCCGTAATATATACATCACACATGCATCGCCGCAGTTAATAGCTCGTTTTTCCCGTCGGCCACTATACATATGCGCGCGCGCTCATTCCATTAGCAAGATTAATTTCGCGCGCATTTTACTACTCTGCGCGCGACCGAAACTCCCCTGCGACTCTCTCTCTACGCGCGTGTTTCTCTCTCTCCTACTCTCTGTGTACATGGGTGTATGGCGTAAGCGCATGGTATAATCGAATCAGGGAGGAGTAGATTCATAATCCGCTAATTTTGCAATCATAGTTGGGGAAGCTGCAATTGCAGCCGCCGCCGCGCGGCGCTCGAGTTAATTTTACGGATTACCGCGGCGGCGACAGCGGCGAAGGTCCCCCCGTGGCAATCTGCGTGTTATATAAACGAGACGTAGAGAGAGCGATACAAATTGCTGCTTCGGTTTTCGGAGCGCGCGTTCTCGCGTTGCATACTGCATATAAGATTGATATACGCTGATGTTATATGAGTTTCGGAAGGCGGATTTGCTTGGTATGTGTGATTATTTGAGAGCCGTTGAGTAGGGACGAGTGTATTCTTAAAAGTGATTGCGCACGCGTGCATATACGTTCGTGTCTTGATTATACGGATAGAAATTAATATCACGTGTATACACGGAGAGCTCAATTTAACTATGCTAGTATGGAATCTCGCGCTATAGAAGCATCAATTTTTGTTAAACTTGACTAGCATAGTAGAGCAGCACTACCGCAGGAGGAGATACATGCGTCGAAAGTAACAAGTTTATACCACGAGAGTATGGAATTCGTGCAACGGTGCCAAACGCAACTCCTCGATTCCAAGAATCTCATACCATCGTGGTATGAACCTCTTGCTATTGACGCTCGACAGTTCCCAAGCTACATTTGTATGGTAGCGTTACTTTCCACGCACGCATTGTTTACTCCTGTGGCAGCGAACAGTATGATGTATTAGCACGCAGTAACTTTATGCTGCCGTAG
This sequence comes from Torymus aiolomorphi, assembly GCA_036365515.1. Classification (NCBI taxonomy): domain Eukaryota; kingdom Metazoa; phylum Arthropoda; class Insecta; order Hymenoptera; family Torymidae; genus Torymus; species Torymus aiolomorphi. Next base: position 148,298,701 of record CM070877.1, read on the forward strand.
CTAAAATGAGCGCTCCGTGTAGGTATACACAAAGTCGTGTATACGTCAGAATCATATACGAGAAGGTAACACGAGCGATTCGCGTTTAATTAAAAAACTCTTCCATCCTCCAGAACGAAAATTTTGAATAATTTTGTGCACAAAAGCAAAAAGAGCGTTTCTCGTTATCGTACCACGGCAACGGGAGATATCAAAAGCAGTCGGAAATAATATACAATTATACTTACGTGTAGGGCAGAGCCTCGGCCCGGTCGGAGATGGCGAGGGCGGCGAGCGCGGCGACCAGGAGCCAGGAGAGCGCGATTTCCCTCTGCATAGTTAATGAGCCTGTTCCTCGGCGCGACTGGACCTGCACAGCAGTGGCAATCTACAAGCACAGAAGAAGAGATGCGCATCGCTACGTTAATTATGGATTCTTTATATCATTCTGTTTTTCGGAAAGACAGAGTGGGAGCGAGGCATTTTGTCTTTTTCATTATCAAGGGGTCGAGAAGTGTCTTCTCGGGATTATTGAAAGTTTCGTGGTTTCAAGTTTGTGTGTGTGTGAATAGGTGCATTAATGAGTTTAATTAAGGCTCGGGGTATCGGAATCCTATGAGCGCGTTTTCAGCAGGGATTACAGTTAAAAATAATCTGCAGTGCATATTATGTAATATATGACACTTGTGGATACGGTTTTGGTTGGAATGTTTTGTACAAATTTATTATCGAAATTGATTTAACAATGTTTGTTAATGCGCCGGATAAGTTAACGTAAACAGTGTTTTCCTTTAAACGAATCAATAAACTTCGGGAAGATAAATTATATAAATGTTTGAAAGTTGTGGTGCTACATTGCATTATAAAGAATAAATAAATTTACTTAAATTGATTGATTAATTAATACAATTTAATTAAATTTAATAATTAATGCAGTTTAATACAGTTAAATTTTAATACAGTTTTACTGATTAATACAGTTTACATCATTAATTCATTATATGGACATTTTGTCAACTAAAAGCATAATGAATATATATGAAAACATCATACTATTTCCAATATACACCCAAGTTTCTACCGATGAACTCTATAACAAAATAACAGAAATGCGAGCAAAGTTGAAACGCTCGTCACGCAACCAACCGAAATCAATGACCCGAGTACAAAAAACTCCCACCGCACCTGCAAATCTCCGCACAATTTGCTCCATCGCACTACCGGAAAAACTCGCACAATCGCCAAATTTCCCACCTACCCCTCTTCAAATTCTACCCAATAGCAATACACATACTCACCCGCGCGCGCGTACATTTCGCGCCTGGCCGGAACCCAGCGCGCCACAATTACGCGACAATCGATTTCCGGCGTTGGTCCCGCAGCACACTTCTGTCGTCAATTTTGCGCGAGCGAACGTCCACACAGACACACATATATACTCGTACGTATATACACACTCTGCACCGCTGGCGAAAGTGTGCGCTGTTTGCATGTCATTTCGCGCACACACTCGACTCCGCCTCTCTCTCCATTTACACGTTTCTCTCTCTCTCGCTCTATCCCTCTCTCTCTCTCTCTCTCTGTCGCTTGTAGGCAAACGATGCGGACTAGTGTTCTTTCCCCGAGCACTATTTTCGGTGGCCCACGACAGGGAAAGTGGGAGAGAGAGAGAGAGAGAGATGGAGGACCGAGGACAGTTTGTTTGCCGCAGCGGAGGAGGAGAAGTTAATCGAATGAGCGGGGTGTAGGAGTTAAATGGGACAATTAGCGTTTCTGGGCGATTACAGGGCGATGAGCAGGTCCTCTCGCCTCGATTGAGTTCGACAAGTGCGTCATGCGTGTAACTGTGTACTTATAGGTATACGTATGTGTCAACTGCGAGCTAACGTTCGGAGGGCGGCACTGGGCAGTATTATTGTTTATTAAATAGGGGAGCTTTTGAAGTCGGCTAATTTGATGGCGAATTAGTACGAGCGCGTTGCGTTTAGTGAATTTGAACCGAGTGAATTGCCGCGTGCAATTGACATTGTCGAATGCGCGATGTTTCAAGTAATTTAATTTTCGTCGTCCTGCATGTGCGTTTTCGAAAAGTTCCTTATCGATTGCAACCACGCTGAAATAATTCTTAAGAGCCCCAATTTATTTTTAAACAATACAATATACAGTTGTAACGCTTCAGTTCTTTAGTAATACAGAGCCGCACTTTACCTCAACAACCGCCATCGCCAAAAATGTTATCCACTTCTAAACCGATGGCAATCGCCCCACAATCCCGCCTTCGCGAGAAGAAACGATCCATAAAAATTTCACTGCGAAATAAAGAGAAAAAAGGCAAGGCGGAAAAGGCGAATTATTGAGTAAGGCCAGGGAGCGGGGAATCTGTGAAAGCGCACGTTGCTTCGGCACGAGACTTAAACGCGGTAATTCGCCTCTACCCCCCGCCGCTCGAGTCTCTAAAGCGGCAGCGCGAAGTCACGGCAATCGATTTAAAGGTTAACCGAGTTAAGGGGACGCCGGATGCCGGTATATATAAAGGTATACAGAGTGGGCATGTTCGCTTTAAGAGTTGGCGCGCGTTATTTTTTGACGATGTTTCGGCTTTACGACCGAATGGTTTATTATTCTCGATGGTAAATGATATACATAGGTTTATTAAGAAGCAAAGTAAATCACTCGGTAATGAGTGGTTCCAGAAATGCTGCACGTTTCGTTCTTTATTTTATTCGTTTCTAAATAAAACACAGCTATTGCTTGCACAATTTATTTAAAGAGTACCCCAATTCTTTCTAAGTATACAAGAGCCGAGCTGTTGAAATAAGTTCGTGTGTAACTCCAAAGCCAATTGATGAATAATCAAATCACAGCCCCGTTTGAATACCCCATCAAGTCTGCAGAAACATGCTAATCAATTCCAGCCAGCGTCGGCGTCCAACCCGAGAATCTCTCCTCCTCGAGCCAAACACGCATACTCTATACACTAGCTAAAAGCCGCGCATCGCTATAGCTCTGGAATCCAAGTGCGATATATACAGTAGCCGGCGCAGAAAAAAAAAGAAATGAAGCTGCATAATTAAGCCTATAACGGACTTATCCGCTCATTAACGTGCGCCCGATGAAATCGGGAAGCGCGCGCGCGCGGGAAAAAGAAAAGGAAGTCGAGAGGGAGGGAGAGATAAGGAATGAAATTCCAGTGGCGGAGAAGAAGGTCGAGCTTGTAAAATGTAAATTGACGTCAATGCCGCCACCGCCGCTGCTGCTGCTGCGTCCGCATCGGTGGAGTGTTATTATTATAGGGCTGCACAGCTGGCCCGCGAGTAATTTTTATACACAGTCGCGGGAGCGCGCAGAGGCGATTTCTCTGAATGGCCGGACCTTTGTTTCTATTTACGCGAGTGCGGGGAATCACGCGCTTAACCCCGATTTTTTGTTTTTCGTCTCGTGTTTTTGTGCGAATTAATTTTTTACGCCGGGTATTGTACGCAGGTATATTATATGGTGTACGTTGATTATTACGGTCGATCGGCGGGGGAGTTTAATAAAACACAATGGCCGGCTTAAAAATTTAGGGCCGTGTTTTATTCCGCTCGCTCGCTCACTTGACAGCCCAAGTTTTTATACGTTCTTTTTTAATACTTTCGATCCGCCGCGCGATTACGTTCGGATTGGGCGGTTGAAATTATTAATTACGGGGTATTAAATATTATACGGCTTTATTAAAAGAAAAGTTTTATTTTTTCCTATCTTAAAAAAATGATGGATTTGTTATGATATCAATTTATTCGTGATTTGGTTAGTGAGAGTAACGGGTTGCAAGGTTACAAAAACGAAAGTGGCGCGAAGTTTTGCTAAAATTACGGCGCGCGAAGCGCACTTAGAGATGGCTAGTAATGGTTAAATTTTACGTATATTAGTTATACATCCCTAAGAAAACATTCTACGCAACAGCTGTTTATCAATCTCAACTCCGTCTCGTAGCGAAACTCTAACCATCGTCGCAAATCCCAAACCAATTTCTGACATTCATCCCGCAGTCCTTAGCGTCATTAGATCGCGCCCCGTGTGTATATACTGCGCGACTGAGCTAGCGTCGCTTGGATTAATTTCACGGCCATTCTCGCGGGAGCCTCGTTGCAATTTACGATCGGTGCGTGCTGGGCGAATGGCTCTTCTTCTTCTTGTATGCGTGATGCGAATGTGCATTGCGCGTAGGAGTATTAATGCATCGGAGTTTCGGAGTTTTGAATTTTCTGGAATCCGAGTGAATTAATTCGATTGCAGTGATGGAAAGTTGGGGTGGGGACTCATTTTGGGGTGTTATTTGAAACAAATAGTGGGGATGATTATGTAGGTTTATGATTGCGAGGAGGCGGGGGAGTTTGATAGGTCGGTAGAGGATTATTAAATTACTCGTTGAAAGTTGGATTTGATTTCTGACTTGATCGTCGAAATAAATTAAATAAATGTGGGTTGGTAAATAAAATTACGTTTTTATTGCATGCATTTTATCGGTGAGAGTCGTTGTAAAAGCCGTTATCTGCTGAAAAATAAATTTATTTTAATTTTCGAATTTATTATTTTTCACATAAAAACGCTACATTCTTTAGGGATTCAATATATATAATATAATAATATTTACATGACAGGTATAAATAAATTTAATGTAAATATTAATTTTATTTGTATATAAATGTACCATCATTACCATAATCCAAGCTTGACGACGTATTGTTGTTGTTATTTTATTCAATTTATTAAACGTAAAGTATTTTACCGAGGGGTGGGTATGATTAAAGCGAGCTTAGTCATTACTGCGTAGAGCGGCTAAATATTTACTCCTATAATGCTCAATTTCAGTAGTAACAGATAAGTCTATTAAGGCAATTTGGACGACGGTAGTTAACTATAACATTTATTCGAAAGCAGCTTGTGTACTACATTTCCAAATAAAGCAAGTCAATTAGTCGTCTAAATTCCTTATTAACTGACATTTTTAAATATTCTGTTACAAGAAACAACTGATTTTAACGGTTATATAATCATTTCCCTTACTTTTTAAAGCTGCGTTAGAATTTTTATAGGGGAGAATTTTTACCAACGACGATATTAGAATTTTCTAATAAGAAAACCAAACGGTTCTCCTTATGTCAATTAAAATTTTATGAATCTGGCAAGCTCACCGTAATGGCCCATGAGACAGTGGGTCGCGCTCGCTCGCGGGGCGAGTTGCGCAAGCACGTTCCAACTTAATGAGAGGGTGTAAGGTTTTTACCTTATTAAAGCTCGCAATTTTCTTCCCGTTGTCTTAAGGAAAAGCCCCCCTCGATTTACCTGGAAATTCGCCGTCGTCTCTCCTCCAATTACCTGTACCTCGCTTTGCAAGGAAAACATCGATTGATGCATACAAAACTCGAGGTTATAGTGCGGTCTAATTATACTTTGTCACTACTTTCATTGTTATCGTTACAGTGGGATTATTCTCTAAGCGTGTTTCTTAATTAAACGATATTTACGAATAATATACAAAATTAGTATATCTATATAATTTATTACGTCTCTTTTCCAATCACATCTCAACTACTTTTCCCCTCTTAAAATCGCCATCACGAACGTTTCACGTCACCCTAATAATTGCCCCCTTAACAACCGGCAATAAAGCACACGAAACCGCGGCGCGATAAGGGACGAATCACGGGCTGCGCGACTGCTTGGCCGCGCGGCGTCGACAACTTGTTGCGGTCGAAATCGAAGCAGCAGCCCGCATTTTCGCCGAACGCGCGCCAAATCCCCGGCAATAAATTCAATTCCGCGTATCGGCGCGTTCCTTCGATAAGGCAACGAGATGACGCAACAGCGTATACGGATGTAGGAGAAATTGGATTGTTAGAATGCCGGCTAATTTTTCATGAGGACCTTTGAATCCAGGTGCATCAGTGCGCGTTTTTTCTAATTTACCGGTACACGAGCAAGGACGTGTAATTAGTTTTGCGCGAGATTTCCTCCCCGGCAAAGCGATCCCTCTAATTTTCAAATTCAAGTCGGTCGTGTGCAGACAGAGGGAGATAGAGGGAGGAATTTGGAGAAACCGGCTTCAGGGCAGCTTAACTCGATTACGTTCCGTTCGAGGCTGACTAGGGTAAACACTCAGCTTAATTTCTTCGTTTATGGTTTTGGGTTCCGAATTTTTACGCTGTTCTTTTTTTTTGCTGTTTATTTTAAGTGATTAAAAAAGTAATTGTGGATTGCATTATAAGGATTTTGGTGTACGTTAAATTATAAAGCGTATAGGTTAAAGTTTATTCAGTTATAATAAACAAATTTAATTGTATTGAATTCATTGTTATATTTACATACATAAATTTCAACAATGATTCGGTCAATTTCGAATGCATGACAACTAACTCAAACTTCCTCTTACATGCATGATCACAATAAAACATAAAAACAAAAACAATCTCCCAGATAATTAAATCCGATCAATAAACCAAACGCGTAAAACAAAAAGTCTCCGCGCGTAAAAGCACACGACCCGATCGGGCGTTCGTAAAACCTCATAAAAGCTCGCCACGCTTAAATATATATATATACCATTCGAATAAAAACGACTGCACGCAATTAAATCTCCTACTCCTTCTCCTCGTGCGCCTTTTCAACCTCGCACGCAAAAAAGTCAGCAAACCCCTGCAGCTGCTGTTCACGTATGCAACCAGCGAGTCACGCTTATACGCGATGTTTTATTTATGAGCGCACCGCCACATGATTCAGATTTTCCACGAGCGCTTGCGTAATCGTATAGTTCACGGCGCAGGCCTAATCGTCGCGGCCTGATTTGCCGCACGCGCCCATTCGTGGGGGTCCGGAGGCAATCGATGGTAAGGACGCGTGCACGCGGGGCGAAAGGGCAACACTCGACGGTTGAGATTTCGGTGCGGACGATCGCCAATGTGTATAAATTATGCAGCGAAGACAAATGTTTCTGGGCGTCACGGGCTGTGAATGGAGAATATTATACGCAGACTCGTGTGTGTGTGTGGCATAGGTATAGATTTCCGTTTTCAATGGCAGTGCGTAGGTGGGAGTAGAAGTTCGGGAAAAAAATGAATGTACCTGTCAGAGATTACACCGTGTTTGACGTCAGATCTAATTCGATTTATCCACTTTGTCGACCTTCCGGGAGACTCGCGATGTATAAAACGTACATATATACGCGAGAAAGCTGAAAAAGAGCAAGCGCGGAAAGTATAAGGGCGAACATTGGGCTAAACAAATTGGAAGTATAAACGTCGAATATCGCACACGGCTATAAAAGAGTCGCAGTGGGTGTATGCATAAGCCGACTGTAATCCGGCCGATAAATCAGTGACTCCGACACGCGCTGCCAGCTTGTAATACGCGCCGTATCTTACGCGGAATAGTCACACGGAGCGGTGAGTTTATATTGTTTTCCCGCGTATGGACCTATGTACATTCAGTGGGAGGCTAGGCTATTTTCCCGCCGTGACCGGGAAAAATGTCGCGTCGGTGATATTTGAAAACAAAAAAAAATATATATATATCAGGTAGGCCAATGTTGGATTGGAAATGAATAAATCGAATTATTCAGATCTTTAGCGGACGGTTTAATTAGGAGACCTTGCTCGAGCGGGGAAAATCTAATAATGTCTGATTCATCGGACGGCTTGCTTATAGCTTATTAACGTCGCAATCAGGACGAGCTTCGCGTTTTTAGAGAGCGAGAAGTGGAGAAAACGGCTGGAGGATTTACGTAGAAGCGAGATCTCGAAAATATATTTGTGTGTGTCGCGAAGGAATAACGGAGCTGTGCGAAAGTCAATTGACGTGAAAAGTTTATTAGCGAAAGATTTGGATTAGGAGCTTTACGAACGGAGTATTTATTGGCATTTAACGGATAATTACTGAAGCTTATTATTTATATACAATTATTGGTTTTCACTACTTGTTGCAAGCCATAAACCATTTTAAATTGAATTCTTTTACAGTTTTTTTAAATATATATTGTAGCAGGTAAAAAAATCTCAAAAAAAATTTCACGATATTTTATGTACAAAAATATCGAAATTTATTAAATATCTTAGAACGGCCGGAAACCTCCACGAAAATGTATGCGTTAAACAGCCCCTTCATCCGCTTCCGCGCTCACGTTGAGCCAACATCTTAATCCAGCCGGCAAAAACTCGTCTTTCCCCGCTCGCGCGCCATTCCCCGCGGGAAAAAAGCTTGCACTGAATCATCGTAATAAGCACGCGGAGACAAATCGACCGAACGTGTCTCGCGCAAGTGCGCTATATACAGTGGCAGAGAAAAAGACGCTTGTACGCGATGGTCTATTTACTGCGGAAGAGTATATACGTATTGTAATAAAGACAAGTCGTACTTGGCGGCGAGAGCGAAGATGTAGGTGGATTTTGAAAAAAGGGGATAATTGTGTTTCGAGTGTAGGCTGTTTTGATTTTTCGGGGGAGTTAATAGTTTTGGGGAGGTTAGTTAAAAATGTTATCATACCAAATCATTGCTCTCCCTTACTTCTACAAAAAAGGGAAATAAAAACTTTACGTTCGACAAATTGAAAATAAGTAGTAAGCCACTGAGTATCAAGCCAACGAATCCAGTACCACCGAGACTATACCATCCCCGTGCGTATAGCATGCATATTTCACGCGTCGCCTCACATGACCGTTTTACATTATGCACCCGTAACAGCGGCATCTATTACGTTTCTTGCCCATCTCGGCCTTCTTACTCTGCGGTTTGCCCATGTTTCATTCATACCGCGTAACTTCCGCCGCAGAATCCTATATACGTGTACTTGGAATCTTGCACTGACCGTAGGAGAGTCGTCGAGAAAATTTCGCGCTCACGTGGATTACGGCGCGAGCAGCAGTCGAACCGAAGAAAATTCATTATTATTATTATGCGAAGGAGGAAGTATCGGTGACACGGGAACGGAGGTAAAAGGTTGGAAGGAAAAAAACGGGGATGGAGGATTAGAGAGCGTGTAATTGAATTGAGAGCTTTACCGGGCGTACCGACTACATTGAGATCGAGATATTATAATGCGACGGGAGAACTCGCGAAAAATGAGAGATTTGTGAGCCGTAGAGTAGTAGGAATAATTATTTAATGGAACCATGCTTTATTTATGCAAGATCCCTGGTAGAAAATAGACCAACTTCGTTGGTTAACATGTTAATCAAATGGAAGCATTTCTATACTTAAGATTAACATCGAAATTTAATTAAAACTATTTAAAACTATCACTATATTTTAAAGCATCTACAATATAATATTTCCACATGTATAAATACTTATTTTTCGTCGACAGTAGCAACATAATTATGGTATGACGTTTTTAATTTAAAAATTGACGAACGCGGTTCGCCAACTGTTGATTAGTATTTCTACCAGGGTATAATTTGATGTTTTTGGGATATTTATATTTTATTATAAGTATACCTTTTAATTAAACGTCATTTTAAAAGTTATTAATTTAATGTAAAATTTATTTTTTACCGACCAAGTAAAAATTCATTTAGTTTTAAAGATGGAGCAATTAAATTTCTGAGCCCTTTTTTTCTTTTCTAAAAGTTACTTTTAAAAATAACGATGAACTCTGCGCGTCTATTAACGTTAAAAGCCCGGTAACAGGACTCGGGGCGAAGTGCAAAGTCTCTCGTGTAACTTCGCGGCTGCAGAAGAACCTCGGTTGGTATTTAAAAAACGTCAAACCTTATTGAAATACCTTCTTTAAGGCTAATTATAGAATCTTAACAGCCACAAGTTTTTCTCGTCGCGAACGTGCATGTCAAATTGAAAGAAAAAATGTCGACCTTTAAAGTTTAAATTGGAACAGACCAGGATGAGTCGGATGCTAATTTCACGTGGACAAATTAAAAATCTTGCGGGCGTCACTTTTTTACGAGCGGAGGATGACTGAGTTCTTAGAGAAATATGTTGCCGCGTGTGTTTAATTACGCCGCGGGATTACATGCTGTTGAAATGGAATTTTCGATTACCTACTGCTGTACCTTCGGAGAGAAAAAGCGATTTTTACAGAAGAAACGTAGTTTATAATTCCCGCTGTATGTGCGCAAGGTTTCCGTTTGTGTAGAACGACTTGAGTATAATAAATATGAAGCCATTTCTCGGATTGTAAAAAATGAACCAATTTTTTTTTTCAGTAAGACAACAAAAAAGGTACAAAATATTATTTCAGAAAGCAGGATGAGAACTTTTCTGCACAATGGACAAAATATTCCTATATCCACTTACGCACACGCGCAGCTCCACTTTTATCTCCTATGGCGATTCGAGAAAGGAAAATCGAGACTGCAATTGTTGCAAACTGCATGCACTGCGCAAATAAAATGTGAACCCCCATTTCCATACAGCACAAATTTCCATAGTTCCCGTAAACCTCAAAAATGTATATTATTCCTTGAAAATTTTAACAACGCAAGCAGACGCTACCTCAGCAACCATCAAAATATTAAATTCAACACCAGCGCACCTGCGAATCAAAAGGAAAAAAAGCCACATCCAACCCACGCCGTGACACAAGCGGCGTAATTTCGCCTCCCCCGTCGCGAAGACGAGTCCCATTCACGCGCGTGCTACTCCCACAAGACAAAGCTCGGGGAATTCGCGCGCGGCATTGTCGCGAAGATTTTACGAGGAGCTGCTGCTCGACTGCTTACGGTGTTCTATATACGGTTTCCCTCTTACGCGACGGTGACCGCGTACGCGAGAGAGAGAGCAGCGGCCAACTTTTGCCTCCTAACAAACTATTCATAGGCGGCTGCTGTTACGCGCTCGCGGTACTTTGTTATATTTTTTTTTCGTTTTACGGGCAAGGAGGGGCAGAGCGAAGACGTTTGTTTTTCTGGCTTCTTTCGTAGCGGCGCGCGGGACGGTTACAGCGTAATTTTATTATAGAAGCGAGAAGTTGCGCCGGCCGTGGGACGTCTGTATCGTATCGTTTTGAGTTTGATTGTATAGGGTTTTTAACTATAGGGGAGAAATTCGCGCGTACTTTAGTAGGACTTTTTGAGACTTTGGCCTTTTTTTATGGTTGTGTAAGTTGTAAAGAGGAGATTGTTTGTTTTGAGATGTGATATATGATGGTGGCAGGTCATGTGGTGGTTGAGATGATTATTTTTGAATTTATGATCCTATTTGGTTTGGAATAATTACGGAAATATAAATTAATTTTAATCATGTTTCGTACCAATTATACTAATTACAGCTGCTCGCGTCATGCCTGAGTGCCTTCTATCTCCATGCAGTCTTTTACTAGGTATACCATTAGCTAACTAATTTCATCGCGTGTGCCTATAAAATGAACTCGATAATTGTTAATCCGTTCGTGTGATTCACAAGTCACTTCAGACATATGTCGTTCTGAATACAGCATATTTATACATACAAAAAAAAGGACTTTTACTGTTGCAAATATAAATTGGATTAACATATTTACTATCGGCTTTTCTGTACATGTACATCCACATATGCAACTCTAAAAAATGTCTCTACAACTCAATCACTTGAAAAATTGTATGTTTTGAAATAACTAAAATACCTAATAAACTATGAAAATCAAAGCGCAGATACGAAACGGCACGAAACCTCTATTGTAATTTAAATCCCCTGCCGCGCAGCTAAATAACAATTAAACGTACTACATCAGCCTCCAATTTCACGGTAGACAAGCACGCGCGTATGTATGTATACCAGTGATATCAGCGCGGCTACGGTCAGACCCGTAGAGAACGCAAACGAAGAAAAGTCGGGCGACGTTGACGCATTCGCGACGTGTAATACGCGGCAGCGGCGTAAGTGCGAATGAGAGCTAAAAAGAATTCCCCGCAACGACGTTGCAGGTGAAAATAACGCCGGCCATTCGGTAGCGAAAGCGCAGGGCGAGAGACGAGGGATAAAGGAAGCGTCGTTGTCTTATAGAACACGCGCCAAGTTTTTTTCCTCGACTGCGGAGATATCTTCTTTTTTTTCTTCTTTACTTTTTCTTATTTTTCAGAGGTGACATTTCGCACGTTAATTAAAATGTTGTTTGAAATGCAGCTGGCATATATATATGTATTCCGTATTGAAACAGCGGCTACGTAATTGCGGTTATTTCAGTCGCCGTTGTATTTGTTTTATAGAGCGGCAGAGACTGTATATTTTCGAATTTTATGAATCAAGCTCTATCTATCTACCTCTCTCTCTCTCTCTCTCTCTCTCTCTCTCTCTCTCTCTCTCTCTCTCTCTCTCTCTCTCTCTCTCTCTCTCTCTCTCTCTCTCTCTCTCTCTCTCTCTCTCGCTCTCTCACTCTCTCTCTCTCTCTTGCTATGCGATGAATGTTTGCGCCAAATCAGAATCGGACGACGCGCCGCAGCGTTTTAACCCGATTTCGTGTAAAGTTGCGTCATATCGTCATAGAGCGGCCTGCTGTGTGTTTGCGAATATGTATCGCGAGCGCAGAAATTTGGTAACGCTAGGCTGGCCGATTGATATTCGATATTTCGATCGAACAAAATTGATACGTTTGATATCCTGTAAACTTTTTATTTCACTTGCGCGCATATAACGTGTAACCGTATATAGGCAGAGTATATTTTTGATTCTGTCCATACGTGACGCGGTATTCTGCGTCCGCGCAAAAGTGGGTCAAGAACTGTTTGTATACGGAAATTCCGGCTAATTGCTTAAAATATTCCGATAACCGAATTGTCTGATCCATCATCCACTACAGTCAACGAGCGACAATAAAAAAGCGTACTCTATTCATCAATCTGTCGGCGAATTTCACCGACGCTAAATAAATTCTCAACAAACAAATATTCCCCCAATCTATAAAAAAAAAAAAAAACCACCGGGATCGCTATGACATCGCACTTATGTATACCTCCCACAGTACGCGCATTCCATCGGGGAATGAATTGAAAACACCTCGCGATCGCGCCTCGGTGAAATAAAAATACGGCAGAGGCACCTCGCGCTGAGGAAAATGAGAAAAAATACTAGCTATAGACTCTATGTTCCTCATCCGCGTCTCTCTCCCTCTCTCTCGAGAACTCATAGCTAACATATAAAAAATCGTCGGAGCGTAATGGCGGCAGCGTTGCAACAGCTGACGGAGACATCTGTTTTGGAAATAAGCATGATGGATCTCGGACGAAGGATCTTGGAAAAGCACTTGTCGCCCGCGTTCCGGAGCTTTTCCCATTTTTCACGCGGCTGCATGCGTGAAGCGGAGAGGGGGCACGTAGATTATTGTTTTACGCGTCGCTGAGTTTGGGGAGCGCTTCGCGCGAGGAACCCATATTTTTTCAGCTGTCAGTAGATGGGGAGGCTATTTGCCGTCACGAGGTGACTGGGTTAGAGGAAGTGAGTGAAGTTTTTATTGGGCTCGTGAGCGATCAAACAAGTTAAGGTGGTATTTGATATTTTAAAATGGGCTTTTATAATAAGTGCGTAATTTTTCATGTTTTTTTTTATTTATAAGGGAATAGGTCCTTGAAATCTGTATTATCAACAAAAATATTTATCAGCTGAATGTTAATCTTAGAGACCCATTACTGAAAAAACAAGATTAAAATTAAATCAAACCACAAATCAGCCGCACTTTTACCATCCAACATTGTCCCACGCATCCGCCATCGCCAATTCAATTTTTATACACAATCCATATGTCTTGCCAATAACAACTGACAAACGACACGGCGACGATGATAAATCCAATAGCTCACGTGTGCACTCGAATCCATATATCCACACATACGCGTACACAGGTGGGCAATCGATCACCACAGGCTATCCTATATATTCTCCTCTAAAGCAAAGACCCACACATGTAGACGTTCTTCTTTCTAGCTCCGCGAATTCCCGTTGCGTCAAAATTTCTCGTCGCGCCTCCTTCAATTAACGGCATTTTATTGCCGCGCGGCGCTAGATGCAATCGCACGACGCGTTACACGCGCGGCCGCAAAGTGGATGATTGGATTCGCCTGCTGGGCCGATAATTGATGCGCGCACGCGCGCGGTCTTGAGCCAGGATATCAGATTTTCGATAAACGATTGACGCCCGCGGAGGAGCCTTGATTCTCGCCCCTGTTAGAATGCAATTCTTTTGACGCGCTCTGTAGAGCAGAGGGGAATTCTATAAAAAGTGGTGCATGATTTCCGATGGATAGAGTAGTGGCGGTATACGGGGGGAAGTACGATGTGTTGACCTCTTTTCTCTATTTTCGGTGCGCGCGGGCGTGTGTGTACAGGAGTGCGCTGCTCTCTTTTGAAAGGCTGATAATGCGATATTGCAGGGTTTAATGAGGGCGATATAAAACGTAAGAGGCGAAATTATACATGCGTGAGCGACGATTTTAAAATGACTCGCACGCGCTAATGGTTGCGGCGCCGTTCGATATAGCAGAAAACGCCAGTCATTGGAACATTAAAAAAATAAAAAGTATTCGCGGCGCTTCAATTGTGTGCCGTTATGCGCCAGCACTTTTTTATGCCAGTGTTTTATGTGACGTTGAAAATAAACGCATTTACCGTGGAAATTTTTAATGGTACTAGAGTCAATTTATCATATGGCAAATAACTTGTTGATAATAATGATTCTGGGCAAGTACTGAATGGAGAGCTCGATTCTATTTTGATATGAATTGTTCCAAATTAGATGTATTCTCGGTTTGCGGTCGCTAAATATTAATTTATCACGAGAATTATACAATCCAATATGGCAGATCGATCTAACGCTGTGACCGTTGCAAACGCACGGAAATTAATAATTATATATACAATAACTCAATAACACATGAAGAGCGTATACGCGCTTTGCTCTCTAAAATATCATTGAATAGTCGACAAAAATCTGAACAACAAGGCATTTCCCGTATTATCCTTTGCATTTACCCACCATTTACCTTGTAACTCACTCGTCAACTCGCATTGAATCCGAAAGAAGTCGATTTCCGCGCATTAAGTACGGCGACCCGCGTTGCGCGCTCAAACGCCATAAAAATCCCGATAACCACAGTGTCTTACAAGCCAGTCTTCCACCCACGGCACTGCGGATAGCAAAAGCGTACGTCACTAGTCCATTACGATTTATCCTCCTCTCTGCTCTCGTATACATACGCGTTCCGACGCTCTACTCGGCGTTCTCCGCGCGAGAGCCGCGCCCGCGTAATTCAATTAGCACGCCGGGGCAGTCCTTTCCGGCCTCTCGCAAATCGATGGCGCTCGCGTGTGTATGTATGTATATACATACACAAGGCGTTTTCTGGCGTACGCGTGTTGCTCTCGTGTATCGCGACTTGGTCTTTTTCCCCGCGCTCACATCACACCGCGGAACAGAAGAAAGAAGAAACGAGCACGTGTCGAGAGTCACGTGGCTGGGACACAAGAGTCACGTGTATATGTATATGTGCGAGAGGTGAGAGGCCAGAGGATTCGCATTGTTCGCTCGTTGTCTTTATGCACTCGAAATAGTTCGTTATTGATGGGGAATCGGGGGTGGAGAGAGAATGTGGCGCATGAGGAAAATTAAAAGGAGGTAATGGGCAATGGAAGTTTCCGTGTGGTTTTATGGCAATTTTATACGGTTTGGAATGCGTGGACGGTACTCTTGTTGATTACTCAACTTATTTATTAATTAATTTATTCCGGTGATGCAGTCGATGTGATTCATCGGCATTCTTTTACACGCGTATAACGAAATTTAGGGCTTGTCAAAGGGCATTCCGAGCCCAGAATATTCATTAGATTAATAAATATTTTATTGGATACTTATTATACGGAAAATTACAAGAATTGCATTAAAATAATATTATACACATCGGTTTGGAAGGAACGTTATATTCAGAATAACAAAATTTTGGAGAATGTATGTGTGTGAAAAAATTATTAATTTAATAAAGATTTTTCAATCAATTATTATAAAGTAATGAACACTGAATAACAGAGTAATAAAACACTATACGATTACGTATAATACACGTCCTCATCCGATAAATCATACCACGTCTGACCCAAGCCGGCTTATAACTACTGAATTATCACTCTGTAATATTCCAAACGAAAATAAAAAATCCAATCCACTAAATACGTTATTTCATTCATACCAACACTTTTACTGCAACAACAGCATTAATACTAATCAACTGCCCAGTATACAGCAATCGCACAAACCGATACCTCCCCTTTAAAACGCAAAAATCGAAGGCCTCGCGCACCGCCACATGTAACGCGCAATTCATTACACTTATTCTAAAAATACTATATAGATGCCGACATTCGCATCCGAATGGCTTAGCCGCCATTCAACCTCCACACCTACGATCGTCGCGCATCTGTCGCTGACAGGCAAGAAAAAAAGCACGCGAGCGATTGACGGATAAGGCTTGTGCCGAGCGCGGCGCGCGAACGAATCAAACTCCCGCGGGAGTTTTATTTTCTCGTGCATGTGCGACTATACTCTCTTTTTTTTCTCCTCTATCTCGCGGCGGATGAATAGATGGTTCGCGCTGATGGGAGATAGAAGTAAAAAGGTGCGTTTTAAGGGCGGATGCAGCGAGAATGATTTCGTTTTTGCGAGTTCAGGGGCTGTGTGGGTTTGATTGCTTCGGGTTGATGGAAATTTTAAAGGCTAGTATGATTTTTTAAGATGAGAAACGTAAAGTTAAGGGTTTCATTTACTTTATTTTACAGGCCGCAATCTTTTTCCGCGCACTAACTTCGTCATCCAAAAATGACTAACCCGTAAATCTTAAGTATTTATATAGAAAATAGAATTTATCGAAATAAACTTCCCAGGGCGAATTCGAATTTCAAAACTTCATAAAATCGAAAAAGATATTTCCCGCGCAACGATTTATATCTCACACCCTTATACGCCATCGTATTTCATTATTAGATTCCGCAGCAAATCGAATCTACCTTTCGCGCAAGCTGATTTTCTAAGCTCTGAACTCTCACTCCTCGGCTCACCTCTCGATCGTTTCTCACAGCCGTAAATATATACGCAGGAATACATACGATAGAACGCTTTTGTACGCGATGTATAGTCTCCCTCCTGCGCGCATGTGTGCGTAAGCGCGCGGGAAAATCGAATGTGACGCATCATCGAGCGCCGATAAAAGCTTGCGCTCGCGCACCTCTGCTTCCCCCTCCAATGCTCGACTTTTTCGTGAACTTTCTATCGCTTTCGTTGTTCTCTTTAAGGTACAATGATAGTATGGATGTCCTGTTGGGAAAACGTCGGGTAAGATCGAATAGTTTGAACGAGTTAAATTATTCAATTGATTAGTGGGGGCGGGTAAACGTATAATTATTCTTTGCTTTTTCTCAAGTGATTTATTATTTTTCGGTAGTTGATCGAAATCCGAATGTTAATAACCGTGATGTACAGGGGCGAAGGGCCGTTCGATTAGATTCGGAGAAGCGGGGCGCTAATTTATAAGGGATAAATGAATTATTGGAGGTCATCGGCCTTAGGACAATATTGATAGTATCTATTGTTTGACTTGTGTTGGTATATTTGTATACTTTACATTACCTATATAAACGTTTCGTATTACAATATTTGCATTTACTTAATATTGGAAAAATTAACGAACTTCTACAAAAAATCGTAACTCGATATAGTTGCAATTGTTGTCATTTATCAACTTGATATTATATGCACCTTATTACTATCTTCATTACTTTTCTTCTACTCATAGTTGACAAAAAGTGTTCTTCAAACCGACATAAATACTCGGCATAGCTATAGACTAACGCAGAAGAACAACCGCGTGCCTTAACTCCTAATCCCCTCCACTTAGCGTACTTAGGCACTGTACTAAACGGATCTCCAACCGCGCATCTCCCCCTCGCTCCTCTTGCGAATTTATCTCTCCGCGTCACGCACCCGCGAACCTTCTCAACAACAAAACTGCGTTTTTATTCTGCCGTCGTGCAATTAATAATTCCGATCACGTATATACATATTATCGGCCTATGCTTTCTTTGTTTTATGCGTATAAGTATACACACGCACATATTATTTTGCAAGCACGTGTGTATATTATTCATTAAGGCGCGAATCGATGGGGGTGGCGCGAAGCGAAGAAAGGTATAGGAGAAAGAAAGCGAGACAGAAATAAAATTTAGGAGGGAGAAGAAGAATGGGGGACGAATTAAATAATAACGAAAAATTGATTAAGGGGAAACAAGAATGGATGGGTCGAGCGGTCGAGCTGTCAAAATGTGACGCGGAAAGCGCGTACGAGTTGATTTATCGTGATTTCGTTTTGTATCGCACACATCATGGTCTGTTGCGATATATTTTTCAGCGATTTAGCGAGAAGTATTTTTCCGATTGAGAACGTACTTGAAACGATATTGAGGAAAGTAGGAGTTGCAAGTTCGTTGCGTGAAAAGTATAATCGTAAAAATTGTAGTAATTAATTTTCGGTCAGGCTCTTCATTAATGGGTCAGAATTAGATAGAGTTGAATGAACTCCTGTAGGCGGAATCAATTACGTGATTTGCATTATCGTGATATTATATCAACCACTTCAATCGGATTTGATCAATCAGTTCGATTATCGCGTAAATTGTGATGAATTTTTATTCGAATTAAACCGCCCATGGCGGCAAGCGTATAAACGACAATAAATAAACCGAAAATAAACGTCGTAACGATAAAACGCGACGTTATTACTCTTTTTATTTCGAAATAATTACTTCCAAAGTCGGGGATACAATTTAAAAGGGAAAGTGTCACCTTTGTCTTCATTTATTATTATACCGGGTGATTTATTTCTAATAAAACCCGAAAGCCGAAATAAATCGTCGCGTGCTTCGCGCAAAATATTGTATTATACGCGATAAAAAAAAAGAATCTCCTTTCATAGGCCGGCAGAGTTTTACGATGAAAGGAAAGAAGAGAAAAAAGAGAGCGAGCGTCAATAGAGACATTTTTCCATTACACCCGCTGAACATAGTCATTGTTACCCGCTTATAACGTCACGTCTTGGTTCATACAGTCATGTATTTACCGCTAGAACGCGTGTAAGTAAAAATATATTGCGCGCGCGGGCGCGCGAACGAATGGAGTTATATTTCTATAAAAATACACACACGCGCATACATAGAGACGCGAGCGTAAGTGACACCGCTTGCGCGCGCACTGCAGTGTGCGAACGCGTCAATATTTATCGAAGTGTTTAACGGTCGTCAATCACGCTCGAGTATAGTACAGATTTATTTCGTGTCACAAACACCGGATCAAAATTGTCGTCGTCGCAGTCTATTGCGTTGTCTCCGAATGCGCGGAGCGCGTTTTAAATTTTTTAACAAAAAAAAAAAAAAAAAAACAAGCGAACGTAAGCACATCACCATCATTCACCCGACCGCGCCCTATTTATGTGTAGACACGAAACATATTGAATAAACTATGTTTGCATCAAGATTCGTATTAATCAGCCCGTCTCAATACCACATCGATAATTTGTCTCCGCTTACCAATTCATACCCCCCGCAGTCTCTTCTCGCACCGCCCCAATCTATGAAAACAAACTTCTCCACCTCTCGGCTCTGTTTACTCAACCGATGCATCCGCGCGCGTCGCCCAACACACAATCAATCAGGCCTCCCAACTTATCCCGCGTCCCCATAAAGGCCTATAGTAAACCCATTCTCCTCCTCCTACGCTGCTGTAGCTGCCGTCGCTTATTCCAGCCGCTATCCGTCACACGTATTCGACGCACGCGTGCGCGCACTGGCTGAAGTTTTCGCGGTCTTCCGGCCCCGCGAAAATTAAATTCCTACGCGAGCGCAACCCGTCGAGTTTTACGACGCTTTTGACGGCCCGCTTGTGCCGAGAGAGAGACAGAGAGGTCGATCGACTTTCGTTATCGGATAGATGGATTTGGAGTGATACTGTCGAGAGGCGTAGGGCGATGCTGAGAGGGTATATGAGCAACTGCTAGAGTTTATAGGCCAGACTGTGATTGAAGGATTTTGTTGGAAGGGTTAGCCCGGTGTTATTGAGCTAGGGAGTTTATTGTTGTTGCATAGGATTTTGAATGATGGTAATGCGCGATCGGAAGGCAAATTTGTAAATGATACGAGCTCTTTATAGCGTAATAAAATGTTATTACTTGGAAAGTTTTCATTTATTTAAAAAAAAAGTCTCACAAATTTAATATTACCCAACGATTAATTCCAAGGCGTATAACCCACGTCAAAAGAGTCTCGGCAATATCCCGTCCTGGTATTGTCCCGCCAACTTGTTATTTCATCAACTCGGAACTCCATTAATCACTATAATTTCTTTCCCCCTCCCCCCACGTCGACAGAAAACATCCTGTAATACTCTAATAACCTCATAACGCTCTAAACCTCCTCCACCTTTCACACACACATATATATCCCACAGGACGAGGTTCGATAAGCACATAAGCAGCGCAAGCGATGACTCTTTCTTAATTGATCGTCGCGCGTATCCAGTATACAACCAATCCGCCGCAAATTGAAAACCCAATCAATTTCACCCGATCCACCCGGTCAATACACTCTTCTCTCAGCGTCGCGAAAGTATCCGCAGCTACCTGCCTACCTACCTACACGTGGAAAACTGCGTCTCCTTGGAAGAGTAAATAGAAGGGGCGTGCACAACTATCGCTCCGGCAAATTAAACTTCACGCGTGCTGTGTACACATACACCCTCGTAGTTGACTTGCGAGCGTGCGTTACGTACGTGTAACCGTATTTCCCAATTTGCCGGCACGCTGCCAGTGGAGAGGGAGAGAGGCTGGAGGGAGTGGAGTTTACATATTCATGTAGTCAGTGTATTAAGCTGATGGGACAATTATAATGTATAAGCAGAAGAGAGCGCGGACGTCGGCTGCTGGTACAGCAGAGGCATGCGAATTTCCATAAATTCGTAATTAGTATTAACGTGTTATTGTAAAGCGATGCGAGACTTTGAAAGGGGCCAGATCGGTGGGATGCGTTTAAAATAAATTGTGGATTCATTTTTGGCGAGATTGGACAAATGGTCGTGTGCAGGCTATTAAGCAAGTGGAATGAGCAAGTTGATGTCAATTTTTGTGAAATAAATGAATGCAATATGATAAAATTGTTTTTTAATTTAATTACAGTTTCATTTAGTAATCTTTCATTTTGCTAAAAATAGTTCAATGGCAATCTTTTTTATTTTGTCGTGGCATTTTTCAATTTTCGCAGAACTCACTATTCTTATTAACCGAAAAAGCTACAAAAATGAATATACTTCTAAAATTTGACGAATCAATCAAGAAGAAGAAGTTCAATACAGCCCAGCGCAATTTTTTCAACCAATCATAATTATATATCATTCTGTGAATTTAACAGACAATTATAAAAATTGAAGTCAAACTAAGTTATTGTTCTGCGTGATAACCCGGTTGAAAGTAACCAATAAAATCCAATAAAAAAATGTGCATAAGATATTATAAGTATTTGCACCAGTAAAGATTATTAAATCAAATAAAATGTGTCTATTTATCGGCATAAACAACATCGAAATAATCTAATGATTGGCTTAAGCTAATGAAAACATTAGTTTATGCCGATTAACACGCACATTTTATTTGATTTCTTAAGATTTTACTGGTGCAAATACTTATAATATCTTATGCAAAATTTTTTTATTGGATTTTATTGGTTACTTTCAACTGGGAAGGTACATGTCATGCACCATTTAAATTTCCTTCAATGAATAACTTTCATTTTTTCCAATCCATTGTTTTATCTACTAAACCCACATTCAACTGAATTCTAAACCAAAAAACTAAACCAAACATACTTATAACCTACACTTTATAATTCTACTCTTTCCCCCCCGAACCTCCTAGCATAATCATCCGGATAACACTATACACGCTGACCGTAAGAACGAACCCTCTCTCTGGTCCCATCCGCTCGGCTGGCTCATTGTCAAATCGCCCGTTCAATTTCCACCCGGCTATCCGCAAACCACCCCCTCGCCACCTGCACATGCGCACCCACTCTCTCTCTCTCTCTCTCTCTCTCTCTCTCTCTCTCTCTCTCTCTCTCTCTCTCTCTCTCTCTCTCTCTCTCTCGCTTTCTCTCTCTCTATCTCTATTATGCAAAAAATCCCCAATGTATTCATCCGCGCGCGGCCGCTATCTCCGCGCGCTCAGGTGCGTCAAGATTTATTGCGCCTTTCTATCTGGGAAAAAAAACCGAAGGCGAGAAAGAAAGAAACTGCGAAAATTCCCTCGCGAAAATCGTTCGTTTCTCTAGCGCGCGTGCAATATGCAAATGACGAGCGGCAGCAACACAGCAACTTTTCGTAACTGCTGCCGCTGAAGCTGCTGACTTTAGCTCCTATGGGAATTTCCTGCCATGCTTCTAGGTACGTAGGTATACGATGATTTCGCGCGGGGCTGAGTGTTTAGAGCGCGAGTTTTGATGCACGTGCATTATGAAGTCGAGAGAGAGGTAGACCCACGATGCTGCCTCGGTGTTTTAATTTCGTTTGCTCGTGTTTTTCGGCTAAGCGGCTTAATGAGTTTGCATTCAAGGAAGATGAGGTAGTGTCTTATGCGTTGGATTCGGGGAGGTATATTAAAAATTTTATTTCGAGTTAATAAATAAGGTGGCGAAGGTTTAGTGTGATTTTTCGGTTGAGTAAATTTTTAATAAAACGTGTTCAAAAAGTATTTCTTCGAGTGCAAATGTTATGCTACCGCAATATTTCATATTTATACAAAAAAGCTCAATTCTCATGTCTTCGGGAAATCACTTTGCATGTAGAGGATCGGGAGCGACTTTTATTTCTCTCCCTACTTTGAATACACGCTAAAAATTCATATCCCAATGCCATAGACTAATCTAAACCGGCTGCATTATCATAATGTTTCTTTTGCGCTCCGGCGAATCCCTGATGAAAATCTTCGAGTTGGTCGGCATTAAAAATTTTGCATAATTTTTCCGCATTTCCTGAAATCACCGAATACGACCTTGCACTCTTCTACTATTCTACCTCCCGGAAAAAATATAAGAAGATGTGTATATTATATCTTTCAAAGACACTCTCGCGTAGCATTGAAAATCGAGAAAAAGATATATATATATATATAGTCGCATATTGGTACAACCGGAATTCTTGGCGCACACAATACGCAGTCATACAGCTTCAAGGGCCGAGAGCGATTTCGATTAATGGCCTGCGGCCTCGTGTATGTGATTCCTCCCGGCGACTCAATTTATCACGAAAATATTCGAAAACTGCGTGCGCACCGCACAATCGAGATCGAGCAAGGATATATACAAACGGCCGTTAAAAAAGCGAGAACACGCGCGCTGCGATTATCCTCTCAGGGACATGTGGAAGCGCAATTAGTCATACATATATTATATAGTACAACGTCTACTGCTTCGCTTTTAAATAACCGACATATCGGACCGATCCGCGTTTTATTGATATGAATGGCGTAGGCGCGCGCGAGAAATCAACCTTTAATTAACCCCATGGAAGAAAGCTGATTGACATATCCCAGCGGCTATGCGACCTCAGGGAGATTTTCTTTTCACGCGTCGGTTATAAATATAAATCGAGAGTGAGGGAGCCGTCAATAAACACCGGGTGTGATTACCCCGCGGCTTAATAGCTTCCTTCGGTCGCGGCTGCTGCCACGGGGAATGATTCAATTTATTCCGATGGCGCGCGAACGCTTTATAGCCCATCGGCGCGTATATAGACGCGTGCGCCTGGCGATGTATATAAACAATATAATAATAATAATGCAATGGCTGTTAATATCCGCTCGCGGAGATATTTTTGCGCGCTAGAGACGACGCGGCAATTTAATTGGAAAATAACTGGGATGCCACGTGCGGAGTGGAAGCGTCTTTGACGCTGTTATTTCTGCGGATGATAAGAGAGCTGGAACTCGAGGAAAGGCAAACGGGGATGATTTTTCAGGGTTTACGCGAGGAATGCGCTCGGGGGATTAGTATGCAAGTGGAGTCGCAGTTTCTTGGGGGGTCGAGAAAGTTTTGAGGCATTCTTTAGTATTACGACAATGCGGGAACGTGGTTGTGAACAGTGTTGGTACTGACGAGGAGTTTAGGTAGAGTTTTTAGTGTAACTAAAACAAAAAACGGGTAAAGGATTGAACAACTTTTATATAATATTCCAAGTAAATTTGAGCTCGTTTACGATAAGATTAACAACGATTACCGAGATCCATGTAAAATTACAGTACCGTTTGCCCGTGTAAATTATGTCCGCGATAAGCGTGAGATATTCGATTGTGCAAAGTTTAAGGAAAAAAGTGCGCAGTTCACTATTGTAGCGGCGCCGTGAAAATTAATCCACGAGAAGGGTAATTATGTAGCGGAAAAAGTTTTCCATCCACTCTCTCTTCTCTCTTTTACAAATTAAAGACATTTTGTATTCCCTTTTATTAAAAATTTACCTTTCCGCTCATCCTTAACAAAAATTTCATTACCCTGGACATCGCCTTACTGCCATATGAATTGACACACTAAATTTCCACAACAAACCCTGTATTAAAATGTTGTTCTGCTTTAACCGCAGCTTTTATCCTTATTCAATCGCCAGCGATGTAACTTCGCACGCACGCACGCGGACCGTTTTATAACGCGATTTCGCTATATATAGAGTTCCGGGAAAAAGCTGTTACGGTCGACCGTGAAAAGGAGCCACGCGCCTCTGGAATTCCCACACCGGCTGCACACCTATATGTATACGTATATCTCTATATACACGTCGGCTGCTAACTCGCGCTGAAATTATATGGCAATGTGCGTCGCCGCGTGAAATCCCGGCGGATGAGTCCGCGCTCTGTCGATTCGCCAGTTTGTCATCCTGCGTATATTTAAATTGAAAAGCTCTCGATTAGAGAGAAGCTTTGGTTTATATCATGTGTTTTCATTTTCAAGGCGAGTGCTAATGTGAAAAAAGTAGGAGTGGATGGCTGATTATGTTGCTGGATGGGTAGATAATTTTTTCGAGGAAGAGAGAGAGACGTGAAATCGATGATGAGGTTTTGGTGTTTACTGGTGCATGATGAAGATTTTAGTATGTAAACGAGAGTTTCAAGTGTGCTCGTAGGTTTTTGTTACCCTGAAAAAAGAGTTTACGATTTGAACCTTGAAAAGAGAAAGAGAGCGAGAGAGAGAAACCGAGAGAGAGAGAGAGAGAGAGAGAGAGAGAGAGAGAGAGAGAGAGAGAGAGAGAGAGAGAGAGAGAGAGAGAGAGAGAGAGAGAGAGAGAGTTTGCAGCTAGCGATGCACGATTAAATTCAAAGCGTTTTATGCGAAAAATTGCTCATTAGAAGCAGAATGTTTTGTAATTTAAACTTTGATACTGGACAGCCTCATTTGCATTTCAATGAAGAGACAAGATTAGAAATACATTGAGAGAAAAATTTCTATTGTAAAAATTTTTACCAAAAAATAAATGACCAATCTCATTTTACCGTAACCAATAAACTTTAAATTTGGATAATGTAATAGCGATTGGGAACGCAAATAAATAACAAAAATTTCACACACCCATTTCAATGTATATGTAGCGCGGTCGATCCTCAGACTTCTTCTATACTTGCCTTCGGAGCGCTCCCGCGCTCCTTGATATAAAATCAGTATAATTTTTTTTTCTATATCTCGTAACCTTAAACGAAAACCTTTCTTCATCCACTTCGCTTTACAGACGCTTTTTATTTCAAAATTTTACAATTTCCATAAAAGTATCAACGAATGCTCGGCTTTTCATAATAACATACTTTTTCAAATAGCCAATAAAAATGCATCTTTCATGCAACGCCGCCTGCACACACAGTTTCTCCAATAAATTCGTTCCGGACCTCTGCGCTCATGCAGCACACACACGCGCGCATTATAAAAATTCTTCGGACACACGCGTGCCCATACTATATAGCCGATCAAATTTATGCGAGTGCCCACTTGGAAAGGGTGCATGCGAAATGAGTCTGTACGCTTTTACGAGTCCTTTAAGAAAAAGCCGATAAATTTCCGAAAAATTCCCTCGTAATCACGCGCGCGCGCGCCGGCGAAACATCCGGTGATAATCCGCTAATTTTGGAAGGAAATTTAAAACCGTTCGCGCTGAGTACAAAACAAATACGGCGATTCTTAGGGCGAGTGCAGAGATAAAGTGCTTCGACCGGCATTACGCTGCGTTTTATGGAAAATTTCATGCTCCGGCACGGTTCGGCTATTTCTCGGGGTAACACCTTTGCTCGCGCCTACGCTTTATACCTGCTCCAGATGCTTTTTATTCCTGTGCCAAAAAATGGAAACATGTTTATTTTGTGATGCTACGTGTTATAGAGGAAGTAATTTTTTTTAGAATCTTACGATACTTTTAGTTGCCTGACTGGATTATTTCCATTACGTTTTTAGACGAGCGGCAAAGGGCAAAGTAATAAACCCTTTGTCGTATGAAAAACCGAACCGTGGTTTTAAATCGGTGATATTAAAAAAAAAATTATATATTCTTGAATGGCATTGTAATTTGCGGAAACAAAAGTTTTTAAATTTTTTCAAAAGCCATAAAACTTTAATTCTGAAGTGCACTGCAATCTTTTTTATTGAAAAATCAAATATTTTCCTAAAACTTTGACTTATAACAATAATACTACGGTTTCTTCTAAAAATAACTCTTATTTTTCTATGGAAAATATTCATTTCATAACAAAATTTTTAATAAATTACATACAAATGTATAATGCCAAAATTTTTAAAACCCCTTTTATTAAATATAAGGTTTCGGTTAATTCGACGCCAACAAACGAAAATATTATTATTCCTTTCATCAGACGCATTTATTTGCTCCCGAATTTCCACGAAAAGAAACCCTGCAGTATATCCTTCGTATAAACAAGAATAATAAAAAATTACAAGATTCATTTTCATCATGTTTACTCACTACTCTCCGCATCTCGACCAAACACCAGAAGCTCTGGCCCCCATGAATACGAAATGCAAAGTACTTCAAAAGCGGCACACCGCGCCGGCATCCGCACGCGTTCGCGCGTAAGTATTTAAATTAACGAACGAAATAAACGGCTATCTCTCTTCGCACAGCGTTTGCGCGCATCTCCATGAAAATGGAAAAATATCAGAATGAAAAGCGGGTCGTAACCTGCGCCACCGCGAGAAAAACGTCAGCTATTCATGGAACCGAATTACCCTTAAATTCGTCCCAATGTCTAGGGCGACTTTTAAATTTCAATTACGCTGTCGGCTCTTAGGACCATTACCCTTTGTCCCCCTTTAATCTCGCGAACCCTCCGGCGTTTTTTCGGCACGCCTGCGTGCGTGCACATATATAATATAAGCGACATCGTTGCGGCGCGGCTCGCGAGCTCGGCATTCCGCGGTTACCCTACCCACGATATATCCCTTTGAGGTTGGGCGAACACGTATGTGTGCATGTGCGTATGCTGTATGTGTGTAGCTAGGAAACTACACCCGCTTTTTGCATGCCTCGATTTTCTCTCGAGATGCGCACTTGGCGTGCTTTCACTTTTTGCTGTGAATCGAACAGGTAGAAAAATTTACTTTATGGAGTAGCAAGCTGCCGCGTTGTTGGGCGAGTTGGTTAAGAGTTTAGAAGTCATTTTTATGAGGGTTGAGTGGAATGGTGGGTTTTCATGGAAAATTACGTGCTCTTTAAAGTGACTTGTTTGTAGTTGGTTTATAAGAGGTAATGGGTGGAAATAATTTTTATGTCGAAAAAATTATGTTCAATTGTAGAGATTAAAATTATTATTGAAAAATTAACTTTGAATAAACTTTCTGAGTATTTATTTCTTCATAGATATGCAAATTACTGTATGAAGGAGTTTAGTTTTATGGAATCTCGTGGTAAAGGGCAGCCGGGAAAGTCAAAGTAGAAAGAACGTAGATTCGGCGAGGCAGGAATGGAGCACATTCAAATATACTCTACTTTGAGACTTTGACTTTATAACTTCCACCATGAAATTTTGTAAATTCCTCCATTCGAAAGTTCGAGATATTCCCTTTGTAGTAATACCCGCATTTTATCGATACTTTCGTAACAACATTACCACTCATCCCATCAAATTCATTAAATCGCTAAACATTTCGGTATATGTATATAAATTTCTTTGATCAGTACAACACGTTTCAATTTCATTAATCCAATTTTTATAAACCGCTAAATACGACATTTTTGGCCTCTAACGCGTCAAAGAGAAACCGGACAAGTTGGCCGCGTTACAGAAATTGGATTTGTACGAATTGTCGCGCGTTGATCCGCAATCCATTATTAAATTGTCAGGATGAAGCGTAAACGCGATAAGCTAAAAGAAAAAGTCATTATTAATTTTCCGAGAGCCCGAGTATAACTGAATATAGTTATATATAGACCCCGCTCATTGTGTTTAGTCGACCGGTCAGTGATGCGCGCCAACTAATTTCGCGCTCATTGTTTTGTTAATACTTTGCAGGATGATGAAGAGCGAATTATTGCGGTGGCGCGTATATTATTTTGATAAATCGAGACACCGCGAGCGAGTACGAAAGTTGGAATAAAGGAGACGTGTTATTTGAGATAAATGCGAAACTGTAAATTTGTTTCTTGGCTATTCGCGCGCTGAATTGTGATGTTTGAAATACATCATTGAGGTATTAATATTGTATGTTTAGAGGAATAACATTGCGATTGTAGGTCGAGGGAAACAATTACTTATTTCGAGGATTGTAATACATCCGTTACGTATTAGCCATGGTTTAATATAAACGACTGACGCAATGAAAATTGGTTTGATAAAGAAACATGAATTCCAGCCGAGATTGCTTATTATACAAGATGACATAAACCGTAGGATGTGAATTATACACCCAGACCTACATAAGAAATAAATTAAATCTCATTTTTATTCTGTAAGAAAATACATACACTCGTGATTTATGTTAGCATACGCGGAAATTCAAAAGCAATATTAATTTATATATATGTACTATTATTGTATACAATACACTACACCTGCATTTATAAACTATCACTTGATTATTTGATATCAGGAATCAATTTGAAAAATTAAAAAAAAAAAGATTTATTTTATTTACACTTCCAAAGTATGCATATACTTCTCCACCCGAAAACCTCTTAAACCAGAAAAAAAATCATACCTACCCTACTAAATACTAGACTACTTCCTTATTCCTCCTATCTCATCCCACTCCAAAATAGCCGAACAAAGAAAAACGCTTCAGCGCGCACAACGGGCCGTGATTAAGAGTCCTCCAACCACGAAACGAGAAAGATCGCTGCCCCCGCGACCCGAATTCGTATACGTATATAGGCTCTCGCCACAATCGCTGTATAACCCCGTGTCTATCCTCCCCCGGACGGCCCTTAAGTCTCGCGCTCAATCTCGCCTCGCTCATATTTACCGCCGTAACTCTCACCTGTATACCCAGTCGATACAATTCTATATATATATATGTATAGGCGCCCGAAACGCGAGAAGATGTAGTATATAGCTCACGCGTAACGAGAAAAAAGAAAGGGAAAGTGCGCAGAGGGGCTCTTCTCGTCAGTCGGCAATTATATGGCGAGCTCTTTGTTTTGCTGGACGACGGCTTGGATTTCCTTTCGGCGATTCCGCGGCGTCTGCGAAGCGGGTGCGCGCACGATGCACGAGGGACGAGTTTTTAAGGACGAGGTATGGAAAGAGGGGGAGGGAGGTGATACCGGATGAAATTAATGGGCGAGGTTGACGCAGGTCTGTGAGGGACGATTGTCAGGGACGCCGAAGGTTTATTACATAGGCTGGACGCGCGTTTTATCAGAGGAACGCGCTGACGTTTATTGACTTTGGTGTTATTTCAATTTTTTTTTTTTTTTTCAGTTGCGCCAGTTCTTTAAAGCTAATGGGTGCGGTGTGTTCTTTAAAATGATCGCTCATTTAAATTTGAAAACAAATAAATAACACGACGGTAGCTTTATTCGGTACAATATTAAACCAAACAAAGTGCGAATAAAAGCATAAACAATGCTTTTAGCGTCCAATTCGAGATTCATTTTCTTTCTTTTTTTTTATAAATGAAAAATGGATTATTTCGTTATGCTTCTCTGCTGGCATGTCCATTTTATTTCACTATAAGTTAATACATTTGTGTACTATCTCTTTTCTCGCTTTGCTAAAACGCGTATAACAATTTTTTATTGTTGCACTTTGCCGCTTTTACTCCGTTGTACAGAATAATCTAACTTATACGGGACTTTCGTCTCATCGACGCGACAAGTGGTGCTATAAAAAGTTAGTAGACCCCCGATAAAACTGCGAATTAATTTGTGCTATTATAAAATCTTAATTTTCAAAATGCTTTCTACGACTAAAAGTTTTTTCAATTATCTCCCTAAACTTTTTTATTTATACATTTACTGAAATTTTAATGTATTCTTTTAGATTTCAAGTTTTCCAAACACTATAAAATTAACGCAACCGTCCACTGCAAACTAATGCTTTTATTAGCTGCAAGCTAATTAAATAATCAATTCTAACGCGCGCGACGCGACTATGGAAAAGTCATTTATATTTCGCGAACCTCACGTGCATCGACCCGTAACAAAAGGTCCGATTACTGGCACAGATGCCTGGCATTTGTCTGCATCCATCGCGGAGCGCCGGGGAATAAGTTTCTTCAGTCGACGGCCCGGTTACTGTATCTAACAGTTCATCGGTTTCTGATGGATGTGTCCGTTGGTATATTGTACCTTCCGCGGAGTACATCGATAACTTTGAAGCATGAAAGTTTTAAATTGAGATAAAGTTACCTTTTTTATGGATCGTTGAATCTATCGCCATTTTTGGTATTAAATAATCATCGTGCAGCCATGTTTGTTAAAATAGCTTTTGGGTAGTCAAAATTTTATTAGAATAATAATCATTAATAATTATTTATTGAATTGGATAGATCAGACAGATGTAACTTTCACGAACCACGGCGACTCTATATTTTCCTAACCAACCACAAACATGTAATATTTATTTCTTATCCTCCTAAATTTTTACCGTTCCTCACAAATTCCGCGTTACTTATTTAAAACTCGATAAAACATTCAATTTAATTCCCCGCGATTTCACTCCCTTTCCTTCTCCCTTAATTGCTGATAAAATAACCATACAATCAATTCTCCCTCAGCAGTATAGCAACGAAACTCGAGAGGCGCCGCACATCGGACACACAAACTTACACCCCGTCACGATACATCCCCGACACAGTTCAGTAACGAAGCTCCCGCTAGAAAATAGATCAATTTTATACCACGGCGGCGCGTCCAGTCCCAAATGAATTAAATTTCCTCCCATCGATCCTGTTTTAATCACTGCACTCGCCACCGCTGCAGCGCTAAAACACATCGCGAGTCCGAATCGCACCGTCCCCGTTTCACGCAGAGAATATAACAGACAACACACGCGGCCGTCGGAAGCCATCAACCACACGCGCTACATAGCCACGATCGATATGTGATTTCAAGGGATGGATGGACACCCGTCTTCCGAAAACGCATCGGGAGCAGCGCTCGCGCGTCAGGTAATTGGCCAATCTCCCTTCGTCGTCGCGTACGGCAGTTGGCTGGCTTTGATTCCGAGATTAGCTAAGGATGTGCTGGAGAGAGAGAGAGAAAGGGAGTGAGAGAGATGATGTTGGTTCTTTTGTCGATGAGCGGAGGGGATGGTTTATGGAAGCCAATTTGGATAAATATTTAGCTTGGGGAGGTGGGCGGGATGGATTAGTGACTGGTAGGTATGGGGGATAAATAATAGAGGATGTTCTTGCTGAGTGATTAGTCATATATATGATATGATTATTGTGATGATGATGAGGTTGAGATGGTATCGCGGGAGTACAAGGAATTAAGGTAGCATCATGTATGTGCATCGACGGCTATTAGAGTGTACGCGAATCGTTATATTTTTAATGATGACTAAAAATTCAGTTCTACGCGTTCGGCTTTCATTTGCACTGACTTTTGTATTCCGAAAAATTCCGATTGAAATTTTAAAAGAATCGATGAGATTAAACCTCTTTTTTTAGAATTATGAAGAATACTGAGGTATTCAATCATTTTTTATATGTATAAAAAAATATTCACTCAACTTCAAGCTGATCGGATTTTAATACTTGCCACTTCAGATAATATCAGGGAAACGTACAAAAAGTATACATCCACCGGCGACAAAATCGAGAGCATCCATTATAAAGCGCGTATACTGGATTATTAAATTGTAACGCTGGCGAAACGAACTTTTAATAAATACTTTATGACAAACGAGCCTGTCATTCACAGAGCGCAAAACTCAACTCCCGCGCGCGATTTCAAGCGAAATCCAATTTGCCATATCCTTATGGCTATCGTTGCTATACGTGCAAAATATTTGTCGTCAGAAAAAAGTTAAACAACACTCTAGCGTGTGTCAGCGCTTCGGCGTCGAAAACTTTCGCGATTGAAATTTATCGAGCAAAGTGCGCACGTGATGGGAGAGGATACATTAGACGGGTGGGATGTACGGCACATATTTAACATCAGGAATTGGTAATACTGTTTGCGGATGATTTCGATACTTCCTCGTTCCTTAACGAACTTTAATCTTCGTGCGGCTCGAGTTTCCGTTCTTTTCCCCCACATGCGCGCAAGAAGGGAGCCGCGAGAAAACGCTTTTCTCTATCGAGATTTCCGAAGCGCGTGATAGGTGTTTGCCCGGAGATTATGTGCTTGTACTCGTTTCCTGCGGGATGGTTTTTCATTTTACGACCCACGGCTAAACAATTGTATCGAAAAAATCTCGGTTTACATGCGCGAAGGATGTTTGCCAGATATCTAAGTAAGATAATTAAATAATCAGCGTATGCTCTTCTTACGGGCAACAACAATTTTTTTATTTTTATTTACCCACGTGTATAAGGTTACTAAAATTACACGGCAATGCGCTTCCTACAGCGGCACTCAAGCTTGAAAGGTACATAACTAAGAGCAAAAAAAAAAGAAAATAAAGCCTTCCGCGGATCTTTTCGCGCGACTGATACCCCAGTTCGTTATAACTTTTATTTCAATGAGAGCCGCACAATCTTATCCTCGCCGCTCCATTGTTGCACAGCCCGCCGCCGTGGGACGAGCGCGCGTATTACGTATAATTTCAAGTGCATATAACACTTGATACCGCGGCAGTAGCCGACGTATTATACCGCCGAGCTATACTCATTTCCAAAGTTTATACTTCGAGCCGTTGAAGCGGCGCCACCGTTGTTTCCTCGCTTCCGCGTTGATAAATATTCCGCCGAGACGAAGGTCACGGGTGTATTATATGTATAAGCGTAAGCGAGAATGTATACTTCAACACGTTTGTGAAATTATATTAGGTGGGAAAAGTTCTGTAAGGCGGAGGATTACGTTTTGTACCGGCAGTTATGCGAAAAGATGAGCGGAGCTCGCAATTAAGACGACTGAGAAAAATATATAAACTCGTTTTATTGCTCTCAATCTCACTGAAAACTTTACAAAGCGGGAATTTTTAATGGCCTCGGTTAATGTCAAAAAAAGAACTTTTTATGAGCAGGTGTAGGATAAGCGGAAGTTCGATGTACCGACTTCCCATTATGGCATGAGCGAATAAAAGATCGCACCTATATGAGCTCTTCATTAAAGTTGCCGAAGAAAGTCTTCTTCATTGTTCTATTGCATATAAATATTGCATTGTGTTCGATAGAAGAAGTGATGAAAACAAGCTTTTAGTCCAGCAGAATACATTCGTATATTCCGATGAAATATACGGATGCGCGAGAATGCGAGTTATATATAGTTCGGGTGAATGATAACGAAAAAAATGAGGGAATATAGTTTTTGTTTTTTTTTATTGAAGAGTTGATGGAAGTGAAGCTGCTTTCGTGAAAATATTCGGTCCGAGAGCTTTAGAAGAGCTAAGCTGTTCTTAAAATCGTTTGAACTGAAACACATTGAATTTGCGAAAAGCCGTGATAAAATAATACAATTGATTTGTTGCATTAGGGGTGATGTTGAAGTTCGCACTTCTGTTTCATTAAATTACTTTCGCTTTCGCTTTACAAATTTTAATTACCCTTTGTTGTGTAACTGCTATTAGGAGCGGTAATTTATTTAGATACTTACAACAATAAAGTGTTTCAATTTAGACTAATTTACTCGCTTAACAATTATATATTCCATCTTCTTAATGGCAACTCCTTAAATATTTCTTCTTACAATAAACATGCATCTTGAAGAAAACCTTAAAAAAATAAAAAAAAATATATATTTTCGCTCAAAGCAAAACATCCTCCAACAAGCAGAATCTAATGTTCGAAAAACGTGAAAAAGTTGGACCCACCTCCTGAAAACCATCGTTCCAGACACACGCGTCTTTCTTCAACCTGCCGCGTAATTGTAAAAAATCTCACTCCCCCGCCATATCTCACGCCGCGCCGCCCTATCACTCCTCCAGACAAAAGCCTCACTCACTCTTTCCCTCTCTCTCCCTCTCCCTTCTTGTTATACACCTCGTCGTTCCCCACCTGGCACTTTGCAGTTATAGAAATGAAACACTCGTGGTTTCATCTCCCGGCTTGACTCCCTTGTGGGAAATTCTCCCACAGACGCACATACATATATATTCCTTCTCCTCAAGTACAACCGTATATACACATCACACGTGTGTGTGTGTGTGTGTGTGTGTGTGTGTGTGTGTGTGTGTGTGTGTGTGTGTGTGTGTGTGTGTGTGTATATATATATATATTACACGTGAAACGTATATAATAAGCAGAGAGGGCCGAAAGAAAAATACCGAAAGAATCGGGCGCCGAAGCTCGAAAAGCCTCGTTCGGCTGCGACGGCCGGCGTTTACGAGCTGCCACCAGTTGATCGTTTCGCGTGTCGCTGCCGCCGCCGCGGCGCGCAATTTTCGCCTGCGCTTCCGAATATATATATAGAGGACGATACGAGAGGGATTACGCCGGAATGAAGCACTCCGCGTCATTTTTATGGATTATTAGCGAGCGCTGGGAGATTTTCGTTAAGATATTGGGGCTGAAAGCGCGGACGATAAAAAGTCGCGCCTGAAGAGATTCGATCTCGCGGCTATTCAGCTGAATTTTGGTCGGATAGTATAGTGCAGATGTAGTGGTATAATGTATTCATTAGATGCAAAGGGTTTGCTTTCAGCGTCTCTAGCGCTTCTATGGAATATCTATCAAATGTGTTGCAGAAAAGATGGTATGAGTTATGCTTAGTTATATGCAAGAAAAAAATTCAATTTTAAATGATAAAGAAAGTTATGTTTTATTCTAATAATAAGTCTGCTTCGGTAATGTCTTACTATTATTAAAGAAGTTATAATCTCAATATATGTTTCTTCGTAAAGTTGCATTAGTCGTTTATCAGAATTAAAATAAAGATGCGGGAATTGAATTTATAAAAAATAAATTAATAAATAAATTTTATCCAACATAAATATTTATCGCACACTGAAATCTAAAATTTCCACTTTGTCATAGCAAAAGCAGCGTCTAAATTTTTGCACGTGGATAAATTCATCAGCCAAGCTGTCCGGTTTAGAAACCCCCTGCGCGGAAACTATTTTAAGAACACACTATAATTTAAGTAAGGATATACAGTTACGAGCACGAGCGCGCGCCGTAGTTACGCTATAGAGTTGCAATGAGCGCAGTTTACGGCGAAACTCGCCAATTTCTCGGTCTTTTGATAAAACGAAAGTTTTTCATTCTACTCAAGTCTCATGTCTCCTCTCTAACACCAAAGCGCCAAATTACATCAAAATCGCGAAATTGTGGAAACAATTGAGAGACAGAGCGATAGCTCACTTACCACACTATATACGAAAATACCCCTATACAAACAAATTACGGCCAATATCTTCGAGTATCACCCGCTCCTCACGGCTCTCGAGTGATCGGAAAACGTTGGGGCTGCGAGAAAAGAGGCGGCTTACACCGCCCTCGTTTTTCGGGCGAAGCCCCGCGTTACTGCCGAGTTATGATTGCGTTACGCTATGACTGGAGGTGGTTGGGAAAAATCAACGGGGAGATATAAAGAGCGAGCGCGGGGACACACGCGCACGCACACAGACGACACCCCGCCAAAATTAAATCGAGCCACTGCGGGCTCAAACTTTTATCGCGCGCTGCGGCTTTTATTATATACGCGCAGATCGAGTTTTGCCGGCAACGGGGGGGAGACTTTGAGCGGGATTGCCACTGTGATGTGGCTCGCTGTTGCACGACGGTGAGAGAAGAAAGTTTGTTGGGAAGGAATTGTTTGATTCGATAAGCGACGCGCGAGTTGAAAGGCTAGAGAAGAGAACAGGAGTGAGAGAATTGGTTTGCGAGTCGCGAGCGGTCTGAATTTATGTGGCAAGGAAGGGTGAAGTTGCTGCGCGGACTGTTTTTTTGGAAGAATTTGATGGTTGTTGTTTGTATAAATTTGACGGACGCACAAACAGTAATTTTACATAGTCAATTTAGGTAGTGAGTCAGCTTTTGGCAGTAAATGAAAGTAATGCCAAAGTTAATGTTTAAAATTCATTCATGAAAGTATCCGAAATAATACCAAAAATGCATATTTGATGCTTCAAAGATCTATATAGCTTTTATGAATATTTTCTGAAGATTATACTTTGAAGCAATTTTTAAAAAACATGGTCCAGCTTCAAATATTGCACGTACTTAATGTTTCACTAACTTTTAACTGAAAGTGAGACACGTATCGTGCAGAATATTGCTTTTCTCCTTTATTACTTCGTAGCCTTTCATATTCATTTTTAAAAATTATTTATAAAATTCTTAATAACAATAAAATTTTGCAGTTATTATTTCAAAAAATTGTAATATTTTTTATAAACTTACATTCAAATTAAAAATAATAAAATAAAATAGAGAATTGAATTAAAAGCGTGGAAAGTAGTTCAAATAATCAAAATATTCCATTGTAGACTGAAGTTTTCGAAGCCATCGGTTATTAAATACTTATTATTAGAATAAAATACAAATAATATTTTTATGAAACTCCTTCGCTAAACTGAGCCTCGTGTATTTGACTTTGCGAAGGAGGAAGTACTTTTCCATTACGACGTCCTTCTGCACTTTCCCAAACCAATAGCCTTTAAGTAAAACGTTTGAATAAGACCATTTATTAACTCATCGAACCGTAGAACAAAGGGGCAGTCAATATTTAACTATGGATATAAAGACGATACAAATGCGAATAAAAATCTATATTAAAAGTCATTCTATAATAAAACCAGTATATAAATGCCGGGAAATTGAACATAAAGTTTCGCCGTAAAATGATACTATATATGTACATATACCATCAGCAGAATTGCAAGTTGGAATTTTCTGAAATAAAAAAAAAAACGAAACATCTATTCCTTTCACTATAAAAACCATTGTAAAATATTCATATGCCCAACTTTCAAATAATCCATCTAACATTCCAAACAAACTGACCATTCCATTACACGTTTACACCCTAGTTTAATTAATATCAATATCATCACGATGCAAGATCCTCAAAAGGCAGTTCGACCCCGCAATCCCTTTATCATCACCGCTCGCCCTCGAAATCACTTGCAATCGGATCCCCTTTCAACTCTCTCCTCCTCATTTGTCGCCTCATCATCGCGCAAGCTCATCATCCTCAAGAGCGTTATTAAGTAACGCGGCGCTAATGCCCGCTCGACCTCGTATAATATATCCGCGCGCGACCGATTTACCCATAGTGGCTCTCATTTAAATGGCATCACGGTACCACTCCACGGCGCAATAGCCCCGCGCGAGTTTTTTATCCGATTGCGCATCAGGCGCAATTGTTCTCGGCTTTAGTCTCTTGTCTTGTTCCTCCTCGCCGCGGATTGTGTCGCTCCATTATACAAGTAGTTAAAAATATATATACAATTCTCGAGGCGAACTCTTTTACACCATTTAAAAGTTGGGTCATCGCCGTCCTATTTCTAGAGTCTCGGGACCGAGAGTTCGACGATTCGTCGGGGCTATGAAGCGCAACAGGCGAAACTTCTGATTATCGAAGTTCTCGTGGAGGCGTTAATTGTTTTCCAGGAGATTGTTTATTTTGATGGTGTTTTGCAGTGTTATTGAAACGGTACGGTTGGCTGTGAAAGGTCTTTACTTGATTTTTAGATAATTTATAGATAAATTCAATTTCCAGTTGCGTAACAATTTTTTAATGCTAAAATTTGGTCTTTTACATATTCAATTTTAATGAGTGAAAAAAAAACTCTAAAAATGAAGAAAAAGCGATGAACTTATTCGTACACTGTAAGGATTCCGTAAAAGCTTTTATATTATTAAGTTTCTAGAACATTAATTTTGTTAAAGTTTGCTAAACTTTTAAAATTTAACACAAAAGCAAAGGAAACTTTATTCCTACAGTTATCAAATTGGATATGAGAACTTAAAATCATTATTTAAAATATTCTCATTTATTATTTTACATGCAATAATCAAAAGTAAGTTTAAAAAAAAAGTTCCCTAATACTTATATGTATTACACAGTCGTTATAATTAGGTATCAATGCAACACTTCAATAAACTAATTATGTATCCGCCCCTCTCGTAACCCAAACTTTTGAAAATAACAAAACCTCCCTATAATTCCTTTCGAACCATAATCAAACTTCCCTTCGCCCTCGCCAACCGCCACTCTTCCACTCTCCCCGTCAAAAAAAAAATCCCTCACGCAACGCACAAAATCTCCCCAAAAAAATCCACCCCATGACACCTACCTTCAGCGTGCACCTGTAGCTTCCTCGTTCCTTCTTCCTCCTCTCACGTGCGTATCCGCGCAGTCGTCGACAGTTCCCCCTTACAGCAGCTGACAAGCTCGCAACTGAGCGCCGTATCCAGCACAGGATCTATCTAGCTGGCTCGTTACTCCTCGGGCAGCGCGGCTTCGGTGATATACAGCGGTGTGGACGATGGTGCGTGTGTATGTCGTATACACGTATGTATAAACGTGTTGTGGTGATGCGGCGCAGCGGGGGCAAGAGATGAGAGTGTGCGCGGCGCTCGGCGCGATTGCGTTTATATAAGCGCGCCGCGGCGCGAGCTACGCGCGCGCGCGAGGGAGAGAGACCGAGAGCTGCCCACGCGCCCGGCGCCCCATTGGCCGCGGGGCTGGCACTAAGTGTGTACGTGTGTAGGGGAGAAGAAGGAGGAGGAGGTGGCGGTGGGAAGGGAGGAGATCGGTGGTAGCTGCTGCTGCTGCTGCCTGCTGCTGTCTGTCATCGGTGTGCGTGCACCAGGAGGAGGATACGTGTGTGATGATAATATTGATTGAATTAGCGTGATAGTCGGAGCATTGTGACAGGAGGTGAGTGGTAGTGCGAGATGGTGCACGTGGAGAAGAAGATGGTTGAGGTGTTGGATGGTGAGCCTGGGGCATATTAGAGGGTGATTTTTATGTGT
This sequence comes from Torymus aiolomorphi, assembly GCA_036365515.1. Lineage (NCBI taxonomy): Eukaryota > Metazoa > Arthropoda > Insecta > Hymenoptera > Torymidae > Torymus > Torymus aiolomorphi. The sequence goes on from CM070877.1 coordinate 148,338,235, forward strand.
GCTTCGGTATAGAGGCAATTAAAAAGCTTTTATGGTAGATATTTTCTTTTTAAATTGCCGTGGTTAACTTTAGCTAAAATGTAGTTTATTAAATTTTAACAGGGCGTCAGAGTGAGTAAGTATACGCGTGTAAAAAATATTTGATGTCATGTTTTCAATTATACATACATTTCATGAATTTTGTAAAAAAATGTTGACGTGTCACTAAATTAATTACAGAACTGAATGGATTTTCCAATAGCATATTCTTTTTGAATATGGATCTAGAATCTCTTGATCCAATAGAATAAATATATTTTCCAAATGTTCGTACTATATTCACATGACAATTATAAATCAATAATTAAATTAAGATTTTATCGCATTGTATAATCCGATATTACTTGATCACCCTACAATATGTGTTTGAATAGAAAATATACGAAAATATAGAGTAATCGTTAAATCCTTATCCATCATATAAATAAATAATGTCACAATTAAATAATGGCATTGCATACTGTTATGAATTCAACCCCATGACTATTCTTTAAGGAATGACGCTACAACAGCATGACGTCACAAATATCTTAGAATATCATTACTGTATAATATGATTTTGGTTCGAAAGAAATTCCAAAAATGAAACTCTATTACAGTCTAGAAAAAAATAACTTATTTTATGTATAACCGATTTAAATACTTTTCATCATCATCAATACTGGATTGCCATACTTAATATTTATTTTGTCTCTTCCCCTTTTTTCTTCTTCATTTTGTTTGAGCTCCTCAGGAACTATAAATGTGCGTCAGACTGCGCAAATATATAACAACAAGGCTCGTACCAAGAAAGACGTAAAGACGCGTTTGAGATTCTTTAGATTGTATACATTTTGTATTCCTTTATCAAATTCCCTCGAAATTTTTGTTTTTGCACAATTACTTTTTGGCAACTTTCTAAACATCGTGAAATACATCTTTTTCTCTCATCTCTAAAAAGCCATCACAAAACTTATAGTCAATAACATCAACGGCAAAATTATAAAAAATATCTTAACAACTTTAAGAAACCAACTTTTTCCTCTCCCCACATTCCCAAAATATCGCCACGAAACTAGTGCTTCAAGAGCGAGACAATATGATATTTTATAAACGTATTGTATTGATCTTGAAAAACATTGAAATTCGTTGTCTTATCTTGATCTTCTCTTGCAAGAGAATGTCTAGTCTTGTATTGCCTTGAAATATATATTGGCTTAAATTTAATGCAAAATTTTCGAAAAGTTGAATGAAAAAAATTCAAATATAAGTATAAACATTTTACTATCAATATAAAAATAAAATGTATTCATTTCCTTATATTTTTTTCAAAATACTTTCAGAACTATTTGATTTTTAGAATCTTTTTAAAATATATACTTTTATTTATACATCTACAGTTTTTGTTATTTTTCTAGTTAGAGAACGCTTCGTTATAATAAAGAATAGTAGTTTTTGTATAACAGAATCAATTTTCTGCTACTAATTCAGTAAACGAAGGCAGATGCTTTTGTAAAATCACATCAACCGGTCTCTCGAAAAGTCGGTTTCAGAACTTCGTTTACTGAACTATACTCTAACTATATCCTATTCAGTGTTTCTATGAGATCGCTAAGAAAGTTAGTTGTGTTGTCATCAATCGTTCGTATACTCGCATTATTGATAGTTAATACCGATCAAAACAAATGCCGAGACGCAATACTTACGAAACACGGGTTTCTGTACACGGCTTTTATTAGTTAGCTTATGTGCGTCGACGCAAAAGAAGACCGTGCAAAATGGAGAAATTCCATTGACGAAACTCTCCATTCACCCCGGCGAAATTCGCCGACAACCCCTAATTACTCTCCAGCTCGCCACTACGAATACATTACCCAGAAACACGTTCCCCCACTCACACAGCCATCGCGCCACACGCATATCCTCGTCTGCACCGCGGCCTTTTCACCGCGGCGCGCGACTTTCTTTTCCCCCTTTTTGCCCCCAAGTTGGCAGCGCGGATCGAGTCGGCGTATAGCCCGAGAAACTATACGCGCTTTTAATAGCAAGTCCTTACAGAGCATCGCCGAGGCTTTCAATGCCGTAAGTGCCCCGGAGTGAGAGAGAAGCGTGGGCCGATGTATACTGTTTGAGAGTGTAATTCATGCCATTGGCACGAGAGCGATAAACAAGGGGGAGAGAGGCGCCACTGCAGCTTTTTCCAGTACGCGAGTCTTAATTTCGTAATGAATAAATGTTCGCTTTTTGCGGCTGGCTATAAAGTCGAGATGTATAAGTAGATGGAAGCGAGGGGCAGACGCGTAAAAAGTTATTGAATTGCAGCCTTGTTTGGCGTTACAAGATGTGTATGAGGTGGTAATTTGCGAACTGTGGATTATTCCTTTGAGGGAACATTTTGGAACCTATCCTCCTGATTAACAAAATAAATAAAACGAGGTGTTGACTTACGTCACACCGGATATATGTGCGCGAGTAGATACAAGCCGAGTACAGTCAGACGCGCCTTTCGTGAAAGTTTCAGCCAAATCTTTATTTAGACTCGTTACTCCACATTCAAAAAAGAGAATATTCTATTTTTAGTTGCAATTAACATCTACTATTTGGAAGAATCCTTATTTGCTTTCATATCACCTAGGAAATTAACATATATTCTTTTATCTCGAATAGGTCATAAACTATGCATGAAAATCAAAAATATCATATATTACATTATATAACAAACGCAATCAACACACAAATTAAACAGTTATGACGATTCAAAGTCGAAAACCGTGCACACAGTTTGCAATCGCGGCAATGCAAATAAAAATCCCTCCGTTTCAAAGACGCTATCACACTTCTGAACTCGCTCGTGCGCGCGGCATACACGTGTAATTACCCCGCACCTGCACACCGGTATTTATGAATAATTGAGATTTTCAAGGGGAAACTCATCGTCGGATCTCGACGATTGATTCATTGATTGACGTCACGGGATCAAAACGCGCGCCGCCACTTCCTCGACGTCATACACCCGTCGTGCCACGCGCTACACACAATCTTCGATTCGCTGTGATTTTTTTGTCCCCCAGCTGAAGCATATATGAGGGTTGCTTTTCAGAAAACAACGGGTGATTTATATCTCTCCTCTTTCCGGGTGCAGTGCAGAGGTATATGTGGTAGGAGGAGGAGGTAAAAAGTTGTGCGCGGGTGCGGGCGAACAGACGATTCATAATGCGCATCGGCGATCGGAAGGAGGAAGAAAGAACGACGCTAGGAGGGAAACAGTTTAGGCGTTCGCCAGTCATGTTGGTTTCATCAATTTCAATGGACGAGGAAATCATTTCGCGTCTCATGAGAGTCGTCCTCGACTCGTGTAAATAAAATGATTACAAGGTGAGGGTTTGAAAAATTTCATATTCAGGTGTTGAGAAGGAGCGCAAAAACTGCGAATCGTTGATACGTCGAACGTCATTCCTACTTTTTTTGAGAACCGGACTCGTGATTGTGATGTTCGTTATTTGTAAGTAGCATATTTTGCATAACAATATATTAAATATGATATAAGACAAAAGTATTATTAATGCACGACTGTTTCTGACGAGCTCATTCTTGTAATGGCCTAAGTTTCGTTTAGTATTATCAATTCAATAAGTTTTCTAAGTACTTTGAAAAGTTGTAATTGTTAACACTTTAAGATGGCACTTCGCATTGAATAATTAATGCTCATACAATTTAATACGCACATAATCACGACGAGATTATAAATTTCTACACGAATTTCATACAAAATTTTAATGTGTTGGTTGATTTTAATTAAAAATTTTTTTTACACTCTTTTAAAACCCGAAATAGTTTCCTTCACTTTAAAACAATGAATATTTCATTAAACCCCGGTATAACTATCGCGCCGGCCCACGCTAACTTGATAAACATTCAAATTGACCATCATACGGAACTATGCAAAAGCGCTGTCACAGAAGATAGGAAACCCAATATCCAACACTTCCGACGTCGTCAAATTATACCAGATAAAGCATAAGTTTTATAAAAATGTCACTCCTTCTCCCGCCGACGGCGCTCATAATGCGCCTCTCGGCCAATATCCATATTTATCGAAAAATTTCGTCTTCGCGCCAGTGTGTCCCTTATGTAGGGCAGCTAGGGCAAACGCTCAGCCGTTCGCCCGTTGACAAGTCAATCGAAGGCCATTATTTTTTCGATAGCATCTCGCCGTCCCCTTTTTCTTCGGGCGTTTCGAATGAGCATACATACTCGATAATCGAGCATAATCTCTATAAGCCATTTTTATTTATTTAAATTTCCCGCCTGACGTGTCGCTTGAATTTATCGCGCGTCGTATTATAGATACGCGCGCAGCTGCGAGATATTGCGGGGAATGATAATACGCGAGTGTTTAAAAAAAAAATACGCGCAATATCCGTTGCGGTATGTGTATGTAGTACGCGAGGACTGCATAAACGTATACAGAGAGGGGTATTATATTTTTGAATTGTACGAGTCTCTCGTATTTTTCATAGTCCCGCGCTGTAACGGCTGCGCGCGAGCGAGTTTGATAACTAAATAAAAACATCAGCCTCGCAAACGTACGTTTCATCAATTTAATTATCTCGCGATATATATATGCGCGCGCGAGTCAGATCTCATCTCTTTTACACCAACTTAACCATGCAAATTAGATCTGGGAATGATTAGAATTTTATTTGACAAGATATTTAATTATACTGAAATTATAGAGAAGCAGTGTTGTTCCTAAAAATCTTGAAACTTCATATTTGTTGAATAATGATCCACCGTCGTCTTTTGATAGTCACGGAAAACAGGTTCTTACTTAAACTCTATGTTCGAATAGAATGATCTATATTAACGGTAAATCCTTCAAGGGTTTTCTATGTCTCCGAAATTGAATAATATAAGTGACAAATAGCTCTGAATCGTGGTGGCGGTGACGCGACAATATCAAAACAGTCGCCGCGTCGCTGTAAAACAATGAAAGCGTATAACTTTCAATAACTTTCCAAAGTTCATTAAATGAGCAAAACATCACAATGAAGCCATGATGTAATACTCATTAGATTCAAGCGAGTTTCTAACTCAAAATTCACGCTTCAAGAATCCAACCCAAAAGCCAAACATTTCCAACACCCATATAGCACATTAAAATTTAAATTCATACAAAAACAGAAGATATAATCATCCAAGCGACATTTCAAAATAAAATCCAAGTCCTCGGAACTCTCTTGTTTTTCCCATTCCGCGAGACCTTCTAGCTCACACACATATACCCCACACTTTATACGTCTCGCGCATTCGCGATTATCATCTCTCCCGTCGCATCCACACTGTCTCGCGACCAGAACCCATCAAACCAAGATCCCCGTTAGTCGCGGCTAATTTTTCAAGCGTCGTAATACCGCGTCTTAATACCACCCGTATCCCACATCCCACCCCCACGCGCTCGCGTAAACTCCGCAGAAGAAAGAACGCGCGCGAGGCTGTTGAGCGCGTTTATAACTCGGGGACATTTGTCGTGCGCGCGCGCGGGTTGTATAGGTGTATTATTAAAATGGACCATAGCAAGCAAGCAAGCGCACGTACTAACGCTCCGTCGATTTGCATGGCGTCGCCGCGTCGAGATGGAGAGGAAGAAAAAAAAAGCTCGACGACTGCTGCCGCGACGCGGGGGTGGAAAGTAGGACGACGTAAGCAAGAGAGAAAGAGAAAAGAAAAGGGGGATGTTGGGGAAGGGTCGGGATGATAATTGGCTCGGATCAGGAAAAGGGTTTTCGTAGAGAGCAAGGCTCAGTTTTTTTCTTCTAGGTATAGTGACTGGGAGGAAGTTTCGTGTGCGGTATATGCATCCTTGTGCGATGCGACCGGTAGGGAGACTGTGTTTTCGCGTTTTCGGCTGGATTACGTTTTACGAAGAGTGGTTTGGGTTTGGGGGGTTGTTTGTTTGCTGTTGCGCGTAATTGTTTTGTTTCGAGTGAGATTTAATGTTTATGTTATCATCTATTACTGACGGTTTGAAGCTATTATGTCTTTGTGAATGCTATAACAGATGTTAACTCGTTTGGTCATACCAATTGAAGAATCTGCAAAAAAAGAAATGGCTTTAGCCAGATTAGAAAATTCTAAAGGTTAACAAATATTTTGCAAAAATCGCTGTGCAAATGTCTAATGTATCTTTAAATAATTTTTTTGTTTGAGTTTTTATTAAACAGAAGAGATCTCAGTTGAAACAGCTAAATTTATTACATATAGGTACTGACATTCAATGTGTTTATTAAATATTATTGATATCATTTTCATTCAGAAATGTTTATTCATTGATAACGAAAGCATATTTCTCCTTACATTAATTAAATAATCGTATAATCAATATTCTTTACAGATTCTAATCAGTTCTTGAGCTAAGAATACGGATCTCCTCTCAATTGCATTGTCTCTCAAGGGATAGATAAACGTATTTCGCAGCGTGAATAACGCGTAGAAGGCATTATTATGCTAATTTGTGCTTTAAGTTACGGTTCATTTTCCTATGTACATATGTACAGTAGAAATAGACTTTTACTCAGGTATTAAACCCAATTTAGACAAAATGATGTCAGTTATATCTCAAAAGATTTGATTAGACATTATAGTTGATGAATAATAAGAAACTCAATATTTTTCTTAAAAAATATAACAATTTTTTATATAGTTACAACGAAGCATTATTTTAAAGTGTATAATAATATTTCAAAGTTATGATTCATGCATATCTCATATACGAAGAATAATAAAATCATATGATTTATTATTAATATTTTTTATATGAAGAATGTATTTTAAATAAACGTTAGAGTATTGAAAAAATTATGATATTGTTGTGTGAAATTTTTGTAGGCGGAGAAAGTACATACTAGAGTGTCAATAAAAGGTAATGTATTGAAAATATTTCTGATACTTTAACGCACCCCACATTCGGCGTTTGATTTGAGTTTACGTTCACTTTAAATTTTACGTAGTGAAAATACATTTGAATTAACTGCCAATAAAAGAAGTAAATTTTCATTTCTTTAACCCAATGAAAATGGCCGTGTAATCTAAAAAACATTATTTTTTATACAAAACGGACGATAAATCTACCATCAATAAAAACATTTATGATCTCTTTTTTCAAATTTTGCTTTAGCATGACTATAATGTCAATAAGCAACTTAACAGATTTTGATCTACACGAACGACACGAGAGAAATCGATAAATATTTATTATCTTTCACGACGTTGTGTAAAAAGCATTTGTTTGTTAATAACAATTTTTATTCGACATAAATGAATATTTAGTATAATCAACGGCATAAATTCTCATCAACCATTCATCCGAAATCCGAAAAACCTCATATCTTTATAATTAATGTTTACCAAACAAATCTGCCTCTCTATATCCCGTCTAGAAGCACCGTAATACGTTATTTTTTCCGAATAAATCAGCTACATTTAAATGAGATAAGACCAATCTCCCTTCCTCCCCACGATTCGAAATTGAAACGTGCATTCAAACGCATCCGACCACATCCAAGTCCCCTAAACCTCCTCCACACACTCACACTCTACTATATCTCCGCGCGCAATAAAATCACACCGCGCGACGCAGTCGAATAAATAAGACGCGTCGAATTGATAGGTTCGACTTCAAATCCCTATCTATACATACCCGTACACGCGTCGTAAAAAGCGCGCCGCCGCGTATAGATTACGCAAGCGCGTCCGGAAAATGGAATACATCGCGCGCCGCAATATGTGCACTCGGCTGTCTTGTTAGCGCGCCTGGCTGTAAATTCGTTTAGCCCCCGCGTGCAAGTGTCTATCCATTCCCTTCTGTAATGCCCTCTCACTCTCACTCTCTCCCTCTCTCGATCGTTCTATATATCGATTATTAATTTTCGTGCGGAGAGCGAACGCGTCAAAGGTGCCACATATGCGCGCGTGTGATATTTAACCCTTCGCGCCCTGTCGGGATTCTCTTCGGTAGACACGGTTATAGGCATTTCTCTTTCCCGACTTTTTTTTTTGTTACACGGTATGGTGGTAGTGGAGATCTAATTTATGGGGGTTGCAAGGGTTGGGATTTACGCGGGGTTTGTATTTGGGTCAAGGTGTATTTAGTCGGAGTCTAAATATTTTATTGATTTGATTTGGTTGGGTGTGTATAAGGGTACGAGATTGGATGATGTTAAAGACGCGGAAAAATATTTTATTTGTTAAAAGAAGAAACAAGATATTTTATAACGTACTGCACTATTAACGAATTATTTTCGCGTAACATGAAATTGACGAAAAAGTTGTGAAAAATAATAAGTATAGAATGTAAAGCTACAATAAGTCAATCAATTCATAATGATGTGATGCTTTAATTATTGAAGTATAATTTTAGTGAAATTTAAAAAAAAAAATAAAAATATGTTTTGGAAATTCGAATAGTTTGTGTTTAATACGTGGCAATTTTTATTGGTTGTTCACGAATTGCTAATAAAAGTGAATGTCTAAAAGGGTGTCAAGCTTCGTGTTATCCGTTAATCGACAAATTATACTAAGTATTATTATCCTGTACTTTAATTAGCTTATCCACTCATTAATATCGTTTCTTATTTATAACACCAGCAATTTTCAATGAATATATTTGCTCTGCACTGAATCAATATTCTTTAATTATTTTCAGTTTGTACATTGTTATTTAAAAATAAAAGTGATTGATATCGGTGAAAATAACATAAAAATTAAAGAAATAGGGTCCTTGATCATTAACAATATAATCACATTAAGACCTATATTGTCTGCTATATACATGTCCAAGACATTAGCAAATTGAAATCACCCTTATAAAATATTAACGTAGTAGCTCTAAAAAGGTTAAATCTGACGATAAAAGATTCTTAAATATTACGCTTAATCCTCAAGTTTTTTTTTTCAATCTGAGATTTCTGTATTATGTGTTCATTCATTATTTAGAACAAAATTTTGAAATCTTATTTTAATGGTAAGGTCCGTTGACTACAAGACAATCTAGTTATAGACTTAATAAATAATACACATTTTTGTCGTTGCTCATAAGTAGCAAGATTTTTTACAAAAATTTTAAAAATTTAACATCAAATTCCGAGAAATCTTGATTACCCCTATAGAAACTCTTAAATTCCGTTGCCATTCCAAGTTTCATAATAGATATTTCGTGAAAAAAAAAAATTTTCCATGTTCCACTTTTTACGGTAATTCAGCAATTCTTCTCTCTTAATAATACACAAATTTGTGCACTCCTTGCTTTTCCTCTGACACAATATTACCCATTACCACGACAATTGAAAGCAAAATCTATTAACAAGTCTCCCCCCTTTCTCTCCAATTCCGTATACCGTGCACCTGTCCAAATCTAAAATTCAGATTCATATTTCAGAAACGAAACTTTACGAAACGCGAATCCCAATTTCTTATACATGAAAATCTTTCGAGATTCCCCGCCGTCGCCGTGCAGCCCGCCGCGAATTACACTACGCGCATTTTGCTTCTGAAAGGCCTTTGATATATTCTCCCATTAAACACGACATATGCGCGCGTAGCGCCGGAAAATTCCTCTCTCTCTCTCTCTCTCTCTCTCTCTGTCTCTCTCTCTCTCGCGCGCGCGCGCGCGCGCGTGCGCACGCCTCAAAGGATTTCTTTTTTCTCCATTTTCGTCAAGTTCATCGGATAATTGCGTTGTGCTCCCGCCAGCGCACCGAATCGATACATAAATTTTGTAGCGCAGCTAAACAAAAATGTATGGACTGTGTGTGTCCATATTAATTAGTAACGCGCGGTTCATACGTGCGATCGTTAAGTTTTTTTCGGCGCGGATTCCGCCGGGCATCATCGATTTTCGGTCGTAAATAGCAAACGTCGCGCCTCGGCCGGCCGGCCGCAGGATGGAAAAATTAATGGTTATAGTGGAGAGGCGAGAGAGGGAACCCCGCGTACGTGAGAGAGGGAAAAAAAGAAATGAAGATGTATATTTTATGGACTATTTGCCAAGTCATAAATATGAAAATCAATCGGGCCGTGCGAGCTGTCTGGGGTACCTCAATTGTTGTTCCTGCAAACAGTCGAAAATCCCCGCGCATATACATATAAATCGAGCCCGTACCAGTTCTCTGCGCGGTGTTTTTGCCTGTATAAGAAAGATACACGCGATATTCAACTGTGCTAGTAAACAAAATTGGTATTGAGAATTATTGTAAGCATGGGAAAATCGAAGGTGTTCCATATATATATAGGGACGCAACTAATGTTATTTTGAAGCTCAACTGTTTGCTTTGGTTAAAATATGCACGATTATTATAGGATATATAATATTATTTAAGATTTTATGTAAAACCAAAATTATGATTTCGTAATTAAATCGTTGTACCGTAATATAACACGTATCAAAACTTCTTATGAAGTTTCTTTTAAAAATTTATCAATAATTTTATTTGCTTAGTTTTTAGATTAAAGCCAAATTAAGTCATTACAAATATTTATTATAGAATCTCCTAAATATTTGCTTCTTACATTTCATTGACTTTATTAGATGTATAAGAATTTTTTATTACTATCATTAATTTCATGAATAATTAAACAAATGTATCAAAGGAAAATAAGCAATCAAAGGAAATTATAAATTTCGAACTTGTTTCCAAAAAGGAATAAATGTATGATATTTGTTATTCAATCTGTAAACATTGCACGGCTATATATCTAAAAACTCGAGTATAACCATGAAAAATTGTTATTGTTATAGAAATATGATATTTATTATAGCTGTACAAAAGTAGAAAATATTGTGTTTCGTTATTATATAAACGAAAAACATGGGAATCGGCTTTATAAAAGAGTGGACAAATATATCTACATATTGTCAGTAAAATAAAGTTCTTAAAGGCAAAAACCTATAGGACGTTCATAAATAAATTGTAAGTGTACAAAAAAATTCACTCCCGGACATGAAAATAAAAAACAATTTTATTTTTTCTAAAATATAGTTTAATGAACATCGATTCACCTTTAAAATCTCATAATCAGGTTACCAATATCGTCATAATTTCGTGCTATCTACACCTCACTAATGATACCCATACACACACACACACACACACACATCCAATCCAAATTAAATCACCCTCTAACGAATCACATATGCACACACGGATACACTCGCGCTTAAAATGACCGATCAGCGCCAAACTCTCCCTCTCAAACTACTCTCCCATCCCCACACGCATTCACACGCGCATCTCTCGTCGACATATATGCAAGCTCGGCCATGCGTTCAAACTGGATCAAAGTGTGTTACGCGCGGGCACGCAGTCGAAAACCTTTTCGCAAAAGCCCCATTCCGAGCGCTTTGACATATCTGCAGACATATACACACAGACAGACCCGCATGTGCGTGTATATATATATATATATACTATATAGATGAAATCCACACACGGCCGAGTTAATCACGCGTTAGAAACTATCAACTCGCGAGTGTGTGCGCGCGCGTGCGCGCGTTCCAAATCCACAAGTGCCTGTCTCTCTCCCGCGGGAAAATCAAGTGGCGCTAGCACACGCGATGCTATCGGAGGCAGGGGGACGAACTTCCGCCCGCGCGGCAGAGAGTTTGCCGCGTCGCGAGGGGAATCGCGATGGCCATTTCGAAACTTGATTTCCCGCGTCGCGAGTTGGTAGTACTACGCTATTGCCTTGGTTTTGGCACAAGTATATAGTCGCAGGTGTATACGCGTGTGAGAGCGCATCTTAATAAGCCGGCGGGGGCGGGTTTAGAGAGAGTAACTGATTTATGTGTGAGTGTAGTGGATCGTGATGGTTATTTAATTGGATCTAGCAATGGGGGAGTATGGAGCAGCGTGTTTATACCTGTAGGTTACTATGAAAGCTCAGGTGGAGTCCCATGTGAGATCTTCACTGTCATCTGTATTGTGAAATGTATAATATTTTGTAAGGTATGACGGGCACTTTGATGGGGTGGCGGAACTGCACCTGATCGGCCGGTCACGGAAGTTAAGCATAGCGCTGAATTAGTACTTGGATGGGTAACCGCCGGAAACTTATGCAACTTTGGATTTAGGTTATTTTTCGCCATTAACAAAGTGTTGGGTGGTGATTTGAATATGTTTTCGGTGTTTAAGCCTATTTTCGGGATGTGATATAAATATCTAAAACATAATATATTATGAGCACCAGGTGATGATGAAGCGAATCTGCGAATGCAGCAAAATCACACAGTTTTTCGTCGTATCCGAGACACAACGGATCTGACTAAATGGGGTCTGCGCTACAGTTTCGCATCGTCAAAAATAAAACGTATATGGATTTCGAAAGCGAGTATGGAGAAAAAGATGTATAGAAAAAGGTGTATCACTTGCTTGGCAAAATGGGCTGCAGGTGGATCGCTAAAACCCAATTATATACATATTTTGTAAGGTAGTTTCCAAATTTGAAAAAGTTATTTTCAATTATTTTAAGACTTTGAATATTTACAGAAATATCTTGAGTGAGATTTTGATATTTAAAAGTAAGATGTTAACAATCGTGTTATAGAACAATATATGTAAAAATAAAAATTGAGAATGATTCTTTTCTTCGATTACTTTTTTCGTTTACTTTAATAATGCTCCTCGTATTATTACAATGAAATGGAAGATTAAATTCAAATGTGCAAAAATAGAGATGTAATTACATCATTGCAGTGCTGCCCCAAATATTTTTAAGAACTGTAAAATTTCTGGATCAAGTTAAAACTGTACTTTTCAAAAGATGGAATCAAAATTAAAATACGAATGGTGCCACTTAATCTGGTCACATATACGTAGCTTGCTGTAACGGTTTCCAAATAAAACTTAATTAAATTATGAACTCAAAGTGGTCTAGTTAAAATTCAGTATAATATTTTAAAAAACGATTCTAAATTCACATAAAGAAACTTTTCAGCTCTTCAAAAAGAGCTTATCAATCTAGCTATAACATGAACGAGCTATCAATATCCAACTGGGCTCGTCTTGCTCAGTTCAGTAAACTCTATTTAATGTAGATCGTGTCCGATACCAGTAATAACAGGAAATATAATTAGCACAGTTACGTCGAACCAAACCTACATCTGTTCCATTAAACGTATACACATACGTCGCTGTAATTTGATTAACATTTCTGCATTCAACCGCGCTGACACAAAAAGAAATAAAATCCACTTTCATAAAATGTCATAAAATATTTTCTCGTTATATTACATCACGCGAAAAATTCAATAACAAAAGAAAAGTATATAAAAACATTGAAAATTCGTCGCAATTCTCTGGCAGTACTTGAATTAAACCTCTATTTTTGGCTGCCATTCGTTCCGAGCACTCTGCCATCCACCCTCATAATAATACAAACCTTTGCAAACCCTTCACCCGAATATTTCTATAGAAATATTTGTTTATAAACACCACTTCTCTCCGTCTCACCCCGCAGCCGAGAAAACAGACTGCCGCGTCGCGCCTCGGGGCACGTTTTTGATTTTTCACAGATTTGCCACACGCCGCGAAGAAAGAGAGAAAACCGTGTGTCTTTTTTTAATGGGGAAAGGGCGAACGCGCGGTGAACCTGCATCAGGCATGAAATGACGTCGGAAGAGAGATGGAGAAAGTGTGTGTGTGTGTGTGTGTGTGTGTGTGTGTGTGTGTGTGTGTTCACTGCAAAAGTCAGCGCGGAAAAGTGGATATACATATAGGTATAATATGCAGTTGGGGAAAGAAAAAGAGGAAGATTATTCGAAGGGCCTGGTGTGTGCGGATGATGCTTTGTAGCGTTCGAAGGTATATGCGTGGGCGGATGACGCGGTAGGATGATGCTACCATCGCGCGTTACGGATGAAAAGGTGTGTGCGTCGAGGGTGTCGATGTGTGTAATGATTGTTGAGGGGCAGCTTTATTGATGGCTTTTTGAGTTCTTATTGTCGGGTTACTTTGACGTTTAAATATGGGATAAATGAATGTTGGTTGTTTGATTTATGAAGTGATCAATGGTACAGAAGAAAAAGTATATTTTTTTTGTATAAGTTAAGGCAATTTTATCTTGTATGCTGTTAAAGGCTACTATATTACTGTGATTCAAATAACTCATTGTCTTAAGTTTAGTGACTTGACTTTTTTCTGCTTATTCTTTCTTAGTAAGTCAGCATCTCAACAGGTCACACATTGCGTAATAATTCCAGGTATACTTTATTAAGTTCTCGGTTTTATCGAACATACCAGAGTATTATGCAAGTTTTCTTAAGACGCTGCGATTGCATAACGTAAATTAGCAAGAACACAAACTATCAGATGTTATATATAGCTTTGTGTTATACATTTTTAACTTTTCTCCTAATCAAAAGTATGGCTCGTTCACATTTCAAGTTATCGCTATAAGATAACAAGTGCATTCGCGTACGTGATACATTTAAAGAACAAACACAATAATATCAGATTCGAAAAACCGCCAACTCCTACGCAACGGCCTTCGCGAAAAAGACAGACCGCGAGCTCTTTCTCATTCCACACACAGGCGGCATTCCCATTACCCTTACACATACACACAGACAGCCCGTATAGTCACGTGTTCTTTTTTTCGCAACTCTCCAGTTTCAGTCGCGGCCGGAAATCAAACACACGCAGCAGCTTGCAAAGAAAAAAGAAAAAGAGGAAAGCAACGCAGACTCGATATACCGCGAGTACTGCAGCGAGCGAGAGACTAAAAAAGAAACGGAAAAATCGCGGAAAGAGAATCGAATGATTGGGCGCGCGGAAAGTGAGTAATGTGTGCTTTTAAAAGACACCCGCGCCGCGCGCCTTGTGAAATTGATCCGCTATGTGCGCGGGCGTGTGTATATATATATATATATATATATATATACGCAGCACCGAATCATCCCTTCTCGACGACGACGAGTGTGGCGAGGAGAGAGGCGCGGCTGAGTGTATCGTGCGTTTTGCGCAGACTTCTCTCGGTATATATAAGTATATGCGCGTCACAAGCGGCGCTAATCACCGGAAGCGCGCGGCGCCGAGGATTTGCACTGCGGTGGGTGAGAGAAAGAGACAATGTTACAATCATCCGTGCGACGAGGGCTGATTGATTGTTTACCGGTGCGGATCGTTTTTGCAAAGGGTATATACTTAATGGTTTTCGCGGTATGAGAGTAGTGTAGTTGTTTTGCGGGGGAGAGGAGTGTATATGTGTGTGTGTGTGTAAGAGCACGGAGCGGTCGACATATAGACGATATTGAAGAAGTCGGTGTAGTTTTTCAACGAGTTGACAAAACAAAACGAGCCACGGTTTTGTTGCGAACTATTGGTATTATTAGAGAAACTGGATGATGTTTGAGAAAAGTATCCTTTTTTCTATTCTTTAAAGTATCAAGATTATCTATTTTTAGCGCTAAAGTTAAACGTATATACGTGTAACATTCAAAGTACTTTTTTAGTTAATAATTCTTTGTTAATAACTATATATATAACGATAGAATTTTGAACCCTTTATTATTTTCTCTTAAGAAATAATGAACGTTATGAATGTATTAAAACAAAGTGCGAAAAATAAGCTCATTATCTTTCGGTATATACACAAAATATTAAAAATAATTATCTTCAAAACATTTTCTCCGATAATAACATCCAAATGGAATTCTCGACTGCCTTTCATATGAAATTTATAGTAATTATATACGTAAGGAAATTCTGTTATGTTCCGTAAATGCGCACTTGAACAAGGCTTTCACGTGATTAATAAATATTCTCATTACATATTCTCTCCGACATATTTACGCCTTCCTATAACTTTTCCCTTGCATAAGGCAAGACAATCTTAAACTATTACACAATACTTATATACAACAAACAAAATTCCAATTTCCTTCATCTAACTATTAAAACAAAAAAATCCAACCAACTTCATAGTCTCCATTGTCATCGGCTTCCATCACCACTCCACTCAGAAATCCCGCGATAACTCGCGAAAATACTTGCACAACCGCACTGCTGCGCAAACCCACCCCCGCGCGTGTATGGATTTTTAATCAGCCCATGCTGCACACAGCCGTCGCTACACCGCGCCCATAAGTGAACTCTCTCTCTCTCTCTCTCTCTCTCTCTCTCTCTCTCTCTCTCTCTCTCTCTCTCTCTCTCTCTCGTCGCTCTCCATAAAGGTGTCGAAGCTCTTACGCACGTCTCTCGATGGAAATTAGAATTAAATGAACGTGCAGAGCACTTGTACACGCGCCTCTCTCTCTCCCGCGCGCGCGAAATCTCGCACCGTGTGCGCACGATAATCGAGTGAATCGCCTTTTTTGCAGCTGCAGTTGCCTGTGCGCGAGCGTACGTAGGTGTGTGCGTTGTGTTCTTTTATTACTTTTTTTCTGTGCGGAGGAAAGCTCGACTTTTTTTGTACGACGGTGATTTGCTTTTAGCGCCGTGTGCGGCGATTTGCGCGCGAATGACGCGTGACTGGAATGTGCTATTGCGAAGGAGTGCAGAAATCGGTTGATAACGTTGACGTTTAGTTTCGCGTGTTTATTTATGTATAGCGTGTTGTTTGGATTTTTGAAAGAGCTTTTTTTTTATTTTTAGTAAAGGAGGTATATTTTCTTTTCAGGAAGATTATTTCTTTTTCAGAAGCATTCTCTCGAATTTGCATATTCTGATGTTACGTTCGATTTTTATTATGTTGTTTTGTGCTAACTTTGGCCGTAGTTTCTCGGAATTCGTTGTACGATATTTAATGCCTTATTTGAATTTGTATTGTTAAATTTAAAGCAATAACGCAAGCAAGAGTAATGCTATTGTTTGAAATCTTGTTTATCAATTAAAAAAAAAATTTATTTTAATAGGATAAAAGTTGAAGCAATTAAATGCGGAAACGAACTTGTATGGAAAACTGAACATTTTGAAAATAAGATATATTATACATAGTTTTATCATTTTTGTAACCTACTTTCAAGCGCTACAATAAAATATTATATCTCGCAAACTTGCTTACAGTAACAGACTTTATATTATTTCCGTTATTACAGGTAGAGTGACTCCATCGGTGGTGAAACAGACACCAGTAAATGAACATTTTTTAATAAAAATCGTTGATAAAATATTTTTTAAATGTTTTTGGCCTCACGAAGCCGCACCTTCCCCAAATTTCAAATTTTGAAAAAAGTAATTTTTTGACGATTTAATATCATAGAAGCATTATATTTAAGCGATTAAAAATATCACCTGACCCGTTCATTCACTGAACTTAAACGTTCATTTACTAGGGAAGTCACCCTACTGATGTTGTTGATATTTGCGTATAAATATAATTTTTTGTACTTTATACAACTATCAAAGATACATTATCTATTTTTTCAAGTGTATTTTGATCATTAGTATACTTATCAACACTTTATCTTTAACTAACATGATTAAGAATTATCAACGATTAACTCTAATGTGACGAACAATTTTGCAATTTTCCACTTACATCAGCTTTCGAAACTATACCCTCACACGCATTTTTTCCGAGCAGCTGGCAGATGGCGACCTCGTTCAGAGACCGAACGGGGCTTCCGGACTCTCTCTTCGTTCTCCCCCTCCCACACGCGAGCGGGGAGCGGCGCGTTCCACCGTCCACGTGGTGACTGTGCAGCAGCTGCGTTATACCTTATCCTTATCCTCATACCTGTCTGTTCTCTTTCTCGCCCCAAGAAAAGAAGGTTGTCAAGCGACGACGCGTCGTGTGTGCGCCAGCAACGCGTGTACTGTGTACATATATACATCTGGTAGCATTTAAATATAAGTCGGCACGATGGTGCTCGACCTGGAGCTCTTCCGCGAGGATAAGGGTTTCAACCCGGAGAAAGTGCGCGATAACCAGAAGAGGCGGTTCAAGGACGTCGCCCTCGTCGACACAGTCATCGACAAGGACAAGACCTGGCGGCAGCTACGGCATCGTGCTGACAATTTGAATAAACTGAAGAATCTATGCAGCAAGATGATCGGCGAGAAGATGAAGAAGAAGGAGTCCGTGGGCGATGATGACACGGTGCCCCAGGCAGTAGCTGACGATCTGGATAACCAGGTGAACTCGGATAACCTCAAAGCGCTCACAGTCACGCAGATCAAGAGGATCCGCACGCTCATCGATGAGGCCATAGCTGCCAATGATCAGGAGCTGATCAAGACTGAGAGCGACAGGAATTATGCTCTGAGGGAGATTGGAAATCATCTGCACGACTCTGTGCCGGTGAGCAACGATGAGGAGGAGAACAAGGTTCGTTGGCTGAGTGATTATTTAGGTTGCTTTAAATGGAGTTGTTTTTTTTTAAATATATTATTTAGCTTTTCATTTGTTATATAGAATTATTGTAAGACTATGATTTTTTATAGGATATGATATTACTCTTCTGATGAAACTTTCAGTAATAGGATAAACATATTTCATCATTTACAGTAGATCAATCATTATCTGTAATATTGCTTTTTTGCTCAATTAAAATAGTAATAAAAATTTCTATAAAACTTTTTTTAAAATTCTTGTAAAACTATTATTTAAAAGAACTATAAAACAAATTTAATTAGTAATTACTATAACAACAAATTTGGAAATATTTAAACTAATATTCACTAATGATCCAGGTGGAAAGGACGTTTGGTGACTGCACCCAGAAAAAGAAGTATTCACATGTAGACCTCATACATATGATAGATGGTATGGATGGAGAGCGTGGTACAGCAGTATCTGGTGGCAGAGGATACTTTTTGACTGGTCCAGCTGTGTTCTTGGAACATGCCTTAATACAATTTGCTCTTAGGAAGTTGTTCGACAAGGGCTATAAACCCCTTTACACTCCATTCTTCATGAGAAAAGATGCAATGCAGGAAGTTGCACAGTTGGCTCAATTTGATGAAGAGTTGTACAAAGTAAATATTTGACTATCTATACAAACATATTTGGAGTAATAACTTTGTAAAGGAAAATATTCATTTGTTTTACTTTAGGTAGTAGGAAAAGGTAGTGAAAAGGGGGATGAAAAGGAATTGGAAGAGAAATATTTGATAGCCACCTCAGAACAGCCAATAGCAGCATTCCATAGAGGAGAATGGATTCCTGAGACTTCTTTACCTATTAGATATGCTGGTCTTTCGACCTGCTTCAGACAGGAAGTTGGTTCTCATGGAAGGGATACTAGAGGAATATTTAGAGTTCACCAATTTGAGAAGGTAAGATAAGTAAGATTTTGAATAAAACTGCATTTAATATTGTTTCAAATACTTAATGCCATTTTTACTTCAGGTCGAACAATTTTGTTTAACTTCCCCCCATGATAATAAATCATGGGAAATGATGGAAGAGATGATTAGGAATGCAGAAGAATTTTATCAGGAATTAAACATACCATATAGAATTGTCAATATTGTATCTGGTGCTCTGAATCATGCTGCTTCTAAGAAACTTGATCTTGAAGCATGGTTCCCAGGTTCTGGAGCATTCAGAGAACTTGTATCATGCAGCAATTGCTTAGATTATCAAGCTAGACGACTACTAGTGAGGTAAATTTGATTTTCTCTTTAAATTTACTTCTGTTAAAATTATCATGAACTTATTTAATATTGTTTCTTAAATAGATATGGTCAAACAAAGAAGATGAATGCTGCAACTGATTATGTACATATGTTAAATGCTACAATGTGTGCAGTGACTAGAGTGATATGTGCTGTATTAGAAATTAATCAAACAGAAACTGGAATTACAGTACCAAAAGCTATAGCACAATTTATGCCTACACAGTACCAAGAGGAGATTCCTTTTGTCAAACCTGCACCAATTGATGAAGCAGAGACAAAGAAACAGAAAAAGCAAAAAGAAAAAAATGAATAAATAGGTTTATTTATTCTGATAATTATTTATTAAAATGCATTTTCAATTTTCTAAGCTGTGAATCATCTTATTAATTTATATTTGCTTTTCTGATAAACTTTATATTTGATTAAAAGGGTTATACTTAATAATTTGTAACATGAACTTTTTTTGAATTTTGTATTCTAATTAAAATTAAAAAAATTAAAAATACTTTATTATAAATATATAGATTTTTATAAATAATCAAGTTCCTTCATCTTCAGCTTTCATTTGTTCTATTAATCTTTTACGCTCCTCTTCCCTTCTTAAGTTATTTAAAACTGCAGCTTCAAAGTCAACATCATTTTGAGGTTGTGTGTTCTGAAAGGTAAAAGCAGTTAAAATGAAATATAGTAATACATAATGTAGATAAATAATACATGATACGTGATGATACTAACAAATATGTCTGGTACCGAAGAGCAACTAAGACCTTGAGGTACTCGACGTCCTCTAGCATTTGATACATCTTCTGCTGAAGGAAATAGATTGCCTCCAGTGAACAATGTACTAAGACCTTGAGGCGCTTGATATCTTCCAGTATCTGATGCACCTCCTGCTGAAGGAAATAGACTTCCTCCAGTGAACAATGTACTATATTTACTTTGACAAGCTTGTGCAGATTTTGGGTCTACCCACATTCCTTGTAATTTAATACGATTGGTTATCAAACCACATTCATAGTTTACTGCTGATAGCTAAAGAGTGTTAAATTTTTTTAATAAATTACTTTGTTAAAGATTCATATTATATTTTATCAAGTACACTTACAGCTGCTTCATGATTCTCATATTCAACTAATGCTCTACCTTTTTTTGTAGCAGATACAACTAATACTGATATGTCACCATGCTGCAATATTCAAATTTACAATTTAATACTGAACAAACATTTTAAAGTTTAAAACACTGCTATCTGTGCCAGGTTTCAGTAAAACTATAAGCCAATAAGAAAGCATATTACAATTACGCACCATTTTTGCCTGCTTCCCACTTTTAGATGTATCTTAAGAAATTTCTTACAGAGATGCTAGATTTTGTTACAATTCGTCTTTAACCATTTGACGAATTTTGCATCTAGATTTTGACCTTCAAATGTATATCTGTATCAAAATAATTCTGAATCTGTAACCTGTCATAGATGTAGCAGTACTAATGTAAACATGTAAGCATCTTTTATTTACCTTTGATAAAAATCTGTGTAAATTTTCATAATTATAACCTCCATTAGTGTCATCATCTGCTGCTGCTTTCCATTTTATCTTAACTCTACATCCATTCATCCCATACATATTATTAGTTCTTGTACTTGACAAATCTTTTAAAATTTGTTGCCTCAAAAGTTCTTTTTCTTCCTCGACTAATCTAGAGCCCTCTTTCTTCAATCTATCTATTTCAGCTTTAAGTTTTTGTTCATCAGTCTTAGAAGAAGTATAACTTGCAGTTTGCGAACTTTTGAAAGCTTCCTCACGAGCCTCTAGATCATCTATGAATTTCCTTCTCTTCGCACTTGATGCTTTCTTCTCTACTTCTATTTGGATTTTTCTATTTACAACTTTGTCATAAGCAGCCTAAAAGTATGTTGAATGTTTATTATAACTTATTCAAATAAGTTGACTACTGTATGTTGTAACCATAAACTTACCCTAGCTGTAACATCTGTTAATATTTCTAACGCTTTTGTTAATTGTAAAAATAATTCAGCTGCTTTTGGATTGTCTGGATTTTTGTCAGGATGGCAAGCTAAGGCCTTTTTACGATAAGCTTTTTTTATCTGTAATAAACAATAATATTATAAGAATTTAAATAAATAAATAAAAAAATATTATAAGAATATCTTCATATATAGAAATTTTTATCAAACATAGCCTCATAAAAAAATACATTATCCATGCACTGCTCACCTCTGATACATCTGCCGTTATAGTTGCTCCAATAATTTCATATAAATCTAGTTTCATTATATCATCATCCATTTTTCTATTCTTTTCTGTTTACTTCGTTAAAATAAAAATATTAAATAATATTTCAACTATCTAGGGTAAGTCTATATTTATCTGTCCACATTTATTTTATTTTCAACATGTTTCACAAATAAACCATACTTTTAGCAACAATTAATTCTCGTTGAAATAGATTAAATACACTGTACAAGAAAATCATTAGTTATTAACAATTATTTTGATCATTTACCCGTTTACGAGATCATAATCATAACACGAGTTAGAGGTTAGAGACTATGCACATATTAGGGTGCTTCTTAATTCTTCTTCTCCGGTTTCGGATGGCGCTGCTTTGCTACTAGAAATCCTAGATTCTTCGCTTCGCTCCGTGCGGTTATACCTACCGGTATAAAAGCGGAAAACTAAACATTTTCCTTTTGTGCGTCATCTAATAAATATTGCTTGCTTCCGTCCTTTCCACATGGAGTGCGTCGTGCGCCGTGCGTCGCGTCGTGCGCCACGTTCCGATCGCTTGAATACAGCAACTGTATGCTGATTGGTTAATTCTCTTTTACCATCTAGTTTCGTCAAAGGAATTAACCAATCAGCATACAGTTGCTGTATTCAAGCGATCGGAACGCGGCGCACGACGCGACGCACGGCGCATGACCCACTCCATGGACCAGTGTTGCCAGATGATTCAAAATCAAGTCGCCCAATAGAGGGCAAGCTTGTCGCCACATATAGCCTGCCGAGAGCAATGAAGTCGCCCAAATCGGCGACTTTTCACTAACTAACTATATATTATGTTATATGTATATTATACATGTATATTTCATGGTATCTCTGAATGCTCCTGAGGGGAAAATTTATGTACTTATTACTTTCATTTTAAAATAATGCCAACTCATAAATCATGATATGGCTGAATAGTAATAATAAAGGAAAAAAAAATGTTGTTTTCTAGGCGCTATATGGCAAAAGTATAACAAAAGGTAAAGGAGTAGAGTAAACTGTACTCTACAGTTTTAAGAATAAGAAAATAATTATTTTTAGTATTTATTACTGTTTTAATTCTGACCAGTTTTCAATTCATCATTTTTAAAAGTCGTGTACATTAGGTGCCAACCAGCGCAAGCTTACAGGGGCCGTACATAGAGACTGGTGGCGCCATAGTTAAGTATACGGTGTATATCTATATCTATGATATATATAGATATATTTTACTTAACGTTTATTCTAAAAGTTCGTGATTTCGCCGTTGTATACTTAGTTACAGCCTCTCGAAAATACGAAAAAGATGCTCGGTTCCATTGACCGTTAGCGTTGTCAACTGTCAGTATCTGTTCCGTCAGTAACATCTTTCTCCAACACGTTAGATCCCTATCATGCCATCTTTGGTACTACATTTACTAACAGTATACTGACTGTAATTGACAACATAACCACGTCATCCATTGCTGCTCCGCGATTTTACACGAAGCGGTAAAAAGCTTTGTGTCTTTCAATTCCTCTCAATTCTAAACTGTAATTCTGCCCATTTTAGAAGAAATAAAATTATAAAATGGGAAAGTTTTCGAAATACAAAAAACATTATAACCAGGACTGGGAAAAAGAAAACGAGTTTAAAGGTATGTTTTTCATTTCGAACCTATAAAAATTCTTTACCTTATTAATTAAAAAATTCATTCACGTTCATTTGCAATCAATAAGTGTGTTATGTGTCAGTGTGTATTTCATTAGAGAATAATATGGCGCAAGGAAAGGGCGAGGCGTATTGTAAATGATGCTCAACAAGTCTTCGTGCTCATAAAGGCGACCTTTCTAAACACGGAAAAACATCAATACACAAAACTAACGCAAGATTATTTAATGCAAGAACAGTTAATAAAATATCAGAACAGGGTATGATTTATTGTTAAAAAAAACTATTTTAGATATTGAATAATAATTGCTTATTGCTCATTTATATTATAATTCTTTAATAATTTACAGGTTTCATAAATTTAGATCCTAAAAAAGAGTGCGATCTAAAACTAGCTGTTCATATTGTCTATCGTAGCGTTATAAAAACCGTAGATCATTTATGTGAGATAATGAAAGATCTTGGTAAAGGAAGTAGGCTAGAAAATGTGCGGTTGCATAGAACTAAATGTTCCATGCTAATTTTAAATGTAATCGCCCCTTCTTTTCTAAAAGAATTAGTACAGGATATAGGAGATACTCCATATTCAATCATAGTGGATGAATCAACTGACTGCTCATTTAAGTATATGGCTTACTGCGTCAAATACTTCAGCAACGAATTGCAAGATACTGTGGTTGACTTTTTAGAATTTTCTGAGGTGACAGAGGCGACTGCTGTTAAACTATATTCTGATTTTAAGCATTTTATTAGTTCAGTGGGATTAAAAATCGAAAATATGATAGGTTTGGGAACAGATGGAGCTAGCAATTTATGTGGAAAAAACCATAGCCTTTTTAAACTTCTAAAAGAAGAAGTTCCCCATTTACAACTGATAAAGTGTGTGTGCCATTCGTTGAATTTATGTGCCTGTAAAGCGAACGAAGAATTACCGTCTCATCTCGAATTTTTGTTAAGAGAGACTAGGAATTGGTTTAATCACAGCCCATTACGGACATATAACTACCAAGAGCTTTTTAAATCGATAAATCATGGAACACAACCTCCCAAATTAAGTCAGTTGTGTGCTACACGATGGTTAGCGTGGGCAGCACCTGTTTTAAGCACAATTAAACAATGGGTGGAACTTGGTGCTCACTTTAAAATGGTTGCACAAGCTGACAAAAGCGAAAAATGTTATACAGCTCGTATGCTATCTGACATGTATGCTGATGAGAGCAACTTGTTGTATTTTTTATTTTTAAACGACATTTTATCAGATCTTACAGATTTAAACAATTCTTTTCAAAAAACCAATGCTGATATTACAAAATTGTACAGTGAAATGCGTACAATTATTATGTCGCTTGTGAGAAGATTTATTAAGCCCGTTTATCTTAAAAATAACGGTAAAACTTCAAGTGATGCTTCAGATGGAATGCTTCATCAAAATGATATCGATATCGTCCGTAATGCTTTAGAAAAAGCTCGATTAGATTCTCCATTTAATAACTCATTACTTCCATTAGAAGCTATAGATTTTGGAAAAGCTTTCAAAGACTACGCCGTAAAAAAAAGTATTTCACTTGAAAATGTAAAATTGGTCCAAGAAAGATGCTTAATGTACATGATACGTTTGTGCAATGAATTGGTTAAGAGAATTCCCCGTAACCTTGAAATTATAACGAATTTGAGGTATTTTTCACCCCACTTAATTTTTGGAAATACCTTATCCAGTACCAAATTTGATTATTTACCCTGGGATTTGGCACGTAAGTAATTTTAATATCTGCTTAAACTACAACTTTTATTATGTACAAAATTTTACTTTCATAATATTATTTACAGCTGCAGATTGCGATAAAGTACGTGTACAAAGTCAGTAGAGAAGGCTTTGTACTCTCCGCCTACAAGATGTGTCTCCAGAATTGTATTTGGAACATTCGAAGAATCCAGAGAAGACAATTGATATAGTCAAATTTTGGGTTGCAGTGAAGAATTTACGTAATTCCGTAGGAGACAGTACTTATGAAGAATTGGCGAATTTTGCTCTTAGAGCGCTTTCATTGCCAATCAGCAATGCTGTTGTTGAGCGCGTATTTAGTATTATGGTAAATGTAAAAACAAAATGGCGAAATAGAATGTCTTTTTATATGTTAGTTGCCATAATGCGACTCCGCATTCATTTAAGGGTTTTTAATAAGTGTTGTACGAAATTTACCATCAAAATACGAATTAAACCATCAAAAACAATGTTAGAATTGTTTAACAGCAGCATGTATAAAACTGTGTCTTCAGCGGTAGTTAATACCGAGCTAGAATCAGCTTTTATGGAAGCTCTTATATTGACTGAAAATAATGAGGAGAACGTTACAGAAGACTATTAATTGTTAAACATTGATGAATATATATGTAATAGATATTTATATACTTTATCAGACATATCTCATAATTGCAATGTAAAAGACTAATTAGAATGAAGAAGATTTATTAAAATTTAAAATAAACGTTACTTTAATGAACTAAAATTTATTCTCTTAATTGTAGCTTTCATAAAAAAATTGCCTACTTAGCGATTAATTTCATAGATTATAGCACAACATTTTTTCGCCACTCACTTCTTCAAATCGCTCAATCGGCGACTGGTCGCCTGGCGCCAAAATTTAGTCGCCACTTAGGTTTTGAAATCGCCCAATCGGCGATAAATCGCCCAATCTGGCAACACTGCCATGGACCATGTGGAATGGACGTTCTTATTCTGTGCAGCTACTCGATCGATAAAGTAGGACACAGCTAAATTTCATGATTATTTTCAACCCTATCAGAAATAATAAGTAAAACTTCAATTCATTTTTTTACATTTTACTAATGATATTTTTGTAATTAAAGAAAACAAAATTTAATATTTTTGCAATAATAAAATTGATTAACTTCAAACAAATTTAATTTAATTTCAAGCCCATGCACAAAATTCCATAAAATGCATGTGAATAAATAAAACGAAAATTCATTACCAGGTATTTTTTTTACTACCTATACATATACTCATGTTTAGAATATGAAAAGCCTTTTCACACAAGCTTTCATCCTATGGATCCTGCAAAACTTCATCTTGCAGCGATCTAATTTATCAATCATCAACCCAGTAAATGCTTTGTCACACTTGAACAGTGTCGATAACCAACCCCTAGAAGGTGGTATAAGTGAACGCAGGTAATCTTGGAAGTGGTAGCAAGTTATCTTTCTCTGGTTATCTGTTATCAGATGGCAGCTCTGCTAACCTCAGCCGATCGCTTATTCAACTTACTTTGCTATAATAGAGATATATTTGATTAAAAAGGAAGTGGATCTTCTTTTTTCCTTCGCCACTTTTAAAGAGCTCTATTCAAATATCTACGGTCGTTGTTTTATTTTAAAATTCCTGGAAATTTCAAATGAAAAATTCGAACTCGTAAAGCGGGTTTTACTACTAAGCTCGCTGAACTTCGGTCCTTTTTTGTGTAGTCGCGAACTTTTAGCCTCTCTCTGTGTTGGCTATTAGGCAAAAGCGCTCGCCTTTCCTCTGCCAAAAATTCGAGCGAAATTTTGTTTTATTAAAATTAAAGTACGATATGTGGAAACCCTCTTCTCGCGTCAAACAATTTTTATTTCCTAACTATTCCGATTTTATATATGCAATTTACAATCTGTACAATATTCATAATTCACCGACGCGAAATTGTAAAATAACACCAAAAAACCATTATCTATTATACCCACCATCGTTATATATTATATACCGACATAATTTTAAAAAGAGTACATCTCATGAAAATACCAATAGAATCATCCACAAAAAATTCTGAGTGTAGTATTTACATATACGGAGCGCCTGACAGACGTGTTTTTCCAAATAAACGTTTGAATGTTGATTTAAAAAATATTGAAATCAGGGTATCACATCACCTTACACTTACAGAACCGGACCACTAAAACACAGACACCGAATAACGTGTCAAATATTGTACGCTGATAGGGCGAAATAAGTATACTCAACCGTGTACAAAAAACGAGAGACAATCAGGTGATACTGCATATTCCATTGGCGGACTCGCGCGGTGCGATATGCAAACGAGCCGGAATACAGAGTGTGCGACTGTGGTCGCAAAAAGCAGAGAGAGAGAGAGAGAGAGAGGGGAAGCAGCAGCACCAGCAGGGCGCGCGAGTTTGCAGAGAAAACATTAACAATTTTTCAAGGAATACTGTTATCCCTGCCCTCCAAACGATCCAGATACCGGAGCGCGTATAAGTACACATTGTCCTCGCACGGATTGTTTCCACGCGGGCGCTTATTGTCTCATTTCCAATGGCGTTTATCTCTTTATTTCGAAAAATAATACAGAACTCTTGCGGAGCTCATGCTGATGTGCGGCTATTTTTGTTAGCCATTTGAGATTATTGAAAAATGGTAAGCTGTCTGGTTCTACATTGTTGGTTATAAACATATAGTAATTAGTGCTAGTGTTGATTATGCTTTTGGATTTTAAAAAAGATTGAAGAAAAATTATGAAACTAATCAACTATTTTTTTTTTAATTTGTATAACAAAAATATATGCGCTCAAATCGGCGTTTGTCAATTTTTTTTTATATTTAATTAAAAATGGCTTTTTGTTTGTTTACTGAGGCAGGCAAATGCGCCACTGCATCTATACGTATATTTTCTAAGATGATTTTTCAAAAATAGCATTTTCCGACTTTTATTTTCGTCGATACACATGTGTAATCGCGTTAAAGTTTCGAAAGTGCGCTTTCTCCAAAATATGCTCTCTTCCGCTATATAACTCTGCGCGATTGAAACTTAAAATGATTTATGCGACTGTTATTCAGGGGAGTAATGAAAATGATAGGCAAGTTTTTTGTCTGTTAAAAATCTTCACGTATATCTTTTTATAGCTGTACGGTCGGAGCTATTAAGGCAAAACTTTTTATTTTTCCGATTGGGCGCCCAAGATTTAGACGCGACTTTTCATAATAAATCACGGTTAAGTATATCAGTCAAAACTTTTCAAACGATTCGTCTCGATTATTTTTTATAATAGATTATAGGCATGGCTGATTAATTTTCCTTAAATTCTAGGTTTTTAGGGCAGTTTAAAATAGCATTTTCAGTTTTAGAAGTTATAAGCCGGCTTTTGTCATATCGGGGATGAAGTTGTAGCAGAACTTTGTAACTGTCAATAGATTATAGAATTTGGTAGTTTTATAGTCGTAATATTACTGAAGCTACTACACATGACTTATTAAAAGCTGTCTTTTCCAACTCCAAACCACATAGACTAAACGCTTTAATAATCCAACAGCAAAACATACACGTTTTTCGCCTAAATTCAAAACTATATAATTACATCTAAATTCTACATTTCATTAAAATGAGAGTCGCCCCACTGCTCGCACCAAACAATTATTTACGAGACAAAATTATATTAAATTAATTAATATAAGCACATATCTTTAACTGTTATTATTTATTACTCTTTGTTGTTATTTTTGTTTATTAAAAGCGCCTTTGTAAAGGCTTCACTACCCTCGTAGTATGCCATTATTATTGTACTACTTATATATATCTATTCGTTTATTTAACTGACTACCAATTAACCATCAGTCTGCAGTCCGAAATAAAGACTATAATCTATATCTACACTGAGAAAACTGTCGTAGGAAAATTTACTGAAAAGCTAATAAAAATTACTATTTTTTATAGCAACGATGGGATATCATGGAAATTTAGGTACTTTTGCTAACTAATATAGTAATTTTTGTAGCCAAGCTTAAACTTAAAAAAAATTGATTTTCATGATTTTATATCTATAGGATACCTAATATTTATACAATATTTAATATATTATTAATTAAATTTAGCTATACAAGAAATAAATAAGGAAATAAAAATTTTTTTTTTACGGTGGTTGTGTATTCGAACCCTGGACCCTCCGCACGCTAAGCAGACGCGCTAACCTCTTACCCACGTGAGCTTCTTGAGTACAAAATTTTGGAACTGATACATTGGCTACCTTCGCTTACGAGAGAACTTTGATGATTATTTGGTAGCAATAAATAACTATGATAATATAAAGAAATAACTCATAGCTCACCTGCACAACGTAAAAATAAAACAACTGAATCGATATTGTCGATGTTTTTGATAACTTAAAAGGAAGATAATCTCAAATTGCGGGAGAAACATAACCTCAATCAGACACGTGCTCCCGGCGTGCACGCAATAAGTACTACATGTAGAGGGCACTTTTTGCTATGTGTAGTAGTAAAAATTATTAAGATACCTTGTAAATATTCCTGAACTATAGCAAAATTTTTTATAATTTGCTTATATCCCCGCGTTGCTATCAAATATAGTAATTTTTGTTAGTTTTTCAGTAAATTTTCCTACGACAGTTTTCTCAGTGTATATATTTCTCTCTCATTCCGGCGCACCGCGACAGTATGTCCGGTTCGCATGCAAATAACCCTCCCTCCCTCTCCCTCTCTTGCACGCGGCTCGTATAATTCCAGCATCGGCACCATAAATTACGCTCTTTCTCTACCTCCCCCTCTCTTTCCGGGAAATCCCTCGCGCGGCACGTTTCGTGTATATCCCCCCGACGTCGGCATGAGCGGCAGCAAAAAAAAAGCATACGTCACTGCAACGACATCACGCGCTCGCTCACCTAAAAATTCATACGCATCCGGCGCTCCACGCGCACTCGTGTGTGTCCCACCCTGACGCTTACATTCGATACCGCGTGCGCACGCGTTCCACCCCCTCCCATATAAGCATACATATATTATACACGCATCAGCAGCGACCGGAGAGAGAGAGAGAGAGAGAGAAAAAAAAGCCTCGGTTTAGGTTAAGGCGTATCGGACAAAAGGATTTCGTCCTCCCCTTCGAGACACCGAAGCGCAGGAGGAAGAGAGAGAAAGCGGGCGACATGAATGGGCCGCTGGACCAAGTGCGCGCGCGCGCGCGCGCCTTCGAAAATCAAAATCAATGTAGTCGCCCCGCTCTGCTCTCTCGCACTCTCTTGCTCTCGCTCACCCGTGGCGGCGGCGGCGGCGGCGCGCTTTGCCCACGCCCAAGTTCTCGCTGCTCCGCGCGCGTTCTCACTCACACGTACACACACACACACACACCGACGTATATAGACGAAGGGAGAAGAGAGAGAGAGAGAGAGAGAGAGAGAGCAAGATAGGGTGAATCGACGCGCCCCAGCCAGCAGGCAGCAGCAATGGCAAGCTCCTTGCCCTCGTCGCGAAAGAGAGCGCGCGTTTCTTATGTGTGGATGTGTGGGTGTTAGCACGTGTGAGAAAGTGTGTAGGTGTATATGTACTACGTCGGTTCAGAGGTCTCGTCCGCTTGTTTATCGGTCGCTAGCTCGTGCTCTCGCAAGCAAGCCGCTTCCTTCGGGCTTTTGATCTCCGGAGTTTTGAGGGATATATAGGGGGGCTGTAGCTGCCCCTGCTGCTGCTGTTGCTTTTTTTCTTTTGCTTCGATCGCGCTCTGGATTTTTCTTTTTTTTCTCTCGTAGTTTTGTGGCGGATGGTCGTTAAAAGTTTGATTGAGATTGATTCGGTAAGGGAAATTATATTTGCTGAATTTTGAAGGCGAGGGGGATTTGATTTTTTAAAGTGATTAGAACTTTCATTGTATATGGAGGTTCACGGACGTGTGTCATTGTGTCGTTTAGTAGTGGATTGTTGATAAGAGGGAATTGGGTATATGCGAGAATATTTATATTATAGTAGAATATGATAGATTGATTATAAAAGAGAGTCTCGATTTTTACAGTTAATAGGGTAAACTATTATGCGCCATTATCCCCCAGAAGACATTTATTTGACTATCGGATACATGCGCCGCTGTAATTCAATTACACGAAGAGAAATTATTTTAAAAGCTGTGCGGCGATTTTTCTTTTAATTGACATGTTAAAATTTGCAGCGAAACGTTACTGCAAAAATTGCGACAATTAGCGGAGCGATGATTTTTCAGTTTAAATTTCATTCTTCCCTTTTGCCGGGGGATGCGCACTGGAGCTTCCACGGGAACAATTAAGAACTAATGACCAGACGCTCGGAAAGCTTTATATATGAGTGCTAGGAATTATCATTATTACCCGAGTGTAATGACTATGAGGCGATATTTTTCTCGGGGAACACTTTTCGAATTCATATCTTCCTCGATTGTAAAATGCGAAATAGTAATGCGAATTCGTAAAGCGAATCATTCGTTGAACTATGATGTTAAAATGTTGTTAAATTGCAGTATTTACGAGATGAATTGAGAAAAATGAGAAACTTATTTCTCGAGACATAATAATTCGGTGCCTTTTTAAGGCACCACTCGCGACTTATCCGAATCAGATAATTGTATTTGTTCTGAAAAGGAGACGCATTATACCTCTTAAACCAATCAATTGTATCCGCTTTCTTTCATAGAATACACTTTATTCAAGTAAATATATTTTCTACCTATTTCTATAAAAAAAGATTAATTTTACATGCATACTTTAACCAGAAAATAACTATATTTTAAAAATTGTAACATTTCGAAGAATAGATCCAGGTGGAAATTTCAAAACTACCAAAACCACCGTAGTTGAAAATTCTCGGCAAATTCACCCGGATATATAACTCCGGCAACAATCTACGCTTTCTCGCGAATTCAAACGCGTACTTTAATCACGCTTATCAGAATATTCCGTTAGCGTGTCGGAAGTAAAAGTTTACTGCTCTCGTTCTCTCTCTCTCTCACCGTCTTCGCGAGTTCGCCATTCGCCCCGGACGGTAAAAAATAATTAAACACTTTCATAACTCGATTTGAGAAAAATTATATATATATAGCAAGCCGATCCAGAGGACACCGCTAGCTCGCAGCGCTTCTCCCGCAGACGAAACTCTTCAAATTCGTCCACGAGAGATCTTAATGTTCTCTCTCGACCCGGAGACTATACGCTCACCTCTGTGACTTTCTCGTTTTTCTTCTTTTTTTTCCTCATACTTCCTCTACAACTATACCTTTTTCGTCTACGACCGATTTTTTGCACGGCTCCGTTCGCTCTTTCTCCACCCGGTCTTGTTTATTTTTCTCTTCAACCCCCTTCTCCCACTCTCCTCTTTTACACTTATTTCTCCATCTCCGCTCCTTCTCTTCCTGTTTTTAATTTCCTCTTCCCCTCTCTCACTTGTTTTTCTTTCTTATTTGTCCCACTCTCTCTCTCTCTTACTAATTTTCCCTTAGTTTTTCATTTTCCACCTGCCCTCCTCCCCCGGCTCTTATTTTACCTTCACTTCCTCGTCGTCTCTTTGTTTTTCTCTTAGATCGAATACTCGTCGGCGACTAATTGCATTCGAATTCGCTATCGAATGAACGAGCTCGCGCGCGTGCGCGCGGACTGACAAGCTGAAAAGTGCATTCGTCTCGCCTTGCC
The DNA here is from genome assembly GCA_036365515.1 of Torymus aiolomorphi. NCBI lineage: Eukaryota > Metazoa > Arthropoda > Insecta > Hymenoptera > Torymidae > Torymus > Torymus aiolomorphi. The sequence goes on from CM070877.1 coordinate 148,371,237, forward strand.
TCTCGCTTTATAAAGCGATCTCGCGCTACTAGTGCCTATTAAGTTAGAGCACGAGAACGAGACGACGTCGACACGACGTAGTTTCGGAAGACAAAGAAAAGCGCCCGCGGGCCCGAGAGATGCTTGTTCCCGCGCCTGTTATACATGTAACTTTTCTAGTGGAGCTCGCGCGTGTGTAATCTGTGACAAAGAATGAAAGAAAAAACACGCCTTAAAACCTCGAGATAAACTTGAAAAATACGGGAATATAGATCTGTAATATATATAGCTCCCATAGTAGAAAAAGACGCGGCATAGCCAGACACGCCCTCGAAACTTCCGACGACGCTCATAAGCCAATTCTTTCTCTCTCTCCCTCTCCGAGTAACAAGTTAAAATCCACTTGAAATATTACGCTTGACAATCGCAATTGCTCGCAAGCTCTCGCGAGCGAATTAGCCGGCTAAACTTCCAAATTAACTGGGCTCTTATTAAAACGCCGCCGTTGCCGCCGTCGAGACCCATACATTTTTGATCCGCCAACTTTGAGAATTCCCTTGTCCCTCTATCTTGGCTGATGTCGCTCGCGCGTAACTTTTATTTCCCTCGCATAGCGGCGGCATCATCCCTTTTGGCACGGTCCGCAGAGCGCGGTAGGTTGGGATCGCACGGTTCACTTGAATAGCCGCGTTAATTACTCTTCTTTCGCGCACGCGCGTATATATATATATATATATATATATATATATATATATATATATATATATATATATATATATATATATATATATATATATATATACACACGCAGCGAAGAGTGGAAGGTGGAAGTGGAAGAAGAAGTCTGCAAGCTCGCTTCCGTAAACACGCGAAACTGTAAAAACCATCGAAAAACTCTCTCTCTCTTCCTTTCTTCTCTCCATTATTCAATTCCTATCTCTTTCCACTTGATACACACGCTCTCTCTCTCTCTCTCTCTCGCTCGCTCGCCTCCTCTCGCTCGCTCTTCTAGCGTTTATCTTTAATTAACAAGCCGCCCGCGGCCGGCTCATTATCATTGCCACCCTCGTCGCCGCCTTTATATTTCGGAGGTGCTTTCTTCTCCCTACTCGTTCGCGTTCACGCGGCCCTCTCTCTCTCTCTCGCCCTCTGTCCGGCTCGCCTCAGCAATTTCCCGCCGTCATATGGTTCTCTCTCTCTCCCTCCCACTCACCCTCGAGAGTCGAGTGGTCGCGTCGTCGCCGCGCGTCGAGTCGCCTCTTTTCTCGAGAAGCGAGAGGGAGAGAGAGAGAGAGAGTTTTGAGAGTAACGTGGAATGAAATACGCGCGCGAGCACTAGCTGCACAGACTGCGAGGGCTAAAGAGTCCGCGAAAATAAAGAGCAAGCGTCGACGACGACGACGACGACTGACGAAAGAGGATCCTTTAGCTGGGCCACGTCGGAGTGCTTCGCCGTCTCTCTTTCTCTTTCTCTTTCTTCCTCTCACCCTTGCTATATAGTGAGCGAGAGTTTCTTATACGCGCAATGCTTTACCGTATCGCTCTCTACTCGCTCCTTGGGCGCACGCCACTCTCGCTGAATTCTTCTTAATTTTCCTCCCTTTCTCCCGCTCTCTCCCTCTCGTCGTCGCTCCTCCACTTGGTCTCTCTCTCTCTCTCTTTCCCTCTCTCTTACACACGCAAAGCGTGAAGCTCCGCCGCGCGCACCTCAGTTAAATCCTTCGTAATTTCTGCTGAAAGCGAAGGGACCTCAAGAGGGGCAGGGGCGGTTCGTATGTGTTGTGCGAGTGTATTATTTTATGGAAATTAATTACGACGCTTGCGCATCACGCTCATTCATCTATCTATGCCCGCGTGTATAATTAAAAAGTCTCGACTCGTGCCCGTAGAGCCGCGCGTTCGCTTTGTATGCGCGCCTTGTAACGCGTTTGAAAAGTTATTATACGAGTTTTGGAGGAGAAAAAAAGGGAAGAGCGAGAGGGAGAGAGAGAGAGAGAGATGGAAAAGTTGCCCCGTGCATGCTCGTGTAACATGATTGTGAAAATCTATCTCCGATGCGACCGCGCGCGCGCGCAAAAAAACGTCGTTCCCGCCGGCTCGCTCCTATTTTTTCGGAGCGCACTCTGCGCGCCTCTCCCTCACGTATTCCGTTGGAACACTCCGGCGGAATTATTAATGTTGGTAAATGGCGACCAAATCCGTTTTTTCCCTCTCCCTCTCTCACACGCAGTCATCTTTCTTTTGCTTTTGCAGCGGCTCTTTCACCCTCGCACATGCGCTATAAGCGCGCCTGCCTGCACTTTTTCCGCTCCCACATCTTCGGGAGATAATCGCGCGCACTTCTGGCCGTGATAGCACGTGCTTGAATTTTTCCGCGCTTTGAGGATTTTATTTATCTTAACGATCGCGTTTTTATGCCGCTGAATATTATCTAAAAGGCATCGTTAAAATGTTGCGGTAACATAATATAGCCCGGCTTTTTTCTGATTATACGGTCGCAGGAGGAGAAATTAAAAATATGCTAATTTCGATTATCTGAATTCGGAGCTGTGTAGGTGTATAATATACTTAGTATTTAAATTTGAATAATTATATTATCACTTTCTTGCCTTTGAAATTGCCGTTCATTATTCGTTTAATTTCATTCGGCCCCGAAAGTGCTCTTGCAAATTGAATCGTCACGCTTTTTCGGATTCTAATCGAGTGCGTTCCATTAGTAGTCGATGTCTCGTAAACAATGCAGCTCGTTTCTTCGGCTCGAACCGGAAACCAGAAAGTGAACATTGCAATTCATGGAGCGTCGACTACTGCTAAAACATATGCGATATACATCACGCGACCGGAAAAAGCCATGATAATTCAATCAAAGAGTCGTAAATTTTTTAACTTTTTTTTTTGTACAAAATATTTTGTTACAATTTAATTAAAATTTTTTACGCGTGAAAATGTAAAAATATTTGTTTGTTTTCATGTTTTAATTAAAAATGGAATTCGTATTATGCCTCTTTCATTAAAAAAAAAAAAATCCAACTTCAATTTATATTTGTATTACGAGCATCTGTCATTGTGCTCTCGTGAAATTGTCACATTTTCTGTAATTAGTATCAGTTTCGCGCGTATACATACGAGAAGTGCACGCGCGCTGACGAAGTTTGCAGATATTTTATACACATGATGGAACTTGTCAGCTTGTAGGTTCATTTACATATCACCCAGAGAACTGTAACATGAAAACTGTAAACGAGACTCCGCATGTATCTAAATTAGAACATATTTCACGAAGAGTTTAAAACGTTACTTAGCAACAAAGTACTCAGAGTAAGCCTTTCAAACACCGGAGAAATCAAAGTGTTTAACGTCACATGTTGTGATATTTTAAAAAAATATCCGTTCCATTTCAACGATTTTGTGTAAATAAACATTTAAATATGTTTTCACACCTTCAGATTTATTATTTTTAATCTTCATTAAATATACTTTACCGAAAATTTCAATAATAATTATACCAATTATTGGTATTAAGAAGAATAATTTAACTTGTGATTAATTTTACTGCTATAATGGAGAAATCAATTTTCCTTTAGATTATTCTTCGTGATGCGCAATCAATTACTGTAAAATAAGTAAATGTACAATTAAAAAGGTTAACTTTTTCCCAGGAACATGCTTTTAACGGCTTACTAATAACATTTGCGTATGAATAAACAGTATAGTACAAAAGTGCTAAGGTAAGCGTGGCATGAATGTCATATAATTCGTGTAGGAGTTTAATATTCAGATGCAGCTCTTGAAATACTTTTATATTTTTAGAAAAATTTGTAAATCCCGAACACATTTCGAGAACTACACGTACTAGAAATAAATTAAATCCTACCTTAGTCAAATCCGATAGTTTGTGCTCTTGGAATTGCGCAGACCTTAAATAAAATTATAGATTTTCAATAAGACCATTTAAAGTTTTAATATTTGTAGGTAATCCAAGTGCAGATAAATTATTTTCATTATGATTTCAAGTGAAAAATATATTAAATGTTTTAAAACCAGCATTTTTTAGAAAGAAGCATTATTAACATGAAACATGATAAACATTTTTTCTTGGTATTTTTACTTTATTATGTTTGAACAACACATCAATATAAATATGTAAGTACTACTCATGGAAATAGTATATAAACAATAAACTTTCGGCAACTTATTTGTTACGTTAAATACTATTTCTAGTACGCTGGTAGAAAATTAACCATTAGTTGGCCACTATATGGTTAACTAGATATGATTAACCATATTCTGGCCAACTTATAGTTAATTTTCTACCAGGGTAGTAATTTAAGCGTAGAATACTTCAAAAGGAAAGAGCGTTTCTCAGGTTTTTATAGTGTTATTCAATCTAGTGCTATTGAACGTTCGACGAAAGTGAAAAATTAAATTTAATTGAATCAGTTTTTAGAGGTAGAAAACTTTTCAACTCCAATGAGCGTAAAGAAAGTCAACCTCTCTTATTCTGGAAAAAATAAAAATTTAATTTCAATTCAATTGATTCTCGTTTCCCAATAACAATGGAATTTCTTTTGTATAATACAAACCAATCCTTTTCCGAAGAATAAAATATTCACTGCATTTGGCAATGGTCACTGCTACTACTATAGCCTAGATAGAAGAACGAAACTGCATTTCGAGTCAGACAACATCTTGTCTAAATGTATTTTACACATATTTTTTTTAAATCGATTGTATATCAATCTGTTGAAAATTCCTACAGAAAAAACTACTGATTATTCAAGAAAGATTTAATATTTTAATAAGGAGGCACCGTAAGATGAAACGTTTCCGAATTCGATCAAAGTATTACTTAAAAATTTGAGAAATCCATTTTCCAATTAAAACATCTTATACTTACTTCTAAATTTTTAAAATAATTATAGTAAACAAAACATATAGGTATAAATATTCGCACGTGTCTTCTCATAAGTTCAATTCAAATGTGGGATTTTGTTGTTTTTTTTTTTAATTCATTTTGTCAAAATATAATAATAGGTACAAAATTTATTTTATAAATCCTCTTTCATTACTCGTTCGATATAAATTATCATTTTTTAATTTTAATTCAAAATATCGTTATGCATAATCAGTTATTTCTGTTTAATCATGCCGCAACTATAAATGCAGCATATCAAAATTAGCAGCACGTACCAACGTAGATATCAAAGCTCGGTCATAAAGTTAAATGGAACTATTTTTAAATAGATTAAACGCGATAACACTCATTTCTTATAATTAGATGTTAGACAATCTTTATTGCAATACATTATAACATTCCGAACGTTGACACGTGTTTATCGTCATTTTTTGTGATGTTTACTACACCTCAATAGTGCAATATAATTTCACAATTTCATTATGTACATAAATTAGTTCAATCAAGTTTCACCCAAGCCAACTAACCATAGAATATACAGTACATCCAACTCAGAGCTGAATAAGTACCGTGATATCATCAATTTTAATAAAAAAAATAGCAATAATTTTCCACTTCTCTGCCAACCATAAAACAATCCACCTCACTACCCCAATCGTCATACCACTCACAAACAATTTGTTCGATTAATTACCCCACTCTTCCACCTCGCAACAACAACCGGATCCCCCGAAACCCCGGTACTTACTCGCCGGGCGACAAATGACAAATCCCCAACTCTGCCTAATACAAGAGCCATGGTTGGTCGCGGGGGCTATCCGGGGACTACGGGGAGTGGGGAAAATCTATAGAGACCCTGCTAAAAATGCTCCGAGGGCGTGCATTCTGGCTAAGGGGCTGGAGGTCTTTTTGATGCCCAGCCACTGCAGCGGGGATCTAGCGGTCGTCAAGGCGAGACTCCCAGACGCGGAAGGATCTGAGAGGGTAGTGGTGGTGGCCTCAGGCTATTTTCCGTACGACTCTACAGATGAACCGCCGCCAAGGGAAGTACAACAACTCATTGAGTTTTGCGAGTCAAGGAAACTCCCCCTTATTCTGGGATGCGATGCAAACGCACACCACATCATTTGGGGGAGCTCTGACATTAACGGCAGGGGAGAAGCACTCCTGCAGTTCCTTGTCTCCACAGATCTAAGCATCTTGAACAGGGGCAGGGAACCGACCTTCTGCAACTCAGTCAGGAGGGAGGTTATAGACCTGACACTTTGTTCAGAGGAAATCAGCAGCTGTGTCGGAGACTGGAGGGTCTCTACCGAACCTTCACTATCTGACCACAGGCATATTATCTTCAACTGGAGGAAAGGAGGTACAGGGACCAAGGCCTTTAGGAATCCGAGGAGAACAGACTGGGACTCCTACAGGGCTATCCTTGGGAATGAACTCCGAGACTTCAGACCGGATTTCACCACAACCGAGAGGTTGGAATACTGGGCGGAGGAGCTTGTAAGGGCTATCGACGTCTCGTTTCAGAGGAGCTGTCCGATGACCAAACCAAGGGGGACCTCGAAGACCCCTTGGTGGACAGAGGAGCTCCAAAGTCTGCGACGGGAGGTGAGGCGAGCCTTTAACAGAGCTCGAAATACTCGAAGACCGGAAGACTGGGCCTCCCACAAAGAGGTCCAGAGGCTGTACAAATCTCGTATCAACGCAGAAAGGAAGAGAGGATGGAGGGACTACTGCGAGGGTATTGAAAGGTACCCTGACGCAGCTAGGCTGAATCGCATCCTCGCAAAAAACCCGGAAGTCTGGCTAGAAGCTATCCAACTCCCCACCGGAGAATATGCAGCTTCAGAGGAGGAATGCCTGCGGCTACTCCTCGAAGCAAACTTTCCGGATTTTAATCAGAGCGTCGAGGCCCAGGCGAGACCTCCCCGGGCCCTAGTACCGAGGAGGGCGGCCTGGGACCTGGCAGCTCACATAGTCACACCTGAGAGAACCAGGTGGGCCATAGGCAACTTCAAACCCTTTAAGGCTCCCGGGGCCGATGGGGTGCTTCCGGTCTTCCTGCAGGAAGGAATGGAGGTACTCATCGGACGCCTGGTTAAAGTCTTTAGGGCCAGTATTGCCCTAGCACACGTGCCACGCGCATGGAAACGGGCAAGAATTGTCTTTATTCCGAAAGCAGGGAAACCTACTCACACGACTGTTAAGGACTTTCGGCCGATCAGTCTGACCTCCTTCGTTTTTAAGACATTGGAGAGGCTAGTGGATAGATACCTGCAGGACGAAGTGCTGACAGTCAGGCCCTTACACCCCAACCAGCACGCTTATAGGGCACGCTTACACTCGGCGGTCTATCGTATAGAGGAGCAGCTGGAGAAAGGGGAAATTGCGGTTGGGGCGTTCTTGGATGTGGAAGGGGCGTTCAACCGCACCTCCACGGAGACCGTTCGAGAGGAGGCAAGGAGGCATGGGGTACCTGAGCCACTAGTGGACTGGCTTGGAAGCATGCTGAGCCGTCGAACGGTGGAAGCCAAGTTGGGCCCAACCAAAGTCACCGGGATGGTCAGTAGAGGGTGCGCGCAAGGCGGAGTATCATCCCCCACCATCTGGTGTCTGGTAGCCAACGGACTCCTAGAGGCACTGAATGTTGGGGGTTGTTATGCACAGGCCTACGCGGATGACTTTCTCATCATCATTAAAGGAAGATTCATAGAGGCGTCCATGAACTCTATGCAACTTGCACTCAAACGGGTGGAACGCTGGTGCGAGGCAACAGGACTCTCTGTAAACCCAGAGAAGACTGAGCTCGTCGTTTTCACTCGGAGATACAAACTCGAACCATACAGGGCGCCCACACTAGGGGCAAGACCCTGGAGGTGAGAAATGCAGCCAAATACCTCGGGGTAACTCTGGACAGGAGGCTGACTTGGGACAGACACGTTCTTATTCAACGTGACAAGTTCCTGTCGGCCTTCTGGATGTGCCGAAGGGCGTTTAGCAGCACTTGGGGACTCAGTCCCAAGATCATCCTGTGGCTCTATAGGGCCGTGCTGGTACCCAGGCTGGTCTATGCTGCTGCGGTCTGGTGGCGCAGAACAGAGCTCACCGGGGTTCGGCAATTAATGGAAGGGCTCCGAGGGCTTATACTGAGGGGAGCCACAGGGGCGATGCGCACCACACCCATAAGGGCACTGGGCGCAGTGGCGGGCGTGGAGCCTCTCCACATCACCATTACCGCAACTGCGGCCGTAACAGCACACAGGTTAGGGGCCCAGGGCAAGTGGAAACAGGGTAGAAGGCATACTCAGTTTCCCGAAGAACTGGCCTCCTCACCAGTTCTGTCCATGCCATCGGACGTGATGATCCCGAGATATACCTTCGGAAGGAGGTATGAAACCGCCATACCGACGAGGCAGGACTGGGCAACGGAGAGGGACAAGCTGCCGGGCAGTGGAGACATCTGGTACACGGATGGCTCCAAGACCGATGGCGGTACCGGCTCCGGATATTACTGCCGCAGGGACGGGAAAGGCACATTTATCCCCCTGGGGAGGCACGCCACCGTTTTTCAATCAGAAATATACGCCATCTTCGGATGCGTTCAAAGGATTGAAGAACTTGGCATTCAGGGCAAACGCATCAGCATCTGCTCGGACAGCCAGGCAGCTCTGAAGGCGCTGAACGCCCCCAAAACGAGCTCACAGCTGGTCTGGGATTGCAAAGTGGCGCTAAACAGACTAGCGGAGAGCAACACCACTCGTCTACTCTGGGTACCGGGGCATACCGGGATAAGAGGAAACGAGATTGCAGATAGGCTCGCCGGACTGGGAGCTCACTCCTCTACAGACGAGTCATCAGCGCCCCTAATAGGGGTCTCCAAATCGGAGGTGAAGCAGGCGGTCGCCAAGTGGACGCGGATACTGCACGCCAGGGATTGGCAAAACGGTGGTGGTATCAGGCAGACTAAAGCTATGCTGGGCCAGGACATCAACCCGGACTGGACCCGATGTATATGCGGAGGTAGCAGAAGGGACGCCCGGCTGCTAGTACATATTGTTACGGGGCACGGGCGCCTCAGATACCACTCGACCAAATTAGGGCTGACGACATGCGGTCGGTGCAGATGGTGCGATGAAGCGGACGAGACCCCTATCCATCTTCTAACGACCTGCCCCATGTTCGCCAGCCTAAGACACCAGCTACTGGGGAACCACTTCCCGGTGGTCTGCGAAATCAGGGCAACCCGATCCGGGACTATCCTCTCCTTTTGGAGAAGGGCAAGACTTCCGGAATAAGGGCTGCCGGTTCAGAGGGCGATACAATGGGTTTTAGACCTAAGTACCCGGGGCCGAGTTCCCCCCCTCAGATAGCAATAATAATAATAATAATAATAATTTCACACCTTCAGATTTATTATTTTTAATCTTCATTAAATATACTTTACCGAAAATTTCAATAATAATTATACCAATTATTGGTATTAAGAAGAATAATTTAACTTGTGATTAATTTTACTGCTATAATGGAGAAATCAATTTTCCTTTAGATTATTCTTCGTGATGCGCAATCAATTACTGTAAAATAAGTAAATGTACAATTAAAAAGGTTAACTTTTTCCCAGGAACATGCTTTTAACGGCTTACTAATAACATTTGCGTATGAATAAACAGTATAGTACAAAAGTGCTAAGGTAAGCGTGGCATGAATGTCATATAATTCGTGTAGGAGTTTAATATTCAGATGCAGCTCTTGAAATACTTTTATATTTTTAGAAAAATTTGTAAATCCCGAACACATTTCGAGAACTACACGTACTAGAAATAAATTAAATCCTACCTTAGTCAAATCCGATAGTTTGTGCTCTTGGAATTGCGCAGACCTTAAATAAAATTATAGATTTTCAATAAGACCATTTAAAGTTTTAATATTTGTAGGTAATCCAAGTGCAGATAAATTATTTTCATTATGATTTCAAGTGAAAAATATATTAAATGTTTTAAAACCAGCATTTTTTAGAAAGAAGCATTATTAACATGAAACATGATAAACATTTTTTCTTGGTATTTTTACTTTATTATGTTTGAACAACACATCAATATAAATATGTAAGTACTACTCATGGAAATAGTATATAAACAATAAACTTTCGGCAACTTATTTGTTACGTTAAATACTATTTCTAGTACGCTGGTAGAAAATTAACCATTAGTTGGCCACTATATGGTTAACTAGATATGATTAACCATATTCTGGCCAACTTATAGTTAATTTTCTACCAGGGTAGTAATTTAAGCGTAGAATACTTCAAAAGGAAAGAGCGTTTCTCAGGTTTTTATAGTGTTATTCAATCTAGTGCTATTGAACGTTCGACGAAAGTGAAAAATTAAATTTAATTGAATCAGTTTTTAGAGGTAGAAAACTTTTCAACTCCAATGAGCGTAAAGAAAGTCAACCTCTCTTATTCTGGAAAAAATAAAAATTTAATTTCAATTCAATTGATTCTCGTTTCCCAATAACAATGGAATTTCTTTTGTATAATACAAACCAATCCTTTTCCGAAGAATAAAATATTCACTGCATTTGGCAATGGTCACTGCTACTACTATAGCCTAGATAGAAGAACGAAACTGCATTTCGAGTCAGACAACATCTTGTCTAAATGTATTTTACACATATTTTTTTTAAATCGATTGTATATCAATCTGTTGAAAATTCCTACAGAAAAAACTACTGATTATTCAAGAAAGATTTAATATTTTAATAAGGAGGCACCGTAAGATGAAACGTTTCCGAATTCGATCAAAGTATTACTTAAAAATTTGAGAAATCCATTTTCCAATTAAAACATCTTATACTTACTTCTAAATTTTTAAAATAATTATAGTAAACAAAACATATAGGTATAAATATTCGCACGTGTCTTCTCATAAGTTCAATTCAAATGTGGGATTTTGTTGTTTTTTTTTTAATTCATTTTGTCAAAATATAATAATAGGTACAAAATTTATTTTATAAATCCTCTTTCATTACTCGTTCGATATAAATTATCATTTTTTAATTTTAATTCAAAATATCGTTATGCATAATCAGTTATTTCTGTTTAATCATGCCGCAACTATAAATGCAGCATATCAAAATTAGCAGCACGTACCAACGTAGATATCAAAGCTCGGTCATAAAGTTAAATGGAACTATTTTTAAATAGATTAAACGCGATAACACTCATTTCTTATAATTAGATGTTAGACAATCTTTATTGCAATACATTATAACATTCCGAACGTTGACACGTGTTTATCGTCATTTTTTGTGATGTTTACTACACCTCAATAGTGCAATATAATTTCACAATTTCATTATGTACATAAATTAGTTCAATCAAGTTTCACCCAAGCCAACTAACCATAGAATATACAGTACATCCAACTCAGAGCTGAATAAGTACCGTGATATCATCAATTTTAATAAAAAAAATAGCAATAATTTTCCACTTCTCTGCCAACCATAAAACAATCCACCTCACTACCCCAATCGTCATACCACTCACAAACAATTTGTTCGATTAATTACCCCACTCTTCCACCTCGCAACAACAACCGGATCCCCCGAAACCCCGGTACTTACTCGCCGGGCGACAAATGACAAATCCCCAACTCCAATTAAAAAATTTCACGCCCGCTCGTAACGCAATATCCCCGTACCCCCTCCCCTCTCCACTCCAATCTCCCCCTCACTCACATACACCCACACTTATGGAAAATCGACCCCTCATTCTCGCGCGAGTGCATTTGCAACGAATTCACCGAATCCCCGCTGATGCGAGGTAACATTATCGCTCCGAAAATTTTCAAACAGCCACCCTCTCTCTCTGTCTCTCTCTCCCTTCCCCGATTCCACCGTGTATATCCTCCATCTCTCTCGTCTCGCACAGTCGCACTCGGCACGCGCGGCGCTGCCGCTCGCTCGCTCGCAGCCTCCGGGGGCGCGCGGCAGCAGCGCGCGCAGGGCCACGAGCGAGATAGAGACTGGTGGAACTTCTCTCTCTCACTTGCGTTCGCAAGAGGCGGCGGCGGCGGCGGCGGGTATATCGAGAGGGAGACGGGACTAGGCGACTCTAGCGACGGCGGCTCTGCGACGCGCCCGCAGTGGAGCAGTGGAGCAGTCGCGCGACGCTCCTCGCACGCTCGCTCGTTCTCGCGCGCATAATACACACGGTTCTGTTCTGTCTTTCTGCTCACCCCCTCGCCTGTGTGTATATATAGTATATATTCGCGTGTGAGTGCACCGCCAGAGAGGGAAGGAGGGAGAGAGACGACGCGGGTGTCAGCAGCGCGTTGTTATATATACACACACACAGTCACACGCAAGCACGCGTTGTTTTGCCAAGCAGAAGAGGAGCAGCAGTAGCCGGTCGCCAGTAGGAATATACATACACATAGAAACGCACAAGTGAAGACGGAGAGAGGCGAAAGGTGGCCACAGGACTCCTCCGTTCGTGTTCGCGCTCACTCCCTCTCGATCCACACGCGCAGCACGCGAGAGAGGGAGAGAGCGAGAGAGATCTCTCACTCTCTCTCTCGTGCCCTCCTCTCCCCCCTTTTTTACTCGTCCACCTCCTCCTCCTCTTCCCCCCGTGCAGCTTATATACGAGAGAGAGAGGAATATTCGCGTATATCCATCGTACATATATACGTGGTGTACACGCGAGTGTGTTCATCGACGACGAGGAGGAGGAGCGAGAGCGTGCGATGCTCTGACTTTTCCGCACCAGGGGCTGAGCCGACTGCCAGTGCGAGCGAGACATACACATAGAGAAGAGAGCAAGAGAGGTGCGCCGGAGGCCCGGGCGCCGCGCGCGCACCAGCGACGATGTCGACCCACCCGGGAGGAGTAACCACGACGACGACGGCGACGTGGAGGTGCTGTCGCACGCGACCGCCAGCCGCTGCTTTGTCTCGCCGTATCTCGTCCTCTTCCACTTACTGCACGCCGCGTAAGCTACTCTCTCTCTCTTCTGCCTTCTGCCTTCTTCTTCTTCTTCTACTGTCTCACCCCCTATATATACTTTTATGTGTGCGTACGACGACGACGCGCCTTTCACAGCGCTCGCGTGTGTATATGTGAGTGTCGGATGCTGGGCTCGGCCCATTGGATTTTTCCCTGTGTCTGTGTATACACCCCCGCGCACACAGAGCGCGAGCACACGAGGCACAGCTGAGCCAAGTGCCAGTGACAGGTGGAATATATTCGGGCGGGGTGAGGGGTAATTATGTAATTAGAGCCCTCCGCCGCTAATCTCTCTCTCTCTCACTCACTCTCTCGCCACCTTCATGCCCGCTATATAATACATCTCGCTCTCGTTCCATCCATCCGTCCCTCTCGCTCTCTTTCTCTCCCTATCTGCCGTTCTCTCCCTCTCTCCCTCGTATTTTCGCTGCCCCGATACGCGTATATACGTATATACATCTCTACACAGACTCACACACGAATACGATACGTACGTACGGTCGCGTATATATATACGTACTCTCTCTCTCACTCTCTCGTGTTTTCATCGTTCTCCCTCCACCTATATATTCCCTCGCTCCCTCTCTCTTTCTCCCTCTCGTCGTTTTCCCGTCTCCCCCTCGTACCCGCTCGCTCGCTCGCGCACCCTCCATCTCGCTCTCGCCCGCTATATACGCGCGCGTATCATCGGGAGAGCAGCGCGCCGCGCGTGTACACGTATCGGAAAATTATTTTCACCCCGAACGACGAACGCTCTCTCGCTCGCGCTCGCCACTCACTCATACAAACGAACCTCTCTCGTGTTTTTATATATACATACATATGTGCATACTTCGCTCTTGTACGCACACGCGCAGCAGTGCGAAACGGAACGGAGCAGCGAGAAAAACAGAACGCGCTGTTCTCGTGCGCACGCGTGCCCCCTCAGTATATGTATAAACGCCCGTCGTCCGTATATATTGTACTGATAAATATACGCACGCGGTTGATTCTCTTATATATCTACAGCCTATAGGAGTACTGCACCTTACACAGAAAAATTATTCGCTTATATTCGTGCTTCCCAACCTATACAGGATTAATCTTTTTTTCGAATGGACTTGACTCCCTCTCTCTTTCTTTCTTTCTCCCCGTGTGTTTTGGGCGCGCGGGCGTGTCGGCGTGCGCGGATGCTGCGCGCGCTTCGTCCCCCCTCCCATCCCCTATATATATACACATCTACATCTATAGCTACAATACACACGCACAAAACTCGCCGTGGCGTGCGCGCGCGCGCACCTCACATCCTTGGAGTACACGCGCGTGTGTCTCTTTTTCCTCTCTCGCCCTCAGCCGTTTAATATAGGCCAGTGTAGCGCCAAGACACGCGCGAATAACCCGTGCACCCGCGCTCGCGCAATACACGTGCACGCATGATGTGCACATATACACATGCATTGGCTCTATAGCCAGCAGTAGGAGATGCTGATGAGAGAGAGAGAGAGAGTTCAGTCGAGCTGAGCGTATAGGCGCGGCCAGTAGTGGAGCGGGGCGCACCGAGACGGCGCATCACACATAGCGAGCGAGCGAGCGCTAGTAGAACAAGTGGTTTTCGCCGGACGAGAGTGAGAGGGTGCGAACGCGAGCGCGAGAGGCTTACTACTACTACTACTCGGCTGCAGTGTGCTATAGTGATTGACCCGCGGCTGTTTACAGTCTGATTAGCACACGGCTGCTGAGTTGGATTTGAAAAGTTCGGGTCGCGTGTGTGTTTATGTGTGCGCCCGCGCGTGCTACTGGAAGTTGCGAGATTATACGTTGCATTACACTTTCGCGCGTCGCTGTTGTTTTCGCAGGATGCTGCTGCGCTGATGGCTGCCAAAGGTTCGTGGGTATAATTCCTCTCTTGCAGCGCGCTGCTCTTTCTCGCACACTTTGCAGCGGGTTACATTATATATATAGGTGAGAACGCGCGCGCGCGAATAAGCTTTATTATTATTATCATCGCCGCGTGCTACGGCGAACGAGCGGAAGAATTTTAATCGAAGTTTCCGCGAACGCGCCTGGCAAAGTTCGTTCGCGCACATGTATATAGATATAGGGGTAACGACGACGCTGCTGCTGCTGCACGTGCAGTGCATGCACGCTCCAAAGTTTATCCCATGCCCGAATTCTTGCTACTCGGTGAATGATGGGCCGAGCGAGCGAGCGCTCGCGTGCATTGTTTCGCGGTTAGAATAATTTGCTTTGTTTACGCGCGCCCGCTCGGCCGCAAAGGTAGCAGCGGCGGCCGCGATGACCTATATTTTCTTTCGCTATATAGGCGGGTTTATACGCGGCAGGTTAATGAATTAAAATAGCCGGGGTGATGGGCAGTGCCAGTTATGTGCGCCACTGTGGGGTGGGCGGGAAGGAGGTTAGATGGAAGTTCAGTGGTAAGAGCCGGATTTGATCAGACAGCGCGCGAGGAAGAGGTTTTGGGAGATGGAAAAGTTTCATCCTTGGCGAGGGGGATAAAGAAGGACCGCGGGGTGGGTGAGAGTGGATGGAGCTGGGTTGCTTGACTATGTGGTTTTTGTAAGAGAAGTAGTAGTGGTGGGTTATTATTGTCTATATTGTAGGTTGACGCTGGAGCTGTATATTTAATATTTTATTGATGTTTTTTTTTTTTTTTTTCATCGGCGGGATGGTACGATCGATTTATCGCCGGGTTGAATAAATAATATTTACCATCCTTCTATATATAAACAATATGTAAACCGACTATTTTAGAATAATTTACGGGGTTGATTAAAGGTGGAAAAGTAAATATTTCCTTTTGCGAGAAAGCTTTATTTTTTTTTCTGTAACAACTTACTTTTGTAAAAACTTCAACGTGAGTACGCTACAACTTAAAAAACATTAATTTGAGAGTAAATTCGAAAAAGAAAGCTCATGGAGTGGCTTGAAGCGTCTTAAAAGCTTTTAATTTTAAAAATAATGCTAGTGGTGTTTTTCTAGGAGCCAGGGATTACGTATACATGAATTACAAAAGTACGAGGGAATCTGAAAATTTCAAATATAATTTTTCTGCGAAAAAACTTTCTTCGTCTGTACAAGGATATGAAAAAATTGTTTCTAAAAAGCTTGAAAAATAAAACATGCTATATTAGATTGACATGACATGTTGTTGTTTATTTCTAACAAGAAGAGTGTGTAAGCTTTGGGTTACGGATTCGTACCAAATTGAAATATCGTGTTTTAAAGTAAAAAATATTGAGCCACTGTTCCAGGATTTATTCTCATATGCCCTTTTAGTCGAAATATATGCCATATTATCTTAAAAATGCGCTATTTTTAAAAAAAATAATGTCTCTTCTATTGTATGTAATTCTGCAAGTATTCCCGTTACGAAAATGAGCAAAAACAATGATTTTTCAGAAAGATATGAGAAATCAAAGATAGCGTAAAAAATCATTGAAAATGGCACTCTTAAAATCCTTTAAAAAGTGGGAAAAATTTAAAATTTTCTATCATTTTTTATACTATCCTTGATTTCTCATAACTTTTTGAAAAATCGATATTTTTAGACGAAACAGTGCTCAAAATAAAGCTTGTTCTGCCTGTTTTTACAATTTTTTACATACAATAGAAGAGACATTATTTTTAACAGAATAACGCATTTTTAAGATAACATGGCACAAATCTCGACTAAAAGGGCATATGAGAATAAAGCCTGGAACAAGGGTTCAATATTTTTTACTCTAAAACACGATCTTTCAGTTTGGTACAAATTCGTGACCCAAAGGTTACGCACTCTCCTTGTAAGTAAGAAAAATGGTTATTATTAAAATTATGTAATAATTAGTAAGGGTGGTAACTCACATTTTCTAACCAATGCATTTTATTTTATCTTTTGATAAAATAAAAAGATTTAGAAGCTCAAACAATATTTTTATAAACCCATGTGGTTTATGCTAACAAAATCGAACTTTTCTTTACCATATTTTACCCGAAAAAGTAGAAGAAATACTCAAACCAAAAGTTATTCTTAATAACATAAACAGTGTTAAATTAGCTATTGATACATGTTAAAACCTTGCAATTACATATGTTTGAAAAATTTATTGTAGCCTACAAGTATACTTTGTAAAGAAAAAAAAAAGAAATGTTCATCAACACCCCTAATAATTCGTTTTCAATAATTATGAAATACTTTGCGGATTAAAAGTAAATTGACAAATCTACGCATAGTATAATATATCAATTGTTCATCAGCAATACACGTACATATTCTCTTTAGCTTTTCATGCTCAAACAACCATAAGGCTTAAATTTTTATTCCAAACTATCATTATTTACAATTACCTACATACGCAAATGCCATCGAAGCAGGTTCAAACAGCCAGGCGGCAAATGAAATTCAATCACCGTATAATGCTGTATGTAACTGGGCGCGCGCGCGTCCAATCAATTTCAGCACCAAAAATTCTTGGAATACATTTCAGTCAATTTCCAATCGGGTCAAGCCGGCAATTAGACATTCATCCGCACCATTCACTTACAGCCATTCACGTACAACCACGCTCGCTCACTCGCTTGCTCGCAAACCAAGTATTAAATAAGCGAAATGGAACCGTAATCGAATTCGATGCGGTCGCGCGCTCTCTCTCTCGCAAACACATACAAATTCGAGATGACACGACGACGACGACGACGACCTGCTACAGCAGAAACATTCTCAGCGCGCCCCTATTCATATCGGGCAAATATTTACACGATACGGATATACCAGCTCCCACGCGCGCGCGCGCGTCGCTCATAAGTACACTTTATGCCGCTGCAATTCCTTTGATCAACGAAAGTAAACGCGCTCTCGCACGCCACTCGAGAATTTAACTTTGACGATTGCGCTCGCGAGAGAGAGAGAGAGAGAGGGAGGCAAGTTTCTCGCACTCTCAATCGAGCGACTAACGAATTTCACTCGCTCGCGGGACACACAATTCGCGTTTTGTACAATTCCGAGTACACTACCGAAGATTAAAAGCACATATATAAAGTGCGAATCGCACGAGCGGGGGCGAATAATTGATGCGTGTGTGTGTGTGTGTCTGAGAGAGAGAGAGAGAGAGAGAGAGAGAGAGAGAGAGAGAGAGAGAGCGCAGAAGAGGGCATTTGTCCGGTTCGCGCGGCGAGCGCAAACGAAGTTTTGAATTAATAAAGTAAGTAAATACGAGTGGCGAGCGCTGACTATTCATGCGTATTCTCGGCAGCCGGTGCATTGTTAATTAGCTTTTAAATTTAAATTAATAAATAAAATATTATGGCTTTCAAGAGTTGCTTTAGAAGCGATATACGGAGGAGATGGAAAAAAATGCAAATGCATTCGATGTATATTTTAATTGTACGGTAAACATTTTTATCTCTCTCTACGGTATATACTTACAAAATAACATTTTAAATCGAACAAAACTGTATTTTATATTGATTAACAGGCCGAAGAGGACAGTCGTTCATCCAATTAGCCTTTTTAATGTATTCCATCAAAAAATGATGATGAAATTTCAACCTGTGTACACACGTACCTTCAAAAAATCATTCGTAAATCGCCTTTAAAAACAATCCATAAAACTCCGCGCACTCCTCTTTACCACTACATTGCAAAAAAAAAAAAAAAACAAAGAATAAATCGCACCGTCGCCAAACCAATAAGGGCAAAGTGCGCGCTGACGCTTTCTCTCCCGCAAAGGGCTAAAAATTAGCAGATATATATCGAGGTAGAGCAGAGGGAGAGAGAGAGAGAGAGAGAAAGAGAGCGAACGACTACACAATACGCGCGAACAAAAGGCGCCGGCCTCAAAGGGTTATACGTGCGGAAAGTCAGGTGGAATAGAATGGGCCGTCGCGCGCGCGCGCCTCCGTATGTACACTCCCGGCTGCGCCAAGTTCGCAGTTCAAATACTTCAATTCCATTCCGGGGCGCTGCCGTGCGCCCTTTCTGTGTGAGCTCGCGACCATTACAACGCCAGTGTCGTGCTATTACACGACGACGACGACGTTCGCATCAACTTTTCGAATCTCGGCGCGGTTTTTTCCCGGAAGGAACCTCTGAGAATTGGCGATGGAGGGTGTGTAGGAAGGAAACGCGGAGAGGGACTGGAGTTGTTGTGGATGTTGGTGCTCGGGGATAAAAGTAAATTTGGGATTTATATTATACGAGTAATTATCGAATAATTATGATATGATTATGTATATGAGTAAAAGCTTGATTTATCGTGTAATTAAAAAAAGATTTGTAATCCGAAGGGTTCGGACGAATATTAAGTTAGTCATAAACAATATTTATTGAGAGACATTATGTAGGTTAATGCCCGACCGAGCCAATTATTAAGTTCAAACATATACCCGGCGCCCGGCAAATAATTCATTTTTCAAAGCGCAATATATATACGTTTAATCGAAAGACAAGTTAAACGTCACGAAAATATCCATCCAAATTCTCCTGTTTACTCGTCATCTACACATATCCATCCTCTCGCTCATACACACAACCGCATATGAAACGAAAGAAACCAATTATTCAAATTTCATCAAGTAATTTTGCGCAAAAACCGGCCTGTGCGCAAAATATACTCTCTAGCTCTTTCACTCGTGCACTCGTCTGCGCATAAACTTTTCACGCCCGCGCGCGGAGTATTATACACCCACTTTGCACTGCACACCGCGTGCTGTATGTTGCACTGCCAAATCGAATCCTTAAATTGCCAATTAAAATCCCCCCACCCCCCTCGCGACACGCACGAAAATAGTTCGCGACGCGCGCGAAATAATTACACGCGCGAGTGCGCCCGGCAAAAACCTAATTTCCGCACGAGGGCGATAACAATAATCCCGGAGCGCTGTTATACTATAATACAAGTAGCCCTCTCGCGTAATTTTTTTTTTCTCTCTCTCTGCAGCAGCCTACTACAATTCCGCGCTCTCTGTCTCTCGCTTTTGTATCCTCGCGCTTGCTCTCGGAGTGAGGGGGGGGGGGGGGGGGGTAAAAAGTGCAATTAGCGAGTCCCTTTTTGCGAGAGCGCGCGAGCGCGCGGGACTTATGAGAATTCGCCGGCGCGGTTTATATTAAACGCGGGTGTGCGGGCGCACGTCGATCCCAGCCGCGTGCATTAAAGCGGCGCGAGCGCAAGGGGTGTAAGTGCACATGGTAGCGGCGGCGGTGCGCGCGCGCGCAGGTTAACTCAATTACGATTGTTAATTCTAAAGCGAGCCGTGGCGCTTAGATGAAATCTGGCTGATTGCGTTACGCGCGCGGGTGTGCGAGCGAGCGACGGGTATTATACTTTGTTATATGGCGAGACCCTTACGCGGAAGCGTGGGAGCAGCACTTTGCCGCCCGCGTAAAAGTCTGCTGGCTCTTTTGATGCTAGTGCGGGGGAGGAGGAGTGGATTTTGAGGGACTCGTTGAGCGTGGTTCGGAGTTGGATGGTGCGATAAGTTGAGGCTGAATTTTCGACAGACGGATAGTTTCGTTTAAGGATTTGTGGATGATCGTCCATTTGATATTTATTACAATAAAACCAATAAAATGGGGGCAAATATGACGAGTATGTGAAGATTTAAACGTATAAACAAGAATTTACTTGTGCAGGAAAAAGAGAATATTTATAAAAAGTTATTATTTTCAATTTTTACTATTGAATGTCGGTCGTAATTTAATAAATTTCACAATTTGTGATAGCGTTCTCTACACTTTCCAAATCAATTTTCTCTTTAATTTTTGTATTTCGACGTGTTTTGAACGACAAAGGTTCTGAATGTTTATCTACGTTTCCCAATTTAGAAGGGTTCCGTGTCCATGCTCCCGGAATAAGAATAATACGGAATAGAAATATGGTAAAATATACACGAAAATCAAATTACAAGATTAGATTTTGGAAATAAGGTAACTCGAGGTAATTCGGTCACTACTCTAATTCGGCGATCTTTCTAGTTCTCTATCTCCACCTATCCGAAAGCTTAAATAGCCAATGTCAGCAGCTCCCAAATATGAAAAATATACCTTATAAATCATTTTTAATTGTTTGAGAATGATCACTACATTTTTATGTTAGTTTCTATGTTCAATTTTCAGCGAGTCGTCGTTTTATAGTCAAAAAAGCACGTATTTCGTCTATAGTCGAAAGATAAGATAAAAAGCCCAATTGAAAGTGATACGGGCAGAAAGGTGAGGTCTTTTCCTTGAAATTCGTATCGAAGAAATATTAAATTTTTGTTTGTAATTTATAAAAGTAAAACACTTATACATCTATAATTCACCTAATTCGGCCAATTTCTGACCAAATAAAGGTATGAGAGGTATGAAAGGTATGGAATTTGTATTACGTCCACGAAGTCATTTAGGTGTCCCTTTTGTGAGAAAAAACTTTAAAAATATTTTTAGCAATAGTCAATTTCATTCATCAAAATGAATTTTTTGTTTCGTTTACGGCAAAATCCTATATAGAACTCCAAAATCATTTGTGCAATACATTATAATGTAGGAAAATTTCCTTTATACTTAGTATTATTTATATGAGTTAATAATTAAATAAAGTATTTTTATATACTTAAAAATATTAATATTATTATCTTCTAGAGTTTATAAATTTCCTTATACTATTTTTTCAGTATTGGTCGAATTAGGTGACTGTTACCTAATTCGGCCAACACGTACATTTTACACTTTTGCACCCTATAAAGCCAATATCACATTTCGAGAGTTCATAATTTTTTTCTTGGTAACATAATTAGTATATTTTAAAGCCTTTCTTATAATTTTGTCCCAAAGCATTTATAGAAGGAGATAGAAAGTATTCACCTTATATATAAACCAGAGCTCCAAAACGAGTAATTGTAGAATTGAATAATAATTATTTTGTGCAGTATAACAAAGTACCTTATTTAATGCTATTAAAATATTTTTATTATGTCTCATACGCGTAGGCTATAAGTAGATAAATGCCAAGTACAGTAGGACAGTAGTCTTAAACACCCTAACTAAAATTCACTTTTACTTTCTGTTAAAAAGTCATTTTTCTCCTTTCAAACAAATCTTTATTCCAATCATACCGTCTGCCATAGAAAACCTGATTTTAAATTCATCAAAAACACTCGAGGCACTCTTTTCACTGAATATTCGATTCCATTCCATCGCCACGGAAGTTACGAAAAAATCCACCGCTAAAAAGTAAATTCCCGTCCTCAAATTGATCGGAAAACAGAAAAAAGCCGCTGGAGTACGCCAATTTACATGACAAGTAACCCAACTACATCCAGTATATTCTCCGTAGCGCAACGCGCCGTAACGACTCGAATTTTTCATTTTGGCACATGGAGAGTTTACAAAAACCGTAATTTACTACTTTCATGTTTTCTCGGGAACTCGAAATTGAAAAGTGCTGAGTTGTTGCAGTATTGCACTGCCCGCGAGCGCGATATGTTCTCTCCCCAATGTGTCTCTGTGTATAATCCGTACGCGTGCACGTATACATACTGGACTATTTTCTACTTCGATGTAAATAAATATTCAGTCATTCGCGTTTTATTGCAGTCGCACTGCTGGCAATTAGCTGCGCATTTGCATAATATTTTATCAATACATCCGCCTCGATGACACACGTATACTACCGAAAATGATAATCATACAATACGCAATGAAATAATTAAACTGACAAATTTCCCAAAGTATAATTTACGAGATGTTGATAAGCTCGCACACCTGCACGTGGAGGATCGGACGGAATAAAACTCGGAGCGCGAGATAAATTTAATCGCACATGCAGTCGGCTAATAACCATCGCACGCGGCCGGATAAAATCGAAATTCGAAAAAGCGGATATACACGCGCATCCGGAGACCCCGAAAAAACCCCCGCGCGCACGTATACACGCGAGAGGAGAAAAAAGCCGACGCCGCGCGCACGTACGTTGATCAATAGCGATATATTTCATCAGCCGTAAAATTTATCTCTTCAAAACTCCCGAGGAGATAAAATAAATAAAACGCAGCGGCGTGTGCACATACACGCGCGCAGAGCCGGCCGTCCATCCGTCCGTCGATATAATAATTGGAACGGCGTGCGTCCGCTCGCTCGATCGCGAAAAAAAAGGAGTGAATCCCAGCAGGGGGGCCAATCACACGGACCACGCCTCGCGCGAAGATGATTAATGAATTGCGCGCGCGCGAGCGAGGCGAAATTAAAAACACAAAAACGCGCGCTCGTGTAAATCATTGCCCTCTGCCCGCGCGAAATTGAGGTGCGAATCCGGTTAGTAGTTCGTACCTACACCTCTATATATAAACGGTGAGTCGCGCGACCTCGCCCACGAGAATTTCAACGTTGTAACCCCCCCCCCCCCCCCCGATGAAATTACAGAGCGAAGTGGGCGGCTGGCCGGCGCGTCGAGTGCCCGGATATAAGCGAAATTTCCCCGCGAGAGGGAGATGCGGATAGTTGGGTATTTATAAAATTTCGAGAGCGCGCGAATTTCGTTGGTTCTGGGGATTCTCTTTTTTTTTTAGGGAAGGAGGAATATAATGCGAGAATTCGGGGGAGGTTCGGACGTTTTCCAGCGGGATTATGTTGCCGACTCGTTTGGGAAACTTTCGAGCGCGGCGGGGCAAAAGTGGATTTGGCTAATTTGGGCGTATTAGCCGGAACGAATTTTCACTGCGCGAAGTGGAGCGCAGCCGAGTTGTCGAGTTGGGGCGATGAGGCACTTTTCGTTGTGGCTAAAAAAATTAATCCTGAGGAAATGAGAAATTAGGGTGGCTGCGCAATGATGTGGAAGTACTTCGTGGAAGTTTGTGGCTCTGGCGTTGTGAGGTGAAAATTTATGTAAGGAATGATTTATCGCTGAAATAGGTATATATCTGAATACTAATTTTCGAATCTTCCCACGACATTTTTGAGTCGATGGGCTTTTGGTCTGGAAAAGTAACAAAACTGTATCAAAACGTTAAAAAAGTATGTTTTCTTATGTAAAAAGAGTTGCTCTTTCAGATTCCGGTGAGAAGATGTCAAAATTTTCAATAGAAAAATATTGCAGCTCAAATAGTTAACAAATCTTTTTTCTGCATTAATGATAGGATTTTATGACGGATAACTTCGAAAATATTGTCCAGAAAGCCGCCATATTAAATTTATCCGCGTGGGAAGTAATAGGTGAAATTTCTCATTTAACCGTATTGTGCATTAATTCCGAAATGTCTATTTTACATTTATGCCGTAAAAATTATACTTCTTATTAAATTTTAAATGTCAACTGCTGATTCCCATGAAACAAAAACATTGTTCGAATAATCATATCAATGATGGAACTCACAAATTGCGTACAGAAAATTTATTTAACTTTCATGGAATATATGCAACGCAGCACGGGAATATAAAAATTTTCATTTCATCATCAAAAATAATAGTACATTATGTAACAAGGGGACAAGATTGTTCACGAGGATGTGTTTACCCGAGGGAAAAATCTTTTCGCCATACCCTGGCCGAAAGTACCACTTTCGCTTCCAACTCAAACACGCGAATGTGGTATTTTCAGCCTGGGTATGACGAACAATAGTATACTATTTCGTGAGGGCAGTAACCATCCAAGAGAAAAATCTATTTTTGTCCCGTGTTACATATAGTATTTTATTCCACACTCAACCGTGGCCACCTTTTGACTCTGAAAAGCGGGGCCGACACGTTTTTTTTTTGTTTTACACTAGATTTTCATAAATTTATTACAAAATAAATAGTATTATTATAAAAATTGTAAAAAAATATCAATTTTTACTTTCGCCCTGCAAATTTTACTTTCGCCCCGCAAATGAGATTTGCGGGAAATATATGCAACTTTTGCCCCCATTTTCGGGGGCAAAAGGTGGCCATTTTGGTCGAGTGTGGAATAAAATTACGTTATTCATACAAGGATGTATGTCGAGTCATAACCGGTATTGTTATTTTTAATTTGACCGAACTAGCGCCGACAGTGCGTTTACATTCGCTTTTAATTGTAATACCCTATTCCTGTCGTAAATCAAACGTGCACAGAAGTTATAGGCAATTTAAATTTTATTGCGATACCATAGCACCCACGGCAATTTTGAAAGTGCTGTATCTTTGCCAAAATTAAAGCCCCTAAACGAGTGAAAAACTTGGAAGCGCAGGCTGAGAGAGAGAGAGAGAGGGACGACGTTATTACAATTAAACGCGCTATCTCAAATAAAAGCGAGAGAGAGAGAGAGAGAGAGAGAGAGAGACAACCCTGTAGCGGAATCTAAATTTTATTTTTTAACTGCATTACCAAACTTAGCGCTCGCGCGTTATACCATAGTTCGTGAATTAAATCTTTCGTTAACTTTCGCCTTCCGCGCGCTTTCATACCTAATGTCCCAAGTGTCTTTTCCCGTTTTATTAAATATGAACTGAACTATATAATACTTGAGTGTGTACTTCTCCCGATTCGCCCCCGCGCTCTCACCCGCTCGCCAACTTGCGAAACACATTTCCGGGCAACTTGGTAATACGTTTTCTCATAAGTCGGCATTATGCAATTTTTCCACGCCCACATATATACATATAATGGCCGACTATTATGCGCCGGCAGCCGAGTAGGACGAAAGATTATTCCATATTTTATAAAACTTTATTGCCACTCTTTCTCTCTCTCTCACTTTCTCAAAGCGGCGGTATATATTATATAAAAATTTTACGTACCGGAGCGTTAGATTGATGCAACTTCCCTCTCGACTTTTTAGCCGAGCGTGGAAGCAGAGGATGATATTAATGCCGCGGAGAAGGGAATTGGCCGTTTTCGAAAATTTTAATAGCTAGTTTAATAGTCGATTACTTGGCTGATTTGCCCGCTCGCGATAACGCGAGACATAGAAGGGAGCCGAATTGAATAATTAATTCGTCGGACGCGGGAATCAATGCGCTCGCGCGCGCGTTCGCGACGAATGAGGAGGGAGGGAGAGAGCTGGAAAGGAGAAGATCGAAATGAATCGCAGGTTCTTGCGCGCTGCGTGCAAACTATATCAAAATGGAATTCATAGCCTGTTCTATATTTTATGAGCGGGGTCAATGGAAGAGATTTTAAGTAGGGGCGCTGAGTCTCCCCCCCCCCCTCTCTCTCTCTCTCTCTTTCTCTTTCTTTCTCTCTCTCTCTCCATTTCGATTCCTATATATCCCAGCTACGGCTTGATGGACTTTTTTGTCATTAAAGTTTAGAGTTCAAATACCTCCTTATTTCAGTGATAAAGCACTGTTTCCCTGCGAAATTGGTTTTACGAGTTCTCATTAGCCCTGTCTGTTTTCCTATTCGCGCGTATAGATACGAACGCTTCTATACCCTGCTAGAAACATTAACCAATAAGTTACAATTGGTTGGCAAAATCGAAACGAGTTCGCTAACGGTTTAACTAACTCTTACTTTAAAATGCTACTAATGTCGTCACAAAATGATGGTTCGCTTAGCCAACAGTTGAACCAATCGTTGGTTTAAAAATTCTATAAATTTATGTACTGAGTTAATGAGCCATTGGCCTACAGATCCTTAATTTTCAAAATTACTAAAATAATTATTTATTTGGTATACAATAAAAATAATCAAATTAATAAGAATAATACTATACCGACAGTGTGAAAACAAATATTTTTATGGTAAATGAATGTTTTATACATATTAAGAGCTTAAACATTTTAAGATTAATATATTTTTGTAAAAATGTTTCTATTATAAATGACACTTCTTTTGTTTTTGAAATGTTATATTTGCTCTTTTTCCGAACTTTTGGTTAACCGTTGGCTTACACTTGTTGTAACCGTTGACTAAAAAAATTATCGTACAATTACTCTACCAGTTATTTTCGTTAGCTTATTTTCTACCAGGGTATACTTCTATGAATAGCGTCTTTTCTACGTACAAGCTTGTTTTTCACGATTGAGCGTTCGTCATTCAAGGCCTATTCAAAATATTTTTTTCAACGGTCTTTGTGTAAATTTATTTTTTCGCTATTTATATATAATAGATACGCAAAATTGAGTAGATGGTTACGCCGGTTATAGTCTACGCGCTGTGATAATGACGCACTATTTATCTAAGAATATCGAGTGATTATTTTTTATAATGTTATTATTATCGTATCGTGTGCATCGAACTGAGGGCTATCTAGTGTAACGCGTTAAAAGATAGTTGTCCTTATTTTTAGTGCACTATAATTATCTCGTGCAGCGCGTTTTATTAATATAATAATATTGCAGTTTTTAAATTCAGTATTGAAAAATTTAACAGGGTAACTGACCTAATTACGATGTCCTTAATGACTTGTTTAGACAATTGATTTAATTTCAGTTTATTGGTTATGGATATACTTTTTTTTATTTCTTATTTTTGTATATGAAGGGAACGTATGTAATGTGTGAAAGTGTGATCAATTCGAATGCATCTAAATTATTATAATTAAACGGAAAGTTCTAAAAATAAAATAAACTGCCTTCAAAAATATTAATCTGCGAGTAATAGCAAATCGACACCGTATAAGCATGTATAAATGCGAGTATTGAACCTTTCGAAAAATAATGTATTAAATGATACTAGTGAGCCTTGGCAACTAGCCAGCGAACGAAATACTTTCTGCTCTCCATTAATACTTTCTTTTAGACTCAGTAAATAATTTCATCAAAGCTCTAAGACAATTACTGAATTATTCAGTAGACTTTAATATCAATTTCCGTTTTAAATATTTATTAAAATCTAGCGCTTACAGTGTTTTGTTCATAATAGCCGATAATTTTTCAAAATAGTCAATTATGATACTTATTAAATTGATTATTTTTTGAAATCATGACTTAATTTTTGGTTTAATATAAGTTACATTCATTAATCCAATAAATAATTTATATAAAATACCAAAATGTTAATAAATTTCAATTCCGTTGACCTACCTATTATTATATACTTTACCTCTCCGCATGCACAATGAGCGTGTTTAATTTCCTGTAAATAAATAATAAGTCACGCGCTGTTGAGCATTCGAATATCAGATTTTCAGAGCTATTAAAATACATACCATTATCAAATAAAGGTTATAGTATTACAAATTCATCTCTAAATAACATGATAAAGTGTCACGAAATACGTCATGTAATATGCGCCAACTTATCACAGAATTTCTGGCGTATAGTTTTTCACCTCTCGCTGCCGCATAATTCATCAGTCATCCGCAACATTCTAAAACTGTCCACGGGCCGGGGTGTCAAAAAACGGCTAATAAAATGAAAAAAAAAAAACATGCCTCTCTAGATTAACGCCCTCGTTGACTTATTAATTCGATTACTCCTCAATTGGGTTACTGGCACAGCGACGTATTTTATGTATCGTCGAACAATAAACTATATAAAACATCAAACGGGCATTTCGCATCGACACAAATTAAACAGTCACGAGGAATTAAAGCGTCAGCGAGTTATATTTAACTGTCTAAGCGAGAATCTCTGACCGCTTTTAAGTATCACCACGCGCGTAGGCCTAATTAATCGGAACGACGTCATACATACACTTCTTCGTCTTTTCCTTTTATCGACTCTCCTCCACCGTCTCACACAACACTCGAAATTCACCCCCCTCCATACCTCTATCATAAAACATCAAAAACGCGTTCACAGGCATTTCACTCTACACATCGCCTTTGCCCCGTCAGGAGTATCACCTTCCCACCTCGACCCGTGCGCAGCGCATACCGCACCGCTCGAGTTAAAAGCCCGTAATATCCGCGGCATCCTTAAAGCGGAATTAAAGAGCCCGACAAAAGCGCCCGCGCTGTAATGCTCACCTTGCTCGAGTAAGTAGCGCATTACGCAGTTCCTACGGCAGCAGCCGATGATCGATGAATCCCGACACAATAATGCGCGCTCTCGCGTCCTTCCCCTGATCAAAGCTACTCCGGCTGTGCGAGTGCGAAAATGCTCGCGTCAACCATACACCTCCGCACGCAAAAGGCCGCGTATTCATTATATTATATACATTTCTCTCTCTCTCACACACACTTTGTACACGCGCGCGCGCGGTCACCTATAGCTAGAAATATAACGCGAGGATAGGGAGAGAGAGACGCGCATCGACATGTGTCTACCCTGAAATAGAAATTAAACGGATCGCTAAAGTCACGTATAATACACACGTACACGTACACATGTACGTACCTACATACCTATAGATATATATATATATATAGGAGTGAGAGAGAGAGAGAGAAAGCCGTTAATGCATCGGGCGCTGAATAGCCGCTCTCGCGAGCGCATAACCCAGTTATGCCGGAGCCAGTGCCGCCACTGCGGTCGCGCATAGCTACGGTCGGCCCGCGATCGTATTATTATACGATCGCGCCAGTGAAATGTATGGCTCTCTCACTCTCTGGCAGGAGGAGGAGGGGGGGAAACAAAACGATCTACCTCCTCCTACAATGTTTCATTGTCGGCATTGTGGCGGCCGAGCGGGAGGTAGGAAAGAGGGTGCACACAAGGGACGAGAAGTGACACGCGAGTCAAAGAAGTCATGCGAAGTATATATGTGTGCACGTGTACGCGCCGTGACGGTATTGTTGCCAGTGCCGGGGGTGTGTGTATATAGCAGGTGCCTGGATGATGATGCCGCCGCCGAGTTTCTCTGCATGCGTGCGTGCGATGCAGCAGCAGCAGAGCCGCCGTGGCGGAATTATCGGAAAAGGACGCGGAGGCTGGCAAGCGAGCTGCTTTTCTTTCTCCCGGGCACTCGCGCGCCTGTTTAGTTGTGGGCTGCTGCTACGAGCGAGATGATGAGCGGGATGAGAGGAGGTGGGAGTTTCAGGGTTGCCGAGAGGCTCGATTGCTTTTGGATTCCTGCAGATTTTTCAATAGACGAAGCGGGGGATTGGATGGGTTGGTGCGCGGCTGTGCGTGGGAACGGCTTTCACTATTTTTATTAGAATCATTTTGAAAGTTTAATAATACGCTGAAATTCTGTTGTCAAGGATTTTACAGTATTATATTTATACAGAGAATTTATACTGACATGAGAGTTTACTGGAAACCCCAATTTATATTTTTTATATAATAAACCGTACGACGCACGTGTATATATATATCGTCACCCGAAGAGGTTCTTGGAAAAAGGACCCAGAGGGCTTCATTTTTCGATCGCACAAACTCATGCATAACATTTTTCACAGTGACCCAGGGCTTGCGCGCGATGTTTATAACGCAGAGACATCAAAGCTTCTCGCGCTCTCCCTCTCTTTCGTTCTCCGATGTAGTCGCCCGGGGCTAGCTCTGCATGTGCGCGCACTTAATTAGAAAATTTCAACGGTCCTTTTTTCATAACCAAGCAGTTTTGCCACGCTTTATATAATGTTTACTGGACGCTAGCGCGCGTGTAAGGCGCAAAACCGCTGGTGTATATATATATATATATATATATATATATATATATATATATATATATATATATATATATATACACGCCCGGCGGAAGTTTTTCCGTTAAACGTAATTAAAAGCCGTCGAGGCTTGGGTTAATATTCTAATAATGAAGTCTTCGGATACGATACTTTTGTAGATAGTAAATAGCAGTATAGTCTTCTTCTTTTTCTTTATATTTTTGTTCATTTATCCGTGTGTGTTTATGTGCTATATGCGGAACGCTGGTATTAAGATACGCCGAGTGGTAAGTCGGAGCGATTGTTGTTATGTGACGGATGAAAAAAAGCGGAGGGATGCCCACGGGATGTAATATTTTCCGATCCTGAAAGGAGAGCCGCCGAGCTATTGTTCGAAACGAGGGAGAACAAAAGTTTGTCATTTTTGAAAATTCTCGCGTCTCCAGTTTTGCGTCTCGTCTTGTACCCTATACGTACCCGACCTTTTTTCACTAAACATATAGTAAACGCGAGCTATACCACTTTTTTTCAACGTTATTTAATTATCTCCACCTCGCTATTTTTAAAGTATAACAACGCTTATCTCCATGCAACAAACACTAACCCCTTGTACATGTCATCACATTCGCGCGTGAGAGCAAATCCGCGGTATGCTCGCATCACCATATATACATATACAAATATAACCGCGCGAGCAAATCTCACTTTTACGAGGCAAAACAATCCTCTTTGCTATAAGGATAAGCAGTAAAAAAGACGGCAGCGGCAGCGAGTTGAAGTTCGCGAAACACAATAAAATATTTATACACTTACAGTTCCACTCTCCCGCGCGAGCACTTGCACGAGTAGTAACGGACTTTATAATATCCGCGCCGTTCCACCGCCGCGGTGCTGCTGCTTCTAACTGTGATTCAGTGTGTACGGCAAATATTAGCTGCCCTTTTTTCTCCCGCCGCGCACGCCCCGTGGGATAAGCAGAAAAAGGAGCTTAGATTATTCATCTAGCCGGGGTGGTAAGCTCCCCCCCCCCCCCTCCAAAGGAGGCGCCATTGTGCTCTTACGACAAAAGACGTTAAAATCTGCGTAATACGCTTGCGAATGTTTACACGTCGTGTATTTTTAATTAACGCGACGTGTATATAGTCCCGAGCGAGAAAGAGAGAGGAGAAGCCGGCCAGCTTTCATCGCCAGTTTGCTAGTTAAAAATCGCGCGGATTGTTCGTTTGGAAATGCGATTCTCTTAATTTTTAACACCGTCGAAAGTATAGCGATACCATTCTTTCTATTATAATCTATCAATATTTTATTCGATAAAGAACGAAATAAGTGTTGCGAATAGGATAATAAAAAAACAATATAAAGTAATCAACATGACGGACGCGAATTGTCAACGCTAAAATTTCCATTCGAGACGAAAATTTCTTTTATTTCCTTTTTTTTCTATCAATTTCGTATGTACAGTTCTGTTGACGTACCGTCGTAAATGCACTTACGGCGGGCGAGCGCGCGCGGACAGGTGTGATTGATGGAATCCTCCGCGCCACACCGAATTCTTCTTCCCCACCACCACCGCGCGCATCTAAATTTTTTGCCTCGCTCCATTCTATCGCGCCAAATCATCCATTTCCCGCATCCATTCGCTTTAATCTTCAATAAAAAAAGAGAAAATAAAATAAAGCAACCTCGCAAAATCAATTCCCATCCGCAGCGTTCATTTAATTACCCTTATACACCCCCGCTGCTGTACAAAAACAAAAGACGTGCCGGCGTGCGACCGTTATCAATTTTTTCCCTCCCCTCGGTAGCTTAAACGGGCGCGCGACGCCCTCCTCCGCCCATACAACGCAGCCTCTCTCTCCCCCTTGCACCGCGCAATGCACTGGCAGTTAACCGCAGAAGTAAGGCCTCGTGTGTGCTCCAGTTAACGAGGCGCCGCGGCGCTATATACTATACACACGTAGTCGTCGTCCTCCTCCGGCCACTATGCTTGATATATATATATATATGCGCGCACTTTTTGATTCTCTCCTCCTCGCCTCTCGCACATATATATGTGCAAATCCGCGGACTACAGACAACAACTGGGGTACAAAAACGGAAAAAATTTTTTTTTAGGGCACACCTACCACATAAGGTTTTTTCGGTTCTTTGGGGGTCCTCCAACATGAAAATACTTGTGAACACTCATTATCCGTTGTCAAACTTTTTTGCCGACGGAATCAATTTTTCTTATGGAAATTTAACATGGGAAAAATGGACGAAAAGTAGTCATTGATGATTAACCAATAGCAAACTATTGAAGAGGCCAAACCAAATTCCACAAAAAAGCGATTAAAGTTGAAGAATAGAGCTTTAATTTGAGATGAGAATCGTTAAAATCGGTTGATTCTGTGCAAAGCTACGTGAATTTGAAAATGGCGAATAATGACGAAAATGAGCGATTGTTTTCAAACCCACGTAATTCTTCAATTTTTTGTCATTTTCCGCCATTTTCAAATTCACCTAGCTTTGCACAGAATCGACCGATTTTAACGATTCTCATCTCAAATTAAAGCTCTATTCTTCAACTTTAATCGCTTTTTTGTGAAATTTGGTTTGGCCTCTTCAATAGTTTGCTATATTGGTTAATCATCAATGACTACTTTTCGTTAATTTTTCCCATGTTAAATTTCCATAAGAAAAATTGATTTCGTCGGCAAAAAAGTTTGGCAACGGATAATGAGTGTTCACGAGTATTTTCATGTTAGGGGACCCCCAAAGAACCGAAAAAACCTTATGTAGTAGGTGTGCCCTCAAAAAAATTTTTTTCCGTTTTTGTACCCCAGTTGTCTGTAGAATCTCGTTCTCGTTCCTCGCATTGTCGGATAACTCTCCGAGAGAGGCTCTTGTTTTTCTTCTTTTCACCGCGCGTCAACGCCGCTCACAACGTGCACATGTCTGCACACACAGGGCAGGTGTGGAAGAGCAGGGCACACACATGCGTGGACGGATGGAAAATCGGTCGATGGCGAGAGCGAGAGAGCGGCGTGCGAAAGGGGAATAAAGGGAAAAATCGGTGGTTAATCGGGGACGCTCGCGCGAGCCGTGTAACTGTGTCAGAGAGTGCGGAGATAAAGGGCAAGCGCGGTTAAAGGCTGTTGAGATTTTAACCGCGGAGTTTTGGAAGTCTATGTGGATGTAAGAGCTGACGAAGCCATGTTAACGGTGCAAGAATAAAACTCATTTGCTAAAGTTTGCATTGAAGCCCTTGGCGTGGCTGAAAGTATGTATATAGGAAAATAAGAACGTTTAATTTAAAGCGACCGGGAGCTTTTGTACGGACAGAAAGTTAAACGGGTTTAGAAACCGATGTTCGCGATAATCCATTTGCACCCTCTATTTGTTTAACCAATTCTCTGAATAATTCTTCAACCAGGTTACAAATTAACTTTCCAACGTACCGACCGATTTAAGTATACTACTACTGGTCGATGTATAATATATTAGATGTACAGTTTGCTATGCATCAACTCCAACAGCGGTACTGTTTATTATGAACCTATTAAAAACTTACAACAATGCCAGCGTAATTTTTCTGCCTGCCCCATAAATCAATCAATCTCGGATCTCGAGAAAATTCAACGCGCTCGCGCCTTATATACTCTCCCCATTAAAAATAGCGCGACACTAGCTCAAAAATACGCTCGATAAAGTATTTATTGCCGTCCTTAGACCCCTACACTTTCAATTTTGCAAAAAAAAAACACACACACACACATGCATACACGACATACCTCGTTCCCGCGTGCCGATACAAAACGCGAACACCTGCATCACTCTCACTTATATATATATATACACACACGCGGGGCAGTCTCTCCCTCCCGCTTATATCAGTCCCTCTCTTTGTTTCTCTATTTTCATCCCTTTCTCTGCATCTCGCTCTATTTCTCGTTGCATTATACTCGTTATCGGTCGCGTAAGCGGAAAAACGATTGAACGTCAATGCAGCGCACGCGCCGCGGCGACGACGACGATGATGCAGCCGCCGCCGTCGCCGCGTATACGGCATTATACAGCGATATTGCAAAAGTTGCCGAGCCTGCACATATACACATAGCTCGTGCTAAAGAGAGATGGAAAGCAGAGCGCGAGAATTTCACCCTCTAATTGAAAGGTCTGTCGCGGCCTGACGGACAAGCCGAGGAATTCGCACGAGCGCGGGTCCGATAGTCCGATATTCGCGTTATGGAAGCGAGCGGCGCGTGCAGTTCGATACTTCGGTGTATAGGGGTGAATGAGAGAGGCGGGGGGGGGGGGGGGGAAGTATCGCGGCCGAACTTTTCCATTCTCCGAGCGCACCGAGAGAGAGAGAGAGAGAGAGAGGAAGGATTCCTTCGATTTTTTTGCTTTTCTTGTGCATGAGAGAGAGAGAGAGAGAGAGAGAGAGGGAGAGAGAGAGGAGAGTCTTTATTGCCACTATCGTTATTATTATCGTTGTCGATGGTATCCGTGCTGTCGATTCTTCATCGCTGAAGCTCTTCTCTCTTTCTCTTTGCGCGAGCGCTAGAGGAGAGTTTTGAGAGCCAAGAGAGGGGGAGAGAGGGATGCTTTAGCAGTTGTAAGCCATTGTTCGCCATGGATGATGGTTATAAAAAAAGGGAAAGAGAGAGAGAGAGAGAGAGAGAGAGAGAGAGAGAGAGAGAGAGAGAGAGGGAGAAGAAAAGTTATACACTCGCGAATTTAACGATGCATTGTTAAACAAGTTTCCGGAAACACAACTCCGCGATTTTTCATACGACGCGCGCTCGGAAAGTTGAGTTCGAAATTTGTACATCCTTCCGAAAGCGCAAGAAGAGAAAGAGAGAGGAACAATGCTGCTGCAACTGTAGCTGCCACTACCGCGCTATTCTCTTTCGAGCTCTTTTCGCAGCGTGCGCATAATTTATTCGGCGAGGAGGTGGAGGATCTTTCTTTGCGGAGCGAAAATTGTTTTGAATTAATCGCGAGGGATATTCGAGAGACGAATTAGAGGGGAAAGAAATCCCGAGTATAAAGAGGAAGGTAGAAGAGGGAGTATAAATCCTGCAACGTCAATTGAATATCCGTTATCTTCGTTCGACTGGCTGCAGATTAATGCTCCAAGTTGCTTTATGGGATTGGAATTTATTCCCCCGGATTGCGCATCTTGCTTAGTGTGAGTGTGTGTGCGTGTGTGTATGTGTCACACTA
The DNA here is from genome assembly GCA_036365515.1 of Torymus aiolomorphi. Taxonomy (NCBI): domain Eukaryota; kingdom Metazoa; phylum Arthropoda; class Insecta; order Hymenoptera; family Torymidae; genus Torymus; species Torymus aiolomorphi. The sequence continues at coordinate 148,406,758 of CM070877.1, forward strand.
TTTTACCACGCTGTAAAGAATGCGGTGATGAATTGCTTTTAAATGGAAATTAAAAGTGGGCGAGATGAAAAATTATACCTGGAGCGCCTTGTGAATTAAATCTGAGTTCTGAAAGTTTTGAAATCATTTTAAAATCCCCGTGGGAGCAGTTTGATCAAAAGTATATAAGTTCAATGTCCAACTGAAACATTTGTAAAAATATTCACGATTAACGTAATTTCGTTACGTAAAAGTATATATTTTCTTCACTTATTTATTTTCCCCCGTATCCTTTACTTTTGGGGATTAGCGGGGAAAAACGTTATTTTCCATTCATTTCATCATATAATAATCTGTTTTTGATACGAAACATAAACCCACCTTTAACATTTGCTCTAATTATCCTGAATGAAACGAACGGCTCGTATATTTAAATTTCTCCATTCATACAATACACCAAACTATTATACCCACATCAACCTTCCTTCCCCACAACTCAAAAGTCACCTAACAAATGAATTCCCCCCAACCCCCACTAGGAAAAAACCACCCCTACGTCCATTCCCCATCAAATCACACGCTACCACACACACACACACGCACACGCACATCAGCGCGCGCACAAAAGAAGAACTAACGGCTTTCCGTCGCGCTTGTTGCAGAGCTTAAGACGTCAGCGCTGGCGCTGCCGCGCGATTAATGGACAAGGGGCAAGCTAGCGGCGTCGTGGCGGGTCGCGGCTGCGGCCGCCTCCACGGCTGCAGCAACTGCTGATGCTACCCGCCCGGTGGTTCATCCGGCCGATGCGCGAGCAATGCATCATCATCATCTTCATCGTCATGTGTCGTCGTCCGTGGCCGTCACTCTCCCAGCTGCCCGAATGAGCGTCCCACGCCTTCAACGGACTTTAACATGCACCGCTTCAGCAACGGACCTGCGACCTTACTGAGTGCGTATATTATTATGTACAATATTATATGATGTTGTAAACGTTATATATATATATATATATATATATATATATATATATATATATATATAGATAATTGCCAGCGTGCAGAGAGTGGGCGATGGAAGTTTCCAAAGGGAAGCATTGTTGAGCGAGGCTTTGAGGGGAGCGCGGTATAATAATGGACTGTTTATTAAAATGTGTATGTGTGTAGGAGTGAGTTCGGGCCAGTTGATTCGTTTGAATTTTGTAGTTGCGAAGTGCAACGGGTATAGTCGGTCGAGAGGCGAGTTTGTTAAACATTTTCGGGTGGCAATGCGCCGGAATCCACGTTTCGTCTATTTCTGTACTTGCACGCCCTGCGTTAAAGCCCTTTATTCGACTGCAATCGCGTGAGGTGCAAAGGAGAAGTTTGTTCTGTGCGATTGCGCGGGCGTGGAATAAAGCGGGGCTTTAATTTTTGGAGAAAAAAGGGCGAAATTCCATTTGTAAATAGTGTCAAACGTCGAAATAAACATCAAAAGGGAGATATATTTTTGTTGTATTTTTTCGGTAAAATTGAATTTCGGAATTCCGCGAATTTCACTTGAAACGAAAAACAGAGAAATTAATTACGATGAGCAAATGAAAATAAAAACACATTTTTAACATATAAGTTGTCGCAAAAAGTCGTGTAAAAAATAACGAGAGAAAAACCACGAACGAAAAAAAAAACAAACACACCCATCACATCCACGAGCAACTCATCCCAACGTACACACCCACCCACATATATAGACATATACGTATACGCGAGTCCGGCGGTAGTCAGCCAATCGTCCGAGATTCTTTTATTCCCTCTCGGTACGTCCGAGCCGCGCCGGCGTGATCCTCTCCCCCCAATATCCCGACCGTGAAAACTGATAATAGATTAATCTCGCGCAGATGAATTTGCGGCCACCGACGGCGGCGGTGGCAAAAAGTCCGCGGTCGTATCGGCCCACCCGCTTGTCTCTCTATTAACCCTCGACTCTCCGACACACATACGTAGATATATCTTTGCTTTCACGCTGTCACTTTTTGTGCTCGAAAAACAGGGGGTGAGGGAGCAGAGGGGATCACGCGTTTCCGCCGAATGAACTTATGTCGATTATTGCGCATTCATTTGCGCGCGCGGGAAGGGGCTGATTTATTGGCTTTTTCGCCCGCGCGGTTCAATTGAACCTCGTCGCTCTGTAATTTTGAATATTAAAATGCGACAGTGTGTCCAGCGATGTTTTTGCCATCTCCTCTCGCGGGAATTAATTTGCGGAGGATGGCTTTTAAATTGCCGTGGACGAAAGAGGCATCGAAATAATAATATATATTCGTCGTCGGCTCGGATCGTTGTGTACAGCGCGGCGGTGGGGAAAAAAGTGTTTGATTGAAAATCGGAAGACCGTGTGTGCATGCACGCGCGTGATGTGCACGAGTTATACGGTTGCGGCTGTTAATTAATGAAAATGTATATATACACGTGTGTAGTGGGAATAGAAGTGAGCTATTTTTTTTTTTTAATTAATTACGTTGGGTTCGATATGGCGCGTGTATTTTCCATTTTTCAGATGTAATGTCACGTTGGGCAGAAAATATGATGTTTTTATTGAATTTTTTCATTTAATTAACAGTGGAGATTATTACGAGTATCGGATTATGAATCCTCAATATTTCAAATAAAATAGGGTTACTACAGGCTAATATTATTAGTTAATAATGTATTGTAAAGCTTCGTGCTTCGCAAATCGCATAACGTTCTATCATCGGATCCTCGTAGATTATTCTAACGATTCTCAACAAACGCCGATAGAATTTTAAATTTCCATCAATTTTATATACACGATAATTCGCTTACCGGCCAATAAATACCTTCCGATATCTCCCGATATACTTGAGCCAAATCACGAAACTCTAAAAATAATCAACTTTTCCTATACACACACACACAGCGCTATCGCGCAAAGAAAAACGCTCGTGGTAGAGAGGTATATAGGAAAAGCTCGCAATTAAATTATCGAAGATGGGCGAGGCCCGGGCTATTTGTATATATTGAAAGTAGCGCAGTGTACATGAAGTGGAGAAGGGGGCGGAGGAGAGACGAAACTTGGTTAGACATATTTTAACTCGGTCGGATACTCCGCTCGCCCGCTAGATCCTCCTTTTTTCAAATTTAACTGGATTTTTTTCAACTTCGGCCTGGGAGGGAAAAAGTTTTAAATTCACATTTCCCGTTGCCGCGACTGTCGGCAAATAACGTTTCCATCTCCTTCTGTGTCGGGCAAAAAAAGGAAAAAATTGTTTCTTTATTCTCCGCGACCGTCACGCGCGCCTTCTCCCTCTTGTCCCCCTCCCGAAACAATACGGGTGCGAGCAACTCGAAACCAATGAAAGGAATAACGAATGTAAATATCGGCCCGGAGGGAGAGATCTGACCTACATAATAAAAATCGAGCGTCGAATCGCATTAAAAATCGCCGGATAATAAACAAGAGAAGAGAGCTACTGCTGCTGCGGCCCCTATATATAGTGACATCGCAAACACGCCGCCGCTCACTTTTAACGTATTTCCTTTCTCGCCGGAGAAGAGGAAAAAGAGAGAGAGAGAGATCCACTATACCTTCTTCTTCCTTCCTCCCACCCCCCCACCCATCCGACCCCCGTCCACTTGTCGTGTTCGAGACTAGACTTAGACGGCGATCCCGCGCGCTTGCCTCGTCTTTTCGACGGCTTAAGGACCTGCCCCGAGAGTCGTACGCCAGCGAGCTTCGGTCGATGCGAAAATAAACGATGCGTATAAAAGTCCGCCGCGAGATAGATGTGACGCGAGCTGTTCTCCCTCTCTTTCCTGTGGGCTCTTCTCCTCCCTCTCTCTCTCCGTCTGCCGCGTATAAGAATCGCCAATCGGGACGAGAGAGGTTGTATAATTTATTTTATTTTAATGTCACAGCTTCTGATGTACATGGGTAAAGCATCGCGTGTTAGGAATATAATATCGATTCTATACATGAATTTTTCAGTTTCCCCCGGCAAACAGCTTTGAAAATTCCCGCTGCAGCGTCGCGTCTTATGCAAAAAGCACCGCACTGAGACGACGACGGCGACGGATTTATGCGCTCCAGCCCTTCGTGTGCTTTATAATAAAATACCGTGTTGTATATAAAAAAGGGAGGCGCCGAAACGACCAATCTCGCGAGAGAGCCCATAAAAATTCGCCACAAAAGGAGCGCTATGTGTGTGTGGGTGAGTGTGCGTAAAGCTTTCTTCGCATTTGTAGTTATAAATTGCATCGTGGAGTGCTTAACCTCGGGGCGCAAGCGTATAAGCATAACACTCGTGCCCGTCTGGGTGCAGAAGAAATTTCTTCTACTCCTCTGCCATGAATATCATTAGCTCTAAATCAAGTGTGTGCGTATGTGTGTGTGCATCTCTTGGCGGGGGAAAAAAGCTCTTGCCTCGGGGCTGCAGTGTTTGTTTATTTTCATTTTGCCGTAAAGTGCTCCCGCGCAAATATAATTATTAAAATAGCCTTTTCCAACGTACAGTACGACGTTTGCGCATTTTTTTTTCTTTCCTTCAGTCTCAGCGCAGAGGTGCACGTTTATAAACAAGGATCTCGCGTGGTTTAATAAAAATACAGCTCAACGGTAATCTCATTATAATATATGTTTTTGTTATATTATAAGATATTTTCGTACCATGTATCCCGCGAGTAAATTGACAATTTCCAGTGGAATTTGAATTTTTACTGCATCAGATATCTCTTCAGTACGCGAGGCTCGAAAATGCAAACACATCCGCTATGAAAAAGCCACCAGCTGCGTATCGCGATCCAATTCTCTGCGAATTTTAGCGCTCGTAAATGCCGAAAATCGTTCGCAAATAGCTCAGCCCGTACAAAAAGACAGGCTCGCACCCTATACACCAACTTCCAAATCAGTCTCTCAAACTCGCAACACGACTGCGCAGCTCGGAAAGCAAGCTGAAAGCCAGAGACAGGCGTACCCTCAAATCGCTGGCAACTACATAAAGCACACTTGGCATATCATGCGCACACAGCTCGCGGCGCATCCAACTTAAAAACTTTCTTCTTTCATTCTAATCCCGCAGAAGAAGCAGAGGCAGCAGCGAGCAGCAGTGACGACGGCGGAGGCGGTGGCGACTGGGTCGGCAGTAGTGGTAGTAGCAACAGCTATAGTGGCTCGGCCGTGGCGAGGGAGGAATCGATGCTCATCGAGGCGCGCGTGGAAGCAGCAGCTGGGGCCAGGTCAAAGGCGGCGCAGGACGACGCCGTTGTGGGATGTAGTTGACGTTGCTCGCCGCTCGCGCGGATAAGGATAGCTCGTCGTCGGCGGCGGCGGCGGTGGTGGCGGTGGCCGAGGACGACGACGGTGGCGGCGGTGGGGCGGCGGGGGTGGCAGCAGAAGCAGCAGCAGGCGGTGGTAGCAGCATCGCCCGGCGGAGGAAGCGACGACGTCGCCGGCGGTGCTCCTGCTGGTTATATATATGAGCCGGGCCGGGGTAGGCGACAAAGGGCTGCCGCAGCTGCAACGAGATCGTCGAGTTGAGGAGGCTACGAGAAAGAGAGGACGAAGAAGAAGAAGAAGAAGAGAGGAGGAAGAAGGAGGTGAGGAGGCGGAGGAGGAAGACGAGGAGGAGGAGGCAGCAGCCGCAGAAGGGGAGGAAGGATGAACGTGACGCTGGTGAGCCTGCTGCCGGACCTGCTGCTCAACGACAGCCTCCTCGACGCCAACAGGACCGGCGAGGACGATGAGCTGGTGCTCGGCCATCAGTATCCCTTGTGGAAGATCATCCTCATCAGCGTCGTCGCCGCGTGCCTGTCCGTTGTCACCGTCATCGGGAACATCATGGTGATGGTCAGCTTCAAGATGGACAAGCAGCTCCAGAACATCTCCAATTACTTCCTCTTCAGTCTGGCGGTGGCGGACTTCGCCATTGGCCTGATATCGATGCCTCTGTTCACCTTGTACACGGTGCTGGGCTACTGGCCCCTCGGCTCGCACATTTGCGACACCTGGCTGGCCCTCGATTATCTGGCCAGCAACGCCTCGGTGCTCAACCTCCTCATCATCAGCTTCGATCGCTACTTCTCGGTCATGAGGCCGCTGACTTACAGGGCCAAGAGGACGACCGCCAAGGCCGGCGTCATGATCGGTAAGTTCTTTACTTTGTCGTATTTAGATCTTTTATTGGCGTTGCTTATGGATTGGCTGGAAATTGTCCCTTGTTAATGCAAGAAAGTGGAATTTAATCAGAGTTATTATTTCTCTTCTAATTGCTCGAGTCTATTACCTTCATTACTCTAGTAAATAAAGATGAACGGATGAATAAATTGTTGGTCGGGCAACGTTCGCCATAATATTTCTCGGAAAAATATTGGATAATTTTAATTTCTAACATCGATTTTCAACTTTTTCTTCTGCAAACTCTTGATTGACACTCAGACTATTAGCTATTTTTTATTCTCCGAATAGAAGATCTAAATGCCAGTAGTGCAGACTCACCTAAATTTTTAAAAGTTTCTAACGCAAGACAATTTTAAAAAGTTAATAAGTGACGCAGACATAATTAAATCTTTCTAAATGGGTTTTAAGATCAATTTCAATTACAAAAATAAAGCATTGCTAATGTTGTATATAAAGGTAAAAACTTTTTAATTAATCATGGAAATGAAATAAGAGAATGATAGAACAGATTTCCAATAACTTCGATCCAATCCAATTAACTTTTTAACGTGCCTTTAAAAGTATTTTTTAGTGATAAAAAACGAATAAGTTTTCATGACTTAAAATTTCTACATTTATCGTTCTCGGAAAAATAAATGTGAAACTGTGTTTAAACTGACTATTTGAATCGAGCAATAATCCAACATTGGGGTATTAATTAAAAGTGCCAAAACTTGTGAAGAAATCATAAATCCTCAGTCAGTCCATCAAATTGTTACACAAAAATAAAATTTCTCTTCCAAGAACAAGTAAATTTCATGTATTATTCATTCAGTCAAAAGGAATCCTACATTTTGATTGGTTTGAGTTGTAACTTCTTTGCATATTTTTACATGAAATCGATGTTTCGCCTGAATCGACAATTTGTACATTTTAGTCGGACATCTTTTTAAGAGAATTTCTATTCCCTACTAGCGAATAGTTTTGTTTAATCCACTAATATCATAACGAATTATACCAGTTCGGTATATCATCAACTAAGTGTTGACTAATTATTGTCAAATCAACAATCAACAAGTTTTAAGCAGATTAATTTTCCCATCATTTAACTGGGAGTGTGTACTCTGCAAACCCTTGAGATCCTAAGTTTGCTCATACCGCGAGAGATCATACTTATTCCACCGTAGAGTACCTGCTAATATCAACCCGTCTAGAATTCATTAAATCAAGTGCCGAAACGCGAAACTCGTTTTTAAATCTCTCGTTCCAATCGAGGATAAAAACCTAATCTCCCAAAACGTGCCACACCATCAACAAATTACCCAATCCCAGTAAAACGCAAACAAACGCAAATTCAGTTTTCTCTCAATTAGCCCACACGCAAATTTTCTAAAAACCCCTCCAAAAGTCGCTCTTTTTCCTGCCCAAAAACAGCATGTCCACGCGTGCTTCTGCAAACAGCAATACCCGCAAAAGCAAACCGACACAATTCGCTACTCCTCAACAACTTTTCACTCGTCACACAGTCAACACTACATATATACCGATACTTGTTGAAAAGTCCTAATGTGCCTCTCGGTGCCTCTGCTTCGCTACCTTTTTTTGTTGCTGCAGCGTGCGCCTGGGGCATATCGTTGCTACTGTGGCCGCCGTGGATCTACGCCTGGCCATACATCGAGGGCGAGCGTACAGTGCCCGCTTACGCCTGCTACATTCAGTTCATCGAGACGAATCACTACATCACCTTCGGCACGGCGATCGCCGCGTTCTACGTCCCAGTTTCCGTCATGATCTTCATCTACTGGAGGATCTGGCAGGAGACGGAGAAGCGACAGAAGGACCTGCCCAACCTCATGGCCGCGAGCAAGCAGGACGCGAGCAAGAGGAGTAACTCGAGGTACGTGTGGTTGTGGGTTATGGAGTATTTGATTTGTTGCGAGGTGGGAGGAAGGATTTTATGGAAGAGTTGGATGGTTGTTGTGGGGGTAGATTGATATGCGTTTCGGAAGTATCTTCATTCGATGAGATAAATTTGACAGTAACCTTATGTAAATTTCTTTTTATTAATTATATTATCGTTAAATATTTTTATACAATCAGTAATTTTAACTCTTTTATTTCGATAAAATTAATCACACAAGTGTGCAAATATAGAAGATTTTGCGTCAGAAGATAATAAATTATCAAAATATGGGATGGCGAAAATTATCTCGTCAAAGTTAGTTAGAATTCGGTTGCTATTAGCATAGAGATAAATATTATATGTGGAACATGTTTGTACACATGTACACCGAGATATAGGAATTATGGATACACATCGGTACATAACTTCAATAGTTTTCAATTCTATGCAAATCCCCACGTTCATGTAATAGACTGTTATTACGAGCGAAATAAGCTCTAGTCGAGTTAAATCTGATTATTCGTACTCCTGGAATTCCTGCGTGAACAGATAACAATCCCGAGTTTGGAGACACGGGGAGTCTCATTTAAAGTTACAATTTATTATACACAACGTAGGACCACACAGTATATTTTTCGCACAAAACGTTACGATGTCGTACGTTACGCTCATTTCTAAGCTCAAACATTTTAAAATTATTATATATTTTTCGTGAAATTATTTTCATATTTATGAAACACGTGCATTTATCATACAGTAAAGAATTCGTGAATAAGAAAATGTTCCTCGTTGGCGCTTTAATGAAAGTTATAAAATGATATTTTTGCTCGTTATTCAGATTTCATTAAAACCCGTTTTTGTAATTCATTAAACTTGTAAAAATAAATGCATAAAAGTATTCTTAATGAATGCTATGTCTTGATAAAGCCTTCTTTTATGAAAAATTTATTTTCCAGTATTGTTATAATATTAACTTTTGCAATTTAAAATGTTGTAATTTCTGAAATTCTTCTGGAAAGGCAATACAGTTTATACGAGTACTGTGTACAAGTACGTTAACCTATAAGTTTTATTTAATTCTTTCAAACAGAGTTAATTCATCCAGTAAAATATGTAATATGTATTTTTTTATAAAGAAAAATATATTTATTTTTTAATATCCTCATTAAAACTATGCAACTTTTTCGATAATGCTCGTAGAAACTGTAATTTCGCAAAGGTTTTATGATGGTGTTGCTCGTGAGTATTTCTACTATATTAAAAAGTATTACGAAATATGTACTCTATAATAAAGTATACATAAATAAAGTATGAGATGCATCTACTAAAAATGAAAATAATAGCATATTTATATTCTTAATTCAGAATCATACTTAATTAAAAATAAATGTTATATTATAATAAAAATTCTTCTATATTTGATGAGAGCTTTTTGAAGAACACCATAATACGCATGAAAATGCTTCTTTATTAAACTGATATCTACAAAATTTAAACGGAAGCTTATGGCAAGCTAAAATTCCATTATGACATCATCTTGTTACCGCTTTCCAAAAGGAGAGCGACTATAATGTATTACCAACAAAATTTATAATACCCCTAGTTTTCAAAAATATTGCAAAGTTTCTAAAAGTTCACAAGAACTTAATATTAAAAATTGTTATTGAATAATACTTCCTCTTTGTATCGAATAATCCACCTGTAAATATACGTTTAATTTTCGATAAATAAAGTTCCTAATGACCAAATCTAAAAAAAATTCCAATATTCTAAAAAAAGTCTCGCAGAACAACAGCCGAAACGCATTCAACCATCATACTTGCAAATTAAAAAATTGCAACCACCCTGTCTCTCTTCGTATCTTTAAAGCTCCGTTCCATCTCTCTCACTCGTTTTTTTCCTCATCTGATTGAATGAACCGTACAAAGAGCGATACAGTTTTCACTCTATTTGTGCCGTCGCAGTAGCAGCAGCAGCAGCAGCAGCAGCAGTAACAGCGCAAAAACGAAGACAGACTCTATAATAACCCCGACAGCGGCTGCGAAAAACAGACACAGACGCGACGGATCTCCGGCGAGCTCGTGAACTCGCTCGCGGCGGCGGCACACACACTCGCGCGCAAAAAAAAGGAGAAAAGCTCGGCCGGGCGAAACGTCAGAATGATATCTGAAAATTCAGAGCGAGATACGCGCTCGCTCGCTACTCTGCGGCTGCTGCTGCTGCTACTGCATCGCGCACGCGAGCTATAAAAGAGCTGAAAAAAATTATGAAAGATGAGAGATGAGAGAGAGAGAGAGAGAGAGAGAGAGAGAGAGAGAGAGAGAGAGAGAGAGAGAGAGAGAGAGAGAGAGAGAGAGAGAGAGAGAGAGAGAATGAGAATGAAGGGTAAAAACAACGAGACTAGAGGTAGAGTAGAGGGGGTATGGAGCGAGAGAGTGAGTGAGAGAGAGAATGGAAGGAATCATGGCAGTTTTAATCGCTAAAGAAGCTCGAACGTACACGACCATCTACTAACCAACAGTGGTTTGTATTAAGAACCATAAAACACGTTACTGAGTTGTAAAGAGCGTTAGCTAATGTTAATGGCCAGACACAATTATTGAATTTCGTGGTTATTACGGAAATATTACGTTCAATCATAGACAAAATTATGCATCTTCGAACACGATAATCAGTTGAGTAACATGGATTGATTGTATAAACAAGAGGAAATTTTTAACTATATTAATAAATGTTAGTTTTTCGATAAAGGTGGTATTGAGATCGTTATTTTTTGTAAGAACAAGTGAATAAGTAAATTTTCAAGCCCAAGTTTTACACAATTGAATCATATAAGTAATGTCATACACCTGGGTATTATACCTAAATGAATAATTCCAAGACACGTAACTTGAAATAATTGTATATAATAAAGATTAAAAACGATCACATACATTTGAAGTAATTCTGTATTTATTTAGAATCATTAATTTATAACATCAGATAAAGTCTGAAATCTTACAATATTTCTTACAAATTTCATAAAATACGCTCGGAATACGAAATTTTCTCTCCTACTTTCACACATAAAAAAGCCCTATTCCATGCCTGAATTAGAAAAAGATATCACGATTTTAAAATCGACGCTCTTCTGCGCTATTAATTACACACGCACGGACTAACTGTGATACGACATTAATTTTATTGATAAGAAGACTGCTTATTCAATATTTCAAAAAATGTCAACCGTAGAGTTACATAATCTCGCGAATGTAAATAGTGTTCCTATAGAGGCCGCAATATAAATTATTAGTGTTTTTATTTCTACGTTGTACGATCCAAAAGTATAACTTAGCTCTTTGCAAAAAGGTAAGCACTGATAAATTACCACCTTCGTAACCTACATTAAAAAAAAAAAGAACTTATTAAGATGGGATATATTGCTTGCGACTGATAGATATTGTTTGCGAGGTAAGGCTCGTCCCGTATATAGCAGGCAAGGAGAACTACGATCACTTTTTCATACTCTTATGCCAAATTTTTGCTGGAACCTACATCCAGGGTTATTATTCTATGACACTTGTTGCGTGTTATTTTCATATACAGATATAGATACACAAACTTGCCTCATTTCCAGCATTATCTTTCAAATATCGCACGTTAGAACTTACACAATAAAGGTGCACGCACCTGGCGCGAGAGCACGTGCCGAACGCGCTCTGATCAAACAGTTGTCTGGACGCGAGTCCTTACTTCTTCGCAAGCCCTCGTTGCATACCTATAACACCTAGCACAAGATTCGTGGACATAGATGCGCACGAATTAAATGATCTTGCCACTGATGCGTAGTATTTCTGTATACAAGTCGGGGCAAATAATGTGCGCATGCAATCTAACCTCGATTTAATCAAATTTAATACTGCATCTATAGTATGTTCCGTCTACTATGTTGCACCTTAAAAATGTGCAGTGTATACTGGCCAATGCGTGAGCGATCCGTATTGAAACGATTTTCCACTTGGACGTAGTTATACAGCGTAGGGACATGCGCTTATTTATGTGTAATTTACACGTTAGATGTTGAATCGCAAGTATTGTCCAGCACACAGTGGATAGTGAAAAGTGTGGACACAACTTTATCCTCGAATCCCATTTCGTAAATCTGACGCATGTAAAAAGTATATTTTTAAGCTTTTTTTTTTGACGTGTCTGCAGCTTATGAAAAAATTAGAAGAAAAATCTACCATTTGCTGCTATTAACAATTTATATTTTTAAGTGTTTGAGCGGCTTCTACTGCAATAGATCCACCATCTAGACAATAGTATGGTGTTGGCGTCCATCTGATGGAGCCGGAATATTGGCATTACAACATGGAACCAAATTTTCTGCTGTGAGCCTGATGAGAACTCGCGGAGCAACGAAGAATGCTTTGATTTTCCAGTCATGTCTGTGCAAAAGAATTCTTGTTAAATAATCATATTGACAGAGTGTAAATTGTATATTATAACTAAGATTGAGCGAGAATTATCTTGTATACAAGCAATAGAACCTTCTTCACTCTAGTAAAATAATAAATCAGATATATTCAATATTATTAAATTGCAGTCTATCTACTCGCTGTTACTCTTACCATTGTCACTATTAGAACGCATTATCGTGCATGCAAAACTTCAGGGTATGTAATGCAAAAGACATACAGAATTACTTCGAGTGTATGTGATGGTTTTTAATCTTTATTATATACAGTTCCTTTAAGTTGCGTGTCTTGGAATTATTCATCTAGATATAATACCCAGGTGTATGACATTACTTATATGATTCAATTGTGTAAAACTTGGGCTTGAAAATTTACTTATTCACTTGCTCTTACAAAAAATAACGATCTCAATACCACCTTTATCGAAAAACTAACATTTATTAATATAGTTAAAAATTTCCTCTTGTTTATACAATCAATCGATGTTACTCAACTGATTATGGTGTCCGAAGACGCATAATTTTGTCTACGATTGAACGTAATATTTCCGTAATAACCACGAAATTCAATAATTGTGTCTGGGCATTAACATTGGCTAACGCTCTTTACAACTCAGTAACGTGTTTTATGGTTCTTAATACGAACCACACTGAGAGAAAAAAAAAGTTGTGTCCACCTGAAAGTCCGGTACTGGCAACCGAATTGCTACTTGACAAACTTCGGTAATGACTAACGAGTTGTCTATAGTGCTATTAATAACATTATGTACGAATCTTCTGTTATTATTTGATAATTTATTTAAAATCTTACTGTTAAATTTTTAATGCAATTAACAAAACGCTGTGGCTATTCGCACCAAAGTCACATAATTAGCGTGATTCGCTGTGGCTATTTGCACCAAAGTCACGTAATTACGTGTCTGTAAGAAGAACTTTGCGTGACTCTAACCTAACTTTTCACTAGCGAAGTTGAGGCACGTAAATTTTCCAGCCACAATTACAAAGCCGTAATATTTTCCGACTTCAGACACGTAAATTACAGAGATAGAGAATAGCCTCAGCGTTAACAAAAGTACTCCAAAGTATAATAAGTATAATCCTTTTAGAGATGAAGAAAGATACAAGGTATAAATTTATGTTATTAAAATTTTAAGAGGTTATGTTTACTACGAACGAGCCAAAGTAGTCCAGTAGTGGCTACGGAAGTCTCCGGTGCAGCGTACCGGATAGTATCCGTTTGTTCGTAATTTGGCCTTCTCCGGTACTGTTCACTTTTTTTTTCTCTCAGTGCACTGTTGGTTAGTAGACTGCACTACTCGTGTACGTTCTACTGTGAAGGCTGTATGTCTAAGTGTGCGTTGCGTAGCGACGAGGCTCTGGACCTGGAGGAGTGCAGAAGGCCACGCAGCGAGTCGAGCACCGGCGTGGGAGATGAAGTGAATTCCACGCATATTGCGGTTTCCTTGGGGCATTATCCTGAGCCCCGAGTAGTAAGTTATTATTATATTCTTCTATTACTTCATGACTCGAGGCTTGATGCTTCCACTGCACACACACAGCTCTCCACTCTATACGCTATGCTCTTTTAATACCGTCAATCGGCTGGAATTAGTTTTTTCCCCGCGTATCCCTGTTTCTTTCTCTTCTTGCTTCGCCGAGCTTTTATATTTTCTGCGTGGCTCTGTTTTTTTTTTTCTCCTATGTACCAGTAGCAGACGAATTCATCACGCGAGACGCGTTATTTCGCGCACGCGAGATGTGTACGTGGGTGCGCGGGCGTGGGAGCATTTAGGATAGTCCAATTATACACGAGGTCGCATTTGTCAAGCGTGAAATTATCACTCTTTACACGGCCGAATATGGGCTTACACGCGCATTTTTATATGGTTCCTTTTTAACTCACGCACTGGTTTAATTTTCTTCAATTTATTAACGGTATTAACGTTTTCATATTTTTTTGCGAATATAATTTATCAGAATGAACAATGGCGCATGTTTGTATATACATTTTGCTGCCGACTTTTAATTTTTCAAGTTTCGCACCCGCGTTATTAATAATAAAGAGAGCAAAGAGAGTATATATTATTATGGAAAAAATGATAAAGAATAAAAATGGTCTGTGAAATTATTGACAATAGAAATATTTGATTACTGGAAAATGTTCACTACGCTTTTTCATTATATTCAGTAATAAAATAGCGTAGAAATATTCTTCAAAGAATCCAATAGCACGGGTAATAAATTTTTCGCCATATGTTATACAAAAATAGGTTTACCTGCGCGATATGATTTATCTGTATAATGAAGTACGTATATATATAAACATATCTATACACTCACTTTGTTCTCTATAATACACAACCCGTCATCAACACCGACACTCCTCCCGACCGCAACACACTCAGATCTAACGCATCCGGACGTCGCCTATCCCGCTCCCCTGCCTCTCCCCCACTGGCGATCCGTTATTCGCAGAAGCACCGGCCGCTGTCGTGGACGTGGCTGAAGTCATGGTGCGTCGCCTGGTGGCACAGCGGCCGCGACGACGAAGACGACGACGATGACGACGACGACGGGCCCGGGGGCGCGGAGAGCAGTCGCACCGGGGCCGCGTACGACGAGACCCTGACGCCGGTGTCGCTGGAGACGCCCGTGCCGTCGATGACCTCGCGCTGCGACAGCATCGACGTCATACAGTCGTCGGTGGATGGCGACTTCGTGCCCAGACACAGGCCCGGGGCGATCAGGTCGACGAGCGCCGCGACGATCGCCAGCAAGAACGCGGCCAACGATGGGGTGAGTGATGGATACTTTGTTTTTTTTTTTTTGTTTTGAGAAATTTGCATGCAATTGGTTGGGAAAGATAGCTTGGGGGTTTCGATAGTGTGCTGGCGATAACAAAATCGTTGCTTTGCCACTTTTTTTATCGTAAAATATCAGAAAAGCTCCTGGGTGTACGCTATTTTAGGGAATAATTCAACGTGGGAATTGCAAATGACTTTGTGTAGCATAAAATTATTAGGAATAGTTTACCGAGTGGATAAGGTCATCGTTAATGGAGAAGGTAACATTTTTAATGGTAGTAAAATGTTTTTTTTTTCGAGTTTATAAGCCAATTTTAATTGGTCGTAAAAGATATAATGAGGTCATTAAATTAGTAGTTATAATAGAGCAGAGGAAGGATACTCGATACAAGTAATCATTATAGCAATAATGAGCACGTCAGAGCTGTGATATATAGCACCGTTGCTCTAAAATCTATGAAATAACTTTGCTTATGACACTGATATCTTCGTGAAAGTCAAGTTAGCTCGTACTTGCGTAGGATTTCTACGACTGGATAATAAATTTTAATTTGAAAGTTATGATAAGATTTCTAATTGCTAGACAGCTATCGCTTTAATATCGGGTCAATATTGGATTATTACTGCCGGGCTGACGTTATTAAACGTATAATGTTACATAGCCCGTCTATTGGATCACGGAAAGGATGCTCTATATAAGTTTAATATAGGATACCAAAATTTACCTCTAAAGCGTAATTTATTCATCGGAAGTTGTTTATAAAAGAAGCTTTATTCGAAAGTATTACAGTGAAAAATGTATTTAAGGATCGAGCGTTTGTTATTTCACGATGCTTTGTATATTTAAAAAATGAAGTATGAACGTTATCAATTTTAAGCTTTACAGTACATATACAATACAAACACTACAATATCAGCGCTATTGGACGCTATGATTTAATAATGGCTATACTCCTTCATATATACATTTCCAATAAATCCCAGTTTAAATAGTAAATCAAAATATTGTTTTTCTGGTTAATATTTAAGTACGTCTACTATTAAAAAGAAATTTTAAAATATTAAAATTAATGAAAATGCCGCAAATTTTATTTTAGAATATACACAATAAAGTTATTATTATGTTATTTGTGAAATAGAATAAATAAATAAAACTATTTATTCAATAAACCAATGAATTCTAGTTTCCTATTAAAGTAAACAATACGCTTCATTTCAAATATATTTTATAAAAGGTTATATAAAAACTACGATACAATGAAAAATTTTTTATCAGGCATTGCACAAGTTTCCTAGACCATTGTCATAAAAAATAGTCTTTTATCATTTAAACAATATAAAAAAAATTCTGCACAGTTATCAAAGACAAACGTACACAATAGTAAATCCAAATGCACTCAGTCTATAAATATGCAGGTGATCCAGTTATCAAGTTTCTATGTGTCGCTCGTCGATTTCCAAATATGCATGACAAACGAAGATTTTACATACGTAGAACAAGAAATATGAAAAGAAATTACGGGAGTTTCAACAGTTCTATACAAAATGTATCATGAAAAAACATTCGTTTCCATTTTTAACACCACTATTAAATATGCAACAATTTAGAGTTAGATCGCTTAATAAAGTGCAATCCTGAACTTTTTCTCCAAATGTTTAACATTCGAAATCTGAATTCTAATAGACTAACATACACGAGCTAATGGAATTCCCGGGTACATATATAATTATCCATTTCGTAATTCGATAAACGTCCAATTGTTTATCACTGTAGTTAACACGCGGCGAAAGATTAAAATATTAACGGCAACGCTTTATAGTCGAATCGAGTGGTTTTTTTCGTACTTATGTGATATTGATATTCAATTTGACATTTCGGCACAGAAATTTTCCCCGATCAACGTCTCTTCTGTATACCAAAGGCGGAATTTCACCATAATTAATACAACGATCGTGCGCATTTTCGCAAAAGACAATCTCTTCCTCATCAACCGCACTAATGGAATCTCAGTCGTCTGAATTTTTCAATCCGCAACTATATATATATATATACGCGTTTAAACTTCAATAAAACTCTGTCCGCGAACTGGGTAAAACTAATTACCAACTCGACAATATAGCGATTCCCGGAGACAACCATAAGGAAGATTAAAGGTAAACATTGTCGTCCTTCACCACCACCACCTCGACCGTACACCTGTGCTCCCTCCTCCTCCTCCACTACCCTTCTCATTCCACTATTATACAGCTCCTCTTCCTCCTCCTGCTCCTCCGCCATCTAACTCCCCTTAGAACTGAAAACACATCGACCAGTCCTCTCCTCTGTCCCATCAGGAACCGTCCGCTTACTGCACCCAGCGCGAAACAATTCCACGCTGCGCGCATGAAAAACCGCCCAATAACATAGCCCCAACCCCTCTCAATATACCGCAGCGCAGAGCTACTCACCGAGAAAAACAAATTCTCTCGCTCTCGCGCACTCGAACGCGCGGCGGCCTGGAAATAACTCTCTCCTCTGCTCGCGGCGGGGCTTCTCCCCCCTGCGCGACGCAAATTGTCGATACCCTGTACATCGGAGGAGGAGCAGAGGGCGGGAGAGGAAATAAGATCGGTTTCCCGGAGGAAAAAGTTTTTCGCGGCGCGCTCGGCTATCCACACTGGCCACGCGCCAAATTTCGCTTTGTCGGCTTTACAAGCCGCGGCGACTATTATCGGGCTGGGGCGGGGAGAAGCGCACAAAGGATTCCCGAGCGCGCTGTGCGGCCAACGGCTACTACTGCCCGCGACTATATATTTATATAAAAAGACTGCACCCCCGTGGTCGACGGAACAATTGACATTTTTGCAGCCCGGCGGAATACAGTCGTCGAGGACGGAAACGAGCGAGGCGAGCGCTTTTTTCGGGGTTGGAGGAAGGGAGGCCCGGACGACGTGTCGCGATCGCCGACGCGATGACAGCTCGGACGTATCAGCGATACAGCGGTATATACGTATAGCGGTGGTTGGCGCGTTGTGGGCGGAGGAATATGTTTGAGGCTCGGTTATTGTGGAGTGTGCGGATGATGGAGGCGAGGGTGGGAAGTGACGTAATTGGCTGAAAAGGTATATATTTATTGGTGAAAGAGTATAGCTGGAATATTATTCTTCCGAGGGCAGTACTTGTACTGTATACGATGAATTTGTATTTTCAAATTGCTCCCGGCTATTCTTAATACGACGCGACTCTTCTATTGTACGGTAACCGAGTATTTTCGAGGAAATTCAATATTCAGTACATCACGTAACATTCGATGCCGCGATGTTGATTTTCATTTTCATATTTGTGAAGAGCGATTGAACAATTTCAAATGAAATCCACAAATTAAAACATATCGAACAATGAAAAAGCACAACGAATATATATATTATACTATTACGAGAACACATCAATGATATGATTGACAAACCTAATTACGTTGGATTAACAATTCGACATATATGCATACGTTACAGCCTGCATTACAAACAGTTATATTAATTAACTGGCTGTTCTATATCTCCTCGCGTATATAACAATCGCCTCACATATGCATCAAATGCGACATCATTAATGTAAATTCATTAGGCATATTCCCTGTGTGCTACCATAACTCTAATAATTCATACGCATCTACATATACGCCAACCTGTCTCCCTCCGTACCCATACTCCTCCCCTAAAAATTACGCAACGAGAGATCAATCAAAACGCGTATAATCGCTCCCAAAGTCGAGCTAACCATCGATCACGTTTTACTTTATTTTGAAAAATTGCATCCGCAAAACGGAGCCGACGGGCGCTCTCGATTTCGATAAAGGAACGTAAGATACACCGGGGAATAGTCGAATCTCGCGTCCCGAGAGCGCGCTGGTAGAGAGACGCGAAAGTTATACCATCATTTAAAGCACAAAAAGGTTGAATTGAAAAGAAGAGAGGTTACTTATGCTCATCTCGTGGGAGCGCTGAGGAGAAAAACAGGCCGCAAACTGCGCAAAGTTTGCGCGTGTGCGATGATGATAATATGCACGCGAGAGAGCATTTGCGAGCTCCAGTATAAGCGGGACAATTAATTTTTTTTTTTTTTAACGCGGATGTATAATATATTTTTTGTAACACATTTACGATTTTCGCTGTTTTTTGGACTAAAAGAGATCCTAAAGTGACTTTTTTTTTGACCGACGGAAAAAAAATACTTCTTTGCCCGGCGGGCGCAAAAATTAAACTTGATCCCTCATAAATTTGTGCATGTATGTTTTACATGGCTCTTTTATTCAGAGATGAATCCAAATAATTTTAAGAAAGAAATAGTACATTACGCGACAAGTGCGCAAAATAGGTGATTACCGCGCGAATCGAGTTTGTTGCCCTCGTCTTCGGTTCACAAAACGCACTCGCCTTCGGTTCGTGCTAGCTCATTTCCGCTCCCACTGCAAACTCCGCACTCGATCTAAAAAGGCCCACTTTACGCCTTAAGTACACAATATACTATTTTTTCAATTGGCTGACGAACATTTTGCGTTTACAGTACCGCGGCCCTTTGTTTTCCCCGGCGCGCGTATTGATTCGACGTGAAAATTGGTATTTTTCTATTTCAACCCGTAATATGATTGCGCGCACCCAGTTTTATATGAAATGGATATATTGTATTATATTCCCACGGCTGAACTACATTGAAAACTCGGGAAGCGGCGAGTGAGCGGCAGTGTCGATTCGAAAAATGGAGAAAAGTTTTGAAAATGTTGAAACTCCAATAAAGGAAAAATATATATAATAAAAATAACGACGTTTATAAATGGCTTTATATTGAGTCTTGAGAGCTTTCATTTATCAAAATGGGAGAAAAAACTTACGGAAGTTTCGAAGGTGAAAAACATATCGGTAGTAATGCCGTGGGGTGCATTTTTTCTTTTAATTGAATGGCTGACATGAATAAATGCGAGTTTGATGTTTCGATATTATTTACATAAATTGTAAATATATTATTCGTAGTTAGGTATGTACAATTTGTACTTAAATTAGGTCAATTATCCTGTTAAATAAATCGAATATTCACTAATAAAATAGTGAATGAGTACTCTCTTAATTCTACAAATTATATAAATGAATTTTGAAGCGAAACAACCCCGTACAATCCAGCCTCATCTTTCTGTTCACAGCAAGTGTACACGATCTTGATCAGGCTACCGGGGCCCCCGTCGACGACGGGCCCCCGCGGCAGCAAGGAGGCGCAGATGCTGAGCAGGTTCGGCGCGGTCGAGGTGCCCTCGATCAAGATGTACCCCTACCAGGAGGAAGCGATAATCGTCGCCTCGACGACGACGAGCGACGTCCTGAGCGAGACGACGCCCTCGACAACAACGACGACGGATCGCTCGCTCACGCGGCGACCGTCGCAAATGCAGCCTGCGGACGTGCGGATACCGCTGAACGCGAAAAACGTACGCGGCATTGCCGGTCGTGCGGGTGGTGATGGTGGTGGTGCCTCGTCGTCGTCGGGTGGCGCGGGCGCCAAGGTGCCGGCGAAGAAGAAGAAAAAGTCCCAGGAGAAGAAGGCCGAGAAGAAGGCGGCGAAAACGCTCTCGGCCATCCTCGCCGCCTTCATCATCACCTGGACGCCCTACAACATCCTCGTGCTGCTGAAACCGCTCACGGCCTGCACCGGCTGCATACCCCAGGAGCTCTGGGACTTTTTCTACTATCTGTGCTACATCAACAGTACTGTGAATCCAGTACTGTACGCGCTCTGCAACACCACCTTCCGCAAGACCTACGTGCGCATACTGAAGTGCAAGTGGCACAACAGGAAAAGGACTGGGGTCAATTGGGGCTACTGAGGACACATTATTATTATCATTATTATCATTACTATTATTATCGTCAGCATTGCCGATCTATTATTATCATTATTATTGCGATTGTGGCCAAGGCCATTGTCAGGGCCATCGACGCCGCGCAGCAGCAAGTGCAAACGTCGCGTGGGAGTATTATACAGTGCGGTGGTGCTGAAGCTGCTGCTGACGTGCTAGTGGTGGTGTGCGAGGACTACGTGTGTGTGTATCTACGTGTGCGCAGGGTGCACACGAAGATAGCGAGACCGACATAGCGTAGGAATATGGACGAGCGCTTGCCAAAACGGCGCGCTAGGCTACTTACTTACTCACTCACTCATTCACTCACTCACTCTTTCTCTCTCTCTATCTTCTTTTTCGCGGCAAACTCTCGATCGTGGCCGCGATAGCATCCCGCCAGCACCCATCTTCCTTCCTTATTCCTCGCTTATCGGCGCAGATAAGCGAGCCGACGAATATATACTTATGTCATACGCGCGCGCGTCCTGCGACAACGACGATGATGAGGTCGTGATGCGCGCTCGAGTGTGTGTACGTGTACACTCGCAAGTGTTCTCGAAAGTGGAGGGACCGAGAAGTAATGTTATCTGCTTCGGTTATCGGGCGGATGCGTTCGGATTTGTCGGTATGGTGAGGAATTCTTCGTATATAGACGCCGCGTGCATGATGGTAATATAGCGAAAAGCGGATAACGGCAGAGGGGGTGGCGAGCGTTTTAGAACGATGGCTCGGGAAGGTTTACGGTGTTATTATGGGGAAACGAGCGAGTAAAGGTTGCAGCGACGCGGAGATTGGGTAAAAGGCTGCGCGCGCGCCGCGTTGCGTCGAATACCAAAGAGCGGAGAGACGCGAGCTTTGTGTCGCATTTATGCTTTAGTTCGTCGTTTATAACGTCTTGTGTGATTATCTATTTTAATTATATTGTTCAATGTAAACGTTTAATATTTAGGTTAAACTACTGGTGATATTAGCTTTATATGAATTTTATGTATTATTTACTTTTCTATATATATTATTACGAGTTATCGAAAACCTATAACGCAAACGGTAATTGAAAGCGTCGTAAAGAATCGGTATATACTCTGATGAAAAGAAAACCCGACAAATCCGAAAGCTCCTCGTCCTCATCTCTCTCTCTCTCTTCCCACGACGTGGAGAAAGCACTGCTCCCCCCTAGAGAGAGAGAGAGAGAGAGAGAGAGGTAGAGCAATAGACGACGGGGCAACAACGTACGTATACACGTACACACAAGCTCGCGAGTGCTAGAGGAAAACAAGGGACGCACATACGAACACACGTATACACGTACACACAAACATACACTTACACGCAAAAGTAGGCTCTATGTCGCGTTCACTTTTGATAACGAGATAACTTTCCGTTCCTACGGATTTGACGTTGAGTGTCTGTAAAAGCCGTCGTTTTACCTTCTCTCTCTCAGTAAAAGGGAGAGCGAGAGAGAGAGAACGTTATGGCTGGCTGGCCGCCTCTTTTCCCGCGACCCTTGGCGAATCGAACCCGCGACAACGACGACGGCGACAGCGACTTTGCACTATCTCGAGCGGCCTCTTTGCCAAGGCTAAATCGCCATTAAAGAGGCCGACTTTATTTTTACGGCCCGAGCAGAGGTTCGTCGTACCGCACGCCGTTTCGACTCGCGTATGTCTCGTTTGTACGTTGTTTTTTTTTGGGGGGGGGGGGGGGGGCTTGCGGTTTCAGGATTGATTTTTTTCAAAAAAATTGTTATGAACGTTAACGTATAGAAATAACGTTACCCTGGTAGAAATTGTCTCTATCAGAAATCGCTAGGAAAATAATAAATAGTAAAAGTAGCAAATTTCTGGGTAGAGACGAAGCGATTTTTCCACTCATATTCTCTATTTAATGAAGGTAACACAACCTTAAAATGTTTTTACTAAATTTTCTCTGTAATTTGATCATATATTTAAAAACAAATATTAAAAAAAATAGTAACCAAAACGTGAACACGAATTATTGGTATTTAATTCGTTTATAGTACTGTTTCAGGGGATTCAAACGGAAACTATTATTTTTCCGTTTGATTCTGTCTCTCTCACTCCTCGCCATAATAGCAATCCTCTTATTAACTATTTCCTAACTATAACAACTGACCAACTTTAATATTTTTCAAATACTCATAAATAAGCTAATGTAAATTTGTGAAAAAACTTATTTTATCATTATGTCTATTAAATGACAAATATGATCGAAAAAATCGTTTTATCGATGGGTAGAAATGGCAAAGAAAAGTATTTAGTTTTTGGCGATTATTGGGAAACTAGCTATTTATTAGGTAAATAATGAAATCGATTTCCACCAGGGTAGGCATACTTGTGTTTCGGAGTTGAATTGAATTAAATGTATTCCGTTTCCTTTGTATTGCATTAATATAGAGGAAAAGGAACGCGAAATCCTCAGGAATTTGGATAAGTTTTCATACACACAAAGCAGCTCTATTCTTATTCTATCGGGCAGAAAATATGTTATCAAATCGCGCGGGACAGTTTCTAGTATTCCGGAGAAAGAGGCGGCGCGGTCTCGAATTTTTCCTTCACTTATGCAGTCTCTCTCACCTCAACGCGCGATCCTACATTCCCGGACCCCTGTATTACACATTTACCTCAACGGTGCAACGTTCTTCTATATTGTATACTTCGTCGTGTTCGTGCTAACCAATCGTCTTATTTTTATATACTATACGTAAAGAAAATTACACACTTTCTTCTCGTGCTCTTGTTATATATACCAAAGTGTTTTCTTCTACTGTGCACGAAACAAAGAAAAAGAAAATAAAGAGACAAACCTCGTTCGACCGATATATAGATATATACGTACCGAATTCGCTCGCGACGACGACCTTTTATACACACATACACATACCGTGAACAATCAAATTTGCAACTATTAATACAAAACCGACTGTCTTTTTTAACCGCGATGATGAAAGAAAGAAGAAAAAAAAATCAACTCTCGAACGTCGAAAAGATGACGACGACTCTCCCTCATCCGATCGTTTAAGATATTATACACTATAATACTGCTCGCGCCGAATATTCGGAAGGGGAACGGGAGACATAAAATTTTCGATTGGCCGACCGGCCCACGGGGACGGCGGGTCGTAACAATTTTTTCCAAATCCTGAAATATCCGCGCCTCTGAAATCGGCCATTCCGACGGATTTTCCAGGGGGAATCCTCTCCATATCCGATTCTGGCTCGAGACCGCGCAGGCGACTTCTGCGGAGAGGGGGTCAACGAGGTGACGATAAGGAGAGAGAGGAGCGAGGGATATACGACAGGCGATAATTGATTTTTACTGCGCCCCGCGCGTTTTAGCCGCGCGCGCCGTACGATAATTTATAGTTATTGTGCTTTTAACGCTGTACGATTTGTAATTGGTATGTTAGATTCGTTCGTGCGTATAACGTAGAGATATATATATATACATATTTTTTCGACTTAGGAGAGTTTGGTTTAATAACGTGTTTTTTTTTCTTCTTTATACCTTAGAATATATAGAGTTGTGGATCTTTATATTGCGTATAGTCATTGTGTTGGACAAGAAAAAATCAACAGTACAAAGATATTAGCATTTTAGAGGTATAATTATGCGATTTTTTAAACTGTCGACAGATGAAGAAGAATAAATATACGCACTAAAAATATCTAAATGAATGGAATATTTTGTTACGTCTTTTACTGTACATATAATGAAATTTCATTGTATAGGTTTTCTCCGTCGTGCTTAGAACGATCGTATTTTACTATATATTTCGAAAGACGTGTGTTTAAATTAAGATGAGAAAATAAAAGCATTTTTTCTAGCGCTCGGTAAGTGTGTGTAAGTAAAGGAAAACCAAAAATACTGGCGACGTAGAGAGTCACTCGTGTTTGTCGCACCGCGCATATATAATACACGACGCGCGGCGCAGTGAAAATTGCTTATGCCAGGGAAAAAAGCCGCGTAATCGCGCCGGCCAAAGACACGGAGAGTACAAGAGACGCTCGCCAAAGCGGAAACGATAATCGCACAAAAGAACGCTTCGTAATAGATGTGGACGAGGGAGAGTGGGAGAGAGAAAGAGAATAAGGCGCGAGCAACAAGCAAGAAAATTCCTATGCATATATGAATACAAAGTATAAATATATAAATATAAATATATAGATATATAGGTGAGATATATAATCGTGCACGCGAAAGGTGTACGAAAAAAAAAAATGCGCGCGAGGGGAGCGAAGAAGAGGAACAGAGAGAGAGAGAAAGAAAAAGAGAAAGAGTATGTGTGAAGAGAGGCGAAATTGTGCGTGTGCACAGCGGCACGCGGAGTTTCTTTTTTGTACGGGCAAAAATTGCACGCACTCGGGCACTCGACGATGACGACGACGTTACGCGCGCACACTTTTCACTTTTCGAGGTTTTTCGCCGACAATACCAGTCGGCGCTTGCAAAAACACACACGCACACGAATGCACATACACTGCGCGAGGTGTCTTGTGTATGTGTCTGTGTATATCTATATATTATCTCGTCGTCGAGCGACAGAGTGACGACGACGATCTTAACAATGTAATAATAAATCGAAAAGAAGCGAGTGTAAGATACGCAACTGAAAAACATATAGTTCAATAAAATAATTTATCGCGCGTGTATAAGTAGAGGCGGCATATGTGCGAGAAGACGAATCTCACAAGGCGTTGTCACACTTATTAGCTCGACGCTGACACAACTGTGTGTATTGTATATCGATAAACGTAAAACGATTAACGCATTTATATATATACACATACTATCGAAGGGCGGCGTATGTATTTACAGTCCGCGCCGGAAATACGTGTATGTGTACGTAGCGAGAGAAATAAAGCGAGAGAGTATATAATATGAGTATATACCGTAGACAGAAAGGGAGAAACACAAGCCAAACGAGCACATTTTTTTGATCGAAGCAAATACCGACGAGAAAAAAATTATTAACACACTGCAGAGATATTGCGAACGAAAAATACAGTAACAAAAAAAAAGAAGCAGAAACGTATAGTAGGATATGTAAAACTATGACATTCTAATTAAACGTGCCAAAAAGCAACTGAGTTGTATTACAGTGTCGTGCGCGCGCGACGAGGGACATTGTAATCGTAACGAACAAACAAAAAAAAAACAAATAAAGAGAATTCTGACGAAAACACTTTAATGAAAGAGCACAAAAGCGAAACGCATTAAACTTTTAATAAGATATATTTCTTAATCGATGAGGGCGCGGCGACGCGCGTTTCCACCTTTACACGTTTATTACATGTTGTACTAAAAAAAAGTGAATTAAAGATAAAAAATACACATAAAATACATACCGTACGTGCGCGCGGATATTTATGATGAAAAATAAAAATACAAATAAATAGATCGCATTTTACCGTAGAGTATAATGTCACTCTTTCCAGCCGCGGCATGGGAAATTTTTGATAATCTAGAAGATTGAGCACTTTGAATGGCCGTTGAAATTTACGGGCACCTCTTGGGTAATGACGTTTTTGTATATGTGTAAGTTGTAGTACCATGGCGTTTAGTTGTGAGATATAAGTGTTTTCTCGAACTGTATACTTATATTCAAAGATTAATTGTATAAGGCTATATTTAAGTCCTTTTCAACGTTTAATTTAAGAAAATATTACGCTTATTTGTATATAAGTTGTCTTACTATACCGAACTCTTTCTACTGATTTACAATCCAATAAGTTTAATGATATTTTGTGATTGTGATTTTAATAATTTTTATGTTAGTTATATTAGTATTTTTATGCTTTAAATAATGTTATTATTTATTTAAACTTATACATCCTTATATACAACTCTGAATAATCATTACAAGTATCTGAAAGAGACATATGAATTCACTTTTTTATACGTTTGTACTTTTGATGAACATATACCACACACCGTTTTGAGAACTTTAAATTACTCATTTTTTATGTGGAAAACCTTTTCAAGTGCCATTCAAGCTGACAAATTTTCTGGTTATCCTCGAATTTTTTGACCAGTGCATACAATACCGATATTGAAAAAAATAATAATAACAATTCTAGCCCGTAAGAACTTAACGACAACCGAAGCCAAAGAAGTATACAAACAAAAAATTATATTAATACATAAAATATATGTGTACGTTACGAAAGCGACGAGATCGCTTACCATATAGTTTAGCGGATGTTGGCCCACAAAATATTTAAAAAAATAAAAATAAAAATAATATACAGTAAGACTCGCGTCACACACAGATGGGCGTAGGAAGCGTACGAAATACAAACGGGATTATAATGTAATATTACGCGCGAGTGTGCACTGATGAAAAAAAGCAAATTCTGGCGTACTGCAAAAATTTCTATTTGAATAACGAAACTGTAGAAAATATATATATTTCATCCGTTGAGTCGAGGTGTTTGTTGGTTGTTTCTGATTTGAATAATAAGGTGAGAAAAGAAAACTAAACACGAGAACACACATTATATAATATGTAACGACGAATTTTCGAACGATTACCGCAACTTTTATATTGGCGATCACGGGAAACATTGTGAACGTTCTTACCAAAACGTGCGTATTATTCAAGTAGACAGGTTTTTTGGGACTACAAGATTTTTTTTAATCAGTGTGCTCGAGAGCAATCGGATTCTTCGATACAAAAGCATGTATACAAAACACGCATACAAAACCATAGACGCGCTCATTTGTCGAATAAAAAAAAAAAAAAAAAAAAAAAAATCTCAATGCAGAATGACGGTTGAGTGAATGGACATTGTTTTTCGACTTTTATACCTTTGAAACCGTTTTTTGTGCTTTACGAATCCACGTACAAAACGCACACGCACACCCACGTTTGACATAGATTTGTTCACTCGTTCGAACGAAGAGGAGAGTATCTATTATACTACGTCATCATGGATGAATAAAAGAAAATCTGCGAACTACGTGCAATAAGAATAAAAAAAGAGCCAGACACATGCACACAAACATTGTGTAATACATATGCGATCGCGAGCGAACTCAGACGATGTATAGAGAAAAATAAAAGTAAAATTATATAACTTTCCTCCCGAGGCGAGAGAAACGTCACGTTCGTTGTGAATATTTGCTACTATTTCGATGTACTTACCACGCTATACTCTCTCACTTATAGGCCGTTTAACTTCGACGAAGCTTTCGAGTTTTACATATACATACAAATACACACGATTACACGCACATACACATTGTACCTACATACTAAAACCGCGACGCGAATCGAGGCGTCGAGCAGGGTGTTTTATCGCGCGCGCGACGGCGCAATTTTTTGGGCGTTTGCAATCGAAACTGCGGGAGAATCAGTCGAGAAGTAAGTAGCGCGTTTGTTGTCAAGCGGCGCGCTCTTTTTTGAATCCACGCGCGTGTATACGATCGCCGACGAGCTTTAATCGAGTTGTTGGTGTTCAATTTAATTGTTTACATCTATTGGAAATTTTTTTTGTCGTATCATTGTCGTGTAGAAATATTTTTTCATATTTTTTTATTACACGTTTGTTGAATTAAAGTCGGCATTATCATCTATTGAATTTAAGTATTTGCAGTCGAAGGAAAAATATCTTTAATGCAATCTCCATAAAAGGGTGAGTTTTAATTCATTTCAGTATATAGACACAATATTTTGAAAATATCTAAAATCTGAAACTTGTCAAACAATCGTGTACATGAATTTTCTAACGTAATCGATGTAAAATATTAAAATATTTGTGCAAAGGGATCTACAGAGAAAGAAATAATGATTAGCCCGACGTTTCATGAATTTTTTGTATATTCGCATACTATTACGTGTGATTCAATAATCGTAGATGAAGAAAAAAAGAAAATCCTTGTGTTCCTATGCATAGCTCACAACGAATCGATATTTTAAAATAAATATTCATGTGTAAAGATATAAATATATATAAATAAATATGCATATATATATACATATACATATGTATAATTTACGCCTCTCAACGACATATATTATATAATAACGATGTGAGAAGTTTACATGACTCGTTGCACGCTTCGTTTTTTCACGATACTATGCATAAAAGGAAAAATCAGAGAGGGAAAGAGGAACCGTTTAATCCGCGAGAGGAACGCAAGAACGAAACCACATGCGCGATTTCACGGTGGCGAGAACGAAAAGCTCGCTTGTATAAAGTAAGCTCGCCGGCGGTTATCGTACACGCGTCGCGCGTCTCACATATATATATATATATATATACAGATACATACGCGTATATATATGTTATATACATACACATTGCAACCACGCACACGTATACGAATACGTACCACACAGCGTATTTGAAAGCGCGTATATCGCATGCGCGAAACTTTTTTCCAGAGAGCAACACGAGAACAAGAGAGATAGAGAGAGTCTAAAGAGGACGAGCCGAGAGAAAGAGAGAGCGAACCTTTCGTAATGCATTATGATTAATAAGAGAATAATAATTAATATTAATAAAGAATAACATTAATGATCATAATAATATTAATAATGAATAATGAAGAATTGTATAAATACCGATGTACTCGCAGTCTATGTTTATATACGTGGTTTATATTACCGACAATTAAAATTAAAGGGAAAGCGCCACATTAAGATAAAAAAAAATCGAGGTTATACAAGATGATAAGATGAAGAAAAAAATACAATTTAACGATCGCAAACCAAAAAATAAAAAAAAGCAGCACGACGAGCAATGGATGTGTAGTGTGATAAGTAGAGATTATTTATAGCCATCGAGTGTTTACGAAAAACCAAACCAAAAACATATTAAATCTTAAAGCAAATTATACGAATGCGCGAGAACGAGAGGCGGGAGTTGGTACATTAACGAGCGTACACGTTTTCTTTTTTCTAATCGACGCGCGCGCACTAAAGACGCGATCGACGAGGCTATATATCTATACATGTACGCGGGCTGTGTAACGTTCTACTGCTGCTGTTGCGAGAAAAAAAATACGCGAAAAACGGGTATGTGCACGACGGCGACGTCGTAGTAAGTATAGGGCTTTGTACGAAGGAGAGATAATAAAAAAAATCGATCTCGAGAATGCCGAGAGAGAGGAAGGCGAGAGCGAGCTAGCGAGAGAGCGAGAGAGATCACTAAACTGTCGTTATTATAAAGGAGATAATGAAAAATAATCGCTCGTTGCGATATCTGTCAGAAACATAATATAAATGTAAAACAATTTATAGTATAAACAAACAAAAAAAAAACCACACGAGTCGTACTATTTATACACGAGAAAGCGTTTTTACGAAAAAAAAAAATTAATAATAAATATTAATAATAATTATAATACCGGAGAGGCGGCGTGGAGAGGTACGTATACATATATATAAAGAAGGAGGCAGAAGGAAGAGAAGAAGAAGAAGACGAAGGAAGAAGGAAAGAAAGGAGGGGACAAAAACAAAAAGTCTTTATTAAGAGCTCATGCGCGCTCGCAAAACGCGTCTCGCGCGCATTTAATCCTTTCTTCGCTCGTTTCGTCCGTTATTGTCATTATACACCCCGTCATCCCCTTCTCCATTCTTTCCCTCCCTTCCGCCCGCGCGAGAGTTTTCTTTCCACTTTATTTCATTCTCGCGCTCACGCGCGCGTACGCCGCGCTTTTATTTCCTCGTGATAACGAGGGGAGGGCATACGTTATATACCCCGTATATATACGCACGCGCTCGGTCTACTCTCGCTACTATCCTTCTTTCCCTCTCACACCGGGGGTACTTTTTAGTTTTTCCTTTTTTTCTCAGCGCCGCAGCGAGCGCTTGATTTCCCCGCGCGGAAAATTCAAGCTGCACACGGGCGTGGGAGAACGATTATGTACTTCGGGGAGATGCAAAAAAGGCAGTGGCTGGTGCAGGGGTAGGGGGAGGTTACGTGTGATATATACGCGGTAGTACTTTGCTTTATTATTGTGTACATAGTACGTGCATACTGTGAAAGGGGGAGGGGTGAGGGGAGAAGAAAGGGTTACATGAACCCTCGAGCGCGGTTGGATATATTTTGTAAGATTTTGTTCGGATCAGGCTTGTTTGGGTTTCAAATTTGTATACATACACTCTTGCGTTGTTCGGGCCTGTTGGGACGTGGAGTTTTGTCGCAAGGAGAGGAATGAAAATTGAGGTTTTCGGTTTTTGGATATCCTATATTGCATTGTCGCAACAGTATATATACGTGAATAAAGTGGATCAGTAGGGGGGAAGTTTCGTCAATGATGAAAAACCAAAAAGCTCATTCAAGAAAGACTTTATTTTTCATGATTTAATAGTATTTCTTATTGCGATAAAATTAAATGGCTCGACAGTGTCGTTCTTTTGATTTCCCCTTTTGTACGATTGATCGATTAATCGACGTTTGGCAAAGAGCGGCGAACGCATTTTTGTATAAATCTGGTAAAAGAGAACAAGAGGCGTTGTAAAGTTCCAAACGGTCCGTCTATACGAACATTATATTGCCACATTCAATATTCGTAATATTGCTATATTATTACTGCCCGAAATCATAATTTTTTTTTTCAATAATCATTGGACACGATATGATGCTCGTATAGACGCCACGTTCGGGAAAAATTGTTTACCAAAGAGAGAAAGATTTCATGTTACATGCCATGATTGACATTACACTGCGGTGCGATTGTTTTCTGGAATAGAATCTAATTTTACGAATTAAGAGATCCTCTTTACGAAAAAAAAAACAAATTTCGGATAAGCGTGTTATAATTATATCTATAGGCACATTATGTATAAAAAAAAATTACACGCCATATTTCGATTTGAATAAATACGATTAAGAAGAGATTAAAAGGAGAGAGATGGAGAGCGAATGGGTGAAACTGCGTGTGATGCACAGCGCAGTAAGAATTGTGTGTATTAAGCGTGGCAGCGGATTTCGTTCTCTTATAATCGACTACGATTGATTTCGGCCGACGACTCGAATCGTGATCAAAAGAAACGTGTATGAAAGATAGAAAGAGAGAGAAAAAAGCGAAAGTCCCTCGGACGTCAAAGGTTTTATCGTCTCGAGTCGCGCGCGCTGTCCGCGTTTTATTATTGTAGAAAAAAAGTCGCACAGACACACACAGACACAAAACTACACATATACCCGCACACGTGCGTACGAACGAGACAAAAAGACGGAAAGCGAAAGATAGATACTACATGGGAGAGACAGTCTACAACACACCACACACACGCACGCACACACACACACACGCACACAATATGTGCGACGTCGCCACGTCGAGGACGTTATTATATCGAGCGAAAATCGAAAAAAGCACACGAGAGAGCGAGAGAGAGAGAAAGCAGCACACAGTACAGCGCGTTGCGCGCTTCAAAAGCGTGTGCGCGCGAAAGCTGCATATGCGTACCTATAATATATAGTACACGATGATGTGCGCGCAGATGACACACAGACCCATGCACACTAACGTCTCTCTCTCGCGGCGTTATATTATAGCCGAGCGAGCGCGCTCATACACACACATATACACACAAAGACGAGACTCAGAGCACGCGTGTAATAGTTATTATATGCACAACTTGACTTTGGTCTATAAAAAAAATTATTTATATCGTTTCAAGGTAAATGCGGGGCGCGCGTATATTATAATGTGCCGCGGGAAGAGACGCGCGAAAGAGAAAGAGGGAGAGTGTGTATGTGAGAGAGAGAGATCGAGATAGAGAGTGTGTGCAAGAGTCTATTGAATTGTGAACACGACTCGATAAAAACATTGACGTAAGGGACTTTTTTCCGATAATAAGAACACAAAAACAAAATATGAATACAAAATAAAAAAAAAAACAGACAAAAGATAAGAAGACGATGGTGAAGATGAAGATGAAGAAAAAAAAAAGCTTATTTAAAGACATCGACGTTCATAAGTTTTACGTACAATAAATGTATGAGTATAAATTTGGCCTTAATACCACAATTTGTTTCCTTTTAATAATAATTTTGAATTAATAAAAAAAGAATGTTATAATTGATAAAAATATAATTTATGCTGTTATTATGCCGCTGCTCTCAATGCACGCACATACTAATTTTGACGCTTAAAACTGACGTTGATTATATTTACATTCGAGAGTTTTTTTTTATACAATATAGAGTATACATAATAACGAGCCTGCGAGCCGCTCGTGCGCGCTCGTGTGCGCGTTTTACGCTGAAGCTTAGAACTACTTTTAGAGCGCAAGTTTCAATTGCGTTAGGAACGATCGGTTGAAGATAATACTAGAGGTCTTTTATATAGCGGTGGAAAAATTCTCCAATGTAAACATAGTCAAAGCTAAAATAACTCATTAAAAATCATATAATGTCTTCTTTTTTCTAATCAAGAATAGTATTTTCGGATTCACGCATTCAATTACGATATTTTGTACAAAATATGTATATACTTATGAAGATTTTAGTCTTTTTCGTTACAAAAATTTGTCTTTATCAAAAATATATAAGTAATAGTTTTTCGAACGACCTTTTTTTTTTGTTAGAAAAATATATAAAGCCCAGAAGATTTTCAGGTGATTGAGTGCGTGAACTATATATACATGCAGCTCCATCGGAACTTCAAAGAAGGATTTCTCATCGGTTTCAGAAACGACTGTCGCCCTGCTACATTTATGACGCACCTATATATACTAGTAAAACGTGTCTCATAGAAAGGCGCACGTATATACGTATATACGCAAGAGGAATTACATTTTACTTTATAATCACACTTTTTTTCTTCCTATTGCTAACTCTTAGCTATACAAAATTGGCAACTATTTACGTACACTGAATTAAGATATTGCTAGATTAGATCTTTTCGCGATCACTTGTGATACATCTTTTTTTTTACACGCACACTTGTGATATTTTACAACATTTTTATTTCACTACATAATAATTTTTACTTTATCCGCATTTCTTTAGTGCCATCTTGAGTGTCACGAAATGATCGCGAAAAATCCAAATGGATCAGACTTGCACGCGAGGATCAAATTTTCACGCTACTAAAAATCCCTATTATACACTCTACTACGACGAGCGAATTCTTCGCTCGCGCTACAACAAATATCACACTAAAGGAGGGGTGAAGAAGGGAAAAAGAAAAACGAATCCTACGAAAATTCAATCCTTCACTCGCGTAAAACCGCGCACTGCACGGAGAGAATATATATGCATACATCCATAAAAGTTATCGGAACAACGCGTGAAAACTCTGCGGCGAGGGAGGCTTTCGCACTGCGGCAGTTCCGCTGATGGGATGTGAGAAAAAATATTATTCGGGACAAAATGTTAATCTCGCGAAAAATCTTTTTCAGTTCGAAAGCTTCTTAGAGAAAATAAATTTTGCTGTGGTTAATCTTTAACACTTTTCTACTTTCATTAAAAAATCTGATTATAATTTTTTCTCGTGTTATTAAGCTATTAATAGACTTACCAGTTTATTATGAAAATAAATCAATGTAGCTGTCACCGTTGAACCGTTATTTTTATGAAATTTGATTCGGTTTTAAAAATCATAAATTGCTATTTTAATTTCTTTTATTTTAAACAAACTAATATTGAAGTTATAAAATTAAAGTGGCTCGTAAAACGGATAGCTTTAATCAAACCAATTTCAACTTTTAAATTGAAACAATGTCGGTCATGTGCATCATATATTAATCAATCAATTGATCGACATTTATTACACGCGCATGTAATATTCTTGCATAGATTGAAGTTATTCAAATCTTCACTTTTTAAAACAATTACAAAACCTAATCATGATCGTATTCCAATACCCATTAAATTAATGATTCACCGCCGTAAAATTCCAAACATTCTCTCCGTGCACGAGCACATTACCTACCAAACTCAACACTCAAAAACCAAAAAAGACATAAAAAAAGGGCAAAGAAGTAGGTACATAGAGAAAGGAACAAAAACAGAAATCTAAGGACCAAAAACTCTTCAAAGGCACTCTCGGTACAATCATCACACGTCACGGCAGTCACTTGGCATAGTCCCTGTGGCCTTGAGCCGACTCGGCGTGCAGGTTCTTCTTCCTGGGCAGTTGGAGAGTGAGCGGCGGCTGGTGGACAACATCCCGCCTCGAGTCCACGTAGCCGGTGCTGCTGCTGCGGAAGCTGAGCACGCGCAAATTGGGCACGTGCTGCTCGGCTGCGACGGGCCAGTCGAAGTTGAACACCGAGACGGGGGTTTCGGGGGTACGATGGTCCGAGGTGTCACCACCACCACCCCCGCTACCGTCGGGTGGCTCCGCGGGCGTCGTGGGAGTGGTGATGTAGGGGCTGAGCTCCTGGTGCACGACGTCCGGGACGCGCTGAAGACCACCGCAGTCCGGGGTGGTGGGCCAGAGGGCTGGCGAGGGGATCGCTGTTGCGCTCGGGCTCGTCCACTGCTCCTGTGGTGGGGCAGGAATAATAGTACTTTTTGTTTAAGAGTGAAGGTTTTTTCTTTTTTGTAAAATTAATTTTAATTCGAAAAATTATTTTAAGGTAGTTCGTCCCAAAACGCCTCTTCTTGCAATTATTTCGAAAATTGATGCACCTGTGCATTATAATAGTATATACAAGTGGACGAAATTTGAAATCATTCTGACAATTCGAAATAGAGATATTAAGCTCCAAACCTTAATACGCAATTCCCGTTCTCAGCTTGGTAATAACAGACGTTTAAATGGATAACAAAAAAAAAATAAAAAACGGTTCTTGCAATATTGATAGGCAATGAATACACAATGATTGACATTATTTAAAATGCATAACAAAATTTGGTTACGTTTTGACGATTTGTTCTTAAGTTATATGAGGAAATCCATGGAGGAAATCCATGAAACCTTTAACTGTTTTGATACTTTTTTTTAAAAGTAATTTATTACTGCTTTTAGCGGAGCGTGCGAAGCACATAAACGAGAAAAAAGTCCACTTTTTCCACTTTTTCTGAAAAGTGGATTTTTTCGATAGTTTTTACATCCCCAGACTTGAGCATGCGTGGCACACTAATATGGATTACTTGACTGGTTTTTTACGTAAAAATTGAAGATTTTACACCTTGTCTCGTTTATGTGCTTCGCACGCTCAACTAATAGCAGAAATAAATTACTTTAAGAAAAAAGTATCAAAACAGTTAAAGGTTCCGTGGATTGCCCCATATATTTTTTTCGTTGTGGAAAAATATTTCTATACGTATAATTTATTTTCCATTCAAATTTTCCATCATGCGCTGCCGAAAAACCGGTTGAGAACCACTGAGGGTTACAATACAAAA
Organism: Torymus aiolomorphi; assembly: GCA_036365515.1. Taxonomy (NCBI): domain Eukaryota; kingdom Metazoa; phylum Arthropoda; class Insecta; order Hymenoptera; family Torymidae; genus Torymus; species Torymus aiolomorphi. The sequence goes on from CM070877.1 coordinate 148,443,246, forward strand.
AAAAGTGAATTTTGTGAAAATGTTGAGCTTCAGTTTGATTTTTTTATTTAAATAGTTTGATGTTTTAATAAATAATAAATTATCATAACTCATACATCATATTTTAAAATTTTTACAAGCTTTATTTTTTAACCAAAAGCCCGTAATAACATTTTGAATTGTATAGATTTTGTTACATTTTCGAAAACGTATCATTTCGGAGACCATAAATTTATATATGGCCGTGCCATTGTTCAATCCATTAGGTATCATATAAGCCTCCGTATATTCATAGCCGAATCGATATTCGCATCGAAATCTAATCTCACCCATTGTTCTATCACGGCGCTGAAAATGGCCAAATTGCATAGTTACTTTAGTTCTCACGTCTCGTTATCCCTGGCGTATTCAAAAGTCAGTCATTGCATTGTCATAAATTATCTTTTTTATTAATACGCCTTTATTTTATGTATTATTTATATATTAAAGCATATAAATTATTACAGTAATATACTTATTGCTAATGGATTATACATGATTTATTATTCATTTTATCATACCGAGTCAAAATTAATGCTAAAATATTCTCTTTTGCTCATATCTATGTATATTAAAAAATAAACTTTCGGATGATTTATTTTTAATTTACTAGGATAAAAATAGAAAAATATAAACTTTTACTTTAACATCAATGCTAAATCGCACAAAACAATGACATACCGTCGGATGAAGGGCCAGATGATGATGGGGCCCTTCGGCGATGCACCCGTGGCTCTCCATCAGCCCTGGCTGCTGGGCCGCTGCTTTAGTCTGATGATGGAGCAGCAGCAGCTGCCTCTTCTGCGAGTACGTCGGCCCGTAGAGCTCGCCCGAGTCAACGAGGCCGCCTACGTGGCCCTGCAGCTTGTCCAGGTCGACGATGTTGTACTTGGGGCAGCCGTTGTCGCTCGGACTCGGCGGCGACATGAGGTGCGGTGTCGTCGGTTGCTGCGGCGACAACTGCTGCATATAGTGGTGCGACATCGACGAGGAGGACGATTTGCTGCTGGGCCGGAGGTAGGACAGGCTCGAGGGTGTGAGCGTGCGGTTCGGGCTCTTGTTGTTGTTGTGTTGGACCTGGGGTCGAGGGTTGCAGATTTTTGGGTAATTGATGGTAATTTTGATTCGAGTTTAAATAGTAGTTTTTTACAATTTATTGTGGTTTTAAAGTTGTAGAAATATATAGAAAAGTGTAGTTAATGTATGGACATTCTTTGGAGGGAAATGCAGTTACCGATAAACGTGGGGTCTATGCATATACTTCGAGTATTAGCATAATCCCATAAGGATAAAAAACTTTTTTTTGTTACTAAAACGTATAGTCTATCCGAGTGTTAATTTCACATCTATAATAAAAAAGAACGTCAAAAATATCAATATTAAGTTTATCAAACACCCCCAAACAAATCAACATTTTCCCACACATAAATATCCATCAAAAGTCTACTCAACACCGGAAAACAAATTATCGCGCGAAATCCCCCTCACCATGGGCAGATGCGCCTTGTTGCAGGGGCAGAACTCGGCCGAGCCGACGTTCGGACAATGCTGCTGCATCTGATGATGATGCTGCTGCTGCCGGTGCTGCTCGTCGTGCTCGGGCCCACTGTTGTTGATGGACATATCGACAGGCTCGGCCGCGTCCGCCTCCTGTCCGTGGCGTCTGGTAGTGCAGCGCTGCGCGACGACAGAGTCGTTAGCACCGCCGCCGTAGACCTGCACAGCGACGAAATTATATGCTGATAGGGATAATCTTGTTGCGAGGAGGGGGATGAAGGGAATCGCGTTTGCGTCAATTTTCGCGAGAATGAGTGGTGTCATGGGATGCAGAGGCGGGGAGGATTCTTTGGTGGGGTGAAGTAGTGGGGGATGTGTGATTGAGGGGTTGTGGAAATGAGCGGTAATGTGCGATTTGATATATTTATACGAATAAATGTTACGAAGTACGGGTACAGGTAGTTGATAGAAATCAGTAAAACTATACTTTCGAAAAATCAGGTAGAGGAGATTAGTCTACTATTGGATTCATTAAGTTGAATTTCTCTACAGTGTACTATATTTATCTTTAACCTTTAGAAGGCCAACCTGACTCTTTTCAGGACAGCCGGTAACTTGAAAACTCCACCGGGTTTACTGGCTATTTATATAGGCGAATAATGCTATTTAGTAAGCTTTTTACGAAATCTGCTGCCAAATACATAACTAACATGGGTTTAGCGCCCTGGATAAAATTTTTTCTTTATAATTCAAACTTAAACTAACACATTCGATGGTTAGTATTACATTTATTATCAACTTAATTTTATCAAAACATCCAAACCTTACGTGGAAATCGCAATCTAACGAAATAATCATTTAGTTCTCACTTTATCCAAATATGCTGAAAATAATAGCAATATTCTTTCTAAAGCATCTTATAGAAATATAATTACACGGTTCAAGAACCGACACTACCATTTATCAACCACACTTCAAAACTCGACTGTCCTGTATTACGCCTAATTTCCTCTTCGCGATTTACATTGAACCCTTTCGCTCCCAAATTATTCTTTTAATATATAAAAAAAATTCCTATTGGTATTTTTGGGATTTCATAGTTACAAATAACAAAAAACATCCTATAATGTATAGCAAAATAATGTTTCTATTTTGAGTTATAGATGAGTGCCATATTGCAACATTATGGCTATAACTCAGTATAAAAACTCGGTATAACTCAGAAAAATGACCTATTACGAGTACTTTATTTATGTATCTTCTTATTGGGCTAGTTTAGTAGTATACCAACATATTTTTTGAAAACTCAATATGCCTTCATAATTTCAGTATACTCTTCAAAAAATTCAACTTTCAACCGTTACGTTTTGTTGTTAAAAAATCTATTGTAAAATAAAGGAGCCATTAAAAAAAGTTTTTGTTCAAACAAACGTTGTTCTTAAGATCCTAAACATTGCGACTATACCCGGTAATTTATTATATGTTGCATGAAACTTTTATAGATATAATATGAAGTTTATGTGTCTTATGGCTACAACGGGAGCGAAAGGGTTAATTTTAGACACATTCAACATCTCACCCATAAATACAAACTATTTCATCCATACCTCTGTGGGCTCCTGCTTGACGAGCGGCCGCTCCTTCGCCCAGACCGCCATCTGTCCATCGCCCAGGGGATGATGGGTCGGCGGCTGCTGGTACGGTACGCCCAGCTCCAGCTCGTGTGGCGGTATACCGTACGCGCGATTGTAATCCACCGTTGGCACCTCGTAGGCGAGAGGCTGTGGCTGGGGCGGGGGTAGGACCGGGGGCGGGGCCACCGTCACCGGCTGCGGTGGGGCCTGGGGTTGCGGGCCCTGGGCCCCGGGTATGGTTGGACAGACGCCGTACGTGAACTTTGTCTGGGACGAATACTGATATAACCAGGAACTAGCGCGCATTACTTCAGCCTCTTTCTCACTGGTGGGCAGGAGAAGATGGGGTTGGTGTTTATGAAGTTTTGAGTTTTTTTAAAAATAAAGTTGAAGAAAGTTATTGTAATAAATATTTAATGGATAATTTGAAAAGAGATTATTTAATAATAACAAAAGAAAAAAACAATTAACGAGGTCTTATACCTTTGGATTTTGGTATCAAATTTTCCCTGAAAAAAGGAGATTCAATTACCTATATTTTGAAGCAGTATATATATATATATATATATATATATATATATATATATATATATATATATCATAAAAAGACATTATATCTGACAAAATATGCTAAGGTAGAAGTCCCTAAACCCATTTTATGCAGAGATACATCATTATCAATAATTTAACTTTGTTGTAACTTTTCTTTGAAACTGCTTAATGGATTTTAATAGAAAACGCTTATATTCCTTGTATTTTGGGCTGTTATGGTCCAAAGGGTTACAAATATCAAAAATTGTTAGAATAAGTGATTTTTAAATTTGAAAAACCACATAAAACTAGCACTTGATTTTAAGATTTTTTTTTGTGGGTCGTAACATTGAAAAATCAGATAGCAAAATCCAAAGATGTAAGACCCCCTTAAGTAAAAAAAGAAAATATCTTGGTAAGACATGTAGGTAATATATGCTTATTAGACTTTTATGTGTGAAGAAATGACAATATTTAGTTCAATTTAAATGCATTATTTTAAAACTTTCAAATAAAAGGCAAAAATTTTTTTATGAATATTTATGCTCTATGTGCAAAGCATCGTTCTGGTTTTTAAATATTTTTATCATAACAATTAATAAACACAATAAATTTCAACCTTGATTGTTAATTTAATTTTATACCGCATACAAGCATCATCAACATATCTCTATGAAAGTGAAATTCGTAAGAAATAATAAACAAAACGAACTGAAAAAATACCTTAATACTTGATTGGTACAAACGATAATAGGATGCTGGCACTCTTCGGACGTGTCTTTGACTTGTAGAACACAGTGGACCCAGAACCACCTACCGGAGCGGCTCTGTAGCCTGAGCAGGGCCGTGCTCGATCGCTCCTGATCCGACTGAATGACTGCGGATCACGAGCGGGAATTTCTCGAGATTAGACCAGCGCAATGCGGACGCCGATAATATCGATAAATATATAATACAATAATGGCCGGCGACATACCAGTTTGGTGCTTGCAGTACGCGGTACGTATACTATCCCAGTGGAGGAGGTTGTACCAGGAGACACCGACGAGCTCCGAACGACTATATTCCATATGGCTTTCGGCTCTGTTCAGATATTTATAATGTCTGTTAGTATTATTAATTACAATTATAAAAATAAATCTCTATAATATATGGTTTATGACCTACAAATCTAGATTCACAATAACACGCGACATGACAGCGCATAATCAAATAAAACGAAAAAAAACAGACAATCCCACGCTTGTTATTCCCATCATCGTAATCTAAAACCACTCGGCCTAACGATCCAATTATGATAATGCACCCTCTGTCTCCTCGCCGCGATAAGAGAGCAAATATACCTATATACAAAGCGCGCGCGACACGCACAAAGCTAATTCGACGACACCTCTACTCTATACATAACTATATGTATATACCACAACGACGATGTCGTGTCGCACGCGAGGAGGAGGAGGAGGCGGAAGAGATGAATGGGCGCGTGGCACGAACTTACGTTTTGTCGATGTGGAGGTATTTCATGTCCATCGAGTGGATGGTCGTGAAGATGTTGGTCGCGCCCTGCACGACGCTCTCGCGCGTCTCCGGCAGTACGACGGGCGTGCAGGAGGCGAGGAAGACCGACTCGTTGCGGTTGCACAGGGGGACGAACGGCAGGTAGTGGCCCTCCACGAGCACGACCTGGTTTCAGAGGGGGGAGAAGACAAGTTGGGTGTGGTTGTGTTGATGTACTGGCTTTTGATAGTAGATTTCGTTGCGTATTAATATTGGAGGGGATTTGATTTGTTGAGCTGCGTTATTGAATTTTTTGGAGGCGATGGTAAATGTTTTTTATTTTTTATTGTGCACGGGAAAAGTGATTGGTTATGGTTACCAACTAACTGGTTAAAAAATGTCCCATCTGTTCAGCATTAGTGAAACAGACCAATAAAATAGTTATCAAAACTAAGTTATTGATTACTGTAACTAATTTATTGGTTTATCTTACTTCTACTCGGCCCGAAAATTCAATAATCCTCCTTAATAAATCAAATCACCTCCAAACATTTCTTCCGTGTACAATCTTTTTGTTTTTAATAATCGAGAATAAATAACAAAATTAATAAGAATCGGGTTTTGATCGTGACATGAGTCTAAGATGTTTAAAATTTCATTGTTAAAGTTTTGCAATTCCTCAAACAAAATTAAGAAATTTTAATATACCATACCTGTAATCAATTATGAGTGACTGGCTTCTATCTTTATATTATCCTTTTGTTTCAACATTTCTATATAAATCAATACTCCCCGAATATAAATATTTCTTTTAAAATGAATACCTGTCAAAGCATTATAACTTCAAGCATTTCAAAAGTAAAATATCTCAAAAACACCCTTCTGCATGAAAAATAATTACCACTTACAGCTCTAAAGACTCTCACCCTTCATCTATGTACACGGTACACCCACAAACCTTTTGATCTCCGAAGCGTAGCTGCCGGCGCGAGTTGCGCGACACGTTTATGCGGCAGAGGAAGAGGCGTCGGTCGTCCGGCGCCCCGGGGCCGCTCCTAGCCAGCTGATTTTGGATGACCATGTGGTCTTGCTTGTCGACCACGTCGTAAACGCTGTCGCCATGGATCAAAAGGTCCTCCTGCGCGGAATATCCGTTCGGCGTTTGAATAAGGATTGTGCGAGTAACTTGTTGGGAGGAAGTTAGATTCAAAGTGAGCGATTTGATGATATTTTTTTTTATAAAATATTATGCATTACTCGAATGTAAGCAACGTTTGAAAATAAAAGAGATATTCTCACTTTTTAGGAAAGGTCCTCTAAAATTAGGCGTTGATAGCGTGACAGTGCAATCTAATCAGCGCATTTAGTAATAAGACGGAAATACTATAATTTGAGTGCTCGTCGCGCTTCGTTCTTAATTACCGTGACGGTATATATTTTCGTGATATTATTCTCAGGTAAAAAGGTGTCGAGAATGTCTCGGGAATAAAGTATTATAATTAATCTTACGATTATGTCGCGAGCCCCCGGCAGCTTGTACAAATATAAAATGACGTAATTATAAAGTATAATAAACGCCTAACGTCAGAAATTTCTTCACGTCGCACTCTCCCGAGAAAATTTCGGTCGTATAATTAATCATAAATCGTACAATTAATTTCACAAAACATTTCACGCCATGAAGTGCGAAAAAAAACACACATTTCCCCCTCAATTTCCATCTTATCCTTATTCTGTTATCATTACCATCGAGTGTCCCAGGTACTCCGCGGCGTTTTCCGATATGTACAGCAGCTTGCCCTGTTGAGTCATCATCATAATGAAGCCGGACATGGCCTGCAAGAGAGAAAGAAAAAACATCGGTCGGCCGGTTATTGGTCTTAAACTCCTTAACCCTATACGCCACCCGCGCGCGCGACGATAAACAAAATAAGAGAAATAAGTACACACGGAGGGAAAAGAAAGAAAAGTCTCTCAGCGGAGTGTGTATCGGTTTCGCGGTAGATTTCCGCGCTCGCCTGTGCCGTTTAAATTTTACAGGCGTCGTAAAAATGAGAGGCGGCGCGCGTATTATCGTTATCGGCGCATGAACGCGTTACACGCCGAATGTCTGTTATACGTTCCATGTCCCTTTTTTACCTACCGTTTTATTGGACATCCCGCGCGGTCTTTGCATGTGTTAGAGAGTATGCGGAGAAAACGTTTTTCGTTTTCTTAACAATGGTGGTGATGTCGTTCGTTGAGCTTTTTCATTTGGATCTCGCGTTTGCGGATCGCGGAGAATTTCATTTTAGTTTGGATGTTTTTTTGAGAAAAATACGGTCATAAAAGTTTGTTTTTCTGGAAAATTGTGATATTTTTTAATGATACGGTGGCGTGAGTACTTGGGCTTTTTTTTTATATATTATGGGTTTGATAAGATAGGTTGTAAAATGTTTAGTGACGTGTGTAAAATTTAATGTGAGAAAATATTATTGCCGGCACATATTTGTACTTACCTTTGAAAAACCAATGTTTGGTGTTGGTATAGTTGCGGCTTCTTGGTCGTTTTTTAACACTGCAAAAAATTAATATTGAAATATATTGTTAATGCTATAGGTGGCAAGGTACTGTTCTCAACTTTTTACCCATTGCCGTTAAATGTTTAATACTATACAAATATTTTTTATGAAAAATTGTTTTTATTCGCACCATAAAAAAATTAAAAATAAAAACAAAAAAGAAATGAATTTTCACAATTTATACTTAACAAGTCTTAAAACATATATTCTTCGACAACAAATTTTTCAAAATTATAATTGTACCTAATGTAATGTCATTATTTTTATAATGTATTCGCGATTATTCTCAATGTTTTTCTGAGTAATCATGGAAATGTGCTATCGATTTCGAATATAACTCTTCAACCTTTTTCCCGATGTACACGAAGAAACATTAAAAAGCGATTCTACTTTAGCGAAAACATTTACTAAATAACTTTTTCAAAAGATATTTTCATGATTCTTCCTAAAATTTACTGAAACTATAAGTGTTGCTTCTAACATAATACCACTACTCATAATTAAATGACGCTTTTTCTACTCTAGATATAACCACTATCTCCGTCTCGATAAATTTTCTTTCATTCCTTCAATCTTCATATTACCTTTTCATTATACACGACAAAATCAACCAAACCAACGAGCTACTGCAGTTTCGGCAACAAACTCAATCAATTCTAAACCCCATTACTTTAATTGATATTCCGCAAAATCGCTTAAACCTCCTAAAACACTCCCAATCCATCAAATCCCAATCTTCATTATACCCCACAGTCCCGCACAACTTTTTACACCAGAACCTCTTCTCCGTGTATATAATCTGCAAATCCTCGAGCGACCGCAAGAACCTCCTCAATAATCCTCCTCGACCACCGACAAAAACCGAGTCCCGCAACCCACATATATACACACACTTCTCCTTCAGTCCAATAATCGCATCGTTCGCAAATCGCCTTAAACTCCACCATATTCATCAATTTTCGGGGGGGGGGGGTCACGTATACCAATGCGCATACGATTGTCAGGGGGTCGCCGCGTACAAAAGCAGCGCCGGCAGTTGTAATGGCAGCAGCCATACACTATATATACAAATATATATGTACACACATATGCGGGATGAGTTTTTCTGGAAGAATGCGCGGCACGTTGGCGCACACCGCGCGCGTTATTCCCCCCCCCCCTCTCTCTCTCTCCTCTCTGCTCTCCGCGCTGTATAAAAGAGCGCGGGTGTATTATGGGAGATAGCGCCGTAGGTATATACATAGGTACACACACGTGTACACATATATACGTACGTGTGTATGTGCCCCCCGCGTATATGCATGTGCGCGCGCGCGCGGGCAAGAGAGCGAAGGAGCAGAGAGAGAGAGAGATGGAGGGAGAGAGAGCGAGAGAGAGAGAGAGAGGAGGCAAGCGAGCGCGGTGGGGACGCTTACGGGGGAGTATGGGTTACAGGAGCGTGAGAGTGTTGTTGCAGAGGCCGAGAGGTCAGCGGATCACCCGGAACTCGCGCTTAGGACTCTCGCGAGAGAGCGAGCGAGCGAGCGAGCGGACGGCCTGGGGTTCGAATGCTCGCTCCTTCTCTCTTTCTCTTTCGTTCCTTCTCTCTCTCTCTCTCTCTCTCTCTCTCTCTCTCTCTCTCTCTCTCTCTCTCTCCCTCTCTCTCTCTCCTTTTTGCGGAGCGGTTAACTTTGCCTCCCTCGCGACCGACCGCCGGCGCGCGCTGTGCGGTGTGGATATAGGTATATATATGCGCTGCATCGCGGTGTGTATACCTCTTCTTCTTCTTCTTCTTCTTACGTCTTACCTTCCTTAGAGCCTCCTCTCTCTCTCTCTCATATCTCCCATACCTTATGCCTTTTATCTCGACTCTCTCTCTCTTTCTCTCTCTCTCTCTCGCTCGCTCCCTCTCTCTCCGTGGAGCCGATGAGGGAGAGTGAGCGAGAGAAAGAAGGAGGACGAATTTTTTTGCGCTCTGGCTTTTCTGTACCTCATCGAGCTTATAAACAATGACCCGCCTAAGTAGCGGACGCGAGCGCGTGCGCTTGCAGCAGTTGCGCCATGGCGTCGTCGTTGGTGACTTTCGGTGCATTGCACCGTATATATATGTGTGTATGAGTATGTGTGTATGTGCGCGGACAAGACCCCGAGAGACAATGATTTGTCCCGTTTTCTCGGAATATGGGTCTATTCCGGTTAACAAGGGTTGAAAAATCGAAGTGAAAAAATGTTTAATGGAATGCGGGTGAACTTTTTCGAGCAGAAGATTGAACGTACTGGAAAAATCGTATTTTATGTAATTTTAAATTTTGTTGTTGTTGTTTTTTTTTTTTAATATGAATTAAAATTAATTTTTTTTATCCTTCTATAAGTTAAACTTTATATAACTGCAGAAGGTACGAAATTCCAAAATGACCAAGTAATATAGCAGATATTGCACAAACAAATATCTTCTGCCTTTTATATGGCAAAAAAGTCAACTAATTTAATAAAATAAATTTCGATAAGATAACAATTACCAATTATAAGATGTACGTTATAGTTAAAATTTTGTATTCACATATTTTTAAAAGAATAAAGAATTTCCATCGAATAGACTCCGAAAACTCCGATCTCCTTATAATACATACACAAAGCCATTTACTTTTCGGCCGGCCGCAAAACGAGCATAGATCCTCTCTGGCGCGCGCGGGCTCCTAGGATCCTTACCGTGTATGACTAATAAGAAGGGCGCGGGAGTGGGGGAAACGTGCGAAAAGCGTCCAAGGAGGAGGATGAGAGAGGTCATTCCGCTCGCGAGACTCACTCGCGGCGTCGGCGGCGCTGTCTGTGCATGCGCGCGTCCGCTACAGATTCACATACATACATGTACACAAACCCAGGTCTATATATAGTTATTTTATGGCTATATTTCTTTATTTTCTATAGTTGCGATGTGGTTTCGTTAATTGCATGTAATCGCGCCGCGGGGCTTTGCGCCAACAAATACTGTGATTAAGGCTGATAATTACGGCGAGGAAGAGCGGCTCGCGACCGGGCGCGCGCGCGCGCGCGTAAAGAGTTATCGCGGCGCCGAGTACCGAGCGCTGACGGCTGAAATTTGCCGCGAATCCCGCGTAAAAATTGTATTATATTTGTGTATTAGCGCACTGCTCGGAGATAATTAAATGCTTCGGGGTTGCGGGACGATGCGGCGCGTTGATTGCTTTGATCCTTCTTTTTTTCTCAAGCAATTTTTATTAACATTGATGTATGACTTTTTTGGGACAAAGTGTGGTTGGGAACCGCTGGACTCTTTGTTTCGAAAATTTAAATGACACATAAATTTGAAGAGAAAATGTTTTTAGAAAAAGAAAATAAGTTACTGTACAATACGAGGCAGAGTGTAGGTAGTTTCTAGAAATTTGTTGAATGCTTTTTTTTGTCGTTATTTAACGAGTTATTGAACGAGAAGAGTAACAAAGGACGACATTGATAAATAAACGCCGTATTCTGGTAAGAATTATCAAGAGAATTGAGAAACCGGCCTGAGTTCTCGAGAGCATTACTTGAATAGGCTGCGAAAACTCACTTAACTGCGCTTAGGCTCTTACAAAAGGCTTTGCGGGTTCTCTAAGGACATCCAATACTTTTTATCCCATATTCTCCTCGAGAAGATTCATGGTCGCATGTTAGACAACTTGAGGCTATTGGTTTTCCATATTTTTGATAAATAATCAATTGTATCTACTCTACAAATATTGTATAGATCTATAATACAAATAAAATGTACAAAATTAAATAATCTTTTATTAAAAAAAAAAAATATTTCATTATGAAGTCTATTTTCATTGTCTTGTGACGATGAGACTCTCAATTTGTACATATATTTAACTGTTCATTTATTTATCATTTGAATATTTTATAAAAGTTTTCAATATTATGAAATTATTTGAAAACTGTAACTAAATATTCTCGAAATTTTTGTTGACGTAAAACTAAAAGCTATCCACAAAATATTATGTCTTAATAAAAGTTAGACCTTCACATTACTCATATGTATATAGTTATTACCTTTATATTTTTATGTGAGTACAAAGTAATAAAAGATTTTCAAGAGTTTCTGAAAAATAGTTCTTTTTTTTTCATAAATTATTATTACTTTTACAATTACAACGTAAATTTAAACTAATAAAACATGGTGTAAATTGCATCATTTTCATGGCTTGGAATATTCTATATTGCAGCACGTGCTAAACACATGTGTATATATAAGACAAAGTTTGAAATCATTGAATTTAAAATGGATTTAATTAAAGAGTAAAACATTTTTAATTATTTTCAAGACAAATTATTGTTACACTTTTTATAATTTTTATATATATATATTTATATTTTTCAATTATTACTTGAATGACATTATGCTTTGTTTAAATTTAATTTGGGGCTTTTACTTTTGTAATTGACAAACGGTTCACAGGTTTGGTCAATATTTTTTAGTAAAATTTTATCATAATACTAGAATTTTACGTTTTGTTTACTTTGACTCGTGCACATTGCAGTACATACTCGAGAAACAAAATGCGACTCTACGATGCAATCGAAATTGTGAATAAACATCAATTAAACGAGGGTTTTATGCGATAGCCGCATGTATGTATACGTGGTACATTTTGATCAGCTCGGGTATAATATTATGCTTTGAAGTAAACCCCAATTTCAAAGGCCTTTTATGTTATAGCCGTACATTATTGCTCTAAACATAAAAAATCCGCGCATTTAAATGGAAAATGCCTTATTGTCCATAAATACCATCTTTTCAATATAAATTCACATTGATTCCACGTGCTTTATAATCAAGCACAAATGCTTTTGCGCTTGAACAACCAACACCTATATACTCCAAATCTTACATATACATTTTCTTTAAAACTCACAATAACATTACAGCAATTACAAAAACAATAACAATAAGAAAGACTCACCGTGCTGGAAGTAATTGGCCTTCCTGAGAAACACGCAAACGAGCGCCATCAGCTGTAGCTGGGAGAGCCGCTGTCGCGTGGAGGGCGGCAATGGCAAGAGGTCGCGCAGGTTCGCGATCTCGGCGTTTATCAGGTCCCTGCGCAATTTGCTCGCACCTTTCGTCGACTTGCTCGCATCTATCCTTCAAGGGCACACGCGTCCTTCGTTTAAAAAAAACTTCGTGTACACGCCCACGCATGACCAAGCGCGTGGTGCCGGTGCGCGTGACCAGCCCTCCCCCGCGAATTCGCGCGCGCTTTCGGTTGCCGCACGTGTTAGGTACCGGTATAGTCGGGTGGAATTTGACTGTGCCAGTGTTTTTGTAATGGATGGGGATGAATTGTTTTCGTTTTTAAAGCATGAGAGTAGATAAGGTGTTTAAGATGCCATATTACTCCGCGTTTCTTTAAAAGTGGTTGTACATTACTTTGTGCGGAAAAATCGACTTATCGGAATATCTATACACAAAACATTTCCCTTTTGGAAGTTTTATTTGAAATTTATGACCGAAAGGGCTAATGATAATCTTTTCTGATTTTCTTTGTAAATGAATCGGTTATGATCAGATAATCTTTTGACTTACGTGACTATCAGTAAAGAAAAAATTTATCAAAACAAATAATTAACAATTCTCAATTTTGCGTCTGATAGTCAAGGGTTGATAAATGAATAGTTTTATTTAATATTTTCATAATATGTCCAAAATAATTTGGTACAGAATAAATTAAAATATTATGTTTTCCATCAATTAAAAAACTTTTAACTTTTCAACCGATTTGTATTCGATTTTGAAAAAGCAAGATTCAACGAAAATCATTATAATTCTGCAAGCTCCAGCTCCGCATGTGTATCGCATACCGAGTAACCAAAAATCACCATACTCACCACATTTTAAATCGCCGCTCTCGCAAAACAACGTGAACCATGCGTTCTCCACACGACTCTACCCCAACCACAAACTAACCAAGTTTTAATTATTACCATCTTATCAATCACCTGCCATCCACCTAACCGCATCGTCAATCATGTTCCAAAGATCACCATAACAAACACACTTGACACCTCCGGGCACAGTCGAATCCCCCCCAAAACGTCCTCCGTTCACCACGTGTGCGCGACGCAACGCGACCGGTATACCAGCAACCGATCGATCGCTCAATCATCACCGCACAATCTCCAGCAAGCACCCTCTCCTCTTCTTCCTGCGCGCGCACGCGCATACCAACGTCATCCCCCGGCTACAGAGTATAGGGGGTTGAAACGACACAGGCAAGGGGGGGTTGCCGGTGCGCCGGGCGGCCGGGACTTACCGATTGAACATATTTCGTGGGCGCGCGGCCAGCCACGCTGCAGCCGTCGACGGTGCCGGACATTAGCGTGCGGACGCCGCGTGCGGGGCTAAAGGCGCAAAGAGCGGGCCCCCCCAACACATCCGGGTCGCCTCCTCCTCCTCCTCCACGGCGCTGCTGCTGCTGGGCGCCGCCGCTGCTCTGCACTGCAGTGCTGCACAGGTTCTCGCGAAACTGCCGCCAGCCGCCGTTGCCGCTGCCGCCGCTGTGCGCCGCCCGCCGCTGCCGCCACGGCTGCAATCTAACATCCGGGTCATAACGCGCTACTACACTGGAGAACACGTGGGTTACCCGCCAAGAGAGCTTGTGCTGCTCCTTCGTACCTCCTCCTCCTCCACCTCCACCTCCACCTTCTCACTACTTCTCTCTTTCTCTCTCTCCTCTCTCTCTCTCTCGCTATACCACTCGCAAGCGAGAGCTGCAGCCTGCAATGCTCGCGAGCGTACCTACTCTAGCCGCCGCCGTCGCCGTTCGCGCGCGCTCCTCTCCTCGAGCTAAATTCTCTCCTTCTCTCCTCTCTCTCTCTCTCGCTGTGGCCAAGTCTTTCCTTCTATCTCTCTCGTACTCTCCCTCTCCTTCGCTCTCCTGCGCTTTTCACTTTTTTCTGCGCTGCCCCCCGCGCGCTTTTTTGCCAGCCCCCGCGTTCGTCCTTCTTTTCCTTTTTTCGCGAGCGAGCGCGACCTGACCTTTGACCTCTTCGATTCGCACGAGTCAGAGGTCAAGTTCGGTTCAGTTTCTATGTGCACATACTCTCGCTTCATCGGACGCGTGTCCCCTAAACGGATCTAATTTCGTTCTCCACCCACGCACGTATATAATCTCCAACCTCAGAGACGACCCCTTGGCGTTCCGAAAAAAACGGTACTTATTTTTCGCGCGCCCGCTGCAGCCATTCCCTTTACCCGCGCGCGGGTATCATCTTCAGCTCCTCTCCTACGCCGTTCTCTCTTTGTTTACCTCCGCTCATCCTCTATTACTCCCTCCCTCTACTCTTTCTCTCTCTCTCTCTCTCTTTTGCATGTCTCCTCCCGTGTCTCTTTTTCCCGCTCTCTCACTCTACTCCCTCTCGTTCCCACATCATCTTCCACCTCCACCTCCTCCTCTGACTTGTGGGAGACAGAGGAGGAGGACGAAATTCGCCCATCTCTCTCCCCTACAACCTTTACCTACCGCATTCCCGCTCTCTCCGCGCGCGTCCACCACCCCCGCCGCCTCTTCTTCGTCGTCGTCGTCTTCTTCTTCTTCTTCTGCTTCGCCACTCGGTTCCGTTCGTTTTTTCTTCGGCGTGCGCGCAGCCGCTTTCTACACGCCAGAGTTTTTCCCACTCTTTCTCTCTCGCTCGCTGGGTCTCTCTCTCTCGCGCGCGCAGGGAACTATGTTGGTACGGGCCCACCGCGAGATGCTGAGCGCGGGTCAGATAGCTTCTCGCGCTCTTTCTCTCGTTCGCTCCTTCGCTCTTTTCTGCGCGCTCCTTAACGTCGGGGTCCCGCGCGCGGCAGATACAGCTATTATATGCCTGTATAGGCCGATAGGAATAATTTCCCCTCTTTTGCCGCCCTTTTTTCCCTCTCGTATGATATGTTAC
Organism: Torymus aiolomorphi; assembly: GCA_036365515.1. Taxonomy (NCBI): domain Eukaryota; kingdom Metazoa; phylum Arthropoda; class Insecta; order Hymenoptera; family Torymidae; genus Torymus; species Torymus aiolomorphi. The sequence continues at coordinate 148,458,901 of CM070877.1, forward strand.
TTCTCTCTTTCTCGTCCGCTCTTGGTTGCCCGAGCGCTCGCGCGCGTCTGGTATATCGATATATACACACGAGTATTGGTCTCTCTCTCTTTCTCTCTCTCTCTCGTTTTCTTCGTTTTGGTCTCGCTCTCTCGCTCTCCTCTCCCGCGCCGCACACCGGCTTATCTAGCGGTTTATCTATGACTTTTTATCTTGGCTTCTTTTGTTTCTGCGCCGGAATTTTTATTTCTCGCTCCTCCCCCTCTCTCGAGCTCGTCTCTTTATCTCCACACGCGCGCGCTTACTCACTTTCCGCCGCGTGTTTTCTTTGGTTTTCGCACAGTATGGGAAGATCGCTTACTTACGAATGCGCGCTTTTCTTTTTCTCTGTTTACACGCGGAGCTTCGCTTTTGTATTGCGACGTTTATTGATATGGAATTGGGAAAAATAACAGTTTTCCATTGAAATTTAATTCAATAAATAAGCGAAGTATATATACTTATATATTGGATTTGTTTCTATAATGGGGTAATATATTTTGTTTCACCCACTTTTGCAAGTATAGAAAATAAATTCCCAAGGGACCTTATTAAGCGATTTACACGGTTCTGAACTAACAAGTATATATATATCACGGAAAAAAGACCGTCGAATGTTACATTAATTGACTTATTACAGTAATTGACGTGATTGCCCTGTGCCAGATTCAACCGATCCTACATGGAACGCTCATTAAGTTGTTTGATGTATTACCAAAATTGAGAAAAAATACGTCCAGTTCAGATACCAGAATGGAAAAGCGGTCTAAAAAATCTATCCTACATCAGGATCGACAATCCGTATATACATCTAGACCAACCTTTGACCCCACACTATACAAATCTCCGGCACATTAATCGCCACGTTGACTTTTCGGTAGCTAGCGACACGCTCGATCGCATTTTTCTCCCCTTCGTCCTATCTCACCGCCGTCGAATTCTCCTCCCCCGCACACGTCTGTGTATAGTACCTACGCGGACGCGATATCCTTTGGGGACCCAGCAAGTTCGCTTGGCGGCGGCGGATCGCGCGCCCGATTATCGCTGGTGTTTACGCGCGCCGTTGGTACTCCCCCCCCCCCCCTGCATTAAACATCCGCAGCGGCGAGCGCGATGGATTCTCACAAGGTATACCGCGCGCTTGGCTTCAGCCCATGGGGACGAGAGGAAAATACGGGCCCCGGTTAAGGGGGTATAGATATAAGTATGTGCGGGAATTCTGCGGTTTTGCGAATTTCGGAGTTTGCAAAAAGCGGAAGGGGAGTGGGAATTTTATTTCTTCGGGGAAGTTTAAATATATCGAGCGAATTTCGAAGATTCTGCGGAGGAACCATTTTTCTTGCGCGAAAAAGAGAAGTTATACCTATATAGAGTCGACTTGTGGTAGTTCGAACACCGGCAAAAGTTCAAGTGGATTTATGCGCGCGCGCACTTGCAAAGAAAACTTAGTAAGGTGGAATAATAAATTTCGTAGCGGTTGTTGAATGGGGATAGGATGTTTAGATTGTGAGATACGTTTTGTTAAAGTCTGAATTTGTATGAATTTTCAGTTTTTTTTTTTAATATTCTTACTTCTTATAATTGTAAAATATATTATTTGACGTTAAATATTTGCAAAAAGTTAGCAGAGAATTACGTCTTTAACCAACATTTTTAGTGCTGTTATCTGGCAGTAAGTAATAAACGTAATCATACAAATTTCAAATCCTTATCTACTTAAGTGCCTGTTTCTACTTGTTTTCAGTATAGAAACAGGTAGATTTAAAAATTACGTATTTTCTTTGTAAATTATTTTTTTTTAAATCAAAAATGAACTCATCCATATATTTCTTATATAATAAAGCTGAATCGCTATTAATGAGGATCGTTCGCTAAGGAGTCTAATTAAAGGGTGCTTTCTATTGGGTCCCCAATATTTTTAGCCTTCAATATTAATATTATAATATTTTAAACATGTGCTTTAAACATCATTAAACATTTCCTTGATCTGGCGAGTAGGTCGTAAATAGGCGTAATAATTTTATTTTGTAATATTTATTGTTTTTGTTTATTATCGTCGACGTCTGTAATGCGTTTTTTTGTTTTATCTGTTACTCGCGCTATTTTTTTTATTTTTGTAACTCCGACGTCGCGCGACGTCACTCAACGTCACTCGACCGCTACTGCGCTTAGTTGTTTTTTTTCTTTTTATATATGTGGATAACTTCATGTCAACTGTTCAGCTCAAAATTTTAAAATTGCTTAAAATTTTTTTACTAATTCCAAATTAGCCCCAAAACACAACCCTAGAATTTTAGAGCAAAATATTCAATCGCTTAAAAGTTAGAATTAATTGAAAATTTGAAAATTTGAAAATTTTGAATTTTTTTATAAATCTTCAATTTTTATCATTTTTTAACTCAAAAACTTGAAACTTTTTGTATAGCACATTAAATGGGAGAAAGTTTCGAAATTGTAAGTAGAATTGCTCAGAATTTTTCGAGATCGATGCTAATTATTTTACTAGTTTATACTTGACATAACACCATTCACAATATGCTTAAGGCGAATGCGATCGTATCAATATTTTTCACCAAATGCTAAAAAGTTTATAAAAAATGTTACCTTTAAAACGCGACCTGGATAAAAATGGAAATAGATCACAGAAAAAAGTTACGGACAATTAAAACTGTCAAAAGAGTGAAAAAATCCGGTTTTTGGTTAAAAAAACACATGACCATCGGATACAACTTTAGTCATTCATCCTTTCATGTTGATTTCACAAAATTTATTTTTGTGTTGCTCCTTCAATAAAATATACACCACAGCTGCAAAATATAATTATAAAAAATATTTATTGCATTAATAATATCAAACTATTATATGTAGCACACGTAAGATGTTGCAAGAACTTGTCTGTCGACAAATTTATTCTCTACTACTTATAAGCGTATAATTCTCTTTTCAACACTACCTAAAGTATAAATTGAACTACTAAAAAGTATTTTTATTGTATAATAATTATAAATAAGTAGAATACATGTCATGATGCAATTCATGTATCAATTCTTCAATTCTTATATCATTATTTTACATGCAATTTTAAATTTTGAGCTAAACAGTTGACATGAAGTTACCCATGTATATATGTGTGTTATATTTTTTTATCTCTAGTCTTAGTTTAAGTTTAATTTTAATTTTTATTGTACCATCTTTGTAATATGGGGGATTTTTATATTATCTTTGTTCCAGCTATGCCTGGACTATTATGGACCTTGAATCTTTAGTTCAAATAAACAGTATCTAGCTAAAAAAAAAAAAAAAATTATTGCTTGCAAAGTAATCTAAAGTCTAAATTAAAGAAGAGCTAATCGATTTGTAGGTAAACAAATATATAAAATTAGCTTACACAATGAATTCAGAAATTATAAAAAATTTAAAAAGCTGTATGTCACGGATTTTATCTAAATTTTCGAGATTTATACTAAACAATTTTGACAAACCTTCGTCGATCCATATATTTTTTCATTGATTCTATTTCCTGATGGTTTCTAGAATATATATATATATATATATATATATATATATATATATATATATATATATATATATATATATATATATATATATATATTTATTTATTTATATTAATATTGAAAAAGGGCTTAAGTCCAATTTTTTCAAAAATAGAGTTATAGTATTTTTTGCATTGTACGAGATCCATTGCATCATCTGGATAGATATCAACACCTACAGATAAATTTCTTTGAAAAAAATATAGTTTAAAAAGGACTGTTCATTTCATTTTATTGTGTTCTAACATTTAAACCGTATAATTTCTCGTAAACGCTTTCAAGTGACTTAAACACTTTTTGTATATCACTACAGATATATCTATTTTATTATACTGGCTAAAATAGGCGGGAGTATAAAAATTATGCAAACATACAAAATAAAATCGCATTTTCCCATAATGCTCAATAGAAATCTCAAAACTCGATTTTTATTAATGTCGTACTCATTTATTTTTTGACAAGCTACCTTGAAATTCGTCCCGAGATTGCAATAATCATTATTTATCACGTATTTCAATTTTATTCCAAAATATTGGTTTTGATTTTGTGAAAGACCCTCCTTAATAAATGGATATAATTAAAGTTTGATTTTTATATGAATCGTGTATATGTAAAAACAAACCCTTTATAGGGCAAAGTCCTCAAATTAAAAATGACCCACTACGTAAACCAAATCTCGTACAATCTTCACTTCTTCCCATCCAATCAAATTCGCATTATCGAGCCACCCATAGCAGTCCACAACCATCATCCAACTCCCCCACAGCTCCGCAACTACTTACTCGTGCCTATACTCCTTTCTCGTCCCACACTCGCGCGGACTCAAATTTTTCCGGCACACTGCGCCTGCAGTTACGTAATTCCGCATAGTAGTGCGTGGAATGCGTTATATACTCTCTCTGGGTCCCCATTGATCGCGTGTAAAGCTCATGACGGTCTGATTAAGTGCACGGCGCGCGGATGCGCTGCTAACTCCCACATACCCTCGAGACACTGTATATATATATATGCGCGGGGAGGGAGCGAGCGAGAGAGTAAGAAAATTCTTCCCTCCTTCCCATATCTCCGCGCGCTGCTGCACTCGCCTCTCCGCGGCTGAGAAAAAGCCCGCGGGTCGCGTATATGTGTGAGAGCGAGGCGAGCTCGCATATAGTGGCGTGTCCGCGTATCCACCGAGATAATCTATAATCTCTGAACGAACCCCCTTCGCCCTCACCCGCACGCGAAAAATCGTCCGGTAGCAAACAGCCCGTGTGATTCGTCGTCGTCTAATACTTATATAGGTAAACATGTATATACATCACATATGTACTTAATTGCCAAAGTTCTCGGTGTTATTCGTTGTTCCGATTGATTCGGAAGTGAAAATCGACGGCGACGACAACGGGCCATGAGAGAGTTTCGAATTCTGACGCTTGCGCGAGCTTGGGGCGATTGATTGCGCATTGTTACGAGTGAGGGTGGAAGGGCGCGGGGGGCACAAAGGGCGGCATTGTCGCCCGAGATGACAAAGAGCCGCCTAATTGAAGTAACTTCGCGAAGAGTGTGTGCATGTGTATGTGTGTAAACGGCGAAAGAATGGGGGGCGCGAGAGGTCGCGTATACGAGAGGCTCGAGCTCGACTCGTCGTTGTTGTGAGCGCGCAATAGTAGCGAGCGACGCTTTGTTTTCGTCGATGGGGCGGTTTTTTCCGCGATTGCGCGAGTAAGAGCAATTACGGTGGGGCGGGGAGGGGGGGGGGGTTGAAAGGTTGGAGTGGATTAGCGTTGGATTCATTGCGTGTCGATTGATTTTGGAGTGTAATAAGAACGTAATTTGTATGTGCGATATCATTATGTATCTGAAGGAATATATTGTTATTATAAAAAATCAAAGTTCGTATGAAGAAATCGTTAATCGCTTTATTATTTTATAAGAGGTTCATTTTTTTTTCTTCAGACAAAAATTAGTGAAGCCTTTAACAGAGTGTGGGAAATGAGCGTTCCACTTTACCCCTATACGGGTTTTTGCTCCAATCCACGTATAATTGCTATTTATGATGTTATCTGTGCAATCATTTGGGTATTACGAAAAATCGATGATGTCTTCGTTAAGTTTCTTTATAAAGAAGATGTATTTTCATTATTTCACCAAAATATAAAACGTACAAATTTATTTAAGGTATATAAAAGTAATTTGAAAATTTGTTTTATTACGACTATTACTTAATATTGATAATATTTTTTATTTTATATATACCTATTAGGATGTACCAAACAAATTTTGAAGTTCTTTCAAAATATTTTGTTGGTGTTTACCACTGTTGGTAAGTACGAAACCTATACCTCGTATATTACCTTGCGAACAGTCACTTTCGCTGTTTCGCAGCAAGCCAGCAACGGCGCTGCTCCGTCCTTCAGAGCCCAGAGCTCCGGTTGACGATGGTCGATGGTGCCGTAGTTTCGTCCACAACAAGTTGCTGCGCGTTTCGTATACGTTTTACCGTGCATGGCGCATACAAGTAGCGTCGTTGTTATCATTTGAATTTATAGAATTTCAATGGTGCTAACTGGGGCTACGGATAAAATACCAATTGTACAGCTCGAACATATTGAAGTAAGTATAAAATAAAGAAAACGTTCGTGTTTTTTTCTAAGAGTTAACCTATCTCGAAAGTCTTTCACAATAACATTTGCTTACATTTGCTCGACCTTATTTGTTTGTAAACAACATTGTAAGTTATTTCAATCAAATAATCTTTACATAATTTTCATAGAATAACTTAACTTTTTCTAAGAGCAACTTGTGAGAATATTCAAGGTTGTTTAATTATATATATGTTTTGATTTATAGAATATGCAATTTTTATTAATATGAATTTTTAAAGACTACATAAAAATGTATATGCAACATTATATTTATTTTAAATTGTAAGAAATATTAATTTTATTACAGAAATATTATTTGTTTAATTTTGGAATCATCACACCTTTTTATACTGAAATTTCTATTCATGTAATGTTAAAAATATCAATTCTTTTGGTTCTATAACACACTGTCCATCCAGACAAATCTGGAAAATTTTTAATAATGATATAAATTTCAGAACTGTAATATGATTATTTCAATATATTTTCATGATAACTTACTCCTCCATTCTCACAAGGTGATCCTTCAGCTGGTGCTCTGTCTGTTATACAATTTGTTGGATTGTGTGGTCTGGCACAGAAAAGTGCTCCACATTCATTGTTTTGTTTCTAATTTATCATAAAGTTGTATTTTATTATCTTTTATTAAGAAATTTCTTTATCAATGGTTTTACTTACTTTGCATTCAACTAAATTTAATGTTTTTCTGCACTGTTCATCTCTAGAAATTAATTTTCCTGGTAAAATTTTAGGAATGGGATTGTTAACCACTGGCTTGTTTCGTAAGCAATAAGCTTCTTTGCTGTAATAATTTTAATTTTATGCGTTATAATAAGCTCAAATGTGAAATTATTTTTTTATATTTGTTATTTACTAACTTTAAGAAATAACTCATTGCTTCTTTACTACAAGAAGACCAGTGTAATCCTTTGCTATCATGCCTTAAACTACTCATTAGATAGCCATCATTCCAATTGCATTTCTTTGCTCCAGGTCCTCCAATATAAGATAATGAATCATCACCATCATGTGGAACACCTAGTCTATAAATAAGGATACATTTAATTTAATCATTTTATTTATATTATGATAAAACATTAGATTATAAAAATAAATTATAAAGTTCAGTTACACATGGCCAACTTCATGAGCTGCAGTGGCAATCCCACTAAATCCTCCTGTATCTTCTAATACTACCACAGACCTGTCACTAGAACTAACATCATGTTTACATGCTCCACCATTATAACCAAGTCCTACAAATTTAATTTGAACACTTCAATATTAAAGAAAATAAAGTTACACCAAAATTCTAGACTCGACTCACCCCTAGATGATGGATTACAAAAACCAGATTCCATCATGCACATATCTAAACTGCAATTATTTTAACAATTCTTTCATTAGGTATTGCTTTATAATTATTGAAACATGCAATAATAACATACTTGGTCATTCCAACTGCAATATCAAACATATCACTAGTAAATCGTTTCTCTTTGTGCAGATATTTGCTAAGAGCCTCTAATGTTCTTTTATCTTCTAATAAATCTCTACCCTTGTAATGTTCTTCCATATAAGGTGCAGCACCTTCCATCTGCAATATAAATAGTTGCATTGGAATTTTTTCATTTACAGGGCATAATGACGACAGAAGCTGTTTACAGTTATTTGAAACTTAAAAACAGGCCTTATAGCGCCATTGATCTTGCTTCTACTCTGGACAAAGAAAAGCATGGTAAAGCTGCAGTTCAAAAAGCCTTAGATAAGTTAGTTGACAATGGAAAAATTTTTGTTAAAGTAAGTAATTATTTATTATACTAATATATTTATTTTACTTGTATATTAATTTTGAGATACAAATTTTTTAGGCTAATGGCAAACAAAAAGTTTACTGCATTATTCAGGACTCTAAACAAAATTTAGAAGAACTAAGAAGAATTGAAAAAGAACAAGAAGCTCACTGCAATGAACAATTAAAAAAATTAAAAGAACTAGAAATAGAACTTAAAGCACAAGAAGCTATTTTTAGTTCTATTACATGTGGTATGAGTTTGGAAGAAGCAGAAAAGGAACGGGATCGGTTAAATGAAGGTAATGAAAAATTATCATTGAAATTAGATGAATTAATGGAAGCCTCAGGTACAGAAGATATGACTGCTGTTAAGAAGAAAGCTGAAAATAATTTAAACCAGTATAATCGTGAGTACTCCAAAAGAAAACGAATGTGCAATGAAGTTCTTGATTGCATATTAGAAAGTTACCCCGGTAGTAAAAAGCAACTTCATTCAGAAATTGGAATTAATCCAGTTTAGTAAATTTTTATCGTTGAAAGTATGTAAATAATTATTTTTCTAAAATTTTTCATTTTTAAATTTGTAAATAAAGAAAATTAAAAACGTTTATTTATACAATTTTATAAAATAATGAATCTCAGAATATTTATGTTCATCAATTTCATTGAGATATTTAAAAAAATTTGATATTTTTAGTTGACAAACTGTATCAAAGTTATATATTTAGTTTAGCATTTACGAAATTTTTGTTACTATGTAGCAAATTGTTTATATACAATATTATAAGACTATTTTTTTCCGAAAAGAACACAGAAATGTGTGTGTATATATATATAAATAGAATGAATAAATTAAGGCTTAATTAAATGGTGTTAATTAATGGAAATATAAATACATAATAGTACATTATGTAACAAAGGACTAAAGTCGCAGATTATTTCCGCGGGTGAGTTTACCGCCCGAGCGAGCGTAGCGAAGCGAGGGCAGTGATCATCCAAGGAAATGATCGACTTTAGTTCCGTGTTGCATATAGTATTTTATTCCCATCGCCACTGTGGCCACTTCATAGATTTGAAAAGTTATTTTGTATTTATGTGTAATAATTTTGTTAGTTTTAACCCAGTTCACCATAAACGTAAAAAATTAGACTATGTTACTTTATTCCCGCATTATGCGGGAATAAAGTAAAAGAGGCAATCAGATTCCACTTTTGCCCCGCTTTTCAGGCTATAGTAGTACATTATGTAACAAGGGAGAAAAGTCGCTCTTGATTCCCGCGGGTGGGTTTACTGTCCGAGCGAGCGAAGCGAAGCGAGGGCAGTGATCACCCGAGGGAATCATCGACTTTTCTCCCGAGTTACATATAGTACTTTATTCCCATCTTAACTGTGGCCACTTTTTTATTTGAAAAGTGGGACCGACGGAAATATGGGGAGTGTTTGTAAACATGGGCGGCGGCCGGCAAAAAGAGGGAAATATGGCCATATTTCCCTCTTTTGCGGGAAATATGGTATATTTCCCTCTTTTGCGGGAAATATGGTATATTTCCCTCTTGCGGGAAATATCGTCATATTTCCCGCAAACGTTAAATTTGTTGAAAGAGGAAAACAAATCTAACTTTGTCCCGCTTTTCAGGGAAAAAAATGGCCATATTTGTTAAGATGGGAATAAAATGTATTAAATGCTTACCGTAGGAATAACTAGACTTGCTATATTTAATCTTATTTTAGGATCACTGATTTCTCTGTATCTTAAATCAACGCCATTCCAGAAAGCTGCCATATATTTTGCAAGAGCTTTGATATCTTTTCCATGTGCCCTGATAAGAATTAAAAAATGGGTATTAGATTAATCTTGTTAGTTTCGGTGATGCAGCTGGTTGGTCGCATATATTAAATTATTCATGCAGTAATATTTAATACTTACTGATATGTCTTATAATCAACCATTATTAAAAGCTGAGGATAAACTGTATCAAATATAGATCTTTTGAATCTATTGTTGCTTAATCTAAAATCAAAAAGGCTATTCCAAATAGCTTGGCCTGTTTCTGTGATTATATGTAAAATATTTGTTAAAATTCTTTATATTACAATTTATTTTAATTTTAAATTTACTTTTATTTACTTAAAGTTCCTCCTATTACATCAATGAATGGATCATTAGTTTTGTATACAATATGAGGCGACGCGTTGTAGTTGTAGGGCTGTTTCTGCTTGTTTTTAAATCCTGTGCCTGAAATTGGAAAATGCCCCAATTTTTTTGGTACACGATTTGGCAGTGGCTTTATTACCATATTATTTCGTAAGATTCCATCCTAAATAGAAATGTAAAACTGAAATTAATATTGAAGAAAATTTATAATTATTATGTGTATAGAGATATCAAATAATTAAAATTTCGAAGACGTCTAAAATTGAATTAAGTTACTCATAAATAATTACTATATTGACATTTCCATTGGAATCCTTATCCATTGTGACAGAAGCCTGATTGTTCGGGTCTTGATAAGTACGGAAATCTTCCGGCCAAACCTATAAATTATTAAAATTGTAATGATCACTACTACTGAAAAATTTAAAGTTCTATAATAAATTTTATACATTATCAATTTTTGTATATTGGATTCCTAAAGGTTCAAAGATATCTTTAGTCGCAGTATAAACCGGAGTATCTCTTCCTAACAGTATATGATCAGTTGGTTCTAAATACAGTGTAATATCTTGCTCAAACGCCCGCAGACGTACTTCAGTTGTGGTTGAACGAACTTTACGGGTATGATGGTTATTCTCTTCGTGAAATACATGGGCAATTTCGTATTCAGGAACTGAAAATTGTATGAAGTGAAAATTACAAAGTTCTTTTAAGTTTATGAAGTTGAAATAGTACATTACGATACAAGGGCGCGAAGCGAGGGTGGAAAGGCATACGAGACGAGAATCTCTTTCCCGAACATGTATCGTACAGAACTTTTCGATACTACGTGTGGAAAGTTCGATTCTGAGCACATGTTTTTTGCCGAGCGCGTGGAAATAGTATATTACGCAACTAGGGAGATAAAGATTTGGCCAAAATAGTATATTAACACCTAGGGAGGTAAAGACTTGGCCAGTCCCGAGCACGTGTAAATTGGCAAACATGTGCTCTGGGGTGGCCGTCTTTACCTGATCCGTGTTGCGTATACGATTTTTCACCATACCCGGGCCGAAAATACTACATTCGCGTTTTTGAGCCGGGAGCGAAAATGGTACTTTCGGCCAGGGTATGGTGAAAAAAAAATTCTTTTTTCAATTACTTTTTTCGAAAGAAATTATTACTAAACATTATAAATTATAAAAACAGAAATAAGATTACCTGAATCGGGGTCCGTATTAAATATAGATCGAATTTCATCTTTGGTCAGATATTCGTGAACCTTAAAAGAAAAAACATTTTAATAAATATTATTTAGTTGGAGAAACCGTAATCGATTGAAAACAACTTACATTTTTTACATTTAAACCATGCGCAAATACAAATGCACTAAGAAGTAATTTGACGAAAAGAACTTTGACACACGGTGGCCATTTATCTAAAACAAAAATAATAATTATTATCCACAAGCTATTCCGATGAACATGAAAAACGGAAGCGGTAATTAAGTAACAACCATTCATCATTTTTGCTGTTCGCGTACGAACAACTAAAGCGAAAATTGCTAAACTTTTCGGGGCAGACCGTAACGTTCCCTCGAATACGTCATATTGCCGTTGACAAAAGAACACTTGCGAGTAATTTGCACAATGATAATTGTATCGCTGACAAATATTTTCGTGAGAACTATAATAATAGAGAAATCATTAGACTTATAATATTTTTATAAATATAGAACCGACAGTGATTATTCGGTGACAAAATGTGTACTTATTACTGTTTGTCATTCATGATTTGAAGTACCTTTTTCCGTACAGTAAGATAATTATAGCAATGCTATAATTACAAGTATATACATTATAATTCCATTAAATACTTCTTATATTGTTTTATGAATGTTGCTTATATTTCATCTGATATGGATCATTTTTATTTGCTGAATTTTAAGCAAGAATTCGCGTTGTTTTCTTAATCGATACGTAAATTTCATGCATTAATTGGATAAAATTAATTACGGTTATCCGTTCATTCATCGCACGCGTTAATTGATTATCTATTTTGATTAAACATTTGAGGCGTTTCATGCCAACTGCCCAAACGCGGCGCGCGAGCGCCAAATCGTGCTATATCCAGCTCATGTTTACGATACTAAAACGTACTTAAAAAAATTTTATGATAAGCATTTCTGATGTATTTTTTCATCAGTTTTCCAATGGTGTAGGCAGTTTTCCCAAAATTTTCCATTTTCACCTTCAAAAAGTACAAAACGTGTTATATCTCAAAAAGTGTATTTTTAATATTTTTTTCCTCACACAGGGCCGAAAGTGCCTCATTTCCGCCCGGCTCCGAAATGGAAATATGGAATTTTCGGCCTTGATGTGAGGAAAAATAGTATACGCACCACGGAAGTAAAATTGGCCAACCCCCAGCTCGTGTAAATTGTTACCCAAGCCGAAGGCGAGGGTGGCAATTTACACAAGCAGTGGACTGTCCAAGTTTTTTCCTCCCATGGTGCGTAATATACTATTTTGATCCTCTAGATCGAAAGCTGAGCATTTTTTACATAGACAAGGATATTTTCCAAAGAGTGCCCGAGATGTTTTATGCGAGAAATAGAATGCGAAAGAGTAGACGCGTCACCTTTGCTGCGCGCGGTTACTACGTGGTACAGCGCGCGGACTGCGCCCGCCTCGTTGCCTATATAATAACCTTTTATAATCTTTAATTCTTTACCTGTTCTTCTTGATTCTTAATAATGCATGGAGTAACATTTTATTAATTATTTTATAAAAAAATTAAATTTCAAAATTAACAGCAATATAGTAACTCTTGTACTAACTTTTTTTTCAGTGTAGATAATTTTTTTTTTTTTTTTTTTTTACGTGTAATATCTCGAAAAGTATTTTTTTAATATTTTTTTACCCTTTAGATCGAAAGCTGTGCATTTTTTACGCAGGAAAGAATATTTTCCAGTAAGTGTTCAAGATGTTTTCTTCTAGAAATATATTGTTTTTTTTTTATAAAATAATAAAATATTATCAATGCATTATTAAGAATCCAGAAGAACAGGTAAATAATTAAAGATTATAAAAGGTTATTATACAGGCAACGAGGTGGGCGCAGTCCGCGCGCTGTACCGTGTAGTGCCGCGCGCAGGAAAGGCGGTGCGTCTACTCTTTCGCATTCTATTTTTCGCACAAAACATCCCGGGCACTCTTTGAAAAATATCCTTCCCTACGTAAAAAATACTCAGCTTTCGATCTAGAGGGTCAAAAAAATATGAAAAAATACAGTTTTTTAGATATAACACGTTTTGTACTTTTTGAAGGTGAAAATGGAAAATTTCGGGAAAACTGCCTACACCATTGAAAAGCTGAGGAAAAAATACGTAGGAAATGTTTATCATAAAATTTTTTTAAGTACATTTTAGTATCGTAAACATGAGCTGGATATAGCATGATATAATTCCATTAAATACTTCTTATATTGTTTTATGAATGTTGCTTATATCTCATCTGACATGGATCATTTTTATTTGCTGAATTTTAGGCAAGAATTCGCGTTGTTTTCTAAATGGATACGTAAATTTCACGCATCAATTATAAAATGAATTACGATTATCCGTTCATTCATCGCACGCGTTAATCGATTATCTATTTTGATTAAACATTTATTCACTTAATTAAAATTTAATATTCGATTCCACTCTTTGGTTAACAATAATATTTTATTCATATTTAAGATATTTTTACTCTAACAAGTTAAATAAGAAATTATGTTTATTTATTTCGCTTTTAATTTTTAAAATATAAACGTATACTTCTGTGTAAGATACAAAAATACCTTTTTCTTTAAAATTGAAAAAATTTTTTAAAAGCTGCAGACGATAAATTGAGAAAAACAAAGTTTCCCAGATGAATGCACCGGCATTAAAATGACTTCTGCTGCTAATTTGATTCACTACGGTAAATCACATCCTTCCAACTAACACTTATTGCGCACTTTTAATAAATTCACACTAGAGCAATAGAAATCGAATTTTATTTGACGGACTATATAGTTCTCAAAAAACTTTGAATTAAAAGTAACCCTTTTGCTCGTCGCTCTGCAGTATCTGTACTGCACTGAAAGATGACTTTCTTGAGATCCACGAGACAAATCCTTTCTCTAAATTTTACGAAATACTTCGGCATATTTGTCATTCATAGCGAGTTCCCTGTTTAGATTGCATAATTCATTTAAATTCATCCTGCGACCTTATCCTTGTCATGTAACGAAGAAGTCTAAAGTGATGAAATAAACATAATCTCATATATGCTAATTTCAAGTTTTATTAGGTATCAATTTAAATCTACTTGCAGAATTTTTTTCAAGTTTGCAAAAAGATTTACGTTGTTCGAGATTGGTACATGGAAAATGCTTCGTAATGCAAGCAATGCGGTTTCGTGTCGTTGAGATAAGTCATGTTTATTATTTTTACTATAATAGCCTTTTATGTACAATAATTCTGCAAACATAATATATATTCTAAGCATGAGTGAACATTTTTTTAATATTATGCATTGCTTTGGAAATTTCAAGTGACCTGATATTATCTTGGAAACACACGACACTTAGTGACTTATAAAATCAATCGAAAGTATTGAAACGTCTATTGATTTATTCTGTATACAAAAGTTGATAATTATCTCATCATGATTTTTTAAAAAAATGATTGTGATTGATAATATTTACGTGTTAGAATAATATAAAAAAGTCATGCAAATGTATATGTATACAAGAATTACTAAACTTTGATTTATAAGTGTATAACACATTCACGTTAATTCTTTTTTTTTCTGCCGCACCTTTTTCAGTCACATGTTTGCCACAAAAAGAAAAAACGTAAGAGAGTTAGTAATGTACGTAGGCATGTAAACGTAAAATTAAAACATACAATAGACTAATTATTGCTTATTAAATTGTTATTACACTTAACATAATGAACCAAATAGAAATCACTGAAAAATTGAATTAAAAAACTTTAAAACTTATATATTATGAAGAAAATAAGTAATTAATAAAATAATAAAAACCCAACTAATAAGAATAAAATAGTCAAATTAATATAAACAATGCAGAACAGCCAACGGTTAATAGAGACATTTTCAGGTAATTATAAAAATATACAAATATTTAAAATAATTTAAAGTTTTTTATCCGCATAAACTTTACTCACATTATGAAAAATGCAAACAAATTTTTTAGAGAAAAGTTTAAATAAAAAGAAAAGGCCGAAAAAACGGCCGAGAAGACTGGAAAGTTCAGGTGAAATGTACAAATATTTCATTTCACGCACAAGCCTTCATGGTATAAAATATAGTCAAGATGCGGAATTGTACAAAGTAGAACGTGTCGTATGGTTGTTATTAGTAATCGCCGGATTTTATTGTGCTGTAAAAGTAATTATTCAGTTATACGACAAGTTTCACGTAAGCGTGTTTCAGCATTTCCCATTGTTTGATTTGCCATAATCAATCACCTGTTCTCAAATGGAATATATTTTGATTATCTTATAGGCTAAGGACACGAATATCGTAATCGATGAAATAAATTATGATATCTTCCATATTCCTTTTCCGAGTGTCACCGTTTGTCCTGGAAGTCGTGTGGACTGGAATGAAGTTACGAAAATTGCCAATTCCTTGATTCCTGAAACTAATGAAGAGGCGAGAGAAAGTTTTTTTGAACTTTTCCTAAAGTTTTCTAGAATGAGATTTTCACGATTATATGAGTTTGAACTCAAATCAAGTGCCAAAGCTTTAGATATACTAAATCGTAAAGTGAATTTGATATAATTTTTTTTTTTTTCAATAATCCTAGGGTGACTATGCCAGTAGATGGACAATTACAAGAAGATGGACGGATTGTAGTTTATTTAATTAATAAAAAATTTTTCAAACATACTTCATTTCAGTGCAAAGAAGGATGTAAAATGGATCTAATGCAACATTTTTATGAGATTTATTTATTAACAGTAAGCCGTATCGGAGGATAGAAAATCGTCCATCTATATATTATAGGACTTCACCGCCCAACTACTGGTTTTATAGTCCCTATAGGTATAGAATAAATATGAAACCAATTCTTATAGGAATCAATATAACCGATGTACTCATGAAAGTAATGCCAAAATGTGAGGAATTTATTTTCAATTGTACTTGGAGCTTCACTGATACAGATTGCTGTGACATATTTGAAGTTCAAAAAACGGATCATGGGTTTTGTTATACTTTCAATTCATTAACGTCAGTAGAACCGAATCTTAAGAAGGCTCAAAAAACTCATGGTTATGGTTTTCGAAGTGGTTTAAAATTCGTAATAAAGAAAGATAATCTTCATAATTCGCCCAATGACATAAGTACATTTCTTACGTTAGATATATATTATATTGTATAGTATATGTTATAGTACATAGATTTTATTTGCGTAATTCTATAAAATTTTTATTTAGACAGTCATGGCTCCATAATTATGATATCTAATTCAAAAATATATCCCGCAAAAGGCAGATACATGACTTACGGCAAACGGTACAACATCGATATAAAATTTTCGTCTGCTTATGCTTCGCGCGAAGTATTGGAATTAGAGGATACAGAAAATCCGCCATGTAAAAATGAAAATGGTATATATAAATTTGAAAATTGTTTGTTGCAATGTCAACAAAAGTACATTCACAAAAAGTGCGGCTGTAATCCTACTTTCCTATTTCCATTTGCCGGTATATAAAACATAAATCTTCTCATCATTTTTATTATATATATTTAATTAATATGGTAACATGACTTTTTGCCTATTTTTATACAGATGGAATACGAGAATGCAATGCAACAGATTTGCAGTGCTTGGCGGAAGAAAGTGGTAATTTACAATTTCATATCTTTTTAAAATAATCTTTTTAAAATGCGCCACGCTTAATTTAGGTGGTTCTTTCATTTTTTTCTGCAGAACAAATAAGCGAAGTGCATTATGCACTGGCGTCCAATCTGCCGAATATGATAAAAGCAATGTGCAATTGTCCTCCCGAATGTGAATATTGTAGTTACGACGATTTCGTTATCGGTGTTCCTTACTATGAACCCAATTGGACTTACTTGGATGTTCATTATGACGGCCCAACAGGTATCCGATATAAGAGAGACATAGTAGTTTCAGACTTGGACATGCTTGGTAATGTTTAAGTTGAATTTGGAAATCATAATTTTTTTTGATAATTTTAAGAATGAACCCTAATAGAATAATATCATTAATATTATTTTACTGATATATATGTTTTTTGCAGTTCAATTAGGTGGAATTTTCGGATTATTTTTGGGTGGATCAGTACTGACTGTGATAGAAATCGTTTATTGCTTTGTCATTGGGTTTATATTTTACATTTACAGAGGACTCACTTGTAGCGAAAGAAAAACCAACGTTAAATTACAAGTCATTGAAGTTCTACCTAACAGTCAGAAAAAGATTTATCCACTTCTTGATTTTTCTGTAGCTGACAAAGCAAATAAACCTCGATATTGATGTTGTTAATTTTTGGCTTTAAAAAAAATTCTATAAAGTTATTACTTATTTTTATAATTGTATCATTGATAAATAAAATTCTATAATTCTGTTGCGATAAAGTGAATAAACGAAAATTCACTTGTTAATGAAATATTTTCATCGTGAAATAATAGTAATTAAACAATATTTTAACGTTAAAAGTTGACGTTTGATATTAGTACATTACGATACGTGTGACTTAAGTATAGCGAGGGCGATAATTCACGTCGTGTGATGGGCCATTCAAGTCACACGTATCGTAATGTACTAATTTCATTGATCTACCGGGACCGGAAGCTCATTGCTGAATTTGAATGATATTAGACCTATAACCCATTGGAGGATTCCAAATTCTATTATTCTATTCGTCCGGTCATCGCTCGCGCATGCGCAGCTGTTAAGTACTGTTATGAACTGCGTTCGCGTGAACGAGTAACAGAATATTTAGGATCGGTCTGCAATAATAATTTCGAATTTAGAAGATTGATTTCAAAATTAATCTTAAATAAATCAAACAATTAAATATTAAACGTATCGAAACGTATTCCCATAAAATAAAAACCTGTTGAAGATTTTAACAATAGAATCATTAATTTGATTAATTTTAATCAGATAACTTATATCAGCTATTCCGTAAATAAATAGTAAATAAATAATAAACGAATTTAGGATAACGCAAATTGAAATAAATGACTAACAATAAATATTAATCCCGTATTTGATAAATAATAACTCAATTAAACTAATAGCAATCGATCTAGGCATTAATAATAATTAATGATATTTAAATTATAACAGGATAATACTCGCTCAGGGAAACGCTCATTCCTTTTCTAAATTTATAATTCTTGGAGTTATTTACTCCGTATAATTCCTGGAGTTGTTTACTCCGTATAATTCCCGGAGTTATTTACTCCGTATAATTCCCGGAGTTATTTACTCCGTATAATTCCTGGAGTTATTTACTCCGTATAATTCCCGGAGTTATTTACTCCATATTATTCCTGGAGTTGTTTATCTCTTTTCCCTCTCCCTCTTCCTATTTTTAGAAGCCCTCGAAACCTGATCTAACCGGCCGGATCCCAACGGAAATTCCCTCTCCTTCTTCCTGTTTACCTTCTATTTTTAGGGGCGCCAAGGTCAACGGATTCTAACGGAAATCTCCCCCACTCTCGAAGGAACTAGATTTCTCCAGCGAAGCCACTCCCACTCTCGAGGACGATCCAGAATAAACTAGAATTATCCAGCGAGGCCACTCCCACTCTCAAGGACAAACCGGATTAAACTAGAAATCTCCAGTAAAGCCACTCCCACTCGAAGAAGAGGAACAACTCTGATTGGCTCCACTCCCACCACCAACCTGGAGCTCCATCTATAACCTAGAATATAAATAGGGCCTCCTCGCCGGCCTTAGGCAGTCTCTCTGAGGTCTCTGTGCAAGTGCCTCAGAGCATAATATTCAAGGTCATTCTTGAATTACATCGAGTCACGCTTGAAAAACTTTATATTTTATTAAAGTTCCAAAGTTATTTGTCAAAGATACAAGTATTTCATTTAAATTGAATAAAACTCCAAGGTTAAAGTTTATTTTATTCGAGTTCTTATTTAAAAGTTCCCGCAACTCCTTGCACTTCAGTGCTTAATCGAACAACGAATCCACAATTTAATTGGTCAACGAGGCGACCATTGTAGAAACGACTTTCTACTCGCCGAACCCGACTCGGGTCGTAACAATTTTGGTGACAGCGGTGGGATTTTTCGAAGGATTGCAAGGAAAAGGATCCAAGGAGAAGAGGAAGAAGTTCAGTATTGTGTTCCGTCCAGGGTTTTTTGAGCTGTGGTTTCCCCTGGAACACGGGCGAATGCCGGAACACTTGATTGAGAATTTGGGTCCACAGCAGCAATAAGAGAGAGAAAGCCCCAACCAATCAAGGATCAAGGACTTCATGAATGCCAACGATAGAACTCCACTTAATCCGAGAGAAAATACCCCGGACCTAGGACACGAGAGTGGGGCAGGTAACACACCTCCAGGGCCAAACCAAGGACGACGATCCTCCCCCAGGATACAACCTTATCAGCTTCGTTCCCGACGCCATCTACGATCGGGTCATTGCCTATCTTCACCACCCAACTGCAAGCATTGCCAAGGATAGCACGATTGAGAGACCTTACCCGGACCACCACCAGGAGCATCTACGAGTCCCCCAAATATCCTAAGTTAAGTACCTGAGCGAGCGAGTAAATATAGAATAGCGAAAATGTCGGTTAATAGCGAGCAAGCGTCCGGTTCGTGGTCGGTCTCGGAAGATTCCAGGCCAACGGATAGAAATAGTAGTTTACCTGACGTTATAGAAGCACTAGATTTAACACTGAATAATCGCGCCAAACCAAGCATAACATTAATTAGACCGCCGCTTAATCCTGCCCCGAGGTTGCAGGATATTAGAGATTATTCGGTTACGCGTGATGATTCTGATAATAATTCTATAAATAATAGATCCGTTAAATCAAATTCCTTATCCAGCTATAAAAAGATCAATGAGATAGTGCGTATACTCCCCGAATTTAATGGAAGGAATATCTCTGTAAATCGGTTCATTAGGGAGTGTAGGGAAGCCGAGAGTTTTGTAAATCCGAGTGACCAAAGTTTCTTTTTAAAATTGGTAAAATCACGAGTCACCGGCGACGCTAACGATTATTTACAGTTTAAAGATTTTAGTGATTTAGATCAGCTTCTATCGGAATTGAAAAGGGTATTCGCGCCCACTCAAAATTTGCCTCAGATTCAAACCGACTTAGCACGAGTCAGGCAGGAACCCCAAGAAAAGGTTTCTGAATACGGGTTAAGAGTCACTCGGATTCTGCAAAAAGCTCGTGAATTGATAGACGAAAATTTTAATCCTGTCGTCGCTCGTGGTATGATTGAGGGAACAACGAACACGGCCATTGAATGTTTTACCTTAGGTCTAGAAGCCGATATAGCAACGCGAATGATAGGGAAACAATTCTCTACCCTTGAAGCAGCGATTAGCACCGCCATTATTTGCGAAAGATATGTACAACAGCGAAGGGAATTGCATGGGGAAAAGACAGAAGAAAATCGGAAGCGGGCATATTGTCATATCGCGGAGCCTAAAAGGGAGGAAGAACCTGACAGGAAGAGGCGTGGCTGTTATCGATGCGGGGAAATAGGGCATATTGCGCGGAATTGTCGTAAGACGGAGAATATAAGTCCTTGTTGTAGTTATTGTAAGAGATGGGGGCATAACTTCGAAGTATGTAGGCAACGAACTAGAAATACTTCCTTCAATAGTAGCCAGCCTCTCGCGATAGAACCTCCGTCGAGATCCTTCGCAATTAGCAACACGCGTCCTTTAAACCCGAATCGGGTTCAGCATACAGGCGCAGTGTTGAACCCACCTCATCGCGACAACCAAGCGCCCATACCCGCGCTGTTATCCTTGCCCATGATACCTCCCAGAGGTTAAAATCTCCCATCGTTGTTCTAAAAAGTAAAGATTTAATGAAAAACATGCCGCGGTTCCTTATTGATACGGGTTCCGAACTTAATATAATTAAACAAAGTCTGATTAAACCTAATTCATTCATTGACGAAAATACCGTATACAGATTGGCTGGGATAAGTGAGGGATTGGTTTTGACTCAGGGATGCGTAAGAATAAAATTAGATGAGGTTTATTGCCGAATGAATGTAGTACCCGATAGCTTTCCCATAGAGACCGACGGAATTTTGGGCATAGAATTTCTAAAGGAACAGGACGCAACCTTGTCCTTCCGGAATGGTGCTTTACTATGGGGAAATCCAAGAGAAACTGTCCCTTTTGTTAGCCATGATATTCTTTATCTTCCCGCTAGGACAAAAACATTGGTTAAAATCACTATTAATAAATCCAATCACTTTTCCGGTTACTTACCCAAGATAAATGCGGGTCCAGGAATTTTTATCGGGGAATGCCTAGTCGCTAGCGATAGTGGTAAAGCCTCTTTATTCGCGATAAATTCCACATCAGAAGATATAAGTCTTATTCTTCCCCCGGTTGAGTTAGAATGCTATGACAATACGATCAGACCTGTACGCGTCATTAAAACTACAGAAGGACTTGAGGCTGAAGCTAATCGTCAGTCTAGAATAAAGAAGGTACTTGAATTACTTGATTTAGGAAGTCTTGATCCCTTAGAGAAAGATAGTATAGAGAAATTAATTACAGAATTCCCTTGTCAATTCCATTTACCAAATGATAGGCTTAGCAAAACTTCTATGATTACACATAAAATTCCAACTACTGATAGTGTTCCTATTAACGTAAAACAGTATCGTCACCCGCCTCATTTACGCGATGTAGTTCAAAAACAGGTTCAAGAACTAATTAATAATGATATTATAGAAGAATCAGAATCACCTTATAACTCTCCCTTATGGATAGTTCCAAAAAACCGGATTCACAAGGAAATAAGAGATGGCGATTAGTAATTGATTTTCGGGCGTTAAATGAAAAACGGTTGCCTCCGCGTATCCTCTCCCTAACATAACGGAAATTCTTGACCAATTAGGTAGGAGCAAGTATTTTTCTACACTCGATTTAGCCTCAGGGTTTCACCAAGTTCCTATAGACCCCGCGGACGCTCCTAAAACCGCTTTTTCTACGCCGTTCAATCATTTGCAATATAAAAGGATGCCTATGGGACTGAAGGGCGCCCCTCTACTTTCCAATCCCTTATGGATAAGGTTCTTACCGGGTTGCAAGGTATCGAGTTATTTGTTTATATGGATGATATAGTAGTATACGCCGAATCTCTTGAAGATCATACTCGTAAATTGAAGAAGCTTTTTGGAAGATTAAAAACAGCTGGCCTCACCTTGCAGCCTGATAAGTGTCTTTTTTTGAGAAAAGAAGTTGTTTATCTCGGTCATGTAATCTCGGAACAAGGCGTAAGACCCGACCCTCGGAAAACTCAAGCCGTATCGGATTTCCCGCGCCCCATTAACGCTAAAAACATAAAACAATTTTTAGGGTTAGCCGGATACTATCGTCGGTTTATCCCCGACTTTGCTAAGATCGCTAGACCGCTCCATTACCTATTGCAAAAAGAAGTTAAATTTTCATGGGGGGAGACACAGGAGAACGCATTTATCACTCTTAAACAAAAGCTTTGCTCGCAACCCTTACTGCAATATCCGGATTTTAACCTACCTTTCGTGGTGACCACGGACGCGTCAGATTTCGCTTTAGGTGGCGTGTTAAGTCAGGGACCCATCGGGAAAGACCTTCCAATTGCATACACATCTAGAGCTTTAATTAGTGCCGAATTAAATTACACAACCACCGAAAAAGAGCTTTTAGCAATAATTCACGCGGTAAAACAATTTAGGCCCTATTTGTACGGCAGAAAATTCACGTTAGTAACCGACCATCGACCTTTATTATGGCTCCATAGACTGAAAGATCCCGTCCAGAGAATAGCGAGGTGGAAAATACTACTAAGGGAATACGACTACGATATAATACACAAGCCAGGTAAAATCAACATGAACGCGGACGCACTTTCCAGAAACCCCATAACCCTCCCTATACCTCCAAATCCAGATATTCTCGGCTCGGAAGAACCTTTTTCCGAATTAGAAATAGAGAATGTTTTTCTTATTAATAAAACAGAGTCGACCCCTGAGAAACAAGGTTCCGAAGGTGCCGAGAGTCCTGAAATTCCCCGCAATTCAATGGAAACAGACAACGGACTCACGGACATGGACAGATTTAGCTCTGCCTCTTCCATTGGAAGAGAGCAGCGGTTGCACGTATATCGTGGCCGAGGTAGCTTTAGATACGAGCCGGTCACGGGGTCACGGCTGAAGCCCTCTAAATGTGAGGAGAGTAGCTTTAGGGAATCCCCCTTTACAGGGGCTAATTGTGGTGTTACTCGCAATGCTGCAGTTGCTTCCTGTGATGGTCCGGTTGCACGTATATCGTGGCCGTTGCCTTCTGTAGAGGATGTAGAGATAGGAGGAGATCCGGTCGTCAAGAGCACGACCGAAGCCTTCGCGCATGCTGGGGGCCGGGGACCTACAGGAAAATTCCTATCAAGAAATCCCGCCGGGCGTAGTACCTTGGCATGTGTCGAGGAGGATGCCGGGGGCCTACAGGAAAATTCCTATCAAGAAACCCTGCCGGGCGGTTGTGAGCCGGCTGTGACCACGGCGACCGAAGTTCTTGCATGTGCCGGGGGGCTCGGGGAGTGTTCGGCTCTGGAGCGTAGTACTTCCGCACATGGTCAGGAAAATAGGGCCGGGGACCTACAGGAAAATTCCTATCAAGAAATCCCGTCTGGCAAAAGTAGGGCTCCCAATATACAGACAGAGGTTCAAGGGGTAATTGCTCTCCGAGAACCAACAACAGATGACGAATTGACCATTGACAAAACCCCTAATGAGAGTGTGTCTGACGTTGATGTTGATGTAGAATTTAAAATTGTTAACATTAAAACTTACAAGATAGAGTTTAGCGTAGACCCCATGAGTCCCTGTCCCAAAGAAGTTGAGAAAGAATTCCCCCAGGAAGTAATGATAATAAGTGATAATCCTGAGAAATCCTGTATGAGCAAGACCCAACCAACCCCGAGTGAAAAAGATCCCGTTTTAACAAACCCGTCCCTTGCGAGCCACCTTGAAAGAGTCCTCGTGATAACCTCCGTCGAATACTCCCGAGATCAGCTTCTAATGAGAAAGGATAATATCGCGCATTTTATGTCCGTAGACTGTGAAATAAGTACCCCTATTTGTCAACAGTTAGTAGATTTAGAGATGATAGATATAGAGAAATTAAAGACAGAACCCATTGGCATAGGCGCGGTAGTACAGACGAATTTATCAAATGGAAAAAGTATATATTCCTTATTCATAAAAGAAAGGTCAGATGAGATAGCCACCGCAGGCGTAATAGTTCAATGCTTAGAGTCGCTCCGAACCGCAATGATTGAGGAAAATATAAACTCGGTTAGCATCTCGAAATTTGGAGACGGGTTGGAAAAGAACCATTGGTTACCTATCGAAATTACCCTACGGGCACGTTGGAAAACAGCGATACCTAAATTAACTATTTGTACGGGCGAAGTAATTATCCCTCCTCCCAACGATAGATTGAGAATTGTAAGTGAAGCCCATGACTCAGCGATAGGGGTCACAAGGGTGTTGCAAAACCTTACCACCGCGTCCGCGAACGGTACTTCTGGCCAGGTATAAAAGAGGACGTTTCCGAACACGTACGAACTTGCGAAAATTGTCAAAGGAAAAAATTAGTACGAGTAAAAACAAAACAGCCTATGAGAATCACTACTACCCCTAGTAAAGCGTTCGAGATTTTAGAGATGGATATCGTGGGGCCCTTACCTGTAACAGTAGCCGGTAATAAATACATATTAACCCTCCAGTGCAACCTAACTAAGTATTCTGACGCCCTCCCTATGTCTGACATGACCGCTGAGATGGTCGCCACCGCGTTAGTTCACGATTTCATAACTCGGTTCGGTTGCCCCGAAGCTATAAAAACCGATCAAGGTAGCAATTTTCAAAGTAAATTAATGCAAAGGGTAGCTAAGATTTTTAAAATCAAACAATTACGATCCACCTCTTTTCATCCCCAAACCATGGGCTCTCTAGAAAGAAGTCACCATTCACTAGTAGAATATTTAAAAATGTATACGGATAAGACTGATTGGGATATGTGGATTAAGATGGCCATGTTTTCGTATAATACGTCCGTTCATTCAGCGCACGGCTTTACCCCCCACGAATTAATTTTTGGGCAAAAGGCGCGATTACCTTCCGAGTTTGAAACAAGGACTGTAGAAAAGACATATGAAATGTACCTGGATGAATTGATATTTAAGCTAAATGACACTCAAAGAATGGCAAACGCGCGGTTATTAGAGGCTAAGGAACGGTCAAAGCGATATTACGATCAGAAATTAAATACAAAAAATTTTAAGGTCGGAGAAGAGGTATATTTATTAAAAGAACCTCAAGTAGGCAAATTTGATGAACAATACGCGGGCCGTTATAGAATAATCGAATTAATAGACGATAGGAACGCGAGAATAGACTTAGGGAATAATAAAACCAAGGTAGTCCATGTGAACAAATTAAAACACGCGTGTTTGCGACCCAGCTAATTTTGTCCATTTTCTTATGCGATGTTTATAATACTACTCTATGCGGCATTTTGTATTCTTATAATTGCGTGCGACCTAATCATAAATTCATGTATCTCTTTTTGTAATCAATTTAATAAATAATAAAATAATAAGGGTTATAGGAGAGATGGCCAGGGCTCACTTTAAATGCATCATTCCTTTTGCCCTGGAGATGGGAAACCGGAAGTACTCTTGATACATTGTATTAGGATGGGTTCCGGTGAGCCATAGGAAGCATCTCACAGAAGGGAGCGATGGCAGGTGCTCCCTTCACCCTTAAAAATAAAAAATTATTAATTGTTCACCTTTAAACGTAAATTATTAAAAAAAATTCACCCTTAAAAATAAAAATTATTAATTGTTCACCTTTAAACGTAAATTATTAAAAAAAATTTCACCCTTAAAAGAAAAATTATTTAGATTAGAACCCTCGTTTCATTGTAACTTCACCCTTAGAAATAAAAAAAAAAAAAAAAAAAAAAAAAAATATTATTAGACCCGCGTTTTCACCCTGATTATTTAAATTAAATTCACATTTCCCTAAGGCACTTAAAACTTAAGGCACGTCGTGGTAGCATTCGTGCGCTGAATCTGTCCGGCACGCGCTGCTATCCGGGATGGTTGATAAATTGAAATCCCTTTTATGGAAGGAAGCCTTGATCCTCCTGTTTCGTCATTTCCGTATCAGTGATTAATCGGAAAATTCCTTTCTGACCCTCGAATAAAAACCCTTTGTATTTGATTTCTCTCTCTCTCCTCCTTTTTTTATTATTTATTTTTCCCTCCATTTTACAGGACTCGTCAGTCCAGATTAATAAAAGAAAAGGGAAAATATTTCGTTTTCTTCGCTCCTGTAAATTAGTGTTACCACCACCCTCTATCGTCGATTCTTCCTTCCGCTTTACCCTCCCCTCTCGGTCGTGCGTCATTGCCGCTCCGGCTCCCCGGCATTCTCGCGGGAAGCATCGTGCTGTCTGGACGTTCAAGGCCCCGAGCCTTAACTCCAGGTCTACCTAAGGCAGTTCCACCTCGATTCGTGCCGATGTACGAGCGCCGAGCCTCCTTTTCCTGGGTGACCCGATCTGCCGCATAAGGGATTGCATCCCATCTTTATCCGAGGTTTTGTTGAGCTGTGTTCGACGAGGTAAGAGGAGTCATCTCCTTCCTTTCTTTTCTCTCTTCTTCTCTTTTTTCTTCTATCGTCGGAGTGAGGAATATAAGGAAATCTCTCTATAGGAGATGGAGGAGGACCAGGAAGAGCATCGCATCGTGTTACACGTAAAGACGGTCGGGATCGTCAAGGTCGAGGAGAAAACCTCAACGCCGCCTCCACCTAACCTCTCTATGGCCCTCCCAGGACCATCGGGAGCGACACATGACGGAAGCCAGGGATCATTCAAGCAACCTTCCTGGGTGGCTCTGACCAACACAGTCACCCAGACAGGGGCCAAAATTCTAGGCATGACTGCCCCCCGGGGTCGGGCACTTTGAGCATTCATATGCCTGCACACCAATGGAGCCGCGAAGGGTGCAACTGCCCCAACTAGGAATAGCCGGTGCATGGGCAGAGCCTCCAAGAATACAAATAGTCCCACCGAGGGTACCGTTACGGCCCCTGATGATGATGCCCCAGGGAATGCCTCCTCGACCGAATCCTGAACAGGGAATGCCTCCTCGACCGAATCCTGAACAGGGAATTAGGCCTCCCAACAAGCCACGACCAGCAAAAACTCCAGGACAGGCAGAAAAACTGTGGAGGATCCACTATAAAAGGATGCCGCTGAGAGGAGATTTTGTGCGAGCCGTCAAACACCTAAAAGGAACTTACGCCAGAGATCCGCAATCTGGAAATTGGAGGTGCCTCAAATGTTATCAAGGCACCACAGTAGAGTGGGAAATTGTGTCTTCCCATTGCGTGGGCCTTGAGAAGGCTTTGCGCCTGCCTCTGTGTCCTGGAGGATGTGGCGAAAGCCCACTGGTGACCAAACCCGTCTCCAAGTGCGAGGCCTGTCAAGTGGTGTTCTCCTACCATAGAAGGGAGATCCAAGAGGAGCAAGTTTTCAAGGTTTTAAATTAAACCTGTTATCTGATCCTGCGTTTTATAGAATCTTTTTTATTTTTATCGGATACTCTATTCTCTTTTTATTATCATTGTAGTCTTATCTACTTTGTATTTATATAATATTCTATATTTTCATAGTTTATTTTTTTTTATTATTTTATTTATAGTATTTATATTATATTTTTTTTTTTTTGGACAGGGTCTCTAGCTGGAATTTTGTGTAGGTCCTATGAACAATGGTTTTTCCCAAAACAATACTACACCAAGTTTCAGGCTTATAGTATATATATAAAAAAATATATATCTTCAGGAGCGATATCATTATACGTTGTCCATATATACAATTTCTCCTTCTGAGGCGATGCTATACAGAGGCTCCTTGTATTCTATGTAGGCTATAATTTCTATGTACAAGTCCTTTTGAAAAGGAGGAAACAACGGCATGCATTCCATGTAGAGCCCTATGTAATTCCTGCTAAAGCGTTTCTGATTGACATTCTATGTATTTCAATTTTTGTTTCTCAATAAAGTAATGAGATTTTCACAGTTGAGGTGGGCGTATGCGTGTCTCTCTTTCCTAAAGCGATTATCCTGTCCCTTCCTCGATACAAATCCTTGAAGGCATCCAACCTTTTTTTTCTGCTTTTTGGAGAAAGAGGGGTAGCTTATATTCTTGTAAGCAATTTACTACTATACTTATGTGCCCTTCTTGTCTGGAAAGGTTTATGAAGATCACCGTCATAGATCCCCAATCCGTTTGATGCACGTTGGCTGGATAACAATGGGCTCCCCTTCCTCTGAATTAATGATTATATCCCCTCATCCTGAAACAATAAAATTTGCCACAAAGAGTGCTTGATCCTTCTTTCTCAAAACAACAATGAGAAATTGTGTACTTATCTGATCAATCAGTAGGGTGCTCTTGCTATTTTCCTTATGGAGTAATGGGAGGGTAGCCTTGTTTTTTTGCCTCCTCCCTTATTTTCTTTTCAATTCCCCTTGATGCAAACCTTACTTATGCGAATCCTTTGCTTTGAGGGAAATTTTGACTCCCCTTGCCCATTGCTCCGACGGCTCTGTAGCAGACGACAATAACATTTAGCAATCAGACCACGCCACCGGCGGGTGGCACCATCTAACAGAGACAAGCCAAACCCGACTCGCGCAGGAGGACTCGATTAAGCGCGCGAACATTTGAAATTCGAAATACGGAAAAGCCCGAACCATGGGTTCGTGTTTTAAAAGACGGGGGGGACTGTTATGAACTGCGTTCGCGTGAACGAGTAACAGAATATTTAGGATCGGTCTGCAATAATAATTTCGAATTTAGAAGATTGATTTCAAAATTAATCTTAAATAAATCAAACAATTAAATATTAAACGTATCGAAACGTATTCCCATAAAATAAAAACCTGTTGAAGATTTTAACAATAGAATCATTAATTTGATTAATTTTAATCAGATAACTTATATCAGCTATTCCGTAAATAAATAGTAAATAAATAATAAACGAATTTAGGATAACGCAAATTGAAATAAATGACTAACAATAAATATTAATCCCGTATTTGATAAATAATAACTCAATTAAACTAATAGCAATCGATCTAGGCATTAATAATAATTAATGATATTTAAATTATAACAGGATAATACTCGCTCAGGGAAACGCTCATTCCTTTTCTAAATTTATAATTCTTGGAGTTATTTACTCCGTATAATTCCTGGAGTTGTTTACTCCGTATAATTCCCGGAGTTATTTACTCCGTATAATTCCCGGAGTTATTTACTCCGTATAATTCCTGGAGTTATTTACTCCGTATAATTCCCGGAGTTATTTACTCCATATTATTCCTGGAGTTGTTTATCTCTTTTCCCTCTCCCTCTTCCTATTTTTAGAAGCCCTCGAAACCTGATCTAACCGGCCGGATCCCAACGGAAATTCCCTCTCCTTCTTCCTGTTTACCTTCTATTTTTAGGGGCGCCAAGGTCAACGGATTCTAACGGAAATCTCCCCCACTCTCGAAGGAACTAGATTTCTCCAGCGAAGCCACTCCCACTCTCGAGGACGATCCAGAATAAACTAGAATTATCCAGCGAGGCCACTCCCACTCTCAAGGACAAACCGGATTAAACTAGAAATCTCCAGTAAAGCCACTCCCACTCGAAGAAGAGGAACAACTCTGATTGGCTCCACTCCCACCACCAACCTGGAGCTCCATCTATAACCTAGAATATAAATAGGGCCTCCTCGCCGGCCTTAGGCAGTCTCTCTGAGGTCTCTGTGCAAGTGCCTCAGAGCATAATATTCAAGGTCATTCTTGAATTACATCGAGTCACGCTTGAAAAACTTTATATTTTATTAAAGTTCCAAAGTTATTTGTCAAAGATACAAGTATTTCATTTAAATTGAATAAAACTCCAAGGTTAAAGTTTATTTTATTCGAGTTCTTATTTAAAAGTTCCCGCAACTCCTTGCACTTCAGTGCTTAATCGAACAACGAATCCACAATTTAATTGGTCAACGAGGCGACCATTGTAGAAACGACTTTCTACTCGCCGAACCCGACTCGGGTCGTAACAGTACGCTTTTCTGCTGCCTGCTGAGTGCTGGTTCGCCTTGACTTTTTTGCAACTACCGTAAAGTACGGTTATCACCAGTAATCTAGTAAGTTAATACGTTAATACTATATAAATTGGTGAATTAATAAAATTTGAGTATTTCTGTTTTCATTCGTCGTTCCAAATCACGTATACATATTAAAATAGTTGTGTTTTAAGTTGTCTTTCGTACATTTTAGGGTTAACCAATACATAGTAACTTGTGATGTAACATTTCTACCATAATCATAAATGTGACAAATTAATAAACTTGCAAAATTTATATTTTTAGGAATAATGGCCGCTATTGCACGTACTTTGCGTCCCTTCCTCAGGTGCACTCGCACCCAGAAGAGGTTCTATGCTGATGCTCCAACTGGAGATCAGATGAAATTCACATTTGCTGGTGCTAACCAGGTAGAGTTGAAAACATCAATACTGACAATGCTTTTAACGAACTTTTACATTTGTTTATAATAATACTTTTTCTCGTAGGTATTTTACGATCAAGCTGTTGTCAGACAGGTTGATGTGCCATCATTCTCTGGTGCATTTGGTATTTTACCAAAGCACGTACCAACCTTGGCTGTTTTGAAACCAGGAGTTGTCACAGTATATGAACAGAGTGGTGATAGTATTAAGAGGATCTTTGTATCGTCTGGTACAGTCACAATCAATGAAGATTCTAGTGTACAAGTAAGCATTTTTTAAATTTATTTTGAGGACATGTTCGTATTGAGTGCTGTTTAGAATCGATGGATTCCTATATAAATAACTTTTCAAATGCAATGCTCAATAAAATGAGATTTTTCAATATAAACACATCTCAATTAAATCATTGTAAATGCTACTTATTAGTACAGATTTTGATTTTAAAAAATTTCTACACAATACATTATTATATAAAATTTGTAATAGTCATCAAACACATTAAATATTCTATTTTATTGAATAGATATATGATTGACAGTATTTTTGTGGTACTTATTAAAAAATATTTTTAAATTATTTGTTTAATCAATAACCAATTAAGATTAAAAAAAGGAATCTTTAAAATTTAGTAGAAAATCTAATATAAGCAAATATTGAATTCGTTTTTAGGTTCTTGCAGAAGAAGCACATCCAGTTGAGTCACTCGACAACTCTGCAGCTAGGGATCTCCTTAGCAAGGCACAACAACAATTATCGTCTGCTTCATCAGAAAAAGATAAGGCAGAAGCTGCCATTGCCGTTGAAGTTGCTGAGGCTTTAGTTCAAGCTTCTGTATAAATCTACTTTGATATAACAAAATTTAATTATAAATTGTAAAAAACGAAGAATCTGTTGTATGTCATAATTAGCAATACCAATGTATAATAGAAGTCATTCACACGACAACATGAAATTAAGTCCATAATAAATATGTTAATTAAGATCGAAAAGATTTGTTTATTAAATTGTGGAAATAAATAAAAGACCTTTTTTAGTAAATATATTAAAGCATGTTTATTGCACTTTTATTGAATTGCACTTTCAATAATGGTTTGTTATTTCGAAACACTTATTTTCAAACACATTTTTAATTGCAAAATGTTTCTTCAGAGTTTACACCATTTAAAATAGCCATAAAAATCACTCTGATTGTTAAAATTCATCATAATCGTACGATTATGTTGTGTAAGTAACTAATAACATTTTGTACAAGTATTAAAAACTTATAAAATTCTAATGAAATATTGAATCCTTTGAAGGATTGCATAAAGCACAATAGTGCAATTATAACAAGTGAAAAAAATATTATATACTTGATTTTTTAAAGATAAAAACTACGTTGTCTTATACACCTTTGGCACTTCATCACCAAAAAATTATAAGTATCAGTTTTTGCAGTCAATATTTTTAAAACTAAACATATTTGGCAAAATGTTGTACAATTCAATCACATACTATAACAGATTATAGTATAAACCACATAATTGATTAATAGCATCCTACAAGCAACAAATGCTTACATAACTGATTTACAAACATACAATTTACATATGGTATCTATGAAGATATAGATACCATATCTAGGTTACATATGGTATGTATATATAAAGAAATTTAATCCAAAACAATTTTTTTGTTACAAACTTAACGTGTAACTGGAAATCTTTTCATAAAAATTATAAAAAATATTTTGCATTAAGATAATCAGTTTGTACGTTGCTTTATAAAAAAGTTGCATTCTATTTTTTTAGATAGAAACTGTTAATAAAATAAAATGTATTGTTGATACTCTTTCCATTTATATGTATCTAATTATTAACATAACATCTTTGTTTTCGACTAGTTTGTTTGTTCTTTATTGGTTTCCTGCCAACTGACTTTTTAATGAAGTCATTGGTAACGATATACCCTGATTATTCATAGAATTACTTTTGCAGCATCCTGCACTGCTTGTACTTTTACAACAGGTATTAAATACTTCTTGCAGTTCTTGGAGCGTTTTTATACAAATGACAACACAACAAGAACCACAACTATTCTGATTATTACAGCAACACTTATTTTGTAAACTCGAAACTATATCTGCAATATTCATTTGTTTTGAATCATTATTTTTTTGTTGTACTTTTTCTTGAGTTTCTTGATTTGAATGTGAACAATTTCGACAGTTATCTCCCTCTTTATCACATTTACAATTGGAGCATTTACATATACCAGCATCTGCTGTAATTTCTTGTAAAATATTTCTAGAAGTTTCCGTTTTATTTGTATCATTCCTGGAGCTACTTTCTGTTTGATATTCTGAATAATTCATTACTATTTCAGCATTTCCAGTAGTTAGATTTTCGGTATCTATCAAATTAACAGTTTCGGGTACTGGTGCTTTCTGTAGTTGATCTTTTATTTCCAAAGGATATGGTTCTGGGCCAAGCAAATTTACAAGAGAATGAACAGCTGTTGGAAGAGCATTGGATTCTGACCATGTTGATTCTGTTCTGACAGTTGGTATAGCTGTTGAAGCTATTATTTTATCGGAAAGTTCACTAGTCAAAGAATTGATGTCAATCCATGGCGACTGTCTTTCTTCTTCAGATGCAAGTGCTAACTGAAGGGCACGTGATTCATTGTTACTACTAATTGAATCAGTGGTTATTGAATTTGTCATGTTTTGAATTTGATTTCCACTCTCAAAACTGGTACCTTCAAAAGGTAACTGATTAATTTCATCTGTTATCAAATGATTATCATTTGAGATGTTTAAAATGTTTGGTAATTGACTAGATAATGAGTCATATAATCCAGTATTATTGTCACAACTCTCTAAGGTCCTACTCATTAAATCCAACATAGGTTTATCTAAATAATTATCAACTTTTGTTATTGATTCATTAACTAAGTCATTTGGAAGATTAGTCTGTGTTAATCCATTTGAATTTAAATGACTATCCAAAACAATATTTTGTGTTTGTAACATTGGATTATCAGTAACATTCTCATGTCCTACATTACCATCAATTGTATGACTTTGAATTTCATCAAGAAATTTCAGATGATCATAATCACTACTATTACTGTAATCATTAACAGAAGTTTCATTATTGCTCTCATTAATAGCTATATTTTTGTTTGAATTTGGATTATAAATAGTTGAGCCAGACCCTCGTTGTTGGTGCAATATATTTATTACTGTATTGTCATTATTGACAATACTTTGAATTTGGGTGTTTGAAATATTCTCACTTGTTTGTTGATATTGTTCCATTGTAGGATAAAGTACAATTGCAACAGGTACTTCATTATATGACTGCCCTGAATTATCTGTTTTATTAATTTCTGGAATTATAGTAATGTTTTCTGCATGATTGGGATCCTCAAGTGAATTTGCATTTTCTCCAGTTTTACTCTGAAAAAAAAATACAGATATATTAATTAATATAAAATTGTATAGATTTTATGTTTATCTGTAAGTCAAGTACATACAAGTTCGTCAGATTGTGAGGCCTTCTTATGAGTTTTAAGGTGACTTTTTAAGCTATGTGGTGTTGTAAATGATCTTTTACAGTGATTGTGGGTGCAAATATATGGACGTTCACCAGTGTGCGTGCGTCTATGTGTTTTTAGGTGATGTGAAGCAGTGAACGCCTTACCACAACCTTTCTCTCGGCATCTTGAAATAAAGTTGTAGTTAATACTTGCGTTATCTTTATCTTTATAGAGTAAATTATAATATTAAAAATACAAATGAAAAGTTTCCATTGTTCACTCTTATTTTAAGAGTGAACAATGGAAACTTTCACATTAAATTTTAACAATACAATTAATTTGTGTTTATGCGTTAATTAATAAGAAACTCTGTGCTTGTAATCAAATATCTACAGTGATAAAAGTATGTGGTTAACATACTTGTATGGTCGTTCTTGAGTATGAGTACGTATGTGTTTCTTGAGATCACTAAGTGTTGTGAAAAATTTTACACATCCTGTCTCTTCGCAGTTGAATGTATTGCCACTATGAAGTCTTTGATGAGCTCTTAGTCTGTAAAGAGTGTTAAATGCCTTTTCACATCCATCGTGATTGCATTCAAATGGCTTTACTTTCGTATGTACTCTAATGTGGATTTTTAAACTGTATGAAGTTAAAAATGCTTTGCCACAACTTGAATCCGAACATTTAAACCGGTATTCACCTGAAAGTTGTGAGAATTCCATTTTTGCTTACAATTCATTTGAACAATGAAATATTACCATCATGATTCTTGGTAAAATCACCATGAACATGCATTCTAGTTCATGCAATTCAACAATAGTACATTTCGACACGGGTGGGGAAGTCGATTATTTAGCTGGTATGACTTTTTGCACGAGCGAAGCAAGTGCGAAAAAGCCACACCACCTAAATAATCGACTTACGCACTAGTTTCGAACGGTATTTTATACCACGAGCGCCGAAAAATCATATCAAAGTTGTGATTTTGAGGTTAGAGTGGTATAAAAAATATAATAAAATAAAATACTATTATTCTTGACAGATTATTCACTCACCAATATTTTCATCCTTAGGTTGCATAAATAAAGTATATTGGTGTATTAGTAAGGGTTTAAAATATTAATATGTGCTTTGTTGACAAACACGTGGTATATACATTACAACCACTTTATAAAGTTAGTCACTGAATTTCTATTAATTATTTTATAAAAATATTTTATTATTCAAGGCTAACCTTTGTGTGTTTTCATGTGAGTTCTTAAGTTTCCAACTGTACTATAAGTTCTTGTGCAACCATCATATTCACAGGTATATCGACTAATATGCTTTTGATTGGTATCAGGATCCATAGTTTCAATAGTAATGACAGCATGTGATGGATCTTCAGGCATGGAGTCAGAATTTCCTGGTTGTATTCGCATATATATCTCATCTGGACTGA
Source organism: Torymus aiolomorphi (assembly GCA_036365515.1). NCBI lineage: Eukaryota > Metazoa > Arthropoda > Insecta > Hymenoptera > Torymidae > Torymus > Torymus aiolomorphi. Next base: position 148,494,880 of record CM070877.1, read on the forward strand.
TGGTATGATGTATATACCTAGAATTTAAATAGAGATAAATTTAATTAATAAGATAAAAGAAAAGCAATATTTATAAAAGTTTTTCCTGTTTTGTCAATTTTTAAAAAATGTTGAAGGTAAATATGATTGCAAACTCTCAATTATTTATAAGCTTTGAAAAGTTTTTTCTAATAATACTATTATCAAAATTTTAAAATCTACGTATGAAAGATCAAAACATTAGTCAAGTAGAAGGTCAATTTGTTTAATACAAGATTGATTCATTAATTCTAAAAAAACAGAAATGCATACAGAAGCATATGAGCTTGCCAGTAATAATAAACTTCATAAACAATGACTTTAAATATTGTAATCCCTCTTTGTCTAACAAATAGGATTCTAACAATTAAACAACATACAAAGTACACCCAAAGCAGCACGGATAATCATTTCATAATCCATATTTTCAAAATGTTGGCAAGATTTTTGAAAAAACACAGGTCCAATTTCAAAAGTCCGTAATACCCTTATAAGGAAAGGCTAAAAAAACGTGGAAAGAGATAGCGCGCGGGTGCGAGCGAACCGCGGCGACGGTTTAAGATGTAGGCATATCCCCGCTGTAAGCATCAAAATATATATGATAAAACTTTAAAAATAAAGGTGAAGCCTCTCTCTCCCGCACGCCCACCAAAATACCAAGATAGACGGGAAGGCGCGAGCGCGCGCGGCCGCGAGGACGCTGATTCTCTCTCTCTCGCTCCGGTTTATAAGTACGTGCGCGGACGAGAGAGATTGATTTCTATATTATAGACACCATCCGAACCGAAAACCGATAAGCTCCTCATTTCTCCCCTAATCGGCATTTGGTATGCAACTCGCAAGAAGAAAGAGCTAGAAAGAGGAGAGAAAGAGTGTGGTAGTCTCGATGATGATATGTACCCTGTGTTGTCATCGTGCAGTGCTTCATTGTAGGGGGGGTCGTTCTCGTAATCGAACTCGACGCCGGAGTTGACATCGCAGCCGCTGCCCTCGCCGTAGATCTTAACGAAGTTGGGCAGATCGAGGCTCGCCTCGTCCAGGCAGTCCTGCAGATCGTGCTGGCCGCTCACGAGTACGCCGCCGAAACCGTCCTCGCTCTCCTCGAATTTCCCGGATCCCCACGTAGTCGCCATACTCTTTTTGCGCCTGGCGCGACTAGCAGTAGCTAGGCAGCAGCAGTAGCAGCAGCCGTAGTAGCGGCGACAGCCTCCGCGAGGTTTTCGCTTCTCTCTCTCTCTCTCTCTCTCTGTCTCTCTCTCTCGCGTGTGTAGTCTGCTCGCGGTTTTCTCACTCTCCTGGAAAATTTCTGGCCCTGACACTAGTATTTATAGTCAGCTAATCGCGGGGAGTTTCCGCGTGATGCGGGTGGTCGCACTGGCCCCGCTGCAACTGGCTGTCACTACTGCGATTACTGAATATATATGTATATTTGTGGCCTGTTAGCTGGAGAAAATTGGAAAATTTCGATGAGAGGAGCATATAAGTTGATGTGGCGGTTGATTTACCTGCATTGGTTGCACCTTATTGATAACTTAAAATGTTGTTATATTTTTTAGTAAATTTTTTACTGTTGCGATGAATGGAGAGCTAATAAATAATTAATTGTATACTTTTGTTACTGTGAGCTTGTTCTGAAAAACTATTGTTTATCCTGATATTTTCAATTTTTAAGGCAATAGAAAAATATTATTTACTACTTACCTAAATAAAATAAAAAATGCATGCAATCAATAAAAGTTATTGATAATTTAAATCGATGACAGTCATGAAATCAATAATTTACGTATTGTTTTGACGTAATTTTGACGAACTTTACCCATTTCTGACAAAGCTCTGTCATAAACCAAAGAGGAAGTCACTAGCAAACATTTATTGAGCGAACTTAACCTAAATTATTATCACTGTACAATATATTGCAAGGCGTATTTTCAACCGCTCCGATACGGCAAAACGAAAGGAATTGATTTATTTTTTGTTAAAAATAAAAATAAAAACGTTGCATTTAACAGTGAGACTGATATGTTAAGCTGATTAATCTTAGTTAGGCTAAGAGGAGTTAAATAAATTTTTCATCTTGTTGGGGAAGCGCCTTTACGGTTCGGCGCTGACGAAAATTTTGCAGTCAGTTTCTTGCATCGTGGCCAAGAAACACATGCCAACAAAGAAGTTTTAGCCGGACAACAAAAGCCTTCGACGTGGAAATTCGCATTTGTACTTTTCAATTATAGTATTACAATTCGCACAAACACAACATGTTTGCAAGAAAGGAGCAGAAGGACAATGATCCCAATGTAAGTCTCATTATGTGAAAATTTAAATGTTTCCCTGTAAAAAGACAAATGTAAAATATGTTTGCATCCTAATCCCTACCATTCTAATATCAACTTGCTAATAATTTTTAAACTGTCTCTTGATAGAGCAAAGTCCATACACTGATTTGCATATGTACTTTCTAGAATCATTTTTAAATCAATAATAAGTAATACGATAATATCATCTTTCAGATAATTAAAGTGAACAAATGGGATGGATCAGCTGTGAAAAACGCACTAGATGATGTTGTTAAGAATATTTTAACCAAAAAGTATAATTATAATGAGAACTTTTCATTGCTGGATGGAAGGCTAGCAATATGTGGTGTTGCTGTTATTGTGGCTATTGTAGCTTTAATTTGGGATTATCTACATCCTTTTCCTGCGTCTAGGCCTGCACTGATAATTTGTGTTTCAATATATTTCCTATTAATGGGTGTTTTAACACTCTACACAACTTATAAGGAGAAAGGAATTTTCGTTGTAGCAATCCAGAGGTAGTTACTAATCTATACATTCATTCTGTTTCTCTATAGTAAATAATTCATTCAATTAAAAATACATAACCTAAATTACTTTTCCTTTTCAGGGATCCTGCTGGATTTGACCCAGATTTGATTTGGGAGGCAAGCTCATACATGAAAAAGTATGATGATAAATATAACCTAATTTTATCTGTGAAAAATGAAGCCACTGGAGTTATAAATGAAAAGACAGTTACAAAGTCGGTAGATAACTTTATTGATGTTAATGGTGTTGTAATTCCAGAATTAGTTGAAGCAGTTGTAGGAAAACTGCATGATAGCTTAAGTGCTCAGCGGAAAGATAAATAGATAACTTAAGTTTTTCATACAAAAATATTTTGATATGTGCTGATATCTTAATTCTTTGTTATATAACAAAAATTCCATATTTTTTAAATAAAAATAAATGAAAATTCAGTATTAAAGATTTATTATATAATGCTGAACACTATATTTTCTGTTTTTATTTTATACACAGTTTAATTAAATCTGTTGAAAAAAAAAAATTATAATTAAAAATGTATTCCCTTCTATTTTTATTTATAAGAATAACATTATTTATAAATTATAAATGAAATTATCGTACAAGTTATAAAACGTTATATTTTAAAAATTCCCGCGTCGTTCCTGATTATTTGCGCATGCGCAAATTTCTGTTGTAAAATTATAAATTACATATAAGGGTGCGATTCCATGGCGTTCCGAAAAATTAGACGGAACCATTTAAGCCCGTGAGTGCGAGAGAGAAATTCTTCCGTGAACAGTGAATGTCTCGCTCTCACGGGCTTAAATGGTTCCGTCTAATTTTTCGGAACGCCATGGAATCGCACCCTAACACGTGAGATGATTGGCCAAACGGAGTGTTCCGTAAACCTCTAAAGTGATCTTTTGCTTGTTTCTTATTGGTCAATTCTAAAAGCGCAACACCATTCGCCAATTTCGAATTCGTAACATATAACGAATTGAAATAAGGACATAACCTTCACATTCAACACCTGCCGGTTACTTTCGAGCAGATTGTATCGTTTATAGTTTTACGTTAATTAAATTTTATTATTAGTTTTATAATTTATATTTTATTTATACTGCTAATATGACAGAACAACAGCAGAAAACTAAATCTATTACACTCAAAGGATCTGCAGAATTGGTTAAACAGTACCTTTGTATGTTTTTTTTAACTTCAACAATATACATATAGTAACATTAATCTTTTTATAATAATATATCAATAATTTTATAGTATATGGAATCAACAACATTTTATATCAACGAGGTATTTACCCTCCAGAAACTTTTGACCCAGTCGATCATTTTGGATTATGTATTTTGATGTCTACTGATCCCAAGATTATTAACTTCTTTAACATTGTACTTGGTCAAGTTCAAGAATGGCTTGTGCAAAAGAAAATTGAGAAAGTAACTTTAATTATTTCGAATGTAAACACAAAGGAAGTTTTAGAAAAGTGGGACTTTAAAGTTGATTATGAAACTGAAGTATCAAATGGCAATGCTGGCAATAAAGGGGGTGGTGGTGAGTTGCCAAGTGTCGGAACTAAAGATATCAAAACAATTCAAAAAGAAATCCGTGAAGTTATACGTCAAATTACAGGTAATTTTTGTTTGTTCATTGGGGTTGTTTTCTGCTATACTAAATACATTATATTGAATATAATTATTAATTCATCTACTTTGTATTTACTTGTTTTGTCTAGGAACTGTCAGCTTCTTACCTCTTCTTGATTGTTTGTGTACTTTTGATCTTTTGACGTACACAGTGCCTGATTGTGACATTCCACAGGAGTGGGATGAAACAAGTCCGGTATTTATAGCTAATAGTCAAGAAGTACAACTTAGATCATTTTCTACATCTATTCATAAGATGGACACCATAGTTAGCTACAAAAATACTTAGAAATATAAATATTTTTTATAATGTTCCATGAGAAATATAATTATACCTAAATATTTAAAATAATTATGTATAATTCTTTTTTCTTGGAGTTTTTCTCTATGAGAAAATTTGCTGATTGTTTTAGCTTAATAAGTTAAACCAAAGTATTCTTTTAATCATTCGATTATCTAATATCTATTTAATATAAGTACAATTAACTTAATTTGCTTGATTTTTTAATGTAACTTGTAATATTATTAAAGTCAATAAAATTTTCTAATTTCTTAGATATTATGATTTATATTAGTACATTACGACACTAGTGCGGGAAAGTAGATTTTCGTCTCGTGTGACGTTTACATCCTCGCTTCGCTCGGATATAAACGTCACACGAGACGAGAATCTTTCCCGCACATGTATCCTACAGAACTTTTTGAGACGACGTGGGGAAAGTTCGATTTCGAGCACACGCTTTTTGCCGAGCGTGCGGGAAATCGAACTTCCCGTACGGAGTGTCGAAAAATAAATTATTTTAAAAACCTATGTCTATCAAAGCTAATTTAGATATTTTAAAACATTAATAAAATCTTTAGGAAAAGGATAGGATAAGAAGGTATAACTTTTCGGTTAAATTAATCAATCTGATTTTATTGTTCACTAATACAGGTCATATTCGGATTATATCCGGTAATTCTTCAATTTAATGGAAAATAAAAAAGATTTAATGCTGGTACTTAAAGTATATCAATATAATAGAATAACAAATAAAACTTTTTCAAGTTCTGAAGTAACATGCTGTTATAAAAGGCTGAATTATTTGGTGTCTGTATGTCCAATAACAAGTTTTCATAATTCAAGTTGGTAAAATACAAGCATACAAGTATGAACAAACAAATGTCATTATAACGCTATTTGGTACTCGTAAATATATCTCGTGCGACTAAAATTGGCTTTAATCCACAGTGCAGTTGTTTATCTCTAAATATACTATAACGTACGCACTGCATAGTATCATTCTGTGCAGAGTTCCAGTTATCTTAGAGAATCACTCGACTTTGAGAAACCACATAATTTTTTTTTGTAAACACTCAGTGGGTCTCGGCCGTGCTATATACTAAAATCTCATGCGACGGTCTTAATTCTTTATTCTGCGTTTCTCTGCTTTATTATATCACTTACACATTGCAAAAGCCGCTCAAGTACGCTAGAATTACAAATATAGTGATTATCGTCTAATCCGCGAAGTCGTAGCTGCTTCGTTGTTATATTTATAATTAATTGCAAAAATCTTGTTGATTAAAAGAAGCTATTTTTTTACTTGACTTTTTTCTCGTTTACTCGAGCGATACGACATCGCGGATTAGAATTCATTATTTTTCTATTACATTATGAATTTCAGAATATCATACAATCACGCGTCTTATAAGACACTGAAATATTAAATAAAAGTGTCTTTTCGTTTCGCTTACTTATTATATTTTTTTAAATTTCTTACATAATATAACAAAGCTTTAATTGGGATTGCTTATTTGAGTCAAGTAATAGAATTATGCTTAGCATAAAAACGATTAGCTTTTTATGTTCTCGATTTCTGCAAGATTCATTTTGCAAGATTAATTCGTATTCCTACATAACTAAACCAAATTTATGGTTTTGTGCGTTTTTATTTTTCATAACGTTTAAATCACTATAATAAAATATTCTTTGTGGTTTCAATTAACTGCAATGTTTCGTGAAGAAAAATTAAGTAGTTTCTCTGAAAAGTATGTATTAATAATTGGTCAACAATTATAAGTTTTTGCTAATATTTCAAACTATTCATAAAAACGCTTACAAACGAATTAATATCACACAAAAGAATGTTTAAAATTATTAACTTACTCGTAAATACAATATTTTTATAATATAACAAACTTAATCTTTTGATATTTTTGATTAATAATGAGAAACTATATTTGATTATTGCTAGGATAACTCGTCGCTTATACAAATACTTAGTCGTAATGAAAAAATAAAAGGATACGCAATACATTGATTTTGGAACGAAAAGACGCTCTTTGTAATTAGCAGATAATATGCGCGTGATACATACAATATTTTACAATATGTGCAGCGCCTTATCAGTTAACGATCGGATATCTATGTAGAGATGTCAGGATCGCAAATCGGCCATTCACATCGTTCTTTATATATACGCTATTAGAAAAACTGCCAGGAAGTCACCCGAACAACATCAATTTCATCGAAGACTTTTTCCATTTAGTCTCGGTACATTGTCACATAATAAGTCAGTTTCGGTGTACGTTAATTGACACACTGACTTATGGTTTTTTTTTTTGAGATCAAGCGAGTATTATTTTAAGATCATCTTTTCCACGTTTTCAGTCATTCTTTCATACTTTTTGTATTTACATTTTTAAACTTTATGTAACAATAATATATTTCTAAACAATTTCATATGGCAAATTATTGAATAATTCGTATTTTCGAACGCTTCACCTTATGAGTGGCTAAGCAATTCAGAAACTAATTACTTTTTCGTTTGAAATAAATGCACTTATCGACATTTTTATAATAGTAACTGATTAATACTAAGTTTATTTTAAATAATTTTTATTGTTTCTTAAATTGATATTATTTAAACTTATTGATAATTTACATAATAAACACTGATACTTTAATAAATGTTTAATCGTTCGCAGAGTATTACAGTAATAAATATTTCGTAGTATAATTTAAACATTTAATTTGATATATAATTTACGAAATAAAGCTGTAGAATTTCAGATACAAAGTAATAAATTTATATTATTATTATTATTATTTAAACTGCAAAGCTTCATTACTTTATGTAAAATTTGTACCTCCAATAATGTTCAGTTAATTTTTTTCGCCAAACGAATTACGATATAAACTTAATATAACAATAATATTTCAAATACTTTAATCACCAGGAACTATCTTCTCCAGTTTGATTAGAGCCCATACTCAATAACATTTGCAAATCAACTTCTTATATGCTTTCTCCTATACAAAGGATACGAAATTATAATTATATACTGCGACAGCATCATATTAAAAGTATCAATCTTCTTGAATAATTAATCGATGACAGATTATCGATGAATTGTACAATATCAAAATCTTACAGAGCATCGTAGCGCAAAACAATTATTCGCATACACCACTCTCCTTATACGCCAAACGATATACATCCTTAGACCGACTTAAACTTTTCCCCCTTATCTATATGTATACCATTTTCTTCGTATATATATTTTACACGACGCTACTTCTTATCAGCTAGACTTCGATGATCGTAGCCTCGAGTCTTAATAATTATATCTGCACAATATGTCGGCCCTCGTCATCTTTCGTTTTTCTCAGCGCGCGACGTTTACTTATTAGGCATAAAATATCGTAAAATACACTTTTTTACTTCATAATTGGCTACAAGCAGACCCGAGGCTCGTTTCTTTTCTTTTTCTTGAGCTTGTTTTACACGGACTTTCCATGAGAACCACGCAGGAATATTACTCGGATTTGTGCGTCTCACTGCACCTTCGCTGCTCTGCAATATTTAATTACTCGTCGGACTCGGCGGAATATTAAAAGATTGAATCAAGATAAATTAAATTTTACTATTCGATTTAGTTGGTTAATATACAACGATAAAACAGTCGATATACCTACGAAGTACACGGTTTAATTTAATTTTCGAGTTTGAGAGAATAATGCATATGAATTGTTTTTATAGTATCAAAACGACATAATTCAATTTAAAAATTAATCAACCGGTTCCTGGATAATTTCATTATTCAAATGCAGAATGCAATAATGCTTCTTGAAAGTAATATTTAATCATATTGAATAGTTTTAATATTTAAAAGGGCATTTCCTGCACGATGTTTCCATTCGAAATCCAAATTTAATGATGAGGAATTCAGGAAGCGGCTTTTTCTCCCATAAAAACATCACTTTTAAAATTACACACTTCCAGCAATGCCCCGTACCTTTGCTCATTGTTCGCCTGGCGAGTTTTCACTTAACAATGAGGCCCACCCCCTCAACCTATAACAATTTTCTTCTCCGGGGCAGCCTCTCCTCCGCATACTTTCCATTTCGTTTGCATTCGCTAAATTTTGCACGCGCTATTCCCGAACTTCCTAATTGTCATTCATTATAAATGCCTTCACCCTCCTCCCTTCTCCCAAACTCGATTTTCCTCCTGTTACAATTTTTTTTTTCTGAATTCTCGCGTATAGGTATACACATACATTCACACACACACACACACACACACACACACAGAGTCATAAATACAAATTGCGAGAGCAGCCAAAGTGTCGCGGCGCCGAGAAAGAGCTTGCACTCGCTTTGCCATGCTATGTCCCTCTCTCCCTCGACATCGCAAAGGGAGACTAGAAGAGGGAAAGAGAGAGAGAGAGAGAGAGAGAGAGAGAGAGAGAGAGACAGACAGACGTGACCCCTTCAATACTTAAAGTGTAGACGGGAGGAGAGTAGTTCGCTCAGTACAAACACTATTAGGCTGATCACTTGGCAAAGGTTTGTTTTTCTTAAACTCTCGCGCTTGATGGGTGTACAAAGGACGCACCAGGGGGTTGGATAGAGGAAGGGGGCCTCCTGACTAGCTTCGGTCTCTCTCTCTTCTTCTTCTCTCTCTCTCTCTCTCTCTCCTCTCTTGTCTTCCAACAGGGCGACTTAGAAACGGAATATATAATCTTCGGAAGGGAGGGAGAGAGGGTCGAGAGAGAGATTCCCTTTTTTCTCCCCTTCCTTTCTAGCTCGTTCTCGTTCTCGCGCCCTTCGAAATCTCTTAATTATTCACAGTTAACGATGCGCTTCCGCGATTCTCTCTCTCTTCCGCTCTCTCTCTCTCTCTCTCTCTCTCTCTCTCTCTCTCTCTCTCTCTCTCTCTCTCTCTCTCGCTCTCTCTTTCTCTCGCTTGGCAATTTGCACGCTTATCGGAATAGGAAAGGGCAGGCGCGCGTGCAAACGCGTTTTTCCCTTTCTTATATTCTGTTTTCTTTTCAATATTTCATTAACTATATATATGCAATGCTTTACAGTTTCATTATAATTATTACATAGCAGCGACACTTGACGTACGTATAATCTGCAGAGGTGAGTAAAAAATACATTGGTGTACAAAAATAATTAAGATAAACAAATACAATTTGACGATTACAGTAAAATGAAAGCAATACATTGGTTAAGAGTAAAAAAATAAAATTTCAAAATAAATTCAAATGATATTTTCGTATTTTCGCAATGACAATTACAGATCACAGAAACATATAATCATGATTAAGAAAACGATACATCGCAGAATACAGAACGTTAAGTACTTTTTAATCACTTCTGTATATATATTTATGACACTATATAATAGTGGTCCTCGCATATTACACCTCGCGAAATTTCTCGTTCAACCTATACTCCCTTACGTTTTGTTCGTTCGTTTCTAGAAAACTGTAACAAGTTGACGCCGACTACGAGTACCCAGGATTCCTTAGCTTATAAAAAATAGCCGTATAGAAAAATTTCGCATCAATCAATTACATAGTTATTGCATATGACACGCCTCAGCTTTTCATTTGCTACATATCAAACCATAAGGAAATCCCATGTGCATGGGCGGTGTGGATGGGTGGTACACAGGTCATCTTCTACACCGATAACAAACCTTATACAAAAAGACGACGTATTTTCTTTATCAAACGAACCCTACCCATATACTGTAACACTCGACTCGCTGCAGTTTTCCATTTTCCACCCGTAAGACGCGAGATAGGCGAACGCAGAAACGAGCGATTCTTCTCATCTCTGAAAAAAATAAAACGACGGCTCGACCTTATGGTATCTCTTTATTTGCTTTCTCTCTCTCTTTATTCTCTCTCTCTCTCTCTCTCTCTCTCTCTCTCTCTCTCTCTCTCTCTCTCTCTCTCTCTCTCTCTTCCTCTATATATATAGCATAGAAACTTTGTACAGATCCGTTTTGTTGAGATACGTTCAACAAAAAGTACTATATATAGTCCATTAAATTTAAGTTCAGCGGCACTAGTAAGCTTGCACGGACATTTATAACGTTACAGCTATACGTTTAACGTGTGCGTTTCTGTGTAGGTGGATGTGTGTGGATTCGTGTGTATTTTTCTGTGTGTGAGTGGTATGGTGGTGGTGGTGGTGCCGTAATCTTGGAAAAGTGGAACTCTTCCTCTCCGCTCGAACTGCTGCTGCTGCTGGCGCGCACGTGTGTTTTCCTCTTTCCTCATCTGTTCCTGAACGTTCACTCATTTTTATTGCGCTCGCAGGCGCGCCCATGCGCTGGCCGCGGGGCAGAGAGATCAGCTGCGGATTTTTCCCATCTAATTGATAGAACGGAATTTTTCCACCGAGCGTGTATATATATATAGTGCAGCGACTGTGTCAAAGGCGAATTTCGCCGCCGTCGCGCGTGTATTTAATGCATTACACGGCGACGTTAATGCATTATTCATCGGGGGGGAGGGCGCCGCCCGCGCGCTATGTATGTAGTCGAACGACGCATCGAGCCAATCGCTGTGTTTGTTTTCGTTAAACACGCGTTATTTGTAATTCAATGAAGTGTATTGTTTATTCTGGTAATATATAGAGATTCGGCGTAAAAGTGCCACCGACCGCTGCGGAATGCTAATTGCGTCGGGAGTTGACGGCGGCCGATCGAGCGTTGATTAATTTGAAATTCGCTATTCAATTCTCATAACGGTCAAAATAGTTGAAATTAAACGCCGTGATTTCTTCGCCAAACACAAGATATATACCAAATCGCAAAATGATGATTTCACAACAACGCGTCCGTTAATAAGAAATCTTCCTCATATTTGCCTTTGACACAGTACCTACGGGCGTAATAATTTGTTATTCTCCCTTGAACGTTCTCTCGCATGCGTTATACTCGCACGGCGTTGTTTATTTAATTAATGAAAGTGCGCCTGCGCTCTCACTGCAGCAGCTACATATAGATATATATACACGTCGTCGATCCTCTATATCTCTGTCTCTCGAATCCTCGCGCGCTGGAGTTTGCAAATGTTTTGAACGTGTGCCTCAGTCCCGTTGCATATACACACACACACACACACACACACACACACGTGTATGTATGTATACGCGGGACACACGCGCTTTGACAGCCGCGCTTCCTTTGTGCGCCTTCACTGCACAACTGGTGTGAAATTCACTTTTCGATCTTTTTTTAACGGCGTAATTAGATTTTATAATTAAACGCGCGCGACTCGCGCGTATAATGGGATTCGCCTGCCGTGTTCCGGAATTCGGCCAGCGTATATATAATTGCGGGGGACCCGTCCGTGTCGCTCTCTCTTTCGCGCGGGCGCGTTAAACTGCCATTTGCGTCGTTGGCGTTTTTTTTTTTTGCTTAATGAGTTTATGCTATTTAATAAGTTCAAAGGGGATATGTATCGCAGTTTTATATTGACGAGAAGATGTCGCTGCTGTTTATAATGTTTCTTCGAGTAAAATAATATAGATTGAGAATTATTTTTTTAGCATTTCGCGGGTTTCTGGAATGTTACGCTATGTTTTCCTCGTTCTGTAAATATTTATTTAGACTTTCTTTAGAGACACGCAGGAGAAACAAACCGGCCTTTGTATACGGATATTTTTACTGCAATTAAAATTTTGTTATCGTACATGTCCACGTGGTATTAATATACATGTGCAATGAAGGCGCGACATCGCATTACACGAGCAGCGCTGTTGTATTATTTCACCGCGCAGAAGAAGGATGTTTGTCCACGATGAATGAAAAAAAAAATAAATAAATAAATAAAAGAAAAAAATGTAAAAACGCCTGTGAAAGAGACGCAAATAATTATATACACAACACAGCGACCGCGCATAAAGGTTTTCGCACGCGCAAGGCAGTTCTATACACTGTAGCGATATCCCGTGAAAAAAAAGCTCCTGTGCAGTTACAGAATCCGTAGTCATCCAATTATTATTTTTTCAACCTTCCTCCTCCGCCGCGCCCTTTACCGCTCCTATTCAATTTCTCTACTCCCTCCCGCCTCTTATCAATTTTTCAGTACTCTCAAATGTATAACAACAACGCGCGGCGCATTACACCGCCAGCATCGCACTTTAAAATTCACCGGGTAGAATAGGAAATAAAAACCATCCAATTTATCGCTTCGATTACAACGCCCCTCGTCCTATATATCCACGCGTTCAATTAAACATCGGCAAACTCCAGTGCTGCGCGCGCTCGTTCTCCAGGGCGCTCGTCTTGTGCCCACACACACACACACACAACAAACTCCGCAGCGTGTCTTCTCTTCTCGTGTACACTGCTGCTGCTGTTGCTGCTGTGGGACGCTCGCGCGCATCTCGTGTTTCCTTTCCGCGTTGTCGGCGCGCCGAGACTTCCGTCGGCGCGCGCGCTTGTCCCCATTCGCCCCGGCGAAAATATCCAGCAGCGCGCGCTGCATCGAGTTGCGTGTGATGCCAAGAGTTTATTTTCGACGGTGGAGAGTGTAGCAGCGGTAGCGCGGCAGCAGCAACGTTGCGTAGCCGCAGAACCTGAAAGCAGAGAAAAAGAGCGGTGAAAATTTGCAAGCACAACGACGCGTGAGAGGAGAGAGCGTAAACAGGGGACAGTAGCCGACTCGCGTTGTGGGTTTGGTTTATAGGGGGGATAATAAGCTGATTAGAGGTGAGAAAGTTTAGGAGGGTGTGTGGTGGGTAGGTGGGGAGGGGAGAGCTTGTTATGGGTGAGCGCAGGGTGACGAAAATGGCGATAATCAGATTTGTCGCTTTGTTGCGTGTCGCGCCCCCGTCGATAATTTAATTGCTTTTTGTGAGACGAGGGTGGGCCTGATTATCGTTGTTGTTTTAGGGAGGGGAATAGTTTTAATTAGAGTATAGCGGTCTCAGTTGTGGTATTATTCAAAGAAACGACTTTGTGTGCAGAAAGTAAAGTAAATTAAAATTCAAAGAAGTCTGCCAGTTCATGAAATGTGCGCGTTCGTCTGACTATGTTCGGTATGTTTCTACTTTGGTATATACTTAAAAACCTTCGCTTGATATTTGTATAAAGGTATTTAATATTTTAATGAATTAATCGTTATATGTTTACTATACAGGCAGCATTTATTTGTTATTACTTAAATCAAAATTATTGATGCAGTAAAATAATAATTATAATTAAAAAAGGTTTGTATGCAGATGTACAAACTGATCTGTTTGTAAGGTATCAGAAAAATTGACATTTATATCTTTCTTATCGATTTCCTGTCAGTATTCTATTATTCTATAAATGGCATGGACAGTGCAAAAACCCATTCTTATACGAATCACATAATGGATGTAATAAATAATTTAATAATTGCGTAATGGATTACCAGTTGGGTTTCCTACGTTTTCAGTCATTATTTTATGCATATTTCATTGTGTTACTTTAACGACGACTTATAAAATAAAAGTGGCAATTTTTTGTAGTTGACATTTTCAGTATTTTCACCGGTAAAGATTATTTCTTCTTCCTTTGCCTTTTAAAATAATGAAACGTGGCGCTCATCTCAGAAAACGATAAAGTACGAGCTTTACAAAATGCTATAGTAGTTCATACTTTAAAGGACGAACCTTTAAAAGCTTTAACAAATCCAACAACAAAAAACTGAAATAATAATTGCGATGTCATTACTTTTATTCACATTTTTATTCTTGTTTTATAGCTGCAAATATAAAATATTGATGTTTCATCAAATATAGAGGCACGCGTCAATTAAAAGAAGCACTGAGAAAAAAATTTAATTGAATCAATGAATATTTAATTACAACGTGAGAATCAAATATTTCATTAGATCAATTAAATATATTATTTAAACAATAAAATATTGTGTTACATTCATTTTAAAAACAAATATTTTGTTGTTTTGATAAAATATTTAATTGCTCTAATGAAATATTTGATTGTCACATTGTAATTAAATATTCATTGATTCAATTAAATTTTTTTCTCAGCGTGCCATACACTGCTTGCTAATCTAATGCACTGAAATGTTCAAAGTTTGATTGAACACGTATATCTAGATCACACGTACATTTAAATTTAAATGTTCCAACAATATCAAATCTATTAAATTAAACATACACCTACGTACGAAACGTTCAGATAGCTATATATGAAAATTCTCTACGTACGTGCAATACGACCTCTCCGAAATTTACAACGAAATTCTCATCTCGCGATATACCCAGGACTTACAACCTCCAGAAACCAAAAAGCCTCGGCCACATATCATCGCGGCCTCTCTGCGCTCGCTTGATACCTGCGCAGCTCTGCAGCACCACCATATACAATCGCTCGCGTCGAGAGCGAGAAAAAGTTTCGGTCCACACAAGCGCGCGCGTCGCGATAGTTATTATCAGAAAAAAGGAGGGAACGAATAACCGCGCGTCTAAATTTCCGGTTTTTCTCACGCTCTCTCAAGCTCGTACGTCCGCCTCATCCCCCTAATTGCGCCAACAACTCGCGTCGCCAGTCCAGCGGCTATTATACGCGCGTGTGTGTGGGTGGGTCGACACGGTTTTAGAACTAGTGGGGTAAAAGCGACGAGCCTCCTAGCCGGAAGCTTTTGTTCATCTGTTCATTACGGTGAGGAGAGGCCGGTAATTTCGAAAGTGCAAATTTTTTAATTGGCCGCGAGCCGCGGCGAAAAAATAACGGATCGTCGGTTCCACGCGCGGGAGTGTAGGTTTAATTGCGCCGGGCAGATTGCGGTATTTAACGGGAATTTATGTAAGTAGTACGTAAACTTTTTCGCAAAACGTTGAGTACGGAGCGCTGGTTGTGTTGCTATAGAGCATTGTTATGGTAATCGTTGTACGAGGGGATACGTAATTTTTCGCGTTGAGTATAATTTGGGAAATTCTTTTTTTAAGTTTGTTCGACACCGGTGCTCGGAATAGTCTTGATGGCAGCGTTATTCTAGGTGATGTGGAATTGAATTATATAATAAATGCATGGAGTCCATTGTATCAATATTTGAGTGGAATAATAAATTGACTTTTGAATCGGATAGATTTTAAAATATTCAACCTGTTTCATGTTTGAATTAATAGATAAAGCATGAAGACATTTTAGTACATGTAAAAAAATATTAAATGTATAAACTTGTTATATCTTCTTAGGAGCAAAACGTTGCGAATGTATAATAAAAAAGTAAACCCATTATTAAATACATTATCCAGAAAGCTTTTTACCGCATACACAGACAAAAAAGTACCCTAAACAGACAATTTTACGGCGTTCACCGTCCTGCACACTACACAACATATTAAAAAAAAATATATAACTTCCACGTTAATGGCCTCCCATATATCGATTAATGACGAATGGCCGCACGAATAGCGCGTTACACACAACGAGCAAAAAGACCTTTCCCTCCTCCCACGCGTTCTGGCGTGCCTCCTCGTAGTTACTCCCGAGATAATAGAATATCTCGAAGCTATATCCCGGCGAGTTCGTTCTCCTTCATTTATCTCCGCCCCTCCGCCCCACATACACAGCTCTATAGCGCGCCGTAACAATCTGTTCCCTCCATCTCCTCCATTTTCGCGCATGGCGACGCTTTTCCTTCTGTTTCTCACTTTCCTCGCAGAATCGCGTGCTCCGTTCCTTCATCTCCGCGCGGCGTGCGCTTTGTTCGCTTTCTTCTTTTCGTCTTATTCTCACCCCCTACACGCGGCTATATATATATACATACACCTACGCTCATGCGCACGGGGCTAATGGAATCGCGCTCGCGAAAACCCGCGGCGAGCTTTTCGTTAACGAGCTCCCGCGCGCGTATATATATATACGGATGGAAATTGCGCTTTAGCGCAAAACGCGCCGCGCCGTTATATTCTTTCTCTTTCCCCGTACACGGCGCGCGCGGCCCGATATATCCCCTTAACTCGCGCTCTCTTATTCTCTCTCTCTCGCGTGCGTCGGGAAAATAGAAAAGACCCTGATGCAGCGCGCACACTCGCCTTTCTTCTATATAACGCTCCAAGAGACTGAGTGAGAGGGATATATATTAGGGGGGAGGGGGCGCTAGAGCATGTTTCGCGCTCGCGCTGCAGTTCGACACAATGGCCTTTCTCCCTCTTTCTCCTCGCGCGCCGTTCCGCGTCAATTTCCCTTACATGTATATGTACGTACGCCTGCGGAATATGTTTAAAGGTGCGCACGTGTGTGTGTGTGTGTGTGTGTAGCACCGCAGCAGCAGCAGCTCTTTACGTATTTCGCGCACGTTGCGCCTCCGTCGTCGGGGTTAAGGGGTCGCACGCCGTTACGGGGAGAGATTTTTGACCAATTCCAGGCGAGTTTTTCACGCGCCTTGATGAGGGGGCTGAGGAAAGTGCAATCTTGCGTGAGAGTGAGAGCGAGAGAATGACTGTCGGAAGTTTTACGTATAGCGGGGAGCCGGTGAACGCGTGTCGTGGGCGCGGAATTAGGGGAAAAGTTGCGTGTTGTTCGGAAGCTCGCGCTTTTATGTGGTTAACTGAAATGTAAATTTGGCCAGAGGAATGCTGCTGCTGGCGTTGTTGTTGTGCAAAATTAGTTCTATAGGTTTATTTGATCGGCGCGTCAGGGGAATTCGGTGTTCAGGGGGAAAGGTTCGTTGGCTCATGCTGTCTCATGGGCGTATCATTCGTCGTGGCTGAGAAATGAGCTGACTCGCGAGTTTCTGATTCTTATAATCTCGGCATGTAGGTTGCGGCATTGGTATTTCCGACAAGTAAACAATTATGTGTTCTGGTTTCTTAGTTAATGCGGTGAGTAAGCAGCTGTTGACTCTGCGAGAGTTTTCAAATAATCTTATGCTTGCATTATTAAAATCGCTCCCACATTAACGTATACCTATAATATATTTAAAGATATTCCATTAACATTCTACATTCAACAGTGAACTATTCTCGTTTAGCCTTATTACTATGTATGCATACTCTATAATTGGCATTCCAAAATTAACCTTTGCAATTTTAGACGACTTACACATAATATTACGTTACGTGCCCACATCACGTGTTATTTTATACATCTGTAAAAAACTCCGAACCTCCATTCGCAAAATCAAAAAACTAGTAGAAATGAAACCCCAATACTTTTCTCTCTTTTTCTCTGTGCACCCCTAATAATGCCACCTTCTCTCAAAGAGACCGACACTCGCGTACGCGGGAACGTGAACGTACGAGAAGCCCGTATTTTTCGACTTCCCGCGCGCGTAACGTGCAGTCGCGCGCACCGCAGAAGTACGGCGTCGTCGCTCCTATATACCGCTACTACCGTCACTCCACTTCCACACAGAAGGTTATGAGAAACCCCCGCGTTCTCTTTTCCTTTTCCTCCCCTCCACTTATTGCCATTCCGACGAGTTTCGCGCGTCGAAGTTTACCGTGTGTACAACATACCACGACCCGATTTTAACCTTTCCCCCAAAGTTTCTCGCTCTTTTTTCGCGTGTATTGGGTTTGAACGCGGGCGGGAGGATCGCGCATATGTGCGCAAGCTGTTGCAGGAGAAGAGACACGGGGGCGAATTAAAAAATCCCGATCGTGTGGTGCGTGTATTGTTTTGCGCAACAAGTGGAACGAGAGGGAGAGAGAGAGAGTCAATTAACGGATAATCAGATATCCGGTAACGCGGTTACTTTTAAACGGCCGTTTGTTTTACCGCACGTCGGTTGCTGCTGCTGCGGCGATCGAACGGTAACACGAAGAATGCAAAACCCACGCGCACGAGGTTTTCGTTTATTTTGCGTATCGCGCACGTATTATCCACGGTTTTTGCGGTGAGATGAGGTTGAACTTTTATGGGCTTCAGGGACATTCAATTGGTTTGTTCTGAGTTCCTGTTTGTATGATACGTAGTGTGTTTACGTGATATTATTTCTTTCTAGATTTTAATAGCTTTTATGTTTCTTGTCGATATTGTACTAAATAAACGTTTGTCTTTTATAAAAAGAATGAAATACATTTCAACTAGAAAGTTATTTTTATTCGGGGAGAAATGATAAAAGTGGAAAATAAAAGACTTCACGAACCGCTAAAGGATTCTGAAACCTGCTAAAGTAGATAAAGTCCGGGATGAGTCAGACAAAAAAGAATGCATGCATTCGAAAGCGAAAAGTTCTCCTCTACCTTTCTTCCATTTCTACTGCATTTGAATAACTCTTCCAAAAGTAAAATTTATCCGCATGTCGCAGATTTATCCTCTAATTTCAATTCTAAATTCTATATAATCCACTCTGCTCTTTCTATTCCAATTGTCCTCCATCCGCAATATTTTCAAGAGCTGCTATAAATACCCTCGATCGATCGGTATACCTCGGGAAATAAAAGATTCCAAACATCCGGCGATTTTTTCCCAGGCTGCAAAATTCATAAATAACGATCATTAAAGCCGAAAACTGGCACCGCCTACTACGCTCTCTTTCTCTCCCCCTAGGGGCTTTAAAAACCAAAGAGCCGACTCTAAAGCTCCGCTAGCGCACGCGGCGCGTCGATAGCGCGCCGCTTTTTTCTCTCTCTCGGATTCGGCGGCCCTCACAGATCAATTATATCGCTCTCGGGCTCCCGCGAGAGACTCGCCGCGGAAAATATCTTTTTTCCTCTCGCGCTGCGCTGAGCCGCCCGCAAGCGCCTCGAGGATTTGCGAGTCATGATGCGCCTATACGTATGTGTAAATACATATGTGTAATTCTCTGTTAAATCGTGCGCAAAAAAATTTTTTTTCTTTGTTAACTGTCTAAATATCGTTATTGGGATCCCATGAGTATCTCTGAATTTTTTCAGATTTTTCAGAGCCATTTTTTTTACCATTTTCACCCATTTTCAAGCTCAAATAACTCCAAAATGATGCAACTTTGACAAAAAGTGGTAGATACATTTTTTCTACCGTGAAAATATAAAAAGCTTATACCATTCGAAAGAGAATAAAAAAATATATACATTAAACTAAAAATCAGGTCTTAGAGGTGCGGGGAACCTGAGTTATCGCGGAATATAGTTTTTACCCCCAAAAAAGTAGAAAAAAATTTAATTTAACTAAAATAAAACATTTTGCATTAGTTGTTTTTAGTTTTCTGGGTATCAAATAGAAGCTCATGATAGAATCGATGGTTTCTTTCACTTTTTGAATGGGCAGTGCACCCTTAAGTTCATTTCTTCCAAGGTTAGGCAGTTTTCGATCAACACCCCCTATAGGTTTTCGGAAAATTCCACCACCTTTGCACCATTTGTTTTGGACCAACCAAATACCAAATCAAAGCTTTCGATGAAAACTATCATTCCCTTCAGTTTTGAAATGGGCGATGCACTCTTAAAGTCATTTTTTTGTAAGGTTGGGCAGTTTTTCATCAAACCTTCTATAGGTCTTCGGAACATTCAACCACCTTTGCACCATTTCTTTGGACGAACCAAATCCAAAATCAAAGCTTCCGATGAAAACTATCATTCCTTTCAGCTTTCCAATAGGCGATGCACCCTTAAAGTCAGTTTTTAAAGGTTAGGCAGTTTTCCATCAACAAGCCTTATCG
Organism: Torymus aiolomorphi; assembly: GCA_036365515.1. Lineage (NCBI taxonomy): Eukaryota > Metazoa > Arthropoda > Insecta > Hymenoptera > Torymidae > Torymus > Torymus aiolomorphi. Next base: position 148,515,239 of record CM070877.1, read on the forward strand.
GATTTCGCTACATTCGACCACCTTTGCATCATTGTTTTTGGACCAACCAAATACCAAATCAAAGATTCCGATGAAAACTATCATTCCTTTCAGTTTTCAAATGGGCGATGCACTCTTAAAATCATTTTTTTAAAGCTTAGGCAGTAAAGTATGACTTTACGGACACGTATAACAAAAAATAATGTTCGTTACTCGGCAGTAAAGTGTTACTTTACTTAGCTGAGTGGTAGTCAAAATAATTTCTGGAGACCAAATTTTATGGAAATCTTTTTAATATGTTTCTTCATGGGGAGAATAAAGTAGATTTTGAAAAACAGGTAATAATTTAAATAAAAATAAATTTTAAATAACAGGACAAAAAACTATTTAAAAAATGCTAAAAAACACCAAAGTTTACAAACTATTTACTTAATATGACATTCTCCATCTAATGTCTATGCACACGTATACTTTAAATTGTTTACTTTAAATAGAACTGGATGATCAATCGCAGAAGAAGTAATAAGTACTATAATTAATAAAATGTTGTTGAATTACCTGTTGCGAACTGTTGTGGAAGGTGATTATTTACCGCATGAGACAAAATTTTTACCGAATGCGGTAAAAATCACCTTATGCACTAGTTTTATATAGTATTTTATACCGCGAGAGCTTAAAAATCATGTCAAAGTTGCGATTTTTTGGTTAGAGTGGTATAAAATATAATACCATATGAAAATAATTTAATCTTGTGATTTAACGCAAACTGTTTTGAGAGAAAACATTAGTTCATTTTTCTTGTTCATTTCAAATTCTGCTCATTATTAATTCACTCAAGACTCACTGTTGTAAAGTAGAAGAAAAGTTGAAAACCACTTTTTATTTATATGCACCTAGATATTCTGTTAATTTTTTGAGATATATGCTTTAAAACAGCGCTTTAAAAAAAAACAGCTGATAAATGTCCCCAATAATTTATGCTAACACTTTCAGACAATGAAACAAGACAGGAAAATATTACTTACTTAACAGTTTATTAACTGTTATACATACCCCAACTTTAGAGCGAGCACCCTTTATTAATATAACCGATGTAGGTTTTTTTTAGCAATGAAATGAATTATTACAAACAAATGACAAAGTGCAACATTCTGAAACCATTACAGCTATATTCAGGCATGTATTACATTACTTTTAAGACTACTCGTATGATCATTATACGGATCGCACCTTTTCAAAAATCAATTTTAATGCTTAAAATGGTAACAAAGACCTTCAAAATTTCTGTAATAACTTTGTAACAATTTTTTTCTGAAAATAAAGTAAATTGGCAAGAAAAAATGTATCTACCACTTTTTGTCTAAGTTGTATCGTTTTGGAGTTATTTAAGCTTGAAAATTGACAAAAATACTAAAAAAGATCAATCTGGCCTTATGTATGGTGCCGCAGCAGTAACTGTAGGGTTCCGAAAAATCTTGAAAAATTTAGAGACACTCATGGAATCCATATGAAGACATTTAGATGGTTAACACAGAAAAACAACTTTTCGCGCACGATTTGTCAGAGAATTACCCATATCCATATGTATATTTGTATACATAGCTATACATAACACGTCCGGAGGAGCGAACGTGCCTATCATTATACACCTGGCGCGCGCGCGGGAACTGAAATATACGCGGGGCGACGGCTATCTTCATATCCCTCCAACCCCTTCTTGTCGCCCCTTCTCTCCTCACACGCGACGCATCGACCCTACACGCACACAGCATGCGTATATATGTAACGAGCCAGGTATAAGTAGACAGAGATTTACCTCCTCCTCCGCCTCGTGGAAAGCTTCGGATTAGGGCGGCCGGAATTCCGGCGGGCTCTCTGACTTTTCCGAAAAGTTTGTCCCTAGGGGCGAGAGCGAGCACAGAGTAGAGAAGCTCGCTACGGGATATATCAGGGGCTTCGGCTTAACGGCGGGCCCCCGCGATGCGGGCCGGGGAGAATCTGCTCTCTATCTCGCGTTCGCGCGCGCTAAGCTTAGAGAGCAGCAGCCGCCCGAGGGCGAGCGAACCTGCGAAATATGAGGATGATATCTCAATCGTCACTCGAGAGAATGGGAGGAGGAAGAGGGGGAGCCCCACGGGAGGATATTAATTCGGGATGTGTCCAGGTGGAAATTGTTCTTACGAGAGTAGCGTAATCGGGAGGGTCGGAGGGATGTTTTTGTCCATTAGCATGCATGCATCTACCGAGAGCGAGTCGGTGCGGGGGTTATTTTAGGACTGGGTGAGAAGCTTTTGACAGTTCGTGGAAAAGACAGGGTGGATGTGTGTCAGTGTTACTTGAAACTTGTGAATATTGCAGGTAAATGAGAGTAATAAAAGAACATGGAATTTTTAGTATAATAGAAATTCTACAGAAATTATCAAACAACAGGGTATAAAAAAAGAATAAAAATTGTTTATGGGGCAAAAGTTCAAAAAGTTAGGTATGTACATGAGTTCAAAGATAAATGTAAAATATATTAGTTTTTTTAAATACATTGAAAATGACAAAGGCCGATCCTCTGCATTTTCACCGTATTTTGTCTATTTTACACTCATATTTGAACTCATGTAATATTTGAAGGAAACAACATTTTTTCATTCGGTAACAAGCAAATGAAAGCTCGCATTCTCTAGTTTTATTTTTCTTTTTTTTTTTTTAATGTTTGTGCGACTCTCCCAGGCAAAATAATTTATGTATGAAGGCGGTCATTTTAAAGTATTTTTTAGAAATACAACTATTGTCCGCAAAAAATCTTGCCACCTAATTGACCATAATCCCGATTTTTTATACATTTAAAATGGTTCAAAGATTCAAGAAAACCTGGTCTAGTAGGTGTGCCCTCAAAAAATTTCTTTTTATTTTTGTACCCATAGTTGTTTGTTGATTTCTGTAGAATTGCTCATATAATATTACGAGTCGGAATTTAAAATTAATATGGTGATCGATTTTATAACTTTAACTATATTTTTGACAAAAACTACATACGCTTTGCATTTTAGAAGCTCATTATCATAATCCGAAAATTAGCCAGCGACGAGCGCGGCGTAAACTCGCGAGCCAAGCGCACATCGTGCCCCCCCCCCCCCCCCCCCCAATATAACGCGCACAATCGGAATAACTAGTAGCGGACGCCTTGCCGGCACTGCTGATAACGCGGATCTATGAATTTTTAATAAACCGTATATTTGCGCGCGCGTGACTCTCGTACAAAGCCGCCTCTGATGAGGTGCGCTAAACTTTTCGCTCCGTCCCGTGAGTAGCGAATTAATCCCGTTTGGTTTGGAAAAGGCACGCGTCGTTTGGTAAACTCGCTGAATTTCGAAATCCTAAAAGTAGACGAGGGAAAGCTAATTCCGTGATATCATTATCGTGAGCGCTTTATATCGCGCGGGCAGCTGCGAAGGGGCTACGAAAATATTTTGTAATGCGATTCCGGCAGAGATGGAGAATTTAATTCGGCGCTGCGCTGCTGCCTAGTTAAACGTTTATTCGGTACCGCGGTGAAGATGTTATCGTTCGTAGGTTCGTTTTGAGCCCCGGAGTTTTGTGTGGCTGTTGATTTTGAGGAGGAATTTTGGGGGCGGATGAATATTTTGTGATAGGTATAAGAAAATATATTTTAAGGGTATGTTGGGAGTGTATATCATAGGCACAAGCTGGTATACTTTCTCATAGTAATTTGTGATTCATCGCGCGATACGCTTAAACTACGTGCCAAAGAAAATAATAGAATGAAAGCTATATTATAGGGAGATAAGTGTACTCTAGAGCGATTTTTTCAACTGCTTGAAGTAACTTTTGTCGCGCGAACTTTAACTCTCCAATACTCATCAGATTGGCACTTTTAATAATACTCATCTCGAGGCGTGGGGAGACAGTAGATGGCTCACGCGTGCGCGCGCTAGATTTTTCCCGTTTTCACCGAAGAATAAAGTTTCTTTTATGGAACTTGCGCAGGTGGCATATATGCAACGCCGCCGTAGCACCATAACGAACAAACACGTAAAAGTCGGGGAAAGTCTATCCGCGCTGGTATTCGATTTCGTTTTTAGTGCTAACGAACATACAAAATAAGTGAAAAAAGTGTCGATCTACGCCGATGGAACTTTTATTCCTGTCCGTGGAAACGTGCAGACGGATGCCGGAAATCGTAGGAAAAATACGCGAAAAATTTCTAGAAATCTAAATTGAAATCAGCGGTAAAAAAGGATAGAGTGGGATATCACGACGAACTTTTTTTAATGTTTGTATATTGTGGACTTTTCTTTAGTCCAGATACAGTACTTTTCATTATTATCTACAAAGGATCTTCTGGCTAAAAAGGCGATTAAAAACATTAATTTGAAGCAAAAGCAATAAGCGCGCAATGCAATTGACGCCGCGTTTATTTTTTTCATCCCTCGCAGTATAATGCGAAATCCCTTTAATCTTAATGTATGCAAATTAAGCAGGGTGCGCTTTTAATTCATACTGTAACTTGTTACAGTTTACAGGTAGTATTAACATTAGCATTTAAATTACAGGCGCTTACATTTAATTACTTATGCGAATAAGTTAAAATCGTCGCCTCGGCGAAAGCTTTGTGTCAGGTGGGAAAGAACTAAGAATAGTATTGGCCATAGGAAGGGGAAAAAGGAAGCAATCGAGACGACTACAAACGCTTTAATCGAAGTCTTATATATGAATGGAATTCTATTTCTAAGAGGTTTTTAGGTGGAAGTAATGGAACGGCAAGTGCTTTACATGATAATTCTACGATCAAATTTTACATGTAGAAGAAGAAAAAAAAATGCTAGTTGCTCCAAATATTTTACTTTAATTTAGCAGTTTGCAGCAATTACGTGAAACTAGATCTCCATCCAATAAATTTTAAATCGTTTCTCTTCGCGAAAGAATTTCATTCCATAAAAAAGCCCGAAAATATCATTTATCCTATACATTTAATTCCATACAAAAGGCCTCCCACTCAACCCCCGAAAAAAATCCTTCCGTGCAATCGTATTATCAACAATAAACTTTACCTCCTCTTTCTCTCCCTCTCCCTCTCTCTCTACACCGCCGCGAACTCGCCGCAAACGATCTCATTAGACCTAAAGACACCCCGACATTCTTTCCCTCAACTAACTCCATCGCCGGCAACTCTTCCTCTCTCTTCACAACTCTCCTTATAAAACACAAAGACTTCCCTTCTCCCCCATCTCCTTCTAACCTCTTCAAAGCACCCGCTAAACGCCGCCCCGTAAATAAGAAAGTCTCATTTCGCGTGTATCCCGAAATTAGAGGTTGCTCCGTCTCTTCCTCCCTCCCTCGGCAGTATTAATGCGCCTCCTTACACACGACGTCCGAAGTTACAATGACCGGGCGGTGCAGCAGCAGCGGCGGCGGCGAAGGAGGAGGGTGAGGAGAAGAGTAGAAGGAAGGAAGGAAGCCTTACTGTGCTTTTCGTTAATAATAATTCAAGCGTAAGTTACGCGGAAGTTCTTGCTCTCTCTCCCTCTCTCTCTCTGCCGCCGAAATTATTCCCCTACCCCTTGCGCGCAAGTTTTGCGCAAGTCCAAGTCGACAAGTCCCCCCGCGGCGTAGCGGCAGCGGTAGTCATTTCACCCTTTCCTTGCCCCCTCCCGCCACCACCTGTGTGTACGCGCGTGTGTATAAGGAGCCGCGGGACCACGCGCACGCGCGTGGCAATTAGGCCGCTAACGAGCTCTCGCGGGGTTGCGCCGCCGCGGTTGTGGGTGGCGGCATTCTTTATAGATCGTGCCCTCAGTTTTGCGCGCTCTCTTCTATGTGTTTCGGGGTGGGATATTGAAGGCGATCGCATGCTGGATGATTAGCGGGCGATCCGAAGGCTTAATGCTACGTTGGAGGATGATGGGGCGAGCGGTGTTAATGGCACGCGAGTATTTTGCAGGAGGATTTCGCGCAGCTGGTGTGTATTCTTTACTGGCGCTTTTGTTGGGTGGGAGGAAGGGTCAATGCTTGGGAGGTAAACGCGGGGTTTTGGCTGATATGATAGGAGGGTTGGATAAAGTGGTAGCACGATTTAGTGGTTTTATAAATACTTTGCACAGTTGAAGCTTTGATCATCCGCACAAAAAAATGAAGACTGGTCAATATTTTTATGGAGGATATGGATTCACAAAATGAGTCCTGCGGTGGCTCATTAGTAGAGTGAAGAACTAGTAATCGGGAGAACGAGTTCAAGTCTTGGGATCTCTGCAAATGATACGAGTACCACTGCACGGAGAAAAATGTTATGGTCAAAATTGCCATGTCTGATTGTAAAAGTAAGACAGACTCAAATTATCTAAAAAATTGCCATAATTATGGTCAAAATTGTCATAAATTTATAGTAATTTTTACCATAAATTATGATGATTTTTTTGATAATTTGAGTCTGTGCCACATTTACAATCAATGTGTAAATATTTATATTTATATGTACTTTACTGACAAGCGCACCGAAAGCCTCCGTCGCTGATTAGCACAAATGTGGGAGCAGAAATAGAGCGACGTTAAAGAATATAAAAAAAAAATATGGCTTAACACATATTTTGTCAATAAAAGCAATTTCTTAAACTTAATCTGCATTTCCCCTGCACATTGATAATACATTACTTATATAAATGTAGTTTTAGCGAAAATATCAGAATTTTAAAAATATATCGTCGCATGAGAGAAAAAAAGAGCTATTTCAAATAAGCGCTAAAAAGGGAGATATTTGATTGCAAAATCAATGGCTTTAAAGAAAATTTCACTTTTATCAACAATAAAATAACAAGTAGCACTTATGGCCGAATCCATCTCAAATCAGACAGCCCGCGTATGCCTATTTCACCTATCATGTTGAAATAAAAATATTTATGTTCTACTCGAAAAAATATTTTACACGTGTTTTTTTATTTTTTTGTTTCATCAAAATTTCATGCGTTCAGCGATACCGAAAAATTCCGAGAAAATTCTTTCATTGAGAAAAAAAATTTTCAATGTGATTTTCAGACTGCTATTGTTTCAGCAGTTTTTCAAGCTTTTAAACGTGTAACACATAATTTCACTCAGTTTTGAGCCCTCTTTAACGGCCTTAATGTCATTTTCAAAAAAAAATAAAAAATCCACGAGCTATGCACTTTTACTGAAAAATTCATTTTTTAGAGAAGTGCCTTTTTCTCGAAAACCCCATGTTTTTTTTGCACAATTTTTGTTGTCGTGATAGAGGACGGTAATGCCTAGCTAGACGTATTTGTGAGATTCGGTACTTTTTTCCTGGGATAGCGATCACTAATGAGATAACACACAAACAAATTTTTCACGCTTAACGCTTATATATAGTCAATGATATTAGAGTCAATGTAAAGGTATTTATCTTTGTGCGTATGTAATATACATGTACGTACGCCTACTTATAGGAGTATATGTACTAGTACATTTGTCCGCTAGATGGATATGGTTTGACTTAACATTTACAAAGAAAAGTTCGGTTTCTGCTATATATCACACATCTCGTCTTATTTAAAACCATCATCTTTTGGAAAATTATTACATATTTACACCTTATCAACTCAACTACGATGTCTCAATATTACTCAACAGAGAGAATCAAATGTGCAGACTTTTTAGACAAACACAAACAAATTATTTACAAATCTAGTTCCGTACGTTTAAAACAACTTGAGAATCTTGCTCATCCATTGAAGCACCTCTATCCTCATTTACCTTTGACACCTTCTACATATCTGTGTCAACATTGTTACAATCGTGCTTTAGAATTGGTGAGTAGTACTGACAATGAATTTATAACGGATAATGAAGTTACCGATAACGTAGTTGATAGAGATGAAGATTTTTTACCAAGTACTCCAGAACGCATTGAAGAATTTAATAATGAAATAAGTACATCTTTCTTAGGTTCTGTATCGCCTCTTAAAAGAAAAAATCTTATACATGAAAAATCAATTGAAAATTACGTAACAAAGAAGAAAAAAAAAATACTTTCAACATTGTCTAATACCCTTGATGTGAAGTTGAACAATGTTTATGACGTTTCTATAACAGCAAATGAATCAACTGTATGCCATTGTACAGAATGGATACAAAATCTTGGTCTAGCCTTGCAAAAGTGTTCTACGGTATCAGAAAAAATAAAAATTCTGACTTTGCTACCTTCATCCTTTACAAAACATGAAATTTTATCTTTATTTCCAGAAATAACAATGTATATGATCAACAAATCGAGAAATCTTGTTAAAGAAAAAGGAATTTATTCAGAACCAGATGCATATTCAGGCCATCCGATTGATGAAAACATGGAAAAAATTGTTATGGAATATTATTTAAATGATGATTTTAATTGTTCAAGACAAAGTCCTAATAAATGTGACGTTGTTACAATTAAAGTTAACAATAAAAAGAGAAAAAAGTTAAGCGTTTTCTTACTCGAAGTTTAAAAGAGACGTATAAAGTATTTAAAAATGATTATCCAGAATTGAGAATTGGAAAATCGAAATTTTATAGTTTGCGACCAAAGTATGTCTTACTTAGCCCCATCAAAGAAGTTTGTCTCTGTATCTATTGCGCAAATTATGATTTATTTCTTACGAGCTTAATTAATTTTAGAGGAGTAACGTCACAGAGTTGGATGAAAGTCGGTCACAAATAATAAATGCAACAATGTGTTCTGAACCATCTGATTTATGTTATTTACAAGAATGTAAACTATGTCCAGGGATTAAGGGAATTACGTTTCATGTTTTAAAACTGCAAGATGTAGAAGGCACAGAAGAAATTACATATGCTTTGTGGGATAATGGAAACCTGATTAAAAAGACACTATCAATTTCTGCTTTTAAAGATGAACTTTCGGTTTGGACCATGAGGGTTAGTACTCACATGTATGTAAAAAATATACAACGCAAAGCTATAAAAACAGAAAGAGAAAGTGCTAAAAAAGACTCACATCATTTAGTTCTTCAAATAGACTTCGCTGAAAACTGGGCTGTGATTCATAATAAAGCTGTTCAAGGAAATCATTGGGTTAATGATCAAATTTCTATTTTCACAGCAGTCTCTTATCAAGGGGATTCGACACAAAGTTTCGCAGTTATAAGTGATGACCGAAAACATGATTCAGCGTATGCTTTGCTAGCAGTACAAAAAATTATAAAATTCTTGAAAGAAAATTGTTGTGATTCAATTAAAAAAATTACCATCGTATCAGACGGCGCTGCGAGTCACTTTAAAAATCGCTTTCAATTAGATGAACTAAAACGAGCACCGTGTGATATAAAATGGTTGTTCTCTGCTACTGGGCACGGCAAAGGAGCTGTAGATGGTGTGGGTGGACTTATAAAGCATTATGCTACTTCGCATAATCTTCGAGAGCCCCTTGAAGAAGCTATTCAAAACGCAAATGATTTTGCAATACATGTTCAAAAATATACTGATGCTATTAAAATAATACATTTACAAGATGCTGAAATAGAACAATTCAGAAAAGAAAAAAATATTGATTGGCTTACAACTCCAAAGTATCCTGAAATTCAAAAAACTCATATATGGGTTAAAAAAACATGTGACGATAAAATACATTGTTTGACAGCAAAGACCGCTGATCGTCCACTTACTGAATTAAGAACAATGAAGCAGAAAAACAAAGGTAGTAAAATAGGTATACAAATGAAAAAAAGGTATAAAAATAAAAAATCAAAAAGACGCAAATAACAAATAAATACATAGTTATGTGTACCTGTATATTACATACACACAAAGACAAATACCTTTACATTGACTCTAATATCATTGACTATATATAAGCATTAGGCGTGAAAAATTTGTTTGTGTGTTATCTCATTAGTGATCGCTATCCCAGGGAAAAAGTACCGAATCTCACAAATACGTCTAGCTAGGCATTACCGTCCTCTATCACGACAACAAAAATTGTGCAAAAAAAACATGGGGTTTTCGAGAAAAAGGCACTTCCCTAAAAAATGAATTTTTCAGTAAAAAGTGCATAGCTCGTGGATTTTTTATTTTTTTTGAAAATGACATTAAGGCCGTTAAAGAGGGCTCAAAACTGAGTGAAATTGTGTGTTACACGTTTAAAAGCTCGAAAAACTACTGAAACAATAGCACTTTGAAAATCACATTGAAAATTTTTTTTCTCAATGAAAGAATTTTCTCGGAATTTTTCGGCATCGCTGAACGCATGAAATTTTGATGAAACAAAAAAATAAAAAAACACGTGTAAAATATTTTTTCGAGTAGAACATAAATATTTTTATTTCAACATGATAGGTGAAATAGGCATACGCGGGCTGTCTGATTTGAGATGGATTCGGCCATAGTAATAATAAAATTTAGTCAAAATTCTCCTATTGGCTGCTACCTTGAAATTGTTTATAGAAACTGAAATTGATGGTGCTACTGCTGCTCGAGGTTTAGTGTGGACGAAAAGAAAATACCGGAATGATTTGTCGACGTTTTGGGGATTTTGGTACATCCATTTTCAAGGCACGTTTATGAAAATAATTGTACGATTGTCAAAAAATTAAATTAAATTGCCATGCTCGCCCACTACAATATCGAAATAATAGTCCAAAATTAACGTAACTGGTTACGTTAATCAAACGTACAATTCTGTGGCTGTATTAGTTCATTAGTGATCACAGAGATATTTACTTATTTATTCACTAGAGTAAATAGACCTTGTGTTAAAAATAGAATATAATTATATAATTATAATATGACGTAAATAGAGAATAGAATCAGTGTGGTTTAATTAACCGTTTTAATTATACGTTTATCGTAATGAAACAATACCTAGAAAATTCGATACCATATTATATTTCATATACGTTTCGATACTAGTCTAGGGATGTTTCTAAAAAATTAGGTTATAATTAATAACAATCATTAAATCTGCAAAATGTCAAAGACGTATTAAAAATATTTTTTTACGACTAACGTAATGAATGATTTACACTTAAAATGTTTTTAAATTTATTATTAGCGATCTATTTTTGTTACTTCTATTCTTGTCAAGATCGACTTCCTCAAACTCAACCTACCATTATGATAGTATGAATAGTATGAATTCTCTCATATGTCCCATGCGCGCGGAAAAAGCGAATTTCATATTAGCCATTTTTCCACGAGAGAACTTTGTTTTTGCCATCGCTGCTTGCGTATATGGGGAAGAAGCAAACGAGACGCGGGAAAATGTTTGAAATTGCGAGACAAAGATATATTACGAAGTATAGGGATGCGTTCGGCGTTCGCCAGCGCGTAAACCTTGCGGAGGGGGGTATTGAGCTTTAGATTTCCGCCGAACGAGAAAATGTAGAAAGTCGTAAAGTGCAGGGAAGTTTTTATCATATATACACACGCGATAGCGGTAAAATTGTTTCCTTATTGAAATTTAAAATTTTCCATTCCTTGCTTTATTTTACGGCGAACTTTAAGCTTGCGAATCTACATGATCTATACGGTTCTTAAAATTTCAGTGTAAAGTATCACATTTTATTCTACGAAGCCATATATTTCGCACTTCTCTCTCGGTAAATTTTACTTTCCCAGGATCTATCATTCACGCTATCTGCAGTAACATTATACCCAAAATTATTTATACCTCATCTTCTTAAATTATATAGAGCAATTAAAATAAAATTCACACGTAAAAACAGAAGCACTGTACGAATCCCACATATTATAATATTAAATTCGACCCAAAAGCCCAATTGAAATAGCTAATCTCTCCACTCTGGCCTTGTCATTCATGCGGCAAAACGAACAACAGGTTCATCAGCAACATTTCAAACTATTGTTTCTACATCATCGTTTTCCCTCTCGCAAAGTCCATCGAGCAACCTCTACCTATACCCACCACAGCCATCCCACCCGCACGTCACTCACACCGAAAAGGTCAATCCGTTCTTTGCCCCCCCCCCCTCCTCCCCGTACCCGAATCCGATCCTTCATAATTCGACCAACAATTTAGATAAGCTCCGCTCGGCTCGACTACCGCGCGCGCGCTCGCCGGGCAGCGTTCAACTAAACCGGAAACAATATCATTTCATTACTGCGAAACGCAATTGCACACCAGACCTCCCCCCCTGCTGCAATCCATTTACCGTTGAGGCGAGGACGAAACTCGTGCGCAACTGCCAAAGTAACCAACAATGCGACGAACGCGCGTGGGAGCTAAACCTACTCGCGGCAAATAACGAGGACCGCGCCGCAAACACGTCGCTCGTTCCTTGGCCGCCAATTTGCGATAGCGGCGTGTGCGGTACGTGGGAGGGTGCGGAGGCGAAGGTTTATTTGAAAATGGCGAGCGCGCGGGGCTCGTATCGTGGGATTCCTTTTGCTGCGGTGCGAAACGCGCCGGAAGTATTCCTTTGATGCAGCCCTGCCGAGAGGAGGTAATGAGGGGGGATGTACTGATTTTTGCTGGGAATTTAAAGTGAGTCAGGGGGTGAGTTTTGCGGTGCGGATTTTTTTGCTTTATTTATGGGTATTGATTAGTTTATTTATAACAGGAGGAATTTAAATTTTAATTCAAAAGAATGCTAGTGAAACTTTTCAATGATTCAGGTAGTTGTCGCAATTTTTACGTACTTTATCATATTACGAAGGAAAAGGCGTGTAAACGTGATAAAAATTACTTTGCCGATAAGTGGTTAAAAATCGACGTACCCGTCATTCAACTAACTTTCCAATTTTCTCCGATTTGCTCCTATGCCATGCTACACGCGCTTGATATCCGATATTCGCGGTTCGGTGCCACTCAAAAACTTGGATAGAATCAATATATCCCCGGCGCTCTGAATATATATGCCTTAACGCGATTACGATGGAGACGTCATGTAGAGCGCGCGTGAGTTAGAGTCTCGTGAGTTATAGGTTTGTTTGAGGCGTGTACGGTAGCCCAGCCTATGCGATCGGATGCAAATCTCAAATAGACGATAATTGTCGGCTCTAATTCGACCTGTCACCGTGAGAGCGTGTACGTCGGCTACGCTAGCCGCGTGAGCGCTAGCAGACAGCGTCAGTTTTATCAAGTTAAATTGCGCGTGGATTGACAAGTGTTGATCGAACGAATTTTCCGTGCTTGCGCAGATATACCTATATGTGTAGGTCTGTTTGCAATGGGTGCGTTGCAATTTGGAAATGGTTTTCCGGAGAATGGGCGTTGTTTGATATATATTTTTTATAAGAACGAATTGGATTTCACTGGAATTTTTGGTTTATCAAGTTTTCTGCTTGATTTTTATATTTTATATATATATGGAAGAAATTTTTTGGAAAAAATTCGTTCGTGTTTAAAAGGTAAGTGAAAAAAAATAGAGTAGAATATTAAATTTTCATGAAATATTTTATATTTAATTTTTTTCAAAAAATAGCTGCTTTTTTTTTAATATCGTTCTAATAAAAATTTGCCATTTGTTTCAATACCATCTCGGTGGAAACAAAAAAAATTATTAACTAGGAAATGCTCGTTTTACTAGGAATAGGCAAAAAATGAATCGATTATTCCGGTCATATTTTCCTACTTAAACTAGATTCAATTTTAAATAAAGCACGCCATTTTTAAGAGAAACCAGTAACAGAATCAAATAAAATTGCTGTTTTCGTTTATATTTCGCTATAAGAACTACGACAAATGAATTTTCCGCCCTTTAACCTCAAAATGCCATCTTAAATGTCATTTTGCGGCCTCGGACGGAAAAATACGTTACTGAAACGTGGACGTAAGAGAATTTTTACCTCATGCGACGTTTTTCGCCCGAGCGAAGCGAGTAATGTGCGTTAGTAATGTACTATTTACACCAGTATTTTTTATTTCTATCTGGGAGAACTATATTTTTTGTTAGTTATTTCCAATTATACGTTTTTATTACTTAAGCTATACTTAATACGAATATTTTGAGGCTATGTGACTTTAGCGTTCTAACTATTAAATGGGGAATATAACCGAAATAATCGGTTCCGCGCTAGTGTAAAATTAGCTATTTTTCTTGGCTATTTACTAACTTTTTATCCATTTTTAATAGAGAATTTTTTACCAGGGCTACTACAATTTTATGTGGAGAATAAAAAATCTTAATTATTGAAAGACATTCAAACCACCGACATACCTAATTTCAAATTCCGATTTTACTCTATAAAATAAATTTTTAAATAACAAAAAGTTGTTTAAATGCAAATGTTCCTAATAAAAGCGCCGAAAGTTTAATCATTTGAATTTCGAACCATTTAAATTTCAATTGCAAAATTAGCCTACCACTTTCTTACGAACAAAAATAAACTTTGATGCCTCGAACGGCTCATATTTGCCAACTTCACTTTTCCACGCGCCATTGTACTTTGGAGTAAGTATTAACATTCCCTTGTGCATAATGAATAGTTTTAACGCGAAATTACCATTTCACTTCCAGAAATCCTAATGTCTAAACTTTGAAAATTCTCTCTCTCTCACCCTCATCCCAATAATTCTCCCATCTTTACCCCTCGTAAACCGCTGAAAAAGCAATTCCACGCCTCGAAAAATCCATCAAAATAATCAATCTCCACATCCGGCCGATTGCGCCATCGTCGCGTCCGAAGAAGTACATCTGATATTTTCCCACTCGGACACTCTTTTATTCCCCGATTACAAAGCCCAGGGCGTCGCGCGCGCGCGTCATCCCCTCGAAAGCTCAATATATATACCGCGCAATATCTCTCTCTCTCGAGAGCAATACACATGAAATAGAAATAACATATCTCTCTGCTCACCTCTTTCCATCGCCGTGCGCTTTCCTGCAGCGCATGCAGGTAGAGAGACGTCTCGTCGGCGCTGCATCCTGTCAGCGAAAAGAGAAGCGTAGGAGGAGGAGGAGGAGGCTCGAGTTCCCGGCCAAGAGGAACTTTCTTCTACTCCTCGAGTTGTCCGCAACGGCGGCGGTCCCTTGCCGCGCAAAAAGCCTCTTCTTCCTCTTCTTCTTCTTCTTCGAGGGACGACGTCGGCGATTACACGCCAGCGGCTTATCGGAGATCGGCGACGCGTATGAGAGGAGCGGCCCGGACTCCTTCATTCTTCCGCGCGGAGAGGCGGTGCTGGTGTCGGTGGGGATGAGGTTGTGGAGGATGACGGGGATCGGATAAGGAGGACTAGCCGGGGGTTAAGGCTACAACAAAACAAAACACGATGTATGTCCCGGTGTGCAAGCTGCAACAGAGAAGAAGAACGAAGAACAGCGTATATATAGCGTTAGCTTTTTGTAACGTCGCGCGGAGACGACGAGCCCCGCGCCGCGGATTTATCGCGACGCTTAAGTAGCACGTGTGTAAGAAATACACGGCGTCCACGTAGTAGTGTGCTGTCCGTGTAAGGAGTGACGCGTAATCGCGCGGGTGCATGCCGTCGCTTCTTTTTACGCGACGGATGTGTGCAGGGTGTCTGCGCGGTTGACGGTGTAAGAAAAAGCGAACGAATGCTCCTGCGCGCTGTCAGCTCCGGACGAATGTGCGCCTCTGAGGGCGAGCTTTTTGAGTTGCGGATGGCGCGAGGTTTATGTGGCTAGGTTGCGAGTAATTAGAAGAAACGGGGTGTAAATTTTTCTAGACTTAAAAGCATTAAAAGTATTTTGAGTTTCTTCAAAATGAATTCAAACTTTTGTAAAAGTTATTTTAATATTATCATTAAAAATATTACTTATGTCGACTGCAACTTATTATCAACTGATGAGAATTTTTCCATCGGTCTTACAGTCTTATAAATTAAATTAAAATAATTAATATTTATGGCAATTAATTATAAATTAATATTTATAAACAAGGGCAATCTGACTGCCATAAATATTAATTATTTTAATTTAATTTATAAGACTGTAAGACCGATGGAAAAATTCTCATCAGTTGATATTTTAATATTAATTATAGTCGTAGCACTGAACAACTAAAGTTTATGCGAAAGTTTAACGTAAAATTGTATTTGCATACGCTTTTTGTGCACACGATATTTGAAGAATTCATTATTGTATTTATACGCGTTGTGAAATTTTATGATAGTAATTAGTCGGCCATTTTCGTGAAAGTGGCGCATGCGGACGCGGCGCGGGTCGAACGTGTACGAGAAATAAATTAATTATGAACTACATATATATTTAAATTTCCGCGTTTGTTCTTATTCACCGCTGTCCCGCGTGTAAATATTGAAATTATTTTAATTATTTGAAGAGAATTTTGCCAAATATTGATAAATGTCAAAGCGTACAAATGGCCCGACGTGTGAATGATAAACACGTATCATGATTGAGTGAAATGTTAAAAAGATAAGATAAATCAACTAAAATTTATTATCTTTATATTATAATTTTATTTAAAAAAAAATAATTTACTCGTATATGCTATACATATCATATTCAATCGTCCTTTCTTTTATTTACAAAAAATACCTATAACCTATACACTTCGGTTAAATATTTTCATACGTTATAAGCTAATCCGAAAAACTTTTTTCCACATATAAAAGCTTTATACCGATAGATTTCAATATTTGACTCGTTCGCTTATTTAGCTCCCCCATTTAAATCCCCATCTCAAATCTGGGGAAAAAATAATAATTCCCTCTCTCATATAGTCGATTATTCATTCCAAATAATCAATTCCGCATAACGTCCCGGCCAAAGTTCAAAAACTACACCGCCCGAGCGACTAAATCACACCGCTCGATTGAACACCTCGATCACCCGGAAAAAAATCCTCCACCACCATGTTCAAACACCGCTCTGTAGATACACATACTGGCAATGTACCGAAAACGAAAATTGAAATCACACTGCGCAGTTATACGCAGGATACGGCCGCGTTACGAAGAAAAACACCACGCATATACGCATCGCACTGGCGATTATTTGAATAATTGCCGTAGTGGGCCTTTATGTACGCCAATGTGGTCGGCGTGTCACGTCCTTTCTCCGCTCCTCGCGTTGGCCTGTTTGTAGCGCAGGTGTAAGCGAAGGGGCAATCGACGCGGCAAACAATAACGGCCCGTGTTTTCCGATACGGCGGCGGGGCTCTCCGATGGCAACGCTTGTGTTGCGAGCGTCTCTGCTTGCGGAGGTGTGCTGCGCAGAGTGGCGACACAAATTGATTGTGCGTGAATTTACCTTGACAGTGCCGCTAGATGCGCTAGAAGCGGGCGAGAGACAGATCCTCGGTGAACGAAGAGAACTTGTCCATGTCTTGAAACAGAAATGCAGAAGAGGATTTAGATGGGCGAGGAGGTGGGTGTTGGCGCTCGGGTGCTTCGACTCTCGTACGTTCTGGGGATTGACGGGAGATTGTGTTGTGTAGAATATTTTTTTTGTTGTGTTATATATCAGGAGAGTTTTAAGAGATACCATATACCTTTCGTTTATAACGATTTTCAACAGAATAGCTGGACAGTTTACTTATATGTATTTCATTGAAACTCGGTTTTCCAATTAAAGCAATGTACATATATGTATTTTATACCATTTGTTGTTCTTTCTTAGAAAGAAAAATGCTATTTTATACCTTTCTGAAAACTCTATGAATAAATAGAAAATAAAATTATTTATACCATCAAAGTGCTTGAATCTAAAGGGGTTCTTTGCATTCTTTATGTAACTATAAAAGCACAAAACATCTTGCAAAATGGAAACTTTATGATAGAAAATAAAGTTTATTTGCAAACGCGTGTCCCTATGAATTTGAGGATGGTTTTTCTTATTTTTCTGTCAGTTATAAAATCGCTGATATTGCAAGCTTTGTGAAGTTCGCTTTGTATGCGCGCGATTCAGAAGCAGCACGCCGAGCCAATTTAATTCTAACGAAATACGTTTCCTTTGTAACCGTGTTCTTTCTGACATATCGAAGTGTACTTTATTCTTCCTGAAGTTTAATCAAAAAATCGTTTTATTTCGAAATACCGCGATTTGTGTCATGCACGGTTCACTTGACAGGCACAATATTTTTATAACTTTATTTTAAACAAGTAGCTTTTAACATTGTTCAATCAAATTTGCAATTTAGTTTAATATCACGTTACTGCTCTTGTCATTTTTGAATTTGTAAAAATTTTTCCGTCTGATAGTCGGAGATAAAAATTTTTGCGAAAAATTTTTCTGGCATGTAGTTACTTACTGCACTGTCACAATATTTCAGAAATACTTATGCTCCATTCTGGCAGCATTTATTGTGTGTGTGTTGTTCAAAAATTTTTCGGTCACGAAATTGACGCACGTAGATTATGCGATTTCAGCTTCAGCGATATTTCACAAATCATCAAATATTTGATGATTTCCAAAATAATTTCATTTTAAAAGTATCATTACAACTTCAAAGAGATAAATACGAAATAACTTATCATTTATCATACAAGCTTATGCCTATCATATTGCATTCTACAATTCCAAGCAGAGTTTCTCATAAAATTTAAAGGAACTTTCTTCATCTCAAATATAATTTCTTCCCACATATTTACATCCAAACCTACACTAGGCTCACTTAAAACTTTAAAGCTGCTAAACGCACTCAAAAAACCCACCCCGCTTGTAATACACAACAATGTCAACGAAACAATTCATTTCAAGCATTATTGAAATTCTAGCCAGAACGCTTTGCTACTCCCTCCGCATTCCCCGACTCCTCTCTCTCTCCCCTTACACTCCAGGCAAGTAAATATTTTCCGTGACACCGTCAAATTCCGTTATCAGGCCGCCTATTATAAGCTTTTAGCACGCTCGTTCCCTCTCCTCCAACTCTCTCTCTCTCTCCCTCTCTCTCGCACTCGCTCCCTCTCTCCCGTTCTCTCGCAAAATCATGGCCCTCGTAAAAATAGCGTGCGAGCGCGCGCGAGAAAACAACTAACGAAAACGAGAGAGGGAGGCCGAGTGTATATACGTATATAGCTTATAGTAGTCGAGGAAACTTCAACTATACGTCTCTCCCGCGCGTACGAGTTACTCCGGCGAATTAGCAGCAGTTCGAGGCCCGACTATTAGCTTCGAAAAAGCGCTCTCTCCTCTCTCTCGCTCTCGCCATCACACGCGTCTCTCACGGTTAAGCTCGATATTGGACAAGCTCAAATTTCTCACCCTCGGTTTCGGGTTCCTCTCGCTCTCTCAATCTCTCGCGAACTCGATTTTACCGTGCGAGAGAGAGAGAGAGAGAGTAGAGAGCGGCGGCTGAGGTCCCGCAGTTCTATTTCCGTGGCTCGTGAATCATTCTCCGCTCGCGCTAACCACGGCGCGCGGTCGTCGCGACGACGAGTCTTGCGCGCTCGCGTAACGGATATTCACCCGAGCGACGGCTAACAAGGGAAACTCGCGCGAACATCGAGCGGGATAATTCCGTTTTTTTTTTTTTTAATGACGTGTGCTTGTCGCACGACCCGGAGGTGCGCGAGGTGCATTTATATAGTTGGGATAATTATTTTTCGCTTTAGTGTGTGCGTGCGTACGTATGTGTGTGTGAGGAGAGAGGTAGGAGTGGATGATGATACGGGAAGCTTTGTTATTCTCTGCGGCTGATGCTCGCACTGTGCAAGCTCGCTAAGATGTGGGAGAAGCTTTTGCGTGGTGTGCGTTTTTTAAGAGCTAAAAGAGCGGTTGAGCAGTGGTTCGTTATTGAATTTTGTTTTCAAGTGAAAATAGGTTGTTGTTTAATTAATTAGTTGCGAGATATATCCACACTTGATTTTGATTAAAAAATTATATTTCATTTCTGTCATTATTATAAAATTATTTGTTGGATACATTTTTATCGACTCGCAGTCTTATCTGCATTCATAAAGCATGAAGAGAAATATTAACGTTCAACTGACAATGTATCGTCAAAATCGATTCGATGCGGGAAAATGTGAATAGCAGCCCGTGTGGCGTCTCCGACATCTATAGCGTGTAATTTAAACTCTTTTCAAATCTAAATCTATTGATCCACACTGGCCCCAATTTGGTCCGAATAAAAAATCACCCCCCCCCCCCCCCTTCACCCCGTAACGTCTATCTCTGACAGGGGTATAAAAATATCAATGCTTTGTCGCGTTAATCTTTATTATCATTTTTACGTGTCATGTCAAAAATTGGAGAGAACTAGGTTGGTATTATCGTAAACGGTATAGATATCGTGATTTTTTTTTTCACGTCATGCTTCCGTTACTAATTTGAAAAATAAATCCTATACTATAACTATTCTATTTTCCTATAACTATTTTCACAGTCGTAAATAATTAAAGCATATCATAAGAATTTCATCGCCCTCTTGAGCAAGAAGCTGATGCAATAATAACAATAAATGCAAGCAGAATTAAAGGTATGTACATATACTACGCCCACGCTGTTTTATTCAAACGCGACGGTACAACCAGCTAAATAAGATATTAGTGTCTTCCGTATGCGAAGGAGACATCCGACGGATCCCTAAATTATAGGGCATCGAAGAGACAGCGCGATATTCCTCGGGTGAACAGCGCGCAGGCACTTGTATAGCCGGGTACATAAGCGGTATCTCACATCAATGAGACCCGCTGGCGCCGCATCTGGGTTATATATCAAGTGGCTCTAACAGTTTACATTATTTAGATTGTCGTTTTATTGTTAAAATTAATCGGTTTGCTAAAAAATATCACTGTATTATGGTCTGATGTGCACAATATTAACGTCTATGGTCTGTTTTTGGTTTAGTAATGCAAATAACATTCATATGTGCTCCGAATTTGATTTTTGCAAAAACAATTTGTTTTTAGTTTTCAAATGATACAGCAGAATCACGTAATGGTTCCTATATCTTTTTCAAATATATTCTGCCCGGAAATCTCGCTTCACCTGTATAAGAAAGGCACTCATAACTCGACCATTACAGTATCATTGCTTATCAGCACACACAAACAAAACTTTCCAATGTACCCCGATAAGATAATACACCGCAGCCGCCCCCCATTCATACAAATTTACTCTTCATCAAACAGCCGTTTCGCTCCCCTCACCCTATCTCCCATCGACAAATCAACCCCCTCCCTCAAAAAAGCCCCACATCAAGATACTTTGCGCTCTCGCGTAATGCCTGCTAAACGACTCGCGTGTCGCGCCCTCGTTACTCTCCTCGTTCCAGTATTATATTATCATTGTTTTTAAGGAGAATCGCGCATATATAGGCTCGCTAATCTTGCGCTAGAGTTGTTTCTGGTGCGCCGCCAAGTCGCCGATAATGACTCTCGCACGCGCGTCGCGGAAGTGTGCGTCCGATTCTGCCGGGAAACTTCGCGTTGGTTGAGAGCGATAATTAGCCGATTCGTTCCGGTAAATTAGCGCGCGTGTATTGCGGTGGAGCATAGGCGCGCAGTTGAATTCGCCCAAAGTGAAGCTTAATAGCTGTTGTTGTCGCAGTTGAGGTTGTTGCCTATTTAATATATGAGCCTCGAAGTATGGATTTTATTAAAGTGTGATATTTTCTTTTTTTTTCGTCGGTTTTAGCTGATGTTGTTTTAATTAATTTAAAACTACACTGTATTGCAGGAACGTGATTCAGGCGCAAAACATCAGAACTCATCGACAACTATACTTACTCCACCCTACCACTTTCCATCTCTCCAGCGCCAAACTTCCTCTTCGCCCGGGCAATAAAGCCAATTATATATATTTTAAGCGAAACCACGACAAATGTTCTAATACGCCCCTGTTCCGTAATATAGTCTATTCCTTCCCACCCCTCCAGCAGAATCCTGGGAGCCTGTTAAATCGCATTAAAGCCCGGTTATATTTTAATTAATTTCCTCAAAATGCCCGCGCGCCGAGAAGTGCTCTTCCATTTTAAAAGTTTGTTTCCCGAATATACAATACACTCTGCCCACCCCCGTCACCCCGCACTCGCGAAAGTTTGCGTTCCATTTCTCTCTCGCTCTCTCACTTCTCTTTCTCTCACCACGGCGGCGAGTTAATATAAAGCAGGAGAGTAGACATAAGCCGAGCGTTCGCCTTTAAAGGTACGTGTTTCAAGCTCGCAAAGGCGTGTAAAACTTGGCCCATGCATTATTCATGGAGAGGCCGGGATACACGGGCGCGTGCGCGTTATATATTTTAATCGCGATTTTTCATTCCCGCTCGCGCTCGCGTCCCGTCAACTTGATACATCATTAGATGGCCTTTTCAAATATTTAAATCAATTTTTGTAATGGCGGTGAGGGAACTCGGGGGAACGGGTGGAAGATCGATTGTCGGAAGCGGGAGAGGGTGAGGATCGACGGCTGCGATAACTTGCTCTCGGTTATAGCTATGTTGAACTTTTCTTTTTTGCCGCGAGGCTGTAGGTTAATGGGTTAAGCACGGCAGCGATAGGTTACGATATTACGAGGTAAGTGGAGCAGTTTATGGAATTGGGTTTACTGCTACATCATTGTATTAATAGCTTTAGGAAAGTTTTATATTTGCTTATGCATTGAAAATGTTACTTCAATATTTATTATCTTGATGAATATTACGTTTATCTATTTCTGTTGAACTTCAGTTAAACGATCGAAAAAGCCATTTAAAAATGTAAAACGTTTTGCAACTTTTGATGTTTAGTTTGATGTTTTCGAAGTTATTTAAAAAAAATATGAAATGTGCTTCTCGGAAAGGGTTAATAGTTCCATAATTTCGTTTAAACAGTTTCCATCGTTTAAACGGTACACTTGTTTTTGAAGTGATGTAATTTTGCTTCAAATTTATCTAAGCGCGCTAAATGCGGAGCATCCAATTTTGACTACGTCTAGAGTATTTCCTGTACTACATTTTTGGAATCTAACTACGTCACGCAAAAGAATAAACGTTCGCTTGCGTACATACATCTATTTTTATTTTAGAAACCTAATGACTACTCTAACAATGCTTTCAATTTGAATTCTATTTTAAAAAATTATAAAATGTATCATAAATAAAAAAATTACACTTTTTAATGACTTAGGTGATAAAATTTTCAACCAATTGAGATATTTTTCCATAAAATTATTACGTAAGCATACAAGTTAAAAAAATTTTAATCGAACGAGTATTTTCTCATTCCGGTATAATACTGCAATTTTTTCAGATTTCCTTTAAAAAAACAATTTTCTGCATATTAACCATAGTAATTAAAATATTTTTCCCCGAACACCGAAAAAGCGCATCACACGCTTCGCTCGCCCAATCTTTCGCTCAATTAAAAAAAAAATCATCCCCGATTTTTCCGTATAAACTCGTAATAATATAACAAATTCCACATCGAGCTCCCGCCTACTCTCGAAAAACAAAACAAACAAAAATTTACGCGCCATTAATGAACCAGCCGCCTAAGCGGCACTCGATCAGTCAATTTTCCTCGAGTCTATCAGAATAAGTTTCTCACTCGCGCGTGCTTTTGCCCCTCGACAAACTCTGTATACACACGCGCTCGCTCGTTTTATTTCCGCAGCTCTTAATTTCTAAACTTTTTAATTTCCATTTAATTCAAAGCGAAAAGTTGCTTATAACAAAACAAACGCCGTGCGCGCGGCTCGATGGAACTTTTAAATCGAAAAATTTTTAGCCGCCATCTAATTAAAAGAATTTCAATTATATCCCCGTCGTGTGCTAATACGCAGATTCGAAGGATTACCAACAAATTAAAGGCTCACGCCTCTTTCCCTATTCTGCTACCCGAACTGGGACACGAAAGGCGGGAGAAGTGCCCGTACACACACACAACACCTCTATATACACAACCCCTATCCGTACAAACGCGAAACTTTAGTCTTCCGCGGCAACTTTGCAAGTACGCGAACACGGCAGCCCCGCGCTATACCCTCCCTTACACTTTCAAAAAAATCGGCCAGTCCGATGCAAAAAGTGCTGGATTCTATTTCTACGGACACACCGTAATACACATAATTCGCGGACTACAGACAACAACTCATGAGGTACAAAAACGGAAAAAATTTTTTTTGATGGCACACCTACCACATAAGGTTTTTTCGGTTCTTTGGGGGCCCTCCAACATGAAAATACTCGTGTACAATCATTATCCGTTGCCAAACTTTTTTGCCAACGAAATCAATTTTTCTTATGGAAATTTATCATGGGAAAAATGGACGAAAAGTAGTCATTGATGATTAACCAACAGCAAACTATTGAAGAGGCCAAACCAAATTTCACAGAAAAACGATTAAAGTTGAAGAATAGAGCTTTAATTTGAGAGGAGAATCATTAAAATCGATCGATTCTGTGCAAAGCTAGGTGAATTTGAAAATGGCGAATAATGACGAAAATGAGAGATATTTTTCAAACCCACGTAATTCTTCATATTTTTTTCATTTTTCGCCGTTTTCAACTTCACCTAGCTTTGCACAGAATCGATCGATTTTAATGATTCTCCTCTCAAATTAAAGCTCTATTCTTCAACTTTAATCGTTTTTCTGTGAAATTTGGTTTGGCCTCTTCAATAGTTTGCTGTTGGTTAATCATCAATGACTACTTTTCGTCCATTTTTCCCATGATAAATTTCTATAAGAAAAATTGATTTCGTTGGCAAAAAAGTTTGGCAACGGATAATGAGTGTACACGACTATTTTCATGTTGGGGGACCCCCAAAGAACCGAAAAAACCTTATGTGGTAGGTGTGCCCTCAAAAAAAATTTTTTCCGTTTTTGTACCCCAGTTGTTGTCTGTAGTCCGCGGATTTGCACATATATACGACGTCGAACTACTGGATTTCACGGTCGATCGAGGCTGCCCGCGCCCGTAGACAATTTCCCAAAGGCTTTCAGCCCGATATAATGGGCCGGCCCGAGGTATAAACTATATACCAGCGCGAAGCCTGTTGTACATGAGCATCAGGGGCCCGGGAGCGAGAGGCAAGCGGCTTCCCTCTATATCGCATTATCCGCGATATGCATTTCGCGCGCGTGTGTATGTGTATGGGTGGGTGGGTCGAGGCGTCTTATCGCCTTTCTTATGCGCCCGAGTCTTGGTGGTGAGTTTGCATTGTGCGCGAACGGGGTAATCGGCAGATCGATGGGAGGGTATATATATGGCTAGAATTAATAATCTCTTGAGCGAGGGAGTTTCCAAGATTTTTTAACGGATGTGATATATATAGAGGAGTGGAAGGAGGGGGAAAGGAATTGTCGTAGATTGGATCATTTTAGCGTAATCACGTTTTGCCATCGAAAAAATTGAAGTTGGTGATTATATTACGATGGAATTTTGAGAAAATTCAGTTTTAATGGTTTGTACCTTAAAATACCTCGCAGCTCCCGGGCTTTTTTTCACCCACATTTTTGCCCCTCTATTTTTTTTATCAATTTCCATATATCGAAAACTACATACTCTATAGAAATTGTAAATTGCTTTTTCTTGAAAGAAGGGTCCGGTTAAAGAATTCAATTGCAGTTTTCCAAAGTTGAATATTGCGAATTTTTGGATGCTCGCGCACGCGTGCGCCCTTTACGGTACCATGTAGAGATAGATATTCATGAATTTTTTCTCCTTTTACCCTGTGATATTCGAAACCCGTTGCAAAAAAATATCTCAAAGACACGCGCGCGCCACCACAAAGTCCATGAATATTTAACGCATCGCGAGGGAGATGATACAAAGACATAGCCGCAGCCAGATCTCGAGAGATCGCAAAAAATTGATGCAGAACAAGCCTAAGCCTATCGCACAATTTATACGCGCCCCCACGAAAATTGCGCCATTAAATCAACAGGTCAATGAATTTCACGGCGCATTCCGATCGTAAAACACGTCATTTAACACGCGTTTCTCTATCGCTTCCCCCCCTCCGTTCCCGAAATTTTTGACCTCCCGCACACTCAGGGGGTGGATCACCTCGTGTACACGAGCCATCGAGAACGGAGTAGGTGTATATAAGCTCTCGGGTCTTCCTCTCTCTCCCTCGATTTGAAAATTGGACTTCTCGGCACGTTCCCGGCTCGATGTGCCATTTCACTTGGATGCGCCGATTCTTCTCCCTTGTTCAAGTGATTCCACCGCTACGCGCAATATTCTTCCTCTCTCTCCTCTTACCTTCTGTCTCGAAGTTCGCCCCCTCCGCTTTGGATCGATTCCCCGGGCTAGCCTGCAGCGAGCGCGCGCCCGTTTTATCAATTTACGAAATTCCAGGCACGTCAGTAATAATCTTTTCGAGAGGCTTTTCCGTCTTTCGCGCGGAAAAAAGAAGAAGAGCTGGAAGAAGAAGAAGTAGGAGAAGAAGAAGGAGAAGGTCGGCCCGAGAGAGCGAGCGGAATCGAGCAGCATAGTGGGTAGGTAGACGGCATAAAGAGAGGAGAGTGATAAAGGGCCTCACGGTAGTTATGCAAATGAAGAGATTCATTAACCGCCTGGAAGTTTATTATTCTTTTCTTCGTCGTCCTCGTCGTAGTCGTGCCCGGGCCGGGGAGAGAAAGAGTCTTCGTGTATATACTCATCTCACGCTTTGAGGATGAAATTCTGATTTTCTGAACTGATTTGCACGAGCGCGTCGCGGCTCGTTCTTTTTTTTATTACTTGCTCACTCTTCAGCAGGTTTTTAGACACTCCTTATTTATGTAAATTCCGCCCGCGCGCGTGCGATACAAATTATTATTTTGCACAGAGACGAGGGAGTATTTTTTTTCTCGCGAGCTAGCGCAATATCGTTATCTCGCCAGAGATTATTTTACGCGCAACTTGGGCACCGGTCTACGTTTTCTTCGAGTTGTGATGTTGTAGATATTTTTTTAACATTCGTTAAAATTATTAATAATACATTGCAATGTAAATGGAAACGTCGAATAATTTGACGTTGATATTTCAAAGAATTTTACAATATTATTCGACTGAATATTAGCATTATTTGACGATTCAATCAAATTTTTATTACGATATCGCGCAAATGTCATACACCACATATAACTCTCCCCGCATTACCAAATAATTTTTAAATTACCATGCGATCGTCATAACCAATACCTTCGCTAATATTTTATTCATGCACCGAGTAATTCCAATAATTATACTACAATTTTCAGTTAAATGCATCACACCACGTGTCGGGCTAATGGAATTCCCGCAACAGTTCTATACATCGCGCTGTACGGGAATATGATTATACACCGCTAAGGGGAAAAGAACATGGCCGTGTGTTTTTCACACAGCGCGCCAACTGAATAAGACAAGACTCGGCCGCACCGGTGTTCCAGATTGAAGATAAGAGGATTATGCGCAAGCATCTCTGATTAACAGAAATCCTGCCACCCCCCTTACCCCTCGCAGTAAGTGCTTAATCGCTTTTCTTTATAAGCTCACGACCGGAGCAACGTCGACTCGGTGAGTATAATAAAAAGCTCGCAGCGTGGGAGGATGCATAAAAAAACAAGATGAATGATGCCGGCACGAAGAACAAAAGAGAGAAATAAGAGATGTTCGCCGTGTTTCTTGAAAATTATCCGGCGTGCGCGCACAGAAATACCCGGAGCAGTTTAAGTTGCTGGGATCTTCAACGGTCTTTATTCCGGATCTGATGCGCGAGCGCGCGCGTAGAATTCAATTCTGCGCCCGAATGGCGAATGAATTCGCATTTTACGTTGCCTCGTATAAAGCGGTAAATAATCTTATCTGTAATCTAAATAAGATTGTAAATAAGATTTTAAATAAGATTCAGCGAGGGGTTTAGTGGCCTGCGTAGTCTATCTTAAGTACTTACTATCTTACTATCTTAAGTAGTATAAGCAATTTTGGAAAGATATTATCGTTTTTTTATTTTATCACAGTGCAGAGTTTAAGTACTAACTTTATACTTTTTTCAAATGATTGCGAATATAAATATACGCGAATAAGTGCAACCCTTCGTATAGAATTCAATTTAAAATTTTTTATAATATACACGTTTGTAAAAAGATGTAAAATGGGTTACACGTTATTAATTAGCTCGGAATATTAAAATCGATATCTGAAAAAGTTTTTGCACGGTTCATATATAAAATAACTCGACTTAATATATACTCGTAATTAAAAATCATTTCAAACTTTTTTTCCGAACATGTTATTAAATAAAAAATCATATTTCACCGCTTTAATACTCTCCACACTCCTATGCAACAAAAACGAAAAACCTTTGTGCCTTTAACAATACTCGCTACATTCTCCAATGTAAAAAGTATATCTCTTACAACAGCATCGCCGAAATTAAAATCCTCCCAAAAACTGACAAATCTATAACCCGCAGAGCTTCAATACCATTCCGCGCGAACGCGATTCCCATCATCGCGGCCCATTCTTTCTAACGAACTTTCCCAACTACCGGTCCCCACTCGCCTCCGCGCAATATCTTTCGAATTCGCGGCGAACTCGTCGCACGTGGGAAAGCGACAACCCGCCGCAGGAAAAAGGCCCCCAGGGGGCCTCCTCCCTCCAGACACACACGATCGCTGCACCTACGCGCGCAGTAACTCTCATCCCCTCCGAAAGCTACAGGGGATTTAGAGCTCTTTCGCTCCCAACTCTCTCGCACACACACGCTGGCTTTTTGCGCTTGCATTCATCCCCCTCGTTAGTCGGTCAGAGGCGGATCTCTCTCTCTCTCCGCGTCGTTATGGTTTAATACGTCGGCGCTCGTAATGTGGATTCATCGCCGGCGAAATCGCCCGCTCGTGTAAACATCGCGGGCGGGTATTCCAGCTCTCTTTTTGCGGTCCTCTATATATCCTTTCTTTTCGCGCTCGCTCGCTGCAGCGCTCGTTTTTCTTTGTGCGCGCCTCCAGCTAGCGGGGGGTTACATATATATATATATATATACGTGGGATTCGAGCGCCTGCGCGCGCGCTTTTTGGTATGCGAAATATGAAAGTGCTTGCAGCCCTGAATTTAGGAGACGTTTTTTGCGGCGCACGAGAAAGAGGGAGAGAGAGAGGGAGTACTGATATTGCATAATGTATAGAAGTGTTTGAGATAAGAATTTCTGGGGAGATAGCGAGAGTGCGCGGGTGATTTAGGACGCGGACGACATTCCCGCGGGCTTTTAACCGCAAAAATTTAGTGCGTGAGAGCGCTGGAGGCTTTCTCTTTTTTTTTCAGATTGGGGTAGTTTTGAAAAATGAAAAATAAAAGTGTGTACAGGTGCAGTTTTTGCCACGGCCTGTCCTGGTGTTCGAAATAGTGGGCGCAGCTTTCGAAGGGAGAGAGATCTACGTGGACGGTTTATTGGATGAATATTTCGGAGCCACGGTGGAATGGTTTCTTTTGTGATGGGTATACGGTATACCTTTTTCCGCTGGAATCTGAAATTTCAGAAAAGAACGGGCGCTATTGTTGAACCGCAGACAGCAGAGGCTGCACGCGCGCGAGCAATAACAGTTTACATTATCTTTCGATATCTCTTACTACTGGGTGAAGGAGTTTTTTTTTCGAGAATGGTAGTTCCTATAGTTCTTCGAATGGAGAAGCTAAAAAAATATGTATTTCAAGTAACAGTAGAACTTTTAGATGAATTATATTATTTTTGCATTATGATTTTTTTCTAAAAATGCTTCTATTTGATTAACAGGTTATAGCTATAAAATATGGTTAATTTTCTACCAGGGGTATAAACTCTCTTTATAAACGAAAGCCATCATTGAATTTTATATGCTATACAGCTTCGCGGGCACCATAAAGTATAATAAAGCGCTTCAGTTAAAGTCGAATTTACCTTGTTTGCGCACCCTCCTTCTCCCCCGTCTCTCTCTCCTTCTCACCCTCTCTCTTTCTCTCCACACGAACTTCACTTCGAATTCCGCACTAATTCAAAAAATCCCCTCCTAGTTACACACCCAAGTCTTTCCCTCCTCCCCAAAAAACAAACCCCGCAAAATCACTCTTCGCCTTCTCTAACCCCAATACCCACCGCCCTTCCTTCCCGCAAAAACCAATTTCTCCGCTCTTTACACGCTCTCTTAGACACACCGCAATCGGGCCGTGCCAAAAAGTCGATTCAAAATTTAAATTAAAAAACTCCCATTATCCTTCTCTCCCTCCTTCTCCACCACCTATACCTCTCCGAAGTCGTCTTACTACCGGGCGAAGTATCGCATACCTCCGCGCGCGTCTCGAAAGTCCGAAGTCGCGGGCGCGCCGGCGCACGGTCAGGTTTAATGAAAGCCATAAAGTGTTAGCGCTCGCGAGAGTGTAGGGCTCAGCTAGTTCGCCGATCTTATATGGGACGGATATATATATATGGCACACATATAAGCGCTCGCGTTGTATTAAAGGGCAAAAGCCAAAAGGTCGGCCCGGCAGCAGCAGCCATGTAACGTCGGGTCGCGCGCTCGTGTACTTTGTTCGTTTCATTAACTTCGCGATCTTATACGCGCGCGCGCGGAAGGCTTTTACGCAACGTTGGGGCTGTAGGTATATAGAGCGAGGGAGAGGTTGGTAATTACTTATTTGTGATAAAACGTAATTGAAAATTTTTCTAGCTGTGGTTTTGATGGTTTTATGGGATCGCGGGGTAAATGACGCGGATTGAGTATTATAGGGCTGAATACGAACGCTTGGGTTCGTTGTGGAAAGTTGTTTCTTTCTTTATAGTTGTGGGGTAAATAATTATATAAAGTGATGTGTAGTGGGATATATAGTTTTGGCCCGGTGTTTGACGGTATGTTCGTTTTATTATTCGATTAATTGTGAAAGTTGTACTAATACTGATTATTAATGACAGGCGCTCTATCGCGCACCACGCTTCCAATAAATACACACGTCTGAAAACAAACTATCCGACGAGTGCCCATTAAGATCCATTAATCCAACAAATGCATTGCGCGCTCCTGCAAACTTTTACGGGTAATCGATATACCACATCGCGTTAACGCGTCATCCCTGTTCCCATTCCGCGCGCACTACGTCCATACTTGCTAAATCCCCGAAATGACAGGAATACCAATACCCAATTCAAAATAGAGAAACTTAATGCCGTCAAATACAAACAGCGGGGAAATTACAAGCTCGATGACGGTCTCTCCATTGCAAAGCGCGACATTTCACTATACCGTGAAAAGGACGTCATCGACAATACCTACACTGAGAGAAGATTTTTGGAATATTTACAAAGAACTTAGAGAAATTTTACCATATTAGTTTTAGAATCCGACCACAGACTGTCCATCTAGTAATTTTTATTAGCCAGTATAGTAATTTTTGTAAATGTCCGAAAAATACAGAAAAAAATTATTTTCACCACACTGCGCGTAAAGTGTTTACTGTACTCCCTATAAGCAGGCTGTACAGTACCGCATTCTCTCCCCGGGACTAAGGTGACTCGCGCATGCGCGATGCGCCTTTTCCGCTCTCGCCTGCAGCTCGAGCGGTAAAACAGGGCATCGCGCGTACACGAGACACTACTCTCAGACAGAAAATGCGGTACTGGGAGACCTGCTTATAGGGAGATTAGTAAAAACTTTACGGGGGTGTGGTGAAAAATCGTATACGCACCATGGGACTAAAGTAGGCAAGCAAGCACTGTGTGAAATGCCGACCTCGCTTCGCTCGGTCGGCAACATCACTCAGTGCGTACTTTTTGCCTACTTTAGTCCCTCGGTGCATAATGTACTATTTTAGCCAATTGTTATATACTTTCCCACAAGAGAACGCATATGAATAAATATCAAGAAATAAATTTTAAATAAATATTATGATGAAAAAAAACCTCCGGGGCTGGGAATCGAACCTGGGTCTCCTAGTTGAAAGGCGAACTTTTTACCGACTGCGCCACTGCGTACACTTACGTGTTGATAATCCGAATCGTATACATATGTTACATTATACTGACACTCTTAAAGTGAATTCGTTCTTCACGTATTTTTAAAATAATCTTGTAATGAATACATAGAGAATTATTTGAATTAATTAATTAATAAATTATACGAGTGTTAATTAAAGTTATTTATACTGAAATTATATCGTTTTAAATTAGTTGTTAGGGCTACATCATTGCAGGTTATGACGAGTTAAGCGTGCATGCCCTCGTGTTTTGTTTATAGCGCGCATGCGCAGCGCTGCACATATACTGTATATATCGTAAAAATTACTATACTGTCTTGTAAATTCTGTCAGCTCTATAGGAAAAATTCTTATAAAGTCTAAGAATATTTGCCAGTTGCCTGGTAAAATTTATGACTTGTGATTTTTACTATACTGTCTAATAATTTTTCCAACTTTTTTATGTTAAATTTTACAATACTTTTCTTATAGTTTTTCTTAGTCAAACTGTAAAAATGATTAGAAATCTAATAAATAGGTCACTTTTACTAGTCTGTGGTCAGATTGCGCGTACAGTATAGTAATTTTAACCAATCATCTCATAATTATTCCAAAAAATTGTTCTCAGTGTATATGTATATACGTACGCATGTTTGAATTAATCTGGCTTACGCGCCTAGCACGGGATCATCCTTCGCTTGTACCGCGCGTCATTGTTAGCGCGATTTTAATTCCCATCCCGCGCGAGGGGTGAAATAATAAACGACGCGCGTTCGTCATCGTCATCATCGTGTCATTTTCCACGGTCGAGGGCGACTCGAGTCGCGTACTATTATGCGAATATAATCCTCGTCTCTGTTTGATGGCCGTTCTTTTGTATACGCGGAGGCAGCTCTCTTCCTTCCTACATACCTACTTTTCTTTTTTTCACCGATGCGTGCGTCCTTTATGCTTTTCTTACGCGGCGAGGTAGGAAGCTGCTGCGGCTTTCTCCACTCTATATTATACTCCCATTGTCTTTAGCTCTTTTATTCATTTGGCCATGGATGTTTGCTCTCGTAACGCGCTGGTGTGTACGGAACGCGAGTGTTTGCCGAGCGAGATGTGTAGCTGCAGATTTTTTGTGGCTTTATTTTTAGTAATAGGACGATTGCCGCGGGATTGAATATTAACAACGGGTCGGGTTATGAGTTTTTAATGAATGAAAGATATTTAATTACGCGAGCTGCATTCAATTTAATATACGATGATATTTAATTTGGGTTGATTCTCGTTTTAACGAGATGGAAGAAAATATTTTCTGCGAAAAAAATATTAATTATAATCCTTCAGCGTGGCCGTCGCGGTCACTTATAATTTATTACGCGCAGAATAAAATTTAAAGTGAGAATTTAATTTCCTTAAAAAGTTTCAATTTAGTTGAAAATGATAAAATGACCAAAATCAAATTACCAACATATTTCCGTCTAAAATTGGAATTACGAAATTCAGATGAAATGTTATAATTCGTCGTTAAAAAAACTGTGATTACGCCATTGTCCTCGCTTTACCCAGCGTTCCGCATTAATCAATAATTTTTCAACATCAATTGTACGCGCTGCCGCACGTAATGCATCTCCCTCCGCATAAAACATTATTACCCAAAGCACACCATTCTCCCTCCTAACTCGACACAACGAAAATTCCTCTCTCTCTCTCTCTCTCTCTCTCTCTCTCTCTCTCTCTCTCTCTCTCTCTCTCTCTCTCTCTCTCTCTCTCTCTCTCTCTCTCTCTCTCTCTCTCTCTCTCTCTCTCTCTCTCTCTCTCTCTCTCTCTCTCTCTCTCTCTCTCTCTCTCTCTCTCTCTCTCTCTCTCTCTCTCTCTCTCTCTTTCATTATCTTTCTGCACCTCCTTCCCGCTGCACCTCGATGGCGTGCGCGTATCAAATCAATCTGCTCGCGTAAACCCTTCCTCCTCCTCGTCCCTCATTACCTTTTATCCTCTCCCTCCCAACCTCCTATTGTTTACCCCTTTCTCTTCCCCTTCTCTCTCTCTCTCTCTCTCTCTCTCTCTCGCAAACCGGACTGCGACAAAATGCAAAACGCACGGGGTCCAAGATTTGCATCCGAATCGCCGCGTCCGTCTGCCCGTATTTCCGTCGCCCTACACATAGAGACTCGCACACTCTCACGTATATACATATATATAGGAAAAGGCGAGACTTCATTCGGTGTTCGATTATGCGACACCGCAGCGGCGGTGGCAGCATAGCGTCACGGGCCCGTGCGCGGCCAAGCATAATTTCACGCTTCGCACGTAATGTCGCGCGCCGCGATGCAGCTGCGCGCGCTCGAGTCGATCGTCCCCGATATTGTCTATATTATCCGATGACGGATCTGGAACTCTCTCTCTCGCTCTCTCCGGAGCGTCGCTTTGTCATGCGCGCTGCAATATAGTAGTGTCTAGTCGGCGCACACGGCAGTCGCGATACGCGTCTTTGTGAGCTGTATTCGATTTCTAGATGCTATGTGTGTATGTGGGTGTCTCGCGTGATCGACCATTCGACGCTTCGAGCGCAGCGTGTCTGTGTGTGGAGAGGAGGAGAAGTTGAGGGTTTTGCAACTCAGTCGATTAATGAATGGGAAAGGGGTTTCTTTGGTGGCGACTGGAGCGATTGATTTTCGTTGAGCTGATACGCAGTGCGTGGGTGCTAATAGCGTGGTCGTTAAATGTTGGGATAATTAGTATTTTTCGTACCTAGAGCCATGAAGTTATAATAATAGGGCTGGTGAAACCGGACCGAGGGATTATAAAAATCTTATGCCCGTGGAGCGAACCTTATTTTTCGCCCTTGTGGGCGTAATAAGTACATCGATTCGATCGTCTTTTGCTCAAGTACAGTAGGCCATTTTTACGGTCGGAAGACGTAAAGTGTAACGTTACGCTCTAGGGACGTAATAGCCCACTTTACGTCCGCAAAAACTGATTGTATTGACGTACTTTATACTCGCGAAAGCAAAATAGTATATTTTGTACCAAGGGGGTAAAGTAGGCCTTTTTAGACCGAGCGCGGAGTTTGCAGTACGAGTCGCAAGCGAGCGCAAGCATGTGCCGAAGGTGAGTGCATTTTGCGAGCCGTAGACGAGTACTGTAACCACACGAGATCAAAAAGCTCACTTAGCCCTTGGTTACGCAATATTTTTTGTAACACAGGTTTGGATTTTCGCTCTGACACTTTTACGCTGGTCTAAAATTGGTTACTTTAAACCCGTTTTTTAGGTTCAAAAAACACGAAAATCGTGCCTGCGTTACAAAAAATATGTTAGTGATGGCTGCATGGTTGAGAAGAGTGAAAAATTAAAAGGAATCGTATTTTCCGCCCTTTAACCTCAAAATGCCATCTTAAATGTCATTTTGCGGCCTCAGACGGAAAAATACGTTACTGGAACGTGGACGTAAGAGAATTTTTACCTCATGCGACTTTTCGACCTCGCTTCGCTCGGCCGAAAAACGTCGCATGAGGTAAATAATCCTCTTCCGCCCGCGTTAGTAATATACTATTTATTTGTACGGCTGCCAGCTTTATTAATTTCTTATGGTTATCAAAGGGTCATGAATATGATATTTATCTTATTATAAATTGCCAAGTATTTACTTTAAAATATTAATTACAACATTATTATAAAATAATGATTATTATAAAATAACACTATTTTTTATTCTATTAATACTGTTACGTATGTGAGAAATAAATGAAGTGAAGTGAAAAAATATGCGACGAGCGGGACGCGAACCGACAGACACGAAGTTTCTAGTCTCGCGCTCTACTACTGAGCTAACGTCGCGATGCTACGACGAGTGCACCGCGAGCTAGTTATGTTTATGCTGACTGTGTTGTTTCTCGTCTTCCACGTTGTGTCCAACGTCGACGGAAACATCCGTGACAATACCCAAGACAGTGTTTTTTCAATCTTTTTATTAAAATATTTATGTTAAATAAAAATTCGGACGACTAACGAACAAAAATTGATAATGAGATTGACTAGTTTTGACTGGCGTAACATTTCCCTTTCTTCTATACCCTCTAATTTAAATAAGAACTTTTCTTCACTGAAATACATTTATTTTTCACCATTCTGGCTTTTTATGAGTTTTATAACTCAATATTCAACTAGATTAATTATACCGAGACTATTTATATGTTGAAATTTTAGATTTAATGGTATTTAGTATTCCTTATCTTTTGTTACTGTGTATTTTTACGTTAACAATGTTATTCAAACTATCTTTGTTACCTTGATGTTCTAGCCCTGATGAGGGGAGTGAACGAGACTCCCGAAACGTTGGCTTAATAAAGTCTAATTTTTGTTCGTTAGTCGTCCGAATCTTTATTTAACATTAATCTATAACTACGAACGATTCTCTCTTCAACTGACTAAAACATTTATCTTGCGATTCCCTGTCAAAAACTGTCTTCAGTATTGAAAGAATAAAAGTATGTTATTTTAAAATAGCAATGTTGTAAATATATGATGCACATTTAAAATTCGATAAAGGTGCGTAATATTCACGTTACGAGATTCTACGAATACTATACGTCAAATACTTTTTCAATAACAGTAGTACTTCCATCTGTTTCTGATTTATTCAATCGAAGAAATTTAATTGTCAACCGTACAGCTGCACCTTCACATTAATGAATATTTCAAAGCTGCACGGTTTATCGAAAGCTCTATAAAAATCACCAATAAACTGTCAAATTAAATACATTTATTAAACGTTAACGGATGCAAAATATATAAAAATAAAGCCCCCCCCCCCTCGGTCGGATTTGTTATTTGTAGAAATAAAATGCCACGTAACGATCTCGCAGAAATAAAACGATGAATATGTAAACCAAATGAAATTAACCTCCTCCCCGTGGCATTCGATTACACCATATATTTATAGCTAACCTGCCTTTTCAAACGCTATAGAAAAATAGCGTAAAGCAATTTTGCACTCAGGCTCTCCATAAATAACATTTAAATCATAATACGCTCTAATCAATACCACTCTCGACATCCATCATCCCCGAGCGAGCTGACTAAATAAAGTATCACATCTATGCCCGCGTTGCCGCGTGCGTATCACTCTCCTAGCACTTAAAATTCAACGAACAAATAAATTAATAAACAGCGCTTCATATGCCACCAGCAGCAGCAGCAGCAGCGCTTCCGCGTATATATTATTATTAGACTCCTCTCTCGCTCTCTCTCTCTTCCGCTTATGTACGCTCGAGCCAGATATGCCGCGGTACGCGGGGACGACCTAATTGAATAATTCATCGATCAATATAATTTTTGTTCGATCATTAGGTATGATAATGCGCCGCGGCGCGGAATGACGCGCAGCACTGGCGCGTTAGAGTAATTATATCCCGGGCGGGTATAGGCGCGCGAGTAGTGCCTATAATCTAATAGCCTCCGCAGCGCTGCACACTCCGATCGCGCTCTTTCGCCCGGCGAATTGATACCGACGCGGAAATCACGGCACGTATGTGGGCGTATGTCTGTGCGGCAATTATTGATATCGCGGGAAAGGGAGTATAATCGGACGGGTCCGTATGTAATATGTCACGGCGCTAATTCAGCGTAACTCGATCGACCACAAGCGTATGCGCTACTCACTTTTCGTGTACGTGTATATTATATATATACACATGGATAGCACAATAGTCTCGCTCGCATGAGCTTGCATCCCATTGCCGAAGCGTCGTCCGGAGAGATATTAGGTTTCGACGCGGTCGCGACGTCGTGGTCTCGACGAAGAATGCGGGCGAATTCTAGGCGGAAGGGAAGGAGAGAGATCGAGATGTCGATAATTTCGGGGGTAGCGCGTATACGTGGAAATGCACGCCAGTGTGGGTTTAAAAGCGACGGCGAGTTTTCGCGTTGGGTGGTATTCAGGTGTACATGGTTGGGGCGGAACGCTCATGTAGTTTGAATATTTGGGATTAGTGTAAAATGGTGGGTGGAATTGGCGAAAAGGTGATAATTATATATTAACTGTGAAATGTATTTGATTAATGGGGTTTTTGGTATTTGTTCTTTGTGGTAAAACAATAAGTAGTGAAATGACCTGTCGGATATAGGCAATTCTATAGAAAACATTAAATAACTGAATACAAAAAATTAATAAAATTTTTTTGTGAAGCACACCCACCACACCAGATTTTTTGGGTTCTCTATACGATCCTGAATATAAAAAAAGTTGTGAGCACTGGGAATCTGGTCGCAAACTTTTTTGCCAACAGTAATTTTATTTTTAAAAAATTCTATTAAAATTAACCCCCTTAAACATAAATCATTTCATCAGGGAAAGTCACATACACCTTTCAGAAAAAGAAAATAAAACTAGAGACTAAGAGCTTTTATTTGCTTTTTGCCGGATAAAAAAAAAGGTTGATTTCTTTAAAAGTTACATGAGTTCAAAAATAAGTGTAAAATACACTAGTTTTCAAAATTACATTGCAAAATGGCAAAACCCGTTTCCGTGCATTTTTACAGCATTTTGTGTATTTTACGCTCATCTTTGAACTCATTTAAATTTTAAAGGAATTAAAATATCTTTTTCTTTATAGTAGCCGTAAAGTGCTACTTTACACGCGCTAAGCGTAAAGTAAAAAATGCTGCTGGTTAAATAATAATCGGCGTCGCAGGCTCTCAGGCCCAACAATCACTATTTAATTAGCAAAAACTAAATTTTCCAACATTTTTTAATTTATACCTTGTATGCATGAACTTGCATTTTGTGCCCACAAAATTGGCATAAAATGAGTACTTCATTCTACTATGACGAAAAATGATGTTTGCAGCGCCGACGTATACAACTTTACAACCCTTAGGCGACCTGCGTATAGCCCTCGGGGCCGGCTCGCCGGCCCTCGGGCACGCAGATCCCCTACGGGCGTAAAGTTGAACTCTACGCCCATGGTACGAAAAGTACTATATCCGGTAACAGGCAAATGAAAGCTCGCATTCTCTAATTTTATTTTCTTGTTTTGAAACGTATGTGTGACTGCTTCTGATAAAATTATTTATGTTTGAAGGAAGTCGTTCTGAAGCATTTTTTAGAAATAAAGTTATTATTCGCAAAGAAGTTTGCCATCCTATCGACCATGTTCCCCATTTTTCGTACATTCAAAATGGTCCAAAGAACCAAAAAAATTTAGTCAAGTAGGTGTGCCCCTTAGAAAAAAAAGTTTTTTTTTTTAGTTTTGTATACAATTGGATGTTTTCCATAGAATCGCTCATATAGGTACGTCTGACTGTAGTCCTTCTTTATCTACTTTGTGGTATATGCTTCCTTTTCGAGGTTCCAAAATGGAAGATTTACTAAATTCAATATGTGCGATTTAATAGCCACTCTAAAAAATTTAATTATCAAAATATAATCTATATTTATTATATAATTTACAATAATTAATTATACTTATAATCCTTAATACATTAAAGTTAGTGATATTAATGTAAAATGATTATAATACTGTTCCATGAAAGTTAAATATTAATTTAATCTATATATAATACGAATTGAGTCGTATTAATCGATAATAAATTACTGTAATAATGATACGGTAAGAGAAACATTATAAGAGATTGAGTGACCACTATCGTATCGCATACCGGAGCAAAATCAGGAAACATCAGAGCCAGATAATTTAACTTGGTATGCATGTTATTTGTTCGCCGCGAACTCAAATTGATAGTTTCACGCGACCACTTCCAGTGAAGTGTTGAGACTAACAAACTAATCAATGTTTGATAGACGTGCTATGAATGTGGTAAGGGTACAAAGCTCTATTCAAACATTTCTCGGTAGACCCCCGAGGTGAATGCAAAACAATATCGAATAGCATTGCTACTCACGAACAAAAATCTTCTTGATATTTTTCAAAGTTATACATAGTTTAAACGAACTTTAACTCTATATTTTTATATGAAAAATGTGTCGCCGTGAACTTAACAACTTTTAACTTGCATTCTCTCGGAGAACTAATTTTTTATAATAACATTTTCAGCGCCGAATCCCAACGGTCGAATTTCCAGCTAGTTCGAAATTTTAAATTGTGATTACGAGTCTACCGAGGCACATTGCTCAAGCGAACAGTGATACCCCCAGCAGCCACGGCGCGGCAAAACTCGCCGCTAAGGACAAAATCGCACCTCCGGGACTTTAGATTTGGCCGATTTCGGCGGGGCCCGCGGAGAAAGCAAAGTTTGCACCATTTACCACGCATAGATTTCTTATTCACACAAATATCCAACTACGAGTAAAGTAGACTTGCGACAGTTTTATCTAAACTAAAATGCGTACTGCGTACATATATACAGCTGAATTTTGGAAAATAAAATTGTTGTAAAACGTTTACGCGAGCGCGCGGAAAGTTTTAATAGACATTTTATACGGTGGAAAAGCAGTCGTGCGAAACACAGTCGCTATATATATATACAAGTGTGTATGTGTGAGTGTGTGTGCGTGCACATTTTGAAATATGGCGACCGTATATCTTCTAATGTACTTTCTGCTGTATAAAATTACAATTTCATATATCTGCACACTCGGTTCACGTTTTTCGATGGTATATTAAGTTACTTTGAAACTCCATACTTAACGTGTGTCCAGCTTATCGCGCGCGCGCACATGTAAAGCACCTACGGAAAACATACGATATTTATTCGCGCTTTAAAATAAATAAAACACCGCGTGTGTGTACAATTTTCCCAACTTTATCCGTCCGCCATATATATTGTCTCTCCAAAATAGCACTCCGATTATTGCCTCACTAGCCTAATATAAATTTCTAACTAACTTTCCTCGAAATTCCTTGAGCTCATACACCCGTGTTTACATTCCAAAACACCTTATACACCGGCCCCCGCGTGCCTACACCGCAATTCCTATGTCCACCTGCAAATTCACATACACACGTACACGCGCTGCCGTGTATTCACCGCGTTATTCGCCGCTCATTCGATATTCAATGCGCGAGTATATACAGCCGAGTGCGCACGTCCACTACTCCACACCCATACCTATATATTCACGAACACAAGTTTCGCGCCACAAAAAGCACGGAAAAATGACTCTCTCACCCTCTCGCACACCTACTCAGCATTCCGCGAGTGCAATCAGCGCGGCGGTGCGCGCGACAAACGCGTCAATTTGTCAATGAAAATTGCGCTCTCTCTATCGCGCTCTCCCGCTCGCATAAGCGCTCGTTAATGAGAAAATCCCGACGGAAAAAACATCACAGACATGCGCGCCGGCACGCGAAAAAGCCGACGTTGAAAATCGTAAAGCCACACGTACACATACCAGCACACACGTATATAGCTTTGGGGATCCGTACATCGGACGATAAAACGCCGCCGCGTATATACATATACACACGTGCACACATACCCAGGCGCACGTTAAATCGGTATAATCGCGGAGGGCCAATCAATTCTCTTTTAGCGCGGCGAGAGAGAGAGAGAGCGCGTGTCGACCGACCGACAATGCGGTGCGGTAACCTCGAGCACGCAGTGGACATTGAAAATTCTCTGTGATTCCGGCAGCAGCAGCAGCAGCAGCGATTGATTAGCGCCCGCGCGCGCTCGCTCGCGACTACGCGTTTACGCCACCGCCCGTATTTATGCAGCTGACCTCGTCGCGCGAACGCGCATGATTTCGCGCGCGTAACTACGAACTGGCTAATGCGCAAACTACAAACGAGCGCCGGCTCTCGAAATTAGTCGCGCGTGTATATACGTGTGTGCGTGCGAGTGGCGGCGGCGATTAACGATCGAGCGGAGCGATTGCCGAGGCGCGCTGATGATCTTTCCTGGTGGGGTATAGTATTAGCGAAATTATTTCGACGTTTAAACGCCGGCGGAGAGAGAGAGAGAGAGAGATAAAGGTTTTTACCGTGGGAGGAGAGGTCGAGAGGTAGGGTTTAGAGGCGCGGGTCAGTGCGTTTTCGATCGGGCGCATAGAGTGTCGTGCGGTGATGATGTATGCCGTTTGCCGTTTCGCGTGTGCAGTGCGCTGTCTGTTGTGAATGGAAAGCGGCGGGAGTTTATTTTTCGAAAGGTCGACCGGGGATGAGGGATGGTATGTATATAGACGCGTGGTATTGCCGTCGTGTCGTGTGCAACAGTAAAGGATAGAGTCGAGTGGAAGTAAAAATGTTGAAAACAAGCTTTTTCAGTTTTGATAGGGGAGTGATAAAATGTGTGTTGTTGTGGGTTACCTGGACTCGGTTACTTTGATGTTCTTCCGAGGTTCTAATAGTTTCTTTACGTATAATTAAAGATAAACTATAGTATTTAGGAAAAAAAAAGATATACAGTAATTTTTCGAATTCCCAAAATTTACATAAAAATTTTTGTTGACTGAAAAAAGATCCGACAAATCGTTCTGAAAATCACCCCTTTTTATACATTTATATTCGCATATATGAAAACAATCATTGCCCAGATCCAGTCAACCCGACCCCACACCATCATATCGAACAACCGTTCAAAAGAATATCAAAAATAATGCCGCGCGCGGTCGAAAATATTCACCGACTGCACCCACACGCATGCATCCCGGGCTAATTGAAACGCGGAGCATTTATCGCCACTCCAACTACCCTCGCGCGACAGCGCGAACAAGCCCCTCTCGCTCTCTCGCCCCGCCGCGCTACACCTATATATACATACACGCACTCGACAGTATAAATACGGGATCGTTACACGGGTTCGCGGGCATCCGTAACACGCGCGGCGCCGCGGCAATGCGCAATTTTTCATCGTCAAAGACTCTTTTAGCGCACACGCGTCAGGCTAATGACGAAAACATCGCGATTTTCAATAAGCGGCAAATCGGTTGTCCTCCCTTTCACCCTTTTCATGTATTATTTACAAACTGTACTGTTGTTGGCCCCATGCAGGGGAAGATCGGAGCGTGCGATGGCGCGGCCGCGCGTAAAAAAGGACCAAGTCCGGGGATTTGTCCAAATCTGTGTGTATTTTATGAGCCAGCGAGCCAGAAAAACCAATATCCTATAGTATGTGTGT
The DNA here is from genome assembly GCA_036365515.1 of Torymus aiolomorphi. Classification (NCBI taxonomy): domain Eukaryota; kingdom Metazoa; phylum Arthropoda; class Insecta; order Hymenoptera; family Torymidae; genus Torymus; species Torymus aiolomorphi. Next base: position 148,558,035 of record CM070877.1, read on the forward strand.
GTGAGGGAGAGGGAGAATGGCGCGATCGTTGAATGAATTTAAGCCGCGCAGCGAGCGGTGGCGTAGATTTAACTGCGAATCGCCGCGAGTTTTAGCTGCATTAGATGCAATCCGATTGTGTGTACTGCTACCGGCGATCGAGAGGTGTAGTGCCGGCGGGATGCGTTTTGTTTAGAGCGCGAAGGAAAATCCGGTTGATGTGTGGTGCATGGATCGCGATAATTTTTCGCGCTGGTGGTGAACCTTTCGCGTAACGCCTTTTTTCATTGTCGGGTTCGCGTGGCGTGAGTTGGACATCTGGGGTGAGTATAGGTGGAAATTGGTGGGTAGATTATTTTTATTGGTTAGCGAAGTACGTCAAAAAAAAACCAATAGTATATGTTTTTCTTTTTTATAGAAGCATGGAAAAGATTTTTAGTAATGCAATATTTATATTTTATATTTAATGGATAATGCATGCATATTTGTATGAATGAAAAAAATTCACACTTAAAATAATGCATTACATAATATGACAGAATTTAACGTTATTATTTGCAAATGTTTTATTTTTATTTACTCAGTGGATTTCATGGAAAATTTTACTTTGTTCCCTATGATTATTACCCCCATTAGTTAACCCGTGTAGATTGCTTTTTCGTAAGCCCCCGTTCTGTTATTATGATAAAACGTAATAGCGTATATTTGCTTTAAATGCTACCTGTACATGATTAACTAAAGCCTTTTCCCGAGAAATTATTTTTGATTTACAAAATTACAGCTTTTATTGCATCATTTCAACTGATTTAAAGCACAAAACTCCTTAAAGGTATATTAAATTTCCAAATATAATAAGAGTTTCGAAAGTTAAATATTAATAACATGGCGCTCTTTGAATAAAATTTATTTAAATTTACTTATAATGCTTTCGTAACAATATAAACGCGCATTTATTAAATTACATAATAAACCTTTACAACACTGAGAAAACTGTCGTAGGAAAATTTACTGAAAAGCTAATAAAAATTACTATTTTTTATAGCAACGATGGGATATCATGGAAATTTAGGTACTTTTGCTAACTAATATAGTAATTTTTGTAGCCAAGCTTAAACTTAAAAAAAATTGATTTTCATGATTTTATATCTATAGGATACCTAATATTTATACAATATTTAATATATTATTAATTAAATTTAGCTATACAAGAAATAAATAAGGAAATAAAAATATTTTTTTTACGGTGGTTGTGTATTCGAACCCTGGACCCTCCGCACGCTAGGCAGACGCGCTAACCTCTTACCCACGTGAGCTTCTTGAGTACAAAATTTTGGAACTGATACATTGGCTACCTTCGCTTACGAGAGAACTTTGATGATTATTTGATAGCAATAAATAACTATGATAATATAAAGAAATAACTCATAGCTCACCTGCACAACGTAAAAATAAAACAACTGAATCGATATTGTCGATGTTTTTGATAACTTAAAAGGAAGATAATCTCAAATTGCGGGAGAAACATAACCTCAATCAGACACGTGCTCCCGGCGTGCACGCAATAAGTACTACATGTAGAGGGCACTTTTTGCTATGTGTAGTAGTAAAAATTATTAAGATACCTTGTAAATATTCCTGAACTATAGCAAAATTTTTTATAATTTGCTTATATCCCCGCGTTGCTATCAAATATAGTAATTTTTGTTAGTTTTTCAGTAAATTTTCCTACGACAGTTTTCTCAGTGAAGATATAATGTTTCACATTTTAGTGATTAACGGTAATTTAGATTCGAGGCTTCATCGTGGATATTTGCAGGATCTCGACCCTCAAAAGTACTTTCAGATACTCAGTGTCCCCATTTCTCTCTGTATAAGCATAAAAAACTTATCATCTCTTCCATTATTTCACAAAATCCACTTAATTCGCCAACTAAGCGCTCAAATCGCCACTCCACCTAAGCGTCCTCGAAAATCATCCCGACAAAAGCCATACAGCCATCGTCGACCTCCCAACACATTTTCCCACTCTCGCGCAAAAAAGAGACCATTCCACTGTACATCACCCGTAGCTCCTCCACTTATAAAACGCTTTTCAATATCGCTCGTTAACCCCCGCCATCAGCCTACATCCAGAGCGTGACATCGTGTCCAGTCCGCTGACGCCGGGCAACTACCACCACTACCGGTCGAAATTAATGAGGCGAGCGCGTAAAGGCGAAGGCGTCGGGGCTGGAACACGAATGCCCCGTCAACGATATCACGAATCGTTGACGGCGGTACGCCAATGACACTCGGTCTTCCGAGTGCCGGCGCCTCAGAGTCTGACCGACTGCTAGGCTGAGCGTATATAAAACGCCGCGGGTAGGGGAAAAATTCAGCACGGGTCAGCGGAAAAGTGCCCAGCCATCTCGCGATTATGGGAGGAAGAAAGAAGGCGCGCAGCGATTTCTAGATGCGGGAGGGGTGGAGGGTGCCGGGGTATTATATGAGGCGTGAGAGAGGACGGATCGTACCTTACGCGTGATTACTTTCCGAGTTTTAGGGGGTACGCGCGCGAGGTTTGACGATTCGTTTTGTGGGATTGAGCTCTCTCTCTCTCTCTCTCGTGCCGACGCTTGATGATTCTCTACGCTCAGTGCAGAAGGAGGGGTGTGTGTGAGAGGGGACATTAATTTTATAATGCTCGAGAGGTGGCTCTTCTCGATTACATACTCTAGAGAGAGAGAGAGAGACAGAGAGAGAGAGAGAGAGAGAGAGAGAGAGAGAGAGAGAGAGAGAGAGAGAGAGAGAGATTCGCTGTTTTTACGGTAATGATCGGAATGAAGATTGGAGATTTTTAAGAGGGCGAGAAATTCAGTTGATTCGCGGTGAGATTTTTAAATTCTAGTTTGAAAAAACTCTCGTGTCCAGAATGAAGTTTATTACAGTATATTTTGATTTGGTTGAAAATAGAATCGTTGGTAGTTAATTAATATTATAAATAAATTTCGGACGACTAAAGAACAAAAATTAGACTTTATTAAGCCAACGCTTCGGGAGTCTTGTTTACTCCCCTCACGAGTTTTATAACTCTCAATTTCAACAGAATCCTTAATTCGAGACGAAATATTCGAATGAAGTATTTGATTGTCACATTTTAATTAAATATTCATTGATTCAATTAGAGTTTTTTCTCAGTGTATATGTTGAAATTTTGACTTAATGGTATTTTGTATTCATTGACTTTTCTTTGCTGTGTTTATCTTTATGTTAACATTTTTATCTAAACGATATTTGTTATCTTGATGTTGTAACCCTGATGAGGAGAGTGAACAAGACTCCCGAAACGTAAAGTCTAATTTGTTCGTTATAGTCGTCCGAGTTTTATTTAATATATTTTGATTTATTAGACCTTAACAACAGTACTACGCGATTTTAATTATTGGGACAAATTAATTTTGCACAATAAAATTGTTTATCAGTCATTATGTCAATTTTGAAAATTTACAAAAGTACGTTAAAGCACCTTTAATATGTGTTGCTTTTACCTTTAAATGGAATTTATGGGATATCAAATACTTTATGTTCTACGGCACGGAAAATGATGCAGTATAACGTGACGCATGCGTAATAAAACCATCCTTATAACGGCCGATTTTTTCATTTTATTTATTTATCTTTAAAAAACCACAATAAACTTAGATTTTGCCGATATTCAAAATAAAAAATTCCACCTCACGCTCGCCCATCACAACGATAAATTCCAAAAGCTAATTCTACAATCGAAAAAAGCCATTACCACGCTAGCCAAGAAATAAACGCGAAAACACAGCACAGCAGCGGAGTTTCTCATTTTTCGAAAAACTACCCGTGCACGAACCAGCGCTGCAAAAGGGGCGAGGCGGTAGTGGCTCGCGCGATCTCGTTATCGGGCAAATTACCGACGCGGCGCGGCCGTTTCTTTCCCCTTTTTTTGCCCTACCTACTAGCCAACCCCCGCAACTCTTTGGCCCCGGCGCTATCGCGTGACCGCGAAAGGCCTCGGATCGAAGCGGATGCTACGCTAAGCGCGTGATTGATCCCTTTTCGATAATTACCGGGAGAGAGCGAGAGAGGGAAAGAGAGCTGAACTGGTGCGCCGCTGCTGATCGATCCACTGACGCGACGCGATTGCTCGCGCTTCCTCGTTTGCGTTTATTATTTTAAGGGGTTTTTTTGGAGGGTGGATGAAGTGCGCCTCGGGTTGTTAGAAGTTTTCGGGTGGTTTTCGTGAAGTTTAAATTGACGATGAGAGGTTGGGTGTTTACAGGAGAAATCGCGTAATATGATTATATTTGTATTTCGAACGAAAAAGCTTTCAATGGTATTTATTTTCAGTATCCGCAATTATTTCGAAATATTTAAGGTTTTCTTGAAAGAATTCTTATGTTAGGTATGATTATTGACTATTTTAACTGCAATTCTATGCGTACAGAAACATTTAAATTAGTTTTGGCATTATATTATAGCTTGTATTAATCCGTTCCTTGTAAAAGGTTTTATCGCGATTCGACGTTTCAGCTTCCATCTCTGAAAAAAAAACCTGCGTATTGTTGTTGACAGCATTTCCTAACGAAAATTATTTATTGGAATACGGAAAAGGAATACAGTAAATTCTTTTGCAAATGAGGCAATATTGCAGTGGAGATTAAAAGTAACATTCAATGGAGCAGAAAAAAAAAAAAATATATATATATATATATATATATATATATATATATATATATATATATATATATATATATATATATATATATATATATATATATGCAAATTTATTTTCATAATACGCGATTTACGGTCCCGATTTTATTCGACAATACTCGTGAATGCATTAACAACCGCATAAAAGTTTTCGTTGAAAATTTTGCCTGCTAGCTACCTTTTAATTTAATATTATTTTTAATATATACAATTTCGCGTGCACCAGACCAAGATCAATTTTATATACATATTTTAAGTTTACAAATTATTCTCAAGCGTATGTTTCATCATGATCAATATAATCTCATCGTTCCAAAATTGCAAAGTATCGCGATTTATCCATAAAATAAATATACTCATAAATCATTTTATAAATAAACTTTTGTTTCTTGGGTCTACCGCTTTTTAATTAGTTTTTTGAACTTCATTAAAATAAGGTATTTCATTTTCCAAATTCTCTTTCAAAACTGATAAAACCACAACAAACCTTCACAGGCTTCATCATTACCTCGAAATTCGCCACGACAAAAGAGAACCCAATCATTCTTTTTCCCAGAACGACTCCAAAATCTATTTACCCTTGGTATCACTGTCTAAAAGAAAGTCGAACAACCTCCGCTTGACAAAACAGCGCCGATACCTCTGATATTATCCCTCCCCGCGCGCAGCGAGTATAGCGCCGGGGCAAAGAGCTTAATTCCGCGAGCTCGCGGCGAAAAGCCCCCGACACTGAGATAAGACAGCCTGGGGCGGGCTCCGCTGCACACGTGTGTATATATATACGCCGCCCCGGTTAAACGACGCGCTGATGCACTTTATGATTCTACCCTCCTCTGCCTCCCTATACCTACCTTCACCTCCGCACACGTACACACACATGCGACAGAGTCAATGGGGACACAGCTGTTGCCGAACGGGAAATTTATCGCGCGAGTCGTCTCGTAATTCGTTCACGACACACGGGGGTAAGTTATCGTCGCAGTTAAGATATGTATGCCTCTTCCCTACCTCGCCGCGGTACTATACTGCACCTAAGTCTTGCTCGCTTGCTAGCGCACGCGGCCGTATCGAAGCGATTGATGCTTTAAACGCAGCGAGCGTCGTTTCGTAAAACACGCGCGTGCGTATACGCTCGGGTGTGTAAAGTTTTACGCCCTGTAGTCGTTTGAGGAACGCACGGGTGTTGAAATTGCGGCTCGATTTACAGAGCCTGCGGTAATTTTTTCGTTGTTTTCAGCAGCGGCGGGGATGAAATTGGCTTTCGCGGCGGATTGAATTTAAGCGGGGAGCGTTTAATGAAGAGCTGTTGGGCGGGTATGGATTTTTCTTTTCGGTAAATGCGGATGGAATTATTGAATTTTTTTATGGTTCTATGTGTGTGTGTGTGTGTGTGTGTGTGTGTGTGTGTGCGTGTGTGTGTGTGTGTGTGTGTGTGTGTGTGTGTGTGTGCGTGTGTGTGTGTGTGTGTGTGTGTGTGTGTGTGTGTGTGTGTGTTAGGATGCGTAAAATATTGATTTGTGTTTTAACGGTTTTTTGCGGAATGAAGGTTCGAATGGAATAAGAGGATTGTAGTGTTTTTCCGGCGGGGGTTAATCTATATATAGGTTAATCTTTTTGGCGAGTGTATCGATTACAAAGAACGATGTTTGTTACTTAGAGTCTGTAGCGTAAAATTGAAATAAATGCCCAATCAATCTTCTTGCACTTTCATGCGAAAACTTTAACTGCGTAAAATAATTTTCGATTTCATTTTATCGGCGTTGGATAGTTGTCGATAACCATCGATCAATCACAGCTAGTCTTTTCATCGCGCGTCCGAACAAAACAGTGCGTTCAATATGTCCATGATAAAATTATAACGATGTACTTCAATCATAAAATGAAGAGCGATGAAGTTTTAATACATTATGATTAAATTCAAATCATGTAACTAAGTAAATCCTGCCTTTTTCCGCTTTTTTGAACTTCGAGTATATGCAGATTGAAAACAGTTTGTGGGGATATTACTCTAATAATATGAAAATTTTTTAATCAAACGGACGGTATAAAAAGCGTTCGAAAACCGCACAATTTTTTCAAAATGACCTTCCAGAATTTACACGTTACTACGCAATATAAAATTTTATACGTTTGAAAAACTCATCGTTTTTATAGCTATCCCGAGAAGGTACACGTAGATACATGTCGAGCTTGGCCAGACATCATATCTGACGAGATCCCATATTATATCGGGCGTTTTATTTTATGATGTTTTATCGGTCTTTCAAAAGTAATCAAATGTGTGCAATGTTTCTTGTATAAATAAATTCCGTATCTTCAAGGGAAACACCGTACATTTCAATTTTGACATTCAATAATTTTCATCGAGCTACTGCTATGGTCTTCTAACGGAACACGATTTATTCATATCTGTTTTGCGTCAATATATTCTCAGCAATATATTATACCGGTATTTGATTTACTTGAAATGAAATGCCTATAACTTGATATCTCAATTTATCTCGCATTTGCAAAAACAAAAACTCCACTTCCACATCATTATCAATATTACCAATCACGCACGAATTCCCCACAATCGTTACAGTGCTCCTTCAGAATACCGCCGCCGTGTGTCCTTTCCTTTTCTATCTCATAAACTCGTTAGGGTAAGAGAGACACATAGCGGCGGTATTCTAAAGGAGTACTGTATAGCCAGGTTCACGCCCGACTTCCCCTTCCCGCAGAGAAGTCCAGCGGCGATCCCACGGACTATATAATATCGATCGGCCTGCACACCGATGCACCCCCGGCAGACGATTCGCGGGAGGCAAGAGAGAGGAAGAGAGGGACGAGACGAGAGAGCGGGAGAAGAGAAAGTTGGAATCTCCGGTTGGCGCGTGGAATAAGAACGGCACTCGCGGCCGGCGAGAGAAGAAAAAAAAAGCTGAGGAAACCGAAGCAAGAAGAAGAAGAAGAAGAAGAAGTGGTAGGTATCGTACTGGTCGCAACTTGGCGGGAACCCGCCGGTGATGTAGCGATATTTCATTACGCCTAAGTATTCGTGGCAGCTGCTGTACGCGCCGGCGCGCGCGAAAAAGTGGGCCGCGAGCGTCCGATTTCGTAACGAGCTATGGAGCCGATGAAAATAAGATTTTGATGATTCATTGGTGGATGTTCTCCTTTCGTTGCGGCGGCTGCCGTGTTTTGTTCCGACGGAGTTTTCATTAAAGATTCATTCACGCGAATCGGTAGCGAGGAATTATTAAAGCTTGCGAGATAAGTCTTAAATGGATTTGAATGGAAAGATGGTTTCTCTCTGTTTTTGTACAATGCAGTTATACCGAATCGAGGTTGCATACATGCATACTGTAATAAATGATAAACTATCAATAATAAATGAGGTGCCACAAATGTCAGATGTCGTGTGAATTTCAACGATGAATCGATGGGAGCTCGAGTAATGTAATAAAATGGTTTGAAAATATAAGTTAGAATATTGAACAACGAGATATTTGTAACGGAGGTAAATGAATTTATCAATTTCATCAAGGCGACAACACCCAGTATAAGAACTCAATTTGTCATAATTGAATCATTTCTCTCTCACTTCGCTTTGAAACTCCCGCGTCCGATCATCTAAAATGTTTCTAAATAAACGCACACGATATCTACAGAATCTCGTATATATATATATATATACACGGAGAGAAATTTTAGAGTAAAAATTACCAAGGTGCCTTGGTAGCGCATGGATAGACTGTCAAAAGCCGTGATATTCCCAGGTTTCTAATACAATTTATAAGTTTCCCAGGAAAAACTACCATAACCACTTAAAAAAAATACCAAATTATCGGAATAAAAATTACCAGACACACTGGTAAAAATTGAGATCTAGTCATTTTTACAAGGTAACCTAAGAATTTTTACTAAGAAAACTGATAAATTTTACCAAATAACCTGGTATTTGTGTACTCGCGCATGCGCACTGCGCATTATTGTGTTTCAGAAGATTGATACTAGAGGCGTGCGCGACGTTAAAATGAAAACAATACACATCTTTTCAGTAAGTAATAACGGCGATTCAAATGACTGTTGGTAACAGCTTCCGTGGCGCAGTCGGTAGAACGTCGGACTCTCAACCCAAACATCGTCGGATCGAATCCCGCTTCCGTAAAAATTTTTTTTCAGTTTAATGTTTTTCATCCTTGTTTCTGTTTCTATTTCTATATTAAAATACTATATTATCCATCAATATGGATAAAAAAAGTTAATTTTTTAAATTTAAATTAACTAAAAAAAAATGTTACCAAGGCACTTTGGTAAAAAGTTTAAAATTGTCAGTCTGTCCATCCATTACCATAGAAACTGGTAATTTTGTCTCGAATATTTGTAATTTTCACTACAAAATTTCTCTCCGTGTATTCATTATATTCGATCGCGTACGTCGGATATTATATCACATCTATGCAAATCAATTTAGAAGTAACTTCAGCCCTTATTAAAAATACATATTAAGGTCGCTCAAAATCGAATCCCACTTCCCCCTCTCGAGATACTTCTATTACCCTCCTCTAAACAACCCCTTGTATATAAACCCCTTCCTATCTCAGATCCACAGACACACGCGTCCTCTCGACGCGAACCCCATCATTTCCTCGTATCCTCCTCTATCCCATCGCCCCAAAAACTCTCGGGACACGTCGGCCACGCGCGTAATCGAGCGCGCGCTCGCCGCTCGCATGTATAATACGCCGGGCGGGTCACTACGCCGTCTCTCTCTCTCTCTCTCTCTCTCTCTCTCTCTCTCTCTCCCTCTTTTCCCGTCGAGCGTCCGGCAAAATCGAGAGAGCGAAGTTGCAGGGGGAGAGAGCGAAACCACTCGAGAGCGTCTCTCTCTCTCTCGCTCTGCTCTCGAAACTTTTGACACTCCGGCTCGGCATTGATATTAATATTGCGCGGTTCGGGGGCTGCTGCGGCCGAGCAGCAGCAGCGGTACAGCGCCGAGCGAACACGCGGCTAAGTTTCGTCGGAGAGTAAGTTTTGGGCCTCGCCTCGCATCGTGCGCGCCTGTATGTATATGTGCGTATATATATACGCGTACTGCAGGTTATGTATACGTGTATGTAATATGTATGCGCGCCCGCGCGCGTGCATGTATAGACGAGGCAACTGTGGGTCATACCGTTATACTATATATATGTACATATATATAATATACAAGCGAAAAAGTCGAGATTTTCTCGTCCTTCCTTCAAGTATGTATATGCACGTATATACCGTATATATGTATACGCGGACATGCTGGCTCTCGTTGCTTTTAGTTTTGTGGGTGAGAATTTTGGTTATCCTTTTTCTTCCTGTACACACGCGCGCGCGCGCACACACACACACACACACACACACAGTCGAGCGGGTCTTTATAACATAATCGCGGTGGCGGCGTATCATCCGGCCGAAAACCTACTTTTCTCGCGGCGCAGTTTCATCTGCGGTTAGCCTTTTAGTGGATATATAAGACCGGCGCGTGTGCCCGACCTTCTAGTCTACTTATCTGATGCGCTTGCGCGTGCGGCTTCGTGGTGGTAGGGGGGAGTTTTTACGCTATGAGGTAGGGAGAGAGAGAGAGAGAGAAAGAGAGAGAGAGAGAGAGAGAGAGAGAGCACGCGCTGCACCTGCATTAAAGCCGGTGTACCTGCGTATAGCCGATGTAATGTTAATGGCTCGGGGGTTTTAGCATTGCAGCAGAAGAGAGAGTTATATGCGCGCGAGTGTGGTGGGAGGGGAGGGCATGATGTACGAAAAGTATATACGCTGTGGTGGTAGTAGTGTGTCTGATGGGAAAAGAGAGAGAGAGAGGAGAGGAGAGAGAGAGAGAGAGAGAGAGAGAGAGAGAGAGAGAGAGAGAGAGAGAGAGAGAGTTTCGCAGTAGGGGGGTTGAGAGTCTGTTGGGGAATACGGTGATTGCCATTCTGCAAATGAGATTTGTGAAAGTGGTGGAATTCTATGTTGTAAATTAGGTTTGATATGTGGGCTTTTTTGGGAGGAGAGGGTGAAAATAGCCTTTGAAGAGAAACGACGAATTTTTTGTCCATGGTAAATGGAAATGAAAGATACTAATTTAATATTGGAGCGAAAAGGTTTGATGTTATGAAACTCTACTCTCCGGCTCTCTCTGCCGGGATAGTTGTATATACATATTGAGCGGCAAAGTCATTCCAGTCTGGCGAAACAGAATGATACAAATTTCTCATATCAAACTACATTTTTAATAAAATGATGTAGTCCCGAAAATGTGTTCAGCGCGCCTTTTTCCCGCTGCACGGGGTGTATCGTGAAACTTTAATAACACGGTTTTCCGCTTTTCTACTTTCATCGCATGGTAAATAACCAATTTATATTGAATTTCTCCTTTTTCAAAAGCCTATAATTAAAATCTTGATTACGCCGTATTATTTTAACGAAAAGAAAAATATTTTTAACTAGCCCAGCCGAATTTTTTTTGTCGTATTTTTCTAGAACAACTCGGCGTTATAGCGTTCTTTTTAACTTAAAAAACAAATGAGTTCCCGTATCGCGATAATATAAATAGTCCAAAAATAAATTGAAAAATAAATAGCAAAACGAAAACTATTCCATCCCGTCCATGTATTTATACGTCCACACGAGATCTAAATAACTTTTCGTCATTTACCGAAGTACACAAACGCGCGCGCGCGCGCCTCCCGAAAACTTTTTGATTTACACCTCTGCTGTGCCTAGGCGTTACTTGTTGATCGTGTATATCAATAAAAGGCGGCATTATTTCCGCGCAGAACGACAACTCGGACCTATACTCGGTGTATACGGGTCGAAACAACGTCGTTCGAAGCTCGCATGCGCGCGCGAGAACGTAAACGCATTCGAAAAAGACTGCGAGCACCACCCGAGCGCGTGCGTCTATAAAATAAAGTACATCCGCGCGCACGGCTGGGTCAGTTCGTTCTCGTTACGGCCGACACGTCGGACGAGCGAGAAAGACAGAGAGAGTTTAAACTTTCCCAGTGAAAGAGAGAAGAGATGAAAAGGGAGATTCCGCGCGTGCGTGGGGCGACAGTCTCCGCGGCATAAAACGGCCGATTCGCGTTTTACGTCCGACGACGACGGGTTTTCCTTCATTTTATAGAGGCGGCGCGATGGAAATGGAGAGTCTGGGGAACTTCCGCGTTTCGGATTTCGCGAAAACTGCGTAACTTTTGGCGTTAAATGAAAGATGGAGGAAGAGAGAGAGAGAGAGAGAGAGAGTAAGAGAAAGAGAAAACTGTGGTCGTCCATGTACATGTGGCTATATGTCTGTGATGAGCAGAGGCGAAAAGGGGGCGAGAAATAATAAGTTTTTACGGGAAGGCGGACAAGGCGAGCCGACGATCCTAACGAGGCTGCGCCCTGCGTCTTTTCAATTTGTTTCCCGCGGGCTTTTCTGCCTCGCCGCCTGACACTGCCACAGCCTTTCCACGCAGCCGCGCGGAGATGTAGTTGGGGAAAAGTTGTTTGGCGAGAGCGATCCTTTAAAAGGGTTAATATACGCGCTGAAAAATCTGACTAGGAAATTAGCCCGGGGAATATTTAAAGCGCGACGTGTTTTTTCCACGGCAATCTCCGCTGCGCGAAAAGGAGGTTTTCGACTCGTCGTCATTTTCTTTTCGTCTCTCGCGTACGAAACAAATAATTTAATGTTGTGAATAATAATTCGCGATTCTGGGTCGCTTTTTTACGAAAGCTATATCATCGTTCATTAGTTGCAACTTTGCTCAAGATTAAAGTTTAATATGTGTGCTTTGGAACAGGCTGTTTATATTTCGTAAGTAATACTTAGTATGCTGTAAAAGGCTAATAAAACTATAGTCTCTTCTGCAAAGTATATGAAAAAATTTTTCTAGTCGCAATAAACCTTTTAACAACGCAACTTTTTTTTTCGAGGACGCGAGATGGGGGGAGTGTGTGGATGCTGCAGCAGTTTTTCGCGATAAATTTTTCTTGCCGCTAGCAACGAAAAAGACGAAGCGACGCCTCCTAATAGAATTTTATTTAGTGCGCAGTAAAAGCCGGGCCTCGTTAAGATCGCCACGTATACGCGTGCTCGTGCGTGTATATGCGTTATATGTGTGTCTATGTGCGTCGAGGAGAATCGTAACTTAAACTAAACTAAAAAAAATATAATTGAGAAACGAAAAAAAATAAATATGTACACCTACCTTTACAGAAGCAAAACATAAGCCGGTGTGGAAAAAATCAGCATGCAAACAGAAGAGTCACAGCGACGAAATTAAATGTATAATAAACAAATTATAGATTGCACGGGATGAGAGAGAGGAAACCATAAATCAAGGATGGAACCAAGGATACAATGAAATAATAATGATAAAATAAAGTGCACAGTGCATGTAAAAAAAAACAAACAAATGAACTGCGAGACACATTGTTTCTTTTTTTTCTTCTCTTTCTTTTGTGTTCATGACGTTGTTTAATCATAAAATCAATAAAATTAATCAATTAAATAAATAAATTAGAAATTTATACACATATTTATATAATATATATATAATTTGATATAAAACATAAATAGGGTCCCGAGACTGCCTTGGAGATTAGCAGCACACAGAGCGCGCGCTCGCATCCATCATCATCATCGTATAATAATAATTTCGCTCCGCAGAGTGAACGAGTGAGTGAGTCAGTGAGTGAGAGAGAAAGAGAGTAGAGTAGAGTTGCTCGAGAGAGAATTAAAATAACGCGAAAAACATCGTATCGGTATACAGAGTCGTTGCCTATATACTCTGCGCTCCTAAACCACTTTTATATACCGTGCGTGCGCACGTTATACGCACACACTCGATCGGAACGAACACGGCAAAAAGTAACGATACACGCAAGTCGGTGAGTGAGTGCGAGACATAGAGAGAGAAAGAAAAAGAGAGCCTGAGATATATAGAAATCTAAAAACGACATATTTTCGTGTATACTATAGACGCAGAGGGAGTAGCAGTGAGAGCGCGTCGCGTGAGAGCCGTATAGGTAGGTATACAAAAAGAAGAGAGGAAGAGAGAGAGAATTCGAAAACGAGTGAAAAGGCTAATATTGCGCGCACCCCACGGGAGGCCAAAGTCCAGTCGCAGCAGTAGGAGTATAGTAGTTCTTCCTCTTCCTCTTGCGCTCTCTCTCTCACACGCGTTGTCTCTCGTGAATTCTCAGCTGGCGTTGAATCCTTTTTGCCCGCGTCGGTGTTCGGCGCAGTAGTCCTGCCGTCGTTGCTCGTTGTTTGTTTGCTCCCTCGCTCGCACGTTCTCTCTCTCTCTGTCTCTCTCTCTCTCTCTCTCACTTGATCTTTTTCTTTTCCCCGTCGTCGTTTGGCGCGCAAAATCCTCTCGCTCCTGTGGGGGCGTCGCCGGCGTTGACTAAACGGTCCTTTTGTTCTCGGCTTTCTTTACTCGCGCGCGCATACACGTTAATTAGCTTATCTAAGGGTGCGCGAGTTCTACTTTTTTTCTTTTTTCTTTCCTCTACAACGCATTACAATACTCGCACAGCGTAACTCGGCACTCATTTTTTTTTTTTCATTTCTTTCTCGTTGACTTTTTTCCCCGATCTCGTTTTGGTCATCTGCCCCGCATGGATTATACGGTCGACGGTTCTCGGCCAGCTTCCATTTTTTCGTTTTTTTTGCGCTCTTTGGCTCTCTGAATTCTCCAGGCGCTGCGTTTTTGGAATGAGATTCACCCCGGAGGAGGAGGAAAATGTCAATTTTGCATAATGTATTTTTGGGTTTGTAATATATAAGCGTGCCGAAAATTACGAAAATTGATTAGACGGAGGTGGATACTGACAGCGAGCAGTCGGCGAGAGGAGCCGATAACGTCAGTCAGTGTTTAATTATATATAAAGTCATACCGCGGAGATTTTGAGAAATGCGCGCCTCTTAAATTAAACTTAACTTCGATAAATTTATATGACTACATATATATCAGAGTTCGTCGCGCACACATCACTGCAATATGAAGATCCCCGTATTTCATCACGCAAATTGAAAATCCAGAGAGAGCTCAAGCTAACAAAAAGTAAAAAAGTAAAAGACAAACAGAAATGAGATAAAGAACCGTCGACTTACAGTGAAAACTAAAGCACAAAAGCACTCGAGGGAGAAAGTGAGAGAGAGAGAGAGAGATAGACTCTCGACGATAACAAACATAGCACACACGAACACCCACACACACACAGTCGGGGAAAAAGACAACGAGAAATCGCTCGGCCTCTATACACACGCACGCATTCCATAAGTACATCTTGCCCGTGTGCTGCGATCGCTCGAGGAATTGTCGTCGTCGTCGTAGTCGTCGTAGCTGCCCCCTCCCCCGCTCGTTATTCGCCGTTATCTCGTCATTATCGTTATATTATCGCGCTTCGCAATAATAATAAACATTCGCCCGCGGAGAGAAAGAGAGCTTTCGCTACTCGAGAACGAGGTGTGCGCGTACGTGTATGTATGTAGATGTGTGAGTGTGTGTGTGTGTGTGTGTGTGTGTGTGTGTGTGTGTGTGTGTGTGTGTGTGTGTGTGTGTGTGTGTGTGTGTGTGTGTCGGGGGAAAGAATGAAGGGTTGCGTCGGGATCGAGAAAGAGTGAGAGAGAGAGAGAGAGAGAGAGAGAGAGAGAGAGAGAGACCCGGGACTCTTTGGTATGGTTCTCCGTAGAAACGATAAGAAAGGAACGAGAAGAAGAGAGACAAAGATATATCAGATAAGTGAGAGAGAGAAGAGAGAAGAAAGAGAGATTTTTCCTTTTCGCCTTTTAAACTCGCTTCGTGCACTAACGTGTCAATGCAGATTGTTGAAAAGGGAGAGGAAGGTGTTATCGAAAATTAAAACGTTCGCGCGCGAGATTTCGATAATCGAATGTTTAAGATTTTGCCGAGAGTAGAAGTGCCGGCGAAGGAAATCATTAGATTTGCTATATTTTTCTCCTATATAATATAATATCTTAAAAACGTGTCAATAGGAAATCTAATACTTCAAAAAAAAAAAAGAAAAAAATGCTTTAATTAAAAACAATAGCGCTTATACCAATCAATACACAACTCCTTATTTACAATTTCAAAACGATCAGCATCCGAGCGAAAATTTTAATTTCTATAACAATATAATTCTCATCCGAAAAAAATAGAGAAGTAAAAAATATACACTTATACAAAGAAGATAATGCCTTTCCGCATGCACGCGACCTATACTTACAACACCAACGCGCAAGAAGAGAGCGAGAGCGAAAGAGTGACAGAGACAGAGAGAGAGAGAGAGAGAGAGAGAGGACGCAGCAGTAGTGCTTTTGCGCCTTATGCAGGCTATATATATACATTAAACGCTCGTCGGCTCGCTCGCGGGTGCGCGCGCGATACGAAAATCCCTCTCCGGCCCTGGGATTTCAGCGCTCGCGCGCGTCAGGCCTTCGGAAGGACGAAAAATTTACAGGGGCAGGGGGGAGAGGGGGTGGGAAAACTCGCCGCGCGGGTGAATTTAAACGGCGTGTCTTATATTTCAGCGAGCGAGTCGTCGTCGTCGCGCAAATCTCGACGTGCCAGGCTTTTGCTTATTTCCCGAGGATTTCGCGTTACTACGTGCGATTAGGGTTTTTAAGGGGTATGACGAGTGTGGCTCCGAGAAAAATGCTTCCTCGTGGAGATCAACATTTTTCTCGTAGGTATTATAATACATTATTATACAAAAGTGTGTGTGTGTGTGTGTGTTGAAAAAATGTATGGTTTGAAAGAAAGTTGTTTAACATATTATTAAATAAAAACATGAGATTCTTACGGATCAAAAAATATGAAAATCTTCAAATTTTCCCGAAAAATACACAAAAGCCCAGCGTGCATCCACGCGCGTCGTTGAAAAATCACCCGCGCTCTTCTCTCTCCTCCATCCCCTCTCCTCCTCCTCTTCATCCTTCCGACTGATAACTTTGTTCCTTTATCGAAAACTCCTAGCCCGTGTTCGTACGTGTTGCGAAACAAAAGAAAGGGAGACAGATAGAGAGACAGATAGAGGTATCGTAATGCGTATATAAATATATATATATACGTAGTAATTGCATATAACGTAGACCTAGAGAGTCGAGGGTGGGTGGGAGGCGCGATCGCACACGCGACGGAATCGGCCTCTCCACCCCCGCGCGTCGCGAGAGTTTCTACGACTCTTCGTTTACTTTCATACTTTTCTTTAATTACAGTCTCAAGTCGTCGCCCCGGTCACGAGACGACACGCGTTTTCATCGTATTCTTCTTTAATCTATATATATATGTATATATGTATAGCCGTACTCCGCGCACTCAGGGGGTTGCGCACATCGACAACAACGGTGAGAGTGCGCGAGCGAGTGAGTGAGAAAAAAACGATCCTCGCGCGCGTATCTGCGCACAGTCGCGCTTCAATAATTTCGTAGTATCTTTCGCTATTATAATGCTAATGCCCAGCGCGGAAGAAGCATCGTCGTGCGTATCATTATACATATATATGTGCCCCACACGCAGCGCAGTTTTGGCCGAAACTGCAGGCACGTCGAGTATAATTGAGGGAACTTCTTTTTCTTCTTCAAATTTCAACGTGCGTACGCAATCGTGTTATCGTGTGTATTCTATATATATATAATATGTATACGCCTCTATGAAGTATTCTTTTCGTTCGTCGATTCTCTCTTTGCGAATAACGTGTCGTATATGCGCGCGCACACACACACTTCGCTTCGCGGAATTCGCTTTCAACGCGTGCGTGCATAAGTGCATGTATGTGTGTGTGTGTACGGTACCATTTTCGCTTTTTTTTTTGTCTTTCCGCTCGTCATCGTCTCGTCAAGGGGTGCGCGAAAGAGATATAGAGACGATGAGAGGATGTGTGCTTGTGTTGTGTTTGGGTGTGTGTTAAGTGTGTGAGAGAGATGTATCGCGGGGAAACGCCATCAAGTAAGACAAAGGTACTCATTGGGCCCCGGTCAACTATCGCTAGCAGTAGTACGAGGTCGAGAGCCCGAGCTTGCAAGAAAAGGGCGCCCTGTGACGGGTATACACACTTCCGGAACTGATGACGTCCTTGGTCTCGCATCTCAGTCCCGTGAAGCCCTCCGCGCACCTGTAACACAAGAGTTCGATCGTTAGGTTTACATTGTTTATTGACAATATAGATTTATTGTTATACATTCACATTAAGTAGAAATGGTCGAGTATAGTAAGACAATTTTTAATAAGAGGGTCATAAAATATCGGAAATTTTTGTATGTTATGATGATACTTTATTATTTCTTTTGTCAGGATATTGATATTGTGTTAAAATGCTTTTTAATTACGAGTGATAATGCTGCTGGGATTTGTTGCAAATTGTTGAGCAGACAGCAAATATTTTTTAAGAGGTAAGCATATATATCTGCTGATTATGATATAATAAAACTGACACTTTAAATTTAAAGTCATCGTTACTTTTGATGGTAACAACGATTTCGGAAAATTCATTAAATATTGGGGAAAAATAAACTTTCCAGAGTCAAACTTCTTAATAGCGCAGAGAAATACTAAAATTTAATGGATGTACCAAAATAATTTCTTATAAATAATTCTAAGAATACAAGAGTTTAATTTGTTAAATTATACGGGCGATAAATGTAAATATTGTATAAATTCAAAGAAGTAAAATAATTGGTTATTAAAATGTAATATCAATAAATACTTGATAATATCTGGAATAAAACATTAAAAACTAAAATTCATTAGATATGTTATATGATACCATCTATATTTATATTACACATTTGAACAGCGAATATTACTACTTCAATTACTTTCAATCGTTATTGAAAAATAAAACTATAGTTTATAACCCATTAAATTAAAACATACAAATAAAAACATTTTATTACGAATCAATGACCTCTATATATATAAACGAAATTTAAAAAACAGTAAAACATCAATAAAGTTATATCCATCAGACAATATTATATTCAAAATTTATCGAGTGACAATAAGAGAAATAAATGAAATATCAATTTCAATTTTCACGTTTTAACAATGTCGACCTTCCTTCGCTCGATATAATTCCAGCGCCCCTGAAATAATACTCAAAACCCGCCCGTCGGTCACAAATTACGATAATTAATTCTTTCGTCTCGGCGGAAAAACATCATAGAAAAGTACCTTTTCCCTCGAGACTATCTCTCGCTCTGTCTCGCTCTCTCGCTCGGCAAAATGACAAGAAGATAAGAAGATAAATAAAAACACTAGCTCTCCACGCGCGAGCTCACTCACTCTCTTTCTCTCGAAACATTTAAAAAATGATTAACAGATGGTCTCGGGGCCAGACAAACGAGCGGAGTAATTTGAAAACTCCGAGCACCGCGCGCTCACTCGCTCGCGGGAGTCCGCGCGCGGAACGTGCCTGTGCCGAAGCAAAAAGAAGAAAAAGAAAAAAGAGGAGAGAACGAAAGAAAGAAAGAAAATAAAGAGGAGGAAAGAGGTCGAGACTCGTTTCGTCACATGAGAGAGAGAGCGAGAGAGAGCCGCGCGCGCGGAATTTCTTAAATATATCGCCCGAGCCGCCAGCTTCGAAATCGCAAGCGCGAAATAAAGCAGACAGACACACAAGCGTGTGTGTGTGAAAAACCGCACGGCTCGCTTAAATAAACTCGCGCAGTTTTCACTCACGCGCATTCGATGGAAGGGGCAAAATAAATTTGGCATTACCGGGCGGCGATAATATAAATCAGGACGAGAGGTGGAGGAGCGGCGGGTGACGAGCGTAGAAAAATTGAGCCGGGAGTATAGTATATGGAGGGCGAAAGGGAGGCGTTTCTTCAGAGAGGTAATTCGGTGCTGTGGTTTGGTTTATTTATAGCCCGTCGTTGGACTATAAAGCGACAGAGCAAGGGCCAGGCCCGTGTGTCGCCCGAAAGAGAGAGAGAGAGAGAGAAAGCCATCTCTCCCGTAGGCTAGTGCGAGTGAGAGGCGGTCAAGAAGCGCTAAGCGGTTCGCTTAGTAAAGAGACGGATAAATCGAGAGAGAGAGAGAGAGAGAGAGAGAGAGGCAGAGGATGTAAATGAGAGGAAAAGAGACAGAGAAGGGAAAAGAAACAAATGGGGGGAGAGAGAGGCGGAGAGGATGCAAATAAGATACATTGGCGGCAGGAATAATGAGAGCGCCGCACTCGCGTGCGAGAGGGAGAGGCGTAGAGGCGGAGATGAAGGGTGAAATACGCTGGGAAAAGGTGCTGCTGTCGCGGGTTAGGTAGAAAAAAGTTTTTATCGTCGTTAAGCGTGCGGAAAAAGATTAACGGCATATTGAATGAGCGGGATTATCGAGCGAAAGAGAGAGAGCTTTTGCCTTTTTCGGGCAAACTAGGTATAAGAAAACGACGCGAAATGACTCGGCGGCGCTAATTGATAAACATAATGAATGGAAGATTGATAGCAGTGTTTACGATCGGAGTTGTATTATGTATATCCATAGTGGTGCTCGATGACAGCGTGCGCTCGTAATTGCGTCATTATTTTTAAAATAGCTACTTCTAAACTTAGCGACTCTCCGACTAGTTTATGCTAATTTTAACTTCGCTGTGAATCATGATACCGTATATAATACACGGTATACTCGCGCTTTCATAAACCGTGTAATTTATGAACAATGCATTCTCCGATGACTAAGAGTCATTTGCCATATTATTATTTACATTTAGCCAGATACATAACAAAAGAACATTAGCAGCAACAAACTGCCCGATTTTTCAGCAGCAACACCTCGGGAATTGATAAAAAAGAATCACTCCTCCCCGCTGCCTGCTCGTCGCGTCAGAGGCCAGAAATTAATTACCCGGCATTTCTCGCGCTTTTGGACTTTCGGCAACTATAACTCAGACGGACAGTCGGATATAGCGCAGCAGCCGCTGCTGCACGAAGAGCGCGCAAGGAGAAAAATGACAGAATGGGAGAGAGAATTCGCACCGAGACGCGACACAAAAAAAAGACCGCGGTCGTGACAGACGGAAAACGGTAAGAAAAATACAGAAAGAGAGAAGGAACACGCGAATAGAAAAGAGCTGTGCACACTAGATGTCCACCTCTGTCGTCTCCGACATAACGAATCTTATTTTTGTATCGGCGAATTGGCCCGAGCGACAGAGACGCGACGCGACGACTCTTTCCCCGAATCCCGTCTTCCTTTTTTCGCGACGCGCGGCTTTTTTATATCCACACCAACGACGGCAACGACGACGTTCGGACCGATTCATCCATCCGCCCGTCCGCCGTAATTAAGCGCACAAATCTCTCAGTACGCTGGCCCCGCAGCGCATAGCGCCAATTAAATTCCCTCGAGAGTTTTGTAAAAAAATACAGGCAGCGGCCCTCGCATATGAAAAGGAGCGGCAGCTCTCTCCACTTCTCATGTATACTCTTGGCGGATGTATTTTTAGAATCGCGCTCGGAGAGAAAACGAAAGAGAGACGCGCTGACGCGACACGTTCTTTTCCAGCCCCGCGCGGTTGGCAAGTGACAGTAGTATTGGGTCGATTAAGGGCAGACGCCAAGAAGCGGCCGTATAGCGCCCGCGCGCGCGCGCACAGTGCCAAGGTGTTACTACTGGCCTCCACCGCCGTCGGGGTAATTGCTCGTGCCGTAAGGGATTTTCGCTCTTTGACGGCTGCCCCGCGGCGGCGAATTGATTTGTTTCATTGTTCCCGGGAAATGGGCGTAGGTTTCGCGAGGTGAATAGGGTATAATCTGGTTGAAGGTTCGTTTTTTTATTGGGCGATCCTGTGGATTTTACAACGAGAATGAGGAGATTTTCTAGCGATCATTTCGTTATTTTGTCATGCCGAGAGGGGAATAATAGTAAAGTGGGTATGATTAATAGCGGATGAGTATTGTAAAAGCATTATGATGAATAGCCATTCTAATAGGTATTTGCTAAATACTAAAAACTCCCATATTAATTTAATTTCGAAGGGCTATTCATTAATTATATCCGATAATGTAATCAATCGTGATTACCGTGGTACCCATGATGAACTCAATAGCTAATAAATCTACAGCGTTTATACATATACATATATGCATTAAAAGTGACTCAATATTTTAGAAAATTAAATGCGGGTCTCCTTCGATATTTCCACCGAAGCCCTTCGTTGTTTGTCAAGCATTCAAAAAATCGTATACGCGCCCCAGACCCTCTTTTCACGTATACAACACACACACACACACACACACCCATACAAAACGTACTCAGCTTTCCAGCTCCGAATAAATATTCGATCCGCCGTAATGCACCAGGCGTGTGTTATTGCATTACCCGCGCTGCTTTCCAAACTAGGCAAAAAGAGCTCGCAAGCACACGCGTCCCTACGAGGCGGCGCTACATGCACATATAGACCCAATCCAATTTTTGCCAATGACGCTAATTTAAATTCGCAATGTACGTGTATATATACATACGCGCGGGCGTATTGTATCAAAAAACGATCGCCGTTAAAAGAGCATCGAGCGAAATAAAAAAGGACAAAAGGGGGTAAAAACAAGCGTTTCCAGGGCGCACATTTTCTATAAACCAAAACGTACAGAGAACTCGTATCGCGCGGATTAACTTTTTAAAACAATCCACGGAGCGATATACATCGGGCTTATCTATTAAGCTCTCCGCGAAAGCGATGCGAGATTCGCGCGGCGAATGAAAAATGAAAAAGAGAGAACGGGAGGGAGGAAGCTATAGAACGAGGAAAAAAGCAGCAGCGGCAGCGGTACGAAAAAAAAAACAAGCGCCGCGAGTCTTTCTCCGCAGCAGCGGCTCGATGTACAATAAAGCGCGCGTAAAGGCGAGCTAACGCCCGAACGTTATATCCGCTTGAAAATTACAACGTGTTGATCGCCCCGCGATTTTCCCAGGGCTACCGGCGGCAGCAGCAGCAGCTAGCAGAGGCCGAAGTTTCGCTCTCGTGCAGTGCTGCACGCTTCGAAAGATAGCGCGAGCTCGAGCGCGTGAAAACATTTCATTTCGCAGGGATATTTCAGCCATAAGCGAGCCAGCGCGAGCGAACGGTGGGAAAGGCAGAGAAAGAGAAAGAGGGAGCGAAATACATAAAGAAAATCGGAGAGCGAGAGAAAGAGATTTGTGTGCACGTACGTGTGGGTGTGAGGAGAGGTTGGGTTGTAGACAGCGTGAAGTCGAGGGTTCTGTATATAATATTTATGTGTCTGTGTGAGAGCGAGGTTTTCAAGGGAAATTCGTTACGCTGCCGCGACGGTGATTAGGGACATTTTTCAAAGGCACGTTCGTGCCGGTATTTTTGGAGATTTTTGTATACGCGGTTGATGGTGATTATTTGTTTGTATAATTTTTACTGAAAATAAAATTCAAGAGTGAATATATTATCGTCCGTGCAGGTACGTCAGGTATTTTGAAATATTATATAAATTTATATCTGAAGAGTTTTTCCTGATTTTCAATATTGTACTTCAACGATATAAATAATTCATACGTAAACTATTCTCTCGAAACAGAAATGACACATTTCAAACTCATATTTTACCTAAAAATATATTGAAACACTTTTTCACTATTATTTTTGAATAAATCATACACACTTTCAGCATATTTCGTCACTTCAACCCTCTTTTATCCTTTACTTAAAAACGCGCACTCTCAACATTTCAAATATATAAAAAATTACACATTTCCGGGCACACTTTTCCGCCATACACCAATCCACAATTCGCTTTTGCGCGCGCTCGACATCGACGAAGAAGGAAAAAAGGCACCGTGGTGGAAGAAGCTCCGCATATTAATATTGCGAAAGGACGAGCTCGGAATGGGAAAATATACATGTACAAGACGCGAAGTAATAGAGCGCTGGGCTGAATATATGTACATGCACGAAACGCGCGCGCACAGCGATAGAAAGATACACGAAATAAGCAAGCTCTCCGAGAGAGAGAGAGAGAGAGAGAGAGAGAGACTGCACCTACACGCATACACACTACACAACCATGCAACAGCAGCGTAATACGGGTTTATCGATCTAGGCCTGCGTTATACAGCCCCAGCGTGCGCGCGTGCTGGGCGCATAACGAGGGAAAATTCCATAGCGCGCGCGTGTCACGCGGTTAAAAGAGCAGATCGTGAGCTCTTGCGCTGCACGCCCATCGAATGAACGTCGAGAAGGGGTAGAGGAAGATAACAGGTTTTTGCGAGACGTTCGGTAATATCGCCTGAGCGCATATTCGGGCGGTAAAAAGTGGAGAATGCCTCGGCCGTTAATTCAACCTCGCGTCGTAAAGAGCGACGAGCGCCGCGCGGTAGGCAATCCCAACTCTCTCCCTCTCACGAGCGATCGATCCTCGCGAGTTTCGCGCGCGCGAGCTTTAATAACCGCTTGACGCCATTTCCAGTTCTTCCTACTTCTCCTCTACCACTGGTGCTTCGCGTACACCCGTCTTTTCTTCGCGGGCGAGCTTTTGAGACCGCGAGAGTCGTATATAGTTTCCGCTTTCTCTCTCTCTCTCTCTCTCTCTCTCTCCTCTTTCACCCGTTCCTCTTTATTCGGAGGGCGAAAGTTGGCGAACGGATCCGCGCGGGAACTTTTCGCGAAGCCATTGAAACTCCGGCGTAAGGCTGCTGCAGACGCCGACGGTCTGGATGTTTGTTTTTGGCCGAGCGATTGTGTCCCGCCGATCGCGTCGCGCGGTGTGTTAGAGTACGGGAGGGAGAGAGAGAGAGGAAGGGAAAGAGAGGATCGAAGTTATACTGATGACGTTAGGAGGTAGAGGGTTAGTTTTAACGCTGGTTGACTGCAGCGCGGAAGAGTGTCTCGATTTCACGGCTGCTGGATAGAGAGGGAGGGCGAAGGTAAATGCGGAGAAAGTTGCAGAGGGTCTGTTTGATTCGATGAGAGGATGGGGAATAGAAGGTGATTGTCGATGATGAAAAAGAAATATTCTTTGGATTTTTAACGATTTTCGAGAGTTTCTTCGCTTCTTTTTGGTTTCTCCTGGTCGACTCAAAGTTTCCACTCTGTAATTTATATTCTTTCACGGCCATTTGACGTCGCGCATTAAACTTCGCGTGCAGTAAACTTTTTGAGAATGTTTTGATTCATTACTCATAGAAAGACTCGTTAAAATTTTACGAACTCGAACGACGAATATTCGAATCTATTTCATTTTATGGATCTCTTCGTTCTTTTTAATTACCCATACCTTTTATGCTCTTATAACTTGAAACAGTTATTTCCGGTATATTCCATTTTTTTAATAATTAAGATCATCGGACGAGGAAATTCCAGGCAATTACAACACGCGCGTCCGGGGCCGACTTTTCGCAAAACAAGTTGGGTATACACGCGCGCACAAAGTTCTTATCGCATTAATTCGATGTTTTGTTTCAAAATAAGAAAATTTTGTTCATTCCGCGCGTGGCACTTCCGACGCCGAGGATAGCTCGCCGGGTATTCACGGCTTCCGCGATATTGTTATAGTGTTAGGGGGAAATTTCGCATCGTGTTACTGCACGAATGTGTGCGTGGATTCTAGTTAAAGGAAGAGCGGTAGAGAAAAAGAAATTTAATTAAAATTTATAATTGGCCATTTTATTTATCTTGACATTGCGTCGAATTTAGATGCTATGACTATCGCTTTGAGGGAAATTAATTGTATTCTGCGTATCGCATGGTAGAAGGCGCGTTTAGAGGATTGACGTCGGTCTTTCATCATAAACTTCGATAGTATCGATATTATTAATAATTTTGATATAGCATAATGATATCAGGGAGGAGATTTCGCGAACCTTCATTCAAGCAATAGCATTATGTCAGAGAAGTTTCGCATCGTGACGTTCCGGTACAAGGATTTCGCGAAATGTCAATTAGCGTAACAATGTCTAGTATCAGTTATTCGCGGTGCTGTCGAGTCAATGGAAATTTCATCCAACGCGATTATATTAAGCTTCTCAATCGATAAAATATATTAACGGTTACCAAGATTTAATTGGATTGCGCGCTATAATTAATGTTTTCCGTTTATATTGGAATAAATTAATAGATTTTCATATCAATGCCTGTATATTTACATGAAAATTTTCAATTAGATTTGGTTGAATTAAATTAATATGACATTTAAAAAAGGTACCTATGCTGTGAAACATAATATGAAACGTATTAATCAAAACTCCATTTTTATCAGAGAAAAGATAATATACTCGTGTGTGAGAGTCATCCTGCATGTCTGACTTTTGTGACTTCAATATTTCTATGTGAATCCATAAAAAAAGTATGAATTTTCAACAAATGTGATCCTTTATCTAGAAGATAAAATATCTGTAACAGATATTGAAATTACCAAAGAATAATCACTTCGATTCTTCGAAACCGTATAGCTGTACTTTTCAATTAACGAAATGTTATGGAATCGTACTACAAATAATTTTCCAGACAGATATTTCTGCAAAAATGTATATACATGCTCTTGCTTCTATATAGTACACCAACAATTACCCGTTGAAATATATATATATATATTTGTTTTTTCAATTTATCCTCCAAAACTAATTTCACCAAAAACCGAAAAACAAGCCACACAAAATATTCAACTTTTCACAGCCTCACCAACTTTCACTTGATCCTCTCTTCCTCAACTCTACACGCAGCACCTCACCCCAGCCGAATCGATTTTCGCCATTATGCGCACGGGCTCGCGGGCGGATTAATCGTAAAAAATTCTCGAAGATATTAACTCAAATGTATTCCGTGCTGCTCTCTCTCCCTCTCTCTCCAATCCTACTCTCGTCCACCTCCGGCACTCCCTCACCCCACACATTTTTTACGACCGCGCCATAAAAGTCTCGACTTCGCGCGCGAAAGCTTTCGGCTGCGCTGCACGCACGCACGTGTATGTATGTGTGTGCGCTCGTACCAAACAGCGCGGGCGTTTACAAAGTAAATAACAAAAGAGCGGCGAGGTGAGCCAAAGGTGGTGGACTGAAAAAAGTCAAGAGCGCTCTGAGCAAAGGCAAACACGCCAACGCAGAGGCTTAAGGTGCAGACGACTTTTTCGCGGCTTACTTAATTTAATAACGCTTCCGCGAAACGCAATTTCAAAGATAACCCTTAGCGTGGCTGGCTGCTGCAGCGGCGGCGGCGTCGCGACGACGCGCCGCGAGAAGTGGAACGAGCCGTCTGGGCCGCGGTGAGCGAGAGAGCGCGAAAATTAGGAGAAAGAGAGGGAGAGAGAGAGCAGCAGTCGTAGCAGCCGCGTGTTCGTATACGCGTACGTGAGAAATTGCATAAGAAGCGTACGTGGGAGTCGCGCTCGCGAGCAAAAAGGGAGAGAGTGAATTAGTGAGGAAGAAATGAATGAGGGAGAGAGGAAAGCGAGTGCGCGCACGGGGGCGGATAAAAACGAGAGTAAGGGCCGGCGCGAGCGCGAGGAAGCTAATGACCGAGAGAATGAAAGAGATTGAGAGAGTCGGCGGGGAAAATAAAGCGCGCGAGATAGAGGGAGGGAGAGAAGCGGGTACGTACGGTATGGATTGCACATCATTATCGCGCATTACCTTATGTGTGCTGGGTTTATTCCGGAGTGCGTATGTGTGTGTTGTGTGTGTTGAGGAAGAGGGAGAGAAATGTTGGAGAGAAAAGTTTTTCAAGGGTTTTAGCCACCGGCAATTTCTGGTCATTGTGGGTATATATAGATGTGCGTGAAATGACCGGCACACGTTTAATAAGTAACACGAATTAATTGAAATGTTAATTTTTATATAAGAGTTGTTGTAAAAAATAAATAAATAATTTAAAATTATACTCTTTATTATACCACAACATTTTATAATAAACGCATATTTACACAAAGATTCAAAGAGACCCTTTTTATTTTCGGTGCGAGTTATCAAAAAAGCACGTTTCCGCGTTAACAGCTACATAAATTCAAATAAAAAAAAAGACACATCCCTCTTTGCATTTTTTCTTTGCCGAGGGAGCTTTAACACCACCCAGCGGCGACTTTTACAGACATTAAAATAATGTGAACAAGTGCGGAGAGTAAAAGTCAACCTCCGCGCGTATAAACAAATGCGAAAGACGTGCATTCCCTTTGAGCGTGTTAGCGCAGCCGTCGTCACCGTCGTCGTCCTCGCCGTACAGTGAAATACATTTTAATTACGAACGAAATTTTATTCATCACAAAAACCGAGTACAAAACGCGCCCCGACACCACCAGTCGCGCAACACAGAGGCGTAAAGGGCAAACCGGAGCGGGAATAATTATACTTAAAAGAACCGTAGCGCGCGACACGCCGGTGTAGTAGGAAAGCTCAAAATAAGAGGAAAATAGATAAGAAGAGAGGGACTAGATTCCATCCCTTTCCGTTGGGCAAAGGCCGACTGCACAGGGAAAGAGGCAGAGAGAGAGAGAGACGGAGACACCGGAGAGTACTTTATTTCGTAACGCTGTACGTGCGGCACCCGCCTCCGTACCGAGAGAAAGAGAGAGAGTGAGAGAGTTAGAGGGAAAAGGCTATACGCTCGCGCGCCTTCCTCTCCGCCCCGGCATCAAGATAAGGTTACCCCCTTGGTCAACTGAGGCTTCTGCCGTTGTTTGCCACTTAACCACTGACTTTCGACCTACCTAGCTTGTATCTCGCGCTGTTTCTCGACTCCCTCTCGTTCGCTCGTTTTTTTTCACCCAAGTTTTCCGCGGACTCGCTCGCTCTCTCGCTCTCGGCTTTTTGCGCGCGGGAGGCGAATTTCGCTCGAGGTTAAGGGATGAAAGTGATTTCGAGAGCTTTTAGGAGTTAAATGAAGACGGTGCGGGCTAGTTCTCTCTGCCTGTGTTTTCTCTACCGCTTCTTCTTCTTCTTTTCGCGTCGATAGCGCGAGCGCGCGCTGGATTTTTCCCGTTCATCCCTCTTTTTTTTTGCTGTGTGTTTTCTTTTCGACGAGGTAGGGAAGTGGGTGCGGAAGCGCGCCCAAGCGAGATTGGAGCGTACAGGTATTGGAAGTTTGTATTTTGAAAAGTTCGGGGCATCGTTGTGAGAGATATAGTTCATTCAATTAAGAGCGTGTGGTGTGCGGTGTGTTGAAAAGAGGCCGACGGGTTTCTGAATTAATCGGGCCGCGATCGATTACCGATATTACACGCAGTTTTGATAACTATGCAAATTGTCAAAGTGAATTTTACGCGGCTGCGGGCACCGGCCGGCTCGAAGGTATAAAAAGTCGCGTGACATGCGCGGTTTGCATAAAGGAAGAAATATTGTTTTATATATAGTTTGAATTATGCGTATTATTAGAAGCTCGTAATAGCATTTTCATATGAAGTTGATGAAGTTGAAGGACTTGTGAGAGGTGTAAATTGTTATTGAATTATTGAATATTTATGAAGATATTACATTTGCTATCATATTATGGCATGAACAATTAATATACATTAAAAGCTTAAGAGCAAACTGAATTTAGTAATTTTGAAGCAATTATTTATAATGCTTTCAATTCAATGTATTACGATCGAAGTATATTCATATTTTTAGTATTATTGTGCGATTTGCAGCGTTAAAACTTTAAGGTTTCGAATAAACGCTTCAACTCTAAGTTAAAATTGTGCGATGAAAACTAATTGTGTACAATATAAAGTTCGGTTTTAATGGCCCAATCGGATGAAGTTAAAAGCTAAATATTACATTAAACAAAAAAAAAAACCGGTAAGAAAAACATTCGAAAAAATGTATTTTTAACCAAAGATCATACAACTTCTCACTAGACTTTAAACTTCACACGGTGTTTAAATAAATAAAAGAGAAAACACAGTTCCTTTTTATAAAATACCGACACTTCGCTAATTGATAAACGTCAAAATAAGCACTAAATTTTTAACGCAGCCCCCGTAGATCTGAAATTCAAACAATTAAAACCTGTAACTTATGTGTATACCCGACATAAAACGAAAATCCCGAGCGAACCAGTTTAATTAACCACAACGGCAGCCAACATCAGCGCGAGCTCTTGCGCAATCCAACTTTTTACAATTTTTCGAAATGAAAAACTGTAAAAGCGCGCACGCGAGCGTAAAAAGTGCGACACGTGAACGCAAAAAATAATAATAATAAAAAACAAAAGCCGGCTGGAGCTCTTCTCTGGCCTTAAAAGCGCACTCGAGGCAAAAATCCTGCGCGGGAAGGGGGGATATCAATCCGGGTGGCATATCGGGACGCGC
Organism: Torymus aiolomorphi; assembly: GCA_036365515.1. NCBI lineage: Eukaryota > Metazoa > Arthropoda > Insecta > Hymenoptera > Torymidae > Torymus > Torymus aiolomorphi. Next base: position 148,587,967 of record CM070877.1, read on the forward strand.
GGCGGGTGGAAAGTGCGGCGGATTTCTCCCTATAACAATTTAATAATGCACCGTATTACCCTCTCCCCTTCCGCGCGCGCGAAAAGAGAGAAGCCAAAGGAAAGACGGCGCCGGGAGGTGGAGGAGGAGGAAGATGAGCGCGCGGGCCGTTATAAGCAGATTTATACGGAGCCATAATCCGAAGGACGCCCCCGCGACGAATGGCGGAGAGACAGAGAGAGAACGATAGAGAGTGAGTAAGAGAGCTTCGCTCTATATATGTTTCCGCGCGCACGGGAAGGGGGGATATCCGTGAAAGAAAAAGAGAGAGAATGAACGCCAGCTGGTGGGACAGGTTAACGCCTGGCAAATTGGCACGACTCCTCTCTCTCTCTCCCTTCCTCTCTTACTCGGTCATTTTCCGCTTCGGGAATGGCTAAATTCGCCGATGCCCCTTCCTATCTTTCTCGCTCTCTCGCGAGGGGTCGGGCGCGCGAAGTTTGTTATTAAGTTGCGCGCGGTGTGTATAACGCACGCGAGACTTCGTGCCAAAACGGAGCGAGAGATGTATGTATATATAATGCGTATATACGAGCACGCGTTTTTCTTGCTTTGTTTTGTTACCCCGATGCGCGAAGTTTATTATCAATTACATTCGTTAAGGGCATTCGCCCGAGATATAGAGGGAAGAGCGAGAGATGGTGAGAGAGAGAGAGAGAGAGAGAGTTTCGTACGCACGCGTGCGAAAATACACGGCGCGCGTCTATAAATACGGGCGCGCGCGGAGTTATAATTGCTAGCGTAGACTAAACGAAAATAAAAAAGTGAAAGAAACGAGAAGAGAGATAAAAAGAAGGTAGAGGAGAGGGAGAAAGATTGTTAATATTTATTGAATTGTTTGCTTTTCTGTGATTTGCCGGTGATTTATCGGATATTATGCACGCGTGAACGAGCAACGGGGAAGTTCTAGTAAAAATACCGAAAGGCGGACTATTATTAGAAAAAACGGCGACAAATAAGATCAAAGGGGCTGAATTCTTCAATGAGATATGGGATTTTTCATGCGTCCCGAGGTTTGTTGGCATATAACGTTCTAAATACGAAAGAGTGAATATAATAGTTGCGAAAAATTCTTTGCTAATGATCCTTATTTTAGATTGTTTTCACATAGGTCCGTTTATTTCTACATAGATCAATGTTTCATTGTAGCGAAAATTAGTTGCACACTTTGAAAATTAATATATTCCTAATCTTACATCATTAGAAAAACATTAAAAAGTTTTTAAACTACAATTACTACGTCGAAATTACAATACGCGACATTAATCAATGCAACGAACACGCCTGACATATGCATTATCCCATAAAACCGAACACTCCCACTCGCGACAAAAAGTAGGTATCCATAATTCCCTGCTCACATTAAAAAACAAAAAAACCACGACAAAACACGCATCACCGCGCATCGACGTTCATCACCCCGTCGCACTTCCACTTAAATTAAACAAACTCCATCACAAAAAGCATCACAGCGACAAAGCGAAATATAACGTCCGCCCGGCGCATAACTTTAAATTAATTTGCTGCGACAGCGGCAATTAGGTCAGCCGGCGCTTTCCGCGTTCTCGCGACATAATTAAAGAGCGGGAGCTTGCTCGCGTATATCTATAAAGCTCGACAGAGAGTCGATCCAGCCATGCGCGCACCCTTAACTAAACACCCGCCTACGCACGTTCTTGGTTATAAACATATATCGATAAACATCAATCGACGGGCGTCTAATTAAAAACCGCATCGATGTATACGCCAAAGCGATCTCGCGCCGCGTATTGAGACATACCCCGCGACTGCTGAAAGGTACGGCGGGCCGAAGAATAAGCCGGGATTAATTAGACGCTAAATGTTTGCGCGGATGCTCGTCTCGTCCCTCAATCGTACCGCGCGTCACGTGGGCGATTGGACGCGCGGAGTGTATATATATATACATCATCGCAGACGCGAGCGCGGGCGATAAAGAAAGTAGGCTACGAGCGCAGGCGCCGAGGCCATTGTCGAGAGCAATGTTTGAATACCGAATTCCGCGGCGCCGCGGGCGCTTAAATTATTCATGCGGTTGTAAAGCGCGCGCGTGAACGAGGCTGGAGAAATTTTCATTACGTGGAAATTGCGCGCCGCGGTCTTTTTTCTTCGCCCTAGTGCTGCTGCTTTGTGCATTGATTGCAAATTAATTTCGGAGAGACAGGGAAATTGAATGGAGGGTGGAAGGGGGCAATGAGTGAGCGAGGCGGTGTGAAGTTTTTTGGATGGCGGGGAAGGGGGATTCGCATTAAAATAATTTTTTCGCGTTATTTGGGACTGAATGCGGAGGGAAATGTGAATTGAATATGCAGGGGATGGTCGAATGTTCGCATTTTTTTGGAGCGAAATTTTACATAATTTTATTTTACTAATTAATGCGGAAAAATGGGTAGCGGAATATATTGACGATGAATTAACGAATATAATGTATATTTCGAAAGAATAGTATACACGCGGTGCGTGCATTTATCGAAAGCACACACACAACAGACATACGTTTCGTCGAGGATTAAACGAGACAATTTTCTTCATCACACGGTTGAGACAGACTTGAGGAAGAATGCCGCTACTACTTAAACGCATCTTATTTTAACAACGTAATATTACTCGGAATTTTGTTTCAGATCTCATAACGACTTCGTTGTACGCGGAGTCACGCATTTTGACATAATATAATGCTTGAATCATCCCGAGCATGTGTCATCGCACAAAGTAGGTTTATGCATTTGTCAACGTGCACGCGCGAGATGCAATTTTTGGCACATGCTCGCGGAATTTCCGCTCTTTTACCGAAACGATTCAACACAATATATATTTTAACAGTTGTAAAATAATAGGTGCCCGACTACGTTTTCGGTATATATCACTCACCTGTCGACGTTTTTGACTTATCGAAAATATATTGTTTCCGTTTTATTTATTTAAATATAAATGTTATTTTTCCGTCGTGGTAAAGGTTGACTGGTATTTTGGAAGACAATATTTTGTATACAACAGAAACAAACTGTGACTTCAACAACTGTAAAGTTTTTTCCCCCGGTTAAAAATACAATTGAATAATATTTGTGCAATATTAACAATATTTATCCAAACTTGCCTTTAGCAGCATTCGAAATGTCAGTGAATGGCAATGAGAATTGAGTACGTTTCAAACGCCAATGCGAAACCCTACACCAATGCACTTTCGTCTCTAAAAAGTATGATGTAATGCGCTGCGACGAATTTATTTATCGATCGACACACGTATAGATTCAGAAAATGTAAAACTTATTAGTCAATCGCATATTCAGCTTATCGAAAAATCCGTTAATTATTAATATCGAGCGATGCACTGCAGGCCGCTTCACATTCATTACTCTAGCATTAACCTCAGATCAATTATTGATATAAACACTTTCGTAACTCATTAGTCGCTGGTTATTATCGTCGGATATATTAATAATTGCAGCGCTATTTATGCAAGTATATACAGTAAATGGAATTTCACGTTTTACATGTAGTAAACAATAGACGATAAATGCTTATAAAAGTGCAAGTTATTATAATACTCTGAAACAAGTAGTAAAATCCTAATATAGCAAGACTATACGTCACTAAAGCTTAATCAACTTCTTTGATATAAAAATAGACTCATGCATGCATTTTGTAACAGTTTCCCAATTTTCCGTTCTCCTGAACCACTTATAATACTTATCGATCCATAAAACCGCACACTCGAACCCCATACACACGTTCGCAGGAATAATTCCTTCTCGGAACAACGCTAATTGAACATTGAATTCTCTATACACACTCTCAAAGTGAAAAAAAAAACAAAAAACTTCTCTCCTCCAGCGTGCAGAAAGCCTCTAAACAGATTAAAACGCCGAAAGATAACTTCTCTCTCTCTCCACTCTCGTGTTCCGTGTATAATATAGGAGTGTAGCACCTATCGGCCGGAATGAAGTGCGCATCAGGCGCGTCGAACAGCAGCTGTACCTAGCGGAAACGGTCAAGATTCGCGCGCGTGGATCCACATGGTGCGCATTGTTCCACCCTCTTCCCCTCTCCCACTCTCTACTCACCGTGCGCATCGAGCTTTTCATTCTGCGTTTATATCTCCGCGTTTATCCTTCCTTTTTAACCCCGAGGGAACCTCTCGCCTCCTTTTATTCCATTTTAATTAGAGCTGCTGCGCGTTATACTACACACACTCGTACATGCGTACGAGGCCGCTACTAATTTTCCGCTGGTACCACGGCGGCGTGTATACGGAAAATGTTCTTATCAGCGAAATGGAAAATTTCAGATGAAAATCTTTTGCGCGTGCGCGGTCTCCGCGGCTTTGGAGGATTTCGTTTTATTGCCCCCGAGCGTCGTAGGTGGATACAGACATACACACGCGCGGGGCGCTCGTTTTTACTCGCGCCGTTCTTTCGCCCTGCTTTACGAGCTTTCTTTTTAGTCGGCAGCGTGAGCGAGAGAGAGGAGTTCGAGAGGACAGTTTGTCGGGCGCAGCAGTGGGATAAAGCTCGGGCGGGGGGTGGAATTCTTTGCGAGGAATTATTGCACTGCGTCGCGCGCTCTCGCTTTTCCCGTTAATACTAATATATGTATCGGTTATTGAATATTGGATATGCGAGCGGATACTTTTTCTCCTGCGCGCGCGCCATTAATTCTTCGCTCGTCGATTTTTGTTTAACGATGTTTATTTAGAGAAGTATATATAAGTCGTCCGGGGAATTAAAATCTTAAGAGATTTGCGCAGAGGTAGGTCCAGTGTGTATCGGGAGCCGAAATAAATGATTACCTGACAATAGTGCGCTAAGCGGGAGGGGCAGTATTAAGGGGATATTTATTATTGAGGAAAAATTAAGGAAAATATCAATTGAAAGAGTGCGTGGTCTTTTATTTATCGCCCATACGCGCGATTGAATATTTATTCGGAATAAATGGTCGGTGCAAATTGCAAACAAAAGTTGTTTTCACTCGATTGCCAAGTATTCATCGGAGTAACGTTTATAATGGCGATCAAAGTATCATGTAACACAGTTTAACGTACATTTTCACAGAAATATCATTCGAATTTATCATCGGGTCTAACCGCTTAATACTCGCTGAAAAAATAATGGACCGCGGCCGAGCTAAAAACACCCATCATCCGACGTAATTTTCGTATTTTATACGTAATTTACGCGTCGCTTAATAGTCAAACTATTTATAGTCGATCCAGAAAGCAAAGCGAAATTCGCTCGCTCGTCCAATCCAAATGGGCAAATAAATTTTCCTAGATTTGAAGTTCCTACGAGGATTTAATTGTCGCGGGGAGGCATCGGCCGCGTGTTTTGTTAGCACTCAACGTTCCGCGAATCGCAATATTCATGTATAACGTCGCTCCCCAACAAAACACACACGGACACGCGTGTTCCGTAAAAACCGTGACAAGCAAATTTCGCCATTGCTACCTCGCGAAATTCCGCGCGCATTTGCCATTCTCCAAATTCACCGAGGCAAATAAACCCTCTCCCCGCTTAATTTTCACCCTGAGAAATCGCATCTCCCTCTCTCCCCATCTTAATCCCCGCTGATCTGGAAAACGGCCGGCGACGCGCGCGTTTCCCGAAACTTTACTACCGACTGGTGGGCGACGCATAAAGAAGAAGAGACAGTGTAAGGCGCGAGGCGAGACGCTTTGATCGCTTACAAAATGCGCGAATATATGTCCCGCCGCCGCGATTTCGAGAGATCGCGCGCGACTGTATAATTTACGACCCAATAAAAAGACACAATGTGATTTGCGCGTGGCCGCTGTGCGTTCGGGGGGAATATATACACCCACGCGCATGAGAGATGCATTTGTTTGTCAAGAGCCGTAAGGTTTTTGGCACGCTCAAACTAGCCAGTTCCCCTCTCTCTCTCTCCTACGCGGGAATTATTCGGGGACGTGCGCTTAATTGTTTTTCGAGTGTGACTAAATAGTTTAATTAGTTCCGCTGATTGGGGCCGCACGCGTGTATATATATATGTATGCGGCAATAACAACTGCGGAATGTATCATGATGCTGCGAGTTTCGGGGAATATCGCGGTATATAGTCTAGCGGCGGGGATTAAGCGGGGATTCTGACGAAGAGATTCACGAGAGGCTGTAAAATTTTTATTGTTTTGTACCAATAAGTTTTATCGTTTAGCGATGCACATGCTTAAAATTGTAGGTGCGCGTGTAGCTCGAAAATATTTGAAAAAGATTCGAATGTTACCATACCGGAGAAGTAAATTATTTAATTTATACAATTATTTTACTCGCGGCTGCATGAATAATTCCAAGACACGCGCCCGCGGGATTAAGAATTTTAAAATATCAAAAGTTAACGTGCGTGAATATTCATACCTCAATATATAAAATATCGTCTACTCGCAATAAAAAAAAAATAAATATATAGCAACGGCGTAAAACAAGCAATTTCGCATCGATCACTCAACCACTCATCTCTCGCAAATCTCAGCCGTTTAATTAACCTCGCGAGCAGCGCGCAAACCGGGGAGAGATTGACACACGGGATTACACGCGCGTTTAAAAGTCGCCGTTATACGTCTCGCGCTTAATTAGTTCGCGCTTTCTTGCCGCGCGTCGGCGGCGGCGGCGGCGGCGGCAGTTTCGCCAAGTTTATTCCCCGCCCGCAGAAAGAAATTAGCAAAAAATTTTACGCGGGCGGCGCCCTCTTAAAACTCGGACAGCGCGCCGCGGCGTGTTTAAAATTGAAATTTTCACAGCACCGCTCGGCCGTGCGCGCAAGCGTTCTATGTATGTGTGTGTGCTGCGCGCAGACTCTATTTTCTCGCCCTCGCCTCTACCGCGTCGCTTTTATCTCTTTTTCATTCCGGGCGGCGGCGACGGTGGTCGGAAGGAGGACGTTGCTGCCTTTCGCGCGCGAGTGCATGTGTATATCTATATGTGTGTGCACTGCGCTGCGATTACGTGGCTTTTCCTTTTTCGAGGAAAAAGGTGCGGGTGCGTACTAATTAGGGCTGATGTAATTGTCTGTTTGTAATCAATGCGAGATTATCGAAAATACACGGCTATACCCAAGAGTAGACGACGTATATATACTTTGTATATTTTGAAAAACGAGACTTTAGCAACAATCTCGTCGCCACGTGTTCCACATCTTCTCTTTTAATTTCCTCCGTCTCCTCTCGTCCGTGGCTTGTGTTTTGGCTAGCGCGCTAAACAGAGAAAGAAAGGCACATTCGCGTGTAACAGAGATAGAGGGAGAGAGAGGGAGAGCTTTATTCATAGAAAGTCTGAGAGACTATACGGTAACGCGCCGCAAAGACGTTAAGTTGTCGCGCTGGACGAGGAGTAGGCGCTGCTGCCGCCACGCGAGATGTCTGTTCCCCCCACGTAACACAGCGTGGGCGTGTTTTCCTTCGAGTGTATATATATATATATATAATTGCGCGTTATTTTGCCTACGAACTTCTTGGAGCGCGTGCGTCTTTATGTTTATTCCAGGTAAACGTTTGTTGTTATTTACGTGTGTAATGAAAATTTTGCTTTTGTGGGTTGGTTGAAACAGGCACGAAAAGATAGAAATTTAAGGTTGAAGGAGAATATAATGTGCTTTTGTGCTTTTGAAGTTTTAGTTCGTGACGTAGGGTCTGAGGTTAAAGGCATTGTAGATAGTTCAACCTTCAAGATCAGGGAGTGTAACGTCGTTGACCTGAATTTGTTTCTTTGAATTCAAATCATTGTCATTTTATATAAAAAAAAAAGAAAACGTAATAATAAATAATAAGAATTTGCTTTTTACATATTTATATAAACAAATAATAATATAAATAAAAACTTTCAAATGAATACTCTAAATTAATAAAAATGTGCCGCAATTAAACAAACGTGTCTATATATGAAAGTCACGTAAAGGTACTATAGTCTGTGTCTTCTTTAATTATGCATACCTCTAGCTCGCAGTGGATTTTAAATTTACTTTTGAAATAGACTGGCCACCTGCAGGAAGGGAAAGAAATGGAAAGGATAGAGAGGGCAAAGACGGCGCGGGCGCGAGTAGTAAGAGAAAAAAGGAAACTTGGCTCGCCCGCGCGAGAGAGAGAAAAGTTGGTCCTTTGTGCATCCGCTGACTTTCCAGTGTTAAGAAAGCTCACACGCTATTTTTTTCATATTTTTTTTTTCGACTTCATAAAAGACAGCCTCAATTCAGAAAATGTCCGTATTTTACTTGTGTTACACTTTGAAAAACGAGTTTAAAAAACGGTCTTTCACAGTTTTGCAAAAAAACTCGAGCGTAGATTTTAAAATTTTACACGATAATCTTCCGACTTTTTTAAATTATACAGGTGTGCACTCTAATTTAAGACATATCTTAAATAGCGCCTAGTGCAAGATTAAAAAATCTTGTAACTCATAACATTATCAAACAATCTACATAGAAACCTGTTCTGACCCTTAACCCTGAAACCAACATTTTGCTCGCGAATGCGTCCACAGCGTATTAGCCGCGCCTCAACTTTTCTCCTCTCTCTCCCTTTCCCCAATAACAGGGGTTTTCCAACTAAATAAATCATTATCCGCAGGCTTGCACACCGAAAAGGGGGGCAGCACTACTGCTACAACTACTGCTGCTGCCTCTGCTGCCATACCTCCACCGCGGTTCCGCTGAATAATCCAAAGGCCCGATGGCGGCTGGATTTACGCCGAGCTTAGCGGCCCATCGGAGCGCGAAGGCAGGAAGAACGACGTCGAGCGCCGGTTTTCCCGGATTAATTGCCTATTTATAAGCCACTCTCTGGCCGGCCGACGGAGAATCAATGAGGAGAGGGAGCGCTGCGCTCGCGTGTTTACGGAAGGCCAATCATTCGATCATTAATTACCGAAGCCCGGCCAGAGCATCGCACGTACGAAGAATTATGCAGCGCGCGAAATTTTCCATGAGCTTTTAGGGCGCGCGGTAGAGAGGCGAAATTTTGAATTACCTACGCGGCGTTTTCCACGGCTGAAGGCACGCCGTTAAGGGGGAGCTTCTGGTGCGGCGCGGACTTTTTGGACTGGAACTGGTTAGTCGTCGCGCGATTTTTCCACTTTCGCGGTGGTTTTTGTTGGGTGTATATAGGAGAAAAACTGGTATTCGCGAAAGGGGAATGCATACGTTCTTGTATTTACATTTTTTAACAAGAACGAGGGTGTCGTTTTTTCTTTTCTTTTTTTAACAGAACAGCGAAGATTGCCTGGGGGTTACATATTCGTGTTTCGGATAACAGAGTTATAACTATGCAAAAAAATCGACTCTGATGGTATTTAGATACCGTAGAAACAGATTTTAAAAGCGTGTGTTTTTTCGTGACCTTTTTTTTTACGTTTTAGTGCGAAAAATATTTTTAAATTGTAAAAGTCGAGAAGTACATTTTTAAAATGTTGAATAACGTTTATAATAGCCGTTTTATGTCATTGTTCGAAAGAACGAATGAAAATTTTAATTACAGTTTTTATTTCGCCGCTGGCGTTGTTATATATTTCTTTACATTTCCAAATTATGAGCAACGATCATAAATTTTCATATTCTGGCAAAATTAACAACATTCTTCTCCTCATTTACATTTCGCTGATTTTACAAGTCCATTAGGTGTATTAATGAGCCTCATTATTCAGTTAGTAATAGCACCTTTCACATTTCCAACACCACGTTCTATACCTCATTTCCCGGTAAATTATATTTACTCTTGATTTTATACGCGGATTGCGTGCAATACCTTTGAAAATTCTCTAAAGTTTCAATTATAAAACATAATTCGTTCCCCTGTAACATTAATTCCAATCGACTATGTAACGACCCAACATTGCTAATTAAAAATCCCAAATTTTCCTAAAAATTACCTCCACCCAAGACTTTTTCCCAACTATCCCCCATCACCTCCCGACCTGCAATTATCAAACTCCCCTGGTACGATCGTGCATTCCGAAGGAAATTCACCGGGAGTCGTCGGCATCACCCGCCCCCTCCTATAACTGTTTTCGAACACAATGGGGCAAACTATCCGGCGGAGGCCATTACGGTTCGTCCGTCACGCGCCGCCGATACCGCGAGAATGGTGTGTGCGTCTGTGTGTGTCCGAGCTATGCTCGTGGGGCTCGTTTCATGTGTGGTCCGGTCTTAATGCTCGCGCGCTTACGAGAGCGAGTGGTGAGAAGTACGAAGGAGGTGGAGGAGCGAACTGGAGAACGGGGATGGAAGTGTGAGCTGGGACGCGGTGGTATAGTTAGTGCGCGCGCGGTTTTCTTTTGGGAGCAGGGTGGCGTGTGAGAGCTGAGGTGCTGGTGGTAGAATTTTTCGTACCTATGGAAAATAGAGTTTGGAAGTGAAGCTTGTTAAAACTAATTTTACAAAAAATTAAACTAACTCGAAGAGCTGAGAGTAATTTTATAAAAATCACGGTTCCAATACTATTTTATTAAACAATATATTTCTAGCTCATTGTATTTTTTCCCATAAACATGAGGACATGCGTCTGACACCTTAACAATCGTCACTCGCAAACAAGACTTTACCGTCCCCCAATACCGCACCATCAGCATCGCGCAGCCATTCAGACCCCCGCCCATACCTAGCACATAAGAGCTAAAGTATCGGCAGAGGTCCGCCGAAAGAGCCAGCACAGGCGTTATCCTTCCCCCCTCTCCATAGCCGCATACGTTTATCGGCTGCTCCCGCTGCTGCTACTACTAGGCTGGCATTTCGCGGCTGAATTACGCGTAGCCGCGCGCTCGCCAGCCAGCACCGTCGGCATTGTAAATACGCGAAACTGCCCGATTACACGCAGCCAAACGGCCGCATAACCGTGGCGCATAACGGCCCTGGCGACTGCGCGTCTTATAGTATGTAACGCACGGCCGCCGCAAAGAGGTGTCGACGCGCATTGATTTTTTCGTGCGGAGGGAGAGAGAGAGGAACTGCGACTTTGCTGGGCCGTATACGCTAATGTTATTATAGGAGGGGGGTTGCTCGCTGCGCCGTGAAATTGATAATAAACAAATTGGCTCGAATTTATATCACACGCGCCCATGCGCGTGAGAGGGGTAGGCGCATGATATGATATGGAGCGGCGTTTTAACGACTTCCGGTGTATGAGCTTTTACGCGGATTATATACACGCCGATCCTCGGCGTGCGCTTTTAAAGCGATCGTTATACGAGGATGTACACACACACACACACACACATATATATATATATATATATATATATATATATATATATAGCGTGATCCGGGCGAGCAATCGAAATTTTGCGACGAGCGTGCGAGCGTTTCGCGCTAATTATTCAGCGAATAAATGAAGAGTCGATGGGATAATTTTACGAGGGGGTGCTTTTGGAATTGTTTTTGAATAGTGCGTCAATTTACTTTAATGGGGAGTAGGTGTCGCATTATGGCCCGGCGGTACGGAAGTGCTTTTGCGGCTGTACTGAGTGGAATTTATAACGCGGAAGATTGTTTTGTAATAGGTTCCCATTTTGATATTGAGAGAGAGGTTACAAGGGTTCGCGTGTGATATTTCGACTATAAATTGTTGAGATAAGTGACACTTTCAGTGGTCGTTGGAAAATGTATTTTCTATGTTTTGTTTTATGTCTTTTTTTTTCAGAGTCGGAAAATTGAGCAGTTTCAGGGTTCGCAGAAACTGTTCTCTGCGGTCATGGCGTAGAGCAGCGCGATATAGCACAGTTTGCCGCGGCATGGATTTCTCCGCGAAAGCACGTCGGCGGCTACTTGCGCCACGAAAGAAAATATCGGTGTCCAATTACATTTATATTTTTCGCTCATTTTTATTTACAGCCATTTTTCCAAGTATCGAGCGTTTACAAGGATCGCGTAAACTTGAGTGTTTCTGCAAACAATTTCAAGTGGGAACACGCTAGAGAAATGTTATAAATATTGTATAACAAATGTAAAAAATTTCCTGCGCCTCATTTTGGTATAGAAAATAAAATTGTAACCGAAACTAAATGCAATTCATATTTTTCACGAGAACGTAATTAACGTTTAAACAGGCGCATTACGTAAACGCACTTTTATCACATTCGCGTTAAAAGAAGCTCTCCAAAGCTCGCCTACAAACGCACACACAAGGTTATATTTTCTGCCTCACTTAACTCCCATCCACAAAACGCGCGCGAGCGCCAACTGCTCCATTTTTCAGCGCATTTTCAAAAATGCGTTTTCTCACACGCCGCGCGCGCGCGTTACAACACTCTCTCGCTCTCGCGTACACACTTTGCGCCACTCTCTTTTAATTAGAAATGTTAAAAGCTACTCTACGCCACGCGTACACACACACACACTCTCTCTCTCTCTCTCTCTCTCTCTCTCTCTCTCTCTCTCTCTCTCTCTCTCTCTCTCTCTCTCTCTCTCCCGTTTAACCTAATTTTTACGAACGAGCTCCTCGACCGAACCGCGGTCTTGAGAATCTCCTTCATACACACATACACATACATCAATAGGAATATTTGCCTTTCACGAGTTAAAGCCCTGGCGTCGGTAAAAAAGACGAGGAGAAGAGTGGGAGAGAGCGGGACAAACGGAACGTTGACGGAAACGGGGAAAGCGCGAGGCACTTTCCCGGAACCTTTAATCACTCAAACACGCGCGAGAGAAGGCGTCGTCGCTGACGCGCGCGCGCCCGGAGAAATTAGCAAGTCGACGCGGGGGAGGGCCAAAACATACGCTAGCCGAAATAGCTCGAGCGCCAGAGTGCCGGAGGAGTGGGCTTTTTCCGAGCGCGTTAGTGCAGAGTCGAGAGAGAGGAGAGAGCTCAAAATGAAATTCTGATGCTTTTCCTTAATGTTTTGGATGGTTACTCGTGCTTTTTCGCGCGGCGCTTAAATGACTGGCGTGCTACCGAGTTAATCGTCAGCCGGAGAAATACCTTCGCGGAGTTGAATGCAGTTTTGTAACCAGAAATATGCAGTTATAGGTTCATGACGTTACAATTGTTTAATTCGCTTTTAAGAAAAGTCATTAAGTAAAACGAGAAATATAACAAAAAATAAAACTTAAAAAATAAAGGTTAAAAAATAGTACATTATGTAACAAGGGACTAATATCGCAGATTATTCCCGCGGAATGATCGACTTTAGTCCCGTGTTACATACAGTACTTTATTCCCATCTCCTCTGTGGCCACTTCATAGATTTGAAAAGTTACTTTGTATTTATGTGTTATAATTTTGTTAGTTTTAACCCAATTCACCATAAACGTAAAAAATTAGACTGTTACTTTATTCCCGCATATCCCGCATATGCGGGAATAAAGTAAAAGAGGGAATCAGACGCCACTTTTGCCCCGCTTTTCAGGGTATAAAATGGCCATTATAGTAAAGATGGGAATATTATTTCTTGCCGTAGTTTTCAACATATAATAAATACATTTTGAAAAACAAGCATTTCATTAAAAAAATGTATTAATCTTATTAAACAAACGAACAACAACGCAACTTACACTAGGGCATCCCGGAAAAGCTCCAAAATTCTGCTCCGTACAAGGTAAAATACCTCTCACATGTGTGTACATATCCGCAGCGCGCGACAAGCTTGCGCGCTCCTGCATCACACGCCGAGAACGAAGACATGCACTGAATTTTTGCCCGACCGTAAAAGCCCGGTCCTCCCTCGTCTCAAGGAGACCGCCGAATAATGAACGAGCCGAAAAGGAGGGAAAAGGCGTGCTCGCTCGCTCGAAAGCTCTTGTGTACCGCGCTTGGGCGAAATAATCTATGCGGAGCAGCCTCTGTACACGCCAGGACAAACAGATGATATCCTCGCTGCTGCTACAGCTAAGATACTCCGAGCCAGAAGGCGGAGCTTTAGCATTGTCTTTCGAAGGAGGAGTGCGAGGCTGCGAAAGGGCGGACTGTGTGATGGTTTATGGGGCGGGGGGGTTGGAAGGTTTTTTGGGGCTAGGTGGCGGTGTAATTGCTCGGTGTGCAGTTTTTTGTACGTAGGGTCTGTGGGAAAGCGGTGGGCGATTATTAAGAGGTGCATGGGGTGACAGTTCTAGATGGGAATGTCGGTTTTTGTGGGTTGTGAAATGGTTATATGTTATTTTTGTGAGTTGGGGAATTCCGAGCTGAAATTATAACTTTATTCTATATTTTAATTTTAGATGTGTTGATTTACTCGCGAGAATCTGCTCTCGTATAGGTATATATTTTTTCTTCTTTTGAGTAAAACTTGCACAGTTTTTGAAAAGCCGTGTATAATTACGGAAACTAGCATGTAACCGGCAGCGTATGAAAAACCTTTACAAAAGCTGAAATAGCGTTTCCCGGAGAATCTTTTCTAAAGCTTCCTGTTTCAATTTACCGTCTGAAAAATACAGACCAATCTGCGCTCGTTCCTACAAAATACATCTCTCGTCTTCATCCACTAACAAATTATTCCTTTGAACAAACGCCATCACACGCGCAAGAAAACCTCGACCCCTCCATCACCGAGATCTCAACCTTAAACTTAGCCGGAAAAATCGTCCACCCTTGTTACCCATCATTCTCGCAAGAACGATTAAAACGCGTCCAAGGCCCATACATCCTCTCCGCACTAAAAACGAGAGACGGATGACCAGCACACCTCAGAAACCTTCCCCAAACTCCAAACATCGCTGCACGTATACTCCTGCGCGCCAAACACTCGGGGATTAAACGCGCGGGGCAAACTTGACGAGAGGAAAACAGGGAAAATTACGGCGCGTACGGAATCGCCGTATGTATACACGTCGCGGCGGCCCCACCTGCGCGCGCCACTCGCCGCGCCGTCATATTTCGCGCGCGACAATTTGGCGCAAAGTTAACAAGGAGTCGCGCCGGCACAGCGGAGGGAACGCGTATAGGTATAACACGGGAACAAACGGCGAGAGGGGGCCTCGCTCGACGACGCGCGAGATTTATGGCCGGTGGAGAGGGCATGAGAGAGTGAGTGGTGTGTGTGTATAGGGGGACGTCGGGCGAAAAAAGGCACGGAAAGTGGTTGCGCGACAGCAGGCTGTGGTTTTTAAATTGGTGAAGAAGGGTGGAGTGGGTAGGGCTTTATGTGGGTGATCATGTGTGTGGGGTAAGAGGTTGATTACAGATTAGTGTTAATTAGTTCAGGAAATTGAAGATTTTTAGAGATAAATTATTTTAACTAGCCGTAATTATGGAAATGAAGTCGTATTGTCTTTTAATAAACTTCGACATTAATTTAGTATTTTAATTTGTTTCTTTTGAAGTTTATAATTTTTTATTTAAAAATTTAACTTTCTCGGAAATAATATGAACGAACAAGCAGTTCAAATTATTTTCCCAAACGCTGTAAAAAGAGAGACATCGAAGAAGAAAAAGTTGTCAAAACACTGCACGATCCTCCAGCAAAAAACCCGGAAAAATCTCAAATTCGATATTCCCAGCATCATGCGGTCTCCTTCCGCATCCCCCGACCCCGCATGATAAAAAAAGCGCGCCGAGCTATAAAAGTTTCTCTCGCGACTCACCGAGTCCGTCCGCCGTACGCACAGATCGATCATTCGCCACAGCAGGAGCTGATAGTATACGGCCGCCGCAGCTCGAGTGATTGGCGCTTGCGCGTGCTTCCTTCCTCTTCGCTTCCTTTGTACCAAACTCCGCTCGATTTTCGGCAGCTATTTTTTCCCCTTTCAAATATTTACCCTCTCCCGCGGCGCGCCGGAATGATGATAGGGGGGCAAATACGTGAGCGAGAACCACGCGGTGCTAACGAACGGATAAAAGGCGCGTGGGAGCGCGTTTGACCTCCGGATTTTATCCCGTGTATGTATCGATTTCGCGCGCGGCGTGGATGTCCATTGACGATGAAGAATAGAAACGACTGGCGCGTCGGTGTTTTAATGAAACACGCAGGTGAACGTATACGTACGGTGCAGTCGGGTGTCCGCGGCGGCGGCCGCTGCTGCAAATTGAAAATCGATGCTAGTGCCAGCGCTGTTATTGACGATAAAAGTGCGTGTGTACGGAGTTGTTGCGATCGTTGACGAAAAAAAAGTATAGCGGATAAATGTTTATTGAAAAAGTTCAGGTAGTGCTGGTGCAAAAAAATAGGTCGCTCATGCAGATGGGAGTGCAGTAGTTTAGAATGGAACATATTTAGAATGGGTAGGAGGTTTTTGAATAAGCAACAGCGGACATGCGACACATATTAGAGGGATATCGAAAATTCATGTGGCTTCTATATAGTTTTCGATATTCACGTTGACAGTGGTTACAATGGTGATCAAATATTGGAAAACTATTAATTATTCCAAGTGTTACAAGAGAGTAATGCTGTTCTAGATAGATTGAATAAGTAGTTATTATTGATTAATAAAATACTACATCCGTGTTTTTAAAGTTTGATGAGTTCTTATGTAACAATATCGATAACATTGATGAATTCATGGACAAATAGAAACTACCCTAAAGCATATTTTATTTTGATGAATAACTAATAATCTAAAACAATATTCACAACTAAATAAAACACCGAATACATATAGCTTAAAAAAGGTATAAAACAACTCATTAAAAAAAATCCCAAACCATGTCTTACGGCCAAAAATCAGCTGCTCACGTATAGACACCCACAATGATCCTCCACATCTAATCCCACACTTAATCATGCGCCAACTTCCTGCACTCCGAGCAGCAGCAGCCATCCTCTCTGTCTCTCGCATGCGCTCCATTCCACTCGGAAAAATCCATTCCGTACGGCCGCAGAAATTACACCGCGGTGGACGCGCGCAATATCGCTAGCGCGCGCTCTTGCACGTCTCGTCGCTCGCGCGAGCACGTTTCGGCGTCATCTGGACTTTATTATTCGATTCCAATGGAATGCAATGAGGCGGCGAAGCGGGCCGCTGCTGCTGTTGGCCCGGTGTGGCCGGCTGCCAAGATTTTTATAAAGTTTCCGCTCGACTCGGCCCCGCGTACGTCCGGCCTATAATACGCGGGGGCGTCTGTGTGTGCGCGAGTGGTAAACTCGTCACGTAGCGTATATAATATGGGACGAGCGCGGACGCTTACTTTTCGCGCTTCGCTGCGTTCACGTCAACCGGCTGGCTTTTGGGAAGGAAGGAAGGAAGGAAGGGTTGGATGTGAAGGTGTATGAGTGTTTGCGAGGTTCTTTTGGGGAGAAGGAGGAGGGAAGGTGGAATTAGTGTAATGACAGTGGTGGACGCGCGAGGATAATGTAATTTTTTTCTGCTGAAAATACAATACTTTATGTGTACTAAGTCCTAAAATGAAGTTTAGAATAGAATAGAATATTTCTATTCTATTATAGAATTTTTATTAAGACAGTGAGACCAGAGGCCCAATAATGTCCAGAACAAAGTACATGTATAAGTCTTACATAAAAAGCGCTCATTATTACATAAAAATAGTATCAAAATAGTTAAAAAATAATAAAATAAATAGTTATAAAATACGTAAAATAAGTTAAAAAAATGATATACATATGTACAGTTGGGTAAGACAATAAGCGTAATACATCAATATTAACAATAAAATGTTCGGTATAAAAGGTAGTCACTGAGTACTTTCTTGAAACACGGGCGCATACATTTTTCGCGTAAAAATGAAGTTTAGTTATATTGAGAGTTAAATTGGGATGTATGTAAAAAAGCCATTAAAACTTTAATGGCATCAGCGACAGGTTGAAGAGCTAATTACGAAAATAAAATTTAACCTGCCAAATGAGTGGAAAAGCTAAAAACAATTGAATTTAAATTCGCAAATTACTTGGCAAATATATTTCCATCGCGGTAAAACGTACTTCTGACCATCGCTGACTGTTTTTACTGAATTATCCCAAATACTTTCAATATTTTAAATTCTTTATTATACACGTAACTGCGGTTCGTACCTATATTAGTTTTTTCGTGAAACCTTTGTTCCTAAAATAACTTTTTATAACAATGCATGAATCTATCCAATTATGACTTACAAAAAAATGTTTAAATTTTAGTTAAAATAAATTCTCTTCTCCAAAATATTTTTCAGCCACCACAGCAATAACGTATAATAATTAAAAGATTCAAAAAAATTCCAAAACTATCGCGGCGTATATCGCTCACTGCTTAAAACTACCAAAAAGTACGGTCGACTGGCACGCCAAAGAGTCGTTCGAAAAAAAGCCCCGAACAAAGTTCAGCACTCCATCGTCCTCTTCCTCCTTTGAATATTTTCCCATCGCTAAACTGCAACTATTTTGTCAAAAAATACCGCTGTTTTTACAACTTATAAATACAACTCTCTCTATTTGCCATATCCGGAAAAACCGCAACACCGCGCCTCCCCAATTATTCCTAAAAATCCAGCCTCCATGCCTCAAAATATCCTGGTACCAGAAATTACCGCGAAACTGCGCACTAGCGCGCAATTAACCACCGTATTTATGTTAATCCTTCGCGCGCTCAAGTGCATCTATCCAACTGACTCTGCGCACCACACCTATATATATATATACATCTATATCCCGGAGCAAGAGAGCTTTCCCTTTGACTCGCACCGCGCGCCGCTTGACCCGTGAGCTCGCGCTAACAGCTAGCTGCGCCCCTAATGGGGGGGTCGCTTCCACGCTTTTCCCACACCCTCTCGCATATAGCCGACGGCGAGGCGGCGGCGGCGGCTCTTTTATCACGGCTGCACGCGCGGATCGCCGGGGCTTTAAATTTGTTTAACAAGTTTCTCTCTCGCGCCTCGCCGCCTCGTAATGTATGCAACGACATTACGCATGCATAAACACATATAGGGCGCACACGCGCGCGCGTCAAAGAGACGTTAAGACGATAACGCAAGTTTCCGGAGTAACTCGGCGGCGGGTTGTTAGCGGGGTGCTGCAGCCTGCAACCTGCGCAGTTTGGCAAAAATTTCGAGGGAGGGAGGGGAGAGAGAGCAAGCGAAGGTGCACGAAGCGAAGTTGTGATATTGATTACGCAAATACGCGTGGTGAAGCGACAGCGACAGCGGCGGTGAGGTGAGGTGTGCTACAGTACGGTCGCGTGGTTGCGCGAACGCGAGGATCATGGAGGAAGGGAGAAATGGTGAAGTCGTTGGGGTGTAAAGGTAATGTTGTGTGAAGTCTTGACAATGAGGAAATATACTTTTATATATACGGTATTTTTATATTTTCGGTTCTAATTGAAAACTGACTCTTTTGATGATGAAGGTTCTCCGAAATAAATTGTACCAGAGAACGTGAGTAATAATTATTTATTTATGTGAAATCTGACTTACAAATTAATATGGGCTCTTATTGACTCTTACAAAATAACTACTTCTACTTTCGACCGTAGCATACTGAGTTGGCGAATTAACTGCGATAACAACTCTTAATTTGAATTTCCTCGAATGTCGCCTGGGGCCGACGGAGTTCTCCAGTTGTCCTGTAATATGGTTTGAACTGTGACTGATGCGCGCCACGCACTTTGCTGTATATATAACGCAGGATAATTGGGTTACAGATGATATTGAACGATAATGTGGGATCATCTTATCTAGAAACTCTTTGTTGCGACTTATACACGTTTAAATGGTAGCATTGTGAAATGCTGATTTGTAAAAATTGTACGCGTTGTCTTTAGGGAGGTCGGTGATTCGCTACGTCACGGTGTCGCATGAACGGAATTCTGCGTCGTATAAAATTGCGTTCTCGTCGTTGTGTGTCAGGAAATATCTAATATGATTAAATTTTAAATAGCATTCTAAATTTCCATAATTCGTCTCAGGACGTATAACAGTTGTATAGGAAAGTTTTGAAGGTGAAGGGTCTAGTGATGTGGGAATATAAATGAATGGATAGAATGAAGTGAAGGATTTTTAAAAATGTCAGAATTGCGCGAATTAGAAGCGAATGAAGCATGCTGCGGTTCGGCCATTCGTGCTGTTGCGGCGTGATATTCGCCGCATTTATCCGCGAGATTACTCGCACTTCTTCTTCCCGCTGAGCCGCCCTGCAAGTTGTGATGGAATTTCTACTGGAAGTAGTTACAGTTGTAAATGTATCCATTTGCCGGCGCGGGGTAACATCAACTTACAAGATACACGATGTCGTACGGGCGCACCATTTACACACTCCGCGCCGCGGAATATTCCAAAATGAATGGTACAACTTCCGGGGGAAGATTCCAAGATTCCGGCTACTTGCGCACTAAGAATCGTAAAATATGAAGGCGCTCTGTGGCAAGTTTAACTGGGTTACAGGTACAAGTATTGCCCTTCCACTCAAACTATATATCCGAGTAAACAAAGGTTCTTTTTTTTAATGTAAAACCGATATTAACGTAGTTGGCCAAAGATTATCAAATAAAACGGCGATATTTTATGTTGATGACACGGCGTTCAAGGATACTCAATTATTTTCCTCATTCAAATTTCGACTGTATACGCGAATAAATTAATTCGCGAATGAACCAGTAGCGCGCGCTCGCGCCGATGAATAATTTAAACTCCGCTCCGCGAGCGGTCGCATAAAATTTATATATATATGTAACACGCAAAGTTCGTAACCAAAATAACGAAGTGTTTTAATTAATGCAAAAATTCGACGCGCCGCCTTCCGACGCGTCAAAATGAAATGCATTTTCGTTACCTCGTACGCGCGCACGTCAATTTAATTAAATGTCAGCGGGCCGCGCAACGGGCATTAAAAGATTTACAAACGCCGCGGCGCTGATGTACCGAAATAATTATAAAAACCAAAGCCATGAGGCCAAATTTTCGCTCTATACATACACTATTATACAAAAAAATATCAAAATTGTTATCCGTTTTTTGTCCGCAGCTGCGCGTTCAACTTCCACGCCATTTCATTCCGCGAGAGAAAAAGGACAGAGGAAAGTCGTTAATCCACGCAGGCTCGGTAGCTGTAATTGGTGATCGATCATCGCTGCATACGCGAGAGTAAAAGGGGAAAATTTCGCGTGTACACGGTGTAAATTGAGACGATGCGTATATGTTATGATGTATTTTATTTCGAGGGAGGACATTTTTACGCACAAGTTTCATGTGCTGTATGTATATACCTGCGTCATGCGTGTACGTACGGCGGTATAATTGCAGTCGATTCGAACGACCAGCGTTAGCACAAGTTGAAGCGAGCCGCGCGTATATACGCGTGCGTGCGTCTGGCAGCTCGATCGCCCCGAGAGTTTATTTTTATTTCAGAGGCTGTGCGAGGAGGAGGACGTATAGTGCTGCGGCTGCGGGTCGAAGCGTAATTTAAAGTTCAATTGTTGTGCGCAATTGTGGCTCGGATCGAAATGTTTTGTACAACAATGTATTGAAAGGGTTTGACGAGGACATTAAGGTATTACCTTCTTTTTTCGTTGGAATACAACGAATAATATTCGATCACGCGCTGTTTCCGTATTCTATATTACGCATAAATGTGTATTACAATATAAGATCGAATTGTATTTTAATTGATTTTTTTTTCGTTTCGACTTTCGGCGATTTATTTCTAGGAAAAACAGATACACACCGCAATATTTCGCTCATCGGGCGCAGAGCAGCGCAAACAACAGCCAGCGCAAAATTATTGCGCTCATCCGGCCCATCTATAATTCGCCGCGACGAGAGCATATATCTATATATGAAACGCTTCGGGATTTCCTTCCGGCCTGCGGCACACACACACATACATGCCCACCGGGTGGTTACCGCTTGAACGATTTTCTCCGAGATTGCGAAATTTTTAGGAAGCTAGCCTCGCGCCTTCTCCTCGCCCGGGACTTCCGGCAAACTTCGCCTGTTCGAGTCCGCGCTCTCTGAAATGAGAAAAGCGTCGGTGGAATAAGAGTCGAGGGTGAAGGTGGAGTAGAGAAGCTGCAGCCTCCCTCTCTCCCTCTCTCTTTTTCGTGGGTTGAGAGAGCGAGGCAGTAAATAAGAATCGCGCGCGTCCGGCGAAGTCAATCTCTGCGCCGCCAGCAAACAGTTCGATTAGGGGAGAGGGAGCGAGTGAGAGGGAGAACCGCGATGAAAATGGCTAGTGTTCCGTTTTCCTTCGCTCTCTCTTTCCACGCGTTAGAGAGGCAGGCGCAGGGAGAAGGTAAAAAGAGTGAGAGAGGGAGCGCAAAGTCGAATAACTTGCCGAGTGGCCTCTCTCCTTTTTACCTCTTCTCTTTCGGCGCCGGCGTCGGGCTCCGCCTTCCGTGTTTGGCGAGTAATTCGAACGAACAGACGGTATATAGAATAAGCGCCGACTACCTAGAGGGAGAAAGAGAGAGAGAGAGGGAGGGAGAGAAAGCGTTATAACGAGATTTTCAGCGCATGAATGTGCAGTGCGGTCGGGAGGGGGGCAGTGGCAGGTAGTTTAGCGCCGCGCGAGGTATGAGCGTAAAATTGGCTTTGTGAAGTTTTTGCATTCGCGCGAGTGCCGGGTTGGCGGACCTTTTTTTTCCTTGAATGGGGCGAGTGTAGCTGTGGCCCTCTGCACACAGAGAGTCAAAGACGTGCGCTTTTCCCTAATGCGTTCTCGAATTTACGATTCGAGAGGCCGGCTCCTGCGGCTTTCTATAGTAAATTGTAAGTTAATTTCGGTGTTGTTTTGCGAAGGAAAAGTTTGCGGTGGGTGCGGGTGTACACTGAATTTTGCCTCGGAATATTAAAATCATAAGGGTCGAGTTCTTCGTGCTCTGGATGTTGAATTTTGCGAGGTGAAGTATAGTTGTATGATCGGCATTGAAATGCACGTGTAATGGGAATGTAATGAAATTATTGTTGGGCTAAAGTTGTTGTAATTGACAGTGAAATGTTAAATAGCAAGAGTTTAATAATAATAATGTGAATATCGCGTTTACCTGCAGGCTGGCTCTCCGACGGTCTCGAAAAAGAGACAAGTACCACCGTTCATGCAAAAGTTCATGTCTCCCTGGATCGGACAGGGCTGCTCTTGCCTCGACCACGGCGTCGTCGCTGAAAAATAGAAAGAAATGTTTTTATTCCAATTTTCAGCTTTAATCATCACAATTATAGATAAAATTAATAAGGCTGTCTAACTAGTTATATTAGGAAAAAAGTTAAACGCCAACTTTGATTCCAATGAAAAGTCGAAGGATTCATATTAATGTCATAATTTACGACGATTCAACGTTTCATTTCTTCCGAGTCGTAAAAAGATTTCCCTTTTTTTTATCACTGCAGTACGCACACGCGCGCACACACACACACACACACACCTTGCGAAATATTCCGTAGTAGGTGAATTATTGATTTTTCATAAAATTCACTATTTAACAGCCACGCGCGCGCACTTTTTCCCGACACTACTTAATAATTCAGGTTCGAATGAAAAATTAGTTTTATCACTCATGCATTATGCATTTTATTATAATGATAGATTACTCGTTATATGGTTAAGCCGCGTCCGATGACGGTATAAATTTCCAATTAATCATTATCAATGCAGATAGAATTTCGAATATAATAACGAAACGGTTAAATTTAATTAATTAATTATAAATAATTCGAACAATTTGCCCTCTCTCCCCATCGACGCATGAATATTTCAAAATGAAAATGGCGCCCAATTTCACGAAAAATTTCTCGAAACCATCACAACATTTCGAAATCAATCATCCGCTATATCAAATTTTAATTACTCCTTCGATCATCCCATAAATATAGCGATCGATTAATTACATCGGCTCCATCTCTTTAGATTCAAAATGGCCATTAGCTGTGTCAGAACGAACATCACCAAAGCTACACTAGCAAAGACCTGCACTACGCGTGTAACGAGGGCTCATCCCCGCGCGCAAATCCAGACGGCGAGAGCTTCAATTTCAATTTCCAACTCCTTCGCCGTGAATTCTCATTTCAAGACACACCGCGCGCGACAGCAGCGCAGCCAAAGCAAAACGTTCAAGTACACCCGCTCCTTCTAATTATGCGGCTAATGAGCGCCCGCTTCAACTTTTCTCCAAAAGCCCAGCTCGAAATTTCAATTTTCCCGCGCTACGACCGCAAAAATACTCCCTTTACACATCAACGCATACCCACGTATTATACATACCCAGCACACAAGTACCTGTATACAGTTCGGGGGGTCGAGTCGTAGCAATAACGCTTTCGCGCCGCAGTCGTTCCGAGCGAAGCCGGGGCAGCACCGAAAACACGTCGCCGATAACCCGCGCCATATGCACATATATATCTATGTATATATGCACATACCAGGAGCGCGTATACACTCCATTTCTGGCGGTATAACCGGGGCGCAGTGGTACTACTGTACTATACGTCATCGATTTACAGCCCGCATAATTTCCCCGATATGGTCTCTTGGCTCGCGTTCCCGCGGCTGGCTCGCCCTCGCGCTCTTATGCTCCGCAGGGTAAACGCGAGCGTGGGGTTGGCGCAACTTGTTTATTTTACACACGCGAGGCGCAAAGATTCTTTCGCGCGGCCGACGCCGCCGCCTGTCGAGATATCCGCCAGTGCGGCGGATGCTCGGGGAGCTGAATAACGATGTAATAAGGGCGGCGCGGGTTGCGAGGTTTCTGTGGATTTATACCGTGGTAGTTTCTTTTTAGAGCCGTGCCTCGAGGGAGAAGGAAAGAGAATAACGATTATTTGCTCATTAGAGGTGTTGATCGTTGCTGTTACGCTCGGGGTTGATGGAGATTTATGGCTTTTCGGGAACAATGATGGTGGATGAATTATGTTCATTGCAGTATTACATATATTCGTTATATTATTGATGTTTGGAATGAAAATTTTGGCATACATTAATTGTTTGATGTCGGTCATGGTAATTATATTAAATCAGAATAATTTAGTTATATTTTGTTCTGTTGGATATTTCATTGTTATTCATGAGATGTCTAATTATTTTATTATATTAATGTTGCTTCTTTCATTTTCAGAGTATCCATTGCTTTAAGAATTCAGGCTCACAGTTATTTATCTAACAACCAAACACAAATTTTTACAGCGAAACAGTACAGTGTCGAAAGTGTATCTAACAATAAATGCGTCATTTCATAAACTTACTCGCAAGTGACTCCATTTGAAATGTTTAAGGTAGTTTTCGAGTAAACTGAGTTCTGGCAGATTCGTTTGAAAATTTAATTATAGGTTCATTACGGTATTTTACATTGAATTTTCAAATCCAAACAACCTCAGCGGAGCCATTTTCGAGTTATAAATTCTCAAAGTTTGCACTTTTAATACGTAGCATATAGGGAGAGACATCACAAAACGATCATTTTCATTGATTAAAGAAAGAATTTCTGGGAAATGTTTTTGAAAAACTAAAATGTTGTCAAGATATACGGTATTTAGAATATTATAGTTAAAGCACAAATAGACTAGCGGAGCCGTTTTTGAGTTATTGTAATCCATAGCAGCTTGCTTTTGTTCGACGCGCGGTCACGCGCCATGAGAGTGAGAGAGACAGCGAGAATGCGCGGAGTGGGGGTATACCGTCCGTTCGAAGGGCTATGACACAGAAAAAGGAATAGCACACAGGTATAGGATTTAACATGGGTTACTATATCTATATATACAAGGAATAGGTAAAAGGAACAAGATTTTCTCGTATATATAGATATAGTAACCCATGTTAAATCCTATACCTGTGTGCGGTTCCTTTTTCTGTGTCATAGTTCG
The DNA here is from genome assembly GCA_036365515.1 of Torymus aiolomorphi. Classification (NCBI taxonomy): domain Eukaryota; kingdom Metazoa; phylum Arthropoda; class Insecta; order Hymenoptera; family Torymidae; genus Torymus; species Torymus aiolomorphi. The sequence goes on from CM070877.1 coordinate 148,613,666, forward strand.
AAGAGTTCGAGTCTCTCCCTGGCGTGAACAAAACACGCGCGGCAAGCGAGAGAGAATCAAAACTTTTGCCTCCGATTATTACTCGAGAACTACCTTAAAAACCCACCTCCATTTGCCTTAGATTATTTCCGGCACGTGAATGAGCATGCCTCATCGATCTGTTCATACAGCTCACTATACCGCGCGTGCGTTTATACCGCTACAGACAAAAAACTTTCTCCGTTTCGCCGCTGTCGTCTCGTGAACACATCATCGCCCTGCAAATGAATTTCTAGGAATGGCCACGCGAGAAAGAGAGAAAGCGCGCAAGCAAAAACTGTTTATTTAATAGGCGAATGACAAAGGGAAAACGCGCCGCTAATAAACGAAACGCCGGTCTTGATGGAGGAAAAACTTTCACGCAAGTATAGTTAAATATGTTCGCCGATGGAGTAACGTGGCAATTTTGGCTTTAACATTTCCGAGAAAATGTTTTGCAAAAAGGCTTTTTCGTACGTATGATTGCCGCGCTTGCAGTAATTAAAACACGGACATTTTTGTTTCATACGCCTGTTTTCATGTGTGCGCAGTGAAAACAAATTACACTTGTCAAAGTCACCTTTGAATTATTTAACACTTCTACAAACGTTATTTGCATACTCAATAATATTTTTAATTAAGCGATAGACCGTGAAAATAAAATCCCCGAGATAAACAAGCCACTCCGCCAATATCGATTCCAGGCCATTCGTCCGGGGAAATATTTAAAAAGCAAAATGACAAGTCACCGCGAATGGATCCGCGAATCTCATTGAGCCCTACACGCTCGGTCGGTTTTATGAATATTCCCCGCGCACGGTCGGTTTTATGAATATTCCCGGCGCGCGGGACCCGGGGATTCATTACATCAGAGCGCGTATTCGCGCGCGGCAATAAAAGTAGCGCGAGTAAGGAGCGGCTATAGGCCGCTCGCCAAAATGTACTTCGCTTCCTTCCTTCTCGACCTATCCGAGATTTAATTTACAAGCGATATTCAAACGCGCTTCGCGCGTACTTTTCTGGTTTTGAGGTTATGTATGCTATCTTCATTACGTTTTACTTGTAACTTATTTAAGTATTTTTTCAAAGTCAGAACTTAATCATTTTACACTACACTAAATGTAAAAATTCCATTTAAAAAGTTCAAACATATTAAATTCCAAACAGTAAATTTCTCGCGCCTTCTTATCGACCAATCAAAATCAAGCCTTTAGATGGTTCAACATGGCCGCTCATTACTTTTTTAAGAAGGGACCAAATGCGCGCGGTGTAAAAGGAACGAGACGACGACTAGGCCGCACTGCGTAAAATCGTCGAAAAGGGCGCAAACGCCAGGCTCGTTGGTTAATTATATCAATCGTTTATTTTTACGAAGCTCTCAAGAGGCTTATTTAGTTACAAGTAACGCGGAGAGTCGGAAAAATCTGGTATAACGTAGCGGCTGACTAGGGGAAATTTAATGCGGCGTGTTGTGTAGCGTCGCCACGGTGGTGGCTTATTAACCTACCTGATAAGATCCAGCGCGAGTGCAGGCAATTGATAACAATTACAAATTGAAAATGCATTACAATTTAATCAAACGGGCTTTTTCTTTACTATAGCAATGATAAAATCTATACGCGTTTTTATTTCATTAATATCGCGTCGATTCAATTAGCAAAGTTAAATATACGCCATATTCACGTTTTTTTTTTATCGATATAAACAAAATTGCACTGTAAACATACACGCCCGTATCATTATTTATACGCACCAACAATCGTAAACTACGATTTGCACGCGAAAAGAAAGAACTGGTAGAAATTATGTTCTCGGTTTAAATAAAATCAGTCTATAGCGCGCCATAATAGGTCTTACCATAACGGACCTCTTCTACTTAATGCTTGACGCGCGCGCGCAGCCCGAAGAAAATCCAGTCGCGGAGACAATGGCCGCGGGCCATAAACGACTCCGCGGCGCGAGAGTAGTGAAAAAGAAAACGACTCCCGCCGGGAAGGAGGGAGGAGGAGGATGATGCATGCGTATATACTACCCGCGCGTTATTTAATGAGATGAAGCTGCGTTTTTTTTTTCTTATTCTTTAAACTCGCCCCGTGTGTAATGTGAAGTCCGCGGTATTTTATTACTCCCGGCGACTATACGTGGGCCATAGCTTCTGCAGTATGAAGAAAAATTTCGGGAATTTCGCCTTGGCATTTGACGGATTTTACGAATGAGCTTGGAGTGTTTGCCGCGTTGTAATTAGAATTTTCGTAAACTGTATTCCTTTGCGTATAAGACACAGTATATATTTTTAACATATTACGATGCCATTTCTAACCTCGAGATTAATCTAAACGATGCGCTTTGCATACCGTATCCCCTAACAAATTTTAATATCTCCTCAAAGCGTGAAACAGTCGTGATTCAGACGGACAGATATTAATGGCCGCGCCCGCGCCGGCAATTTTTTACCACGGCGACTCTGAAAAGCGCACCTGCACGCACGATGCCCCCCTCAAAAGAATGCGTTGTCTCCCGTAAAGTACGCTCGAAAATTATCATTTGCAATCGCACACACGCGCGCACCTCTATCTCTGTCTAGCGTATAATTTATGCAGTTCTCGTATCGTTGTCACTTTGAAAATAAACGCTCGCGTATCCTGAAAAGAGCGCGCTGCGGAGACAAATGGTGGCGAGGGCGTTCGCGAGCAGCCGTAATGCATGAAAACGCGCGCGAGCGCGCTAAATGCCCGGCGCTTCGTTTATCTCTATCTCTGGTTCCGCCACACACACACGCAGGCGACGGGGAAAAGGAGTCGCTTCGCGGGGAATAAAAATGTTCATCCGTTTGAGCTAGCTTGCGTGTGTGCGTTCTTACGCGCTGTTTCTTTGTGATGCGACGAGTGTGTGCATGCACGCAGGTGACCTTAAAGTCGAGCTTCCGCGTGTTAAAGCTGGATTTTTACGGGCCTTTGTGCGCCCCCGTGTCTTTCGGCCAGAGCGCTTCCACGTCGAAAATTTAGCAGACGCGATATAGCGTGAGCGAGTGTGCAAAGTTGTCGTGTTTCTTTGAGGCGCGCGTGCATGCACGGGACGTCAAAGTGGTACGAGGGGGAAAGGGAGAGAGAGTTTATGAAGATTTCGAGACTCCTTCGCGTACGTAGAGCCGGAGAAATTAACAAACAAGTTGAGTGTAAATTACTTGGGCTAATACTTCTTGCAAACACGCGGCTTGGTTATTAGTTTGAGAATTTAGAGGCGCCGTCGACGATTTTGCTAGTGCTTGGTCGTTAGTATGTTACTGTACTTTTTTGGGGTAAAAGTTGTGAGCCTAATATCATTCAGTATAGTATAGTTAAGATGATAGGGATACAAGTGTTTTTTAAATATCTTTTGATTTAATTAAAAATATTTTTACTTTTTTTATTATATTTCGTTAATTGAATAATATACTCTTTTCTCTTCCGTATTAAGGAATTTAACATAATTCGTATTATATGCTATGCATATATTACATATTTTTTCATGGAAAAATATGAAAATACAGATATGAATAGAATTAATTAATTAATATTTTTGCAAAATTACATAAATGATAATTAACAGCATGTCAAAAATGGTAAATTGATAAAACATTTCTTTAATTTACATTTAAACGTAAAATATTACTGTAAAATGTCGACTCATTATTCCTGACCTAGTTTTATGAAATTTTTACCTCAAATATTCTGTCTCTTTTTTCGACTCGAATTTTTAACTAAACCGTAAGATTAAATCACACTCACAATAATTAGCAGCAACTTCAATGTAAGTTACAAAACTATCTTGAAAAACAAAAATACATAAAAAATAGACATTTCACAATAAATCATCCGAAATTTTTCCCTACAAAAGTTCCGTGCATTCTTCGCCCGTCTCGTCGAGCACCAACAGCGTCTCGCATTTTCCGCTAACACGAGACAACGCGTAAGTCGAGCGCGCCAACATTAACCTTCTCTCCAAAAGAAAATGCATACGCGTCAGGAAAAATTTTTCCCTCTCTCACTGTCTCTCTCCCCGCGACATACAAAACGAGCGAGCGATTCCTTTCAAAGCCGCACGCAGGAACTACAGCAGCAGCAGCTGCTGCTGCAGTAACAGCCCGCGGCCTCGAGAAAGAGAGGAGATTATAATTACAGTTTTCCGCACCCGCGTGCGAGCGCGTATACGCGCGGCAAAAGTGACACAGAGAAGAGATGCACACAAAGGGCGGAAAACTGGGATAAGAGGCAAATGTATACACGTGAGAGAAAGAGAGAGGGGGGAGGTAGGGATAGACGGCGAATCGAGTGCGCGATTGTTTATTTAAGAAGGATGCGCCTAGGCTTTTTTAACCAGCTTTTTCGCCGGCGTGTTTCGTGTTCTCTGCAAGGCAAATTCAATACGACGCGTGTACACACACATATACACACACACACACACACACCCAGCTACACCCGGCGCACATTCTTCCTTTCACAGGCGTGCTGACGTAAACTCGCGACCCCGCGGGCCGAGAGTTGTCGGTAATACGGGAATAATAATTTTTGCAAGAACGGTTTCTGAGCTTTGATAGGAGCGGGGCATGTTTTTTAATTAAAAACTTTGAAGGAGCATCGGCGGCGGCTAACGCGAGCGCGTGTTTGCTAGATAATGCGAGAGAAAGAGAGCGGCATTTTGTTATTGAATTTCGTTTAGCGGAGCGTGCAGAGCCGGCCGAGCGTATAAGTATAGCGCGCGAGCGTGTCGATGAAAGAATCAGGTTCCAGGCCAAGTTTTGCTTTTAATAAAAGCTGTTGGAGGCTTGAGTTATGAATTGTTTAATTAGCGATGTCCGAGGGTTGCGTTTTTTATTTTCCTTGCGAGCGCGCGATATTAAAGTGGAAATTGATGGGATGCCGTGTTAGAGGGATTCCTTACAAGAAATAATTAGGTTGGGAATGTTTGTAATGAGGGGTATGATGAGTTTTGTTTGACATCAATCTGCTGCAAGTACGATTTATAAGTCTTCTTGGTAGTAGGATTGCTTGTTGTATAATATTTCGTATTTTAATAATTTATGTGTTATTTTATTGGGCTTTTTTAATATACAGGTTATTTATTAATATTATTTTTACGACTGTTTGTTGTTGTAAACGAAACGTATTTTACGTACTACTCGGGTATTAATGTCATTTATAAAATTCTCAGAATCACAGAAGCAGTTATCGAACGTTTTGCTCATGAATTTATAAAATCATACTAAATATTTTATACTCTTCAAAATAAAAACAGTAATATTTTGTAGAATAAGCAGATACCTTCCATTTCCCGGTATATTTGATTTAGTAAAATATTCATGATCGAAGTCAGAAATCAGCAGATGCATTAATTTATGTGAGATAATATTGTCGTGGATCGAGACGCAAATTGCAAATTATTGTTTTACCTCTGTACAATTTTTTGACAATAATAAAAAATAAAGTATTATTATTATTATTATTTAATAATAATAATTGCATAATTGCATTACGTGATTAATCAAAAATCTTTATAAACCATGAAATTCATATAAAGCCCTTAATTTTCCACAATTCGTGTACGTTTACTCGAGGTGTCTATTTATTTATTTTGCTTAAAACTTTGATCAAAGCCCTTTAAATATTTGCAGCGCTGTAACATCGCGCACATACGTATACGTTATATGTAGGGAACGTGAGCATTAAATTTTCAGGAAAATTCTTTGAAAGCTACGCGCGAGAGTTGTACTCTCCTTTGCCGTTTCATTATTTTATTTTTTTTTTCGTGCGCCTCGCTGTTACGTAACAAAAGATTTCATTGCGTCATATAAGCTCATAAAGTTTTACGTCACATGTCATATCGAAGAATTTATTCGAAGAGCCGTCACCGCCGCCGCCATCGAAGTCTTAAAATGAATCGATCTCTCTTGGCTTTTGTAACTAAGTGAATAAGTTTGATTTCCAAACTAAATTTATAAAAGCGTCTCTTAGTGCGCACGCCCGCGCTCGGACACGCCTTGGAGTGGGCACTTATATTTTATTATTATGCGATGAAAAAGTTTTCCTCGTAACTGAATCTTAAATTATGATTCGCCGTAAAGTTTTTGCGATGTTACCGATAATTGAACCAAGAAAAGCTGTTTCAGGCAGAGTAAAAGAAATCATTTCTCTAAAATTGTTTTCTATAAAAAAAATATTCATCGGCTATTTTATGGATTCATACGTTCATAAAGTATATAAGATTTCACTCTTTCCGAGTGAATAATTACCCTTTTTCATTTTAATCGCAAAGGCAAATGTTCCGCACAGATTGTTTATAGCCATTAACTTGTTGTTGTTTTTGTTTCTTTTTTCGCAAAAAGTCGGATATACAATTAATACAGTCTGGAAACGGGAAGATAATTCATTCGGAAAAGAGCGAGGCGCGCAATACCCCATAAAACGATATTTCTTTTGTCTTTTGACCTCGCGCATGTATATCTATATATGTTATAAAAGAATTATGACGAAACAATGCAAATGGCCGGTGTGGCTTTTTTTTACTCTCGTATATCACTAAAATACTCGTATACGGGAGTACGCGAATATTCTCTCTTCTTCTGTTCTCGCATTCCAAAGGCGAGCGAGCTACAGAGGGAGAAAGAGACCTAGAAAGAGAGAAAAGTTCTAAAGCGCCGTATTATGAGCTCGATTTAAGTGAATAAGATTCCTCGTGTGTTTGCAGCATTTCTTAGCTCGTTCCCTTTTATCTCTTCATTCCGTCGGCGCGAGCTACGCTCCGGATCGTCGTGAATTCAAGTGGAACACCTTGTTTAAAGCGCACTGTTTCGTTTTTCTCCTCTGGCGACAAATGCCGCTTCGCAGTCTCTAAATTAGCGCTATCGTAAACTTTAGACGAGACGGGGGGAGAGGGCAAAACACAAACGGAGATGGAATTTCGTCACACCCGCTATAATTCGCACTCGTGTAACTGCAAGCCGTTTCTTCAACGAATCCATTGTTACATAATCCGTACAAATAAGATTCTCCTTTAATTTATGACACCTCATTTATACTTACTGCTCCACTTTACATCTACTTTCTACAATTTCATCCCTCAGGCAAAAAGAAAAATGTAATCACATTCTAAAGTTTACTATGAATAACCTACTTTCGCATCAAAATCCTAACATTCTCCTCTTCCCCCAGATAAGCATCACCCCAATCCAATCTCCCTAAACCTTAATCATATCGCCCAGCTCGGCCGGCACGAAACTCTTCTCCAATATTATCCCGCCAGCAGCCCGACCGTTACATTATAGGTCAGCAGGCCGGGGCCACGCACTCGTGTACTCCTATACAGCGCGCGCGAACAGACACACAAACCCGGAACTGCATCGAACTGTCTCCTCCGCAACCCAACAGTAGCATCATATCGGCACCGCGCCTCTCCACTTCTCCAGACACACCTACACCGAGAGAACTAGCGGCTTTAACTAGTAGCTGCCGCAGCAGCCGCGCAACAGTTTTGCAACGGTTATGCGCGTATACAGGCCGGGGCTGCTTTTCACTCGCACGCGCCGCCCGCAGGAGTTCCCCGTGTATAAACCCCTATATATGCATATAAGAGAGAAGGAGGAGGAGGAGAAGGAGGAGTGGCTTGCAAGCGAATGCGAGCCTTGGCGTTACCATAACGTACAGGAAAATTGCGCCCTCAGGTGCAAGGGTTATATGTGTCGAGATAGGTAGGTGTACGTGGGTGTGTGTGTGCATGCACGTGTCTGGAGCTCCAGCTCGCGTACAAGTTCTCTATATATATATGGGCGAGGAGCTGCTGGTAGTGTGCGCATAGCGAGGAGCAGAGATCGTAGACCGCCTCGGATGGGGTTAATAGAAAGAGAAAGTAATTTCGAGGAATGAATAATTTATGATTTTTCGGAAGGGGTGAAGGGGCAATTATAGAGGATCGAGCGAGGTGGGTTGGTTTTTTATACGGGGCTGGTAAATATTATGTGAATTACGGATATATATAGTTTCGAGAACATTACACGAACCTTTGTATAATGAATATTCTGCAAACCATGATACTACTTTTACAGCCTTAATTACAGAACCGAAAACCTCGTTCGAAGCTACTCCGGTGTAGTGTACTTCTCAAACGGCAGCGAGCCTCGACCGAAAAGACGCTTTCAGAGCGGCGCGGCATTCCATCTATGGCACTACTTCGCGAGGCGAGTGTGCATCAGGCGGAAAGGCGCGGCTGCACCAGTGTGCAAACTCTCTCTCTCGCTTTCGCGCGCACTTACGCGCAAGTGTCTCTCGCATAAGAAAGTGATCTAAGCGAAAGCTCGGAGCGCTTAATTCGGGCGCTTTGCACTCCGGCGCTTAGAGCTCGTGCGACGACGAAACGATTGCACTCGCGCGAGCCTAGTGCTTTTTGCACCTCCTCTTGATTTGATGAAGTTAATTAAGTCGGGGCGCGAGTGTGGAGAAAGACGGATAGGATTGCAAGCGCACGCGAGTGCATCTGTATGTGTGTTGAAGTAGGTCTTGATCGATTCGTTTGAGGAGTTTTGTGCGTTAGTTTTGTTTGGTATATAAGCGGTCGTGAAGTTTTCTTTTGAAGCATCGCAACAATGGGTTATTCGTAAACTAAATTTTATATCACGGCTACCTCCTTATTCGACGAAAACAATCCTTTCGGGTCGGGCGATAAAAAGGAGAAAGAATCACTCCCCATTCACATTTTATAAAACTTTAATTCCCATAAAATCCCTTTCTCCCCCCCCCTCTCTCCCGCCTCGCGCCACGTAGCGCCTGACTCGGCAAGTTTCCCTTTCACTCCATGCTCCCACATCGTAAAAACCTTGTCGCCCTTCTCCCTCTTTCTCGAGAGCGAGAGCGAGAGGGGGAACGAAAGAAAAGGGGGAGAGAGAGAAGGCTCGAGCACGAGAATGCAGCGATTTTCGCAAATTCCAGGCCCCTTGAACTCATGACACACAATAATAAACACGCAATTTCTCCGTTCTCTTTCTTATAGCCACCCTTCCTAACAACGCAAATCTAAGATTAAGTGCTTTTTCCCTTCCACTGCCACTCTCTCCGATAATACCCTATACACCCCCACCTCCCCCTCTCATGCATTAAGTACACGTCTAAGTAGCTCCTTCCCTCCCTCCCTCCCTCTCCATCGCGCACACGGCACGATAACCCCGTAAGATATTGAGCAAATGTCTATGCAGGCGCGGGGCCGAAGTCGCGTATATGTATGTATGTATATCGGGCCGGTCGTTCTTATATGCGCCGCGCCCCCGCGGGCGTAATATCCATTGTTGCTGAATGCCAAAGAACACAATGCACGAGGGGTGCGCGCTGACACGTTAACAGTGCACAGCAGCGTCGGGTGGGTATAACCTCTCGGTACCGGGCTCTGTGTGTATGTATGTGTGTATATATATGTGTATGGAGCAGGAGTTATAGTAACCTACGCCCTCGGCGGCGGTGCGGTGGCTTTTCGCGATTTTTCACTCGCTCGCTTGTGTACGCGTGTGGGTGTAAGGGGAGGGAGAGAGAGAGCAAATGGGTTTAACCTGCTGATTTATAAGGTTGGTATTAAAAGAGACACGAGCGCTGGATTGGGTCGTGTGTGTGAGGGAGAGGGAGGAGAGGGAGAGAGAGCATATAACTCTTTGTAGCGCGCGCGTGATTGGGCGAAATGGATGAGGAGGGTGATTGAGTCGTTTTACGAGGTGCGTTTGGCAGATAGGACAGGATGCCAGTTGGTAGGATAAAAATGTACTTGGCACTTTGGTTTGTTTTCTTTAAGGCGAGGATCTTTGTTTTTTTTAATTTAATTAGGGGTTTGAAAATGTGTGTATATATAGATTAAGGTGGTTCTATGGTCAGATATAGTACTTAAATATAAAATATTCTACAATGAATTGTTCTCATACTGCAAAGTGAGAACCCATATAGTATCATAAACCGGTACTTTAAGTTACGGAAAAAAATTTTTTTAACGAAATTTCAGTACTAACAAAGTATATATCGTCAATGTAAAAAAATGATGCAACAAGTCACTTTAATCTTTTCCATTTTTGCTTCAATTTCAATTTTTAAAGATTCATTTTTATCTTTGTTGGATTTCATTACGAGGTATCGTGGATCAAATTAAAAAATTTTTTAAACCTGAAGAGTTACAGGTAATTGTATATAAAGTTTTGTATGAATCTGGTATGAATTCGAGCCAAACTTGATAAACAATTGCCTGTAACTTATAAGGGTTTAAAAATTTTTTAATTTGATCCACGATACCTCGTAATGAAATCCAACAAAAACGAAAATGAGCCGTTAAAAATTGAAATTGAAGCCAAGATGAAAAAGATTAAAGCGATTTGTTGCATCATTTTTTTGCATTGACAATATCTACTTTGTTAGTACTGAAATTGCATTAAAACAATTTTTTTCCGTAACTTAAGATACTATATGGGTTCTCACTTTGCAGTATGAAAACAATTCATTGTAGAATATTTTATAATTAAGTACTATATCTGCCCATAGAACCACCTTAAGAAGCTAGGTTAACATAAATTAAGTAAAATTTTAATTACACTCGTTATAATTTCAATTTAATTAGAGAAACGCAAATTTACTTTCTCAAGAAACTACGTAAATGTTAATTCACTACCAGAACGCCATCTCAGAATTCTTAAACGATATACCCAAACCAACTCATTCGCATCCCCACCCCACTTTCACCCTTCGCACATTACCGCTACCACTCCCGGGCATTATACTCGCGTGCGAATCCCCCCTACTACTCAGAGAATCTAGAGGGAGAGTCCCGCAGCACAATACTGCCACTACTACTATACTGCCACGCGTGCGCGGCGGTCCATTCACGCGTCCCGGAGAGACTCCCCTTTGCCTATATACATCGTTAGCCACCGCCGCCGTGGCCGCCGCCGCCGAGCGATATGATATAATTCAGGCGATGGGCCGCCTTGATGAGATTGATTGTCGTCGGCGCACTAAATCCACTTGTCGCGCGCCCGCCCGCCCGTTATTACGCATCGACGAGACCGATATCCAACGCACACACGCACACGCGCGCGTGTATGTGTACACATAGAGAGAGCGAGCGTTTCGCGGCTTGTCGGAGCGTATTTCTCCGGACGATTCGCTTGTTATCGTCTTCGTAATTGAGGCCTCGGATGAGCGCGGAGCTGCTGCTGCTGCTGTGCAGTGAGTGTGTGCGTATGTATTATAGCGTGCGGGATTAGAACGAGCTCTCGGTGCGTGATCGGTTTGATTGTGAAATCGGTAGGTGAATTAGGCGTGGATATAGCTGCCAAGCTGAGGATCGTTATCTCGAGAAGATGAGGAAGATGGTTTTTGCGATGGCGGGTAGGGTTGCGTTGTATAATGACGTGGTTGCGATCATTAATTAATGCGTTAATTATTCCATTCTTGCTGCGAAAACTTTGGATAAGATGTGGAGATAATTCAAAATTACGTAAGATAAGGTGCAATTGAGAGTAAAAAATTCAAAGTGGAGAGAAAAAGTAAATGCTTTATTGTGGAAAACAAAGGATTACTTGAAAAAAGCTTTTAGTGGTACAATAGCCCGTTATTGTTTCACGCCTAATAATGCTACGCGTTCTACTCGGGAAAATACGATTGAGCAACTACAAGTTATCTCATTAACTTTTTAAAATAAATGGAAATAAAATTACTAGTCCAAACAATTCGTTCGTCAATGTCAGATAAATTCCTTAATTCCAAATCAAGTTATTAAAAACGCTTTCTATTTAATTAACTCTTTAAAATTCCCATCAACTGCTTTAGAGAAAAAAACTCTTACTTTCTCCGGGTATCGATCTCCCTTCATCCACAATCCCCCCGTAATACACAAAAACCTCGTCACTATATACGCAATCGTCAATGACCTCGCGCTTCATACAGCCCCGTCCTCCGCACGATTCTGCGTAATAAGTAGTCGCAAAGAAAATTCACTCCTCTCATTCTCTCTTCCACTCTCGTTTTTTTTCTTTTACCGCACGCGCTCGCTACTCGTGAAAACGTCTGAGTGGGGTCGTGGAAAAAGTGGCGAGTCCGAGGTTATACTTACAGTCGCTTTTATATCCCAGTAGCTTTTCTCCCCTCCTCCGCCTCTCCTCTTCTCGCTCTTGTCACACAGGTGCGTGACCGCTGGAGCATTTTCGCAGTGTAACTTGGGCACGAAGCGACGCTGTTATTACGACTCGAGACTCGAGAGGAGCGCGCGAGTAGAGTACGTATACGAACGTATATATACACCAAATGAGAGCGAGAGAACGACGGGGGAGGAGAGCAGCGACAAAGCTAGTCCCCGAGACAAATGAAGAAGTCTAAGCGTGCGCGAGAGCGAGCGAGAATTTTTATTTATGCAAATTTTAACGCGAGCCATATACGGCGACGCGCACTTTTTGCCGGCCCCCGTTTTTAGGTTTTCGACTGATACGCGAGACTGAAATGTTACGGGCGCTCCTGGTCTAGCGCAACAGTTAATTAAAATGCTAATTTTGGCACGTACATATGCCTATGTGTGTGTGCGAGTGAGCGAGCTTCTGCGCGTTTTTTTGATGTGATGTTTTTTTTTATGTGATTTCTTGATTAAGTCGGCGAATAAATATTGTTAATGTGGTGTGGATTTTGCTGCGGTGTTTTTTTGAGTTAGGAACGTTGCACGGGTGTTGCGCTTGGATTTGGATATTTTATGAATGAAATCATACGATATTATCGAATGTTATTGTAAATGTAATAATAACAACGATATGTCTTTATCAATAAAAATGGCAAAGTTTTGTTTATTTATTTATTTGTTATTTTGTTTTATTCTTACTCATGACAAACATCAAATACACGACGCATACAAACAAAACAACAATGGAAAAATATTTCCAATAAATAAATATTGGGCCACTTGTTAGCTACGGCCCATAGGCGAGCATGAAACTTTGGCAAATTCGATTTTACCATTCGGAATGGCCGAATGAATGTTTCAGTCTGCAGACCGTCACTCAGTCGGCAACTCCTCTAATTTCTTCGGAAAAACTTTTAACCACGGCAAACGGCCAATCGAACTCGCGCCTGAAATAATAATCACATTGCAGCGCGCGGGGAAAACGGGCGTGCGAATCATACTCTCTCGAACGCGAATAATTCATCGACCAATCTGCGCACGCCAGCGCCTCGGCGGCATTGGCAAGTCGAAACGCGGCCGCGCCGTACGCGAGCGAGAGAGGAGGGATGATCAAAGAGGAATAATTCCAGTCCCACTGCATTCGCACGTATACATATACATAGATACATACGCACACCGCAAAGTCATAATAACGTATACCCAGTCTCGAAAACTCTATTAATACGATCCCGCTAATTACGATCCATATATATAACCTACTACTCGCCGCAGCCAAAAGGAAAACAGTGTAGCACCGCGCCGTGTCACTGACTCGCGAAAAAGACACCTCCCTCCCTCTCTCGCTCGCGATAGACGCTGAGCCTGTAATAGCCCGGTGCGCGTACAGTAGGCTATACGTTATTCTCTCGCGCGGGGGCGCGCTGACGCATCATTATATCGCGTCAGGGCCACGCGAAACCGGCTCGCGCTGTCATCGGGTTTCTAATTGTCGGCCTTTGTCCCCGCTCATCTGCTGCCGCCGCCAGCCATACGAGAGAGTGAGAGAGCAGCGGTGCCCGACCGGGGGAGCGACCGCAAGTAGTTTTCTGCCGCCCAGCAGCCCATAGTTCGGGGCAGCTCGCTCGTGAAAATTACGACCGCCCCCCGACTTTCGGACGACGGCTGGTTGACACTATTATTCGCGCGCCGGCGCTTAATTTGCGTTATTGGGTGGTTTAGGGTGGAGGAGGAGGTAGGGGGTGACAAGATACGCATTTTGTAGAGGGGAATTGGCGCGCGTTTGAGGTGTTTTTAGAGGTGATTTGTTAAGGGCATTGTCTCGTTCAAATGGTGCGGTTGAATTGAGGAAATTTTCACCGGGGCGGTTCAATCTGCGTGAAAGTGCTCGTACGTCGTTTTGGAGGTAATGGCAATCTTGGTTACTGATGAGATTCGAATTTTCGGTAACTGATTTGGATTGCTTTTTAGACATCAAAATGATAAACATTGGTTAATCATAATAACAGAACCATAAATGTCAATAACGAAAAAATTAACTTTATTATTTACGAGTATGAATGATATAATAGTTCGGATTTCCTTTTTGATGAATTTCTTATATATATCCAATAACGTATCTCAATATAATTCCGCAATATTTTTGTTGCCTAATAGTTCTTCTCCAACCAATCGAAGTTTGTTAAGTCGAGTAGCCGAGACAACGCGGAGAAGATCCCTAGATAAGACACACACGTACACAGTCACACACATACACACAGCTATATACAAGAAAAGAAGGAAGGGTGAACGGGAAATCAGGCGGAGGACAACTTAGTTGAAATGGCTATAAGTATCGACTAAGGAACTGAGTAGAAAAACGGATAAACTAACTTTTCTTATGTCGCCTGGAAAGAAAAGAAAGACGGCCAAGTTAAATAAACTTTTAGTAGGAGATAAATAATATACTTATACTCAATAACTGAAGGTTTAGTTATTAGATTCAACTTTTACGTCGAAGAGATAATGAAATTCGTGTAAGAATCAATTTTGATGGAGGTTTGACATTAAACTTGCAATTACGAGTATTCAAAAACTATATTCTAAATAATTAGCAATTGTTTTTGATATGTGATCAATTGCTATTAAATATTCACTTTATTACAAAGATTAATAAATATGGTTTGTCATCTAAAAGTATACACGTTGCTCATTCATGAAATAAGTAACGTATGCCAGTAGTAAAAGACGAATACAGACAGACGCACAACAATAAATAAATAAGGCTGATGCTATCTGACTAGAGAAATTATATCCATTATATATGTATATACTTTGCGTATACATAAATCTGTCGTACAAATAGCAGATGCGAATAAATAAAATCACTATCATTATCGCATTACTCTCCCCAACCACGAATAAATTCATTATAACTCATCAACAGCTAAAAGTCAGAGCTTAAATCCCCCGAATAATATCGATTTAAACGCGGCTCGTTTACGGCCATAATCCAAATGGAGCGTGAATAAGCCGGGAGGGGGGGGGGGGTGAAGGTACGTCTGAGGCGAGGGAATAACGGTTGGACGGCTGAGCGAAAAAATCCTTTCACCAAATAAAAAAGATAAGCTCAACGCGAAACTCTCTTCCTCTCTAATTTTTTACTTTGCAAGCTCAAGCTTTTCCGCGGAGTAAAAAAGGAGAGAGGGAGACAAGCGAGGCTATACGGCGGGGAGTAAGCGAGATGAACAAAAAAAAGCGAGCGAGCCCCGTCGACCGAGCAAAAAGATCGAAGGAGGCGGAGAGGAGAAGGCAAAAGAAAAACGAGAGAGAAGCTCGAGAGCAGACAGAATGAGACGAGTAGCGGGCACGAGAGAGAGAGAGAGAGAGAGAGAGAGAGAGCACGCTTGGAAGGGAAATAAATTGTATTCTCCGAAGAGAGAGAGGAGGGGGGGGAATTGGCTCACTCTGATCTTGTACGTAAGCTCGGAAATATCGTTCGGGAAAGAGAGTTAGTGATTCTGCACTTTTAGCGGTCAAGCGCGGGCGCACCGCGTGTTGTTCTTCTGTTTTTTTTTTTTTTTTTGTACACGGGCGCGGCTCTCGCATTGTTCCAGCTTCACCCCCCCTCCCCTTCTGTTTTGCCTTTTTCCTCGTGTAACCGTGTTACAGCTATATAGCGAGAGAGCGCGCGCTCGCGCGTGCATTCGAAGTGTGGAGGCTTTCGATGATTTAACGAGCTTTGGACATTCCCGCGCACTGGTTGACAAGCGCCCGAGAGTAAGCTTTACGAGCTCGCGAGCTTGTAGCCGTTGGTTATGTTCGACGCGTGGCTGTCTTTTCCCTCTGCTAGCAACGTGAATATAACACGTGTCGACGCTCTAAAGAGAGAAAGGGAAAGAGAGTGGAAAACTTCACTTACGAAGCGAGATTTTTCGGCCTTTGCTGACGGTCGGAGAACTGGCAGGTGAAAATTGTCGAGCTTCCCGGGTATAGTGTTGAGAGTGTAAAAGATGATTGTGTGCTGCGCGCGCGCACGACTCGCAGGGGGGTTTTAAAAGAAATATTTTTTTATCTTCTTTTTATATTTCAGTTTGATAGAGGACACGTTTTTGCTATTCTGATAAAAAGTTTCGGTGAGGGAAATATTTTTTTTTTCACTTTGGAAGGTTCTATTTTCTTTTTTTCGAGAAAAATGACGAAGCATGCGGTCTGTCGTTTATGAAAAAATAAATTCCATTGATTCATGAAAAATGTATTTTGTCTCGAGAGTAAAAAGGAACTTTGAGCAACGTGGTTTCAATATGCTTTGACTTATTGAGAAAATCATAAAGTTTATTCAACATTTGAAATGAGTGTGTAAAATAATTAATTGAAATTGAATAGGAAATATTTTCAACTTAAATATAATTGACTACCTGCCCAATCAATTTATATTCCGATTTGGGAAGGGGAAAATTTTATATGCACTTTGTGCCACAATTTATTTCAAAGGAATCAACTTTTTCAGAAAATTATTTGCAGAAGCCGGCCGTTTGTGTAGTTTTCTCGAGTCCGCGAAAAAGTATGAAACTCGCCCACTATTTTAACCTAAAAAGACTTTTAATTGAAAAACCGGACCACTCGGGCTAATGGAAAAGTTGAGAAAAACACGATTAAAGTTTGCCAGATAACGCGAGCAATTTATCTTTATATGTGCTGGTAGAGACAAATGCCAGGGCTAATAAAATAGTGTTTTGATATACTTGATATTTGTATTCATTTTTACGTACACTCGCATTTGCACATTCGCTGTTTATACTATTTCGTAAACTTGGGCCGTATTTTCTTTCACTCTTTCGGGCGTATACAGATGGAGAGGATACCCTTTCGATTAAAGAACTCATTCGAACGCGAGATGCATCTCAATTCGACGTTATTGCATCTCAAAAATAGGTCGAATAAATAACTGTTTGGACGAATATAATTTCTCGTTGACCATTGAAATGAATCGCAAATACGTGCATGTATACATAAATATACTCACTGGTTTCCGGAATTCTCGTATCATGAGCGACTAGAAGCTGGGCCGACAACGAGGCCCTGTGACCGGAAGTGCTTTCAGCAACGCACTCGTACTTGCCGCTGTCTTCCGGTCGTGCTGACGATATCACCACTTTTGATCTCCGTCTATAACACAAAAGACAGAAGAAAAATCATCATTAATCTCCTCCTTCTTTGATCACCCTACAACTTTTTTATTATTCTACTTTATATTATTCTTCGTTTTTCCGCGCGACTTCACTCGCTCAGACGCACTGAGAAGTAGAAACAATCGGCTCACTCAAAGTCCATTAACCGAAGGAGGCCATCTGCGATAATACGAGTATCGTTCAAAGTCTGAGAAGGGGGCAAAGAGTCGAGAGCGCGTTTTAATGTAATTCCCATTAGAAACCATCATCGAGCTGCGGCGCACAGTTCGTGCCTTAACTGGCGCGAAGAGCCGATCTACGAAGGCTTTTCCGCCGCCGTGGAATAAGAAGAAGAAGAAGAAGAAGGAAAGGAGAGAGGGAGAAAGTCTCGCAAAAAATATAAATAGAAGCTATACCGCTCGTTCGCGTAATGCAAAGGGTCCGGCGCGTATATAGAGGTGCACAGGGAGAGCGCAGTCGAGAGCCATCTCCTCCGAAGGGGTTTAACAAGGATTTCATTTCATTTACATATCTCCTCTTTCAGAGGTTATCCCATACAGCGCGCGTGGGTGTATGTGTGTATGTGTCTACGTGTATGTGTTGCATAGGGAGTGAGAGAGACGCACGGTTAGACGCAAGCGCCTGGACGTTCGCGGTCCTTCTTTGCCCTCTCGCCTGTCTCTCTCCGTCCCTCACCCTCTGTTTATTCGTCGGCCGCGCCTTATTTCCCGGGCTCAGTCTTTAATCATGCAGCCCTCTATTAAACTCTGCTATTTCCCTCTCTCGCGAATAATTACCTTCAAGAGCTGCCCTGATTTTTACAGACGCGGAGGAAGAGAACTTGAAGTTTCTTCCCCGATTTTACTTTTACCCCTCTCCTCCCGTCATTCCTATTCCTTTTTCACTCTTTCGCTTTTACGTTGGACGTTAAACTCTCTCTAACCCTCTCCTTCGCTCTCTTCGTCTCCTTTTTGCGCGTTAATGCCTTGGCACTTTGCTTTCACTTGTCATACGCCGGGGGAATTAAAAATGTCTTCTTATTGTATCCGGGTAAGAGGATGGGGTTGAGCGCGAGAAAGGGGAAAGAAGAAGGGAGAGAGTGAGAGAGAGAGAGAGAGTGGGCATATATATTTTTTAGCTTCGAAGTGGCCGAAAAGAGGAGAAATGTACAAAAGGGTAGTCGAGATTGTATGAAATGAGCGCGAACAATACAATACGGTAATTGTATTCCTTGGGAAAGCTGTTGAGGCTGAGACGAAGTCTGGGAGACGCGATGACGGAGATGATTGAAAAGCGTCGTTTCATTTACTTTTTTTCTCGTTGTTGCTAATACCAACGCTGCCGCTTGTTGGGGATTTTGTAGGTTAATCAGATTCAGGTTTTAGTCAGCATCATAACATTTCATGCATCAATTTAGTTTCATAGTGTAGTAGCATTTCACGTACGCGGATCCATAAATATTAATTAAGTAGTAAAGTCACGCTCAAGGATGACGCTTACCGCATGCATACGCATTAGGCTTGTTTTAATCATGTATATTTTTTCTGTTTATAAGTATTTACTCTGTTTAACTATAACGAGATAATAATTTAAAGTTGATATTTTACATTTTTTATAAAAAATACTGTACTGACATTACTTTTTTATAAAAGGGTCCGATATTTACCGGTAAATCCCAATTATAGGATTTTTTCTTGTTTGTTTTACGTTCATGCAAGGATTAAGCGAGAATTTAACTGACTGAAAACGTTTATTAAAAGAGAGTAATTGGATATAAAAACAGTTTGTCGTATTGACTTGCAATTGATGTGCAGTAAACAATAATGAACAATTTGTTAAAAATTGATTCGGACAATGAGAAAAACGTACGTCATTAAAATTTTATTGTCATACGAATATTTCTGGTCTTAATCTGTATTCCAATTTATTTGCTATTATTTATTAAAACCTGCTATTTCGGTTAATATGCTTTATTAAAACCCTTTTTGTAACTGAAATTCCTTTAAGTTATATTAATAATAATCGAGTAACAAGAAAGAATTTCTTTTAGAAATAATAAAAAAAATATTTTTCAAAATATGGTATTGTAACAATACTTAAAACCTTAAAAAAATAAAAAATTTCTTTCGAAAACAATTTTTCTTCGGATTTCAAACAATAAAGTCCGCATCTATTATAATCACTATTCCAAAAACTTTTAACTTATTTAGACAGAATGATTTTTAATATAATCCTTTTGTTATTACCGTCCTGAATTCCATCATCGGAAGATTGGTTTGTGCGCAGGCAAGTTCGTTAGACCGCGTCACGAGAGATACAAGACAATATAGACAAAGTGGATAATGGAAACGACGGTGGGACGGGGCAACGCAATTTGCTCCCCGCAAGATTAAGTCAAAGTTTTTACTTTTACGGACGGCCTTTATACTTCTTTTATGTCGGTTTAACGCTCTTCCGGAACGTTCTGATAGTCCATGTACACGTCCTCATTCTCGGAATATCGCGGGATAATGCGACGAAACTTGCGCCTGCAATTTATAGGCCGAATTGAATTGCCCTGGAACGGCTAAACAATTTTTTTTAGAATGATTTGAAAAATAATGCCGTTAGAAGGTGATTAAAACTGTTAAATTGAATTCTTTTTTTTCAAATGAATGAAATTGTGTTAAAAATAAATTACTCTCTAAAGTTGAATTAGTGAAAATTGCTCCACCATTTCAATTAGTAGAAAAAACTTCTAATTTATTAGTGAATATTCACTATTTCATTTAGTAGTTTATTAAAACTACTATTTTGATTAGTAGTTTTTACTAATTTAATTAGTAGTTTTTAAAAAACCACTAATGAAGTAGTGAATATTCACTAATAAATTAGTAGTTTTTTCTACTAATTGAAATGGCGGAGCAATTTTCACCAATTCAACTTTAGAGAGTAGTTCGGAAGTTTTAACAGTTTGTAAACGAATTGGCTATGTTTACTTGTGATACAAAAATAAACAAATTTATAAATTAATGGAAAACCATTCTATTCTGATTCCCGCGAAAACTGCACACATGTAACATTGTTCGTGGTAACTGATAGAATAAAATAAACAGATACTATGAAACCGAAGTCAAAATAAAACAAAAACCAATTCAGAAATTGGAAATCGCTTTCGGTATATTGAACCAATTTATTTTCGAAAATATGAAATTTACTCGTTACAACATGTAATATAACTGTATGAACGTGGATCATAAACTTAATTACGTGATTATTACAAATCTAATGAACGTATTATGGTAAGACAGTTTAGACTAGTGTTACAACGCAATTTAAATTAAATTTTGAAGTGATAATTGTTGAAGCAATGATGTGGTCTAGTAAATGTCAGCGTTAACATTTATGAACTTCGTAATTCATTTTCAACGCAAGTCGATACTTTTTCATGTTAGACAATATCGCTTTATAACTCTTTAACAGGGAAAGCACAACAGTCGCTCTAACTTGTTAGATCGGCTCTTTTATTCGTAAATTAAAACCCGTCTCGAATGATAAACTCGGCTAATTTGCTAGAAACTACACTGAGAGAAGAATATTGTTATAGTTAACATATTTATCTATTTGATTAGAATTGCAATATTGTAACTGTTACAATATCGTATATTTGAATAGGGAAGATTTTGACGGTCAAACCCAATATAGTAACTGTTACAATATCAATGTTTACCAGTAACATATGGTATATTAACTGTTACAATGCCTATATTGGTCGTATTCAAACATACGCATGTTAACAGTTACAATGCCATGTTAACAGTAAACAAATCCTTCTCTCAGTGTATACTCTCTAAAGTTGAATTAGTGAAAATTTCTCCACCATTTCAATTAGTAGAAAAAACTTCTAATTTATTAGTGAATATTCACTATTTCATTTAGTAGTTTATTAAAACTACTATTTTGATTAGTAGTTTTTACTAATTTAATTAGTAGTTTTTAAAAACCCACTAATGAAATAGTGAATATTCACTAATAAATTAGTAGTTTTTTCTACTAATTGAAATGGTGGAGCAATTTTCACTAATTCAACTTTAGAGAGTACGTCAACAAACCTACTCTTACTTCAGCGGAATGAATAATTAATAAGCTCCACTTATCACGCACGTACACTGCGCAACTCTTTCAATTTTTAATATTAACTCGGCGGGGCGGCTATCAAAC
This sequence comes from Torymus aiolomorphi, assembly GCA_036365515.1. Taxonomy (NCBI): domain Eukaryota; kingdom Metazoa; phylum Arthropoda; class Insecta; order Hymenoptera; family Torymidae; genus Torymus; species Torymus aiolomorphi. The sequence goes on from CM070877.1 coordinate 148,635,193, forward strand.
GCGCTTTTCAAGCAACGCGCGCCTGCGCGCACTTCCGACTGAAATATTTATATACTGACCCCGGTCAATGAAGAACAAAAAACCCTTCCGCTTACGCGCGAGCATTTGCGATATTAAGGAAAAGAGAGAGCAAAGCTCGTACATATACTTTCATGGAACTACCTCAATATCAAAGTCAATACACCTCCACACAAAATATAACTCGCGAAAAACGACAAACTTATCGCTCGCTCGCTCGCGCGTCCTAGTGTATAAACTTACTTTGCCCTCGATTCTGGGCCAACTGGCTTTTTCATTAAACGCATTACATTTTACATCTGAAAGCGAGGAGAGTTCGACGAGCGAGAGCGAGAGAGGGAGAGAGAGAGAGTAGAGAACACGGCGCAATAAAACGAATTAGCCGAGGCATTCGGCTACTACCTGTACACCCAGCGCCGCTAAAAATTTCATTTTAAATTCTCGATCGCGGACGCGTACACACTTTCGGCAGCAGCAGTAGAGGCTACGCTGCTACCACCAGCGCGTACGCCGCTACGTTAAATAAGAGAATTTTAATTTCGTGTGATTATTTTCTAGTATTCGTGAGAGAGGCGAAGCTCGGGAGAGGGAGAGAGAGAGAGAGCTGCGAACGATGCAAATCGCGTTTTAAATATTCACGCCGGTTAACCGCGCTGAAATTATATCCCCGAGTCCGCGAGGCGAGAGCCTCTCTCTCTCTCTCTCTTTCGCTTCTCTCTTTCCGCCTCTTCGGAATGGAAAACCGAAGAGGGGAAAAAGAATATAAATAAGTGGACTTTAGTGTTTTGCGCGCGGGTGGAGTGCGCTGCGGTGGCAACCTCCAGCGTAAAATGTGGAACAGCGTGAATTATTTAATATTTGCGCGCTCGCGCGAATTATGTAAAATATAGAAGGGCCTTCGAATTTTTATTTTCGGATCGTGCTCGTGGCTCGAGGGAAAATTGAATTTCCGTAAGGATGAGTGTGTCGATAACTTCGATGCGGGGTCTAATTCGTTGTTGTTATTTTCGCAAATTTAATCTGACGGTGAAAAGAACTATTTCGGAGAAATGAAATTTCGCTAATAATTGTATTATCGAAGTTTTCAGTTTTGAAATTCGATATTGTGAAGTATTGAAAAGCTCGAAATAATGGGCTTAAAGAGCGTAATGGGAATTATAAAGTAGGCCTTGTTACGAGAAACAAATGAATTTTCATTTTTACAATTTCGTTCATTATTCGCACCGAAATAATTGAGGAAATTTAACACCGATAGGTATACCCTATTAGACCACAGTAGTAGTACCATAGTAGTTCGTCATATTTAAACTTAGCTACCCCTAAATTCCTCGTGGTAGAAAATTTGAACCAGAAGCTATCTATTTTTCAGTTAACTTTATGGCTAAAACCGAACATTGCTTGTATTTCATAATTATGTACCAATCCGAAATAAATTATGGCATTTACACTTCATAAAATATGTATTTTAAGTAATAGTAGAACTTTTAGATGAATTATATTATTTTTGCATTATGATTTTTGCTAAAAATGCTTCCATTTAATTAACACGTTAGCTATAATAGTACATTACGATACGAGTGTGAAAGGTGATTATTTACCGCATGAGACATTTTTTGCACGAGCGAAGCGAGTGAGAAAAGTCGAATGCGGTAAAAATCACCTTGCGCACCAGTATCATACAGTATTTTATACCACAAGAGCCGAATAATCATATTAAAGTTATGATTTTGAGAATAGAGTGGTATAAAATATTGTTAATTTTCTACTAGGGTAGTGGAACTTTTATATTTTCAATGAACTGTATTAACTAATGTTACGTAGTCGTTAATAAACCAATATCACTTCCTTTGATAAACTATAAAAAAAACTTTAACTTCAAATTATTCCAATCGACAGCAACACTCCAACCATCACGCGACAAAGATATGATCGTATCCCCGCGATAAGTCCCCCCAAAACTACAATTTACCCAGCCCTCCACAATTCCCGCTCAATTTCGCACCTCTCGCGACGCTTGGCACTTCGCAAAAGCGTTCACCACCCAAAATTTCATTCCCCCAACCCCCTGGCATCCCTCCGCTCGCATCGATTGGAACTGCGGCACCGCCACCACCACCACGGCGCTCCAAAATCAAGATCATAAGGACACGCAAACTTGGATCTCCCTCGAAAGCTGCACTCTGCGCGAACGAGTAGGAGAGAGACCTTTTCGTAGGTAATTCAACGCGAACCCGCAGAAACGTAACAAGATGAAAGGAAAGCGCGGAACGAGCGAGCGCAGCAGTAGCGGTGGCAGCTCTCTCGCATGAACGAGGTGGAATACATAAATAGATTGCTCCCGTGTGTACGCGCGCGTTCCGTTTGCCACTACTCTCTCTCCCTCCCCTTCGCGCCGAGAGAGCTTTTCGCCGTCTCGCCGGCTTTTCCCTCCTTCTTTCTCGCGCTCACGCACGGCTTCTTTCGCGCGCGCGTGTATATATATGCGGCATTGCTGCTGCTGCTGCTAGTCTAGACGGAGTGTCGATTTTTGCCACCGCACCAAATTAGAAACTCGCGCCGCGAGCGAGCGTCTTGTTCACTATACTCTCGCTTTCTGTCCGCCCTCTGCTCCCTTATACGTATACATACGTAGTTCGTGCGTATACGCGCGTTTTCGTTAGTCTCGCTCTTTATTTACTCATGTATCTCTTGCATGTGTATAACGCGGCGCGCAGCTATTGCGCGGGGGCTGATGAAAAGTGCTTTTTGCGCGCGAGAAGTCAAAGGAGCGGCGATCATCGGGCTCGATAGTCTGCAAAAAAGCTGGGTCTTGCGCGCGCAAGAGAGAGAAATCGATGATGTTCGTTCGCTTTTAGGTGCTATAACGCTTCTTTGGCTTTTATAGAAGGCCGGAAGTATATACAAGCCTTTGATCCGATGCGCGAGTATATTTATATATATTTTTGGCGCAGATAAAATGTTTTAGTGTAATTACAGGCTTGTTTGGTGTGGGTTCTGATGTATATGTGTATGGCTCGACAAATGCAGAGGAAAATTTAAATATGTGTGTTTTCAATTGACCTAAACGAGATTTCTAATGTATTTGGGTACCCGGAGAGGATTGTAAAAATATTTTATTTCGCAACACAATAACGTTAAAAAATAAACGCTGTGCTTAATTTCCATAATCCATTAAAAGCTTTGTCGCTGTCAAGTAGGATTAAAGCGTTAAAGTCCGGTTGAAGCGATGAAAAACATTCTGGGAATTTCAGATTGAGCGCGCGGCTTATAAAAGATGTAACGGACGACGACAATTATGAAATAGCCTTTGTGCATCTCGACTTTATAATAATATACATAAGTGTGATGAAATTCCCCATTCATTTTTGCTTCGGCCTCTTTATCTTTTATTAACAGACGATCGTGCCATTATAGAACACGTAATATAACGACTCTACCATAATTACACAACTAAAAAAGAATTTAATGATACAATTGCAAATCGATGTAAAAAGAATCCTAAACCTCAAGAGATACACCGTTACAAGCAGCTTTCCACCCCCTTTAAAGTCCATTCCGATAAAAAGATTTTAATCTGCCGAACAAATAGCTATACCGTTGCGCGCACCTCTCTCTCTCTCTCTCTCTCTCTCACAACAGCGAATGTTTATTTTGGCCCGAGAATGGCTCTAGACGAAGACGCTTTTCCTCTCTCCTCTCATTTCTGGAGACTGGCGCCGGGCGGCTCGTCTGCCCCCCTCCCCCCCATTTGTTTGTTATGTAAGATTTTGTTAGCCCCGCAGATATCGTCAACACACCTGGATGCACTCGGGATGACTTTCGAATGGCTTGGAGTGGAGCCATGTGGCGCTCTATATTATCACTACTACTACTACTATTGCTCGTAAAGCTCTCATTGAACAGCGTGGGTATAGCATGCGTCTGCTGAATTATGTAAAAACATTTAATTGGAATCGAGTTTCCGCGGCGCTCGTCTAAATAAATGACATTTAATTAAGCGCCATTCGCGCTCTTTTTGGCAGGCGCAGGGGGATTTACTTTGGCTGGATTGCATGTGTGTGTGTGTGTGTGTGTGCCTACTGAGCCTCTTTTTCCGATGAATGCTTCGTTAGGGGGATTTAATTGTTAAAGAGTTGATTTTTGGGAGATGAGGTGTGTTGGGCTGGTTGCGCAAAAAAGCGTCGAGTTGATGGGAAACAATTTTAATTATGGACACTTTTTCGGAATCTGATTGGCAATGATGGTAGGTGGATTGGAGATTCAAGGTATTTGCGGTGGCGTTAATGATTTTTGCGATCAATTACGATCAGTTTTGACAGTTGTTGTATATAACAGATAGTTACAGTAGTATCATCTTTTACGAATGCTTTCAATAATGCTTCCATCATCTCCCTGTCAAACTTCAGACCTTAAAAGCCCACAAAACTCGAGCCGATACCATATCATTCCGAATACTCATCCCCGAGACTGTATAAGTAACCCAGACCGCATTTCCCATTACCCGCTCTAAAAGCCTAATTTCAATACTTCGCATCACATACTTCTGAAACTCTCTGTCTCTCTATCTCTCGCATTTCAAAGTCTAACGAGACACCCGCGCGCTCGCGCACGCCCACACCTCTCCAGCAAGCTCCATATACGCATCAGCATTATATACCTCTCGCGCACTTCCAGGAAAGACACTCGAGAAAACGTCAAGTGCACCTCGCGCTCGGGTAAATAAACCATCTCTCTCGCTCGCTCGCGCTATTTTTAAAACAGCCAGAAATTGAAGAAGGAATATTAGCACTCTCCGATCCTCTCGCTCGCCCGATGCGTCATCCCCCGGTGGTAAAAAGCAGCCCGCCAAGAAAGAGAGAGGAGGCAGGAAAAAAATGAAAGGAAGAATGTAAGACGCGAGAGAAAGAGAGAGAGAGAGTTTCCATTGCCGCTAGAAAATGGATGTCTAATGACATCTCGGTGGGAAGTTGCTGCAGCGGCAGAAGCAGCAGTAGCAGTAGCGCCGCGACGGCGGCTGCAAACACGGGTAAGCGATCCGTCTTGTAATGGAAACGGTGGGTGCGCGCGAGCCGTCCGGTTTCCTTCTTCTCCCTCTCTCTCTCTCTTTCGCCCGTATCTCTCGCCTTGTTTTTCTTCCATCGCGGCGCGCGCAAGTAGTTAATGGTTTTCTTTTGGAGAAGGAGAGAGCGAGCCCGCGTTAATGCCTTGCCTCGCCCTCTCACGGCTGAATGAAGCTTCTCCGCGCTGTCTCTTTCTCTCCCCCTCTCTCTTCCTTTTCCACTGCCTCTCTCTCGCTCTTTCTCTTTCTCTGTACATCTGTTGTTGTTGTATTTGCGCGAAGAAGAGAAAAAGTGAGCCACCCTCTCGCACTTTGTTTTTTCTGGCGGGATTTTTCGACTCGCTCCTTACGTATTATCCGAGAAATATCTTTCCCTCGCGCGCTCGTTTCTTCGATTATGAGAGGCAGGCTGAGTGGGCTATCATCATCGAGAGCTTTCGCGTGGTGTTTGTTGTTTCTCGCGAGGTGCGCTCGCGTGTGCTTTTCTTAGCAGCCGGCATACACCGAACGGCGGGGGAAAACATTTGTTGTACGAATTACCGGGTCCGTGTTATTAGTCGGGCAAACGCGTATATATATGAGTGTTGAAGAGAGAGGCGTTACTCATCGCGCGCTCGCGCGTTTGCTTGAGGGTAGAGGGATATTGTAGGACGAGGGTTTTCTAGCTTTCGTGGATAAACAGGGGGTAGAGAAAGCTGGGAGGAAAGCTGTTACTACTACTCGCGAGCTCTCGTTTTAGTAATAATTTGATGAAACGCGCGGGGATAAGTTAAGTGGCAACGACGGAGAGTAGTGAGAGAGATATATATATATATATATATATATATATATATTTGTACTCTAGCTAAAAGTGGCGTTGGTAAAGTGTGTATAAATAGTTTTGTACGAGCGGGTAATTGTGTAAGTAGCGATCTCCAGATGGAATCTAACAATAACAGAAGACAGATTGTCGATAGATCTGTACTGTACTGATTTAAAGAGAGAAAATATGGTATACTACAAATATACCATGTTTGTTGTATAAAAATAGGGCTGTGCTATTAATAAGACTATTGACTTCACGAAAACGTCTCGAGTACAAAAGCTGTTACGCAAAAAGGTTTCCACTCCAAAAGTCGCATTTCAACGTGCCTCGCTAATACGTTACAAAAAATCCAAACAACGCACTTCGGCGTATTACGCGATATGGCTCACGCCCACAATCAATCAACCCTCACTCCTCAATGAATGCCGTAATAATATTCAATCCCCGGAGAACCATCCCCCACGGGACACCACCTCTCTCTCTCTCTCTCTCTCTCTCTCTCTCTCTCTCTCTCTCTCTCTCTCTCTCTGAAAAATTGCGCATACTCTTTTCTCTCTCCTCCTTCTTCTTCCCCTCCTCCCTTATCGCCACGCAAGTTCGATCCGAACAATTACTCACCGCGCCAACCAACCAGACAAACTACCTTCTTCCCCCCTCGCTTTCCCTATCATCGGAACAAATCACTCCTCCGATTTGGCATCATCGATAGCCTCGCGCCAGACGACTTTTGGCTCTTTTTCACTCTTTCTCTCTCTATCTCTCTCGGCGATTATGAGGCGATTAGCCCCGCGCGCCAGACACCGCGACGCGCCGCCGCGCGTCTCCAAAAGTGCGCGGATCTAATTATAGCCGCACCGTCGCGGCGACGCGCAGCCAACGCCGAGGCCGTATAGATACTTAGCCGCGTGGGACGTCGAGTGTGAGGGGCGGCTATGAAGATGTTGGATTTTTTGAGTATAGCATAATCCGATAATGGTAGCGGCGTAGATAAGTTAATGAATTTACGAGCGGATTCGGATGGTCTGTGCTTGTGTATACAGGATGCGTTGGATTATCCATGAGTGACCGATGAGTGGAAATGGAGTATAATAATTGTGATTAATGACGAATTTATTAATTAATATAGCATTGCTTCGTATTAATTAATATATAATTGATTCATTGTCCGAATGAACAGCTATGTAATTCGAGCTAAATTGCATTAGCCCTACAAATTATTGATTAACAAATTCAAAGGACCCCGCACATAATGTATTGGAAAAATCATCCGGTCAAATTGAAAGAAACTTTAGAAAAACATAGATTTCTTCAGGACCTCAAGATCTATCTTTTTTCAAAGTTTCGTTCAATTTGACCGAATGATTTTTTCCCATACATTGTGTGCGGGGTCCTTTGTCCTCCCTAAAAACCAAAGCAATTAACACACCGAACCAACAACAAACGCATCATCCTGCCAAAATAAAGCCTTCCACCGCGCACATCTTCCGCACCGCGAAAGCAATCTCCCCGCATATAAGCACGCCGCTCGGTTATATGCGCTGCACCCAATCGAAATGAAGTGTAGCTTGAAATTGGGGGCTTCCCGCCGAAAACGCATAACGCGCGCGAAATGCAAAATGAAAAGACTATAGCCCCCGATAGTTCAAGAGTCGATGCCTCCCTGTCTACACACACATATATATACTCGGCGCCGGAAGTAATCATCGCGCGAAGCCGCCGTCGAGCTGTCGTCTCAGTGCGGAGAAAATTCACACTCTCGAAGATAGAAAGCTACCGGATATTATACATATATACGCATACACGCACCGTTTTCTACGGCGCTACTTTAAGTCGACGGGAAGATTTCGCAACAAAATCTTGGTATATACGTCTGCAGCTAGCACACACATATATACACATCTCTCGTGTATAATCGTAGAACCGGGCTGAATAGCGTTTTCACGTGAAAGACGTACGAAAAAGCTCGAGCTCTTGAGCGTGCATTAAGCGTGCAAGCGGGCGAGCTTGCGCGCAATACAAAGCTCCATCGATTAACTGCGAGCGCTTGATTTATCATCTCCACGGTGAGCGCCTGCGCGCGCGTCTTAGTTTTTCACCTTCCGCTGGCAGGCCCCTCGTGTCTAGCGATAGTACTCGATATTTCAGCGTGTCTTTTATGCGCGTGCGGCGATGTATGTATACGTGTATAATACGCGATAGAGAGTGTATAGTGGGCGTGTAACGTATAGAGAACCCTTCCGACCTAGGGGAAAATCCTCGACTCTACAGCGCTCGCGTGGATTTACCGTATAGCGGAGAGGCTTGATTAAATAGCTTTTGTTCGGTATACACGCGCGCTTTTATTCCCTTGATTTTTCGGAGCTTTTATAGTTTTGGAACTTTATTGTTGGGAGGGAGGGGACTGACCGCGTGAGTGCGTGCATGCACACACGTATTGCAAAGGTTCTGCAGTCTCTGCTCGGGGTATACAGTTTTAATTGGTCGTTGCTCACGTTTGGTCGCGAAATTTTCCCCGTTACCAGAGATAGACTATGTTATTAGAGTCTTTTGGTTGATACGATGAAGTATAACCAAAATTTCAAGGTAATTTATTTTAAAAAAAAGTTAGAAATAGAAATCCGGAGCAGAGGGATTATTGCGGGCTAATCCAATTAGTATAACTTTATCCGGAATTTTTTACGATTTTTTTTTCTCACCGCCTGATATTGAATTTGAGCAGAAACTGGTGCTGGGTGAAAAAGTTACGCCGAAAAAGCAATCAGACTCAAAGCTCGGACGCTACACGCACACGCGCGTGCACAGAGGAAAACTGTCGCATAAAATAGAACAAAACCCGGTACAATGCATTGAAACTAGTAATCCATTACAACTGGCCCCTTTGCGAGAGAGGCATTGTTATCCCCGTGGATCGGCTTTATCATTATTTTTATCATTATAATTATTGTTATCCCCGTGGATCGGCTTTATCATTATTTTATCATTATAATTATCGTGGAAGTATCTGAGGCATTTCTAAATAATTCACTGTTTAATCGAAATAAATTGTTAAGCCTCTTCAATCGATAAAATTGAATTGCCTCGTTAATTATACAAAACAGTATATTTCAGACCTTAAGGTCAATGACTTTAAAGTCAATTCTCAAAAGATTAAAACATTTCAAAAACCGCATGTTGCAAACTGCTCCAACAGTGCCCCAGATCCGAAATTCAATTTTCCCACCGAGCGAGCAATAAACTCGTCTTCCTCTCTCTCTCTCTCTCAACCATCGACTTCCGCTCGCGCGGCCATCGCACCGCAAAGCCAAATCAAGACGGGCCGCTAAATCTCATTGAAAAATGGCTCTTTGATCCATCCCTACTCCGTAACCTCGAGATAGAGAGAACCGCGAACGGCGCCTCCTGTTAATCTCCGTGCGGTCCGAAACTTCGACGCGTCAGCTGTAAAGTTGACGCGCGCGCGCGCGCGCGCAAATCGACGCCGCCACCCGCCGCCGGAACTTGGTAGTCGAGTTGCGTAAGTAAACTGTTAAGCAATCCCTCCCCGGCCGTGCATCGGCCCCGCAAATATCTCTCTTGCTCGCTCGCGCTTATACCAGCTTTCGACGGTCGAATCACCTAACGAACCGAAAGTGCCGCTGCTCTCCCGCTCTCCTTAGATTATATACGTGTACGACTTGGCGCGGGGCGCGAGCTCTAATTTGGCTTACGGTTGGGGTTAGGGTGTGTGCGGGTTGTGAGGCGTTTAGCGAGACTGGAGTATCGGGTTTAGCGGTATGCGCTCGTGTAAGTTTGTTTGAGAAACATTTTTGTTGTGATAATTGTCGATAAATAAACGCTTCTCTCGTAGAATAAAAAATAAAATATAATCACATTCTTTAGCGTCAGAGTCGCTTTGAATTCCATTATAATTAGGTATAAAAAATTCACACGGGAAGGCTATATCTATTCTTATTTTGACGCGCATGCGAGTCAAAGCCTTTACATTCCCTCGCACCCGTCTTTAGAAATTACGCTACAAAAACCACCTCCTTCAAAACTCCCTCTCTCACTCACTCCACCTTCTCACCCAGAAAAAACTCGCGCGACACTCTTTGCTCGGTCAGAATAACCTCTGTCTCCCCCCCTCCCCCTCCTTTCCTCGCGAGTTCGATCACGTGTAAGAAAAAAAGTCGTCCGCGCGCCCTCTTTCATCGGTGGGCGACTCCTCAAAAGCTTCTCCCCCATCCTCTCTCCCCCATCCCCACCACCCTCTCACCCGCGAACAACGCGGTTTTTCTTCTTCTAGCGAACGCGCCCATACGCGAACAAAGCTCTCTAAGAAAAGAGAAGAATCGCGGCTCGCTCGCTCGCTGGCGCGCTCGGAGGATGAAGTGCTCATGCGGCGCCGCGGCGTTGAAGTCCTCTGGAGGGCTTTCAAGCCTCTCCATATTCCTTCGCTCTCGCTCTCCCCCTGGTGGTTTTCTTTCTCGCGACGACGGCGGCGAGCAGCCGGAAAAATTGAAAAACGAGAGAAGGGGGCTAAAGATAAAGGGAAAGAAGTCTCGCGCGGAAATGGGATGTTCTCGCGGTGGAGGAGGAGTGGCTCGGCGCGAAATTTCTAGAGCCGGTGTCGCGAGAGAGCTTCGAGGGGTATTGTTGTTGGCGGGCGGGCGGACGAGAGACGAGGGTGGAAAGCTGGCTGGGATTAGCTCGAGTGTCGATTGGTGAAGAGGAGAGAGTGAGACGGTGGCGGTGCGGGTTACAATTATTTCGAGGATTATTCAGGATGTAATTATAGTATTTAACGAATAAGTGGTAAAAGAGGAAAGAGTGTTAATATTGAGTAGCTGTAATTGAGGTAAATGTACCTATAATGAGTCGTTTGAGAGCAGCAATCGGCTCCATTACATTAAAATTTTGATGTGCCAGGATAAAATTAACGTTTTGCTTAATGTAGAGAATATTTTAGGAGATGAACTAGATTTTCCTGTTTTCGAATCGCTGCTTTCAAATATTCAAATGCCAGGCTGGAATTTGAAAGCCGAGATTCCAGAAGCGATATCGTATTATATCGCGCACATTTCGCATACATATATACACGCTTGGTCTCGATTTTTAAGTGTATCATTCGCCGTATTAGATATATTTCAGTTTAAATTTGAAAATCTTATTTTATATTTGAATTCAAGTGCTCTAAAAATCCGCGCATGCATTATTCATCTCTGATTTACACTTTCTGGAAGGTTTTCTTATTCCGGAACGTTTAAAAAATTCATAGCGGGCGAGAGAAGCCGGTAAAAAGAGATAAAGTGTATATTTTTTTTTTATATGAAATAATAAATATCAAAGTTAAACCAACAGGAGAGGACAAAAGCGCAGTAACAATCTGACAAAACTATCTGAAACGCTCAAATATTCATAAGTTACAAGATCGAAGTGAATTTCAATTTCAAGTCGTGGAAAGCTTATATATACACTTTATTTAAAAGCGTAAAACATATTTATTAAACATTTCCGAATGCCGTAAAGAACGGTAATAAAAAGCCGAAAGAGAGAGAGAGAGAGAGAGAGAGAGAGAGAGAGAGAGAGAGAGAGAGAGAGAGAGGGAGGGAGGGAGGGAGGAGGGAGGGAGGGAGGAGAGAGAGAGAGAGAGAGAGAGAGAGAGAGAGAGAGAGAGAGAGAGAGAGAGAGAGAGAGAGAGAGAGAGAGAGAGAGAGAGAGAGAGAGAGAGAGAGAGAGAGAGAGAGAGAGAGAGAGAGAGAGAGAGAGAGAGAGAGAGAGAGAGAGAGAGAGAGAGAGAGAGAGAGAGAGAGAGAGAGAGAGAGAGAGAGAGAGAGAGAGAGAGAGAGAGAGAGAGAGAGAGAGAGAGAGAGAGAGAGAGAGAGAGAGAGAGAGAGAGAGAGAGAGAGAGAGAGAGAGAGAGAGAGAGAGAGAGAGAGAGAGAGAGAGAGAGAGAGAGAGAGAGAGAGAGAGAGAGAGAGAGAGAGAGAGAGAGAGAGAGAAACAACATCTGAACGTTCGCAATTTTTACCATGACAGCGAATGTCGTTCGGAAAGTTAATATCCGCATAAAAAAAATAACAACCAAGTCCCAGGGCCCCATTTTCGGTAAAAAAAATCTATATGTATGCGGGGCAACTGTACTGCGGCAGACGTCGTCGTCTCATACGTGTATATATCTAAAAACATGAAAAACTCGTCAACGGAAATTGCACGAAAACTAAGCTTCCCGTGGCCCATATATATATTCGCACGTATCAACGCGCGTCCACAAACGAAATCATCAGAAAGACAGTTACCATCAGCTGAAAAAAAAAACACGCATCGTAACAGTCAAACAGTATATTTCACTCACGCGGCCGAGCTTTTATTTTCACTCGATCATTCATTCCCTTTCCCTCTCATCAAAACTACATAAATACGTACATAGAGCGGTAGCCGTATATATAAAGATCGAAATCAAAAATTTCCTGCGTAGAAGCGGTTTCTTAGCTCCCAATCATCTCGTCACTTTCAGTGTATATATGTATATATTGATAGCTCACCGGATCCTCGTCAGCGAGGTTATGAAGAGGGCGATCGCGGCGGATAAGGGCCGAAAAAGTGCGCCGAGGGAAGTTTGCTACAGCGCAGCGTGCACGGAGGAAAGTTTATATACACGGGCCTCGGGGTTTTTATGATTAAAGTAACCTGGCAACGTCGTCAACGTCGACGTAATTTCGCGTGATTTAATTTAAAAGGAATAAATCTAGATTAATGGCGAAAATAGTTTATCAATTTTTACGAGCGCGCGAGAGAGCGGAGAGGACTGTGGGTGAGGGAAAAGGAGTGAAAAGGCTTCCTTGCTTTACAATTCGGTGTGTTATTAATTACGGGGTGGGAGCGATAAATTTCATCGAGTTTTACGGGGCAAAAATGAAGTGGTTGTAAAATTATAGAGAGAATTATGTGGAGAAAAGTGTTATGATGATCACTGTATTGATTTTTCATTTAATGTATTTAATGTAAAATACATTAAAGGCAGGAAGTAAAGGTATCATGCTATTTTAAAAAAATCACATTGCCTTTGATTTAATTTATCATTTCCAATTTTTACATCGTATTAATATCCAATGAATATATACCTGATGTAATATTACACATGTAAATTTTCAATAATTTTCAACGAAAATTCCATATTTCATTTACATTAATATCTTTTTCATTACTTTTCATTTTACATTTTACCTCGAGCCCACATTATCAGCCAGATTAAACCACAGCATTCCTTTTCCACATTCTCCACAAAAGCCAAACCTCAACTCCTTGAATTCCGGAAAGAAAGCTCTCTTCCTTCTATCCGTTTTACGCGATTGCGACGACCTGCCGTACACCCTCACGACCAAAGCATCTCCGATTAATCGCCGCAAATCGTCGGCAGCTTTCTCTCCGCGCTCTCCGACCCACACCCGCGCGACCGACAATCAGGAAGAGATAGAGAAGGGCCACGCGGGTGTAAGCAAAAAAAGAGGAATTCCAGCAAAAACCGCCCAGCGAAGGAGCAGCACAAGCAGCAGCAGCTAGAGATATATATGTACACGTGGCATGAAAGAAATGGAAAAAAGCTCGAGGCGTGTGGCGACCTACAAACTTTCTCTCGCGCGAGCTTTCACGCGTAACCCGCCCCCGCGGCCGCGTCGTCGCGGATTCATTTCCTGCTCTTTACAACGCGAATTTTCTATAAAACTTATGCGCAACCTCCTCCCACCCTCACCCCCGCACTGTTCTCTATTTTTTACGACGTATATAAGTAGGCGTATACGCGCAGCTGCTCGCGCCTTTTACCTGCACGGGGCTTTTTATTCGCCGCAGCGAGGGACGGGCTTTCATTTATCGAAAGAGGTGAAAGGAAGGGATATATAGAAAGCGCCTTGGCACTTTGACAGACGCCAGGGCGAATCTTTGGTCCGCCGCAATTCCTCTTTGCTCGTCTGTGTGTATATGTATGTATACCCATGCGCTTGGCGCGCGCATATATATACGAGCATGATAAACCTATGCGCCCGCTCCTTTCAGCGATCTCGCGCTTTTGCGCCGCGCGCACGCATCAACTCGTTTCTGCGTCGCGTATCGCGCATCTACTCGCTAATACTAATACCATTACCGTGCCGCGCGCGAACATCCGCCCGGAGATGTATGATACATGTCCTTATAGAGGCGGAAAGAGAGAGAGAGAGAGAGAGAGAGAGAGAGAGAGAGAGAGAGAGAGAGAGCATGGAAATATACTTGTGTGTGTATAGGTATAGACAAAAGTTATTTATACGTGCTGACGTACGTATACCACCTCGCCGAAACTTTACCTCTCCCTTCTCTAAATCCCCTTCTCTAAATTCAAATTCAATTCAAATTCTGTACTTGTATCAACGATTGTTGCACGGCGGCGCAATAATCGTCTTAGTTACACGAGGATTTCAGTAATTGCGTCGCGCGAGAGAGTTTAAGGCGCACGTCGTTGTGCCGCGCGCCTTTGTTCCCCGCTCTGAATTATTGTCCCGGGTATTAGGCGGAAATAAATGTTGCTCCCAGGCATAACTGCACAGCAGCCGTGCGCGCGTGTTTCGCACGCAGGGGGACTTCATCGTTCAAGATTATGTTATTGCCGGCGCGGGGAATGAGACTCGTTTTTCGTCGCTAATTTTTAGATTAATTCTGGGCGTGGAGGAGGGGGAAATGCTGCGGAGTTGGTGTGCAGGGAATAAAAATGAGGCAGGAGAGGGATGGGTGATTAGTGGATGGTTATTTCTGTATTAATTTTAATTAATGGAAATGGATCGTGGAATTATTAAAGTTTAATAGAGTGCATTGATTTAATGATGTGCTATATGTTCACGATGAATTTAACGTATTTTTTTTTCAATGACGGTTTGGCTTTGTAACTAAATTTCATTTTAGTTATGTTATGATGGAATTGGATCACATACTTTTCCAATTACGCTAATTGGTATGCCGCTTCAATCAATAAACGAGAAAAATAAAAATGTTTTTCTATATACGCGAACCGTAAAAATCATATTTGCACTTCAAAAATAAATACAAAAATATTTACAAATTTATGCGGTAAGAGTGTTTACGTGAGTTTCGCATTTTCCTATTTTTCAACACAGCTGAAATTGAGATTCTAAACGTCCAGCTGATTCCGAAAACACAAAATTTAATGTAGCTCTCTATCCGAAATACCACACGTTCCTATTGTTCAAAACCGCGGACTACACCGTGCATGAATATTAGATAAATACCCTGTATTTACCAACTCGTGGCGAAATACACGCGAAATTTCGTGAATGCGAGATTTCGCTTTCGGGAATGTAAGAGTTCATTGAGAAAATATTTACACGCGCGTACATCCACCATAAATAAGCTTATTTAGTAATTTCAAAGCCGAGCGTTCCTTCGTTAACGCTTTAAGCCGGGATTTGCTAATTCAGGAAAATGCTCTGTATAATTGTAAAAAGCAACAATGCATTATCTTCGCTCTCGCGCGTGTTTCGCAGAGCATTGAATTAACGAAACGGCTTTTATATTGTTTCGGATACGTTCTGTATCCCATCCTTTAAAAAAACTGGCCTATTCAACGATAACGGGACAAAAAAAATATCACCTAGCGATGAAATTCAAACTGGTAAAAGCGAAAGCTTACATTGAATCTGTCAGCTGAATAGCTGTAAACGCGCGTAGCTGCGGACACGCTGTAAGCGAGGGGAACAAAACGCGACATTACACCAACAATTACAGCGACGCGCAGTAGCAACAACGCCGAGCGTGTTTTTGATAAAAACAAAAAAAAAACTGCGAGCATAGCGAGATCCTATTTTCCCCCAACCCTCACACACGCGCGACGCGGCAAAAAATGTAAAAATATTGCGGAATATCGCATCGTCAGCTCTCTCTCTCTCTCTCTCTCTCTCTCTCTCTCTCTCTCTCTCTCTCTCTCTCTCTCTTCCCTTTTATTACGGTGTTTGATAGTGCAATAAAGTCGTGCACGTTTCTGGGCGCTATCGCGCTCCGCGTTTGTACTCCTGAATTTATACTTCTCATAAGAACGGCTTTTTTCCCCTGCATAATTCACGATTTATATTATACTCACTGTCGCTTCTCTCTTTCTCTATCTCTCTCCTCTGCCATCTTTTCTTACACGCGAATATACATTCATACCTACATACATACATATTATATACGTTTGCACATGGTATATTATATGACCGTTTTAACGACTCTCGCGCTAAAATCAACGCGTCGCGCCTCGAGCGGGACTCCGGGGGGCTTATTAATTCAAAGCGATAGGCTATCCGAGCCCTTTGGGCGATAAACGAGCGCGCTCGCGGTTATTCATACCGCGGAATCCTCTCTCTCTCTCACACACACACACACACACACCCAGTGGCATACGCGCAGGTGTCAATTAGCGTTCGCACGATCTCTCTCTCTCTCTCTCTTGCGCGCGCGAGTTACTCCCGTTTTGTATTCGCTATGCTAATTAGTCGTCGCTGCTCCGAGTGCCACCGAAAATCCCCTGCCTCTCCCCCTACCCTAGTGATATTCGCCTCTAATTTAATGCGAGCTAACACGTCGGGCGTTAAATATCGCGATGTAATTCAGATCACGGCCCGATCTATGCAGCAATACCGGCTCGGCAGAGCTTTGTTCTCTATAACGCACGTTTTTTTTCCATTTTGTTCGTTTCATTCGGCAGTTGTAGTAGTACTGCGCGAATCACACGGGTGTATCGACGCTTATCTCACCCGACGCCCGATGAAACAGCGATCGTTGCGCATGGCCGCGGCCGTGTTGCAAATTGATATTAGTTTATATACGCTCGGTGAAAAACGGAGCTACGTAGCAGCCGGTCGATGTATCCATTCGCGTTCGCGCGTGTAAATACGCGTGAGTCGCGCTGTACTTTCGTTTTTAAATGAAAAAATGTTTCCGTGTGAGGGAGGGAGAGGGACGCAGTTGTGAAAAATGAAACGCAAGAAATATGGAACGTCGCGCAAACAATAACGGAATCCCACGCCGATGTCGATTTATTCGTGCGTTCGTGGCTTGAGTAATTAATTAAAAGACGAGGCACCTCGGGATTCATAAATTAATTAACTCATTTGTTGATCTCTGCGGTCGTATATTTATAAGAAATTGATATATGAATCGTAAAATATTAAATGCAGCTCTCATTGCGAACCCCCCTGATTTACAATTTAATACTGCTATAAAAATCGTCATTTCTCCAGATCTAATCAAAATAACGATTTATAACCCTCTAATTTCCTTATATTATTTCCATTTACTCAAAACGTTCCCATCCAATAAGTACCCGCAAAAAAGAACCCAATCGCTTTCCATTTCCCCGAAAACAAATTAAAAGAATATTGTCCGAAACGCCCAAAGGACCCATTCCGGGAAACCGCGGCAATAGTCATAAACCCCTTCGCCGAAATTCAATATCCAAAACACGCTCGCCGGCGTCCCTCTTTCTCTCTCTCCCCCCAAAAAAGCCCGCAATTTCCACCCCTACCATTACCTCCCCTCTTTTCCACCCACCCACACACGCGCTTATGCGGCAGAGCCTGGAAAAAAGCGCAGCGGCGGAAAAGGCTGCCGCTGCCGCAGCAGCAGCCGGCCGAAAAAGGGGAACAGCCCCTAACGGAATTTGTCTGTAGCCCGATGAAGAGGCCCGCGTTCGCTCACACGTACATACACACAGAGCTATTCGTAAATCGGCCAATATGCAAGGCGTTGGACCGACTCCAAACCCATGCTCCCTCTCTCTCACTCGCATCGTTCAAAATTGCCGAGTAGCGAGGTAAAGGTCATCGAGTTGGACGAGCGTTCGCGCTCCGAGTGATTCTGTCTCTGTCTCTCTCTCTCTCTCTCTTGCTCGGAGGAGACGATCCTTTCTTCTTTTCTTCCGGGGGCAAAGGCGACTTAATCGCGTTTGGCCCGCAGCCAGCAAACAGTCTGCCGCGCGACGGCTATATAACGCGCTCGCGCGTTCCGTTATTCGCGTTGTATACTAGTGCCGAGCGTTTGTTGATTGCCCGATTCTCTCTTTCTCTCTCTCTCTCTTACTGTCTTGTGGGAAAAAGTGTTAGGCGGGTAGTTGCCCTTCCGATCACGCCCGGGTATAATACAACCGCAAGCGCGCGTCTTATGCTTTTTTTCTTCTTCTTGAGAACTCTATTTTTTTGCCGCGTCGCGCTTATTGAAAGGTGTCGTCGTCGTTTTCCTTCTTTTTGTCTCCATTTCTGTCCCTTCTTCGCTCTCGACTTCTCTCCGATAGGATGGTTTCCTTTTTTGCCCTCGAGAAGACGGAGAGACGGGAGAGGAGAAGAGAGGCCGAAGATTAATTGTTCGCCGCGGTTTCGCGCGCGCGCTCGCTTCTTGCGCTGATGTTTACGCTGGAATTATCGGGAGCTCGGCTGAGCTTGAAATTTACTTCGAATAATTTTTGGTCTTAACGGCTGCTGCACGCGCGCGGTGAAGTAAAATCGCGAAATTAAGCGTGGCGGTGCTTCGAATAAATAGAAGCGGCGAAGATTAAAATTACTCGGGCGCGGAGGATTTTTTATTATTCTCGTATTTACAGAGTTGTGGCTTCGAGTGAAAATGTGGGCGAATTGGGACCGTTGGCGAATAATCTAGAAAATTTTTTTTGAAAATTTTCGAGACCGTTCATTGTAAAATTTTTTGTTTTCAATTATGAATAAAGTTTAAAAGCTTAAAAGCTAAAAATAGTTAAACAAAATGATTGTAAATAATAATTGTACTTCTCAAGAATATTTTAAAAGTCACGTGTACTAAATGTTTTGTTATTCCATCAAAAACCGATACAAAATTGTTTCAGAAATGGATCCTGCTATAATAATAGTCATAATTATAATACTTAATACTTTTTTTATTCGAACATGTATCAAGGTATAAACGAGCACTTTTCCGCGCACGCGGCTTTTACGGCGCATTTTCTGCCATCCTTATTTATCACAAAGCGTCTTTTGCTCGCGCGGGGCTCCTTGTTTAATTATAATGTTTTGCGGAACAATTTGCCCTGGCCCACATGCACAGACATCAAAAGCTCCCTCTCCCCCCTCTACCTCCGCTCACAAAAGATCACAATAACGGCCGAAGCGCATATATAGCTCTCCTATTCCGAAAGTAATTACAAAAGCTTTAAGGGTGCGCGCGGAGGGGCTTAGCTTTACACGCATTCATAAAAGTCAGGCTGTGACACAAGGCTTTAGCCCCGGCAGCACAAAGTAAGAGCGTGTATACCTGCGTTATACGCGCGACAATGTCACCCACTGACTCTATTAAAAAACAGAAGATTACTTTTGGAATTTACCACGAGGTAGCGGTGAAATAAATGCGCGCGAGAGCACTGACGAATACGTCTTCCATTACTACAGCCCCATTCAGTCGTATGAAACAAAACATCGCCGTAAAAGCGCACTAATAGCGAAGCATACGCTTACACTCATGTATCTGCGAAAAAAGCTCAAATCTCATTAGACCATACGTCCGTCCGAAAACTCGCGAGCCGCGCTATCGTCCCTTTCTCCTCCCATGCCCATCTCTCTTCTCTCCAAAAAAGAAAGACAAAAATTGAAATAAAGTAAAATTATCTCCCGCCCGCCGCCGTAAATCGAGCGCCCCGTTCGTCCGCGGCGGCGCGACAAATAAATCTCTCGGTATTATCGAACGAAAAATGGAAAAAAAGGGGCGGAGTGGCGTGCCGCGGCGGACGAAAAATAGATACAGCGCCCGCTCCCCCTCTCTCTCTCTCTCTCTCTTCTGGCTGGAAATCCAAGCGCTCCCACACACCCTATACACCTGCGCAGCCCTCCCTCGCTTTATGATCTCTCTTTTTCAGCCTTTTTTGCGCGCGCGGAGAGGCGGCGGCGCACGCGTTTATCGGGCCGATCGGTCGTAGGTAAGCTTTTTATCTGGCCGCGTCACGCCGTTCGTGCCAAGTCCGAATTGTGCGGAAGCACGTACCGAATATAATAATTGCCCGCCGCAGAGTCCACACGAGCGCGCGCGCCGCGAGCGTCGAGATATAGAAGTTTGCCGAGAGGAGAGAATAAAATAGTGGCAGCGGAGGTGGGAGTTATGTTGTATAACGGTCGCGGATTTTGCGGGCGGCTATGATTTTTTCGGGGGAGACAAGAGCGGGAGCTGTGTTTGAATAGCGGTGGCTCACTGTCCGCGCGTGCAAACGGCGGGGGATATCGCTCGCAAGTGATACGGCGAGTATAGGGTAAGAGAGGTATATACTCGTCCGTCTGGGTGTGTAATGTTCACCTTGTCTTACAGTATCCGGCTTATTCTACTTAATATTCATAGGTTCTTTCGGCTAAGTTATTTATCTGGGACTTCAGGCGCGAGAGGATTTTTTCTTTTCATTTTGTCGGAAAAATTCGTGTAATTTGTTCGTTTCACACGCGTTATAAGATAGATATTTTTATCATACAATAATTCGATTGTTTGTAGTTTACCAATGTAGATTATTGGCAACTTTGAGAACGACTTTTTAACGCGATTTAATAACCACCACGTAAACGTAAATAATAACAACCGATAACTTTACTTTACAAAATGTAATCTTTCATTCGCAAACAATCGATAACACGAATATACACACGAAAAAAAAAACACAATGAATCGCCAGCAGATAATAAAAACAACACGCAACGCGGAGAGAGAGCTCAGGTGAAACAGCGAAATTTCATTTACGTAGCCAGCTGTAAACAAAATTTCATATCATTTATCGTCGAAAAGCGACGGCGGCGGCGGCGGGGTGTTAGCTACACCGCCGGGATAGACCCAGATGATTTTATTACCCCGAGATAGAGAGCCAGCAACTCTCTCTCTCTCTCTCTCTCTCTCTCCCTCCACTACCACCACTACCATCATATCCCACACACTAGCGTTACGTTCGCGAGCCCGAGAGCGACGACAAAGTCAGCTAAAAGCGAATTCGGGTTTATTCACTGCTCTCCGCTCTGCGGCTCTCTCTCTCTCTCTCTCTCTCATCCCTCTCGTCGGTAAATTATATGTTTTGCGCGGCGAATCCGTTTTCAGCGATGTCCGGCGCGCTTCGGCTCCCTTTCCCCTCTCCTATAGCGGCACGGCAATCCTATTTTGCGTAAATCTGCATTCGACCTCCGCTTATATTCCCGCGGCCTCTTTATATCGCACGCGCTCTCACTGTGTGTGTGTGTGTGTGTGTCTGTCCCTTTTTTACCTTTCTTTCGGGCGCAGGGGCGAATTCCGCGCAGCTTGAATTATATTTATCGTCGCGAAAATGCGGAATGGAGCGTATGCAAATCCCTTCCCGCACGTTCGGCCAGCGCGCTATATGGCGCGTGCTCTTTTTATCGCGCGCGTGCTTTTAGAGCTGGAGAGCCAGCGCTTAACTTTTGAAGGGAGAGAAAGAGGGAGAGAGATAGAGATATTGAAGAATTCCTTTTACGTCGGAGAGCTGGCGTCAAGTGTATAATTAATCCGACGTCGCCGTCGGATTTTCAAGTTCCATTAAGTACAAGGTGTCCCCTTTGAAAGGAGCTCCGGTCTTAGAGCAATTCATCGCGAGGAGAGTCGCACACGAAAGATCTTAATCATTCGCGTGTTAATTAATAATATTACGAACTTTGATGCACCTAATTAATCATGCATTATCCTCGATGATAACGATCACGGCTACTAAAATTTTACGATGCTATTTCCACGTAAATAAAGTTCTATGTTTATCTCGAGTCACACATATATATTTTTTATGCAACGACGAGTATAGGAACTGATCCGGGGCGCCTCTTCCGGGCGTTTAATAAAAATCAATCAATCAATCACTCGGTCTCGCTTTGCCTCTTTTGTATCGGACTATTGTTCGTGTCATGCGCTGTCCAGCTGTCAGTTGTGAAAGAGAAAGCGAGCGGGATGGAGGAGAGAACAGATAGACGTAGGAAGAGCGATACAAAAATGAAAAAAGATAACGCCCGTGATGGATAAGTACGAAAGCATTGAAAAAGAGATTAAGAATCGATGCTGCTGCTCGAGAAGCATGTGCTGCCATTTTCGTTCCATTATTGAACGCCCAAAAAGTCTTTGAAAAAACGTCAATACAAAATCTCCCTTGTTCTTGCAATACGAAATCGCGAGGTTAAAAATTTATACGATTTAAAATGGCTTTTCGATGAACCGTCAAAGAAACGATAAATAAAATATATATCTAAAATCTAAAATGATAACGAAATCCAGTATAGAAGTAATTAAACCTTACAAATCCCGGGTAATGAAATTTCCTTGCTATCCGCGTTACACGCACGACGGCTTTCGCCCTTCTTTGATGGTGATCCCGCGCTCTCGCTCTTATCAAGATCCTTTCCTGTTCCACGTTTGTCGACAATTCAAACACACGTTCACACAGGACACACTTACACAGACAGAGCAAGCGGCTATCTCTCGCTCGCGCGTACAACGAAAGAGCGGAACACAAAACGAGTTCGAAAAACGCGTCGCACAAAACTGTCGAAACAGAGAGATACACGTGTGAGACAGGCACACGCTCCATATATATATATA
Source organism: Torymus aiolomorphi (assembly GCA_036365515.1). Taxonomy (NCBI): domain Eukaryota; kingdom Metazoa; phylum Arthropoda; class Insecta; order Hymenoptera; family Torymidae; genus Torymus; species Torymus aiolomorphi. Next base: position 148,657,665 of record CM070877.1, read on the forward strand.
TATATATATATATATATATATATATATATATATATATATATATAGCCCGCACGCAATAGCCGACTAGTGACCGTTCGAATGATCATACACTGTATGGAGACGACGGCCGGGCGCTTTAATGGAACGACTCACCGTTTGATCAGCCGAGCATATTGCACACGCACGCACACACATACACGCGCACGCGTGCGCGCAAATACTCGCGACATGTTTGCTCCATATAACCTATACGCGCCACGGCTTTGATTACTATACTTTCGAGCTGCATTACACGCCCGCGTCGTCCTCTCGGCGGCGGCCACTTTTCATTATCCCTTCGCGCGTCAGTCTGGGCCGATCTACCGGCTGACCTTTTACCCCGCGCCAGTCTGTCTCCTTTTGTCCCTGCCGAGACAATAATCAGAGAGGAAGAGCGACATCAGGTGTATAGTGGAAGTATATATATGTAGGGTACGAGGGAGGGCGAGAAGAAAAAAGCGTAATTTCTTAATTATTTCGCCTGCTTTGTACACGTAAGCTCCGGCTAGAGCGCGCGCAGTCTCGAGCACTTCGGTATAATTAAAGCGTCCGATGATTAAAATTACCTCGCGAGAGTAGTCGACGCGCGCTGGGGCTCGTTAGTACCTTAGTAGTGTGCGTGGGAGCGAGCGGCTGCTAATTAAAACTAGCGCTTTTTTAGGGAACGACGGTCAACAGTTTTTGTGTATCAGCTGCAGGTTAGCAGGATAATTATTGCGTGGAATAGGGTGGAGAGTAATATAATAGCGATATGGTAATTGGAGAAGTGTATATAACAATTATGTTATTATCATTGTTAACGTGAACGATGTGAATTTATATAAATCTATAAGGATGAATTAGAATCTTTTGCGGTGATGCCACGATATTACCTAGTCTGTTATTGATGTAATTTAAAAGTACCCGCAGCTGCGCCAACGATAACTAAACATCAAGCGTATTTACCCCTTACTCTGCGAAATTCGCGAGCAGCCGACCGACCTCCATCCACTACGCGAGATAAGCCTCCATCTCTCCTTAAATTTTCCAAAATGCAACCCTCCCCCGCGCCCCGCGCGTCCCGTCACTCGCCATCGCTCTAATTACCCTCGGCCCAAAGAAAAAGCCTCTACCCAGCATCTCACCCTTCCACCCGCCATCATTTAAAAATTAAGGCTGCACTACTCGCCGTAGTAAAGGTTCTTCTCGCACGCGCGCAGATTTACGTGACATCTCGAGTTCGGTTTTACGATCCTCGCCGTATATACCATCACGGCGCGCTCGCGCGCGACGTCGTCTATCCCCGGGAAATTGCTATCCGAATCACCGACAGGTCGCGCCGGCAGAATCTTGCGCAAGGGATGGGGCTTTTAAACTAATTGCGCGGATTGCGCGCCCGCCAGACGCCATCAGAGACGTTTCAAAGACGTGCAAGAGGTCGGTGGCGGGATTCAAACTAGCGCTGGTCATGCTGGATACGAGAGGCCTGTATCCCTTCTGGCGTGTATAAGCAGACGCGTGAGGCAGGAAGGTTCTTTGGGGGTACACGGGAGGAGGCGAAGGAGAGAGAGAGAGAGGATTTTTTCGATATCGGGTGATAGCGGTTGCAAGCGACATCAAAGTCAGCATTTGCGTATATCGAAGTGTTTGCCGAGTGGTGTGTATAGAGCCACTGGTGTCTGCGTCGCTTGGCGAGGGCTGGCTTTGATATGCTGCCGAAGCCTTTTAATGGCATCTGTCAATAAGCCAATGTGATTAGATGCGTTTTTTGCCAGGGTGTCGGGAGCGTTGATATTCTTAACTACTGTTACCGTATTTGTGTGGTCATGTTGGCTAGCTGTAGTTTTGATTATTAAAATAGAATAATAATAATAGTATACCGAGAAAAATTTTTTAATAGATCTAATAAAACGATTTCATTGTCTTGAAAATTAGTTATTATTACAATTCTTGAAGTATTGCATGTAAGTATATTATATAAATCAACAAGCATTCAGCTAAGTGTTTTTGTGATATTACCATTAAATATTTCATTAAAATCATCAAAAAAATTTCCCAGCATACTAATAAGATAAAACTAAACGACGATAAAAGAAATCGCTCGACATCAAAGCCTCCCCCCCTCCCCCCGCCGTGCGCCAGCCGCATAAATATCAACTGCTAAACGTTAAAAATTCTCCGCTCCAAGACGACGCCGAATTGAATTCTCTCCGAGTACTCAGCTAGCTCCGGCATAAAGTCAGAAAGCCCGCCGTGGAAATAAAGTAGCAGCAGCAGCAGCAGCAGCAGTTTCTTCGAAAATCTTCGCGATTTAAAATATAAATATCGCTTACAGCTGCTTTGACCCGCAGCCGCTGCCGCTGCTCACTTCGGCACGCAGAGAAAGTATTCCGTAAGAAGTGGAAATCCGCCCCGCCGACGTCCTCCTTTCCGATCTTAAAGAAATTCGCGGCAGCGCTGTGCGTTATATATCCCTCAGCATCTCTCCCCGGATATTTGCATTCGCAAACAAGCACTTATTCCGGATACCATTATCTCAAAGCGCGCGGGCGCGAGCGTAGGAGAGAGATAAGGAGGTAGGATGGAGAGAAAGGTAGAGGAGGAGGTAGAGAAGGCGTCGAGGCGCCGGAAGAGGAAGAAGAAGCGCTGCGTGCGAAGTGCCCCCGTAGCTGTGTGTGTGTGTGTGTGTGTGTAGGTGTGTACACCCACTACATTTACATTTACAGCGAGTAAGAAATATGTATATATGTATATGTGTGAAGAAAGGTATATGTATATGCATGAGAGAAGAAGGTGAGTGAGCTTACCGTTTGTGCTGGATCCGAAGGCCTCTCCGCGGCAGCAGAGGAACTCCATCCTTGAGCCAGTGCACTCGCGGGGGCGGCGAGCCCCTCGTTCGACACACGAGCTTAACCCTGTCCCGGTACCTCGCCACCGAGTCCCTCAGCTCGGATAACGTGACTTCTCGCACTGAAACATCAAAGGGAACGGAGAATGCTCCTTTACTCTCTCTTTCTCTTTCTCTTTCTTCTTCTTATATACTACTACTACTACTACTACTTCTAGTCTTTCTTTAGCTACGTGTCGTGGAGCGGCAGCGTGGTAGCTATATAGCTGCTGCCGCCCCGCTCGACGCCCGCATGAAAGAAGCGTTTAATGCGCCGTGTAGCGCCTGCCGCGAGGGTCGCGTGTCGCGGGAATATTACTTTTGCTTCCTCTCTTCCTCCCTCTCTCTCTCTCTCTCTCTCTTTTCGCTATCGATCGTGTATTCGTAAGAACGAGTTATGAAGCGAGCCCGAGTGTACGGCTCTTCTGTAATAGCGTGATAAGGGAAGAGAGATTGACAAGATGGTTGAGGTTGGGGTGGAGGAACGACGAGCGTTTTAGATTGACCCGATTGACGAGCGATAATTCGATTGGATTAATTCGCCGGGGGAGGGGGGATAAACGGCTGCATTATCGGCTTGTTTTTGCAGGTCCTTGATGAACTTAAAGGAAAGAGAGAGAGGGGACGTTGTATATACGCAGTGGTCGACGTTTTTTCTTTTTTCGATAGCATCGATCGCGCGCGGGGCCGGGCCGCGTTTCAGGGCGCAGCACGAGAATAATAGCGTGATAAAGGATATTATCGTGGGGGGATGATTGGCAATATCCTTTGTATTTAACAAGTTTCGAGCTCAATTACGCGATTTTCGAAAGTCGAATAAAATACGATGATGAATGGGCGGGTGGTGGGGGGTAAAGGTAAAATAATATATCGTAATAATAATGTACACGGGAAATTGTTCCATTGATTTATATCAAATTAAATGAATTTTAAGATAGAGGAAAATTATTAATTCATAATTGGGCATAATATATTTCATAATCCTATTTATTTAATACATGTCACGGGGGTAAACTTCGTTCCGGTTTGGTTTAAATTATTTAAAGTACGCGCTTGTTATACGCGAAGCGCGTATACATTAAATATTGAGTTGATAAAGGCGAAATTGTGTCAGACATAATATACCACTTGACTTCGACGCTTCGGCGCACGGTTCTGTACACACACACACTACGAAAACATTAATAAATCATATTTCCAATAATACCCACTAATCCTCAAAACAAAATAACCCCCTTTCACTTGCCGTACCGTACAACTTCCCAGTAGCATATAGTTCCCCTACTAAATTGAAAACGATATCGAAAGATGGACGGCCAACCTGTGCCCTCTCTTTCTCGCGAAATTGACGACAAAAGTCATCGGCGGAAAGTACGAGGCCAAAATAAAAGGACTTTTAAACTTTACGGCATTGTCCTAAAGATTACGATACGAAGCGACTGTGGCAATAGCTGCCGGCAGCGAGCGCTATTACGAGCGAAATTCCGGCAGCGCTGAAATGCTAGATGAGAAACTACGATACTTTCCGCCCGAGGGAACGCGGGCTGCTGCCGGCTTTTCTTCCTGTTTTTCCGCAGGCAGAGAAGACTCGAGAATAAATCGAAGAAAAACACCTTGGCCATGCGCGAAAGCTCGCGGTCGCGAGTTTGCGCGGAGGAGCGATTGTTCCGTGAGGTGCGCTTTCTACCTCGCTTGTTTCTTTAAGTTTAAAAACTTGATTGGGGGGGAACAGAAAGGAGCCGGAGTTGCCACAAAACTCTTGTTAATTCGGTGTCAATATTTTCACGAATTTTTTTTCTTTTTGCATATATACAGCGCGCACAATATTTTTTTGTTATTGGATTCGTATATAGTTGCCGTGTTAAACTTTGAAACTTTAATAATAAGCGTCGGCGCGAGTGTCTCAGAGAAAGTGCATTTCCGCATCTGTATGCGTGTTTGCAAAAAGACAAGTAAAATCTGCGCGTAGCAAGTTTGAGCTAAGCAAGAGCTAAGTCGTGCCGACTTTAGTTAAGTAAATTTCACTCGACTCGAACTCGCTAGAAGTAGATCTTACTTAACATTGTTTCCAGCGTGCAAATTGCATAACACGATTCACATGCACTCTGAATGCGCATCCCATAAATAAATTAATTAATCCACAATTCGTGCGGGAGTTCTGAAGCATCTGGTATAATAGCGTTACATATTTAGCCGAACTATAGTTTAAAAATAAATCGTCGGTAGGGAAAATAAAATTGCGAGGCAACCGAGTCGAGTGAGTCAACTTCATCTGTGACAATGTAATAGGATCTACAATTAACGTGGTATAGTCACACTCTATCCTACCAGAGTATATCGCATCCGAGAGTCTTTTTAAAAATTCACGCGCATGAAAAAGAATTAATGTCAGCGCACGGGTAATTTTAATCAATAAGTAAATTAACAGCGTAATGTAATTATATTTCATAAATAACATACAAGTCACGTAGTGCTGAGCGTGTCGACGAATAATTAAGTTTTTGCAATATAAATTATCCCCTTAATTAACAAGTGATGATGTAAAAATGAAACAAAGGAACACCTCCGTATGGACTCCAGATATATTTCATTATCCGTACATTATACTGATAAATTAACCGGGTTCAACCCATTTATATTTAGATACCAAAAAAGCTCTAAAAAATCTTTCACCTGCTCCTCGATAGGAAAATCAAATCGGCCGGCCGGCAAATACGTTCGCCGGCAGAATCACTCTCGCGGTCGAGAAAGCGCGAAAATCCGGACTCCGAACGAAAAAAGACCTCTCCAAAAGACAGAGAGCGACAGACGAATAGCTCTTTCACTCTCCCTCTCTCTCTCTCTCACGCCCAGGGGGTTTTTTGCCGCGATGCGCCTTATCGCGCCGGACAAATGCGGAACAGCGGTTTCTCTTTCTCTCCCTCTCCCCATTCCCACGAGAACCGTGCGGCACTCACGCGCGAAACGCTATTTAACGATTAGCGCGCGCCACGACTTTCTCTCATCCTCTCCTGCCAAAATTCAAATGCAAATTCGCACACCGCCATGAGCCAGGGGGAGAACGCGCGACGAGAATTTAAAGAGGGTTAAAACGCACAGTGAGTCCCTCAAGAGAGGGAAGGGCGCACGCGCGCGTGTGAGCGTGAAAAACGAGCGGCGGAAATCGGAGCGCTGGCAATTCTCCCCTTTGACAGGTCATTTTAGCTCTTGCTGGTGCTCTTGTGGTGGTGCTGATGTTATGGCGTGTGATGCAATGCCGACGACGCGAAGTTGCGCAGTAAGGGTTTGTTGCGGGGGATAAAGCGCGAAGCTGCGAGAGGTTTTTATGCGCGGCTTCGAGGGTGATACACGCGGGTTTAATTTGTTTAGGGAAAGAGTTGTGGGGGAATGAGCAGGCGGGTTTTATTGTTTGGAATGGCATGGCAGTGGTGGTATTAGGGAAATTGACGTGTTTATTTTTCAATTAAGGTTGTGAATAATATGGAAATATTATTCAAATTTGTGGAATAAAAGAACCGTCACATGATAAGCAATCTAGGAAATTAGCTGCAAAGGCAAATAATCCACCCCAGAGGATTTCTGCGAAAAAAAAGTCTACCGACCTGAAAGAAAAGCGAGCACAAAGCTCCACGGCGACTTTTCCAATCGTCCCACCTCATCACTTCACCCGTCACTCGTCGACGCGCGCGTGTAATTCCTCCGGCGACAAACCGCGACTGCATAACCAATTCATAGCGTTGAAACGATCGATCGATACGACGAAGAGGAAGAAAGAGAACGAACGGGAACACAAAGGGATGAGGAGCAGCGGCTCGACGCGGCGCTGACAAAAACGAGGTGACTGCGCTGTTTAGCCGCGGACGACGTGCATCAACGAGAGTAGTGCATTTTATAATGTCGCTGCGTATACGGGTTGCGACGATAAATTATATGTCGCCGGATTTTTTTTCGATCACGCGCGTCTCCTTTGTGAGCGCGACGCGATCGTGGGCGGGGGTAGTTTATTATGAATATGAGATGAGGGCGGGTGGCGGCAAAAAAGTATAGGAATAGTAATTGTAGTAACAGGGGTCTCTTGTACCACGACACGCGCCTGCGCAGGTTGCTTTATGTTAATTTATAAAGTTCGCGTATTACCGGCCATTTGTATATAACCGTGTAAAAAGTTATTTTAAGCCTGCCGAGGGGGGGGGGGGGGATGCATATCGTTATAATACTTTACGCTCGCGATTAACTTTCTATACAAAGTCAAAAGATCGGAAATGAGGGCAACCATAGTAAAATATCGCGGCAATCGCAAAATTATAAAATACAGAAGATATAAATTAACTTCGCGGGTGTGTAGAGAGAGAAAATGAAGTTTATACAAAATGGGAAATTTATCTACCCGCGATCATATAATCGTTATATGTCGAATATAAAAACATGTTTTACAAGCCGTTTTTGATCGCCGACACGGGATGCTAATGACTATAAATTTAATCGGCCCGTAACACGTGACCATGCGGCCCCATTAACATATTCTTCTGAACCGCGCGCGCGCTTACACGGGAAAATATGAATTTTAAATTAAATCAAGCACTTTGTATGACGGAAAACATCCATCGCGCTCGTTATATTCAATACACCGCATTGTCGCTCATTTTCCATCCCGAAAATTAGCTCTCACGCAGCGCTCCGAGCGAGCGCACGCGAAAGTGCAAACATCGAAAACGTTCCGCAGCGCGCAAGGAGCGCCATTACTCGCGCTGCCACCGATGTGTCGCCCCCCGTCTGACCAGACCCTGTCGTTTTCCACTTCCCTCTCTCACACACCTAGCCACATATAACCCTCTCCGCAAATTCATTACTCTCGGCGCGCACATTAACCAAACCCATCCGTCAGCCCTTCTCCTCCCTCCCCCCTTCTCACTCGCTCTCTCCCCGATATATAAGCTCACCGTCCAATAAATACTTTTCACCTCGCGCAATCAGTGCATAATGCATCTCCTACCTTCCACCCTTTTGAAAAAAGCCTCTACCACGTCCACCCCCATCCTCTCTAAACACACATACACACAAGAGCCGAAGACAGGTGAAAAATGCAGGTGGCGCTTGATTAATGAAAGCAACAGCGACGCCACACCGAAAGAGTGCATGAAATAACAAATAGCGCGCGAGCCTGCGGTCGCATTCACGCGGGGATTCCAGGCTGCGCGCGCGTGCGCGCATTTTATCGGGCGCAAGACACGCGATGCGCGTGTGTGCTCTCACGTCAAAAGCATAGCGGTGGTGGTGGTGGTGGTGGTGTACGCGCTCGGTTTCTATAATGCGGCGTCGGGGTGCGCGAACGTTGTTTCGCGGATTAAAAGCCGCCGGAGGTGGCCGCGGCTGTTTGGGATAGAAGGGGACGTGGGTTGGGTGACGCGCGGTGATAGGAGGGTGAGAGAGTGAAGTTTGAATGACGGAGGTGGCTGAGGGTTTGGAATGTTTAGGTAGACTGACGTTGTTGGTTGTTTTTGTTTGTTCATTAATTAAGGGGTGAATTCAGTTGTTGAGTGATTGGTGAATATGAATGAACGAGGTTTTATTATTCGATATGAAGAATTTTAATATGGGGAGTATAGTCAAAATACGTTATTTTGCAACTTAATAAATTTGAAAATCTTATCATATCAGCGAACTTCGAAATGATGAATGTTTTTGTAATATTATATATTATTATATATTATTTGAATTATTCAATATTTCATGTAGATTCAAGAACAAATTTAGCTTATTTTTACACGAGAGTTGCAACCGGCGCGATATTATAGAAACGTTCAGAGCATTTCGGGATGAAATATAACGCTGCATTCAGTTCAAACGAAATTAAGCGAAACTCGTGGATACTTATGAATTCGGAATTGTAACAGACTGATATTACGTGGAAAATAATATTAAACATTAATGATAATATCAAAATCCCTCTTACTGCTACGATTACACCAAAATATTGAATTTAATATATCCCCGATATTTCCCTAAATCGCTCATTTTCAAGTGACGCACTAGCGTATTAGTTCAAAACTGGATTGACCATAGAGCCTTTAGTTCACACCTAGCAAATAATAAATCAACTCACCTCAAACACAGGCCCTCGTTCACTTACAAAGGCACACACACACTCAAGCTTCACAATAATAACAAGCCTACGAGCCCGGGGTGCGTTATAGCTGCTATACCGGCGTGTACGGCTACCTGAGCAGGCGCAATTCGCAAAATTTCGCAAAACTTTCCTACCCCTCACACATACATACCTACTCTCTCTCTCTCTCTCTCTCTCCTCTCTCTCTCTCTCTCCTCTCTCTTTCTCTCTCTCTATCTGCCTTCATCGCCGTAGTCGTCGTCCTCGACGCGGATTCCGCGCGCTCAATTTATTAAGACCCGCGCTCGCTCGCTCGCTCGCTGCCTTTGAGTCCATCTAATGAAGTGCGCATCGCGGTAATAATGCCCGGGAGAGAAAATTTGAGCCTTTGTGCTCAACCCGCGCGCCCGTAACTCTTCAGGCTCGAGTGGGACTTACAACTCGCATCCGCGCCCGTGTGCTAAGTTGATATGCGCAACTTCTGGGTCAAACAGGTAGAGGATTGACGAAAATATTTCGGTAGAAGGGAGAGAGAGAGAGAGAAAGGTAGGAATAAGAGAGGGAAACACGCGCGTCCCCGAGAGTACATTAACGAAATTACAGCTGGTGGGGGAGAGAGAGGAAGAGGAATCGGGTTGACGAGAGAGAATGTTCGCCGGGAAGTTTCGTGCATCGGTGCAGCTAGTGGTCGGCAGTTCGTGTGGGATGCACTCTTTTTGGACTTTTCGGACGGGCGAGGCAGAGTGGGTATATTACGTTTGATTAATTCGCTTTGGAAGAGAACACGTGAGTATATCAGGGTGGAATTTGTGCAGTGGTATGTTGCGACATTGATTGGATTAGTATAAGAATGTTACAGACTGCGGAGTATTTTTCATATCAGTTGATTGTAGAATAATATGCACACTGAGAGGAGGAAATCTTTATAGTTGAAATATTTATCTAGTTGAGGTTTGGAAACTATATTTTATTAATAATAAATTGTTTGATCATAATTGTAATGAGATAATAATTTAACCAATAAAATATGTTATCTAAAATTTTGATAGATATTGTAATGGTTAAGATATCTACTACAATATCTATAATTATTATTCTACACCATACCATAGTAGTTCGTCATATTTAAACTTAGCTATCCATAAATTCCCCGTGGTAGAAAATTTGAACCAGAACTAACTATTTTTCAGTTAACTTTATGGCTAAAAACGAACATTGCTTGTGTTTCATAATTATGTACCAATTCGAAATAAATTATGGCATGTACACTTCATAAAATATATATTTAAGTAATAGTAGAACTTTTAGATGAATTATACTATTTGGCATTATGTTTTTTGCCAAACATGCTTCCATTTATTTAACACGTTAGCAATAAAATATGGTTAATTTTCTATCAAGGCCTTCTTTCAGCTGTATGTGATGATCATGTAACCGTAAGTTGATGATATTGTAACTGTTACAATATCAATGTTCTACTGTAAGATACTGAAATTTTTTGACCGAAAATGATAACGTAACCTTCACAATGATAACTTAACCTTTATAATACAGTGAATCAGTTACTAATTAATAATCGCTATTCAATTCATTATCCATACACTCTCACGGGGTAACATACAATAAAAACAACGTTCCCAAAAGCCATCAATGTCGCACGAAGCTCGTTCCCACGTGCATCCCCGTCTCGTCAAGTTATACCGAGCGGGAGCCCAAAAGTCCAATAATAGGGGGCAATTATAACTCGAAATTTGCGCTCCGCACACACACATACACACACGCGCAGGGCGGGGGCAGAAAGTATGCGGTGAGCTCCCGCAACTAGTTGGGAACTATTATATATTAACGCAGCCCGCATACCTGGGCAGCGCGCGGCGCGCAACTTCCGCGAATGAGATAACGCCCTCGTAAACCCCCGATAAATTATAAATAAAAGCCGTCGAGATACACACACATCACACACATACATCGTATATGTACCCTACACAACAGACATGCGCTTTCATTCGACCCTCGTAATTATAGACGCATCAGGCCGCGTCGAGCAGCTATCGTTTGGCTTCTATGCACGCTGCACGGCGCAATTATACGTCAGAACCTCCCCACTCCACCGCCGTAAGTTTACGCGACTGCGCAAACGCGCGCATAAACAAACATAGGCATGCACATACAGACAGACACACATACGGCAACAAATGCATTCACACTAACGAGTGCGACTGCGTATACACGCGCACCTAGTCTGCATTCATAGATGAAGTCGCAGAAGCGCATGCTATTCTCCCCCCCCCCCCCCTCGCTCCTTGCACACATTCGGGATTAGATACACACGCGCGAGTGCGCGCAAGACTTCAATGTAAATACGTATTTATACATGCGCGCGTTGCTGTATATGTATATTCGTATATGCACGCGTGGTGGGGGGGAACAGTGGCCTAACACTGAATAAACAGCTCCACGGTGCGCAATGAGGAAAGCATTACCGCGTGTTAAGCTAAATAAACAGAGAGAGCGAGAGAGCGCGGCAGTGGCTCTGCAGGTCACGAGCGAGAAGAGGAGAAGGAGGAGGCGGCGAGATTCCTCCGTACAGCAGGTGCTCTCCTCCTCTCTCTCTTCCTCACAATGGCGCGTAACGAGTAAAGTGGAAAGACCCTCGTGGCCTTACGACTGAGTCTCTCTGGCTCTTACATGCCGCTGCTGCAGCGAGTCCTTGAGCGAGGGAAGCAAGTCATCCCGTTGAATTTCGAGAGAGAGAGGGGGGAAGAGGGAGGATTAAAGAATGGTTCGAGATATGCGGAGAGGAGGAATACATCCGCGACGCCGTTGTTGATTCCTTAATTGAAACTTCCTTAGTAGTATACAAGACACGCCACCGAGCTCGCTTGACACAGTTTCGAATTCTCGCTGTTTGGCCGCTGGAGGTTTTCCTATTCACACACCGGAGATTTAGACGTACACGCGCGCGCTTGCTCCAATTGATTTATTTATATAAACCTCCCCGCACAATGGATTATTATATCCGGCCGGTGATGCGCGCCCATTGAAACCGAGCAGTCATTAAAACCGCTTATTCAGAGACGAGGCGCTCGCTCGCGTCTGTTCTAATTTCGCGACACGCCGTTAACAGCGTCCTCGCCTCTGCTCCTTGACTTCGCGGCTCCGACGTCTTCGCGCGGTTGCCGATATCGGCAACCAGGCAACGGGGCTATTGTCGCGCCTCGCGTCCGCTACAGACGCGCGTCTCTTATCGCGCATATAATCCCCCCCCGTCATAGAAACTTCGGTATACAAAGCTGCGTCTCCTCGCGATAAAACTAACGGGGCCAATCGCAATCGGTCAAAATAACCCCTTTCTCGAAGTACAGATCGTGTTTCACGCGCATTCGCCTAGCGGTAGTGAATTACACCCGTGCGCGCGCACATTGTTTCCGCGTATTATCCCGGCGCATTGTGCGCGGACGTTATCTAGGATCGAGTTTCCCTGTATTGCTAGATGTGCCATATACCCGAGGCGCAGTGGTAGAAGCAGCGGCAGCAGCGACAACTGTATACACCTTCGTCTCGTCGACTAATGCACTCTTCTTATTGGCCGGGCACTCCAATCAGCTGTCCAACGCGGGGCCCGTGGACAATGCGAGTCGTGGAATTGCGATGGCAGTAGCGGCTGCTGAGGCGATAGCCGGCTTCAAAGCGAGCCCTGGTTTAATTACGACGCGGAGGGCTGATGGCAAATTTGGTATTAATTATCGGAGTGATCGAGGAGGTGATGGGTGGTTGGTGGCGGCTGGAATTTCAGGGAAGTTTGGGTAATTGTATAGGTGGGAGAGGCGGGCTGACAGATTTCATTTTTTAGATATGCGAAAACTGGAAGTACAGGTAGTGTCGGAAGTTGATTTTGAAATTTATTTATTAAAAGAAATTTTAATGGACGAAATATCGTTGCGGAATATTTAGATGCTAATAATTTTTACGTATGTATAAAACATCGACATTCGAAAAAAACCAATTGACCACTTTAAAACAATCTACTTTACACTCGTAAAATGACAAAAATAAAAAATGAACAACTCAATAACACTATACCTATATCCGATCTTCCTCAAACCTATACCCTCGCTATTTTTACTCACTCACGCATGCTTCTATATGCTTGCTGCGAATTGATGAAATCCCATGCGCCTCCGTTTTAACGCTCGAACGCTTCCTCCTCTCTTGTCGTCTCTCGCTATATTACCAACCGAAAATCTCTCTTCTCCCGCACAGCAAGCACATACAGCCGAGAATGCAAATAACGATTTTACTCGCACGCTCGCTCATAAATTCAACAGCGCGACGCTGACGTCACGATCAAGTTGAACGCTCGGAATACTGCCATGCGAGCGCGGGTATATATATGAATAGCTCGACGGCGGCGGCAACAGTGCCGGGACGTTTAAAACGCAACAAAATTATGCAACTCGTGCGAGCGCGGATCTTTGGGGCTGGAGAGAAAGATTACGATTCTGTTTGGTGGGCAAGGAAGGGGGGCATAATGGTGATTCGCAGATTGTTTGCTTATGTTGGTAGAGTGGTTTGTATTTAGCAATGATCCTTAGCAACTTTTGAATTATTTAAGTTAAGTACATTGTGATCACGCTACTACTTGGTGTATTTAATTTCGAGGAAATACCCGCGCAAAAAAAGATATGACCCATACATCGGATGTATGGACAATATGTGGGCCATATGTCACTCCGGCGCCGGAGTCATGTATTGGCTATACTATTTTCCATATAACGTTCATAATGTGGCCCATATTTCTTATTCTTGGAGCTATGTATAAATAAGAATTATAACAATTATATGGGGAACGCTATGGCCAATATTTGGCTCCGGGGCCGCAGAGACATATGGCCGATATGTTGGCCATACATATATCGATAATCAAATTTTTTTTACGCAGGTATCTGTGTAATTTATATCCTTTGCTTTCCGCTATGAAACGCGTTCAAAGAGTAAATATCAGCTAAGTGCATAACCACTTAACTGCACCTGGACCCGGAAAAACCACTTAACTAAATATTTATATTTAATTAAAAGCACCGTTTTGAAGTTAATACTATACAATAAACAGATTATTACATACCTATTTTTGTAGCAACAAAGATCAAAAGCAATAATACAGAAATTTTAAAACGGTGATTTCTCGAAAACACGTACAAGTGTGTTAAATCATTATTCTTGGAAGCCACGGATATAATATCCTTTTTACGTTTAAAAAATATACTGTATCTGTGGTATTTATTTTGAAATATGCAAAAGAAGGTCACATTTCCTGTTCATTTCTGAACAACGATATTCGGAACTTAATTACATTTATACGTTTATTTTTACGCGTATACATCAAATATTAAAATGAATATTCTCCGTACACTCTTATGTATATTTACATTATTTTTTCTCATTCGTATAATTTAGTATTTAAAGCAAAACGGTTCAAATCAATTAATCGAGGAATGGCTAAAATCCTTCTGTACTGTTTTAAAAAATAGAAACCAAGCCAGCGAGCAAAAACAAAATACTTCATTAAACGTCGGCTACACCGTTGCTAAATTTAATCCAGGATTTTAACCCATTTTTCTACCCGATTCTCGGCTATGAATCAACAAAACGGTTTGTTTTTTAGCAAAAAGTTTTGCCGTGCTTAAAGCGTAGATCTCGGATCGACTGAAGGATATTCGTTTCGTGCGTAATCACCACTCGCCATGAAGCGGCTTTAAACTGTCACTCTTTCTCTCTAAATGTACTTTTCTTTTTCTCTCGTCGACCCCTCGCTCGCGCTCGTAATTAACTTAATTAGAACGCTTATATATTCGTGCAATTTCGCGTTTCATTCGATTATATTTGCCGTTTCTTCGCTTAATTAAACTATGTTTAGTTACCGCCGCTCTTTTTTTGCGCTTATCAAACGCGCAGATTATCCATTCAGCAAACGAATAATATACTATAAATGCAATTACAGACCAGACGCGCGTCTCGCCTATAATAACTGCCATTAATATTAATAATTCGTCGCGCAAAGCGCAATTCAATCGAACCCCTATTCATACATCCCGTATAACAGCCCCCGTCCCGAACGGTAATTAAATACCGTCATACATACGCTGCTTTTTTCTCAGAAAACCATCGATTTTTTCAGCCACTATGTAGCACGCGATCGCCGAGCCCCATTAATCATCATTAATTAACCTGCGCCTCTCAGCCGCCACTCGCCACTCATCGTCATCGGTACTCTCTCTTTCTCTCCCTCATTACCAATTCAAAAGCTGCTCCTACGCCCCGCACACTCGAGATAAAAAATCACGCTACAAAACACAGCTGGAAAAATTAGCGTCCGACACGGTACAATACGTATTATACGGGAGCCCCGTAAGTGCGCAATCGAGCGCACGGTAAATCTCGCGAAGCACGTACTTGAGAGCGCGCGGCGGCGTGTACAGCACGAGGGGAGCGAGGGCCGATGAGGCGTTCGACAGCAGAGCGCGAGCGAGGGTCGCTAATCTCGAGTATAGCTGCGGGGCGCGAGCGAGCGCCGATTAAGCGATTGACGCGCGCGAGCTCTCTCTCGATGTTTACATCCGTGAGTAGGGCTGCGTTTAAATAATGGGGAGAGAGAGAGAGAGAGAGAGAGAAGGAGAGAAGGGTGAAGGAGAAGTCGTCGTCGTCGTTGTTGACGAGTGACGTTTCCGGGTAATTAGGTCGCGAGGGAGGAATGATGCTGCGGTGATTAGGTACGAGGGCTGTTGTAGGGAAAGAATGGTCGTTGCATCTGGTTTCATGCTTTTGTTTTGTTGTTTTGTTTTTTAAGGATTATTATTGAGGTTATTTTTGTTAGATTAAATGTAATTGGATTATGTCTGCGTTTGGTGAATTATTCCGGGTAATCAGTTCATCATCCATAGCATCCAGTTAAACTCGCAATTAATATGAAAATAACCTCGCAATTCTAATAATAGACGTAACCCTATTATAATTCTCTCATCCGCAAACTAAATAACGAACGCGCGGGCTCGTATAACTCACTCAGCTAATCCCCTCAAACGCGCGTTATTATCAACTAATCCAAAATTAAATCGACCCACTGCGGCTTAACAATCCTCAAATTGCGCTACTTTCCCTCTAAAACTTTCTCTTAAAAAAACTATCATCGTCACGCCTCGATTAATACCCTAACGATCCGAAATTTTCCATCTGGCAACCGAACGCGACTCGCTCACTCACTCGCGCTTGCATAAAGCCCCTCGCGCTCGTCTCGCGTAGCGCGGCCGTAACTACTTACGCGCCCTGGCACGCGGCCGAATCGAGGATTCATCAAAACGTCTCCGCGCGCCGCTTTTTACGAGGCTTCATGACTCACTGTCTTTCCCCCCCCCCCTCTCCCAGAGGTGGTTGAACTCTTCCTGTACACATATATGTATGTACATACATAACGCATGTGCACGCGGTTTTTCGACGCAGCAGCGGCAGCGATGGGCGGTGGCGCGTTGACAAATGAAGGACGTTATCGCGCACTGCCAAAACGTTAGATTCGAGAGCGACGATTACGGCCGCGCGAGCGAAGATGAGCGATAAATTTCACGGCCGCCTGGGTTGTTTAATAGGCGCGTATAGTGCATAGAGAGTTTATTATTTCAGGGTGTTTGCCATCCAGGCGTCGATTATGTAGGCGCGTTTTTCGCTTTTTAGGCCTTAGCGGTGTAGTGCAGCGCTTGATTGATGCGTTTTGGCGGGAGGAGAGGAGCAGCTTTTTTTTAGAGAGAGCGAGAGAGGGAAGATTGATGTGTATTAATCGAATTTGCGCAGGTCATTATTTCGTTTAATGAAGCAGGTCTGGGTAATAGAGTGCGAAATTGCAATTTAGTCTATTAGAAGGGTTGTTGCGTGCGAAAATAATGATTTTTCAGTAAGCGATAGAGATATGCAACGAATGCGGAGGTGGGTAAACAATTGAGAATTCAATTGCTAGTAATTAATGTGTGTTGTTAATTACGAGCGTTTGTGATAAATCGTTCGATTTTACAATGTAAATGTCGAACAAATGAGTTCATTTCTATCATTTCGATTACAGCGTACTTAAAAATAAACCGTTTTTAATTACAATTCTTGCGGGGTGGATTATTTTGCATTACATTTAATTATCAGTGCAGCGTTCGCCAAGTGTTTGTATTTTATACAATGTAAACTTATACCACTTTGGACGTGAAAGAGTAATTCAAGTACGTTATTTACTTTGGCATTTACATCATTAAAATTATGTAATATTGCGCAATTAGGAAAAACATTAAATAAATGTTTCCACCCACGCTCGCTAGGGAGTAACTAAGTTACAACAACCTCTAACGTACATAACAAAATATAGAGCATCGCGCAATAACGTAGTAAGACATTTCTGTGTGTAGTAGCTGCGCATGTGCACCGCGGAGAGGTGTGTGTATGTATACATATATATGTGTGTGTCTGATTGTGCCCGCACATACGATCGTGCTCTTAGTCGTTAGCTATTGCGGTTATGCTGCATCTCGCTGTACGTACTAATTATTTCCGTACCGCTAAATCCCATATCACAATTGAGATGTTGCCGGGAATTTATTAGGGTAATAAATATTACCCGTCTGTTCGAGACCCTCAATAACTTATCTAATTGTCGGCCTGTCCGTAATTAATTATCGAATATAATAAACGTTATTATTCCGTTTTCAACGACGACTTTGCAATTATAATTTTCCCGCATTTTCGCCTTTGTGTTTAATTTCATGCGCGTTTCTTTTGTGCCGCTAATAATGTAATGCTCGTCAATTTTCCGACGAATAATTATGATATTTACCCGCGGAATCTGATACATTTCATTATAACTGCGAATAAATGCAATTTATTTCAATTTGCATAATAATAACAATATTAACATTTAAAAACGTTAATTATAGTTCCACGATTGAGTAAGTAATAGAAATTTTCGAATATTAAAACGCCCGCATTGGATTATAATTTCGGCGAAATTTAATTTAGTTTTAATTAGTTTCACGCCGAATAATTTATTTTAAATGGATTTTTGAATATTCATAACGTTAAATCACGACTCTGTTCTACTTTTGCTACATGTATCTAAAACCATAGAATAGAATAATCCGGCACACATATACTTTATAACATTAACGAGCGCTTCTCAGTCTTTCCTCTGCGCTGCATTATGCAAAATATTATTTTTCAAAAGTGTATCGTCGATAACCACAGAGAAATTCTAACGATGTCTCGCACAAGAAAGATCTTCTTTAATCACCGCCTTTGAAAAAAAGAACCTTCCCCCACACTTCCAAGAACAATTAATGCAGAATAAACGAGTCCCGAGGTGGAGAAAAAATCAATCGACCGTCTCATTTTTTTTAACGCAAAACGCTCTCGTTCCTTTCGGGTTTCACATTTTCCTCGCGCAGGCGCGAATGACAAAGAAAGCTCCTCTCGGCAAGCGTTTCCCCTTACTTTCTCGGGAAATCTCGGGTAACGTAACGCATCCTCCTCCTCCTTCTCCTCCTCCCCCGACGGCGATCGTATATCCGATTTTGCATAGCGTCTGTTGTATCGCAGCGCGCTCGATACTTGCTCGAGAGAGAGAGAGAGAGAGAGAGATATCGATTACTCTCTCACGTCTGCGAATGTAGGGTAGTGGATGGAATGTGGGACAATAATTATACTGTTCGTCTTGCTGGTGTCGCTTCTATAGTTGAGTTATGCATGGTGTGAGAAATGAAAGAGTAGAAGGATATAGTAGCCGTTGGCTTTGAGTAAAGAGTATAATTTTTAAACAAGGACAGTCGACGATGGGCATTGTTTTTTCTACGGTATTAACGGAACGACTACTTAGAAAAATATTCGAAACAATAATTTAAATGCATACCTATAATTTTAAAATAACAAAGAAAGGAAGAAAAAATAAAAATATCCTACCTCCCATAAAAATAGAAATACGATAACCGCTTCTTTACTCCCCCTAAGTTATAAACTAAGAAAATTGCCGCTTCCACGCGTACAATGTTGACATGAAAATTCAATTAGCGATGCTCTCGCGCGTCAAGCCTCTCTCGCCCATCATTCGAAACGTCATTAGTCCCAGGAATCACCGCGCATAATCCTAGATAGCCATAAAAAGGGGATAGCCATTTCTCCCACCCCGCCTCGAAAGCACAGAATAGCAGAGCATAGCGTGTATACCGAGCTCGGATCGCAGAACATAAAGCGACGTTAACGTGCCGGCGGCGAGGGCCGGGAGGGGAGGGATCCCATAAAAACGAGGTCCTCTCTCTCTCTCTCTCTCTCTCTCTCTCTCCCCCCGTCCGCTGCATTATTTCCGCAGCGCACTTTTGAATTTATGTAGATGGCCCGGCTGCTTAAATCATGACCTTAACCTCGGCGAAACGTGTATGTATATATATACGCACACAGAGTCACTTTGCGGGGGCGGGATTTTCACCGCTGCGACCATCTCCTCCTCCTCGAAAGGCTCTCGAGAGCGCGATACGAGTGTCGTGCCACTCGTGGTGGCGGTGGTAGTAGTTGCCGTTTTCTCGTTCCTTTTTTCGCCGGCTAAAGTGGCCTGATTATGCGGCGCCTCGCCACTTTTGATTTATCAGGTTGGTATAAGGAGCACGAGCCGCGCGCCACCCGTCCCCCGTGTGTATATATACGTATAGCGTAACGGCTAGGTTTTTCGCGCATCGGGATGAACTATTTATGGGGATTTATGGAGTACGTAGGCGGTAGCGGCGGCGGCGGTGGGTAATGTAACGGCGCGCTGCCGCGAGCATCTGATCGTTTGACTTATGGCCATTAGCGCGGACGTTTATGGCACGGGGTTATGAAAGCGGGATTAGGTCGAATTTTATCGTGATTTGTGAAGTGCTGAGCGAGCGCCAGGGGGGCGGCAAGGAGAGTGTGTATAAAGTGTATGTATAATATATGTATATATGCGTTGGGGAATGGGTCATTGTAAATATGCGATTTAGAGGGGGATTATTCATGGGGACGTGTTTATCAATTGATTGTTATTGTCGCGACGATCACTGGCTTTGGATTTTAATTGGGCTACATATGCGTGCTTATGGATGGATGTGGAAGTATGTGAAAGGATGAGGAAGAGTTTAACAATGTTATGCGCACGGCTGTTAATGCACGCGATCAATCTGATTTCTCGTTATTCGAATAACAGCGATAAGCTCTTACGATGTTTACGGCGGGACTGCACAGTTTCGCTTAGAAGAGACTCAAAATTTTGTGATTGCAAAACTTTTCGTGTATTTAAATACCAAAATATAGTGCTGCACATTGCGTTCGTGAAATTAATTTTCATTTTTCCAAAGGCACGATCACCTATGGGATAACAAATGCGCCGGGCCCAGCTATCAACAGGTGTGCAAACAATTAAAAATTTTTTTTCACCCCATACCCCTCCTCCCTCCATCAACGTACATGCCTTTCACATAACAATGCTTTAATTATAACGGGCTCATTGTTCGACTGTCTCACCTGACTAAACTGCACAAATTACCTTAATTACAACTCAAACAATTAATTAAAACTGTCTCGGCCGCGCGCTCATGCCTGTACGCCGGAGCCCCCGGTTTAATTAATAAGTGAAATACACTCCCTCTCACCGTGAGCCCGCGCATTCACAGAGCGTGCAAACCCATGATATTTTAATTAATCAAAGCACGGTCCAAGTAAATACACCTGGACTGCTACGGCAGGACGACATCGTCGTCTCATAATCCCGGTGCGATTTTTATATTAAATTCGCCTGAAGCACTGCTACGACGATCCGTGACAACTCGCGCTACAAAGACACGGGGTGCGCTTTGTACAATTTTAATTGCGGAGACTACACCCGCTGCTGCCGCTGCTTCTTCTTCTCCTCCTTCCTCCTCGTCGTCGTCCGCCTCGGAACTTATTTCCGTATTCCTTTTAAACGGCATCCGGAAATTACAGGCCGTAGTCCGCGCGCGCAGACGCTCAAACTGAATTTGTAAGCGAGATTCCGTGTGCCACTACTACGGCGCGCGGCCCTTTAATTCGGCAGCCACAGCGGCAGCCGCGCCTTTGTTCGCCCTCCAATTCCGCCGAATGAAAGACTTGTTCTCTCGCTCTGCCTTTTCCGCAGCAGTAGCAGCAAGAGCAGCTTCGTGAATTCGTAAGCGCGGCGGGGCACGAGAGGGGCGTGTGTAGTAGTAGTAGGTCGCGCTGACCATTAGCTGTTTTCCCTCGGTGGTCTCGCGAGTCGATAAGCCGATCCAACTCGGGGGGAGAGGAGTCGCGTAATTGCCAGGCCAAGCAGCCCGGCAAGTTTGTCGTTACTGAGATTCTCGGCTGTTCAGACGGGGGAGGGGGGAAGTGTCTAGGATCTGTCTCCGTTTTTGTCGCCCGGTCCGCGTGTTTGGGAGATCGTTTTAATTAGAAGCGACGGGGTGCGATGCGGTGAGGACGAATTTGAGTGCCGCTGAGAATGTATTTTACGAGGGTACTGTATAAGAGCACTTGGATTTGGTGTTGACATTTTTAACTTGTTTACTTGGAGGGATAGTGTATTGTATTTCGTGTCGCGAGGGGGAAAACGTCATTATGCGTTTAAGACGTGTGCTGAGCAAGTATGGTAATTAGAAGGTAGTTGTAGATGGGAGAGAGATAAGTTCGCTACTAAGTTGCTTTTTTATGGTTTTCTCGTTTGAGTTTGTTTTGTAATTTATTGCAGTGGAAAGGTGTACTGACATGAAGTCTTTATCAGTTAGCAGTAACTTATGCTGTTATTGTACAAGAAGATTAATTTCATGCGTTTAAAAGAAACATTTGTATGCATTATACAGGTCAGAGTAAATCAAATCTGCAAAGGTAAACATCATATTTTATTTATTTTGAGATTTGAGATGTTAAATTAATGATCGTCATAATTCGAAAAAGATAATTAATTAATAATAAAATAACGCCATATCCATTAATACGAATACATAATTATTCATAATCACTTAAGAGGTATATATCAAACACAAACTTCCACTTTCATGAAATATTCAACAAAACTACATAAATCGTTACACCCCCACTCCTCAAAAACGCCAACGAATCAAGCGTTAACCAGTCGTCCACCACCGAGTAATCCAATCGTCGTTGCTCGCCATCCCACGGACACTCGCAAATCAAAAAAGATCACAAAAGCGCGATAATCAAGGGAATTTTAACCCTCGTTGGAGCCCGCTCGACCGAGCAATCTCCGCGGGCGGAAAACAAACGTGATGAAAAAAACAGCGCAACCGTGCTGCTACTGCTGCACACGCGCTCATTCAAAGTGCGCACGACGACACGGACCGAGCACCGCGTTATCGAGATCGGCCCTTTTTTGCCGCGGCTTTATTAAACGCGGAAGAGGTACAGTAGCGCAGGTGTCGAGTTCGCACACACATACATACACGCGAGTAGATCGATCTCGCTTCGGTCAGACTGTCGTGTCGCAATTTGTACGGGGATCCGTCTTGGCAGAGCGAGAGTATACATAGACCTCGTAGTCGCTCTTTTTTAACCCCCTACTTCGGTGTACGCCGCGAGCTATTTGGGCTGTCCGCGGAGGTACTAATTACGCGCAAACTCGCACACTTGGGACGTGTATCCGGCAGCTCTAGCGGTGTACTACAGATTTAGATATGGCCGACAGCAGGCGATGTCACGGCTTCATTTTGTGGAGAGGATGGGTGTGTGAGATGTAGGTTAACGAAGAGGCTGGTCACCGGATGCAGGAAGTGCCGGGCGATTATGGTTAATGATATTGATTATTTTTGGTAATTGGTGATTGTGTGAGGTACATTTTTTTTTTTAATAGTTTTAATTTGGGTAACGGTGGAATAGAAAAAAAGGGATGAATAAAATTTTTAAAACTTACTGCGATTTTTATTGCAACATTCGATTACTCGATGCGAATGTATGGGTTGGTTGGAAAATTCTTGAAAAATATAGATACCTTTTTGTTCAATGTACGAATAGAAAAAAAAGTGAAAAGTCAATAGAAATAGCCGCAACGAAATAGACTCTTTCAAATATGTTTCGGGCATGAATTGGTTCTAATATAGGCATACCACAAAATATCTCGTTTACAGAATTTATTCTTTCCATTTACAAAAAAAAAAAGGAAAAAGAAAATACGTTTGCCAATTCAATTTAGTCGCCAGAATGCTGCTGTGTAAACACCACCTCTAAAACTACAGCCATTCTATCCTCCAAATGAATAAGTTTTACAATTCACCCCTAACCCTACTTACGCGTTCTCTCTCTCCCTCCCTCTCTCTCTATCTCTCTCTCTTCCCTTTTCCCCCCGCATTAGCTACTCACGCGCAAATTTAAATATATACATTTCTTAAGCAACGCTAAACACGCGAACCGCCAAACTTCCCAGCGCTCTGCACAATAACGACCTGAAAGCTCGCTCTACTGCTGCCACCACCACCAGCAGCAGTAGCACCGCTGCCGCCGTGCAAGAGATTCCGTCGCCCCGCAGTTAATTAATATATCGTACACGAGCTTGCGCCACAACCACAATACAGCGGAGAAAACACGACAAAGCTTCTTGCCTTCTACGCCCGCCCGCTATATGCAAAACACACACACATACAGCCAGTCCCCCCCTCGCCCTCCCCGCGTAATGTATCACCCTACACCAAATTCGCATTTACCGGTGTCCGTATACATAGTGGGTCCCGAGGAAAAAAGCGCTGATGATTCGATCGAATCGAGCTAAGTCTAATGCGATAGTGGAAAGTTGGTTTGGGGCTCCGAGTTAAATTTCGAATCGGAGAATGTCATATTGAGCGCGAGAGGCGAAATAGGAGAACGTGTGAGAGAGGAGCGAAAATCGTAAGGAGGAGAGAGAGTGAGGCGACACATTCTGGCGCCTGCGAGAGTATCCGAAGACGACGAGCGAGCGAGTGAGAAGAGAGTCGAGTGTGGGTTCGCTTGGTAAGGACGCCTGAGTGTTTGCCTAGCCGGGGCACGATCCCCGTAAATAGAATCCCATTAAAGCCCTGACGCGTTCAGCCGCTCGTCTCTCTCCTGTCTCCTCTCTCTCTCCCTTCGCCTAGTTCACTCTCTTTTCCCCCGCCTTCGCGAGCTCTCTCTCTCTCTCTCTCTCTCTCTCTCCTTCTTCCTTCGCTCTTTGCTTCTTCGTTCGGGTGCTGTCGCCCTTTTCCAGCTCGAGCTTTTCTCGCCAAGGCGCCTATCCCTTTTCGTGCCACGGGCCACGTTCAAAGCATCTCCGCAATTATTTCACCCCCCTCTCCTCTGCATAATCTCCGCCCGATCAAACACACCATATCTTATCTCATTAATCAGGCGTCTTTTGATCCCTTTAATCCGCGCGTCTTACAGCGCGAACCTGATAGCGAAGATCACGAGGATCATGATGGCGATTGCGAAATTTTTTTTACTCTTATAGGTTTGCCATTATCGACATATCAGAAAATGCTGTAAGTTGAGACGCAGTGTCCTCATAATATAATACAGTATATATATATTGCACAAAAAATGTATTTTGATGAAAATATATAAGTTTCAAAAAAACGTAACTCATTATGAATGCACTTACAAAAATGCTGCATTTCAGAGGACATGCACTGCTTTGCAATCTTTACAACATTATAAAGCAGGTCATGTAATTTTTCGCCGAAAACTTTTTACTACCGGCCAAAATTACATGCAGCGATCTCATGCATATTACAGCACGGCCCGGCTTTAATATCCTCCTTCTCTCTCTCTCTCCTTCTCCTGCCGCTACGAACGGCCTCACCCCGTATATACGAAAATATGAATTTTTAGACTCGCGCCCGTCGCCCGAGCTCAAAGAAACCTCGCCGCGTCAAAAACTGCGAATCTCCTACAAAAATTCAGCTGCACACTTCTTACCGTCAAATGAAAATGACATTCGCCCGCGCGCGCGCCTGCGCTAAGCAGACTGCCGAGGTGCCACTGCCGCACTGCGAAGTATAAGCAGTCGTCACGGATTTCCTCGAGAATTCTCGGATATTAATTCCGACTGCCACGTCGTTATAATTAATATCACTTATGTCTACGTATATATAAATAGCTTGCTTCTTCTTCCAGCCCTCTCTCGTTTTCTTTTTGCTGTCAACAGAGGCTAATCGTTCGCACGATACTTCTATCCCCGGTTACTTTTCCCATATCACTTGTACCTTCATTATCTATCCTCCTATGCTCTTCCGGTATCCAAGCACCTCAGCGAAAAAAAGATGAGAAGAAACAAACGCGCGTCAGCTGGAAAAACAAAGTCACACGTGCACACTCAGTCGCGGCACTCACAGTCCGTATCTCGCTCTCACTCCCCTAAATAATGCACCCGCCCAGCTTGCGGCCTCACTAATATTGCAAAAGGCGCGGGCGTACGCCGCATCCACCGCCCGCAATTCTGCATTACGTATGAATATATGGAGATACCTTCTCTCCCTCTCCACAGGTCGGCAGCGAGTGAAAGAGAGATAGAGAGATACCTTGATGCAGGCGTGTTCGCTCGGGTAAAAGAGTAGAACAGCGCACGGAGGTCGGCGGAGCTGTGAGCTTGCCTAATCAAGGGCTGCTCAAAGCGCAAGGAGGCGCTATAGAGCGCGGGTCGAGCTGTACTTAAATTACAGGCGCGTTGAGACGGACAGCGAATCCATCGTCGACACTCTAAGAGTGTGTGCGGGGACCGGCGGACCGATGAGCGCTTCCACGCCGGTCGAAGACGAGGTGCGAGCAGTGCTTGCTCGCTCGGAGCTGCTCTCCTTGAGCGGGGATAAGATGAGTCCATCGCCGAACTTGCAGGTAGATAGATCGGTGGAGCAAGGTCGCTCAAACGCCGATCAGAGGGCAAGCAGAGCTTGCTCGCTGGAGGGAGCGCGCTTCACAAACCCGCCCACAGGCGTCTCGTGGTCTGAGTCGCTACATCCCTCCGTCGTACTCGCTGGAGGTGTGCTCTCCCTAGAGCGACAAAGGTCGTTGTGGCTGTCACAGCTGAGAGCGCAGAGCAGAGAGAGCCCGCAGAGGCGAAATCCCCCCCACCCCCCCGTTGCCGGTCGCTGGGACCGTTATCCACCGAAGTAGCTTCTACGTAGCGTGGAGAGCGGACACCGCACGGACCCCTCCACGTCGGCTCAGGGTTGAGTCTGGACGAGAGAAAAGCCCGCCCAACTTAGTGTCGGCCACACCACCCAGATATGGTAATTGAGAAGAAAAAGGAGTCGGGGGATCAGGAGTGATGAGTGATCCCGTCACCAAAAAACAAGGCAAGGGTAAAGACCTTGCACCTCGTGGGTATGTTAAATAAAACAATTACTTAACTGACAAAAGTGAGACTTTATTCAACTCAATAAAGTGGCAAGGGTGCCGAGACCACCTACACAAGGAGGATGTCCGAGTGAACGAAGCTATCGGGGCTGCTGTCGCGCATGCCTATATCCCCGCGCGCCGCCGGGTTGACTGCGGGAGCCGCGCGGAGAGGGGTCGCGCCGCGTAGCGGCAGCGCGTGAACTAGACTCTCGCCAGCGCCGCGCGCGAGGGGGAGATTCAAATTCGAATCTGTCGCGGCCCTTATCGTTTGTATTGCAAACCGGCGCGAAGAGTCTTTACAATTTAATAATAATTATTATTATTATTAGTTAGGCGTGTATCAACCTCTGCACATATATATGATATAGGTATATACATGTATACCTGATAAAAAGTAGCGCCTAATTTTCTCCGGGCCGACGCATCTTTCAGCTCACGGTACCGTGCTAAACTTTCATTGCTAATTACATTTGCTGTGCCCACCGCGGGGGTACGTCCCGCGTTAAAGGCAATTTGCGCCGCGGGCGTTTTCTTTTTTTTCTTTTGACACATTTCGCTGCTGCGCGATGCTTTTTTCGGTGGCGTATATGGAGCGAGTGATATTTCTCTTTCGAGGCGGGCGCGAGCGCGCGACGACGGACAATCTGTTGGGCGCGGCTTTTGTGCGCCGGACGCGAACGGAGGATGATGCATGGCTGAGTTTTCAGTGGTACGGGGGCGAGAAATGTGAAAGCGAATGGACGCGGATATTTAGCTGTCGGCGTGGCGCAGGAATTTCGCTATTCGTTGCTAAGCTTTGGGTAGTTTGTGAAATATAACTATAAAGTATATGTATATATGTATAGGTGTGTTTTAAGGTTATACTATGGGGATGAATAAAAATATTCTTTAATACGTGGTTAGTCAGTCGTAAAGTTGAGTGACTCTTTTTACACACGCCACAGAAGATCCCGCGCCGATAAAACTCTTTATGCAGAGAGATACTCGTGAAACCTTAACATCTTTTTAAGCAGTCTATGACATCGAAGCCGTAACAATGAAATAGATTTTACTCGCTCGCTGAGCCACAGAAGCGTCGCGCGAACTTCGTATCAACGAAATAAAGATTATTTTACGCTTGACTATCCCTCCGCTTTGGTTGTCCCATTAGCGATGCGCGCGTGCGCGCGCTCCAGTCTCATAATAATTTCACCTGATTAAAAACTTTTTTACTCGCGCGCGCATGCTCCGAACTCGAAAGACACGCTTCACGCATGCGCACACGGGGCCGCCGAGGGCAAAGTTTCAAATTCGATGAAATTATTATGAGACATGCGCATAAGTAGTCGTGGAGGTTGAAGCTGCGGGGGCAACTTTGACGGAGAGCGAGAGCAAAGCTGTACCCGGGACATACACGCGCAGTCAATTTCGTCAAGACAATTAGGTAGAAACTTTTTTCAACAGAGGTGTATATTTCCGCGGGTAATGGCTGAAGTGTAAAATAAATTTGACGGGGGTGCACACGCGCGCGCGCGCGGGTCATTCGTTAAGTGCGTCGGTCGAGCCGCTGCGTATAGCATACGTCGGACCATAATCCGGATAACATCACGGCGTCGCGCAGCTATACGCCTGGCTCGAGAGATATAATATCCCCTCGGCAAGTATTTTGTATCGTTGTAAAATACACCGGGCGATAAAGCACCCGCTCGCTCGGTCGGACCTTCCTTTTTCCGCACTTTTTAAGTAGTTCATCAACTGCGCAGCGGTCTCTCGAATTGAGGCTGTAGCTGAGCGAGGGAGAAAGAGAAAGACAGAGAGAGGGAAAAAGTATTTACGTCGCCGGGCCCCTTAAGTGAAGCCATAAAGCATTTTTACGAGGGCGTAAAAAAATTTTATCCGCTTAAATAATCTCGCGCGACTCCCGGCGTACGCTTTCTCTCTTTCTCCCTCTCTCTGTCGAGTCGCGGAAAATCCGCGCGTCGCAGTGACAACTTTCCCTCTCTCTCTCTACCTCTCTCTCATCCCTTTCTCCTCTTCCGAGTAAAATTTCCCAGTCGAGAAGAGAATTGCTGTGTATCAATTTCTCTGGTGGAGTGGATAATTGAAGGGACACGCGCGGAGCCGATGAAAATTCGCGCGAGAGAGGGAGAGTCGCGATTTACATAATATGTGGGTAATGGAATTTTCAGAACTCGACGAGAGGAAATACCGGACGAGAGGGAGTCTATATCACCGGAGCGGCGATAGTTTGGAAAGTGAGAGCGCGGTACTCACTACTGTGGAATTCCAGGTGATTTTTCTCATTAGTGGTAAGAGAGATAGAGAGAAGGGTTTCAGGGCACGGATTTCGCGCGAATTCCGCGGCTGCTGTAACTAAAAGTTCGAGTTTTGCGGATTTGCGGTGAGGGAGAGGTTCTCCTCGTTTCCTTTTCCCGTTTTTCTTTCTCTCACTTCTGGATTCGAAAGTTTTTCGTCTCGGTGAAGAAAGAAAGTCACGAGGGGAAGGTGGAGGTGACGTTTATTGAATTTTAATTGAGAAAGAGATAGCTTCGTCGCAGCCGCTGATGCAAATGCGGTTCCGAGAGTTTCGGCAGTGATACGAAAAATTGTAAAGATTTTAGCTTAGTCGAAAGAACAAAGTTACAGTTAACCTCGTAAAAAGGTGAAGGGGAAAAAAATTCATTTGTTACTTTTTTTTATATACGGAGATTTCGTTGAAGTTGTTTAGTGCGTAATTGGTTAAAAAGGATAGTAATTAACATGTGGAGAATTTAATGTAAATTTTCAAGATGCTCTGCAGAGGGTAACTGGAGATTTTATACCCGCGCGTAAGATTTTATGTATCATATTAAAATTTTTTATAATTTCGAGTCTGTGTACAGTGTGCTCGGGGAAATTTGGACTTTGAAGTGCGCTCCGTGAGTTACTGCGCGCTGTCAGAAAATTAAATTTTTTTGCCCACGCTCGGGAGCGAGCGCGAGGTAGGAATTTTTTACGATACCTAATAAAAACTCAAGTATTTGATGCGAGGAGCGAATTTTTTTTAAAGACGGATTTCCCAGAGTGCAGAGACGTTACGTTATATCCATACTTTTCGTTCTTATCTCCAAAAATTTATGTTTTTTTGGGTCCCGACAACATTTTTTATGCGAGAGAGCACATATTACGGATGAATATTTCAATGGAAAAAGTCATGCGCTGCTCTGCCTCTATTCGTCAATTAATAATGCCGACAGAGAACTATCTATAAAGGGAAATATTAATAAGAGATTTAATTGGCAATAAAATTGGAATTTTAGAGAGGCATTTTTTAAATCGTGTCATAAAATGAAAAATTCTTCTATAATTTATATTGCCCCTGCAAAAAGCGTGCAAATTCCATTACATTAATACTACCGAAATAAAAATTTCCAAAACCAGGTCACTTCACAAAAAGAAAAATCAACATCCCTGAAATCGTAACTAATTTTCCAATTTGAAAACGCACGAACAACCGATTCCAACGAAAACCGAGAAACACGCAAAACGCGAAACCTTTCCAGGAATCCGTCGTCCGACTCCACCTCAGCACCGCGCGCCTACGAAAGTAGTAGTAGGAGACTGCGGCGAAAGTTCGGCCGGGCTTTGGCGTATACTGAGGCTGCGCTGTGCCTCGGCGCGCGTAGCTCCGCGCAGGAATCCATTAAACGCTACTGGCAAATCGAATTTCGCGGGCTAGACAAAAGGACCGCAGCCGTATAACGGGTGCAAAGACGTACAAGGAACCGTAAGGAGTCGTCGTCGTCGTCTACGTTGTCGACGTCGTCGGTGAGCAGCGCGCGAAGAACTCGAACTACGTTCCCTTGATCAGGCTTCAGCAGAGGGGAGATATTCGACCGCGGTATTGGAATTGCCGGCGAGGATCGCGGAGAGAAGAGATAAGGGAGAGAGGAGGAGGAAGGGAAGGATGAAAGAGATTTAAGTTGGGTAATGGCTGGAACTTGATGTTCATTTTTCGGGGTGAGGTGAAAGGGGACATGGAAATTTTGTTAATTGATAAACTTTGTAACCGGTTAAACGGAAATCATGAAGAATAAAGAAATATAAAAAATGCGTTTTTATTTCAAATTTTCACTTCGAATAATTCAGAATTGGCCGTGAAATTTATCAACAGCACATAATTTAATGAATTTTACGAATAGAATCTTCACAACAAAAATCTAACCGTAAACAAGCAATCCAGAACAACAGTAGTCAATCAAACATTCAAATCACGAAGAAACAGTCGCACGCAAGGCGTATGTATGCTCTCTAAAATCGCTTTTGCTAGAGAGAGAGAGAACCCGACGAAAAGCAGTTCTCACAGCGCACTTAGCACCGATGAGTTTCCTCGATTAGTCTTTTCAGGCCGCCTCCACTACTCGGAGCGTACTCCCGCGCCTCATTATGTCAGCGCTCTCGCAAAGTGAACGGGGAAACGCGTGCGACGCTCCTACATTATATACACACACACCATCCGCGTCGTCGTCGTCTACGTTGGTATCTTAGGATAGCATCGTTTTTGCAATGATTGCAAGACGACGAGGGTTCCTACCTCGGGCTGATGTATATATACGCGTCATCTTTTTGCCGGGGATGCGCACGAATTTTGCTAGCGAGCAGCGGTGCTACAAATATTTGCACGTTGATCAGAAACCACGGGCGCCTAATGAATGGTAAACAGCCGAGGCGACGTTCAAGTTTCGCCGCCGCCGTTGCTGCCTTTTTCACCGTTTATATCGCGAGTGTCTCTCCTCCCTTCTGGCTGATTACTTTCGGCGATTAACGGCGCGCTAATTCATTCGATGGCAATCGTTCGTGTATTATATAGGGGTGCGATTTGGGAGGAAAGTGAAATGTTTTCGAGGAATTAATCAAGGATGTTTGCAAACTGGAGGGAGAGGTATTTCAATTTGTTTCTCAGGTGAAAGTTTTCGGTTTTGGTATATAACGAACGGCTGCTAATGTTACTTTGCTTCAATTAACATCTAGATCTCTTAAAATATGAGCTAAGAGGGCCGAATGTAAATGGGGATCGCGCGCGGCGCGGCGCGGAACGGAACGAATCTTGCCTCCGACGATCTAATTGGACAGCGAATATTCATAGCAACGCCGATCTAATTATACGATTCCTTTAAATAAATATTTTATGCGCTATATAAGTTTAAATATAAGTCGCTGTAAGAGGTTGCGAATAAAACTTGCATTTATATGTAATGCGATTAGCAATTACAGTGTGTCTGCATTAACATTGATTGGAAAGGGTTGTGGACTGAAATATATTCTTAGTGTTATCGATTTTTATTAAAACTATGATATTATTGTAGGGTCTATTCTTAATCTTTCGCTTGTTCTCTTATTAAGTTTTCATTCGGTATACGACTGAGAACAGTTTTACAGTAATCATTGTTATTTTTAAATAAAAAGTCTCTTGGAAAATTGAGAAAAGCTTAATTTTTCTTTACAATAAAATAAATATCCTGGCCACGATTCAAGAAGATTGACCGATTCAACAAAGGAACATTACAAGCCAAGTCCAGATATTCGAGAAAATTATCTATCGGGGACTGATGTTGACACTTCTAACACAGGCGTAAAATTTCACCTCAGCGAGCAAACCATCAAAATCTGTGTGGAAATTTTCGAATCCTCGACCGCCGCGCTTGGCCCCTCGATTCATCGGAAATAGAATTCACTGGATTTTCCTCTCCCTCTCTCTTCGATTTGAAAAAGCGATAAAACTTTTTGACCTGTCGTAGACAGAAAAGTAATCACAATCTTTCTTCCCTCGCTTTGCGATAAAACATTTACTTTAAACCTCGGCGCGTGCATGCATGCACATGCAAACAAATACTCGCTCAAGAGCAACAATAGCGCCCGGCAACTTCGAGATTTAATTCACAAGCAAATTCGCGCATTAGATTTTCATCCGCGCGCGGGCGCGTACCTTTAATACAATGTGTCGCATGCGCGCACGTAACCCCTGAATAAATGAATACCTCCATGCATCGTACTCGTGCATTCATTAGACGCGACACACCGACGACGCATCTATCTGCTCAAAAAAAGGGGGAAACCCTCGCGCAATGGGATACAGTCAGAGACTGAGTAAACTTTTACAATTTCGTTCCATATTCACAGGCCTCCTCTCGTTTATCGAACTACAAGAGAGACCGAGAAAAGCCACAGCGGATGCAGCTTTCATCGGGACCGAAGTGACACGCGCGCGTACGTGTTATATATACACACGTGTGTGTACATTATTGAAAATCCGATTGCAAGGAGCGCATACTTGACGCGTAAACTCGCGCTCGCGACATGACGCCGTGTTCATTGGATTTATTTTGCGAGCGCGCGCGTGCGGTGCTGGTATACGGTATTCAGACGCATGATGGACGACGTCATTTTAATTGAAATTCCCGGCCGCGCGCTACCTTTCGCCGCCATCTGCTGTGTTGGCTATACGCGTTTTCGCGCTCTATTGAATTCTGTTTCTTCGCTTTTGCCGGGAGTAATTTGTGCGGCGTTCTGTTTTGCTATTTTTTGTTTGGAATGTGGGAGATAGTTGGTGATTAGTTGCGGGTATGAGGGATGGGGGTTTGGGTGATATAATTCTTTTAGGTAGATAGATACGGTTTATTGTTGAAAATCTAAGCAAAATACATAAAAAAGAGTGCAAATACAAGGCAAAAAAGTTAAATGCTTTACTATCTTATTGAAAACATTTGTGTATCTTTCAGTTTCAAATTATCGATAAGAGTCGTTACACAAACGCACCCTGGCACTTTTAATCAGTCACACCCGCAGTCCCAACCCGTCCCTATAGACTCCATCTTACAACACTCCATCCCTCTCTCGCACCCAATCGCTAATTGCGACAACACCTCCTTCCCAAACAACTCTTTCCTCTCCTCTTGACTACCAAACCCCGGCTCTTTCTCGCGTCCACTCCGATTCCCTCCCGATGGCCTCGGCCGCCACGCAACAAAGCGCTCTCTTCTCTCTCTCTCTCTCTCCCTCGAAACACTCTCTTCTCTCCTTAAAGGCCACGATATTTCACACCCCGCGTTGCGCCACAAAAGCTGCTCCGCCACGACGGCACGCCCAAGAGCGCGAGATAACGCGCGCGTACTTTCGAACAACACGAGTTTCGCACAATGCCTGGCCGCGCTATAACAGCCAACCTTTTGAACCGGCGCGAAATACGCCCGACTCGTGACTTAATTACAATGCTGCTGCCGTGCACCCGCCTATATATATACAACTAAACCCTATGCGCAGGTGGACCACCCGATGGTTTTTCGCGCGTGCGTACGTGCAGAAGTATAGGAGAGGGAAGCGTTAAGTTGTATAAACGCGGGCGCGAGACAGTCCGAATCCAAGTGTCGTCGGGGAGAAAGTTCAAGCCCGCGCATATATATAGTATTGTGGCGCTATGTGTGTTGCAGCTGTTGTTATTCATAGGGGCATGACAAAGCGCACGAATAGCAAGCTCTAAATTACGCTGCCGGAGGGGGGAAAAGAAAAGCAGAGAGGGTGAAAGCGAGAGAGGGAAGTTTTGAAGTTGGGTACTAAGATGAATGGCCGATCTTTCCTCAGCGCGGGAGGGAAAGACAGAGTGAGAGCGGATGCTATTTTAGACGGGTTCCACGCGCCCGCGTGTACGGGTATCGCGCGCATGCGCTGAAAGGTATAACTTGTTTAATTAGTTTATTAGCGCTCGTTAACGGGTCCCGGCGAAGAAAGACAAATTGTCATGATTTAATTGCGGTATTAATGAATGACGCGAGCCCGCGCCGCCGTTATAATAATCTTCCCCCTCGTTATTAATGTGCACTTGAAACAGTGCTGCAGTCGCTTATTTTTTAATCGTTAGTAATATTGAAACCCGAGGAGTTCGCGTTTAAACCGACCCATATCTTCACCATCATTGTAGGGTCGTATGAACGGAGCAACCTGTCACCGATCGTATAGCATATCCCTATACAACGCGCTGCTCGCTTAACCCACATTCTCCGTTTATTTTTTCCTGCAGCCCCCGTTCCTTGCCATTTAACTGATCGCTCTCTCTCTCTCTCCTCATGTGCTCGTTTCTCATACCCAGCACCGATGACTCGCGGTATACACATATCGCTACAACGTATATGCTTCTCTCTCTCTCTTTCTCTCTTCTCCACAGGGTACATACGCGCTTGCGCGGCAAGAAAGTTTTTCTTTCCCAAGGGTGCTTTTCCCCGCGCCGCTTACGAGAGGCACTCGAGGCCTTTGAGAATAGAACTAATGCTTATATTTCAGGGTTACATTTCGAACTGCGCGCAAACGCGGCAGCGAGAACTCGAAAACTTTAGAAAAGATTTAGTGCGAGGGTGCTTCGAGAGGATAGATCCGCGTATCCGCGTGTGTAGAAGTTTTGTAGCAGTGGTTGTTTGTTACGTTGTTAGATATGGATTTGGGGTAAATGTGCGTGTATGCGCGAAATGCAATTTATATATGTGGCGGCTAATATCGAATGGCGTGATTTGTGTATTCCGGTTGATACAGATTATTTCGGTTTGAATTTAAATTTAATACATATGTCCAGATTGTTAAATTACAGACAATTTATGTTTAATTTGGAACGTTTATTTATAATATTAATCGAATGAAAATTTAACGTACAACATAACAGGCGCGTGTATTGAAAATTAATAATAAAATACGCTGATTGAATCTTTTTATAGTAATCGAGCCGTTATTTCTAATTCATTTCATTTTCCGATTACTCCTTTGTTTGAAAATACATGCGACGACAATAATATTCAGCTGAAATGCGATACTAAATGTAGAATCTCTAAGAAAGTAAATTCAATTTTCGGCTGACGTAAATTATCGATAACTACTTACCCGAATGTATACATCGCATTAGAATAATTAGTTTCTATATTTGAAATATGTTTCTGAAACAAAATTACTTCCAT
This sequence comes from Torymus aiolomorphi, assembly GCA_036365515.1. Classification (NCBI taxonomy): domain Eukaryota; kingdom Metazoa; phylum Arthropoda; class Insecta; order Hymenoptera; family Torymidae; genus Torymus; species Torymus aiolomorphi. The sequence continues at coordinate 148,692,994 of CM070877.1, forward strand.
TTGTACTTCACAAATTAAGTTTCACACAGTTCAACTTACTTTATAGACTATGCTATTGATAAAAATCGAAGCAGAACTCCGGTGAAAAGCTAAAATTAACATCGGTCCCAGTTTTCGACAAAAACATTTGCATACCGCAAACTCTCTCATAACACCGCGCGTGTGCCGCAGCGGAATCGAATCTCGCGCGCAAGAAAATCTCACCCGACAAAAATGTTATTGGATTCATTTGAAGTTATAAAACTTCCATCTCACATCTCTCAGTCTAGAGAGAGAGGGGGGGGGAGAGAGTGAGACAGAGAGAGAGACATAGAGAGAGACAGAGAGAGAGACAGCGAGAGACAGAGAGAGACAGAGAGAGAGAGAGAGAGAGAGAGAGAGAGAGAGCTGCCAGAAACGAGTCGAACTGACTTTCGACAAAGAACGCTCGCTTGGAAAAGCGAAGGATTCACACACACACACACACACACACACACACACACACACACACGCACACACACACACACATATACACACCCATTCTTTTTCTCTGTCTCAGACAACCTGCCGTGAAATTCAACTGTTTCGCAGTCGATCGCGGACTACGTTTTCTCCGCGATAACTCGGGGATGGGGGTAGGGGAGGGGGAGAAGTCTAACCTGCGCCAATCCGTGCGGATTTACCTCTCTCCTACACAAACGCACCACTACGTGACTGCGCGAATCACTGAAAAATCTCTCTCTTTCTCTCTCTTGCTCGGGGGAGGAAGAGACTGTGTGCGCACGCGAATCTTTACCCGGGCGCTCGCGCGCGCAGCGCGATCATAAAATATGCATTGCCTATTCCCCGTAGACGGGAACAAAAGCAGACAACGAGGGCTGCTTCCTCCTCCTCCGAGGCAAGAGAGAGAGAGAGAGAGAGAAAGAGAGAGAGAGAGCGCGTTTCCCATTTCCATATCCGTTCTACGAGAGAGCAGCGGCGGCGGTGGGTGGCGGCAACCAGGCGTCGTCCTTTCCTGTGTTATACTTTGGAATAAAGGTAAAGCGGGGGCGCAGGGGTGGAGAAAAGAAGAGAAGAGGGAGGATGGAGGAGAGAGAAGGATACAAGGGGGCAACGAGCAAGAGGGAGTGACAAAGAGGCTAAGGCCCGCGTCCAGCTCTCGTTGCTTGCTGGCGCGAGGCGAAAGAACCTGCGGAGAGATAAAGGCGCGCGAGCGAGAAGAATGAGAGAGCAAGAGGGAGCGAGGGAGCCAGAGAGAGAGAGAGAGAAATTTGCCGAGTCGCCCCGAAGTACAAATTTCCGATAAGAATCCGACGATGCCGCCGGGCAAAACGGAAGAAATAAAATTACAAGCGAGCGCGCGCAAAACGACCAGCGCGAGGAAGAGAAAATACCTAGGAGAAAACAGAGCCGAATCGAACGAACGACGAGGAATTCTACCGGGCGTTCGCATTGGTAATGGCTTGTGTTTAAGTCGGGCCATCATTTATTCAAATCGGTACTATTAACTCCCGCGGAGCGTAAAAAAATATCGGTTCCTCCTGCCGTGGCGGCAGCGGCATTCCGGAAATAAAAGTCGCGCGAGGCCGGCTCTTTGTAATCCCGGGAGCGGTTGTAAAAGTATAAATTCTTTCGCAGCTTAAATATAAGCCATCGACGCGGGCTTAATTGCGTTTTAAGCCCGGCGAGATAAAGCCTGAGAAGGAGGAGTAGTGTGTATAGCAGTGCCGAGGACAGGAGGAGGGTTGCTGTTGCATTTTAACTCGGCGAGGTGAGAGAGAGAGAGAGAGAGAGAGAGAGAGAGAGAGAGAGAGAGAGAGAGAGAGAGAGAGAGAGAGAGAGAGAGAGAGAGAGAGGAAGGCGTCGAGGCGAAAAAGAGTATTGGATTAAATTGAAATGTCAATGCAAGAGGAAGAGAGAGAGAGGTAGCGACTAAGTGTCGCGGGGGTATTTCGGGAATGCACTGCACTTGCGCTAGGCGGTGTCGGCGCGCGTGAAAAATGCATTAAGGCTTTGCTCCTTGCTTGTCGGGTAGTTTTATTCGATGTTCGTGCCCAGTGAATGAATGAAGTATGGCGGTGTCGGGGGAAGCGTTGTTATTTAATAAAGCAACTTCTAAAAATATCGTTTAGTTTGTTATTCAGGTGGGATGAATATCTCAAACGAAAAATTCGCAATGAATATGGATAAATCCGACGCGGCCGTGAAACAAGCAAAGCTCCTTCGTCGGGCTTTAAACTTTAAGCGCCGGTCGCCGTGAGTTTTCGCGAAATGTAATTATAAAGAAAAGGGCCGTCGAATCCGACCTCATTAATTCGACATTAGCGGGGTGGAAAGGGGAAGAGAGGACGACTTTCTGCGCGTGCGTTCTAATATCGGAGAGGGAAAGCTGTCGGCGCCATCGCGAATTCACGAGCCGAAATTCGTCGCAGAGTGCCGCCCTGTGATCCTACAAAGCGGATTAATTTTCTACAGCTCGTCGAAATAAATGTCCCCTGCTCCGTGTCCCTTCCCAACGTCGGAGAAGTACTTACAGCGAGAGCTATAAGTTTTCGGGTCTCCTGCAGATCGCAGGGTTTGGGTCGATCGTGGTTTAATGGGAAAATGGTATTGTTGCATAATAACTCCGACATGTATGGTTTGTTGCGAATATTCGGCGTTTTTAGGGAATTGGATTGGGGCTTTTTGGAGGGATGATATTGGATTCACGCTATTTGTGAGTGTAAATATTTTTTTATACGTAACTTACGTGGCCGAGGCATTGTAGTTGTGCAAAAGTCTGGGCAACTCACCTGGAACAAAAAAAAGAATAATTATTAGATTACAGAGTCCTGAAATATTAATGTTTGAATGGGTTTTGTACTAGTACCATGTCTGATCTAATCGCATTAGAGTCGTTGTTTTAAAAATAAACTCTAGAGATATGCAAAAACTAAAGTGATTAAACATGTATACCCCGAGAACATTCATTGCCAAAACCACCTTCGCTCCAGAACGTTATCGTTAATGATACTCTGAAAAATAGAAAACGGATACATTCGACACGTCATTTATATACATATTTATAGAGACGACTGATCTTGTCAATTATAAACGTCAACGCAGGAAAGCAGCAGCAGCAGCGGCATCACATTTATCGCGCGCAGAGCCAAAGAATTTCCGTTACTCTCTTGCATTTCGTAATCGAGCTGCGTATACACCCCTTGTAAAATATATATTTTTCCATTGTCTGCGTCGTTCTTTATTCACGTGGCTATTAAGGCAGCCTTTATTCGCGATTTAAAAACTGCACGGCGCGCGGCATGCGGGGGCCGTGAATAAAAGCCGCTGTAATATTTATTCGGACTCGTAAAAAAGGACAAGTTGAGTGATAACATTTTCCAAGAGATACTACAATGACGCACAAAGTACCTTTGCAAAATTCATCCAGTGCGCGAGAGAAAGAGGGAAAGAGAGAAAGCAGACAAAAACTGCGCGAGGTAAACGTATCAGCAGTCCGATGTATATTTTCGTGCGCGAACAAAACTGCATGAAAAGATGCTTTTCGTTTACATTCCGGGATGCTTGAAATATTTAGTTGTTAAACAAGAGTTCATTTGAATGTACCAACTGAAATATTTAACTTTAGAAATACCATTCGATGCAATTTAACAAGAGCTATTTAACGAGCGTCAGTAGCATAATTATAAAATAAATAAAGCAATTTTTTCCACCAAAAAATCACTACTTTGCAGATACCACCTCGACGGTCAACGCGGACCTTCCATCAATTTTCACAATCTCGCTCCAACCACTGGCGACTAATTACCCTCACCCGAGCAAACAAAAAGAAAGCCAGTCTCTCCACCCCTCCCGAGATAAACTTCCCCCTTTACCCCGGCAATAAAACCGAAAAGACGCGAGCAGCAGAGGCTTCGTCTCCGACGACGCATCCACCCCCTTCGCGCGTAACGAGACGTCGTCGTCGTCGACGTCGCGGCGCTGTGGTGTGGGTCTGTCGCCGTCGCGGTGACTATGTACTCTCTCTCTCTCTCTCTCTCTCTCTTGCTCTTTTCTGGGCTATTTCTAAGATTTCGCAGAGAGGAAGAGAGAGAAGATCGATCGAGTCGTAAGTCTGGCCGGCGGCGCCACGGAGGCGCGACGCGACGGATCAAACGACCGCTCGTGGGAGTTGAGGATGAGCGTCCGCGTGCGGAGAGAGAGAAGCTTTAACTTTTACGACGCGGAGTTTGGCGGAGAGACAGAGGGGGGAAGCGGTATGATGTCAAAATTAAAAAAGTTCTTAAAGGTATTGTACGAATAGTTCCGCGGGGCCGTATAAATATATAAGGGACAGTGGGAAAATCGCGCGCCGCCGTTGCGAAATTCAATTACGGAAAAGGAGAGAGAGAGAAAGAGAGCCCCGACCGTCGACTTTTGCGGTTAAGGGGAGTTTCGAAGGTATGAATTTTCCGCCAGGGCGGTGTAGGGATTTAAGAAATTTCTCGGATTTAGGGTTATTACGCCGCGGTTTCTATAAATATTGATTGGGTAAAAATAGGGAAACCGGAAGTGGTACAGCGATTATATTTTTGTCTTAATTAGCATTTATGATTGCGTTTAGTAATAGGGCGCACGGGAATCGACAGCGAGCGTTCGAACGACTGCCTCGAAGCAAAGTAAATTATTAGAGGAACGCCGGCATCGATCAAACATAGGGCGCGCTCGCGCGAGCGATGAATTATTGTAACTGCGTGTGTATCATAAATGCGGTCATTGTTTTGGCCGATGGTTTTCATACTGTAACTGCCTTTGCGGTATAACGGCGAGGCGCCCTCGCTTTAATGCAAATTGGCACACAGAGATGTAGATGTATATACATATATTTAATTGGGAAGGGGTGAAAATCACTTCTGCACATTAAATTGATAATACGGATGACCGTAGCGATTACTATAGTTCAAAACTGCGATTAAATGTGTTCTCCGTTAGGAATGGAGATTTAACTCGAAATGCGATGTTTATTATACATTTGTTAAGCTATTATAATATGTAAATATGTAAGTAAATATGTAGATGCTCTACGAATATTAATTTATTTAGGTAATTTGATGATGAATATATGCCGATAGATTATACTCTGTACTGTAAATCTATATTTTTGAAAATTCCTGTTGCCAAGTAATTCTAACCTGTTTCAAAATGAGATCTAGTGAAACCATAGCAGCATAATAGTAACATAGATAATAATCTGAAATACATGTAAAATTACATTTTCATTATACCGACGTTACCAACACTATACCTAAACACACACATACACAGGAGCTCCAGCTATACGTCTGCTCCTCATCCGCGGGTAAACTCCTCTTTCCCCCGAAAAACCCCATCATCCCCTCGCTAATCCTTCCCCATCTCTGAATTAATCCACGCGAAGAAAAAGCCACTCACTCGCGCATTCCCTCCCTCTCCCTCTCGCTCCGCCATAATGCCTCTTCCTCTCCACCCACACGAAAGCTTCTGTTTCCCACTCGCACAGACACGCTACTATAGTAGTGCGTCAACCGGGCGGCGGCGGCGGCGACTTTAGGCAACGAGGCACGTGTGCGCCGGCCGAACAATGGCGCCGCCGGCGGCGCAGTAAACCCGCAGGAAGGACGAGCGCCGGATAATAGTTAAATAATAGCGCGGCTGCTGCTGCTGCTGCTGCACATGTCTTAAACTCGCCCGGCGCGCGTGCAAAATTTACAAGGGCTCCGTGTATCACGTACGTGGAAGGAGGAGGAGGAGAGGTAGTCAATAGTTTATGCGGCGGCGAAAAATGTTTTCGCGCGGAGGTGGCGGTGGCAGAGGAGGAAAGTTTGATGGGATGGCGGTGTGTGGTGCTGGTGCTCGCAGTGAATTTCCGCGAGATTCAATTTGGAATGAGGCGCGGTGCGAGATCGTGTTTTCTTTGAGTTTTCGCGGAGGAGATTTTTTGGTGGTTGTAATTACACGCCGGGGGTTTCGAGGGAATTATGGAAGCGATGAAATGTGAAAGTGTTGTTTATCTTCGGCAAGGGAGATAGAAATAGTGTGTAGTTAATAATATATGTTTCACTCCGGGGTTGAATGAAAACAAGCCATTATACGCGAGTATCTTAAAAAATGGCTTTATCAGCTGTTAAAGTAACTCGTAAAGGAAATTACACGGTGTTACTTTTACCACGCGAGATAAAGGCAAAATATGTTGCTGCGAATTATTTATTCATGCGCTCCTTACGCGCTTCGGCGTAGCCTGATTAAATGAGATAAACATCGTCCCCATTTCAATTAATCTGCCCTACACGGGCTTGCAAAAACAATGCGATATCAACAGGTCACGTTAGTAGAGCAAACGAGAAAAGACAAGTCTACCCCCCCCCCCCCCCCCCCGATCGCATTACACAAATTGACCAGGAATCGCTCACTCGCTCGCTCGCTCGAGCTCAACTTTAATTCCGCGGAGTTCCGGGACGAGAAAGAAGCGTTTCGAAACTTTCGCTCTACCCGAGTTTCTTCTCCTCCGTATACACTTGCGCAGCCATCACCTAAATTTCCTTTCGTTATATAAAATTGTTTAGCTTAAGTTGCGCGAACGATTCCTGCAGCTCTTCCGTTTTTTTTTGTCTCTCGGCCGCGTATATATAGTGAGCTTCGAGTCGAACCCGAGAGAGAAAGGGCGCGGGATTTCAAAGTTTTATTTTTCCTTCGTTACTGCTGCTACTGCACGTGCGGGGGATCGCGTCAAGAGAGGGAGTGAGACAAAGTCGAGTAATTTGATTCATTATTGCGTTGCTGGCGACCGGAAACAAAGTGCCACCCCTGGAATCGAACGGATGAAATTGGAAAAGGGAACACGCGGACGATATATTCAAGGAGGTAAGAACACGTGAAATCGAGTGCCCCCCCCCCCCCCCCGCGCCCTGGAAATAGGAATGAAGCGAGACGCGAGAAGGAGAGGGAGAGAGGAGCTTCTGTTATATAGTACGCGGGCGCAGCACGAAAATGATAAATGTGCGCGAGAGGCGTAACAAGCTCACTAGACGGGAGAAAGAGAGAAAGAGGTAGAAAGAGTCTCTCTTCTTTTTTAATTGCAACGCGATTTTCGAGCTTCGCCGTCCCGGATTTTTCTCTCCCCCGTTCTGCAAGCCACGCAAAGGATGAGAAAGCTGCTTTATACGCCGCTGGCACGCACCGGACGTTCGTTTTATACACTCTTCTACTTTTAGCGCTCCCTCCCCCCTCCCTCCCGCGCTTATATAAGTATAACTTTTTCGCGTGCAGCAAGTTTTGCACGATATCTCGGGTTCGTCTACCGTCCCGTCTTGATGCTTTCATTAAGATATCTCTCGCGGACAATTGAATTAAAGTATAAAATATAGACGACAATTGTAATATCATTTAAACGAATTTACACTCGAGAAAATTCAGTGCGAAGGTTATTGTACGTAACCCCACTCGACGTAGGTCTAAATCCAAGATGGTTTTAAGCGAAATTTAAACGTACGACCCCGAGAGCGAGTGAAATTTCAAAACGACCGCTCTCCCCCAGCTCGCGCTCTTTCCCTTAAATTTTATTCACATCCTTGCGCTCTTGCGCGCACATCAAGGCGCGGCTTCACCGTGAGCGAAATTATTTTAAAACTAAGGTCCGAACCGTACAGTCATTCTGTGGGGGTAAAAAAAATTTCCCTCCCCGTCCGTCCGTGCGCGAAGGGCGCGGGAGAGAGAAAGATCCCGAAAAGGTTGTGCGCACGGCAGCGCTCGGGAAGGCGTAAAAGGCCTCTGAAAAGGGGTCTCGGGGAAAAAGAAATAGCGCGAGAGAATGAGCGAGACAGTGAAAGCGTACAGGGTTGGGAAAGAAAGAGAGAGGAGAGAAAGGGACGAAATGACGAAACGCGCGCGCGAGCGTACGGAAAAGATGGAGCCAAAGGGAAACTACTCGCGGCACATTCAGCCATACATACATATGGAAGAAAGGAGGAGGTAGGTAGAGAGAGAGAGAGAGAGAGAGAGAGAGAGAGAGAGAGAGGAAATGAAAGGCGTGTAGCTGCTGCTGCTGGTACGTGACGCTGTCATGCACGGTACGTATATATATGCGTTTGCCGCGGCGCGAGCTCTCGCGCATTCGCATTTTCACGGGTCGCCAGGCATTCGATGGAGTCGCCTACCCCCCGCGAATACGTTATAGCGGTTTCTGGTCCTGCTACTGCGGCGGCCTATTGCCTCTATGTGTCTCTCGCTCGCTCTTGAACGACTGCCGCAATTGGAAATCAATTTGCGAGAAACGGTAATAAACGCGCTGCGTATATAGTAGTCGCGTACCCTTTTTCGCACTTCTCCCCTCAAAAAACGCGAAATTTCATTGCCTCGATTTATAGCGATATATGTAGCTTCGTCACGAGCTTCGCTCTCTCTCTCCCTCTCGCTATACGCGTGTGTCGGATAATTAAAAAGCCCTGTGCAGAGTGAGAAAACAGCGCGCGTTGTTGTTTTGTTGCAGCGCGCTCGGATGTACGGCGATACCGTTGAACGCGCATTTTCGGCGCAAGCTTCTATTTTTGTTATATTTTCCAGGCTCGCGTGGTGGATGTAACGTTTTGGAAATCGAGCGCCGCGTGTATGTTTGCGGATCAACGAGTCTATTTAGGTGCATATTTCTGTGTGTATAGTGTGTATACCACAGGTGATGTGTGAAATTTCGTTTTTACGTGCCTTTGAGGTAGAGGAAGCGCATGCGCGAGAAGGAAAGTCGCTAATTTTCCGCAGTCGTGTTTATATATATATATATATATATATATACATATATATATATATATATATATATATATATATATATATATATATATATATATATGTTCGCTGCTCTCGCGGTGGAATGACTTTTTAGGTTAGACGACGGATGGATTTGTAAGAGGGCGAGGCGGCTGCGAAAGTAGGTTGACTGCTGCTGCTGCTGCACGCGCGCGAATGAATAAACGAAATCTGAAAAAAGGACAAGTACAAAAGACCTTTCTCATTTTTTTCTTTCCTGCCGGCCCGAGAAGTCTAATTTTCCCATTTTCGAAATTACTCCCGTAACCAGAGACCTTTTGAAGGAAAAGAGTGGGGAAGAGCGAGAATAGGTATTGAGGTTTCGCGAAAAAGTTGTACAAAAAATGCGACTTACCGCTATATAGAGTGTACCCTATTCCATGAAGCTTTTGTAGCGGTGGCATATAATACAATACGCGACGTAAAAAATACACTTAATTAATACTTTTGTACAAGTTCGCGCATTCAATTGCACACCGATGTAGCGACTGTAATAGCCGCAGAGCTAACCCGAAAGTTTACTCGCAGCTCTCCGATACACCACCAACAGATATTGCAAAAAAGCGCACGGTACAACCAAAAACTAAACGAAAAAAAAGGGAAACCGTTGGTATAAAAACTTTTTCGCGAATCGGGCGGAATGAAAATATTACAACCCTCAATAGCCCGGGGAGCGGCGCGGAGAAATGTACATTTTACCGCGATAAACAATATCCGCAAAACTTTTTCTCTCCCGCATTCCACGAGAGCTGCATCAGCGCACGTTCGTTCGTGAATATAACATTCTCTCTCTCTCTCTCCCTCAGCCGTCGTAACAATAAGCTAACGCTCGCCCGCGACATATATCCCACGCCCGAATCTTCGGTAAAAAGCCAGCGCAGAAGAGAGAGAGAGGGAGGGAGAGTACATTGACTCTCTCTCTCTCTCTCTCTCTCTCTCTCTCTCTCTCTCTCTCTCTCTCTCTCTCTCTCTCTCGCCTCGAGCACGGTTTTCCCTTATTCATCGCGAGCTCTCCTAGCGAAATTCCTCACGATCTCCCCTCTCCCGTCCACTTTGTATTTTCGTGTGTAATAGACCAGTTTCGTATTCCTGCTCTATACTCGCGGAGTGTTTTTCATGTCAGTGCCTGCGTGCGTGCGCGCGCGCTTCTAAAAATAAATTTGAGCGAGCTGCCGCCACCGCTGCCGCCCCTTCCAGTAGCCGAGTAAATGGCCTTTGGATATCTGCATTCGCGCGCAGGCGGCAGGTTTATTGTTTTAACTTTGAGGCGAGAGCTCGGGCGAATTGCCTGCGCTGTGTAGAAAGAGACGGGATGCAACACTATATTTGCATTTTGCATTAAGAATTCATTAATTTTATAACTCAAGCGGGACAGCTTACTGCCCGTGAGTTGTTTAATTGGCCGCGCGCCGATTAAGCTCGCGGTTAGGCGTTTCGCTGCTAGAGCGCTGCAGTGTAGCGCACCTTGAGAGAGCGATGGAGGCGGTGGAGCTGTGCCGTGCAGCTGTCATGAGAAAATCAAGTTGCCTGTATAATGGTATTAAAAAGTCCTAGGAAGGAGGGTGGAAAGACACTTGGAGATTACGTTTGCGCGGGTTTATTATGAATGGTAATTTTTTCATTTAGCTTGAATGTGTAATTTTCGAGAACTGTAGAGAATCTTGTAAGAAGGTCAGTTTGAATAAATTACTATGCGTAGGATGGAAATTCGTGATTGACATATATTTACAATACGATTGCAATTCGCATCTTCAATTAAACAAATTGCAAAATTAGTTCTTAATCCTCGCGACGGTTTACATTTAATCTGGATTTATCGGCCGCACCTTATTCCTTACAACTTGATCAATACATCTGAAGCACTCAAAGTCACTGTAATCGCTAACTAAACACCAATCTAAACTTAATAATTAACAATAAACACGCCGCCTCTGCACTGAAACTCCACGCAAAGGGATTAAGTTCTCCTCCCGTACCTCCGCCTCCTCCTCCCAACCAATAAAATTCTATACCTCTCTCTGCCTCTTCTCCTAAACAGCCTCTATCCCACTCCCGGGTTCCCCTTTACCGATTCGCAAGACGCGCCGCTGCCGCTACCGCTGCGGTTCCTTCTTTGTTTGAATTCGATTATCCCGACGCATTGTTCGACGTCACTGGCGTAAATCATTTTGGGTCAGCCGCGCGCTCGCTCGCGCAAACGAAAATACCGAAACTCCGCACAACAGCAGCAGCAGCGGCAGTAGTAGTATAGTGGAGAGAAAGAGGGAGAGAGAGCCTCTCTCTCTCTCGGTTTGTTGCAGCGTGCGGACGTTTACGGGCGAGGATAGATGCCGCCGGCAGCGAAGAGAAGAAGACGAAGCGCATGGCGCTCGGTTCTCTCACGCCCTCCTCTCGCTCCGTTGTTTCTGTTTCACCGCGGCCTTTTTAGGAGGCCTTTTTTTGTTTACCCGTTCCTCGCGAGAGACTGGCGAGGGAAAGAAGAAACAGGAGGAGGTGGAGGAGGAGGAGAAGGAGAGTTGAAAAAGCCGGAGGATTACCGAAAATATTTGGACAGCGGGTGCCGGTAGAGAGTGGCAGCGATTTTTTTTTTCGGTCGAAGAAATCGGTGTTGTGATTTTTATGGAGTGGCTTTTTGCTTTTGATTCAGGATTCTATGTCTTAATAGAAATTTGGGTATTTTAATTTAGGATCGAATAAGGTCGGGCCGTGAATGTGTAATTCAGTCGTAAATATTAAAAATAAGTAGTTTGAATACTTTTGACGATAAAAAGCTGACGTTTAATATTACTCTTAAACGTAGGTACGCTATTTTCAAACCGTGAGATAACAAAAGTAAAATAGTCCAAAGTTACATGCGCTTCAAGAGAGTTCACGTCAAACTTTTAAAGAACACAAAGTTCGCAGTCGACCAAAGTTTCAGATCAACGCTGAAACAAATTGCAAAATTTTACGCGATATCCGGGATCCGGAAGATTCGGATTCTAAAATAAACCCCTTTCGAAAACCATAAAAATGTTTACCGATGTGTGAACTCTTCCACTCTCTTCCTCTTTCTTCGTCATCCGAAATCGAAGATCCAAAGTCGTGGAAAAGCAACGGACTCTTAGGCTGAAAATACATCGTCTGCGGTCTCCTCGAACGCATCGTAAATTGTCCATCGTCGAGAAAATTGAGATCTCGTTTCTTCGAACGAGGAAAACAACGTCGCTTGAGACTTAATTCCGGCCAGTCTACATTCAGGCCAGGATAGAATTCAGCTCAGTCGTTTCGCGACGAAATTGGTAATTGTGTGAGAGATTTCGTGCGCGCACGTAGACGCCTGAGCGTGCGCTCGATGCGTTTTCGAGCGGCGGCTGAAGAGATTGAAAAAGTTTTACGCGGACTGCGCGCTTCCAAGAACGGGGTTTAGTCTTTTATACCGCGTTATGAATTTGTTTTTTCGACGTTTTCGATTTTATTTTCGTTTCCAATACGGATTCGTACACTCGAGAATAAAACTCTCCCCGCTCGGACAAAGAATATCCGTGAGCGCGGCGAACTTTTAACCTTTTGAATCTGCGGCAGGTGTTTGTCTTTACGCATTTTTTTTTTCTTAAAAAAAAAAAATTGCGTAAAGATCGTCAATTTTTACCGGATTTTGTATGCGTTCTTTTATCTTGGATTGCGCTTTGTAAATATTTGCCAATTTCCCAGAGCTTTGCTTTGCTTTACGATGAAATTCTCGGAATGCAGCGAGTATGCAGGAATGCACTTCGAGTTAATACATATCCTCAAAAGAATCAGCTAAAAACTACCCGTGTAGAAATTCAAAAAGGATTCAGGCAGGAATCTGCTAGGGATTCCCTGCAACTAGTAGGAATCTTGTAGGGAATCCTTTTGGATCCCGATCGGGTGGTGTCCTACTTTTTTCTGGGATTCGGATGAAGAAATCCGATAAGAATCGGGACTACTCGGGTATAATTCGATCGTGATTTTAATTATTCTACGATGAAATATCTATATATTATTAATTAACGAATATTTATTTAATGTTGTATAATTAATTTCTTACCAAACAAAAAAATCGTTATTTGTTTAAATTAAATTTAAATTAATTTATATTAATAACGATCATTTATTAATAAAAAATAGTAAATAAAAGCGATTGTTAATAAATAAAATATAAATAATAACACGGATATAAAAAAAAAACTTTTATCTTCATTTTCGCGCTTATTATTAATTATTTAATATATTTTACACGTTATGCACAAGTTAATGTTTATTTAAATGTTTATTAAATTGAATATTGTTATTGAAATTAATTATTTTTAATTTATAACGTTATTTATATGCATATTAAATTATAGAAAGTCTGAAATTGTAAATAAAGAAATTAAAAAAATTTTGATGTCACCGAGATTTGAACCTTGGTCCTTTCAGCTACTAGTCCAACGCCTTAACCATTACTCTAAGATGGGTATTGGTATACACAGTTCTGATTACGACACTTGCATAGTTCAACCTTCTTTACTTTTATTATATAATAATTATTATAATAGGACTTAAATATTCCTATCATTAATCAAATGTTTTAAACAAATGGGCCAATCTATTGAAAAATTATTATTTATTATTCTTACATGTTAAATATGGCTTTTACAAGATTTCCCTATTAGAATCGGGTTCGGTTTCCCGAGCTCTCTGTGGGTAAAACAGAAATCTGCTGACAACTTCGTAAATCAGACCCGATACTGCCTAGGAAATCTAATTTGAAAATTTTAGTAAAACCCTAGCGGAAATATTTTTGTTCAGAAAAGTTTGAAACTATTAATAAGAGTTATAAACTGTTAAAAATAGTTATAAAATGTAGGATTTTGGGCGTTACTAATTATTTATAACTGTAACATTTTTTAACAGTTAATAATAGTTATTAAATTATTTAATAACTATTAAATATTTATCAATTATTATTATTAATATAATAATACTTTTATATTAGTAATTAATAATTAAATAAAAACTAATAACTAAAAGTATTAACTAATATAATTAATGATTAATTGATTATTATGACTAGAATAATATGGCTGTTAAAAAATTATTAATTACTAATTATCATTATTAATAATAATAATTTAATAATTATTCAATTTTTCTTAAATATATCTTATTCTTAGTATTACCCATTAGAATCTGTTTCGTTTTTCTGGTTAATTTCCTTAATTTTCCTAAGAAGGGAATACACGTAGGATTCCTATCCGTTTTTCTATTTAAGAGCAGCGCCACCTGCTGACTTCTGTAAATTTTGGGGAGTTCTGACCGGATTCTGTCGAGGAAAACTAATGTTCGTGTGAGGTTATGTAGATTCGAGGATAACAAACAGGGATCTGGTCGGATCCCAGTAAGTTTTACGCATTTAGGGACGAATCATGGAAAACTTACCGGGATCCCGTCAAATGTAGGGAGGATTCGGGGAGATTTCTACACGGGTACGAGCACACGCTGTATAATATCTTAAAAATTGCAAACTCTTCGGTGCAAAAACTTTTAATATTCGAGAGAAAAAAAGATCCCCACGCGCGCTTACATTCCCGCGCATCAAAACGTAATAATTAACGGTTGGAAAAAAGTCATATCAAAATTTCTCAAAATTCGCAATTTAAGCCATAGTGCGCGAACGAAAATAATAAATCTCCCGTGCGGCAAAAAACGCGTACGCGCGAGATCGATCCACTCTCGTTTGCGCAAAAATTCCATCCTTAATTGGCCACTTTACGAGCGCACGAAAAATGTCAGCGCGCGCATCTTGCGCGCATGTGCACAAAAAAGGCCGGGCTGCGCCACACGATCTCCCCCCTCCCTCCGCCTCGCATCACCACCACCGCGACTGACGCACGCGCGCATGCACGCGCCCGGAGCGTCAAACAGAGCTGAAAATGAAGAGAACAATGACATCCGCGATAAAGCACAAAAGCCGCGAGCGCAGACGGAGTTAATTAAACTCCTCGTGTAATGTAACTTTTTCAAGAGCCGCGCCCGCGTGCGCCAAGTAACAGCTCGTGCACTACTGTGTGAGTATACTTACTGCTGCAGATGCAGCGCGGTGAATCCGTAAGGAGAGGGATATATCTTTCGAATAGACGCGTTTGATGAGTGTGATACAATCGTGCGTGACGATTAAACGAAGGATTTTTCATTCTATGGATGTTTTTAATTTGATCTAAAACTATTTAAAATATAAGTACTTATTTTGAAATATTTTGATGTAAACATATTTTTTTTTTTTTTTAAGTTTTCTTGTGTTTTATTTCATTATTTTTTTGATGAACTTTTAGTATCTATTACTTTAATGTATATAATTATCTTATTTTACTGAGAATTAGGTACAATTTTTATTTATTATACAAACTTTTCATTAAAAATTTCAGGCAATGTAACAAAATTCGTAAACCCTTTATCCCCTGTAAAAACTTTCTCAAAAACCTTCGTACGTTATATCCCCATCCCAACATATAAAGCCATCATCGTAACTCCTATCAAAAACAACCCCCCCCCCTCCCCTCGTAAACCACACTTTATTAACAACCCCCCTTCGTCCCCTGAAAATTACGTGCATGCCCGCGCACTCTCGCTCAGTCCGCAACACCTCATTACACCCCTATCCCCTCATTTTACGATAATTAAAAACGCACACGTAAGGCGTGCACGGGGCTATGCTCCGTCTCTCGCATACCAGGCCGATAAGAAATCTTATTTGCAAAAGAGCGGCGTGTGCACGTCGACGCCGGGAGGTAACGTATACATACCTACACATATATATATACATATAAGGTAGGCCAAAGCGGTCTCGCGCACGCGTGACGCCGCGCACAGTCCCATTCGTTCCGCGCGAGCTCGCGGGCTTTCCAATGTTAATACCTCGGCGGTAAACTCTTCGAGCGCCCGCTCGCTCGCGCGCCTGCAACCAAAGTTTTTGCACGTGACTTACTCGCGCGGGGCACGAACTCCCTCTCTCTCCCTCTTTCCCGTTATCTTCGAACGTGTCGAGTTACCTCGTTAACTAACAATACCCCAAGCTGTGCGAACGCCAGCGAGCGAGCGCAACCCTCTTACGTGAGTAGGTGCACTACTCGCGCGCGTAGCGCTCTACTCCTTCGGTTCAACTTTTCACTTTACGATCGGGCGCGTGCGCGACACACTCGGCAAACTACGTTAGCGCGCAGTGGAAGAAGAAGAAGAAGGAGAAGAAGACGTGCGCGCGGAGAAAGGACGAGGGGATTTTCACTCCGCCTTCAGAAATTATTCTTAACTATTGCGAGAGAAAGGGAAGACACGTAGAGGAAGGAGGGAAGAGGGAAGGAGAAGAAGAAGCTTTGTGGACGGAAGGAGTGTGCGTGAGCTGCGGCGTATAAAGCGATAAGGGCGCGACCCGTCGGGGAAATGAAAAAAGATTCGTGGGAGCGACTTTTACGACTCTCGAGGAGAGTATCAGTTAGCGCCAGTAGCGCACGCGCCCCAGTTCGAACTTTCCTCTGTGCCTGTGTGTTTGTGTGTGTGTGCGCGCGTGGTGTGCGTATGTGTGTGTGTGTATTTCGTCGCGGATTTGCACGGGAGGATAAATAGCTCGGAGCTTTTCTGTGCCGCTGATATATATGCTTTGATACTTCGCGCGAAGTCTTATATTTTCGCGGTTCTTATAGGCGCTAGCTGTCAGCGTGTCGTTAATTTTTCGTCGAGTCGCTCCTTTACTTTCCCAAACTTCTCACTCAAGGTCCTCCAAACAACCACAATTTCACCGTATTTTCGGCATACCGCTGTCATGGCATAAGTACACAGTACGCAACGACGATAAAATTGAAATTTACAGCTCTCACTCGGAACCGGCGCGCAAGAGAGAAAGAGAGAGAGAAGCACAGCCGAACTTCCATAAAACGCCGATAAAGCTACCCGACAATGTACACACGCTCGCGCTCGCTCGGTATATCGTTAACATTCCAATCAAAGCCCATACGCCACGCCCGCGCCGCGTGTCCTAAATCACACGCATACGCGCGCGCGCGTGCGCCGGGGCACAAAAAATTTTGATCGCCCAATTTAAGCGCGCGCGTGTATATGTATACGCTGATACACATGTCCCGGCGGGTATAGATAACGAAAATTAGGCAGCGGCAGCAGCGGCGATGAATATTTCATGGCCCGCGTGAAAAAAAATCGCTGCTTTCGCCCGAAATCTCGCCCCTGACAAATTCATTCGGGCTCGGAGGTATATGTCTGTGTATATACATACAGGCGCAGGCAGGCAGGCAGGCACGCACGCGCTCGTAAATTATCATTAAGGTGATTGGCTACTACTACTGCTGCTGCTACTACTGCTACGGTTGCGGTGCGCTAATCCATCGTCGCTTTTAACCGCGCGCCGGCACGAGATCCACGCACGCTCTCGCGCTTTATCTCCATCTCTCGCGTGCGAGCATCTCGCGAAACGACGGATGATCTCTGTATCTCTCCCCCGCTCCGAGTGACAAATCGGATTTTCGAAAGACGAGTTTTGCGCGAGGGAGGCCGACAAGCCGCTGACAGACCAATCAGTTCCCTTAATCTGCCTTTCTCTCCCTGTCTCCCCCGCTCTCGCGCCGTGTATGTGTACGGTTCCCTTTATCCTATAGTTCTCGTCGCTTGTTTATTGCTCTTTTTTCGAGAGGGGGAGGAGGAGGGGATCGCGGTGTTTATAGCGTCGCTGACGCGCGGTTTCGCTCGAGTGATTTAGAATTACTCGATTACGAGGCGCGACGCGGCGCTGCGACGGCGTCAAGAGTTTGAAAGGGATGATTTAGGGGAGAGGGATTCTGAAAAATGCGAATTTCGAAGGTAGTCTCCCGTAAAAACGGGCTATCGAATTTGAGAGGGTATAGGGAGGGACGATAAAAGCGCGGTGAGGGAGTATTAATAAATCTTGAGCATACTGATAAAGTCACTCACTGAAAGTATATTCGTGAATTATGGCTGGCGGAGAGAGAGAGGGCTTCTGAGGGGTAATGTATGTTTTATAAATCCGTTATAAAAGGTAATACGGGGGATAATTTTATAATATATATCGCGAGAGATAACGTTGCGTATTATAGGTATGAGCTGTGCCGTTTTTCATGGAGTTCGGTGAACGAGACGCATAACCGCGGTGTGTAAATTTTCATGAAATCTACATCTTTACTTACATCAACCTTTATTTACATCAACCTTTATTTACATCAATCTTTATTTACATCAAAACTACTTAGCACATTCCCAAGCAAAAAAAAAATTTCTAGCACATTTCCGCAACTCTTATACCCGCGCATTATGCAAAGCTACATCAATCATTATACGAGATACACAATGCAATTATCCTAACTGATAATGTATTGAAGAACTAATCTTGAACTTGGCTCCCAGAAGCCTTGCCCCCTTCCGCCCTCTCTCTCTCTCTCGAATAGTTTCGTCTCTGCGAGCTAACTTTCCCTCGCGGCGCGCCTCTCTCTCTCACGCTCACAAGTCGAACCCAAGCCGGTATCAAAATTAGCACTTAATCTATGGAGCGTAATAACAGGAGTGTGAAATAGCGCGGCTGCTGCCGCCTCCACCACAACCGGCAAAGTGAACTGATGCTCTCTTGCGCCGGCTGCGTTGTGTTTGAGCCGCCCTCCCTTTCCCCGCCGGATAATGTTAACTCGCCGGCTCTGCGGGAGTCGCTTTAACAGTTTCGTATTTATGTATGTCTTTCTTGAGAAATGTGGTTTGATTAATCGATGCGGGAATTTTATTATTGGAGTTGGCTTTGAAGTCCCGTTTTTGGAAGGCTAGATTCGCAGCGTTAATTAAGAAGTTGATTATGAGAATTGCATTTCAGTTCTCCGAAATGTCCGTAATAGGTTTCGTTCTAAGAACAGTGCAATAATGATGGAAGCTTAATTAAACTTCGCTTAATTGAAGGAAAATTGAAATTCGGAGAAATGAAGATAGAAATTCGATCCAATTTAACAGCAATATCGTGTATTATAGCTACGTGAAAGCGTATTTCAAAAGCGTACTTCAACAAATTTCCGGCAGCAACTTTTTCAAAAGTTCAAAGAATTTACTTGAAATATATCCCCATAAATTTCGTACCTACTTCCTCTCTCTACCTCTCTCCCGAAAATTCAGTTAAAAACTGAACTTTAGCCACTTCTCCTCTCTTCACCTCCCTCTATCTCCCCGCCAAAAATTTCCCGCCCCTACAAACACCACAATCCGCAAAACATCCCGAAAAACACGACCACACATCACCCCCCCCCCCTAGACCACATACATCCTCGCACAGTAGCCGCAGACCACCAACCGAAAACATCCCATCGATCTTGGAGATTCGCGTCGCAAACAGCGGACCAGCAGCAGTACCAGCACACCTCGGGGGCATAAATCGTCGCCGATGAGGCGGCAGAGGGTGGAGGAGGCAATAGTCGGGGATCTCCTCCTCGCGCGCGTCTCGAGGCCGGTAATCGACGATCGGCTCGGCCGATACCGTTTGTCCGCGCTGCGACGGCGGCGGCGGTGCCCCCGGGAAATTTATTCCCGCGAGATAAGCAGCCGACCCCAGAGCGTTGACTTATTGCAAGTGAGTGAGAGAGAGAGACAGAGGGAAGGCCGAGGCTTTCTTCGATACGTTAGTGAGAGAGAGAGAGAGGAGAAAGTCGTATTATTTTCCGGGAGGCAGATATAGGAGAAGTGAGGTTGTTTGCTCGGAGGAGGAGGATGTGTGTTTGGAGATGTACGCGGCGCCTACGCGTGTTCGTTTGTGTAGATTGCGAGGGAGAGAGAGAGAGAGAGAGAGAGAGAGAGAGAGAGAGAGAGAGAGAGAGAGAGAGAGAGAGAGAGAGAGAGAGAGAGAGAGAGAGAGAGAGAGAGAGAGAGAGAGAGAGAGAGAGAGAGAGAGAGAGAGAGAGAGAGAGAGAGAGAGAGAGAGAGAGAGAGAGAGAGAGAGAGAGAGAGAGAGAGAGAGAGAGAGAGAGAAGGTGCGAGGTCGGCCGAGGTTTGTTTGGTCATGCGCGGTGCTTATTTTCGGGGGTTCCCCGTAGTTTTCGCGAATCGTGAAACAAAAATGTTCCGTTTATCGCGAAATTATATACGTTTAATACCTAGATGTTATTTCGCCATAAGAAATAATCTAGCCCGAGGATCGATTTCGAAATGAAGACGAATAATACGCAATGTTAATCATCACGAGATTCGAAAATAGTGCATATAATAATCCTCTTTGTCATTTAAACTCAATGGTATTTAAATATTACATAATAGCGACTACAGTCGTAAATATAGCATAAACGCGCGAAAAATCGATGTTGTTCAATTTCGCGAAACATTCGCCGGTGCCTATTTGTTTGGATAGCGTATATAACGATGTATAGATATGTATAACCGCGTATAGATTCGCGAAGCAATTTGTTTTACTGCAAAGAAAAAAACAATGTTTGCCGGGCGGCGCCGGACAAGTGTGTGTGTGTATGTGTGTTTGTGTCTGTGTGTGTGTGTGTGCGCGAACGTTTACAGTATAGCCAACAAATGATTTGTGGTGACAGCTCGCTAAATATAACCGGAGAAGTAAAACAATTTGGTTTATTTCACAGAATAGCTCCTGACGCACTTTAAATCAAACCCGAGAAAGTATGTTTGAAGATAAAATTCCGAAATTCCGTGCGTTGACCGGTTTAATCGATGTAAAAGTATCGAGGAAAACTATACATCAACTATGCAAAGTATTACAAGCACGCTGTAAAAACTTTACGTTATTCTTCGACAAACGAATAAAAGCACACGTTGTCAGGAATATTCCAAGACTTTTAAACATCATCAGATTAAGAATACGTTTATAACGAGTGCAACAATTCCATTCGAAAGAACTTGGCAAACTAGATTCTCTGAATGGCCTTTACGCTGGTTAACGCACACACACTTCCACTGTGTTTCCCGCGGGAAACGACGGGACTTCAAAATTCAAATGGTCTTCTAATTAGTGGACCTCTGATAAAAAGGTGTTGGAATCGCGAGAGGGTTTGCACAAGAAAAGCAGTGAAAAGGCGGCGGCGGCCCCTGTGAAGCCTGAATAGCCTTTACCACAGCTCTTCTCGGAAAAAGTGATTTTTAAATTCGCCTCGATTTATACACCGTCTAAGGTAAAATACCCAGTCCTCGGACAAAGAGAAAATTGGCAGTAGTACTCGGACAAGAGTGAAAAAACCACTATTATTGTTAAATTTGATAAGGGACTGATTCATTTGTGTTGATTAATAATATTTGTTATACATTCGACTACTGCAGCCTTGTTTACATTTTTTTCCAACTGATTTTTTAAATAAAATTAGTAAAATTAACCCTTAATTAATGATAAGATCTTGAAGCTTTGAATAATTTGCCTTATTGTCTCCAAAATCATCGTTCGTTTAAGAATGAGCTCCAAACGTGTCCGAGTAAAAGTCGTCTTTTTTTTACAACACAATCGTCTTCCACGGCCTTTCATCATCAAAGAATTTGCTGATTAAACGTATATATAAATACCCTGGTAGAAATTCAGTTAGAAAATAGCTATGTAAAACTGGCTAATTAATCGCTATGATGAAGCGATTTTTCGACAATTATTTGCCCATTTCTTAGATTGACGTAACAAAAAAATATTCGTATTTGATTTACTTACTAATTTTATCTTTGATGAAATAGCATTAAAGTGCATTGGATGGCTTACCAAAATATAAATAAATAATATTAACTAATAAATCATTTGTTGTACTCATTCTATGAATAATTCAGCAAAACTTTTATTTCTCCATTCGATTCTGTCTCTCTCACTCCATGTCATAACAGCAAGCCTTCTGCTAGCCGTTTCCAGACTAAAGAAACTGATCAGTTTTAATAGCTTTAAAACACTCAAAAAGAAGCTTGTACTTGTCTTCGAAAAACTCAATCTATTTTTCAATCTATTAAATGGCCAAATAATAGGAGAAAAAGTGTTTCATCGGGAGCATAAACTGGACAAGAGAAATTCCCATTTTATAGCAAGTTTCTAACATAAATGGTCAGTTATTAGTCAGTTATAAAATGTTTTGGATTTCCACCAGGGTATATGTACAGATAAACGTTTTAATTCTCACAGCCACTGTCAATGCAAAGCAGCCGCAGTGTGTACGCCCTGAATATTCACGCTTCAAACATTCAATTATCAAGCCGCGCGTTCCTATTCAATACCATATCCCACCGCAACTAGCCAGCGCATTGACGAGCTGCTGCTCTCCTGCAGCGGCAGCGTAGTATCCATAATTCGCGCGCTCTCGCCGTGCCGCGGTACCACGCGCGATAACATAAAACGGACGACACAAGCTTCCTCGCTTGCACTCCCGCGGAATACGGCACCGTAAAATCGTCTCCTCGTCGCCACTAGAGTCACCACATGCCATACTGCTGCTACGTACGCACACACGTGTGTGTGTGTGTGTGTGTGCGCGAGGCTATCGAAAAAGCGGAGAAATAAAAAGGCAGAAGAGGCTTTTTTCTTCGAGTAGGTACAGGGAAGGGGCGCGGCCGCTAACAAAGCCGCGCGAATATTTTAACGGGCGAGCGGAGAGAGAGAGAGAGAGAGAGAGAGAGAGAGAGAGAGAGAGAGAGAGAGGGAGAGAGAGTGAGAGAGTGAGAGAGAGAGAGAGAGTGAGAGAGAGAGAGTGAGAGAGTGAGAGAGAGAGAGAGTGAGAGAGTGAGAGAGAGAGAGAGAGTGAGAGAGAGAGAGAGAGAGTGAGAGTGAGAGAGTGAGAGAGAGAGAGTAAGAGAGAGTGAGAGAGAGAGAGTGAGAGTGAGAGAGTGAGAGAGAGAGAGTGAGTGAGAGAGAGAGAGTGAGAGAGAGAGAGAGTGAGAGAGAGAGAGCATTTGTCGGGGTACATAAAGGAGTCGCGGAGGGCCGTTCTCAGAGTTATGTGTGACCTATAACGCGGAGAGGGGATGGGGAGGGGAGATCGATGCGCATCGTGTATACGCTCCCAGCCGAGCACGTATACGCATAGTGCGGCACGCAGCGCGCCTGCAGGATCGTGCGCGAGCTCATTATTGCTATTGTTATTATCGCGCAGGGGTGGTCTGGGTTTATGCGGGGGAGGCTGGATTGTTTCTTCTATGCGGGTGTTTTCTTTTTGCTGTCTCGGCGTGGAAGAGGGTAGTTAAAAGAAAGAGGATTGGTAGTTGTCTTTAGAAGAGGATAAATGCAGTGTGGATGTTCGATGGATGTTTAATTATGTATTGAGTTTTAAATGTGGGTGATTGGGGTGGTAAACCAATTCTGGATTTTCTGAACTTCGAAACTAGACGATAGCAGATTTAAGATATAGGTTTAAAAACCTGAACGTCTTTTTATTGAGCTAAAATTCAGTGAGTAATGAACCTATAACAACTACATATAACCGCGTCGAATTAACCTTTGTCTTTCCTCTTTATTCAACTACTTCTCTAATCTACCAATTTACCTTATAAAAATATGCACCCATATCCTCATTTAATTCAAACCTAAACCATGGAACCCCATCATTTCCCAAAAACACAATTCGAAATCAAATTTCCTCTAGCGACCTCACCCCCACTCCCCCAATCTCATATACCCTATAGCTATCCGGATTCCCTCGAAAACTCGATACACCTCCGCTCGCCTCGGTAGCGGAATAAACTGCGCATTGTCCCTAAACGCGCACGACTCTACGGCCATTCCGTACCGATGGCTCACGAACGTCGCTCCTACCGTCGCCGAAACGGAAGGAGATAAGGTAACGTATACACGACGACGACGACGACGACCAGCCGAGTGAAATCTCGACGACGACGACATCGGTGATGCAAGCGTAATTTGCATATTTCGGATGGCCCACCCCGGAAGGAGCGCAAGGTATAGGGAGCGAGCGAGGGAGCCCCGGGTATATACGTCTTCACTGTCCGGCGAAAGTCCGGCGTGCGCGCAGTCGTATTTTCCGCCAATTAGAGCCGCCCCGCTACCGGCAGGGATCCTCCGTCTTCGAACACGTATATACATACATATACATTTACGTAGGTTATAGGTGGTAGTAGGAGTAGTACGTTCGCCGGCTGTCGCTGAGGCTAACGAATAATACGTACGGCGCGTAACGTATATAACACGTGAGTAGCACACATATAGGGATTTGCCAGCGTACATCAGATCACACTCGCGTTATGCACATACACGCGCACACATACACCTATATAAATACGTATATATTCGTCTACCTACCTCAGCGCATGTGCGCGCACGTTATATGTATATATAGGGCCTGATGTTACGATATTTCGACGCCGAGAGAGATCATGCCAGTGCACGCGGGGCCAAAAGCTCACGCGCGCGCGCGCACGTGTTACGTGCATCAAGTCGAGCGTCAACTTAAATCTCCGTAAAGGTGCAGCAGAGTGGGCGCGTCGTGTGTGCTCACGCACGTGTAGATAAAGGGAGAGACGTATTATACGCATGAATTCAATCGCGAGCTTTGTGCGTTCACGTGTATTACAGGCCCCTCCTCGCAAATATCTTAGATAGACGTCGATGCGAGCATCCCTAGAGTACCGCTATACTATACGCCATACAATATTATACAGTTGGGCGGCCTTTACATCCACGCGTATATAGAGGGAGAGAGAGAGAGAGAGAGAGAGAGAGAGAGAGGTGTGCGCGAAGCCGCGCATTATACGCTTGTCGCCGCCGCCCCGCCACCGCCGCTGCCATTTTCGGGACAATTCCCCCATATACACACACCCACAAACACATGGGCACACGTTCTGCAATGTGTCCGGCATGCATCCCCATCGGCATTTACGCGTACGCCTCATACGTCGCGCGCTGTCGCAACGCGCGCTAAGCTGTCGAACAGAGAGCCTCTCCGGGCTCGTCCACGCGCCGCCGCAAGCTCTCTCGTGTCAACCCATCTCCCTCCCTCCATCTCTCTATCTCTCGCTCTGCGTATAGCACAAATCGGGGCACATGTAACTGTAAACGCGCCGGTCTTGTAGCACTAGCAGCTCCCCGCAGCGCGCGTACCTACCTACATACACATCGGCCTGGAGGCGCGATAGCAGCGGCGACGGCGTCCGTCTGCTGATGCTACAACCCTGCCGCCCCCGAGTATTGACTTTGGTATCGAGCGCTCGCTCATGTGGTAAGATGTATAGTGGCGGAGGAGGAGGGGGGGGGGGGGGGGAGCAAACGTTTGAGGAGCACATCGGCGCGTGTCGCCGGCCCGTCGCGCTTCATTATTAGATCGATGACGTGTTCCTCCTCGCTGCCCTGAGACGCTGCTGCTGCTGCTACTGCTACGGCGGAGTCTCGAGCTCGTGCCCTGAGGGGATGACTGGAGCAAGCGCGCGCGAGACAAGTTAATCATCGTGGAGGATAGAGAGAGAGAAAGAGCCCCGAGGTGAGAGAGCGGAGTAGTATATAGTAGTATGTAGTAGTACAGTGGGCGAGTTGATGAGGTGGGAGGGCGAGGGAGGCTTGCAAAAGGAGAGTGATGAGGCGGAATGGGCTGGGAGGAGTTGTGTTCGATTTGCTGGGAGGTGGTTGAGTATCGGCACAGTTTAGGAAAATTGGGGAGGAATATTGATTTCAGGGTACAATTGTAGCAGTAATATTTTATGTGCTAAGATTTTTTTGTTTTAATAATGACCTGTAAAATAGCTTGATGAAAATATTAAAGGGAACACTTGGTTAATTCTTACTTTCTGCAAAGTAATTTCGTTAATTTTAATGATTAACATAAGCGTTTACTACAAGCACTTGGTAATAGCGGTTCAAGTGAAACTCTACACAACAATATAATAGCCTATAATCGCTACATCGCAAATCTCGAAATCGCCTGCAATTAACCGATATTCGCCAACTGTATTACCTCTATTATACTCAACTAATCCACTCGCGCGCCATATTACACAACTCATCTCCGGCAATCCCATCATTTCCCAAAATCATGTTTGCTCCATTTTTCTCTCTCTCCCTTCCCCCTCTCCTACAAAATCAAGCGCGAATTTCATCCGTATAAGACCTTAATAATCCGCTCGCGCGCGCAACAATGAGCACTCTATCAGTGCGTGAGTATACGCGAGCGTCCTCATTTCGCTGCGGCTCTGCGGAGCAGTTCTTGGTACTTGACAAAGGGACCGGGGGGGGGGGGAGGAAGAGAGGAGAACTAGATATATTGCTTTTGTTCAAAGGATGCTTACTAGCGAGCGAGGTATAACGTATAGTTCTGAATAGCTCATTTCGAGTTGCCGGCTAATAATGAACATACTGATGTTACTCTAGCAGATCAATTATTAGCCGCCTCTCTGAATGCAATTAAATCAAACTATTGTGTGTCTCTAGCGACGGGCGAGCGTCTATGTCGCGCGCCGCGCGCCACGGATGTCGAATGCTCTCTCTCTCTCTCTCTCTCTCTCTCTCTCTCTCTCTCTCTCTCTCTTAGCTAATATTGTTTAACAATTAGCGCTAACTGTGATATCGACCACTAGTCACCACTAGTTAACACTTCTTGAAGTGCTTTTTATATTCATACTATTAGTGTTACTTGCCTTGACCAAAGCTTTGTTAGTAATTTTTTATTTACATTTTTCTCTAACTAGTAACATTGATGACTTCTTTGTTTTTTTAATATTTATTTTTTTATATTTATTTTATACACGTGTTTTCATATGTTTTCTCATATGTATATTGTCATGATATTTATGTATTTATTATTGTATGATTTATAATTTTTACCTGTTGGGTGAAATAAAGGCTTATCTCTCTCTCTCTCTCTCTCTCTCTCTCTCTCTCTCTCTCTCTCTCTCTCTCTCTCTCTCTCTCTCTCCGTCTGACGTTGGTGATGTGAGTCGTTTGACGTGGAATTTTTGATTAAGAATTTGAAGTATTAATTAATCACATAATGGAATTTAGATTTGTTAGCTAAATTAAGAAATTTGAGAATAAACATATTAATAATGTAATACCCCGGGAAAAAATGATCCATATACGGCCATATACATCCATATATAAAAATCTTGCATGGGGATATATGAGCATACGTGATTATATATGATCATATATGGATTTCGTCTCTATATAAACATATATACCTGTATATTAGCAAATATAGTTATATATGAATATATATGATGATATATAGACATATATGATAAAATCGATATACATTCATGTACGTCGATGTACGGTTATATACGGTTTTACATATTTGTATATAATGATATATGTTCATATATGGACGAATATGGACACGTATAAAGATGACTTACAAAAGTATTATATATATCCATATATGATCATATATAGTCATGTATGACTATACATGCTTATATACAACCATGTGTTTTTATATAGAGACAAAATCCATATATGATCAAATATGGTTATATATAATCACGTATGGTTATATATGGCCATACATGGATCATTTTTTGCCGGGACCGGTTCAAAGAATGTATATATCGTATATGAAATTTTAATAAAGATAAATAAATATTATTCGTTAATTATTATTTAAGCACGGATTTTCATTAAGCTGGCATTACAGCATTAAATTTCAAGTAATCTCAGGTCTCTCGTTAAACGACATTTAAACAGCGAATCTCAATAAAACTCTGAAATAATTACGATGATTGCGTTATACCTGTTAAGTCAACGTTTGTTCATCGGTGCGCAAACAGTCGGTCCTTATTTTCCTAACGCGCGGTAGAGCTCACTTTTCGATAAATACTCGCTCTCGTTCGCCTTCTCTCTGTCGCTCTCTCTGTCTCTCTCTCTCTCTCTCTCTCTCTCTCTCTCTCTCTCTCGGTCTCTCTCTCTCTCTTTTTCTCGCAACAGCTTAATTAATAAATCACGCCGCCTTGAATGAACGCTCCAAGACCTTTTTCACCCCTTCCTCGCCACCTCGATTCTCAATCCTTAATTAGCGAAACACAAGAGCGCTAGGTACTATATAATATGTACATGTACACAGCGGACGAAGAAGTCGTCTACTTTTCCCGAAGCATTGTTGTGCGCTGCTCGGACCACGTCGCGCGCGCCCGACAGTGTATATAACGGCTGCACGCTTACGATTTCTTTAATTAAAATTCTCACCGCTCGCGCGGAAAACACTTTAAGACAGCTCTCCCTTTTCCTTTCAAAAACAAAACGAACGCGGAAAGACAGAGAGGGAGAACGCAAAGAAACAGCCTCTGCGCGCGCGTGCGCTTCCCCACTTAATTACAGTTTTCCGTCATCGCGCGTAAAGCTCTCCCGTCATTCTCTCTTGTCCGCAAGCTCGCGAGAAGAAAGTCCACAGCTGTTAGGCAGCGGGAGAAGGTGGGCGAGGAGTGCTCAAGAGAAGGACCATGGGTGTACCTGGCGTATAACAATGGCGGCCACCGGCTGGCCGGCTAAACAATGATACGATAAATCTCTCTCGCTCTCTCTCTCTCTCTCTCTCTGGTGCGCGCGAGCGCGAGAATTTCTCTCAGCGCAACGAATGAGCGCGAGCCTGCGGATGAAAGGGGGAAGGAGGGAGGAGGAGGAGGATGAAGGCGGTGAGGGATAAAGAAAAATCATTAAAAGTGCTGGTTCTTTCTCTCTCTCTCTCTCTCTCTCGCTCGGTTGGTCGTCGTGTCTCGCTGCTCTGCTTTTGTTTTGCTGCGTGCGCTCGCGAGGAGGGATTGCGTAATGAAGCTGCACTCGCGCGCGTGCACGAAGCGATGGAATGAGCTTGGAATTTGCGAGCCCGAGCGCCCTTTTCTGCCTAACGGCATGCCGGATCGTGATTATGATTGTAATTAAGGGTTAAGTAAGAATGGAAAAATTCATAGAAGTAATTACAGGGGCGGGGTGCAATCGAAATGTCCAAACAGTTCTTTTATCGCTGATAAGTACAGTTGTTTCTTGCGAAGGACCTTTTTATTATTATTATTACTGTAATTATTTTCCAATTGCTTGAGAAAACGAATTCCATCGTGTACCCTGTTATCTCCCGATTTTCGCACCAGCGAAATAAAACTCATTATTGTCGAAAGCAATTCCACTAATGCCACCAATATCACTAACCCCCACTTGACCTTCTTTCACAAGCGCGCATTCATCAAACTCGCCGAACGAACGGCTCCTTTTCAAGCATCCGCTCTTCTCTTTCTTCTTTGACGCCTCTTTCTCTTCACCTTTCACCGATTCGTTAGCGACGACTCTCTTTCGTTCGCACTTTTTCTCCGCGTCACACGTCCTTCTCCTCTTACCCTCACAAGAGAGAGTTTGCAAAGCCTGTACTCGGCCGGGTCGATCGATCGCTCGCTATAGCGCACGCGACAACATTTAAGCTTGTTTCAAGAGCGGGGAAAATCGTTTTGCGGGAAATCTCAGCGCCGTGGTGCAGCTCAGTCAAAGGGAAGATTTATTCCCTCGCCGGATTTTCGTTGTGTGCGGAGAAATGAGGAAATTGAAGGCAAGGCTGAGATTTTTCAGGAGAGTAGAGAAGAGGAATAGACAGGTGAATATAGGATATTATACGATGATTCTATGGATATCCTGGTATTAATGGGGAGGAGGGGGGCGATAAAAATGGGAGTTTCGTTAAAGAGGATTGGGATAATCGATTGGCATTAAAATTAACGTATGCGTCGCCGGGGAATCGTTTTATCTACGAGCGAATAAAAATTGAGTTCATACTAAATCGGCGGGCGTTAGCGAGTTTTACTAAAATTGGAAAAGAAACGGTTATTTGCGCAGCTTTTAAGTCATTTATAGTGAACGAAAATACGCGGTTGAATTTCTAACGAATTATCTTGAAATAGTTTCAACTCCTGTTATAGCCCGCTTAAAAATTGAAGCTATTGCAACAACATTGCTACTGTATTAGAAATTCATATCGCTGATGTATTGGCAATATAGAAGTACAACAATTGCAAGGCTATTAGCGCTATTTACCTTGGGTGGGTAAAATAAAATAATTTTATTATTAATCTCTATGAATAGATACGTTATAGTCTGATTTTATATGAAAAAATATTATTTTGTGTATAAAGTATGTCTGATTTGAAATGCTTCGTTACTTTTTTCATAATAGTATATTATGCACCTAGGACGGGAAAAATTTGGATAGTCCACAGCTTGTGTAATTTGCCACTCGAGCAGAAGGCGAGGGTGGAAAATTACACGAGCTGTGGGCTGGCCAATTTTCCGTCCATGGTGCGTATACTATTTTTCATCATACCCGGGCCGAAAATACCAGTTTCACGTTTTAAAGCCAGGACGGGAAGTGGTAATTTCGGCCAGGGTATTATGAAAAGCTATTTTCATCAGGGATTGTTCTGAAATTTTAGATTATTGTATAAATCTAATATTTGTTAAATACGAAGCTGCCGTAATATTCACACAACTGGTTTTGGTAAGATTGATCCTATCATACGTATATGTTAATTATAATATTATCGTTTTCTCAGTGTTTTAATAAATATATTGTGTTGTGACGAGTTTAATTTACGTTTAATTATCTCCTATCAAGGCTCAATTATGTTAGCAGCTCTCATTTATATTTGTACAAAGTCAATAACGTAAGCTATGTAAGTGATTTGACTAAAAATTCAACAGCTTAATATTGTATAAAATAGTTTAAAAAAATAAAGTACGTGTAACATTGTTAATAAAAACATTAACCGCACTATATAACAATTAAATTTTAACAGCAGATAATACTGTTCTACAAGCATAAGAGGTTCGTCTAATTTGAATCTATGACAGATTTTCATTTGTCAAATCCGGGCTTGACTAAAAAAGCGTCACCACCTTGAGCCGGTATTCATCAGTATCTTGATCAGGACTGGATCAGTACAATCAAAATCTTGATCAAGGCCTTATTTTATAGTGATTATATTTCTGCTCGGGGTGTTTCTGTAATTAATGAACGAAATGGAGGTTAAAAGTTGAAACAACCCGGTTGAAAGGATCTGATAAAACCAGATAAAAAGGATGCAGAAACCTAATAACCTATGCGGTTTTTGCACCCGAATCTGCAAATTCTTATGAGTTTTTATAAGACCTTTTCAACCGGGAAGTGATCATTTGTTTTGAAGTAGATTTGAAGTAGATTCGAAGATTCCTAGTCGAATCCACCCAAGAATTTTTTTTTTTTAGAAAGTTAAATCTTATGATATTGGCAATACATTGGCAATACAATGGCAATAACACCCAAGGCAAATAGCGCCAATAGCCTTGCAATTTTTGTACTTCTATATTGCCAATACATCAGCGATATTAATTTCTAATACAGTAGCAATGTTGTTGCAATAGCTTCAATTTTTACTACAGGAGTATTGACATACTTCTATATCCCGCGCTGAAATATTCCATACATAACGAATGTTATACGGTTGACTGCGGCCGTCAGGAAACAGCCTAATATGCAACCATTTGATCGTACTCAATCACCGTGGAAATTCATTTTGTTGATTACATATTGATTTTCACTCAATTACACCTGTCGTTTTCTGGCATTTACGCTGCATTAACTTTTTCATTCAACTAGTTGCGCGCGCATGCGCCTGACACGAATTCAATGAGTGTTTACCCTCAGCCTGCATATTCCATTCAAATTTTCGAAACAATCACGCGCAGACAATAGATACAATTACCAGATATCACCTATCACGCGCAATAATTATTTTGTTGATGAAATTTATGTTCGAATTAGTGCGGGTATGGCACAAGTCATTTGCTTCATAACTACGGTAGTATTATATTATAGGTGAATTCAATTTCAAATCGCAAATTTCACCAATCAAACGTTGTCGCTCTTTTCTACTCTGTTTCAAAGCATCAACATATATATTCCAATAAAGCCTGCTAGTTTTATCCCAATGAGATCATCAAATTGTGTTTGAGTTATAATTCTGTCATAAAGTTGCCATTACAGAACTTTGTATGTCATCCAAGAAAATTTTCTCCGTCTAATGTAAAGCAAACAGTCTTTCGCCTCTCGTTCCTCGTATATATATTTCGACTTTTTCGAAAATTGAAAGAGCGACAAATTCAGAAACTCGCGTGAACCCGTAAATCCTACCTCTCAGCTTCTCTATTTCCAGATATATTACCCCTCGTGTAAAGGAAACATTGACATTATTATTCGTTCGAAACGTGCAGCCGTCGCCCGCTCGTAGCAAATTCGAATAATACATTATACCGCTTAACATCGCTCTCTCTCTCTCGCTCTCTCCATTCACTAAGAAACCTTCCTACCCCTCTATACATATACATACTACGAGACCCACAAAAAATTAACCCATTACCCCGAGCGCGACGGGGGAACCCCATCCATCGGCAATTCGATTGCCATTATCGACTACCTGTCCATTACGACGAAATAATTTTGCATACAGACTGCGCGCGCGACGAATTCGGGTCTCCAGCGTAAATTCCGGTGAATAATTCCGACCCGTTCCCGCGGAGATTTACCAACGTGAGCGTGCGCGTGCACACTTGCGAGCAGTAAGAATTCAAATAAGAGCCGATTCGCGAGCGCCAATAAAACCGAATCACCGACAAATCGCCGTCGTCGACGACGTCCTGTGCACACATGCATGCATATACACACTTACTGCTGCTGCTATACGCTATTCCTAGACAACGCATAGAATCGGGTATAGAGAAAGGGGGAAAAAAGGCGGCCAACGACGCGGCGATCGTTTCGCGTCCCATTCGATAATGTCGCCGGCTGCTACAAGGGATAAGGCATGGCTCGACGTTGTCGTCGTCGTATACTCTCTCTCTCTCTCGCTCTCTTCCTCGTAGAAGTGAGATTGATGCCGCTAAGCGCACCCCCGGGGTATACGTATGTGGTGGAAAAAATCGCCGTCGCTCCCCCCTCCGGCCGTTTTCACGAGGGTTCGTCGTCGAGAGGTCGTTCGGTTTTCCCGAGTGTCGTTTTTGTGCTCCGACTATACGGGAGGGTATCTTTTCTCTCCGGAGGGCGAAATTTGCCTGCCGCTACTACCTACTGTGTACTCCCTCGGCCACTCCGATTTCGGGCCAAAACGGGGGGATAGAGCTGGGATTTTCGCGGAGGTAATTCCGCAAATGTTTGCGGGCAGGAAGGATTCGAAAGGAGAATTGATTGTTTTCCGAGGGACGCTGGGGAAAATGTGTGTGTGAATTTTCTTTTACCGATGACGTGACTGAAATTTTGCACGCGCCCTCTCCGTATGATTAATTAAGAGAGGAGGAGGGATAAGAGAGTATGATTGAATTTCGGGGGTTATGTATATCGGGTCACGTTAGGAGAGATTTTTTCTTCCTCCCTCTTGGGATTTTGGAAGAACCAGGGGGTGGGGGTGAGGGGATCCGACGACGAAGACGATTCACGATACAAGGTGAATGCGCGCTATCTTCTGTTCCCTCGGTAATTAGTAATGATGTTTCTACAATAAGATTTATGCTAGCCGAATGATCTGTTCATTATGGAGAGCGAGTGACTGACGGGGGAGAGAGGAGTACATTTTATTCTCGTGTATCCGAATAAATCATCGAGCGTGCAGTCGTGTGTGTTTCGTATGCGCGCGGGATGATGAAACGTGATTGAAATATATTCCATCATCGTGGCCCCTTTCGCCTTAACATACAAATGTTATAAGGGATTCATCTTTATTTAATACCATCCGCTGAGAAAATACATACAAAACAACCTCTCCAGCCCTGCGCGATATTATGCTCGCTATCCACGACCGTAATCCCTTTAGTTACGAAATATATAAGCTACAAAACGTAATCCATAGCCTAGCTCGTTTCCCCCGAAAACCGTTGAAAAAACATCTCTCTCCCCGCGGAAATGCATCATTCACGGCCACAACTCCGGGGATAATGCTATACTACCGCACGCGCGCGCGCTACCGGGATTAAGTCTTTTTTGCGCCCGTCGGCAAGCTCTCTCTCTCTTTCTCTCTTGCGTAAGCGCGTTCCAGGACACATAATTAACAATAGCCATTATTTACGCGGAGCTTTTGATTTTCACCGAGAGCGAGATACACCCTCTATCCCAACCCGCTCATTTCGCCCGGCGCGAATAATTCATCGGTCTCACTCTCGCGCGCGCTCGGCAACAACCCGGAGATTAATCCTCCTAGCTCTGGCGGCGGCTCGCCGCCATCAAACTTTCATCGCGGATGCAATTTAGCGCGCGAATTTTTCAACCCGACGCGGTAGAGCTTTGCTCCTTTATGATCCCGCTCGCTACTGACTCGCGTCGCGCGCCCTCGTCTACCGCGCTGTATATAACCAAGGCAAACACGACGCTCGGCTCGTTAATGATGCATTCTCGGCCCTCTCTCCCCCCTGCTGCCGGAAAAGGGTTGGTAAGTAATCCGCCCTGGGACGTGGAAATTCGGCTGACCCTTTTGCCGCGTCTTAGTGGCTGCCGCAGCCGCAGACGACCAGTATCGTGTCTTTTATGTGTGTGTATGTGTCTGTATATAGATGTGTGTGTGTATGTGTATACAGGGAGGCCCGTGGCGGATGCATAATGCAGGAGACGCGCGATTTGTCCATTAGTCGCCCGGCTGCAGCCCGAGGCGCTTATCTCGGATGCGTTTGAGTTGTGTACGCCGGGGCCAAAGGATAGTGGGAGGGGCCGGGGGCGATGTGTGTACGAGCGTAATGGATTACGCGAAAGAGATAGGGTCGTAAACGGAGGAGAAGTAGTGCATGTGTGTGTGTGTATGTCTGGGGGGGGGGAGGGATGGTAGAAAAGAGAGGTATTTTGGCTGGGCTCTTCTGAATGGACAATGGACGGAGGGAGGGAGGATGAAAGAGATACTGTGATTACCGGGGCCAGGCTACTATACTACGCATATGTATAGGCTTGTCTCGAGAGAATCGCTCAAAATTTCATTTGGCTGTTTACGCTCTGGACGATACAGAGTACATCTTTTGCCCGCTAAAGAGGAAAATTGATGTGGATTATTTTTCAGCAGAAAAAGCTGGAATAAATAATGGACGAATGAATTTTCTATCTCTTGGACTGTAAATTTTTCTATAAAAACGAGGTTCTGTCTCTATTCCCGCTAAACACATACAGTCCGCCCATAGAGTCCTTTCCATTTGCCGTCCTCGTGCGGTGAGCGAGCGAGCGCCCTCGAATAGCGCAAAACCGCGGTAATGCGGGTGTTTGGTCCGGCCTGCACGCACGCACGCACAAAGGTCGAGCTGACCAAAGAGCCATTGATTATCGTTTCCGGCTAAGAGTCGAGAGAGCGAGTGAGAGAGAGAAATTTCGGTGTCCGCGCGCGTGTAATAAGACCCGAAACGACGCCACCATGCACTCGACAAACCCCCTTAATTCGTTATTCATGCTCGCTTTGCGAGTGCGAAAGCTCTCTCTCCCGGCGACGCGTGCTGTTGTATAGCGTAGTAGTAGCAGTAGCTGCAGTTTGCCGTAAAGGGAAAATCGAATCGTGCGTGAAGGACGCGCTATACAGTAGCGAGGAAGGTTCGCTCGGTTGCGGTTTATGAAGAGAGAAAGGGATGTGTGTGTGTGTACGTGGAGTGGATTTTTGTGGAGGTGTGATGGTTGGTAGTGGTTCGAGTGGTTATCGGGAAATTAGCCCGATGGTTTTGTTAATTTGGCGTATGCTGGTGTTTTTAAGTCGCGCAGAAGATATTGAAATGTATAATACGTTTCGTTTAAAACGGTCAAGTGTTTTTATCATTAACGTTGTTTGCTTTATATATTTAGATTTGTAAAAATTAACACATAAAATGATAACCGAGACGCTTTCATAATTAGCTGCGACATCGTTATTAAATTCAACAATTTTTCCCCTCGCTTCAAAGCTGAATGAAATTCATCAGAAATTAAATTAACTCGGTGAAAAGCGCAAAATCGTACGCGCCATAAACCGTCGAAATTAGCAATTTTCACTAGCAAAGACGCGACGGGCAGACGGAGGCACGCTCTCAAAGGCATTTCTATTTTTCAGATGCTTTTCAAACATTCTATCTCGCAAAATGTCGAAACGCGAGTGAATTCAGCTTTGACGTTGGCGCCGCTCAGAAACACACCACATAAGCGCTCGAGGAAAGAGCAAAAATCAGGGGCCGCGCGCTACGTAAGAGCGCGCAAAAAGAGTCGAGAGAGGTAAAAAAGATGAGCAGCCGCCACGGTAGAAAGGAGAGCGGCTTTGAGATGCTCGTGTAGTTCATTTCCGCGCGTGCGTTGGAAAAATTCCGACATACGCGTGCGTGAAAGAGCGAAAGAGAAGGAAAGAACATACGGTTGCGCGAATTTCAATGCCGCACGTGAGAGAGGTGTGGGATCCTCGAAATGCGGTTGATTAATACGAAACGTTGATGGGGAAGATTGAAGCAGATGGCGCAATTATGCGCGTTTATCAGGAGAGCTTATACAGTTGCCCGAAATTCTTACAGCCAGTTGTGTGATTTATATATCCGCACGTACGCAAGCGGGCGTATGAAACGTTGTTAATAATTGACGTAATGCGGCTGCAATTATACCGGGAGCTTCGCGCGTAAGCTGGCACGCTCGCCGAGATACAAATTACGCGTGCGCACGCGCGCGACGGGGATTCGAACTTCTAATTGAAAAATATAGCATTTCCGAGCGCGACAAATTACAATATCTCGGCAAAGTTGTTTGCGTAATTCGCGCGGCGGTGGAATTAAACGGCGCGCGCGCACGTTCGCATTTTGAAATCGCTGCCGAATTTATTTACATCGACGCGTGCTGTACGCGACATTAGCATTGTTGCCAGTAAACAATTGTTAATCGTTAATGCCCGCTCACGAATTCGTTGGCATGGTGAGTGTGAGTTTTGAAAATTGATAAAACTACGGTTATGCATAATTCAGTGGCAGTGCGAGCGTAGCCGTAGCGTTCGAATTAAAGTACAGCGTTTGGCAGAACAAACATGGTTCGCAAAATAATTGACATAATATTGACGCCGATCAGTATATCTGATTATTGGTAATTTGGCTTACAATAAATGAATAACACGCAATCCAATCATTAATTGTACCTATAACATAATTCACATAAAATTATCAAAAGCCATCGAATTTTCGGCCAACGAGCGTTCACTTCAACAACAAACACAATAATTACTACAAAATGAACATAAAATCAACTATAATAACGCTCTAGATCTAATTACAATATAACCATACAATCAACGCCTCGGAAGCGCTCATTGCCCGTTGCAACTAAAACGCTGACCCTTAAGACAATCGCGTTTCACTAAACACGCCTCTAATCGAAAGCGCCAATTCCGCTCTCAGCGACTTCTTCTTCTTCTTCCCCGCAAAAGAACTTCCTCTCGTTCCTTTTTCGTCTCTACTTCTCTCCCCTTTCTTCGCGTTCTGTGTGCCACGCGAAAGTTTAGCGGTCTCGGCGGTACCCTCGATCGCGCTTCTTGTTCTTTCTTCTTCCTCCTCTCCTCTCCCTTCTCTGTCCTTTATGCGGCGCCTCGTTTCTCGCTTTCTCTCTATTTCTATTTCTTTATCCCCGCAGGAGCGAGCATGCGCGCATGGGCTTCGAACCAATTTCCCGTGGCGCCCGAAACTAATGTATAAGAACATTCCGCGGGTCTATCTTCCCTGTCTGCGCTCGTGTGGATACACATATACCTATACGTACATACACGTGCGAGCGAGCTTTTCCAGATTTATGCATAAGTTGGCTGGAGAGATGAGGGGCGTTTGTCTAGTAAATCAAATAGTGTCGGAGGATTGGTACGAGGTGGGAATTGGACTTTCCTTTTTTTGTTAATCAGCTTTCCTGTATATAACCTTTTTCTACCAAAGCTACAAAAATGAATTAAATATTTTCTAATCTTTTTTAAAATACTTACATATATCTCTGCATTAAACGCAGAAAAATCACAGATCGCTTATTTCCCACCGCCAGCCGTCGAACTTATAATAAGAAAAATTTTCATAATTCGATAGACACTTCGCGCACCCCGACAATCCATCGATTCCCCCACCCCTTCCTCTCATCCCCGTCACCGTACTTCGTCTCTGCACACCTCTACCTCTTCCAACTTTCCATACCCACTTCCTCTCCTCGTTCGCTCCCGCCGCGCGCGAAACGCACACGTCCTCTTTTCTCTCTTCCGCGTGTCTGTCTCCTTCCTCTCTCCCCTGTGCGCATACGCACACCTCTTTTCCAATCGGCTCCACCACCACTACCACCTCGAGTCGTTTCCTCTCTCGCGCGCCTCATGATTTATATCCGCGAGCGTACGTACACTCGCACCCCTGCATGGCAACGAACCTTAATCCAAGATTGCGTTTTCGAGATGTCGCGGAAGCGTCGTCGTCGTCGTCGGAGAAGGAGGTGAGGAAGCTAGCGGTATAGGAGAAGAGAGGTATGCTCCTGGGGACAGACGCGCGAGTAGTCGTCGTCGTCGCCCCGTCGTACACGAGAAAAAGGGAATTCGGAGGAGAATTCGCGGCACGTTAGCGAGAATAAGTCTTTGCTCGAAGACTCCCGGATAGATCCTCCTCTTTCTTTTCTCCCGCACGCGCACACACCCCACCCGTTCGTCTACTTCTTCGTTTTTTTTTCTGCGCGCCTCTTCTTCGCACACACACACACCTCCTCGGGCGCGCGCATACGTACGGGTGCGCCGGGATTCAGCAGGGGCCCGCGCGGAGAGATTCTCCATACGATTTCCCGTGGGAGGAGGGGGCGAGAGAGACCGGCAGGCAGAGAACACCCGGTCCGATTCTTCGATTCCGCGCGCGTGCTTTGGTATAGGTCTTTGACCCACTATTTCGCGCGAGTCGAGTTGCAGTTCCAGCCGCTTTCGATCTTTTAGAGGGGGCATGAGAGGGGAGGGATTGAGAAATGTTTTATGTGGCGGAGTCGAGAGGGTTTGTTATGGGAGTCTGCGGCCGCGGATGGAGTTTGCGGTCGGAGAGGGTAGGTGGAGAATTGAAATGCCGAGTTGGCCCCGCGTTAATATGTTTCCTGCGGGGATATGGCGTGTGGATATGATGGGTTTGTTCAATATTGCGCTGGAGGTTTTTATCTTTTGAATGAGGTGAAATATGGAAAGTGCAGCTGCTTGATTTTATCGTAAAAATGTGGCGTGAATCATTCTGTAGTATTAAGCGAATAATACTGTCATTAATCTGTGTAAGAACGATCATTCTCGGCCCCAATAGCAGTTGAAAGGTACACGGAGAAAAGAAAATCTTAATTGTTAACGAACAGACGTTTGGATATGGACAAATGGAATGTTCATTTATAATAGTTAGGCAAGTTCGTTAACAATTAAGTTTGATTTTTTTACTCAAATGATTCGTGACTTAATTAACTGTTAACGAATTTGTCTAACTATAAATGAACATTCCACTTGTTCATATCCAAACGTCCGTTCGTTAACAGTTAAGATTTTCTTTTCTCTGTGTAGAATCCGGACTGCGAGAGAGCGACGATGAATTGTTGAAGAATTCGCGGGCTTATCGCCCCCGCGAATGCAGTATAAATGAGCGCACAATGTATATACGCGGTCGCGGCTTTTATAACTGTAACATTCATAAAGCAGCGTTGAAACTTTCATAGCTCTCTCTCTCTTTCACCCGTCAAACATTAAATCGTCCGCTAACTCCC
This sequence comes from Torymus aiolomorphi, assembly GCA_036365515.1. Lineage (NCBI taxonomy): Eukaryota > Metazoa > Arthropoda > Insecta > Hymenoptera > Torymidae > Torymus > Torymus aiolomorphi. Next base: position 148,732,446 of record CM070877.1, read on the forward strand.
GCCTCGTATAAATATACCACATTTTTCTACTTTTACTACTCATCCGCTCGCGCTCGCTAAAACTGAAGCAAATTCATGTTTTATATCTACAAGCGCCCGCGAAAATTAGTCCCACGCGCTTAGTCGCACTTAATTTCGATACTTTTACCACGCTCTTTTTTTTCTCATCGAATTAACCGCTCCATATTGCACGCGCGGGTACCGATAACGATCCATCGCGTGGGCGCATTAACGGTGCCGCGGTGCCACGGGACGATAAACCGAACTATCTGTTTGGACTAGGAACGGCCGAGCTCGCCGCGGGCTATTTCCGCGCGCCGCGAAAGGTTTACGCACTTGTTTACGCCCCTCCCCTGCGGTTTTTATAACTTTCGTTAAAAAAAAATTTTTCGCGTTTCGATATAATGCCCGCGTCTTAATACAGGGCTCGTCAATTTTTATACGAATGAAAACAATCGCTTCTGCGGTACAAGCGATGGGTTTTAATAAAGCATGAGATCATGCGGAGAGGGGTTTACGGGGTACATTATACGCTATAAATATGCACACGGTGTGGTAGGTTTACTCCCGGTGAAAAACAATTTTGCTTTCATGTCAAAGTTTCAGGACGCGATAAAAATACTACGTTCGTTCACGTTAAATTGTAATTTGAAATAAAGGTAAAAATATTTAAGTGGAAGCCTGTATCAATTTCAATTAAAAAATACTTGCAAAAATATATCCATTTCACCTTGTACGCGCGAAAACCTGAAACCCGTCTGATTTTATTCGGAACGCGAGGCACTCCAACACGCGGCGGCGTATACATGACTACTAAAAACTCGAAAAAAGAGCAGACACGCGTTTTGCGACGGCAAAGAAAAACATTATATACATCCGCGCGCTGCAGCGGTACAGCAGCAACCACTCGTACGTCCCGACGACGCGTGCGCGCATCATGCACTTTTCCGAACGACTCTTCAGAAAAATCAAGGACGACGGCAAACATTCTCTCTCCCTCTCTTTCGGTTGCGTGTGGATTTTCGCATCCGCGCTTTGAAATTCAAATCTTCCGCTGTCGCCGCCGCCGCCGTCGTCGTTGCATCGTCGGGGCGTTAATGACGAAGAGACGCGTGTATACGTGCACCGGGATCAGCGGCCGAGAGGGAGAGAGAGATAGACACGCGCGCTGGCGTGCGAGTGAGAGAGAACTAAACATGCCCTTGGGAGTGTAAACCCTCGAAGAGAAGAGCCGCTCGGGAAAGTGGGGGAGAGAGAGAGAAGTGTCCCGTCAGCTGCAAGGGAAATTTCCCGCGTGGAGTGCCCGGGCGTCGCGACGCGTCTTATTTGCCGACTACTTGCTTTCCGCTTTTTTTATCTCTCTCCCGCGCTCTCTCTCTCTCTCTCTTGCGCGCTCTCTCGCTCGCGTAGCAAGCGCGCGCATACCTCTCAAGATCTCCTTTTCTTCGTGCTGTCGCTGCTGTTGCTTCTGCTGCTCGGCGAGCGCCCCGTCGGGGCTCGAGTGTCGACTTAATTCTTCGGGCTTTGAATATTTTATGCGCTTTTCGATTTTCTCTGCAGCCAGAGAGAGAGAGAGCCTGAGAGAGAGATATAGAGAGAGAGAGAGAGTGAGAGAGAGTGAGAGAGAGAGGGAGGGAGAGAGAGCTAGCGGACGGAGGCGGCAGCGGCGAAATTGAAACTCGAATGGAATCTAATTTGAGCGAATTCGCGCGCACGCTGAACTGATGCGATTATAAAGTTGGTGGGAGGAAGACGAAGGGAATAGCAGCGTTTTCTCGCCCGCCCGCTCTCTCTCTATCTCTCGCTGCTTTATTTAGACTTCGCCTTCGCGACGGAGAGAGTCTTTCTTTCGGTGTGCTGAACGATATTTGACGATCGGAGAACGGATGGTGCGAGGTAGGGTTTTAAGGGCGCGCTCGGGATGTTCCTGTATTTCGCAGCATTGAGTTTGGCGAAAGATGGAGTTGATTAAGTAGTCAGTTATGCCGTTGTTATTTTTTAAGATATGAAGTCAGCTTACGACTAAGCAGATTTTACGTTTAACATAAATCAGATTTATTTATAAAACACGGTTTCAAGGTTCCGTTATAATGACATGACATAACATTAGTCGTTATACAACAAAAGAGCGACTTAAAATAACACGGTACTATATTTTTTGTTGCGCCACATCGCTGTCTTCGTCGTTCCATTCTTCTCTCCTCCATTGTAACGGGCGAGCTGCTCCATTCGTAACGCTCCAGTTTTCACGAGTCAATTTTTTAAATATTTTCGAAGGCACGTAAACTTAAAGAATAGTAGGGAAATCAAACTTTTTTTATACTTTTTTATAATAATAATCATAAAATTTATTTGAAATTTAGAATCGACTTGATCTAACTACAAAATTTTTGCAAATCAACAAATTACTAATTTTTCAAATATAAATGTAAAATTAATCAAATTATAATCCATTTGATTTTTCCAACGTAACTTATATCTTCCAACACAATTAATATGCATATTTCACACCACGAATAATAGCTTTTAAAACACACGCTTCAGTATTTACTTAATTAATGACCCGGCAGTGTATCGAATGTCGCGTAAATCAGTCACCTACGGGGGAAAAAAGAAGCGCACCGCTGCGCGCCCAAAAATAAAATTTCCCTTAATCGTTCGTCGCTCCCCTCCTCTCTAACCTACACACACAAACTCCCCTCTCTCACTCTCCGCCTCAGTTTCGGCACCTCAAAGCCAACTTCTTATCTGCTTCTCGTTCGTGCACGATTTAATGCTGACCCAATAATGCGCCGTGTCGGCCAATTACGAATTACGACTGGCGCTTCGCGAATTAACCTCTCTCTCTCTCTCTCTCTCTCTTGCTCGCGCCGCGGCAATAGTCCCTAATTCCGGTAATTGTACTTGGTGCAATTAATCAAACACTTAACGCTCGTTCAAGAGCGAGCAGCCGAGCGCGGGGCTTCTAAAACGAGAGAACAAGCGCTGAGGAAGGGGGGAGAGAGTGAGAGGCCTATCGCTCGTCGCGGCTGTCGCTCTCTTTCCCCTCCGCGCGAGCGCGCGCGGCTTGAGTTTTTCCTACTGTCGCGGAGCCGAGATGCGCGCGCGAGGGGGAGCTTGGGGGGCAGATGCCGATTTGGATGCGCTCGTGCGCGCGGTGAGGAAAGTTGGCAGGGATTTTGGGATCTTCTTAGGTAAGACTTTAAAAATTTTATATCAAACGAATGTTTTTCTTTTTAAATTAGATACTAGATTTGTTTACTAAATTTGTTGCATTACAATGTAACACTCATGCGAGTATTGAGAAAAATGCTGATTAAAAAATTGTTTGACAAATTTAATAATCCGAACATTTTCGGCGAGACGAAGAGAGGAAAAATAGCAAAATAGCGCGTTAAAGATTGCCAGAACTGTTTGTTCGCTCTCTCAGACAACTCTCGAGCACACGCGTATACGTGCGGACAGATGAGAAAGTGAAAGAAGTAAAGCCGGCGTATAACTCTAGCGCGGACTTGATGTATCGCGCGCGATATTTCATTATGTTGAAGTGATTAAATTGATTGCAGTTTCAAAAATAAATTTTATTTTGAGTTTCCTCGGTTGCCTTAGATATACACACATGTGTATGTGTGTGTGTGTGTGTGTGTGTGTGTGTGTGTATGTGTGTGTGTGTGTATATATATAATATTTATCAGTAGGGTAAAATAATGCGTCTGCGCAAAGCGCCGCGCTATAGTTCGCTGTTTTTACAAGTTCAAAGAACCCGCGCTAAATATTAATGCTCGGAAAATGTTGATTTAGCAAGTGGGCATGACATTTTGAAACAACTTCCATGTAGTTTATGAAAGTAGATCAATTATAATTAGAATGTTATATATTCCGGGAAAATACATCTAAATTAGAAACTGCGAGCGGGATTTGTCTGTTGCGCCGCGAATTTCTCTTTATTATATATCTTTATTATAAATATAACAATATGAATTTTGAATGGAATGTCAAGCGCAATTTATAATTAGTTTAACAAGTCGTACAACGCGTATTTAAATTTACAGGCTACTAAGAATTACCTGCAATGTATTTTAATTCGCGTCAATAAATACTAACTACACTGAGAGAAGAATATATTTATATTTAACATCGTATTTTAACTAGTAACGTGGCATATTTTAATAGTTACAGTGCCATGTTAAATATAAACATTTTGAGAAAAAATTTTTCTCAGTGTATTAATAAACAAACAGGTTCGACAAATTTTCATCCGATAAACCAGCCCTCATTGTTTCTGCATCTCGAACGAGAAAATAAAAAGAACAGCAACGCACACTCGACTCATAAAACTACATAACCCCCATCGCGTTCTATTTTTACCATCAACTCAAAACAAAAATTCCCTCCAATCCAAATACACATTCCTGCTCGTCCCCTCAACGCAACCCTCGTACACACGCGCTAGCTCCGTCCCGCATCAATTCTTCATGATTTTCCAGTCGCTCGACTCGCCTTACATCTACCTAAGACCCTTCCTTCTGCACCTCTCACTCCCACACTACTCCTTACCCAACAACAATGTACACACGCGCGCGCGCGCGCGAGCGCTGCTGGGAACGCAGTCACCTGTCTGCCCGTACGAACTGCCGTACCACTTACGTGCACCTAACGGGCGCCGGTACATACTCATACATATATATGCATACGTGTGTGTGTGTGTGTGTGTGTGTGTGTGCGCGCTCAGTATAAGCCGCTCTGGAAGTTGTCGAGCGCGCGCGCGATTAGCATTTTGCAGCTGCCTTGCGCTCTCCACACAATTCCGTAATTTGTCACATTTCCTAGGCTAGACAGCACAGCGTCGGCGTTGGTGGTGGTGGTGGCGAATAAACGAGAGACGCTACTACTATGTAGCGCTCTCCGCATCGGGGGACCGGTTCATAGTTAAACGCGACCGAGACGGACGAGCGTCTGTCTGTCTTTCTCTGCAGCTAGTATACAGTCTATCGCACTCTCGCTCGCTCGCTCACTCGCTTGGTCGCTCAAAGCGAGCGTGTAAATTGCACGCGAAGGGACGTCGTCGTCGGCGTCGTAGTCGTCGTTCGGTTGTCGTATGCAAAACGTCGCCGAGGGTATATGTATACGGCCCGCAGCACCCGAGTCTTAAGGACTTTGCGGCTCACTGTTTTAAGCTTAACGGCCGGGAGAGATAGTGAGGGAGAGGAGGAGTGACTCTCTATTTCTCTGTAAGTGTGCGTGTTTGAATAGGTATAAGGGGGGGAGGGGACGTGTGCTTTCAGGAGTGCTGATAGTGGATTGTCGTATTTGTATTTACAGCGCTGTATTGAATATTCAGAAGTGCTTATTAACTCGTAACTGTTTCGTGTCACTGTAATCAGTAGGTCGTCAAGTCATCTGTTAATTTCCTGTAATTTTATAAACCTTGCAATTTTATACATCCTTGAAATTATAAATAACTCAAAATTGTTTCACATTCAACTCGCCAAATGCATTCCCTTATAACGCTCGATAAACAATAATCCCGAGCATCCCAAGAACGTGAAAATGCTTAGCTACCCCGTCCACTAAAACCTTTCACAAGAAGATTCCCTTGCTTGCACACACACACACACACACACACACACACACACACACACACACACCCCTATACAACACGTAACCATGACTTATGTACACGCGTGCTCATGTTTCGTAAGTCGAGCCTCTCTCTCAGCTCTCTCACTCGCTCGCCCCCAACCCTCCTTCTCCTCCTCCTTTCTCTCCTACTCTCCCAAGCGCGCTCGGTAAATAAATAATAAAGCAAAGACTGCCGTACCTCTCGCCCTCTCACTGCACCTACACACACACACACACACACAGAGAGATGCATATACACACACATACAGACATATATATAAAGGAAGACGCACGTGCCGGCCCTAAACGTCGAGACTTTTTGCAAAACCCAGTGATGGTGTACATGCTCGCCGGCTCGCGTTGAGTCACGATTTCGGTTGATACTTGGCGGTGGTGTGCAGTGAATCTCCCGCGAGGCTTGCGCCGCCGCTGCTGATGTTTTAGTAATTGCCACCCCGCGGCAAGTTGAATTATGCGCGCGTGCGCCGCCGGACTGTCAATTTTTTTTCTTCTTCTTCTTCTCGTCGCGGGAAAGATATTCGGGGGCAATTTGAGCGAGGGACTCTTTTTCCCCCGGAGGAAGAGGGTGAAATATTAAGTTAGAGATTGGAGGAGAAATGCTGTTGGATTCGTCGATAAGGAAAGTTTCTCGTGGGGAGAGGGGAAGATGAGGAGAAGGGCTGAGATTCTGTGGTCCGTGTAACGGGGGATGTGTGGCTGGGGGTTAAGTAGGGTTGCGAGAAGTTTATAGCGATAATGCGGCATTCGATTCGAATGAAAAATGTAGGGATAGTTGGGCATTGGGATACATTTTAATGATGGCAGGGTTTTCATTAAACGTTAGAGCGAAACGAAACGTAATATGTTAGTACGTTGTTATAGACGTGCGATAAAGTCTACGGTAAGTGCGAAGTACTACGGATTTATTTTTCAAAGTGGCCTTTTGGAAGAATCCGTGAGAGCACGCACGCTCTCTTAGGCAGGGAAAGAGTTTTTTTCCTCTCTCTCTCGTGAAACTTTCATTCATCCCTTCAGAGCAGTTGAAACATAGGCCGCGCATATATTTGGCCGAGTGGAGAGCTCGCTCGCGCGTGTGTGTACGATGGAAAAGCGCTTTCTAAATCGAGAGTACCTCTGAATGGGCAGAGGCGGGAGTGAAAAAAAAAACATTTTCAAAAGCGAATATTGGCCTTTTCAAGAGGGCAAAACTCGTGGAAATCGCGCATTCGATCAGAAAGCGATTACACGGAAAATGTTATACATATTATTATTCAAAACGATTAAAAACTATAAAGAATTTCATGAACGCGTATAGGGTTTACCAACGAAATAGTGTAACACACTAAGGTTCAATCAACACAGCACAAAAAGGCGTAGAGCCCTAAAGCACGCCTAAAACCAACTCCGCTGGATTTTCGCACCTCGAACAACAGTGCAACGCCCTGCCCACAATTACTCCCCCTCCGTTCAATCCCGTGGCGTTCGAAATACCCATGCCGATCAGCTCTTTCGCGCAAAAAAAAAGGCAACCAACGATTTGCATTGATCCGTATGTAAAGCCTTTCAACGCCTTATGAATGCTCCGCGAGTAGCAGTAGTAGTAGTATTACAACTCCCGGGTGATCACAAAAGATTCGTGCACGCGCACAGTAAAGCCAGGGTAAAACAGCGCGAAGGACCAACGAAGAATTTCATTAGCCTTTCGTGCTCTTTCTCTTACGTGCCAGCGTGCGCGCGACAAAGACACAGCCGGCGATAAAAATAAAGGGCAGGGGTGAAGGTTCGACGCGGCGGAAAACGAGAAATCTAATTGATCCCCGGGAAAAGGTGGAAAAGGGTATATATACGCGCTACCTTAGTATTCAAGACGTGGCGGCGCCCGATGGAAGTTCCGATCCAACGGTCCGATCCCGCCACGCGGGTATAGGTATATATCTATACACGTATATATAGCCCGGGTTTTAAGGTGTGTGTGTGTGTGTGTGTATATATGTCGGTGGGGATGGGCGGGTTTGTCTCCCCGGCTAATGCACGTAGCGTGGAAGCCGGCACGTGCCGTTAAAATTAATCCTCGGGAAAATCTTGCCGCTGCCCGAGCGGATTATGCGCTCGCTCTCACGTGTATGTGTATAGATAGGCTATCGGCCGGCATTTCCGCTGTCTTATTTTCGCGAAGGGTGTAGGTATATAAGACGCGAGCGAGTAGTCGGCCATTTAAATTCATGGAATAATCAGAGCGAAATGGCCCCTGACGCGCGCTTGTCCGTTCTTTCTTCCTGTTTACAGGAGCAGGAAACGGAAGAGGATGGTATAGGAGGCGGTCGTAACCGATATCGATAATCGGAAACTGATTAGGGAAGGGAGGAGGAGCGGAGGTGCCGTTAAGGGGAAAAGTTGCGGCATAATTCGAGATGCGAGAGCTGTGATTATCGAATTTTATTTAAGGAGAGAGCGGAACGCAGCGAAGATCGGCTTGAACGCTTCTCGCCCCGCCGCCTCGCGGAGATATAGGGTTACGCTTTGCTCTAAAGATTTTGTGTCGCGAGCTTAATGAGCTTGCATAATAATGTGGCTTTTAGTTACTATTAGTGCGGCTGGATTGCGCGCGGTCGAAGTTGTGCCGAGAGAATCGAATTGGGAGTTGCTTTTTAATGCTACTGCAGGTATTCGATTTTCCGGTTGGTTAATTACCTTATAGTGTGTCGTCTGCCGTTTCAATAATTTCCCGACTATAGTTAATCGGTTGAGTAAAGTATGATTGCATATTTATGAAAAACCGACAGTAGCCTGTGATGTCAATCTAATCGATTTTGTGATTGATAACCTGCAAATTACGTTTTTCATTTATTTCACGTTCAATCGTGTCCATATATCTCTAACATCAATTAGATTCTTGGAAAATCTTCCTTCACATTCAAACCAGTACAAAATCATCTCCACCGAAATATTATTATTCAAACACACGACATCATCTACCGCGCAGCACATATCAATAAACACACAAATAATCCCACCATTACCGACCGCCGTGCGCACCCTGCCGAAAGACAGAGCGACAAACCTCCCACCGAGTCAAACCGTCCTCACTCACACCCGCTCGCCGCAACCTCCCTTTCCCCGTTCACGCGCTCTCTCGCGCATAAATCCCTCGAAATAAGCCCCGTCTCACCCCCACCCACAATCGATTGCCGCAGCAGCAGCGGCACCGCCGCCGCGCGGTCAAGAATCCTCGGAGCGTATCATTCACTGCGGACAATCTGCAGTTACGGGGCGCGTGTCTCGAATGCGAAAGGCTATACGCCACGCGACAAACGGACGCATATTGGCTGCTGCTATGTTACTTCCCCTTTCTGGGTATTCCATATTTTGTACGTGTATATAGGTAGCGCGCAGGGCCCGAAGGAGATGCATCCGAGCAGAAGATATCCGACAAAGGCGCCTTATTGGCTGACGTAACTCGCCCTCTCTCTCTCTCTCTCTCGATCTCGGCTTGAGCCATTGCTTCTCAGCTTTCCTTTGGCCCGGGATGCACGCCGTGCGTGTGCGCGCGCGAGAGAGAACCGGACGGGCTGTGTGGGTATATATACACAAGGATTTCCGCGCGAAATTGCCTGATCAAAAATTCATTCCTTTAATGCGGCTTCGGGGGACGAGGCGGAGGCGGTCTTGCGGGCTTTGTGCGCCTTCGCAGGCTTTTCGTTTGTTTTCGGAGAGTTATATGGAATTTTCGAAGCTCTTGTGCTCTCTGCGCGCGCACACTCGGATAGTTTTGCATGCATAACTCGAGAAATGAATTTCCTTCGAATCAATTTTCATATACAATTTTGAATTTTGAACGTTTTCATTTCGAAATTCCACACGGTTGAGATTAAATTTCGCGGTACTTATATACCATTGAAATTCGAGCAGCCATCATACATTTCATTCAATCCACGTAAACTGCTTGGGTGCATTTATCAAAAATATTGAATTGAATCGACCTCAATTTACCATAGCATTAGAAAAAAAGAGTGTACCGATCCCGACGTACGTTACATCGAACCTGCCAGCCGACACCGCGTTCGTGACTCGATCCCCTTAAGCCCGAACTCCCCGTGTATATCTATATATAAAACGGCACCCTCTCTCTCTTTCCACGCTATACCTACTTTCATATCCTCTCCTTTCTCCTATACACTGCACACACTTCTTTCCTGCAAGGGCGGCGGGGGGCGGGGATGGAGATTAAAGTATTGCGTGAAGGCTGTTGTGACATACGATGAAACATGATCTAATATTATCGAAGAGGCGGGCGTTCGCCGGAAGGAAAAGCCTTTTCTCATCCCTCTCTCTCTCTCCCCCTCGTTTCTCTCTCCAGCGTAGTATATTACGTACGTGTAGCCGATTGGAAACGATAGATTTGATTTTCGCGCTAGCGCCGCCGAGCTACGGCGCAGCGGGGGTGGCAGTTTGAGGAGAATCGACGAAGACGTTGTTTCGAATTGAAATCGCAGTGCAAAATTGCTTCTGCCGAGAAAAGGCTGCGTGTATCTATGTATATCTATGTGTGTGTATGTGTAGGTGGGGTTATTACGGGGACAGAATTTCGTTGGAAGGAAGCTTTAGAGAGAAAGTGTGAGAGAAGAAGAGTGGAGGAAGGAGTTTAAAGTGTTTGGTTTTTTGGCGTAGTAGGAGTATATCTGGAAAAAGGGAAGTTTAGCTGGGGGAATATTATTGTGATTCTATTTATGAGATGTTGTAGAGATTTTTATTACGCTTTAGAGAAGAATATATATAATACGTTATGTGGCCAGAAATAATCGCATTTATAAACATTAGAATTATTAAATTTGAAAAGATTGGAGCAATGAGTCCAAACAATAACTAGGAAAAAGAATCGGCATAAAGTAGCAGTGATTGACGTTAATCAAGAAAACGAATAAGGTAATCAGAGTTTTATTATTGACATCATTATGAGATATTTCTTTTCATAGAACACAAAAAGGAATAATTTCATTCCCACTGGAGGTGAAATATCATTCGAAAATAGTATTCCGGCTGAAATAGCGATTTTCATATTCATTAAAATGCGAAATGCGTAAAATCAATATGCAAATTGTTCAAAAACAGGGTAGCGCATTCAATTTCTGTGTCACTGCTTTTCCGCACGCTAATGACGTACTTTCAGTTGCACTACAATTTAATGTAATGCCGTAATAATATTGATGATAAATTATGTATCCAAGCGGATTTAATGTAGATGCATTTTTTTATTGCGGCGCGCATATATTTACCGGCTCGCTCATCATTTGCTTGCATTGTATCAAAATGAACGTAAATAATAAACTTTTCCGAAACATGAACAATGCTCGTCATAATAACTTTATTTATGATAAATATTTACAGATGCCCGCGCCTCTGCTTTATTTATTTTTGGAAAAATACTGCGGAAAACTCATTTGTCGATGACATTTCCACGTAATAAACTCGTCATTAATATAAAATATCAAAGTACCAGGAGCGCGATATTCTCGCCTTAGAGCAGTTTTAAAATACTCCGGCGCGCCCATAATAAACATCATTAAACCGCGGCGCGTTCAAATAAAAATCCGACTGCGCAGCCGCCGATCGCCTCCAACGTTTTCCGTTTCGCAGCTCGGCGCGCGTAAAACTCTCATCGCGAGGCTAATTAAAAGATCAACTGAAATATTAATGAATCGCGACTGAGTTCAGTCTGGAAAAAAGGCTCTTGCCTTGCGCGCGCGCAGTCTGAAATTAATCCGCAGCGTCGCGTGCGCACCGTGCGGCCGCCCTTTATATAAAAGCGCAGGTAGGAAAATCAATTAGTAGCAACAAAAGTTTCCTCCTTGCTCTCTCTCTCTCTCTCTCTCTCGCTCTCTCGCGTTAATTAAGGTCATACTCGGTTGCGGGAAAAGAGAGCGAGAGAGAGAGAGAAGCGAGAGACAACGGGGAGTAGGAGGAGGCGGCGGGAGAGAGAGAGAGAGCTGCAGGTACTTTCGCCCTCGTCCTTTAATCGTTGCGCCCCGGCAGGCGTGACTGCAAGGACGACGCCAGCGCGCACAAACGAAGCGAGGAAGCTGCATACTGGCTCTCTCTCTCCCTCTCTCGGATTTGCGTGATTTGTCGATGCCAGATTTAATTAGCAAGTTTCATTTAATTATATCCCTCCGGCGCGCGCTCGTACGACCTCGACTCTCGCCTACTCCTCCTCGCGGCCCCGCCCTTTTCGTCCCCCGATTTTCTCTTTACTTATCTCTCTCCCTCTACCTCTCTCTCTCTTCCTCTCTGCCTCGTTCTCGAGGTCGTATATAGGATCTCGGATGAGTGGGTGCCAGATGAGAGAGAGTGTGTGTGTGTCTGCGAACGTGTGTTTTAGAGAGATTTTTCTTTCAACGTATTGAGTGCGCTTGATTAATCTCGCGCGGTTCTGGGTAAGAGTTTTATATTTGGATTGTTTGTGCGAGAAGAGAGAACGAGTGGCGAGTGGCGAGATGTGGTCAGTATCTGCTAAAGCGCTACGTGCCAAAATCGCCGGCGGGCGAGAGCGCGCGCGCGCGCGCGCGGATGAGTTCACCCGTACGGCGAATCTCTCGCTCGAAATATTCCGCGCGTATCTTAACGAATTAACGAATCGTTTCGTAACCGGCTATTATACAGTTTTGCGCGCTTATTTCAATATGATAAATGTGGAGATAATTTTTTGTCGTTGATTTTATAATAATTAAACGAAATTCGATGTAGAACATAATATCCGAGAAATTTTTATTATTTTACGCAACGATTGACACGAGATTATTATTTTTCGAAAATTTTAATAAGCGTGCCGACAAGTGTGTTGGGAATATAGGTAGATATCTCGTCTCCGTGTAATTCGACGCGCGTCGGATCAGCTGAACCGAAAATTTTGGAATTCAGCACAATAAGTTCAATGGGTTTGCAGCTCGGTTCGATGAGCATGTAGCTCAATTAAGAATGACACGCGTGACGCGCTGTAATCAGATCGAACGCTCTATTTTTGGGATCATATTAAAATTAATCAAGTCGACTATATAGCGCCTCTATTGTACTCCCCGAATCATTCACGTAATAATCTGACAAGTTCGTAAAATCCACCTCTACAGATTCCCATTCTTTTTTTTTTTTTAAAGAGACTTTTTTTCAAAATTCTGACAAAAATTTGACCGTAACACACGTCAGCCAATTATTTATATATTTGCATCTCCTTGCGAAAACAGATAAAACTCGACGTCTATAAGTGACAGTCACGCCGCTGTATATACGCTTATTTATCAAAAAGCTGCTTTTTACCCACCTGCAAACTACATCTTAACTCGCCTATCATTGGACGTTAAAAAATCCTCATTCGCGGCTTATATAGCTAATAACCTTTTAATTGTATTGTCTCCCAGCCGAGCGCTAATTCCATTATCCGCTTCGAAATATCATCCGTGGAATGAAATACCCGCACCTCCTCCTCTCTCATTCTCCCCACTGTGATCGAATTAATTCACTTTAAAGTTAAAAGGTGGCCGTTCTTTCACGGCTCTCTTCTCCCACCGCGCTCGCGCATAAATGTTCCATTCGGCCTGGCACTTATTTCACTATTTATACCTTAATCCGAATTTCGCGTCGCGAGTCCGCGCGTTACCCTTATCACGCTGCAAATATTGGCAAAGTCCCGCGCGGCGGCCCATAAAAATCCGACTGCTCCTCATCCTCCTCGTACCTCCTCCGCGCTGTATAAGTACGCGGGAGCTATTTAAAACTTTAGCGCCCATATAAAGTGCCTCATGTACTATTAAATACCCGGCAGACAGAACGAAACTTAAATTCCCAATTTTCCTACTCTCGCGCCTCTTGCCTTCCGTCTCCGCGCTGAATCTTTCATATTCCTGTCCCTCCAACCTTCTCTAACTCTCTCTTTTCGCTCCTTTCGTCGGGCTTCCCTTACCCGCTACAGACATCCGAGAAAAGTCAGCTTTGCGCGCGTCTTTTCTCCTACTACTACTACCACCACTACTACTACTACTCGTGCGATTTTCATCGATTTTCGTCACTCACTCACTCGTTCGTTCGTTCGCGCTCTCTCGCTTGTGCTAGCGGTATCGACAGTTCTCCCGTTGTGTATACGCGCGACGCGCCGCGCACTTTTCACCTAAGACTCTCGCCGATTGCCTCGCGGCGCCGTCGGATAGATTAAAATTCCCCCGAGCTTTTTCTCTCTCTCTCTCTTCCTCTCTTTCGCGAATCTTATGTGTACAGTGACGTGAGTAGCTTCGCGCTAGCGCGAGCTTGCTTTCTCTTAAATCACGTTTAATCGGTTCGACGAATGCCAAGCTCGCACGCAAGAGAGAAAGGTGAGGTGGGAGAGGATGAGGATCAGCTCGTGTGTGTATGCGTGTATCGAACGCGGGAGTGCGGTTGGTATGGAAAAACACACGGGAGATGATGATGATGGAGAGAGCAGGAGAGAGATAAGGTGTGGGAGACGAGAAGAAAGGAAAACAGAGTGTAGAGTGCAGGAGGTGATGGACAAGCACGGAGTGACGTTTTCCGATTATGCGGCGGTTGTTCCAGAGACGTGGGCAAACTCACTATTAAAAATGTGTTTTAAAATGCAAACAGACGTTCTATTATCTAAAGTAGAATGTAGGACAAAGTGTATTATGGTTCCCTTAAGTAGAATGAATCTAGTTTAGTAAGACGGGTCTGCAAAATGCATTCTACAAAGTAAATATAATACTCTGTCTTAATTGCACTTCTGTAATTTATAGCGAGAGGTCGACTCATAACAACAATAATGTCGAAATTAAAACGATAATATATAAAATCCTTTCATTTTGCTGCGATAAAGTATAAACCTCAAAAATTGAGTAATGATGAAAAATGTTTAATAAACATCAAACTAAAATGGAAAAACTAATTTAAGTTATACTACATAAAGACATAGTAGTTTCACTTGTCTGCCATATTTTTGTTAAAATTAATTATTTTATAAAAGTTAATCATGGTAGGGCGCGCCTGTGCCGCGGCGGCTATGAGTTTCAAACTTCTGTTCATTACTCCCATGGCGGTTAACCTAAGTACACTAAGGGTAGCCGAATACGCTGAGAAAGAGAACCTTTTTTTCAACCGCAACTTTTCAACTCGACGTCTTAGAAGCTTCTGAAATTAAAGTTGATACACATTTTTTTACGAAGTTGGCAGAGATTTTTTTGCAACTCTTCGTAACACAACTTCGCGGCCGAAGTTCAGCTCTATCATGGATGTTCAATTATCCCTCGATTTATAAATTATAAAAAGTTTCTAACTCAATTATAATGGAAAATTAACGAAACAAAAAATTAATTAAATTTCGTCGAATCTATTTGTTTTTACTCAAAACTTATCCAAAAGGAAATTTCGAAACTTAGCGGATTTGTTTGTCTTTTTCAATAAAGCCGACTTAGACGCTTTCATTTTTACTCCGAAAATCCGCAGTGACTTAGAAAACAAACTTTCTCAACCCCACCGAGCTCGCTCTCCCGCCAAATCCATTCTGTTTAAAAATCCAATAATGCAAATCTCAAAACTTGCCGTACCCTCTTCCCCGTATTTTTCGCATCGCTAATTCAATATCCAAACTTAAACTCCATCTCCGCGGCCGCACATCTTTGCACTATATATACACACGTATACCTATATAACCCTTCCGCGACAAAAATACATTTCTCTCAGCTCATGCATGCGCGGGCGAAAGTTCATTCTCCCCGCGAACTCAAACACAAATCAATCGTTTCCAATTAAAACGCTCCGCTTGTACCCCTAATCAACGCGATAATCCAGCGCCTCTGCTACCGCAACAACAACAAAAATACGCTACTGCCACGCAGCTTGAAACGAGAGAAGAGGCTCTTTCAGCGCGCGCGCACTGGTATTTATTTACCGCGCCGGAGGAAAACAAGGAGAAGGTCTCGGCGTCGGCGCCGACGCGTCAACCCTACCATGTGATTTACGGCTAGTGCATACACGCGACTAAGGAATACAGCCAGAGCGCTGCTGTGCAGCTTTCTGCTTCTATCTCTCTCTCGGCCTGCACGCTTGAAAGCTCTCTCGCTCTCTCTCACTCTCTCTCTCTCTCTCACTCTCACTCTCTCTCTCTCTCACTCTCTCTCACTCTCTCTCTCTCTCTCTCTCACTCTCTCTCACTCTCTCTCTCTCTCACTCTCACTCTCTCGCTCTCTCTCTCTCTCTCTCTCTCTCTCTCTCTCTCTCTCTCTTGCTATCTATCTTTCGTATAGCCTTTACGGAAATACACTCGGAGATCGGCGAGGTTCGATAGGACGTAGTTTTCGGTAGATCAACATATGTGTGAGAGAGAGAGAGAGAGGAATAGACTTATCTCTCTTCCTCTCTCGCGCGTGTTTGTGCTGTGTTTACGCTACTGGCGAACCTTTGCGAGATTTTCGCGCGCTTGTGGCTTCTTTTGAGGTCTGATCGCGCATGTACAGACCGGAGAGATGCGCCAGTAGCAGCAGCAGCAGCAGTATAAGAGGGTGTGAATCCGTGTTTTGGTATTGGCTGGGCTGGTGGTGATTGAGTTACGATTTGTGGTCTTGCGGCTGGTAGCTTTGGAGTTTCGACTCTGGACAATGTTGCACGGAAGTGTATTTGCGGTTTGGTAGTGAATAGGAAGGATTTTTCGGATTAAGAACAGATTTGCGGAATCTGTGATGTCTTGTCCCGGTGAAGAAGGTTTACTTTGAACTTTCTATAACAGTTTTACTGCTCGTTTGAATGAGTTTGTTGCTTCGGTTTAAGTTTGGAAAGGTAATCATTGACAAGCCGCTCGTTACTGAAATTAAGAGAAATAAATAAAAGTTAAAGCTACAGAGTTAAGTGATTGCTTATTTGAAAGATCAATTTATTTTAAACTCCTGAGAGACTCTTAACTAAAATTGATGAAATTAACATTCGATAAGAACTGTTCCTCAAACAAGACAATTTTTAGTGTCAATACTAATGGAGTCAGTGCCAGTACTAATGGAGCAAGACAGTTTTTATATTAAAGATAAAAATATTAATTAAAAAGCTGTCTAGACAATAACTCATTATTGAAACATCTGCGACTTATCACTCAGCGTTTCCTAATTTCTTTAAAAACTTATCAAACCAATAAAGTAAATTCATCACGCAAGCCACTAAATTACAGAGCCGACGGCCAGCTCGCCCCGAAGGATAGCCCACAAGTAGCCGAGCCGAATAATCAGGCAGTTCAGTTCTCACCCTCCGCCTCTCTCCAAAATTCAAAGGCCTTTGCGCGCGAGTTCTTCTTCTTCCTTCCATCCAACCTGCTCGGCAATTTAAAGGCGCGAATTGAACCGCGGGCGCCTTAGCCTCGGCCTTTTCTCAGTTTCGGCTTCACGACGAAAGGAGAAGTAGAAGAAGAGCAGCAGAAAAGCCCCACGCGCGAGTTTCTCTAAACGCTTCGGGAGTTGTAACGACTTTTTAGTGGCCCTTGCCCCAACGCCGCAGGCGGCGACGACGTCTCCGAAAGCCATTAAATTGTTTCCGAACTCACGCGCGCCCGAATAATAGCGCTCGCTCGCTCCGGGGAAGCTTTTCCCGCGCATTTGTTATAACCGACGCGTGCCCCGGCAATTATTGAAAACTTTCCCGGCGCGGAAGTGCGCGGCCGGGACACACTTTATGCGACCGCCGTTGCCACCGTCGACGCGCCGATATGACGTATACGGATGCGCGCGCGCGATCGGCCGGGCAGTTTAAAGTTCGGCGGGGGGCAGAGGGCCACAAGCTGTTCCGCCTTATCTGCGCCGGATGAGAGCGTGCAAGCGCACACGCGGCCTGCCTTCGTAATTTAATTACGCGGTATGCTAATGGTCAGTCGTGCGCATACTCTACTATGGTGGCGGTCTTTTTCCGATCGCTCGCTGTGGCCAGAGTTTGGAGATTGCAGCGTGGGAGTTTGATAGGGCGGCACACGGTCGAGATCGAGCGCGCGCGCGGGCTTTTTTGTTGGAAATTAGTTTTAGCCTTGATGCTCGATTGGATATCGGGGCTAGTGGGCGCGGTGCACGCTCGAGAGCGATTTTAGTAGAGGGTGTTTGCTGGAAATCTCTGGTTGAATATTAAAAGTTCCGGTTCTGGCTGGTGCAGTATTGAGATTTTTAAATTCTGACTGATTTCAGCAGTGGTTTCATGCACATACTAATCACAATTTTTTTTACTAATAATCCATATTACATAAAATCTGCTGAAACTGCTAAACACATATAACTTTTTGTTTATATATCTATTTGTACAACAATATATGTTTTTGTCATATAATCGCAATATAAAAATAATATATATATATTATTAATTTCTGGTTTAATTATTCGTTATATACTAGAAAAAAGGCAATCCACCAAAGAAAAACTTCGTGAAGTAAAAACCGGCATCTGGCCAATAATACGATCAGTGCCGGATATCTCGACGACATTATCGCAACGTCCGGAAAAATATAAAACTTCGGCAGAAGAATAGATCTCTAGGAAAACCGACTGCACCATCCCGCTGGAAAAAGCTGTAAAAAACGGAGTCGAGAAGAAGACCTATCTCTCTGTCTCATTCTCTCCCCCCTCGAACTTGTACTTTCAATTGCGAGAAACCGGCGAACCGATCTGGCAAGATTGGCCAATTTCCGGCCACCCGCCGACGCCGCCGAGGAAATTTGTCGTATCGATCGGACCTCGCGACCGCCACTGCCGCGCAGCGACAAGAAATGAAAGAAATGCAGTCGCGCGTGGATGAAAAAGAAAACGAAAGTAGGATAAGAAGATGACGAGGGCTCGAGCGTGTAAGTGTAAGACGAGCTGCAGGGAGAGAAAGACTCGAGAGGCGTAATATTCAAGTGGATGACAGCGCGGAGAGAGAGAATTGTGGAAAGGTCGGTTGGGAATATTTTTTTGTACAGGTGACGTTGGGCTGGCCGAATTATCGGTTTATCCGTAAAGCCGATATTGTTTACGGAATTAAGGAAAATAGAAATGAATATTTGAATTATTTTATAAAGAATTTTTTCGGGATTAACAAATATTATGGGTTTGGAATAAAAATATATTTAGAAATCTATTGAGAGAAATATTTATTTTAAATCAAAACATGTGATTCAATACGAATATTGTATAATATTTGATATAGTAGAAAAAAATAAAAAATGTTTTTAATAATTTTGTGTCTGAAATTTTTTTTTCACCGTTACAAAGCTTCCTCTTTTTCAGGAAGTAAAATAACAACAGCAAAATAAACAACATAGCGACAATTTTTTTATAACCATTTATTTGAAATAAAAACATGCTTCGATACGAATATTGTAAAATATTTGATATAGCGACAATTTTTTTATAACCATTTTGTAATTAATTTTCGATATTGATTTATTGGACACATACTTTACACAAGCAGCATGGCAGATGATCACATCTCGGATCACATCCTCATCCACTACTATAGTCAAATTAACACATTTAAATTCATCATTTACAGATTAGAAAGCCATTCAACGACAATAATACCAGCGTGCCCTTACCTCCAGCCGCAATCTTGTAACAATACGTCAAGCAACAAATACCAGAGTAAATACTCCATTTCAAAAACGTCCTATGCAAGATACGGCGGCTCTCCACCGTAATACCGATGTTTACACGCGTAATATCCGCATCGAAAATGCTCCCCAGGAGTCACTTTACCGCGCGCCATACACCCGCCAACGCGCCAATTCCAATGCTAATTCCACATAAATTATCTCCCTCTCTCCCGTATGCACCCCGGCACGTTTTCCCGTTCCAGAAAAATCTCGCGTCTCCTTCTTCCTCCCTACACACGCACGTGTGCGTACATCCTTCCGCTATCTCGCGTATATACGCGTAAGCTCTGGCTACAATCTGACCCAGATCAGATACCCGCGCGTGCACGCACACTCGCAGTTATTATTATTATTGCGCGTTGCAACTGGAGCGCCGCGCTCTCCTTGGAAAAGCGCGCAGATGAGCAGTCGCGGATCCGCGCGAGATTGATATTTTTTTTCCTCCTTCTGGCGGAGATCGCGCTGCGTGACACTTTGTGTCTGTGTCTGTGTGTGGCTGTGTGTAAATCTGGGTCGCGCCGAGCGCTACACAGTGCTTTTGAGCGAGGAAAGTCGCGCGCGCGCGCGGTGCGTTTGAAAGAGTCGGAGCGGTGGTGTGGAGGGGAGAAAACGCTTTGCGATTGACTTCTCTTTCCCTCTCTGTCTGTCGTCGCGCGGAGAGTCGCACACAGCTCCGGATGTCTTTTGTTTCGCCGCCCAGAGTGAGCGAGTAGCGATCGAGCGGATGATGCCTACTTTTATTTCATTGCCGCCGAGTGAGTTGAGCTGCTAACGTTTTTTTTTTCGTGGCCTCCGGGTTGAGAGGGCGCGCGCGAAGTGCGGAGAATCGCGCGTAATCGTGACACAGTGGCTTTTGTAGGTTTAAGGATCAATGCCCGGTTTTAAATTATTACTTCCGTCTTTGTAAAGTTAATTCGGAGAAAATTAAATTTACAATTTTAGTTCGATAAAATGAAAATGATTTTATTATTAAAATAGAATACGTTTGATTAAATCCCGCTGATTAAATTCATTTATGAATGACCCACTTACAATTTAATTAAGCAGCCCTTTGATTTATGTATACCCCCCGACTACGGCAATTTAATAAGTAACAATACAAATCTCGGAATATAAGAATAACTCGTGCCCGGTATACGCCACTCGCCACCTAATATTCACACAAGAAGCTCGTAAACCCACCGCCCCCACAATATAACTCCTAACAAGATTTTTTGCCCGCCGTCCGCTCGCTCCTTTTCCTTCCTCGTTCCGATAACCCACCCACTTCTGCGCCCTCCGACTGATTGGCCGAAAAAGACCGTCCGTGATTTCTTGTCTTCCTATATACTACTATACTCCCCTCGGCCCCAGGATCGAATTCATAAAACGCCTACGCCTACGTAAACGTATAAAAAAACAGTTCAGCCGTCGTGCCTTTAAGACATTAAGCGACGAGACATTTGTCCAGCCGGCGACGTCGCGCCTCTGTGTATATGTATAGAAAATCCGCGCACACACCTGTAAACCAGCTAGCACACGCTCGGTCTAATAAAGTTAGTTTTACACCGAGGCGGGCGCAGGAACAAAGTTAATTTTCACGTCGGCGCTCGTCAACGCCGGGGATAAATTGCCTTTGCCCGAAACACACGCGCCCGCAACCCCAATATTCGTCTACACCCTTGTCTGTCTGCGTATGTGTGTGTATACCAACGATTGCTCGAAAGTCTTGGGAGGGTTGAGGAGAGTTAGGAAGTCGGTCGGGCTCGGTCTCGCTCGCGGTTTCGCGCTCGACGTTGAACGATTTTACGCCCGCGGCGCGAGCGAGAGGATATATTTTCGTTTTCGTCTCGCGAGTGCGCGACCCCCAATGAACTTAATTAATTTCGCAAAGAGTGATTAACTTTGCGCGCGCGCAAGCAACTACCCCGGCTTTGGGCCAATTATCTCGTGCAAACGTTTGCGCAGCGCGTATCCGTATTATACAGGTAGCGAGCGAAAAGGCGCGCGGGCGAGTGCTATATAGTGTTTCAAAAAACGAGGAAGCGATGGTTCCGCTTGCTATATATAATGTTTTGATTTTGCGAGTCAGTAAGTTTTATTTAAATTCGTTCGTATACGTACAATAATGTTATATATACTGCACGAATAAAATTATAATGTTAATTTTTTAAGGATTATTTTGCCGAGTGTATTTTAATCTGCCAGAAGAGGGAGAAAAAGTCAGCGGTCTGTAAAAGATTTAATACGCTGTACGATGTCGGTGCAGTGTATACGCAAATATAATAAATAAAATAAATGAAATAAATCATGCGCGAAAAAAAAAAATCTCTCTCACATCGGCTTATACTTCAAACGTTCAGGCTCGATGCAAATTTCGCGTATGAAAAATTCCTCCCTGACAGGCGCACGCGCACGTCATTCACCGCGGCCGATGCAACATTTTAAAGCACAAATTAAAACAATAAGCGATAAATCATAAATTATATATACGCCGGTAATCCATACGCACAGCGAACGATGAAGTATCGCGTCGTCGGATAATTTTTTTCAACCTTATATATACGCGTGCGCGCGAATTTCATATAACCAAAACAAAAGCTGATTACTTTCGAGCCAGACCATAAACACACTCTCCGGCATAATATACACGTGTACAACACGTACACGCGCTTCCCATAAACAAAATCCTTATAAACTTCGCCTAATAAGGCAAAGAGCGAAGGAGGCGCGTACAACGCACGTACTAAAACGCGCGCGCACGTGAGCCATGCACGCGCGCCCGTAAAAGATTGTTTTCCTCGACTCTTTCCCACAGCATCATCCTCTCATCACCTCGCCTCCTTTGTTACCTCTCTCTCTCTCTCTCTCTCTCTCTCTTTCTCTTTTGCGCTCACGCTCACCTATACTCGACCTCAAAAGTATAACGAGAAGCGCCTTGCACACGGCTAACTTATTGGCGCGGTATTACTCATTTTCCAGCGCGCTCGCGCACACGGCGAATGAAATCACCTCCGCGTACTCTTCCTCTCCGCACGACAATATAACGTCTCTCCCGTCTCGTCGCGCTGTGCCCGTAAAAGTGCGATTGGTTCTTCGAGCATAACAAAGCACACACACACACGTGTGTACGAAAAAGCGCCGGCGCGGAGGTTTTACGAGCTACTATAAGCGCCACACTCTCCGGGGAGAGAAGAATGGAGCCGGCGACTTAACACCTTCGCGGCTCGTTTGCGCACTAATTGGACTCGCGAGTCGCGCGCGGCGATTATCTTTCACCGCCATGGCGGCGGTGGCTATACTACTAGGTCGATTCGCGAGCGAGCGGCGGCGCAGAGCAGCACACACAGCGATACCTTTATTTTCTCTCTTACGCATCGGCGCGCGAATCGTGTCAAGGTTCTCCGCTCTCGTGCGTGCGCGCCGGCTGCTGTGCGCCGATCTATTATACGATCGGCCCGGCTCGATCGTTTTTTTTTTCTTTCCTTTTGCTTTTGCGTTGCAGATGATGATGAAGGCAGCGGTGGCGGCGGCGATGGTCGTAAAAGTTTAATTGCCCGGCGACGATGGGGCTGGAACTCGGCGGTGCAGTGGGCGCTGTTGTGGATGCGGCTGTGGCTGCTCTGTCTCGCCGGGATGATAATGATTCAATGAGGACGTTTAGCGCGACGGGGTAATTAGAGACGGAGAGGAGACGAGTTCGTTAGTGATTGATAGATGGGAGGGATTTTTGTCTGCGGATTTAGTGGAAGACGGGAATATAGAGGGGTTTAGGAATTTTAAGGTGTTTAGAGGTGGTTTTAGGTGATTGGTGGGAGGTATTTCATCAATTTAGTGCGATTATTGTAAAAATAGTTGATTTTTACCATCACCGTTAAAAATGAAAATGCGAACGGTAAAATTTTACATTACGGTGAACGCGTTTTCGATTAAAATACGTGTTCAGCCGAAATAATTTTTATCCAAATATTTTGTCATATTTAATCAACCGAAAATAAATTGATCGAAGCTCGCAAAACACACAAAGCGTTATTGAAAAACAATTTCCACACACATTTCAGCAACAATCAACAATTTTTAAATAAACTTTTCAAAAAAATATCCATTTATACAATTTACAATCATTCGGCAATCATAACAATCACCGTACAACTTCCTATATTGATCATCACCCGATCTAAAATCCACTCACTCTTCTCCCCCATCGCACATTTCCTTTTTTCACGCACATCGGCAACACGCTCGCGCGAATCGCACACAGTAGGTATATAACTGCCGCCGCACCATCACCGCGCCGCAGACACGCAAACTCTCGCTCCCTCCGATATACGACGAGCAGGCGCGCGCGGCAATTCGCCAATAACTTCCTTACACGCCTGAACAGGCGGCAGAGCGGCAGCAGCAGCAGCCTACCGCCGCCTCATTGTCGTGCGCTGTGCAGTGTACACACACGGACACGAGCGAGCGAGATAGAGAGGGACAATTGATTGCCCCTCGTGTCTACGTATCGGCATGTGTATATATATATACGCAGACACAGGGCCGCTTTCTGCGGGGGCCGTAAAGCGCTTCTCTGCTGTATGTATGTGTGCGCGCGGAAGGCCCACCCAAAGCTCGATAGAGCGTAGACGGGGAATGGGACGCGCTCGGCCGCGCGGATGGCACGAATTCGTTTCGAGCTTCACTAGACCTTACTTCCTTTCGCCGATATCCGCACGCGGCGGCAGCAGCAACGGCGCGGCCCTGCCTGCCTGCCAGCCGACGATGAGTCGCCCGGATTATATTGTACTTTCGTGCGCGCGCGCGATCGCTGGCTTTCTCTCCGCGCCGGCGATTGATCGTTGCAAGGCGTTGAATGTGGCAGGAGAGAGAGAGGAGCGATGAATGATACTATCAATCTGTGTGTGTATATTGGGAAGAGAGAGAGGGCGAATGTTTCGGATAATTTTGCGCTATTGCGGATGACTGACGGCGCGGATTCTGGGAATGTGTGTTGTGTGTGTGTGTGTCTGGCAAATTTTGACGGTAATGGTCGCAGGCCTCTCTGGATAATTTTGAACGCGAGCAGTGTGTGTATATATATAGCGTTGTATTAATGATCGTTAGGTTGATTGCGAGACTGGAAAGAACGGGGGACACACGCGCAGGTGAATGAATTAATTTAATGGACGATTGTTGGGGGAATTGTACAATTATATTCGGCTAGTAACGTATCAGTGGAGATTTTTGATTTGATAACGGTTTGTAATAGAAGGAATTTAGAAGGGTGGTACTAAATAAAATGTGGGGTACACGTACGCGTTTCGCGGGCAAATATTGTGTTTTGCAGCGCGGTCTAATGTAAATTGTATATCGGCAATGATTAACGTGGCAGGTTGCAACGTTGGATAGGACAGAACCGTGTGCGATGCGCAAATAACTTTGAAGCCTAATTAGATAGAAATAAAATGTATAAGGGTATGGCATTCACTAACTGATATTGATATTTGTCGTTTTGATCCACAAATTGCTTTTACAATATCTACCTGTTAAAACGGAATGCGACGCGGAGTGTAACGGATACAGGAATATATAATATATATAAATAAACATTTCCGGCTGATGAGTTTACAGCGTGAAATATATAAATAAAATAATCGAGCATCGCCGGGAATTGAATTAATTTTCCTCACTCGACGAAATTCCGAACGTCGCTTTAAAACCACTGCCATCACACGATTGTGTTCGTACGTGACCTCTTTCCGCGCGCAAACCGCAAAAATTATTCAATTCTCTCATCTCTCCCAAGCGATAATCCTTTAATTATACCTATCTGAAAGCCCGCCATTCCCGCGGTACACAATTTCACGCCAATAAACCTCGCGCGACTTCTCAACATTGAATCCTCCTTCCCCCTAAACACACATCGGAATTAAAATCGCACGCATATTACTCGCACGCGAGACATTGCACATATCGCAGCGTTTCGCGCGCGACACATTGAGCATCGTTACAATACGGCATCGCGCATATGTGTGTACGACCAAGAGCCGCGCGCATCACGCTCCACTCTCCGCGAGCCTAATACCCATTCGACTCGCGTCATTAAACTCCATCCAGATGGCCTTTAGGGCGATCGCCGGCATTATGTCCTCGCTCTCGCGCTGCACATACACACACACACACACACACGCTCCGACCCATACATACGCACGCGTATGTGTGTGTGAGAGACAGAGCGAGTGCGATTTTGATTATTTATCCGCGGCGTGACGCGTCCGCTCCCGTGGGCCTATATATCTCTCCTCGCCACCGCCGCTGTGTATATGCATACTGCACGACGTGTGGTGCGGCAGTAGCCACGTATATGTGCAGCTACCGTCGATCGATGATATTATAATGTCTCTTAATTTGTCCGCGGGTCGAAATTGCAGAGCGGCGGCGGCGGCGACTGCGGTCGATCTTTGATACGGCGCGCACGTGTAATGGGGGAAAGGATTCGTGTGTAATAGGGAGCAAAGCGGTGAAATTTCGAAGGTATTTGACATTTTTCGCGTGACCCGAAGCCGTGGAATATCTGAGCTCAAAGGATACAAGTATGTGTGCGTGTGTGTGTGTGGGGATGTGGGTATGTGGTGAGGTGAGTATTGATCGCGGGGAGTAAAATTTGATCCACTTCGCTCTCTCTCAGCGCGACGGGGATACGATTAAAGTCGATCGAGTGACACAGGAAGTGTATCGGTTTATATAGCAATTGTCATACTTTCAGAGACTTATTCTACTTAACGTGTATATATATATACGTGAGAAGGATGATTGTGTTATAGTGACTCAATTGTAGAAATATTTTTTCTTCTTTGTTGTATCTTTTTTTTTTGTTAATTCATTTGTTAATTTGATTGCTTTAAATACACTCAATTTCGAATAAATGATTTGATTGGTCTCAATTGTTTTTAATATGATCCAATATTTACCGTGAGCTTAAACAAACACATAACTAACAAACAAATTCGAATAAATATTTGCTTGTTATGGAGTATACGCGCAGCATTCCTTTACCGACAATTCAATTACATTTATCATTCGAAAGTTCAACACATTTTTACGAAAACCGTGTCGCAGCGCGCTCCTATCCGAGCGATAAAACGAGAGACGCGATAACATCGGTGTCACTGCACTTTTCGCGCTCAGCATAAAAAGCCAATAGCAGTAAAACAACAAGCGCTAGTTCGCTCGCTCGCAAGCGCGCATCACCACCTACTCTAACAACCCAACAAACGCGCTCTCCTCTCTCTCTCCTCGCGAAAAAATGGGCCGCTAACCATTCTCTCTCTCTCTCTCTCTCTCTATCCTCCATCCACTCAACGCAACGATTAAGTCGCGCGCGCGAGTGCAGAGCCGTGTTGTTTGAGGACACCCACGTCGAGAGCTACGGCGGCGACGGCGGCCCTCGCTCGCTCTTTTTATCGCTTGCGCGTCTGAACTCGTACAAAGGAGAGCGAGGAAGAAGGCCGCGCGGCGCGCTGATGTGTCTATCGTGTACACACACACACACACACACGCACGCAGTGCGCGTGTTTTGTAAATGATTGGCGCGCGGGCGCATGGGCGATCGATGCAACCCGACGCGTAGGATAAAGAGTCGCGGGAGTCTAAACATAAGGGAGAGAGAGAGAGTCGATCGAAGAGAGTCGAGTTTGAAATTAATTGTCTCTCGGACGGAGATAAGGAGGTACACGTATGTGTGTGGTGAGCGAGATTGATGGGAGAAACAGAGTGTGTCTGTGTGTATATGTATATAGGAAGAGAGACGTAGAGTTGCGTGAGAATGTTTTATCGGATGTGCCCGAGCGCGGGTGGAGGCAGCCGCCCGGCGTCGCCGTTTTTTCGATGCCGATTTTTATCCCCGTGGTTGATTATCGCTGGGGAGCTGGAATTTGAGTGGCAGTTTTATGCGGAATATTGTGTGGCTTAAGTAGATCAGGACGCTGTTTATTCATGGGTGGAGCGAAAAAGTACATAAGTTGTCGATTTCAAATGCAAGTTGCTGAGACTTCACTGTGTACTTTATCGAATTATGATTCGCCTGTGTAGTTCATCGGTTCTGTTTGTACTCGCCTCTGCCTTATTGAAGTATTCGTTTACACGCGGCTAATGAAGTATACATATCTAGGGAAATACATGTTGGCTATAGTTTATACATATACGTTCTCTCAAAGATTAAACAGCAGCGTCAGTTTGTTACAAGATAAACCTTTATTAAAATTGATCGCATACAGCGTTTACTTACATACACATATACATCAGATGAGTAATGCTGACTTACTTAAACCATCAACTACAATAAGGTTTTAAATATCACGAACGATATTTGAACTCCGTCATTTATCCTGTTTAAGAAATATTCGCGTTTCATTTCCACCCACAATCCGGGGTTTAAAAACATTAATTCCAACGCAAAAATCACACAGCAGACCTTTCAAAACGTCACATTCTAGCACAGCACTGCCTGCTCGCGCTCTCCGATAACACAGTTGTCGCACACATTCACACGCACACGTATATATTACGCAAGCGCTCGTCCTCTTGCACAAAGAAATAATTCGCGCATCTCCCTCTCTCTCCTCCGAACCGCGACGTCATCGTCGATTGTCCCGCACTACACCGCCGCCTTATCGCCTGTCGAAACAATCGCGCTGTTGCAACCGGACGACGCCTCCTTCTCTACTCCTATGTACCCCCTGCTCTTATCTTCCAGACTTGCGCGCGTAATCTCTGCAGATGCGAAAGATCCTCTCGCGCATTAACGCGATCGATCAGCCTATTTACGAGGCGCGTGCACTGGTGTTTGCTCGCACGTCGAGCTCCCGCCTATTAATCTTCCCGTGCGCGCGCTTGCGGGCCGAGGGAATTAAATATACGCGCTCGCTTCGTCAACGGCGCGCGCGCGCGTGAAAAACGACGCCGCGATGGGAATTCCGCGCCGCGGGTATATACGGCGCTGAGATTCAATCGTCGCGGCGATTTATCAATTGTTGCGATTTGAGAGTTGCGTGTGTATACATACGGACCCGAGATTTTTTGTGTTTAGTTGGAAGCGGGAGTAATGGTGTTTCGTGGCTCTCGCTGTGTGTGTATATGGGTTGTATAGAGTTTGTGAAAAATTACATTGAAAAGGAAAGAGAGGATGAAAATTTCACCGGCGATCGCTAGAGTGGA
Source organism: Torymus aiolomorphi (assembly GCA_036365515.1). Lineage (NCBI taxonomy): Eukaryota > Metazoa > Arthropoda > Insecta > Hymenoptera > Torymidae > Torymus > Torymus aiolomorphi. Next base: position 148,760,872 of record CM070877.1, read on the forward strand.
TTATCGCTCTTGTGTTATAGTGCTTCTAGCTGGGATAGTGTGAGCGGGAGTATGTAGAGAGAGAGAGAGAGAAAGAGAGAGAGAGGGCTGTGCTCTGGCGGATTTTTTTTAGCGGAAATCGCCGGTTTCGAATGGCTGCGAGATACGAGCTTTTTATGATTCCGAGAGTGAATAACTGTTTTGGAATTGAACAGTCAAAGAGTTCCGTTTGCCATGGATCGATTAGTTAATAGCAATTTTGTTTGGCCTTCAGAGAACGGGAACTTTTTATACCAAAGGTATATATCATGTTATTGCAATATACAGGAATCGAGAAACTGGGCGTTTTTGGGGTTCTTTTGATAATCGTTTTAAATGATTGACGAACATGTGAAAGTAAATATGTATTACGTTTAAAAGATATGTGTAGATAGGATACGTGATGAGAAATTAATATTAAAATCTAATCAACTTTACGATGGTTTCAATGTTAACGAATTGTGCACTCATAGAGATGAGAAGTACTGAAAATGATACGTACGAGAGAAAACGTTGAAAGTTGCAAACTCAATTTGTATGTCAATTATCTTCAATTAAAACGGTCGCGCCGCATAAAATGGAAACAATTATTTACAAAATCAGCGATGCATACAATGAGCGTTAAACGCGATGGCTTTTTGAATTAACAATGACTTTTGGTTTTCCTTTGTCGCGTACACGGGAAAAATTAAAGAATCCGTGTGTATTTACAATAAAATCGCATTTGCAAAAATGCATCAAGTGAAAACTGTATACGCTGTGTATTTGGCAAGAAATACATCTGTTTGCATTGTATAGCCATTTTAAATAGAAAGATTAAAATCACCTGCATTTCCGATATTTGCTGTACGATGAATCAATATTAACTTTATATAAAATCGCCTGTATATTTGAAGCACACAAAAGAAATATAATAAAATAGCAGGACTTTTGCGCGAACATATATAAATCAATCAAGCAAATTTACCCGTTCCACCAGAATATAAACACACACACACACACACACACATACACACACACACACATACACACACACACACACACACACACACACACACACACACACACACATATATATCCTTGTAGCTTTCGACCCGCTATCGGACTTAATTAACCTCGCGCTAAAAAAGCCAGCTAATTACTTTCGAATAAGCAATAGCTGTGACCCAGACTCACCTCCACCGTAGAAATCCCGCCATTTCCGCTCTCGAAAACGCATCCGCACAAAAGAGCTCAGCTACCCCCGTAATTCTACTCCTCACGCGCGTGCAGCTTTCCCTCCTATATCCAAACGTGAGGCGACGGCGGGAGAGAAAAAAAAACAGCCAAAGTAAAACGGCGCGTCAAAGGGGAAATATAATCCGCAGCCCCGTCGTCGTCTGCATTTATGTCGTCGCCGGTGCCGCGTTTGACAGCAAAGCGCGTAAATTAAATCCCACATCAAAAGCCGCTCCTCGCTTATATAGCTGCGCGCGCGCGCGCGTATCAGTGTTGCGTTGCGCGAGATACAAAAGCATCGCGCGAAGGAAGGAGAAGGTATAGGTATATCGGAGTCACATCTCGCGCGCGTAACGCGCTTCATTACCCGCCGAACTTACCGGAATGACAATCCTAGTAGCTGAATTTCTTGTACACGTATACACACACGTCGGGAGGAATAATTTGGACGGCGAATGAATCGTCAAGAGCAGACGTTTACTTTGCAGTACAGAGAGCGCGTGGGAATAATCGAGGCTTAATTGGGAGCGTGTATAGCATAGAGGTGCTGCCGTACAGTGGGTGTTAATGGAAAACGTAATGGGGGAGTGCGAGAGGCTACGCTTTTCTTCGAAGGAGAGCGGATTAGACGGTCGTTTTGCTAATTTTTAGGGGGGGTTTCGGCGTCTAGAGAGGGTAATGGGTTTAGGGATGCTGCAGCTGTGTTTGGAAATTAGCTAGAATGCCATTTAATGCAAGAAAATAAGGCAGTATCAAGACCACGATTCAATAAAAATTGATGTGGAAAAGTGCACATACTAGATCATTTTTCACATCAGAATCATTTTCATATCTCATAGCCGGACGAGCTCGATAATTTATTACACAGCGCATTCAATACCGCTGAGCATGCGCGCTTGCACAGTCAGGCATATAGACCCAGCACAACACAATACGCGCGGATCCCAAAGCCGCTCCGCCGCTGTTGTACATTGAAAATAAAGACGTACGCACAATGGGAACATCCCGCCGTATTTGGCGATCCTTCCCTATTTACCCATCTTACATAATAGCCCCGCGCCGACGCTACTTACGAGCTTACGAGGCTCCGGCCTGATCTATGTTAAATTTATGCCAGCTGCACCCAAGCAGCAGCAAGCAGCAGCGGCAGCAGAAGAGTAGAGATAAGAGAACGAGAAAGGAGACCCTCGGAGCTTTTGTCGCGCGCACGCGCGCCCGCCGGGATAATTGTGAACGAAACGAAAGATAGCGTAGCTTTTGATGATGCGCTTCCACCTTCTGCACGCCCGCGCGCGCTGCGAGTGAATAAAATGTAACTGCACTATGCGCGACGGTTGTAATTTCGCCTGTCGCGAAGTGAAGTTGACGGTGCTGAGAGAGAGGAAGCGATAACGGAAGTTCGCCGTGCCGGGGTTTTAGTGTTCGGTGATATGATCTAATTGTTGGCGGCAAAGAAGGGGGGGGGGGTCGGTTCGCGGTATTTTGGAGATGTATATAAATGTAGCAGAGTCGATTCTATTTTGCTCAGAGGTAGGATGTATTTATACAGTGGCGCTGGATTTTCTAACAGTTCGTCTGTTTTCGTTTGACAAATGGTGTGCTTTCACGTGGATTTGATAAATCTTATTTGACAGTGCAGTCACGAATGCGAATATTACTCACAGAACTGTGTATGTATTATACATATATACATTTCCTAAATATGATGAAGCGAAATTCAGTCGAAAGCGTGTACCGTGACTAAGTTTATAGCTTCCGTTGTAGCCTCTCACTCACTTGCTGTGCCCGGAAAATTATTAATAAAATAGCCGAAAGGAAAGATGATGGAATGACAAGCGGAAATTTCCCTTTCTCAAACAACTTTGACGACTATGAATATCGGAGCTGAGAATAGTATTTCATTAATATTTGCACCCCGAATACAGATCTGCTTTCGTGATATGCGCGCGCGCGGTTTATCACTATCGGTAATCTAGCTATCGGATTAAAAGTACATATATAAGTATATACGTATTGTTCTCCGAAATGGATATGTAACTCTTATGAGCACTGACTTTGCTGGAAATATATTCTCCTATCGATCGCAAAGCTGTAATCGCGCGGTTGATTTCAATCGAAGCGTTTTACTCGTCAATTTTGAAAAGACTCAATCAATAGGCACCATCGAATCCTCATTTTGACGAAATTGTAACTAACTAGTTTACCCGCACGGGGGAGGAGGGACGTTATTTGAACGAGTTTTTGCGTGCACGCGCGCCGACGCGGGTTATGCAAATGAGCGAAAACCTCATTAATTAAATTGCACCAATCTGATAAACCAAATTCAATCGCGCTCGCCCGACCTACAAAGACAATTGAGTGACATTCAGCGTCCTTAACCAATTCATTAGGTGAAGGTAATTAATCGTGCCCAATGCATTATGCATAATTGCGCTGGCGCGCCGGAGTGGAGTGAGGGCGGAGGGGAGGGGGCGAGCCTTATTAGAAGATTTCTGCGTTTCTTGCGATAAGCGACATGTAGGCCGTGTTTCGCGCTAATGAATATATTATAATACATTACAGTTCCTATGATTTTGCGAATATATACGCGCACGAGAGCATACGTACATAGAAAAAAAATAATAATTAACTTCGTACGTAGCATTTTCATGCCTACTTGCGATGGGAAACGATGTAAGAATCACTTTTACTTCTGAAAATCATGTAAAAAGAAATACTTTCAATTCAGATCGTAACGACATCCTTACAAGGAAAACTTAAATTATTCACATCAGAAGCCGAGAGACAGAGAGAGAGAAAAAAAGAGACGAAGAATCGCCTCTGCGAAACAGATTCTGGTAACTTTCCTCTACGATCTATTCTCTAATACTACAAATCAAGCCTCACCGGAGAACAAAAGTATAAAATGCACGGCACGCGGAATCACCATCATTACTAATACCTTTTTTTGTCCTCCTCCTTCGCCAACCTCAACCTCCTGCGCGTAATGACACACGTACGCGGAACACACGCGTGTGACACATACCCATGCCCACACGTATACATACATATACATCCACCGGACAAAGACTTTTATACACTTATATATACCATATATACCCAAAACTATATAATAGTCCCGCAGCTGCGCGGAACTCCGAGCTCGCTTTCCCAAACGTCATCACTACACACACGCGAGAGAATATAAGCTATAGCACAAGCGAGCGCTGCAACAACACCTTGAACTCGAAAATATATATCGTTTACGCAACGGCCGCACAGCTCGCCATAGAGAAAGAGAGAGAGAGAGAGAGAGAGAGAGAGAGAGAGAGAGAGAGAGAGAGAGAGAGAGAGAGAGAGAGAGAGAGAGAGAGAGAGAGAGAGAGAGAGAGCGAGACACGCTCCTGTGATAAGCCTTTCTAAAAAGGCTGCGCGCGCGCGCGCGTGTAACTAGGAATGGGTTGTATATGTGCGCGGCCGGCAAGACACACATTATAAGCATGATCGCGGGAGCCGCCGTTGCTGCAGCAGCAGCAGTTCGTACGTGGGAAGAATCGCTGCGCGCTCGAGCATAACATCGCCCTCTCTCTCTCTCTCGCTCTTTTTGCTACGCGCTCGCGGTTCTTTTCTCTTTAGAGGAGGAGAGGACCACCGCTCTGAAATTTTTTCGCTTTCCTCTTTTGAAAATGGACTCTGCTCGAGCGCGTGGTTCTTCTTCTTTTTTTGTTTTGCCGTACGTGAGCGACGCGCGGAATGGGCGCGATTAAGGGCGTTTGCATTTGAATCTGCGCTTAATGTACGCGCGCGTGTGCGTAGTATGTATGTACGTACAGTGGTCGATGCGATTTGTGGGGAATGCGTATTACGCGCGCACGCGTATACAGGGACGGGTATATGATTTAGTTACCGAATGAGATTAAATCGGTAAGGGGTAATGGGGAATCAGATTTAAGATTTTATGTAGGGGAATTAAGGATGCCGCGGAGAAATTTACGTGTGTATAGGCAGGTGGATTTAAGTCGATCGGGGAGAGAGAGGGAAAGAGAGAGTACTTAATTTAAATGGTAGCCGCGCTCGGGATGAACTTTATTCGGACTTTTACCTGCAATTACGGATACGGTTTACGAGATAATTTGTAAACTTAATTCGCGCGCGAATGAGGAATAAGCTTTTGAACGGTACATGAAAATGAATTAATATATATATATATATATATATATATATATATATATATATATATATATATATATATATATATATATATATATTGATTGTATAAATACGGTAGGCGAGACATGTAGAAAAGTGGAATGTATATACGTATATTTATAGCTACAGTGAATGCAGAATAAACGTGAGCATTGTATGTTTTCATTTGCAAATCTTGCAAATAAATCAACGGCGATTTCGTGACAGCTAGCCCGCTGTACTATTTCACGTGTTTCGCTCTTTCTCATATTTCTAATTTACCAGTATAACTTTCGTTGATATATACTTTATCCATATTTCAAAACCACGCATGGCCTGTCTGTCCGTTTTATCTACAACCACTTTGCCTCTAAATACGCTTATACCCCCACTCCTCCCTCGCAAACCTCACATCAAAAACAAAACGGCAAAGCCTGAAAATTCCCACACTTCACTTGGGATATTTCACGACCTTAGACCGTCGCGAAAAAAAGTCTCCTCGAAATACACAGCCACACACGTATACAGCTCTGGCCGATAAGACATTCTCGCGCCGACTACATACTTCAATTAAACAGTTAACTTTACGTAAGAGAAACCGCGGCCGCCTCTCTCCGTGCGCCATCAGATAAATCCCCCCCTCTTCCAGCCTATATGCTCTCGCAAAAAAGGGACGAAATTAATTCAACGACGCAAAACAATGCTAAATTTCATTCCTAAAGCGGCTCGCTCCCATGCACTCTCGCATACGCGTTGACTCACCTTCTTTCTCTCTCTCACACACACACACACACACACTTCGCTCCCCCGCGAAGCTCACCTCGGAGCTTACGATATCGCGCTCGACTCTTCTCTCATTCCGGACGCAGAAGGAGAAATTTGAATAGCGCGCGCGCTTAGTCACACGCATATACAGCCCGGCTCCGCGAAAAGAATATACAAGCGCACGGGGGGGACATTAGGGCGATCGTCGTCGTCGTCGTGTACCCGGCATTAATATTCATCGGGCGCTTATAATGCTTATAAAATGAGGAAAAAGCGGAGGAGGAGGAGGAGGATGATAACTCTCTGGAATTCCGCCCGCGCGCACGCGCGCACATGACCTGTTGAGTCGCGCGGCATTCGCGTTTCTATATATCTCTTTCTCTCTCTCTCTCTCTCTCTCTCTCTCTCTCTCTCTCTCTCTCGTGCGCGCGCTCTCTCTTTTTTGCGGAGGTTCCGCGTCGTCTCTCTTTCTGCGAGCGCGCGCGCGCACACACGATGATCGTCAAAAGAGCGAAGCGCCGGATTACCGCGAATCGCCGCGGCCGAGTTCTATGAGCGATTTTATCGCACAGGAGTGTAGTATATCCTAAGCTGCGCGCGATGCGCCGCGTAAGGCGCACGCAATTCCTGGTTAGAGTACGTGCATGTGTGTGATGTATGGTCGGTAGCGGTAGATTGGCTGTAAGTATAAAAAAACTGACACATTTTCGGAAAACGAGCTGATTTTGATAGTTGAATATGCGAGAATTACTACGAGCTGCTAGGCTGCGATAAATCACCACTCTTTATACATTATTTTACATAACTTGAATTTAAAAGTCAACTTGAAACGTTATAGCTTTTTTCAAACGATATTCGCATCAAAATTCCATCGGCGCGTTAAAGACTTAATTCTCCTTCTTTGATATACCATCAAAATATAATCTCTCTCGAAATTTTAATCTCTGGCTTACAGCACGTCGCGCCCTATACCTCCACCGCCATCTTCACCAAACGGATTATTTTTTCCACCGCAGGAAAATATCCCGGCGACTTTCCACCTTATATTTATAGGGAGCTAGGGGATGGACGCCGCAGCCGCCGCCTCCTGTAATCCCCCCCGCGAACCTCGTCGAGCATTTCAAAATTTCTATTTCCCCCCCGCATATACGCGGCGATGCATCAATACTATCGACACTCTGGCGAGTAACTAAAATTTTTCCAGCACACCACAAGCCCTCGGGCAGACTCGCGGCGATCCCCCCTTGTCATCCGGAAATTTAAGAGGCGACGAAATCCGGGAGAAAAAATACGGCGCCTCGAAAGCCTGCACACCCTATAGAAATCCATACGTCTCACCTATACATACATACACGTGAACTAGACCTCGCGGAATTCTCTCGCGGCGGGTTCGCGTGCAGTTTCACACGCGCGCGCGCGCGGGTCCCGCGCGTAATATACTTTCACGCTGCAGCTACCTTTTATTTCCGCCGTTCTCGCCCGCGTCGATCTATCGGCGTTTCGGCATCAATTACGGCCGCTAATGGCCGGCAGTCAGTCACACCTTGCGGTGTATATATATCTCGTGTCAACCCGTATGTGCTGCCCCCCCCCCCTCTATCTCTCTCGTTCCCTCCATTGTGAGGAGAGTGATTTAGAGCGGCCGATGAAAAGTGTAACGCGCGCGAGCGCGAGGATAAAAACGCGCTGTACGTTCGTGTGTAGGTCGAACCGAGGTAAGGCTGCTGCTGCGTGTATTCCGCGCGCGTACCTACCGGGGAATTGTAAACAGAGTTGCGCGATTTTCGTTCTTGCGTGGTGCGGGATAAGCGCGTATATAGGTACGGTTATTGCTCATTGTAATTTGTTGCCGAGATGAATGGCAGTGAGGGAGAGAGAGAGAGGAAGAAAGGCTTTTAATCTGAATTTGTTGGGGCTTTTCGTGCTGTTGTTTATGGGGTAGGATACAGAGGATGCTGTAAATTTTTAAATTTTTTCATAAAAAAGGAACGCTGGAAATGGAATTCTTTCGTTGAGAGAGCGCGTTCGGCATTAAATTCTTCCCACGATGAGCATTGATTACTCTGACCTTCGGAGTAATGTTTTAGTTTCTCAAAACTACTTTTTATGCAAGTTAAGCTATGTCCATAAAAATTCCCGTAGTAGCTACTACGCGCGTGCGCGACGGAATTTAGCCTATACATAGCGTGGGGAGACGTTCAATCATCGTCTAAATTTAAATTGAAATTTTTTCGGATTTTACATACGCAAATTATATCGGAATTCAGCCGGCTACGCATAATAGCGACATTCCAAGGTGTACTTATTTTATTAGTCGACGAGCATATATTTCTAATTCCGAGCGCGCGCGCGCGCGCGTCGAGATGAAATTTGCTACCGTGGGAAAGTTTCTGAACAATTAGGTATTTTGTCATTCGATGTTTATCTTTTACTTCTGAATAACGTATAAGTAATGTATTGACTTGAAAAAAATATTTCTCGTGCACATTATAAAAAAAGATTAAATTGCAGTGTTTATTAAAGGCTGGAAGATAAAAGATTAAAATCTCTGATAAAAAAAGATTAATCGGTGCTGTTTAATGTTTATTTTTACATCACGCAGTCGAGAATTTTAAATCGTAGATTTCAATCTTTTATATGTCCTTTTAATCACAAATTTACCTATTATAAATAGAAAAATTTTCCAATTACATTACTGTATATCAACTCTATTATAATATAGCTTTGTTTGAACGTTTTCTCTGATTGGACTACATCAAAGTTATTTGATTCATTAGAGTTAGAGGGTACTTCCAAAATTGCATAAATTAATGTTAATAGACACATATCAAACATTTTACGTATTGATATTTCGTGGTTACACAAATTATTATTTAAAGTATCAAAGGAAACTCAATTAACTGGGGATTATATCGAAACACGAAATTTCCTTTGTGGTATTACATTCGGCTATTTTTATTGAAGAACGCGTTTGTGATAACATAGTAGTTTTACGTTGCGAATGACAGAGTATATTATACTATTGGAATATTTATTGAAATTTTATTCGCCCGAAAGGTTAAAAGTAAAAATCAATAATAAAATTAATCCCCTTGTACATATACAACGGACATTTGACGTTCTTTAGCGAAATATTGTATTTACTTTGCAACTGACCAATGTAATTGTCAACTGTTCCACAAAGCTTTTACATTCACAATATCCCGAAATATTAATGCATCAAACGAGAATCTCTAAAAGCTTTGTCATATCGCCGTCCCCACCACCTCCGGCTCTAGCGCATTGACATTAAAATGTTCCCCTTATCGCGGAGGAAAAAGAGAACCCGAGAAAGAAAAAAAAAATACGTTGGAACAAAATTTTAATATCCAACAATCAACCTCGCATTTACCTCACAGACCCACTTTACAAATGAGAAACTTCCTCCAAAAAAAAAAAACCAACCTGCGTGCGCGCGCGCGCGAGACACGTCGGGCAATCAACAATTCAAGTGATTTAGTACATCGCGCTCGCGCGGCAAAACGCCGGGGACACGAGAACCTGAGAAAACAAAAGAAACGTAAAAAGAATCCAACGATTTTTTCCCCCTGTGACGAAGAGGCGCACGCGCTCACTCGTCGATTCTTTAATGCTCGCATCGAGACAAAAGTCATTTCCTCGGCGCAGTCCAAAATTATATATAATTGGAGTAGCGCACAAGCGAGCGAGTGAGAGAGACTCTCGCTCTCGGTCTTTCTCCCTTCCCTCCGCGCGTGCGCTCATGCGTGCAAACTCGAGGATGCATGTGCGCGCCGCCGGCCTGTGTGTGTGTGCTGATGCTATACCATCACTAACGCGCCACACTGCCGCTGCTGCTTTTACTAGGTGCACTGTGCACGCGAACATGAGAGAGAGAAAGAAAGATAGAGAGAGGCGCGCTCGGAAGCACCTGTGTGTATATGTATATATATATATGTGCGCGCTCGCTCGTGCTCGTGGATGCGTGAGCTAGCGCATATTTATGCCTGTCCCGTCTAATTACGAATGCAGCCATTGACGGAAGGTGTGAATGTGGGTTTATTTATGGCGATGCGGCTAGAGGATGCCTGCGAGGGATAAAAAGTTATTATGTAATGATTAGCTGGTTAAGTTGGGTTTTCAAGCGGTTTGTTGTGTGTGTTCTGTGATTTTATCGCTGTAAGATTGGTTTCTTTGTGTTGAGGATTATTTTTAACCGCATTTAGTATTACTTTGAGCTTCCCACGTAATTAACAATTCATTTAATTACACACAAATTAATTTGAAATTCAACAAAGAAACTATACAATAATTCGTATCAAATTCCAGCACTTAACGTCAACGCCTAGCACTATACATTTCATTTCGAAAATCTTTTCAAATCCTGCAACCGTATCCCCCCTCTCACACACCTAGAAACATGAAAACTGTCCTCTATCCCCATAATTGCATCCCTCTCTCCTTATACTGCAATCTCTCGGGTTTCTCTCTCCCATCTCGTCGCCCACACTCGACATCTTCGTCATCATCTTCGCCGACAGCGGTCAAAGTGCATCGTGTGCGCGCCACGCCATCGTATACGCGCGTCACCTCTGTCCCCCTCTGCTCCGTGCACATATACGCGTCCTCTCACGTACGTTTGATCACCGCGTAACGCGGCGGCGATACCAGGACGCGCGGGATATATAATATATCATCGGGGGAATATTGCCATACGCTCTCGCGCGCGTGGAAGCACGTAGAGCGTGTAAAGTGACGCGCCATTCTGATTCGATTTTACAGTTTATCGTTAAAGCTGTCGATTTTCGTTATGGCGCACTGCACGCCCGCGCGGCTGAACGGTGATTACGTTATGGCGAGGTGTATGTGTGTGTATAGAGGAGGCTGCGAAGTATATAGTTTGCTGCCTGATTCAGTTGCATGAGCGTGCGGAGAGATTTTTATGGGGTAGAGGGGCATGAGAGAGTGTGTGTGCGGGACGTGAGATTAATTTTCTGCTCGTCGTTAATTGGTCAATTTGACGGGAGCCGTTTGGAAGTGGAGAAATGTGTCCGCTCGTGGGTAACCAAGTTTTGGAACGCGAGGGAAGGGTTTTTAAGTGTATTAATTTTTTCAATGTTTTTTGAAAACTCAACTGCCATTATAATATCTTTCACTTGTTAATTTTATTAATCTATGTTTGCACGATCAAGTGACGTAATTATCAGTACAAATAAATCTTTGATCAATATCACAAATTAGCAGTTATAAAATCAACACCGCTGAAAACATCGACTCCCATAATAAATACATAATTATCCGTCAAAAATATTCCACCTACCATTTCCTCGGGAAATTACACCCACCGCAATCTAAGCTTTCATCGTAATTTATTATGCGATTGACTCGGAAAAACACCGTCTATATCCCCGGCGCGTTAGTCCGCACTAACTTTTGCCTCGTATAAATAAATTTCCCTCTCTCGTGGAGAGTACACACACACTGCGTACACGCACGCACGCCAGGAATAAAACTAAAACTTCCCCGAATAAGACGCTGGCCGGCACGCGCGAGTACACAAACGCGCGATCATCGCCGCGATAATCAGCTAATCGATTGGCACGTCAGCGAGCGCGAATAAACAAACATACCGGTGTATATAGGTATACAGACCGTCCGCACCTCCGCGTGGAAAAAAAGAATCGATGAGGAGCGAGGAGCAGTTGTAATATACGTGTCTCGAAAATAATTCCACAGGCCCCGTGAAGTGCAAACATTTCGCACAGTTCCGTATTGCGGTACTGGGAAACAAGAGAGTGCGTGCGTAGGTGGGGAGTAGAAAGGAACCGACGCAATTTTTCCACAAATCGCGACCGGATCGATGACCCTCTTTTTCACTCTTCACACTCGCCGACCGGTCTGCGCGTGCTACCAATCGCTTCCCCGAAAGACTAGAGACGTTTATCGTCTGCCTTACTTCTCTCTATCTCTCTCTCTCTCTCTCTCTCTCTCTCTCTTGGCTATGTCTCGATCTCTCTCTCCCTCTCTGCCTTTCTCTCTACATGTCGTAGTGGGTGCAAATTTCGTTGAGCATAACACATGGGCGCATGCTCACGCGATAAGTGTCTGTGTGTGTGTGTGTGTAGAGGGTCGGGTGAAGTCAAAAGCTCTCGTAGCTTGGGAAACGCGGTAAATCTGTTGGTGGTGGAATAGATTTCGTTGTTTGGAAGAGCCACTGCTTTGTCGGGATCAGGAATAGTTGAGGATCACCCGGGGGTTTAACAATTTTACGTAATTTTTGAAATTTTTTGGCTACGTCGAGAGGTTTGTTTATGAAAACATCAATTATTCGTTAAAAATAGAGTTATGTGCCGTTAAAAATTTAATTTAATTAAAAATTGAAAAAGAAATCGTTCTATTAAAAATTTTGTTTCATAATTTATTCATATCGAATATAAATTTTATTCTAAAACTGTGATTTTCAGTTTTAAAAAGAACTACGTTTGAATATACTTTAATTACTTATCAGCAGTTGGAATATAACTCCAAATCAAATATTTAATTGCAATTAATTCGCTGTAAATTGAACCAAATATTTCGAAAATTTCCACCTAATCGCCCAACATTTGTCAAAAGTACACAGCGCCGTATAGTATACAACAACCTGATTTGCCTATTATATACGAAAACGCCCTCCTATACAAAATTCGAAACCGCGATCGACATTTCAGCACACACGTTACATACACACGCACATATCCACTACTTTTCGTAAACCGAGAAAGCTTTCTTTACCGAGAGGCAGTATAGCAGCGCAGCAGCACAGCAGCACCGAGAGACAGCGTTCTCAGCTCTTATATATGGGAGCGTCCAGCAGAAACGGACCACCGAGCGCGCGCGGTGCCTTTTTTCGCGTAAAAGGCGCTCTGTTTAGCTCGCTCATAATCGTATGCTGCGTCTTTGAAAAAAAACCAAGGACCTATATCGATAGATTTTTTTCTGCTCTTTCCAAGATTTTATAAGAATTGTCCTTTTTGCGACATCCGCTTCTTTCTTTGTTTGAGTTTTAAGTACTTTTTCTTTTTTGATCAGTGGATATAATTGAGAATCTTTTGACGCTGAAAATCTTTTAAGTTCTAACTTTTTGGCATCATTTAATAATAAGACAAAGGGGCAAAGTAATAAGGCATGTGCATAAAGCACCTGGCTAGTGGGCGACGCAGGCCTCTATTTAAGCCCGCGGGGTGATGTTTTTCATTGAAGGTAGCGCGCTTGGTGCTTGCCATCTAGCGGGCACTTCGGGTACTAATCCCGAACAGAAGCATTTCGGAATAAAAATAATAGCACCATTGGAAAGAGCAGGAAAAAATCTATCGATATATGTCCTTAGTTCTTTTTTCAAAGACTTGGTACCCGATTATTAGCGAATTGAATAGAGCGTGCACTTAAACGTGCCGTACGCAGGGGCGCGAGGGGCTCGTGCGGACCCTCGGCGCTGTCTTTTTCATGTTGTTACTTTTAAACCCTTTATTTCTCCAACTTCTCCAAGATAGGGTTTTGAAGCTTAAGAGTTGTACTTTCCAATGGTGTAGTTTATTTTGAAAAAAAACATGATATACTTTGAGAAAAATGGCTTTCAATATTCAACTCGAGTTTTCGTCCGGAAGAAAGCGTTTCGCAATAAAAACAATGGCACCATTGGTATTGGTATATATTGGATATAGGTCCTTGGTTTTTTTTTTTCAAAGACGCAGCATACGATTATGAACGAGTTAAACAGAGCGCCTTTTACGCGAAAAAAGGCACCGCGCGCGCTCGGTGGCCCGTTTCTGCTGGACGCTCCCATATATACTCGTACATCGCGAGCGGCGAGCGAAAGCGCGCGCCTCGAAAGCCTCTCTCTCTCTCTCTCTCTCTCTCTTTCTCTGCTTTTCCTCCTTCTCCGACGGTGGCGGCGGCGGGCGCGTGGCGCAACGACGACGACGTCGACGACGACGTTGCTGCTGCTTTCTGAAAAAAACTCTCTCTCTCTCTCTCTCTCTCTCTCTCTCTCTCTCTCTCTCTCTCTCTCTCTCTCTCTCGGCGCATAAACGAAAACGAGGACGCGCGTATATTGGCCTCTGAAAAAACAATCAACTTACGATTGGAAAAGTGTGTTTGTGAATTTTGACGCGGTTAGGCTCAGACGGGTGTAGGGGATATGACGGCTTCCGGGATTTTCTGCGCGCGAGAGAGTGTTATAAGTAACGGAAAGTGAGTGAGAAAGAGAGAGAGCGAAGTGACTGCTGCTGCCATGCCGCGTGAGTATTTTCGAAGGAGTCGGCGCATGGATAAGTGATCCGCGCTCGTCACGGTTCCGAGAAGTAAGAGCTTTTTGGCTTATATATATTTTTGTATGATGTTCTTTACGTTGGTTTTATCTGTTACGTACTGTATACTTTTCGTTACTCGATATATAATTTTTAACACAATTCTAAATAAAAGTTCTTATTTAATTTTGGAGCAGTATTCTTCAAATAATTAAAATAATATTTTATTGGAAAATAAAAAGAAAATTTCTATTTTTGGTAATATACGTACACAATGTAATCGAATACGCGCCTATTTTTACTGCGAACAGGAAATGTTAATTTGAAATGTTTCGGAAGTCTGCAGTGTAAAACACTTTAAATTAAATGCCAAGAGTAGAGCGAGAGAGAGAGAGAGAGAGAGAGAGAGAAAGAGAGAGAGAGAGAGAGAGAGAGAGAGAGAGAGAGAGAGAGAGAGATAGTATATACTCAAACTTTTCGGACTGCGGAAACCGGTGCTAAATTTCGTTGCCAATTTCACTGAACTCTCCGGGACCCGCGCGAATCCGTAACCTAATTTTTCCGCTGGCACTTTTGCGTTACGAAATATCCCAAACACAGACACACACACACACACACACACACACACACACACACACACACACACTTTATCCCTTAATTCTCGGAAATAACCAAACAGTATCACTTTCACGGTGCTTAAATTACTTTTATAGCCCTACCGAATATCTCTTCCGAGCTCCCACAACTCTCCTCCTCCCCCCAAAGAACATCCACACACATCCAAACACACACGTACACACAACTTATATTATTCAGCCAATATTCTCGACGCAGGCTGTACGAACACACACGCACACACTCAGCGTATATACAGTCGCGCATCCCCGAGCGCGAGCGCGCATTCATTCACCTCAATTTCCTCCCACTCCGCGACGCCCAAAGATATCGTTGCGCGCCGAAGTGCGTAACGAAGCAGCGGCAGCAGCAGCCACAGCACTTTTCTCTCTCTCTCTCTCCCTCTCTTGCCGTCTCGGTCGTCGTCTTAGTCGTCTTGGTCGTCGTCTCCTCTTCCTTTGCTGCCGGCGGCGGCGCACGAGGCTCGGCCCTCGGCCGGCGCGCACAGAAATAGAATTTCGAAATAGACCCAATATTTTCGTCGTCTCGCATTTGCGCCACCTTGCTCTCTCACTCTCTCGCTCTCTCTCTCTCTCTCTCTCTCTCTCCCTCTCTCTCTCTCTCTCTCTTTCACTCTCTCTCTCTTTCACTCTCTTTCTCTCTTGCTTACGGCTGGCCGAGGCAGAGAGTAAGAGAGAGAGAGAGAGAAAGAGAGACGAAAGCAGAGAAGGGGACGACGACGACGACCAAGACGGCAGCGGCGGCGACGAGCAAGACGAAGACGACCAAGACGACGGCGACGAGCAAGACGACCAACACAAGATGGAAAAGTCTCGGAGAAAGAGAGAGAGAGAGAGAGAGTGGCTTCCCTTCGCGTCCGCTCGCTCGCTCGCTTGCGGCACGGCTTAGAAAATGCATGGGGGAATATTAGTGCGCGGTGTAATAAGGCAAGGAGGAGAGTGACCATTTTTAGTTATAGAAGACCGAGGTTTTCGTATATTTATTCTTTGGGCGAAAGGTTGGTCGGGAATAAACATCGTACTCGTGTGGCTAAGGAGTTTTATTGGCGCGTCGCGCTTTTCCCTTGCCTTCTATAATTAGAAGAAATGCTCGGGGTTATATTTTTAGAATTTTTCGAGACACGATTTTCGCCGCTGGTTTTTGTTATAGGTGAAAAAGCCGCTTCGTACGATAGCGTGCGCGTGCTATATACTCTTCTCAGAATATTGATACCATCGCGCCCGTTTTTCCGCGTTAAATAATACACCGCCGGCTCGCATACAGTTACGTAAACATAATTATTTTTAGGCCGGACATTAATAACCTTTTTTTCGTGTTTTATAGGCGATAAAGACTTTGGGAGAATAGATGGGATTGTTGGTCTCTCCTAATATATTGACACTGAAATAACAAATAGCGTTTTGTAACATGCTAATTTTTCATAAATCATGATTATTTTTAATTCGACAACTTTTATTATTAACTTTATAATAGTAACACGTCTCCATTAATAGTTATATATATTATACTAAAGTCGTATTATTAAATTAAATAGAAATAGATTTTACAGAACGATAACTTCCTAATAAAGATATTAACCGTGCACTCCCGCTATGTAAACTCATACGTAACCAGCGTATTTACTCTTGTTTAAGGAATACCGAGATCCAAGATATGGGCTTTTCACACGTTATAAGAAATCAAACTTCCACGGAATGCTGCCGCCGCAGAATCGAACAGCGCGGATATGTTAATCATCGCGCTACATCGCGCGACCCGATAAAAAGTTCACTTTCACTCCGCGCGAAGCTTTATGCACTCTGCTACGCTGCACCGGCAAACACACGCGTACACCTCCGCGTGCACTTGTTTCTAATAACACTTTGGAAAACCAGTATCTTTCGCATTAAAATAAAACAAGTGCAGTGAACTCGCGCGCGCGCGCGCTCGCAACAGAGAACGCGCGTCGCCTATTTATACGCGGGCGCGCTTCTCTCTCTCTCTCTCTCTCTCTCGCTCTCGCTCGCTCGCTCGGTCGTTTAAGAAGTTCGTACGAGAGAGAGACCGACTTAACGATAATGCGGCGCGACGTCTCGGATAAATTGGAATAATTCCGTCAATTTGCTAAATACCAGTGAGTAGGCGACCTCACGCGTGCACAGTGGAAGTGCGTTCGACGTTCTTTGATTCCCGTGGTAATACCCGACATTTTTCATCCTTGCCAACGAGCTGTAATGCTAGACCCGCCGACTACGTAAAATGTACGTTTGTGCCTCCAGTCTGTGTATGCGTAGGTGTGTGTGTGTGTGCAGGAACTTCGCTACTTGACTCAGAGGAGAGTCGCACCGTGATTCCTCGACGATATATCAGCAGATATTGTATAGAGGCAAGCGCGCATAAAAGTATAAAACAGATAGGAATATAACGTGTGTAACGTATGAGTTTAATTCGCTCGGCGAGAGACGCAAGGTCACGTGACGCAATTATAACAATACCTTTGGCGCTAGCGCTATAAATATAACGCGCGCCGGGCGATGTATATATGTACATTTATAATAACGCGTGCGATTATTGTCGTAATGATGGAAAAATCGCACGGCAGATACGATAGATAACCGTAATAAAGCGGCAGCCGCGTTGTCGATATATATATACGTACATTGTTTCAAGATTTATCAGCTCGTTCTCGCGCGCGCGTGAACGAGAGAGATAAAGTAACGCAATCGAGTTATTAACCACAATTATACGCTAATCGACCGCAGTTATTAAACCATACGCACAGATAGATGTTATACGCACACACACACTCCTCCTCGAACGAGGACTTAATCCAATAAATCGCCATCCCCACTCGCCGCTCCTCTCCAAGAATTTCCTCGAAAGACTCGATTAGAGCGCGACGCGTATACTCATATAGGATTAGTCGCCCATATAGCACATACACCTATAGAGAAACGCAGCGCAGCGCAGCAGCAGGAGCTACGGACCTCGCTCGCGCAGCTATACCACGCGGCAGGGCTAAACGAGTTTGTTTTCTACGATTTTCCCACAGGCAAACATGGCAATGCCCCGTGCGCGATAGATATGGTGCACCAGCAGCGGCGGCGGCGGCGGCGGCAGCGGCAGCAGCGGCCGGTATATAGAAAAGAGATACGCACGGTAAAGGGGGAATGGCAGAAGACACCATATAAACACAGCGGCTGCTGCTGCTGCTGCTGCTGCTGCGAACAGTTCCGCGAGTCCTAAGCGGCGGCTGCTGCCGGCGAGAGAGTAGAATCCCGGTCGTGTTGCCGGGTCCAGCTGGTTCTGGCCTTATACGATAATACGCGCCGTATAGTAGTAGTCGCCCGAGCTGCTGCTACTGCTGCTGCGTGCAGTGTGTGTGTGTGCAGGTATCGTTTAATACGAAGAAAGTAAAGACGAAGAGTTGCGCGTGTGTTGTATTGAGCGCGAGTTATTATATGGAGTAGAGGAGAGGCGCGGGGAACGCATTTTTGCGGGGTGTGGAGGTAGAGGCGAGGCGATTGAGTTGGTAATGGTATGCGGGGAGGTTTTGTGTGCTCTGGTATGCGGATGGCAGGAAGATGCGGTAATTTATTATTGGCTGCTGGAGGTTCTTTGTTGGTATATAATTGGAAAAATTGTTTTTTGGGGTTACGAATAGGTGATACGTAGATAGTAATAATGTTTCAGTATATGTGTTGGAAAAACAAACATGTTTTGTTAACGTTGGTATATACTACAAAATTAATAAGGAGTTGTTAATAATGGTGGTATGCATAACGGGTACTTGATATGGATCATTAAATGACGGAATTTATGGAAGCGATAGAGTATTTATTAAGCTAAAATGCAATCTATTAATTGAATAATGGGCACACATTGGGGATAAATCTGTTGAGTGACGAGCACATAGCGCAGCGTAGTTGTGCATACACCCCAATTATTTTTTATTTCCTCAGTTTCTCGCTTAACGTTTTTGACATTTCTAGTTCGCTTGAAATTCGAGCTGAGTATTAATTATGATTATTTTTAGATATTAAACAGGAAACTTTTTAAAATATATAACGTGTCATAAGTTATAAATTGTGACATAAACAATGTCTGAGCATTTTTCTCGATAAAACATCCAGTAAAGCAAAAAATAATCCGTAAAAATACTCGACGTTTCCCTTTTATTTGTACATCGTAATCAATGAATATAAATACTTAATCAAACAGCATCGAGTTATTATTGTACATATAATCAAATGCACATCCTGCACTGATTAACAAATTTTACCGATTCGCGGGACTTCGCAACCACCAATTATTTTAAATAATACCGCAGCATCTCCTATATTTACGACGTCTGTTATGACGGCGAGAACCGACCGAAAATACGTCTCCTCTCTTCCGCTCACGAAATGACAAATCCTGCGCAATCGAATATGACAAGCGCGATTTTTAAGCTCGCAATAAAAAAAGAGTCGCTGCGATCAGAAGAAAGCTTATACACTCGCTGTCGTGAGAAAGAAGAAGAAGCGAGAGAAAAAAAAGCGAGAGCGACAGTGAGAAAAGTTCGGAAAGCTCCAGACACAATGTACACGGACACGCGCGTGTGAGTACCTCTCCCTCTCTCTCTCTCTCTCTCTCTCTTCGATATATATATACACATACACATAGCACACATCGACTTTGTTATTCTTGGCTTTTAATATCTCATATTTCGCGCGAGACGCTGGGGGATTCACCCGGACCGTCGTTTTCACCGTCGCGAAACTTTTTCTCTTGCTCTCTCGTCCCCTCTTTTCCGAGGAATCACGCCGAGGAATGAAATTAAAGAGTTTCGCGCGCGGGCAGACGAAGGCGGCGGTGGCGGCGTAACATCGGGGCAATAACTCGCCGCGACTGCTGGTGTGTGTTGTGACTACGCGACTATACGACCAGACCGCTGGTCTCTCTCTCTCTCCCGTTCTGCGCGCGCACACCGTACACACGCGCTTTCCCGCCCGCCCAGAAATAAGATCTTCTTTTAACCTTCGTCGTGCCGCGAGCGCGCGCAAGTCTGCGTGTGCGTGAGACTGAGTATCGATATATATGCGCGAACGCGCAGACGATCTATGAATACTTAGGCGATTTTTTCTCTCTCTCTCTCTCTCTCTCTCGCGCGAACCTCGACTCGCTCTTTTTCTGTCTGCGCGCGCGAGTGTGTATAGAGGAGAAGCTTTGCGAGACAACGACGACGACGACGACGACGATGGTAGCAAGCTCAGAAAAGTTACAGAGGCACAGTCGATGTCTGGCTGCGTGGCGGCTGGTTTTGTTGCCTTTCTTTTTTGGTTCGTCGGTGTGTCTGAGAGAATTAGCACACTTTTTGTTCTATCAATTACGGCACACGCTCTCTCTCTTTCTCTCTCAAGGTTGAGCGTGGACGCACACGCGCGCGTGCGCGTATAAGTCTGTGTGGGTTCCGCCGTTACTACTGAAAAATGACATAAGAGAAATTCGCCAGCCGCGAGCGCGAATATTCTCTTCTTTTCCGAGAAATTTAATAACTCTATTTTTAATGTTGTTTGATGTAATATAAATGTCCGAGCTTATGCTATATACTCTGTCGAATGTCAAATGTTTAATCGGTCTTTTCTAATGCGTATGATAATATATAGATCAAGAGAAAGGGAGGAAAAATATTCGAGTTAGAAAATGCAAAACTGCATGGTCTATATAAAGCAATTCATTCCAGGCCGATGCATATGGTAAAAAGAAAAGATTTTAAAAATCGAGGCTATGTAAACGAGAGAAAGAAAGGGGGAGAGAGAGGGAAGGAGAGAGAGAGACCTTCGTCGCAATTACATTCGTAATTCAATTAGAGATGAATACGGGATTACGGCTCGAAAGTAATTGCAAATAGCTGAACTAATCCATAATCCTGCCAAGGTCAATTACGGCTCGCTCAAGTGATCGTTAAAAACGCCGCGAGTTAACTCTCTCCTCTCTCTCTCTCTCTCTCTCTCTTTCTCTCTCCGACCAGTAAAATCGATTTCCTTGTGTTGCTTGATTATTCAAGTACCAATCGCCATTGCAAGGCTCTTTCTTTCTCTCTTGAAGACAAAACGAGCATGCAGCACAGCGGCCCTCTCTCTCGCGCGCAGAACGCGTGGGAAAAAACTTTTTCCAACTTTAAAGACCGAATGGAGTATATGCGCGAGCTCGCGCTTACTCGCCAACTTACTGCGCTCGCTTTAATATTGGTTTTAATTGTGCAAAAATCGATGAGTGAGAGAGGGAAGATTTTATTTTTTTTCCGAACGGCAAATATCCATGGGCATTAAAAGAATTAATCTCGAACATTGTTAAACTCGGGCTCTTTTGTTTTAAATCCGCCAGCAAGCTGATTCGGGTCAAGTATCGCGCGCTCGCGCGCGACTGCCTCGTGCAATAATAAAAAGTTATGATTAACTCGGATTCATTATTTAATTTCTGTATTCGCGCAGCTCTGATAACGTTAAATATCGTAATACGTTTATATAAAGACTGAGAACAAAAAAGTGCGCGTTTATTGATTTATCCGCTGGAGCTGCTCGTGCTTCATATACATGTTTGTGCTGCAGAAAATGAGGCTTTTGAAATTTAAACGCGATATTTCTTGTTACGCGCAAAGCCATGTTGATACTGCATGTACTTTGCAATAAAACCAGCGGAAAAGATAAACTCCTACTCTGTCTTTCCACACTACGGCGCATTCCCTCTCACCGTAACATTTATATTCAATCTGACCATTTCGATTCACGGCAACAAAGATCACTCGAGCTCTCGCCCCAAACTTTTATCGTCTCTCTCCGTTTACGTTCAAGACCGGAATAAAACACTCCCCCGCCGCGCCCCCTCAATTCTTCCCACCCCCTCAGTACGCCGCAGTTATGAGCTCTCAAATCAGTTTGCGCGGTGCTGGCAAAGCACACGCGCCGGGGTTAAAACACACCCGCCAGAATTTCCCTCGCGTCGTCGACGCTCGTCCCGTTTGAAGAATTCGAATCAGATTTGAGCTTGCGGGGCTTGACGTCGCGCACAGAAGCGAGAAGACGTACACACGTACGTTACATATACGTATATATACTCGCACACACATACAGGCGCGTGAGAGATCGTGACCGGCATCTACTTCGCGGGGCTTCGGGGAAGCGACTTTCGCGGAAGGAGCGAGCGAAGATTCGCTTAACGGATTATCGCGACGTCCTAGCGCAGAGAGACGAGGTGAGGTATATGGAGCGCGCGCGCGTGCACTGTGTGCCTACGTATACATGTGTGTGTGTGTGTGTGTGTCTTAAAGGGTTTGCCTGATGGGAGACCGACGTACATGAGGGCGGGTTGCGATGTGATGGGGAGAGAGAGATAAAATTCATTTTGCGAAAGCAATATTGCGCCCGGGGCAGAGGGAGAGAAGGTTATGAGTATGTGTGCGCGGGTGCTTAAAGGCGAAATTCGCTTTTATGCGCTTTTGTAATTGAGGGGAGGGGGGGCCGGGGAACTCACGGGAGAGCGAAATGAAAAGTTAAGGAGTAAATAGGAGTCGATTGATTTTACGCGGGAAGAAAGTTCGCTCAATCGATATAATTTCAGCTGATTCTGCTTACCATGCGTTTTATATAACTTTATAACTTCACCGCCACGTCCGAGAATAAAAGACAAATTCCATTTTATTGAAGATAAATTTTCACTCGCTCATGGAAGGAGAACCTGTTATATAGCAGCGGCGCGGCATCAACGAGCGATTTTTAACTCGCGCACGTACTGTCTTATACGAGTCTCGTGTATCGATTAAACAAGGCCATTGTCGGGATCCGGAATTTTTCCGATTCCCAAACAATCCACGTGCCGCGCGCGGGCCGATCGACAAAAAGAAACTTCTCTTAAAAACACTTTAATTAACTATCGCTCCTCCTCCCCCTCCTCCTGCGAGTAAACAACTCCTCTTTTCTCTTTCGCTCTCCGTTAAACGCCCATTTTCAGCGCACAAGAAGGAACAAATCCGTCTGCGAAAAAAATCGCCCTCCTCCGTCTCGGTTAATTCAAACTTGAGCTCCAGAGCAAAGGCTCCGACGACGACGACGACGTCTAGCATCCCGCTTGTAAATAGGGGCGCGCTTCATCACCAGGACCCGGAAATCTCATAATGAATTCCCCTCCCGATAAACCCTCTCTCTCACACCGAATTCCATTCCTAATAGAAAGCGCACGCTGTAACATTCTCCTCCCGCTCTCTCTCCGTACTCTCAATTATGCATTCTTCAATTATGCGCGTCGAAAGAAACCCAGCCTTGCTGTTGCTATAGTACTGCGGGAAAAACAGGCGCGTGTACACCTGCAGTTGCGCGACGGCCGCCCAGCAGTCTACCTGCAGTGTACACGCTGCACACGTGGCTCTCTCTCTCATCCCTCCTTTCTCCTCGTCCCCCCTCCGCCTCCTTGTGGACGGGATCTCTACCGCCGCGCGGGAGCTCCGTGTGTGGGTTGTGCTCGCGCGCGCGTATCTTTCTCTCTCCTGCTTTTATATGAAGATAAGGGAGAGGGGATCATGCAAGAGCGAAGCTAGTTAGGCGGGTTAGCGTATACGCGAGCGCGCGCGGGGCTATTAGTATTTATGATGTTGATGGGATTAAGTGACGAGATTGCCGCGTGTGCACTGTGTGAGTGTATGTGTGTGTATATATATATATGTATAAGCGGAGGGGATCGCGCGTTGATTATGATGACTTGCTGCTGCTGCTGCTGAGTGCAGGAGTGTGTGTGTGTGTGTCGCAAGAGTGAGAAGAGTGTATGAGTGTTTGATGTGGATCGCCGAGATGATGATTGGAGAATGGGTGACGGATGGGATTCTTTTTTTATTTGTTTGGGAACGGAGAGGTTGTGTGCGGGAGAACGCGGGGATATAGGAGGTGCTTGATAAGTGTTATATGGTTGGTTGAGTGAAGTGTGTGGCATTGTTAGGGCGTTGTGCGGCTACGATTTGTCGATGGCAATTAGGCGCTATGATTGATGCGATATATTGTTTATTCTATCAATTTATAAAATTTAAATCTTATGTATAATTAAATCAAAATATTCACACTGATGTCATTAGTATAATGATACTCGTCACCTAAATGTTAAGTCAATTCATAAATTTCAATAACGAAATCAAGGACTAGCAATCACTCCTCATCTCAGATGCTATCTATACAACTGCATTCCAACAGCTTTCTAAAAGCCCCCCACAACCCCATCCCATCCTAATTCGCGGCGATCACTCGCGCCCTCTCGAGCGTGATTGACAGGACCAATCTAGCTCTCGTCCAATTGTGTCTCTCTCTCTCTCTCTCTCCCTCGGTCTCGCAAATTTTTGTCTCACGGTGCGCACTGCTGCTATACTGCTGCTGCTGCTCTCTCAATCGGCGTCAAGGCCAGATTTGTTCCTTTGCCACTTCGACCGCTCTCGTATATATACAATAAACCGACGGTCTGTGGAATGCACGGGGGGGGCGAAGTTACAATTTAAATGGCATTCCTCGCGCAATGAACGCGACTGCGGGTATCAAAATTAGTCGCTATATTCAGCGCGTGGTGGTATTTCAATAAAAACACGCGTGCCTCGCTCGATTTCGTCCGATATATACATAAAAGAGCGATCGTAGATAAAAAGACGCTCGCGCTCGCGCGCTATCCTTCTCTCGGCAAACACATTACGCTAATTAGCAATTAGCATAAATCCGATAATAGACCGCGGCCGGCAATTATAACTCTCGCGAGCTGGCGAGCTTGCGCGCAATCGAAACTCTGTATATAGTATCTTTCTCTTCCTCCCTCACTCCCGGCTCCGAAATCTCTCCTATACCTCATGCTGCAGTCATCCGAAGAATAGAAAACGGTATATAGCCAGTCGATACCTACTGAAGAAGCGTTGAAGAAGAAGAAGAAGTCATCCCAACTCCCGGGCCGGTGTCCCCGGGGATCGCCCATACCTATACACATACGCACACATATACTATATATACACTCGGTGCAAAAAGAAACCGAGCCAAATTCGACGAGATGATGTCCCGCCATCTGGCGTCTCTCTCTCTCTCTCTCTCTCTCTCTCTCTCTGTCGTACGTGCCGGTATATACACACGCGTGCCGGTGCGATGTACTCGCGCGCGGAGTGTCCTGAGTATGGGCACACAGGCCGTACGTGCCTCGGCTGCGTAACGCGCCGATTCCTCCTCCTCCTCCCCTCCTATATCCCACCGGTTTATACCCGTAGCGATTTCTCGGTCGCGAGACCGTAACGCGCGCGTGCGTTCCATCCCCCGCTCGCGTGTCTATGGCTGTGTGTATATAGGCTCGAGGTCGCGAGACGTGAGCACGAGAGAGAGCGAGAGAGATAGATAGGAGAGTACGCGCGTAGGTGACGAGGCGCATGCATGCAAGCGCGCAAGGGGATTGCAGTGCGTGCATGCCAGTCTAGCCGGCTGATGCTCTGGTGCAAAGGTGCCGCTCTGCGCGTCGATAGTGGAAATAAGGTTCCCGGGAATGGGATCGAGGATGATGCCGGTTGTTGGATTTCGAGCGGATTTCGAGTAGTAGTACTGGTGTATAGGGTTTTGATGGGGTATAGCGGGAACGATTTGTTGTATTTATTGTGGTATAATCGTAATACGTATGGTTAACGAAATATATGCGTGGGATTAATTTATTGAACGAAAAGAGAGAACAAATAGAGATACGCCGGATCGTATTATACGCGAATATATTGTAAAACGATTTTACGTCCGTGCAGCGGTTTTATCATTTTTATCATCGACTGATAAAGAGTTTGCCTTCGCGCGAGCACGCACGCATATGTGCATCAATTTTTGCAGTGATAACTGCCGTGTCACGATTCTGGGACGCATTCTCTCTCGCGCGCAGTGTTAATCGGTTAAAGCATCATAAATATCGTACTTTATTACCGCGACTCTGGTGGCAATTACTTTTCACTGGTGCTGTGTATCGTATTTGTAACATGTCGCGCGTGGCGATGCAATTTTGCGATGTTCTAATTAATGAACTTTATCGTAACACTCCGAATTCTCCCGCTTAATTATTAGATAACCAGGTTCTTATAATTATCCGGCCGAATGTAAAAGATTTTTGACGTCACGTCAAGTGTGTCATTCGGTCTTCGTTATGCATTTCATTTCTTTCTAACAACTGTTTTCAGATTAATTAAGAAACCCGCGAGAGCTACATCCTTCAATAATTACATTACCGTCAATAACGAAAATTCCGATAAGAACTGGCTTTCAATTATATCATCATTTCCTTAATTACAACTCGCTGACGCAAAAATCGTGCACTGACGCCGTAATTTATGCAATTTACCATACACATACTGCGCTTGCTTCCCAAAATATTATATCAATCACGACTCTTAATCCAATAACATCATACTCTCGAACCGTCTCTCTCTCTCTCTCTCTCTCTCTATACGAAACCGTCAGCTCCACAACGCGTGTCACCGGGAATATTCGTCTCGCCGTGCGCTCGCTTTTCACACACTCACTCACAGATATATACAATGTGTGTCTTCACCCACGGCGCGTGTCGATATTCCGAGCGTGACAACGGGCCGTTTTTCGCGCGATATCTCGGCAGAAAAGCGTGAACGAGACAACGAACCCGCACTCTTTCACTCACTGATATAGCACATACATACATACATACGTACACACCTCTACACACATACACAGACATCTTATTTCGTCCTACATACGCTCCTGACTCGGCGAACGTAAACGATAATTGACGTCAATTAATTTCGATAGTAATTCGCCGTCGCGCGTGTGTACGTGTCTGCTGCTGCTGCTGCACGGTCGAGAGAGAGAACGGCGGCGGTGGCAACGCACGGCGAAACGATGACGTAAGCCAATCAACGCCCCGGAATCCGAAGCGCGGCGTCTGACGATCCGACGAGCGCTCGCTGTACGTGATGCGCGTAGAGTACGGCGGAGGCGACGACGGCAACGGCTCGGCCGAATTGTTGTTGCCGGAAACCTGAAATATCGAGACCAAAGTAGTTATCATCATCGCATGGCAAGTGGCACGGCTAAATAGACTGCGGATTACCGGGATCAGCCGCCAAAGAGTGCTGAAAGAGAGGAGGAGGAGGAGGGATGAAAGGAAAAGAGTAGAGTGTGCGTGATTGTTGTTTGCGTGAGGATTGTAATAAAATGGATAGTTTTTGAAGTGAAAGTTTTATCCCAGAGGTGGATAAAAGATTCGGCGAGTCAGGTGCGTGCGCGGATAATTCTATAATATATATCAAATATTTTTGTAACGAATAGCTTCGGGGAAGCTTTCTGCTGGATTCGGGAAATATTTTCGTGAATGATCTATACCTTTCTATTTTCAAGGGTATCAAAAGCATTAAGCGAATTAAAATTTTTTCCATTCTATATATAAAGGAAAAAAAGCGTTCCTTTGTTGGGAAGCAAACGCATTACCGCGCAATCTGCATATATCTTATACACGCAGGCATTGATCGAGCGAAAAACTTTTACCTTGTACGGGAAAATATCGGTATTATGATGTAATTGCAGAGGTGGGGCTCTCCTATCGCTCTTTCGCACAGCGCGTAACACCTGAGGAATTCGCGATGAGACACACCGGGGTAATTGTTTCCCGAATAAAGAATCGATATGGCGCATAAAGAGGCGATGCCGCGCGTGCGTCTGTCTTATGCAAAAACTATCCGGCCGCTTATACGAGCACACGAACCGGACTTCTTTCGCACCGCCGAGTATAGACACCGGCCAATTACGGCTTTATTACGGGTACTTTCCCGGCACGATAAAATAATATTGAAACAAATTGAATGAAAATTACCTTCGTGACTTTCTTATTGATTCAGCGCGGGCGAAGATAGATTTAGATGGTAATGACGAATAAATAAATTTTGATTTATTCAATAACACGGCCGCCGCGACCGCTATAGAAAAGAGGAAGGAAGTTGTAACATGAATTCGAGTTCCTCGAATTCGTGCCAGAAGTTTATTGAATCAATAATATTCGCGTTCGACTATTTTAATGTAATAATAATAATCGTCGCGAGGTCTCATTAGAGTCGATCGAGTATATAAACCGATTGAACGATAAATCGTATAAAATTTAGTCGAGTCAACATCATAAGCCTGCGCAATACATGAAAGAAAATATCGAAAAGTCAACTAATTAGATCACACTCGTTAATCGAGTAATTAACTGTACATCCGAACCGCGCTTTCACATATCAAATCAGTGATTCGCGTGCGTCGATCTACGCCGGAAAAACGCATATCAAAAATAAAAATCTCATCACGGCCCTCTTTCGCATCCTGATTAAATCGTTCGTCGCATTAACCGATTGATCAATACATATAGACACATGCGCGCTAAAAATCGCTCTACTTTGCTTTAATTAATCATCCGCGACGATCAACCCTACGCGAAGCCATTCTAGTAAACAAAGTCCCATCGCGCACCGGAGAAATATATGAAGGCGAAAGCGCATGTACACATATGTACATGCGCTCTCTCGCTCTCTCTTGATCGATCGGTGAGAGCTCTATATACTCGTTTGTTTGCATCATCTGCAACTGTCGCCGTCACGCTCACTCGAAAAACGCCATTAATTAACGAGAACGGGAGGTGAGGAAAACCGTTCGAGAGATTAAAACCAAGGCATTGTAAAAAAAGCGTGGGTCGCGAGAGAGAAAGAGAGGGAGAGAGCGAGATTTGAATGTAAACTCGCGCGCGCTCGCGTTCTTCTTGTTTTCGCTGCTTGATTCAGCGAGAGCAGAAAGACGAATGCGCTCTGATTTTGCATTCGACGAGCTTGCGCGCGCGGGCGGGTAGAGGCGTGTTTCTTATTAAAATCGTGAAGTAGGTCAGGTGTGGATGTGGTTGCGGTCGTTTGACGTGGAAATTTAAGGTCGACGGGTTAATTCGAGTCGCGCTCGCGCGCGGGCGCAGTGTGCTGTAGCGGCTTCTCGAGAGGTTATTGTGCGGAAAATATCGGGACGGATCCCTCTTTTTTTTTCTCTCTCACTCTCTCACTTGGGTTATATATCCATTTGCTCGAGGGGAAAAATCTGGAGCAAATTTCGCGTGCGCTAGTGTGAGAGGGAGACTATTATAATCGATTCGGAA